>CM077647.1:154026062-155296062 GCA_039707465.1 Rhabdophis nuchalis | reverse complement strand
CTGCCACAAAGAAGAGGGATTCAAATTATTCTACAAAGCACCAGAGGGCAGGACAAGAAACAATAGATAGAAACTAATCAAAGAGAAGCAAGCTGCAATTAAGGAGAAACTTCCTAACAGTGAGGACATTTAACCAGTGGAATAACTTGCCTTCAGAAATCGTGGGCACTCCATCACTATATGTTTTTAAGAAGAGTCTGGACAGTCACTTATCTGAAATAGTATAGGTCAGTGATGGCTAACTTTTTTGGCTCCCGTGCCAAAAGTGGGGGGAGCGCAGGGGGGTCGTACACAGATGTGCCCAACCCTAATGCTATGCGCATGACCCAGCATGCATGCACCTGTGACCAGCACCACCCCCGATTTTGGCATGGTTTTTTTGCCCTCCCCAGGCTCCAGAGGCTTTCTAGAAGCCTGGGGAGGATAAAAGCAGCCCCCTCCAGAGGCCCTGCGGAGGCTTCAGGAAAGCTCCTTGGGGAGGGCAAAAAGTGGCCCTATGGGGAACCTGGAAGTTCAGGAATGGTGCCCTCCGGAGCCTTCAGAGAATTTATTTATTTTATTTATTTTATTAAATTTATACCCCGCCCTTCTCCGAAAGGACCCAGGGCGGCGCACAGGAATTTAAAATACAATACAATACAAAATCCAGTAAAAATTTAAAAAACTTATTTAATACCCATCCTGTGCTAAAAACAAATTAAAAATCCCCAAATTTAAAACTATCTAGAAGAAGACCCCTAAAGGCTTTTGAAGGCGAAAAACAGCCTCAAAAGAAGGCCAAAGTCAGCTAGCCAGCATGTGCATGGGCACTGGAGCTAACAGGGCAATGCCTCGTGTGCCCTAACAAATGGCTCCACATGCCACCTGTTTGTCATCATGGATATAGGTCCTCCTTGAGCAGTGGGTTGGACTAGAAGACCTCCAAGATCCCTTCCAGTTCCATTTTATTCTATTCTATTCTATTCTCTATTCCAGTGATGGCTAACCTTTTTTGGCTCGCATGCCAAAAGCGGGGGGAGTGCAGGTGGGTCGTGCGTGGGCATGCCACACCCGTAATTCTATGTGCGCGACCTCCTGCTTTTGGCACGCTTTTTTCACCCTCCCCAGGCTCCGGAGGCTTTCTGGAACCTGGGCAGGGTGAAAATAGCCTCCCACCCCACCTCCAGAGGGTTCAGGAGCTTCCCTGAAGCCTCCAGAGGGTGAAAAACAGCCTAAAAAGAAGGCCTAAATCAGCTGGCCAGCGCACACATGCGCACTGGAGCTGACAGGGCAATGCCTCGCATGCCCTAAGAAATGGTTCCACGTGCCACTTGTGGCACCTGTGCCATAGGTTCACCATCATGGGTCTATTCTATAGTCTATTCCATTCTACTTTCCCCACAGCAACAACCCTGTGAAATAGGTTAGGCTGAGAGAGTGACTGACCCAAAGTCACCCAGATGGCTTTCATACCTAAGGCAGAAGTAGAATTCACAATCTCCTGGTGATTGACCCAAAGATACCAAGCCAGGTTTCATACCTAAGAAGGGACTAATACAGTGGTGGGTTTCTGCAGGCTCGCACCTACTCGCGAGAGCCGGTTGGTGAAATTTAGAGAACCGGTGAGAGGGGGTTCCACCGGCGTACCTGGAAATAAATCTGGCCCGCCGCCGCCAGTGACCCAACAGGAAGGAAAGGAAGGAAGGAAGGAAGGAAGGAAGGAAAGAAAGAAAGAAAGAAAGAAAGAAAGAAAGAAAGAAAGAGAATTTATCATCATAATTGAGTCCAAAATTTTGGTTGCTAAGCAAGAGCGTTGTTAAATGAGTTAGACAGCCATTTGTCTGAAATGGTATAAGATTCCTGCCCATGCAGGGGGTTGGACTAGAAGACCTACAAGGTCCCTTCCAACTCTGCTATTGTATTGTATTGAGTTTCACCACATTTTAAAAGGTGGCCACTCCCACCCTGTCACATGACTGTCAAGCCACGCCCACAAAATAGGCCACACCTACAGAGTAGGTTCTAAAAAATTTGAAACCCACCACTGGACTAATACTCATAGTCTCCTGCTACCTAGTCTGGTGCCTTAGCCATTAGACCAAACTTCCTTGTAATGTTTTTCTCGGTGTTCCTTTTCCCCCCCTTCCTATCCTTAATTAGATGGGATATTACAGCATCAGGATTAGCAAAATGGCTATATTCTTTAATGTTAACTTTTTGGCTTCCCATGTAGAAACAGGAATTATGTGTTTCACTGAACTTCACACATCTTTTTTTTTCCTGGTAAGATATGGTGACCAGATGTCCCGCTTTTAGCGGGATAGTCCCCAGTTGCAGCAATTTGTCCCGCGTCCTGCGCCGTTGTTAAAAAGTCCCGATTTGTTGTAGGGAACTGCATTTCCCAAGATGCCTCAGGTCCTCCAAGCGCTGAATGCACTTTTGGAATTGACTCCAGCAAGGCCCAGTAGCCGCCGGCAGGGGTGGCGGACGGGGGAAGGGGCGATTGAAATTTCTTTTGAGACCCGGAAGGTGTGGCCTGTTTTGTGGGAGTGGCTCAGCGATCATGTGACTGGGTGGGCGTGGCCAACTTGGAAAATGTGGTGAAACTCACTTAATGACGGTTTTGGTTAGTGTTAGATTGACAAAGGAGTCCAACTCAGGCATGGTCAATCAACAGGAACATTTATTCAGCAACTATTTACAATGCACAAGAATCACTACTGGCAAAGGTTTCCCTTCTGACAGCCCTTTATATAGGCCTTCAGACAGGAACCCTTGCAGCAAGCTAGCTGCAACATTGTATCTGTTTTCTAGACAGTCTCCTGCCGGCTCCGTTCTGGAATGTGGTGACTCAGAGTTCACCAGACTTGCTGGCACGGTTGTAGACCTGAGGACTTAACACTCCTTTCCCCAAGGTCAGTGTGCATGTGTCCAGTCTTTCTGTCTATCAACGTGTAGGCGCATGCGTACTCCTCCAAGTAGGCGGGGCGGGGCGGTGTCGGGCCCGCCCCGAACGCCTCAGTTGCTGCGAAGAGCTCGGCGAGGTAAGTAGTTCTGGGGAAGCTCCTCCCCATGGGGAGTGGAGGCCCCACCCACGTCACCGCGGCCTGCCCCCGGAGGTGGCGTCTGCGCCGCTGGAACCGGCGATAATGGTAAGTCCATGCGAGGGGGCGTGGCGGCCGGGCTTGAGATTGTTGAAGGTTGCCGGCTGGCAGCTGGTTGGTAGGGTGGGCCTCCTAGCGGCGAGGCCCACAACTCCGTGTCGGCTTGAGTGGAGTAGTCCAGAGGGGGTCTGCACAGTGTGTCCGATGACGAGAGGCCGGGACTGGCAAAAGCCTCCGGAGTTACCTTCTGCAGCTCGGCTTGAACAGGGAACAGCGGCCCAACGGGGGCCAACGGGCAGGAACGGCCTGGTGTGGTGAAGGCCATCTCGGGCAGGCGGCGCCTTAGTTGATCCAGGTGGCGCCGCCACTCAGATCCATCGCGTAGGCCGACCCTGTAAGAGCAGGGGCTGGTTACATCCAAGACGGTTGCGGGAATCCATCGCGGCTCCCCTGAGAAGTTTCTTGCCCAGACTAGGTCCCCAACTTGAAATAGGCGAGGGGAGGGAACCTGCAGGTTGCTCCTCTGCACCCCGTCGTAATCGGGGTGCAGTCTGTCCAGGGTGGTCCGCAAGCGTCGGCCCATCAAGAGCTCCGCGGGGCTTTTCCCTGTGACCGGGCAAGGTGTGACATGCTGTCCCAAGAGGTACGCAGCCACCCTTGCCTGCCAGTCCCCTTTATCCAAACGGGCCAAGGCTTCCTTGGCCGAGCGGACTGCTCGTTCCGCGCGTCCATTAGACGCCGGGTGATAAGGGGCAACCGGCGCGTGGCGGATCCCTTGGGTGGCCAGAAAGTCCAAGAAGGTGGAGTACTGAAATTGGGGTCTGTTGTCGGACACAATGACGTCCGGCAACCCGTGGGTGGCGAACAGGCGGCGCAACGCGCGCACGGTGCTCTCCGCTGTGGTGGAGGCCATGACAATCACTTCCACCCAGCGGGAGAACGCATCCACCACCACAAGGAAATTCTGGCCATGGAAGGGACCCGCGAAATCCAAGTGGAGCCTGGACCACGGGCTCCTGGGAAGGTCCCACTCCCTCGGCGGGGAGACCGGCGGGGCCGGCCGGGACGATTGGCAGGTGGAGCAGGCGGCCACCCACTCCGCCACTTCAGTGTCCATGCCAGGCCACCAGACATAGCTCCGGGCTAAAGCCTTCATACGGACTATGCCTGGCTGATTGGCATGGAGCGACTGGAGAACCATGTGTCTCAGAGGGGAAGGGACGATGACCCGATCTCCCCAACACAAGCACCCGCAATGGAGCGAGAGCTCCAGCTGGCGTGACTTGTATGGCCGAAAGTCTTCGGCCACGCTGCCCGTAGGCCACCCCCTCAGCACCCAACGGCAGACCTGGGCAAGGACGGGGTCTGCGCGGGTGTGAGCGGCGACGGCGGAAGAGGACAAGGGCAAGTCCGACTCCGTGACCGTCAGAACGGAGAGGGCCGGCACAGGGGCCGGATCCGGCCCCGGGATAGGGCAGTGGCTTAGGGCATCAGCATGCCCTATCTGCTTGCCAGGACGGTATAGCAGCGTATAGTCATACGCTGCCAGGAATTCCATTCAACGGGTCATCCTGTCAGACGGCTCAGCCGATCAGGGTATTTTCCCGCTGGAATGGAGGACCTTGGTGGAGCCTATAGCTCCAGTCTCAATATCTAATACCCCTCACCTCTGACCCAACAGGAAGGAAATGAAATGAAATGAAAGGAAAGGAAAGAAAGAAAGAAAGAAAGAAAGAAAGAAAGAAAGAAAGAAAGAAAGAAAGAAAGAAAGAAAGAAAGAAAGAAAGAAAGAAAGAAAGAAAGAAAGAAAGAAAGAAAGAATTTATCATCACAATTGAGTCCAAAATTTTGGTTGCTAAGCAAGAGCGTTGTTAAATGAGTTTCACCACATTTTAAAAGGTGGCCACTCCCACCCTGTCACTGACTGCCAAGCCACGCCCACAAAATAGGCCACACCTGCAGAGTAGGTTCTAAAAAAATTTGAAACCCACCACTGTCGGGTTGTTTGGGATCCCTTTCAGACCTGCGCAGATCAGTTGGAGCAGAGGCAGCAGTCGCTTCTCCTGGCTCCACCAATGGAAACGCCTGGAAGTTTCCCTGGGTTGTAGCCGAAGTTCTTGGAACTGGTTTGTCTGGAGAGCGCCGCTGGACTCCTGCTTCCAAAGCTAAATTCCCTGGCTCTTTCGGGCTTCAGTAGTCTGTGAAGGGAGTGTGTGTTGGCCCTTTTGAGTAGAGCCTTGGCTACCTCATGTTGTAGTTATTTCTGGTTGCCTAAGTCGGCTCAGAGTTGGTCAATGTGCCTTCTCCAGTTTCTACCGTCCTTGAGCTCTAGTCTGTAAGAGTGAGGGCTGGTAATTTCAAAGATTGTGGCAGAGAGCGTGCCCAACGTAGTTGTGGGCATATACCAGAGATGGGTTCTGGCAGCCACTACTGCCGGTTCACTCATGAGCGTGCAGCATGTGCAATACAATACAAATTATTCTGCACATGCACAGAAGCCAAAAACAAGATGCCAGTCCCTATGGCACCACCAAGAGAACCAGTTTGGGGGCATAGCAGCTCTGGGTTGCTGCCGGTTCCAGAGACCCAGGCAACCAAACCACTACTGGTTCGACTAAACCAGTCCGAACCGGAAGGAACTGGTGTATACTTTATCCCCTAGGCCAGTGGTGGGCAAACTCATTAGTCAACAGAGCCAAATATCAATAATACCACGATTGAAATTTCTTTTGAGAGCCGGAAGGTGTGGCCTGTTTTGTGGGAGTGGCTCAGCAGTCATGTGACTGGGTGGGCGTGGCCAACTTGGAAAATGTGAAACTCACTTAACAATGGTCTTGGTTAGCAACCAAACTTTTAGGCTCAATTGTGGTCATAAATTCTTTCTTTCTTTCTCTTTCTTTCTCTCTTTCTCTCTCTCTCTCTTTCTCCATTTCTCTCTCTCTCTTTGTCTCTTTCTTTCTGTCTCTCTTTCTCTCTCTCTCTCTCTCTCTTTCTTTCCCTCTTTCTCTCTCTTTCTCTTTCTTTCTTTCCCTCTTTCTCTTTCTTTCTCTCTCCATTTCTCTCTCTTTCTCTCTCTCTTTCTTTCTGCCTCTCTTTCTGCCTCTCTTTCTTTCTCTCTCTCTTTCCCTCTTTCTCTCTTTTTCTCTTTCTCTCTCTCTTTCTCTTTCTTTCTTTCCCTCTTTCTCTTTCTCTCTCTTTCTCTCTCTTTCTCCATTTCTCTCTCTTTCTCTCTCTCTTTCTCTCTCTCTTTCTCTCTTTCTCCATTTCTCTCTTTCTCCCTCTCTTTCTTTCTCTCTCTCTCTTTCTTTCCCTCTTTCTCTCTCTCTCTTTCTCTCTCTCTCTTTGTCTCTTTCTTTCTGTCTCTCTCTCTCTCTCTCTTTCTTTCCCTCTTTCTCTCTCTTTCTCTTTCTTTCTTTCCCTCTTTCTCTTTCTTTCTCTCTCCATTTCTCTCTCTTTCTCTCTCTCTTTCTTTCTGCCTCTCTTTCTCTCTCTCTTTCTTTCTCTCTCTCTTTTCCTCTTTCTCTCTTTTTCTCTTTCTCTTTCTCTTTCTCTTTCTTTCTTTCCCTCTTTCTCTTTCTCTCTCTTTCTCTCTTTCTCCATTTCTCTCTTTTTCTCTCTCTTTCTCTCTCTCTTTCTCTCTTTCTCCATTTCTCTCTTTCTCCCTCTCTTTCTTTCTCTCTCTCTCTTTCTTTCCCTCTTTCTCTCTCTCTCTTTCTCTCTCTCTCTTTCTCCATTTCTCTCTTTCTCTCTGTTTCTCTCTGTTTCTCTCTCTCTCTTTCTTTCCCTCTTTCCCTCTTTCTCTCTCTCTCTCCTTTCTTTCTTTCTTTCTTTCTTTCTTTCCCTCTTTCTCTCTCTTTCTCTTTCTCTCTTTCTCTCTCTCTCTCTCTTTCTCCATTTCTCTCTCTTTTTCTCTCTCTCTCTTTCTCTCTTTCTTTCTCTCTTTCTTTCTCTCTCTCTCTCTTTCTTTCCTTCTTTCTCTCTCTTTCTCTCTTTCCCTCTTTCTCTCTCTTTCTTTCTCTCTCTATCTGCTTCATCTGCCCATCTCTGTCACTCTGTGTGTGTGTGTGTCTGTCTGTCTCGCATTCAAGCACTTAATCATTCATTCTGTGTCTCTATCTTTCTCTCCCATCCTCCCTCTCTCTGTCTCTGTGTGTGTGTCTGTCACTCTCTGATTCCCCCCTCCCTCCTTGTCTCTCTCTGTGTCTGTGCCTCTCTGTGTCTGTCTGCCCTCCGCGAAGCCTCCTCAGCCCAGCCCGCCACGGTTACTCACTCGCTCGCCTTAGCCGGGGCCATCTGGCTGTCCGCCGCATTCGCTGGCCGCTCAGGGTATTTCCAGGGCTCGGTGTGAGGTGGGGAAGGAACGGCAACCCTCTGGATGCCGGTTCCCTCCAATTGCCCTGGATGTAGCCTGGCTCGCCCGATAGCCCGCCCGTTCCGTATGTGGTGGGGAAGGCCTTCTCACCCCTGGAAGTAGCCCGAGCGAACGAGCGGCCAGGCGGCCGGGCGAGCCAGGCTACGTCCAGGGTGATTGCAGGAAATTCCCTTCCCGTGCCTGCGGAGACTCCGCAGCGAACAAGTGTAGCGGGAGAGAATTTCTTCCAATCCCCCTGGATGTAGCCTGGCTCGCCCGATAACCCGCCCGTTCCGTGTGGGGTGGGGAAGGCCTTCTCACCCCTGGAAGTAGCCCGAGCGAACGAGCGGGCGGGCGGCCGGGCGAGCCAGGCTACGTCCAGGATGATTGCAGGAAATTCTCTTCCCGTGCCTGCGGAGACTCCGCAGCGAACGAATGTAGCGGGAGAGAATTTCCTCCAATCCCCCTGGATGTAGCCTGGCTCGCCCGATAGCCCGCCCGTTCCGTGTGGGGTGGGGAAGGCCTTCTCACCCCTGGAAGTAGCCCGAGCGAACGAGCGGGCGGGCGGCCGGGCGAGCCAGGCTACGTCCAGGGTGATTGCAGGAAATTCTCTTCCCGTGCCTGCGGAGACTCCGCAGCGAACGAATGTAGCGGGAGAGAATTTCCTCCAATCCCCCTGGATGTAGCCTGGCTCGCCCGATAACCCGCCCGTTCCGTGTGGGGTGGGGAAGGCCTTCTCACCCCTGGAAGTAGCCCGAGCGAACGAGCGGGCGGGCGGCCGGGCGAGCCAGGCTACGTCCAGGGTGATTGCAGGAAATTCTCTTCCCGTGCCCGCGGAGACTCCGCAGCGAACGAATGTAGCGGGAGAGAATTTCCTCCAATCCCCCTGGATGTAGCCTGGCTCGCCCGATAGCCCGCCCGTTCCGTGTGGGGTGGGGAAGGCCTTCTCACCCCTGGAAGTAGCCCGAGCGAATGAGTGGGCGGGCGGCCGGGCGAGCCAGGCTACGTCCAGGGTGATTGCAGGAAATTCCCTCCCCCCGCTCGCGGAGACTCCGCACCCCCTGGAAGTAGATGAGTGGCGGCATGCTGGGCTGGGGAGGTTCCGCGGGGGAAGGGAATCGGTAACCGGTAGGGAGGGTTTCTCCGGTGGGTCCCAGGAGTCCCACCGTCGGCGCGGGTGGAGGAAGAGCCACACGTGAGGGGCCAAAGAGCCACATGCGGCTCGCGAGCCGCAGTTTGCCAACCACTGCCCTAGGCTAAATGACCAGAGTTGACTGGTAAAATCAATTCCGGTCCAGATGGTGACCTAGTCCATGCTACAGAATATGCTCAAGACGCACTACCCGCCTAAACATCCAAGTTTGTGCAACCAAAGAGAAGGGGGCACCATCAACTAATACATTTCACTGTTTCACAAATCCAGAGCATACTGTGACTTGGGCAAGTTGCTGCTTGATCGAATAATCTGTGGGGTGAGAGACATTAGCCTGCGACGGAGGCTGCTGGCAAAAACAAACCTCACACTACAGATCACATTGGACGAATCCAGAGCAACAGAATCATCAACCAAGTTGACAGAAATGCTGCAAAAGCATGGCAGCCCAAAAAACTTGCACTGAGCTGTCACGGTACATCGCGGGAACACGAAATACAATTTATCATCTGATAGCCAGGATGAACTTTGCCAGCTTTGGTTTGAAAGGAAAAAATCATTGCACGAGACCGAAGGACATTTCCCTTCATGCACAGGCTGCAGAGGAACCTGTGCAAGAGAATGTTGTGCGCTTGCATGGGGGGTGCACATGCATGCACAGGTGGGTGGGTTGCATTGAGTTGTGGGTGTGAGCACACGTACACATATTTTGGCATGCCTTTACAAAAAGGTTCACCATCACTGTCCTATAGTGACTTCAGTTAAGCCTGATGAGTCGATTTGTATCTGTGCCAATTATAAATGCACTCTGAAAAAGCTCTCTAGCAAAGTGCATACCTGGTACCTATTGTTCAGCATTTACTTCATTCCCTTGGACTGGGAAAATATTCACCAAATTAGATCCAGCGCAGGCCTACCAGCAATTGCCAGTAGATGGTGCTACCATGGAGGCTCAAACCATCACAGCACACAGGGGTGCATGCAAATGCACTAGATTGCAGATTGGTGTCAGCATAGCCCCCGGACAGTTCCCAAGTGTCATGGAACGACTTTTGCAGAGGATACCAGGAGTATTCCTTTATTTCGACTATATCCTGGTACCTGCTGCAAAGAAAGAACAGCTTGAGATTCGTCCTAAACAAATTTAGGGAAAAGGGCCTCAGTGTGAAAAAAGAGAAGTGTCAAACCACAGTGCCCAAGGTTGAATTCCTGGGGCATCCGGTAAACGGCTCCGGGATGCACCCCACAAATTCCAAAATCAAGGCTATTCAGGATGCCCACACACCTCACAACCAGACAGAGCTACAGGCATTTCTTGGCCTTCTTAATTTTTACAGCTTCTTCTTGCAACAGAAGGCGACTGTAACGGAACCTTTGCCTCGACTTTAGGGGAAGAAAGCCAAATGGGCCTGTGGCAGATCTGAAGCTGCAGCATTCGCCACTGTCAAACGGCTGCTGTCAGCGGACAGCCTCCTGGTTCAGTACAACCAGACTCTCCCTTTGGTTTTGACCTGTGACGTATCACCCTTCAGCATAAGGACAGTCCTCAGCCACTGTTTGCTCAATGGAACCGAGGCCCTAATTGCCTACTACTCAAGGACCCTATTTGTGATGCGCATGACAACCATGTAGTGAGTTGCCTACCCGGTGCAAAGGTTGCAGACATCACGAGAAATCTAGATAGTTTGTTAGAGAGAACTGGGAAGGAGCCAGTGGTTGTGGTACATGTTGGTACCAATGATGTTGGGAAGGCAAAGCAATCAGTCCTGGAAGCCAAATTCAGGTTGCTAAGAAGAAGATTGAAGTCCCGGACTTCCAAGGTAACATTTTCAGAAGTGCTGCCTGTTCCTCGTGCAGGACCTACCAGGCAGGCAGAGCTCAGAAGCCTCAATGCGTGGATGAGGCGATAGTGTCGGGAGGAGGGCTTCAGATTTGTCAGGAACTGGAGAACATTTTGGGAGAAGCCAAACCTGTTCAGGGGGGATGGGTTGCACTTGAACCATGATGGGACAAGGTTGCTGGCACTCAACATCAAAAAGGCTGCAGAACAACTTTTAAACTGATTTTATTTATTTTATTTTTTATTTATTCGATTTGTTAACCGCACCAATCTCCGTCGAGACGGACTCTGGGCAGTGCACAGGACATTAAAATTTACAATAAATAACAATATACAAAAATTAAAAAGAAATTAAATAGAAAACCTGTGCTAAAATCCCATTAAAAAACCTATCTAACTTGGCTGAGGCTGATAACTGGGGGAAAGCCGACAGGAGCTGGGCAGCATCCGGTTCGGGAAAGTGTTTACTTGAGTAGTGAGGAGGATGCAATAATTACTGAGCAGAGCGAGGAGCCAGTCACCAGCACTCTAGCAGAGGGATGCAAGAAGCACTCTAAGGATGCAACTGGACTCAAAAGACTGCATCAGAAAAGTATATATAAATGCCTGTTTGCAAATGCCAGAAGCCTCCGGAACAAAATATGGGAGCTGGAATACTTAGCAATAGACAAAAATATTGATATTATTGGTATCACTGAAACCTGGTGGACGGATGATAACCAATAGGATACAGTCATCCCAGGCTACAAACTGTACAGGAAGGACAGGAAGGGGCAAATGGGAGGTGGTGTATCCTTGTATGTCAAAGAAGAGATAAAGTCATACGAATTGGCATATCGAGGTGATTTAGAGTCACCACTATAAACTCTGTGGGTAAGACTATCAGGCCAAAAGAATGGTCTAACAGTAGGCATATATTATTGGCCTCCGACCCAAGCCCCTGAGAGAGACTGGCAGTTGGAGAATGTTTACTTTTTATTTTTTATTTTAATTAGATTTATACCCCGCCCTTCTCCAAAGAGGACCCAGGGCGGCGAACAGGAATTTAAAAGACACATACAAAAAGTCACAATACAAAATTTAAAAACTTATTAAATTACCCATCCTGCGCTAAAAACCAATTAAAATCCTCAAAATTAAAAACTGTCTAAAATAGTCACAGTGGAGGCTACGCTAGGCCAGCTTGGTGAAAGAAATGTGTCTTTAGACACTGGCGGAAGAGGCGGAGGTCTGAGATGGTGCGAAGTTCAGGGGGTAGGTCGTTCCAAAGGGCAGGGCCCACCACAGAGAAGGCGCTTCCCCTAGTTGTCACCAGTCGGCATTGTCCGGCCGACGGCACCCTGAGAAGGCCCTCTCTATGGGAGCAGATTGGTCGAAGGGATGTATGGGGCAGGAGACGGTCTCGCATATAACTAGGTCCCGAGCCATGGAGCGCTTTGAAGATGGTCGTCAAAACCTTGAAGCGCACCCGAAAGACCACAGGAAGCCAGTGCAGCTCGCGCAGGATCGGTGTTATATGGGAGTGTCTAGGAGCTCCCCTGATCACCCGCGCGGCCGCATTCTGAACTAGCTGTAGCTTTCGAGTGCACCTCAAGAGAAGCCCCATGTAGAGAGCATTACAGTAGTCGAGTCGGGATGTCACGAGTGCTTGAGTGACTGTGCGAAGGGCAGCCCGGTCCAGTAAGGGGCGCAATTGGCACATCAGGCGTATCTGATGGAACGCCCCCCTGGCCACGGCCGCCGCATGGTCCTTCATGGACAACCGGGAATCCAGGAGGACACCCAAATTGCGCACCCTCTCCACGGGGGCCAGTGTTTCGCCCCCAATGGCCAGAGTCGGAGTAATCTGGCTGAACCGGGGTGCCGGAAACCACAGCCACTCAGTCTTGGACGGGTTGAGCTTGAGTTTGTTACTACCCATCCAGATCAGTACGGCCTCCAAACACCGGGACAACACCTCGGAGGCATCGTTGGGGTGGTCTGGGGTGGATATGTACAGCTGAGTATCATCAGCGTACAGATGATATCCCACCCCAAAACCACGGATGATCTCGCCCAGCGGCTTCATATATGTGTTGAATAAGAGGGGCGAGAGGACCGACCCCTGAGGAACCCCACATAAGAGGGGTCTCGAGGCCGACCTCTGCCCCCCTGCCAACACATATTGTGACCGACCAGAGAGGTAGGATGAGAACCACCATAAAACGGTGCCTCCCAGCCCCAACCCCCCCAATCGGTGTAATAGGATACCATGGTCGATGGTATCAAAAGCCGCTGAGAGGTCTAACAGGACTAGGATAGAGGAATATCCTCTATCCTCTAGAGATCATCAACCAACACGACCAATGCTGTCTCGGTGCTGTGACCGGGTCGGAAGCCGGACTGGCGCGGGTCTAGATAATCAATTTCCTCCAGGTGTCACGGAAACTCTTGGGCCACCACACTCTCTACAGCCTTCGCTAAAAAGTGAAGGTTGGAGACCGGACGGTAATTTTCCAGTAATGCTGGGTCCAGTGAAGGCTTCTTGAGGAGGGGCCTCACCACCGCCTCTTTCAAGACGGTAGGCAAGGATCCCTCATTCAAAGAAGCGTTCACAATATCCTGGAGCCAGCCTCGTGTCGTCTCCCAGGATGCCAGTACAAGCCAGGAGGGACACGGGTCCAATAAACATGTGGTAGCCTTAAGTCTCTTTGACAACCTGTCCATATCTTCGGTAGTAACAAAGTCAAACTCCTCCCAGGATGGTGCCTCAAGAACAGCCTCGGACAGTCCGACCGGACCACTCTCAATGGAGGGTAGCTCATTCCGAATCTGAGTGATTTTATCCTGCAGATAAATCCCAAATTCCTCTGCTCGTCCCTGTAGAGGGGCTTCCCGCGGCCTCTGGTGAAGGAGGGAGTGGGTCACCCCAAACAGGGCGGCAGGGCGGTTGTCTGCAGATGCAATAAGGGTGGCACAATACTCACGTTTGGCCACCCTTATCGCCACTAAGTAAGTCCTAATACAGGTTCTCACTAGTGTTCGGTCGGCTTCGGAGCGAGAGGATCTCCATCTGCTCTCTAGGCATCTCTTGTGGCGTTTCATCTCCCTCAGCTCCTCGGTGAACCAAGGAGCCTGGGTGATTCGTCGCCGCAAGAGAGGCCACAAGGGCGCGACTCGGTCCAAGGCCCCCGTGGCTGCACTTAACCATGCATCCACTAGGTCCTCAGTCGAGTCACGGGGCAAGGCCACAGGAATTGGCCCAAGCTCCCTCTAGAACCTTACCGGGTCCATCAGGAGCCTGGGGCGGAACCATATAGGAATATCAGGTTCCGCCTCCCCGCAGTGAGGTGTGGCAATTGGAAAGTCCAGCCGAAGGAGAGCGTGATCTGTCCATGACAGGGGTGTAATGGCTAAATCCCCTATTCCCAGATCACTACTCCACTGTCCCGAGATGAAGATTAAGTCCAGGGTGTGTCCTCCCTCATGAGTAGGGCCTAAAACTACCTGGGTCAGGTCCATGGCTGTCATGGAGGCCATGAACTCCCGAGCTACTCCAGAGGTCTCGCCTACTGACGGCAGGTTGAAGTCCCACATGACCAATAGTCTGGGGGTCTCAACCGTCGCCTCGGCTATTACCTCTAGGAGCTCGGGCAGGGCTCTTGTTGCATAGCGAGGAGCCAGGTATACAACTAACACGCCCAACTGCCTCCCTAGGCCCCATTTCACGAGGAGGGACTCACACCTGGTCATCTGAGGGATCGTGGTCTCCTTCGGCTCACGACCTTCCCTAATCATAATCGCCACCCCCCCACCCCTCCCTAGGGCCCTAGGCTGATGGAAAGCTCGGTAGCCTGGTGGGCACATTTCTATGAGGGGTAAACCCCCCTCGTGGCCCAACCAGGTTTCCATTATACCCACCAGGTCCAGGTCCCCCTCTGACACAAGGTCACGAATGAGGGGGGCTTTTTGTACCACGGACCTGGCGTTGCATAACATCAGCATAAGATCAGTTCTGTGGTCCTTGCCCACCTAGTCTGCGATGGGAGCACAGGGGGTTGGAACGCGTGACCGTGGCCGCTGTAGCCAGCGGCCACGGTCTTCCAACAGATGATGTCCTATCCGTCTCCCACCGCCCCTGCCCCTCCCCAGAACCGAACTGATGGACAAAACCTCAGTGGAAACGACCCCCCCTCCCCGCCTCCGTCTCCTTGCTTCCACCAGCCGGCCTTGCCCTTTGTCGCCCCCTAACTGGACCATCCCCCCCCTCCTCCCTGGAACACCCTAAAAGTCGAATTAAAAAATTACACAAACCCCCCCTCAATTTGCGCCTCGCCCACCTCTCAGGAGCAATCAGTCCATCCTCAAGGTGGGCCCGTGTTAGACAAAGGGGCCAGGCCTGCGAGAGGGGAGACTCTCGCAGGCAAAGGAGATCATGCCTTGAGTACATTTCTGGACACCCGATGGTCGTCCAGACCTGGAGAGATAGTTGCAAGTCCAACAGAGTCCAGGGAAAAAGCAGATGTAAAGTGACAAGTTATAAAGTTAAGTGCAGTAGATATAACAAGAGATAATACTCCTCAGGGGCAGGGGGGGGGGGTAAAGTCAATTAATCAGTCAGTCAGTCAGTCTGGGGATCCTGCATAAGGGCAGATCACAGTTTAGTCCCTGCAAGAACCCCATCCATCTGTCTTCTTCAGCCACATAGGCCTGAGTCTGCATTTAGTGCCGCACGACTAGTTGGTCCATCGTGCGACCTGATGGAGAATGCTGCCATGTGCTGGCTCAGCTTACCTCCTCCTGTCCAGTGCACTCACTCCAGGTCTTCCTGGGTCCTCCTCAGTCATTACTCCACCGTTTCACGACCCGGCTGCTTGGCTTCCTCATCCATCCAAACACTCCTTCTTTCTTATCCATTCACTCTATCCATTCTTCCTTCTATTTCTCCAATCCAATCCTTCTTTCTCCATCTCCTTCTCCTTCTCCTTCTTTCTTTCCTCCTCTCCTCTCTCCACGTTTCTCTCCTCCAATCTCTCCTCTCACATCCTCTCTCCTTCCAACTTCATCCACCATCCATCATCTTCAGCCGTCCATCTCCATTGCTCCCGCCGCTCCACCCCCGTGTCGGTAGGGGAAACACTCAGGTCGGGTCGGATGTGGGCCGCACGATCCGCCACCAATCATGCGGCCTGATGAAAAGTCCTCCCAGCCCAGCTCGGCTCGGTCCGGCCATTCAGCTGTCTTCGGCCCGACCATTTAGATGTCTTCCGCGTCCCGGCTTCGCAGGCCTACCTCCTTCCCTTCAGCCGCGCCGGGACGCTCTAGGCCGAGAAGGCCGATTCGGGCCTCGCTCCTCGCTCCTCGCCCCGCTCGCCCTGCCGTCACACCCTCGGCTCGCCCTCTGAGTCCAAGCAGCCTGGTGTGACGGCTGGCATGTCGTCTCGCCGTGCCAGCCCTCAGCGGTGATTAATGAGGGCTGGTAACATCCCCCAGGGGCAAAAACGACACCCGGGTCCCTCCCGTTCTTCAAGATGCGACCTCCATTTTCGCGCATGCGCAAACCAATGTTGTAAAGGAGGCATCAAAAAAGGGAAGCCTGGTTATAATGGGGGGTTTCAATTACCCTCACGTAGACTGGGTGAACTGTTGTTCAGCACATGACAAAGAGATAAAGTTCCTAGATATGCTAAATGATTGTTCCCTGGAACAGATGGTTGAAGACCCAACTAGAGGTACAAGAATCCTTAATAATAATAATAATAATAATAATAATAATAATAATAATAATAATAATAATAATAATAATAATAATAATAATAATAATAATAATAATAATAATAATAATAATAATAATAATAATAATAATAATAGCCAAATTTATTGACCGCTCCCTCTCCCCACAGGGACTCGGGGCGGTGCACAGGGGAAATAAAAACAATAAATATACAACATACATAACAAAATTAAAACAGATTAAATTAATTCCTGTGCTAAAATCCCATTAACTAAAAATCCCCATACATTTAAAAACCCATAGAGAGAGAGATTACCCTAGGCCGGCCAGGCGGAAAAGATGAGTCTTCCAAGTCTTCCTTGACTTGGTTCCTTGACTTGGTTCCTTGATGAGTCAACCAAGTCTTCCTTGACTTGGTTCTGAGCAATATACAGGATCTGGTGCAAAATGTTAATGTGACTGATCCAACAGGGAACAGTGACCACAACACAATTATTTTTAACTTAATCATAGAGTGCAAATCACAGATAAAATATAACACAAAGACCTTAAATTTTCATAAAGGAAATTTCCCGAAGATGAGGAAACTAGTAAAAAAGAAGCTGAAAGGGAGAATTGAGAAAGTCCAAACACTCCATGAGGCATGGAGGCTGCTCACAAAAACAATAACAGAGGCCCAAATGGAATGTATACCTAAAAGGAAAAAGGGCACCGGCAGGTTCAAGAGGACTCCGATGTGGCTTACAGGAGCTGTTCGGGAAGTGATCAAAAGCAAGAAAAGCTCATTTAAAAGATGGAAGGCTTCTCCAAATGAGGACAACAGGCAGAAACATAAATACTGGCAGAACAAATGCAAGGCAACAATCAGGAAAGCAAAGCAAGACTTTGAGGAGCATTTAGCTAAAAACACTCAAAGAAATAACAAGGACTTCTTTAAGTACATTAGAAGTAAGAACCCAACTGGGAAGGCCATTGGACCATTAGATGACAGTGGAAGGCAAGGGATTATTAAGGAGGAAACAGAGATTGCAGAGAGACTCAATGAATTCTTTGCTTCAGTATTCACTGAAGAAGACAGAGATCACATGCCTAAAACAGAGCCTATCTTCATATGGAGGGAAACTGAGGAATTAACCCAGATAGAAATAACCAGGGAGGAGGTCCTTGCATGTCTTGTTAAACTAAACACTAACAAATCACCAGGACCAGATGGTATCCACCTACGAGTTCTCAAGGAACTTAAAGATGAAATTGCTGATGTCCTTGCCAAAATATATAATCTTTCCCTCAAATCAGGCCTTGTGCCGGATGACTGGAAGGTAGCGAATATAACACCTATCTTCAAAAAAGGATCCAGAGGTGATCCAGGAAATTACCGACCGGTCAGCTTGACAAGTGTCCCAGGTAAAGTGATGGAAACCATCTTAAAAGATAAAATTAATAGGCACGTAGAAGAGAAGGCGCTGCTGAAGGAGAGCCAACATGGCTTTTGCAAGGGCAAATCATGCCTCACTAATCTGCTGGAATTTTTTGAGAGTGTCAACAAGCACGTGGACAAGGGAGATCCAGTTGACATTGTTTATCTGGACTTTCAGAAGGACTTTGACAAGGTCCCGCACCAAAGGCTCTTAAATAAACTTGCCAGTCATGGAATAAAGGGACAGGCCTTGTCCTGGATTAGCAACTGGCTAAGGGACAGGAAACAGAGAGTAGCATTAAATGGACACTTCTCCAGGTGGAGGGAGGTAAAGAGTGGGGTCCCCCAAGGTTCAGTACTGGGACCCCTGCTCTTCAACCTTTTCATAAATGATCTAGAAGTAGGAGTAAAAAGCAAGGTAGCCAAATTCGCCAACGACACTAAATTATACAGGGTAGTAAAAACTGAGAGAGAGTGTGAGGAGCTCCAGAGGGATCTCTTGACACTGGGGGAGTGGGCAAACCAGTGGCAAATGAGCTTCAACATTAGTAAGTGCAGAGTGATGCACGTTGGGGCAAAAAAACCCAACTATATCTATAAACTGATGGGGTCTGAACTCCTTGCAACTAACCAGGAAAGGGACCTTGGTGTCCTGGTGGACAGCTCAATGAAGGTGTCAACCCAGTGTGCTACAGCAGTGAAAAAAGCAAACTCATTGCTAGGGATCATTAGGAAGGATATAGAAAATAAGTCAGCAAGTGTCATTTTGCCTCTTTATAAATCTATGGTGAGGCCACATCTGGAGTATTGTGTACAGTTCTGGTCACCATATCTTCAGAAGGATATTATGGAAATGGAAAAGGTGCAGAGGAGGGCAACCAAAATGATTAGCTGGCTGGAACACCTTCCTTACCATCTGAGGCTGCAACGGCTGGGCCTCTTCACTCTAGAACGACGGCGCATGAGAGGTGACCAGATTGAGGTCTATAAAATCATGCACGGTGTGGACAAAGTAGAAAAGGAAAAACTGTTTTCCCTATCGCACAGCACTAAACGTAGGGGGAACTCCATGAAACTTTTGATAGCTAGACCTCAAACAAATAAGAGGAAGTACTTTTTCACCCAGAGGATCACTGGTCTATGGAACTCCCTGCCAGAAGAAGTGGTGACAGCTGTCAGCCTCGACACCTTTAAGAAAGGATTAGACGAGTTCATGGAGAACAAGGGTATCCATAGCTATCATTATGGATGCCTAAGGACACCCTCCACTTGGAGAGATAGGCAGGATATTGCCATTTGCAGGGAATCATAAGCAGGTGAAGACATCTGCTTGGGAAGACCCTGAAGCAAATGGGGAGCCACTGTGTGAGACAGAATGCTGGACCAGATGGGCTGTGTCCTGTTCCAGCAAGCCTGTTCTTATGTTCTTATGTTCCTATAGAATGGAACTATAGCCAGTTGGACAGGGAAGCACTGGCTGCAGTGGCAGGGATCAAGCGGTTCCACGAATACTTGTATGATGGGAAACTCAACCTCATTACCGACCACAAATTGCTGCTGAGGCTTTTGGCTGGGGACCGCCTTACAATGCATCCCACCTTCATCACCAGTGTTAGATAGGGTGAACGGATGAGACAGGACTCAAGCTTCAGTGACAGCAACAGCTCTTTATTCAGCAACTATTTACAGATCCAGCGCTGCCCTGTCTGACAGCTAGCCCTTTTATAGGGAGCTGCCAGACAGCTCAGCCAATCAGCTTTGAATGTTTTCCTGCTGGAATGGAGGACCTTGATGGAGCCTATTGCTCCAGTCTCAATATCAAACAGTATGGACTATAGGAAAAATAAGATGCAACTTTCACTGTGGTGGTATAGATCCCTGAAACATTATCCCTCAAATACTATTCCATTACAGGTAGTCCTCACTTAACATCTGTCCTGTTTAATGGCAGTTCAAAGTTGTGATGGTGGGAAAATGTATCTTTTCAACCAGTCCTCTTATTTGCAACCATCACAGTGTCCCCGAGGTCATGTGTTTGCCATTTGCACACTTCACAACTGACTTGCAACAAGCTGAGTCAATTGAGAAGCCAAAAATGAAATTGCAAGTTGCAGTCACATGATGTCTTGCTCAATAAACTACAGTGACTCACTTAACAGCAAAAAGAGAAGTGAAATTGTAAGTGCATTACAATCATGAGATTTCACTTGCAATGCATATCAATGGAGTTACTGGTAACTAAGGGAGAACTACTTGTATATTTTACCCTAGTTCACCCCTTTCAGTTATAATGCTAAAGGTCTGTAGCTTTTTCTTCCCATCTTGATCAGATACAGATAGTTCATTTAGTGACAATACTGATCATTCAAAGTTACAACACTAAAAAGTGACTTATGACCATTTTTCACACTTACAGCCATTGCAGCATTCCCATGGTCCCATAATCAGAATTTAGATACTTGGCAACTGATTCATATTTATGACGGTTGCAGTATTCAGGGTCATGTGATCCCCTTTTGCGACCTTAACACAAGAAAGTCTATGTGAAAGCTAAGTTCACTTTACAACCGTGTTACTAACTTAACAACTGCAATGCCTAACAACTGTGACAAGGTCTTTAAATGGGACAAAATTTATTATTTTTATTTATTTTATTTTTCGAATTTATACCCTGCCCTTCTCCTTGTTCACTTAAATTCACTTAACAACTGTCTTGCTTAGCAACAAAAATTTTTGGACTCAACTGTGGTGATAAGTCGAGTACTACCTGTACATGTTATGACAATTTTCAGCCTTTTTAACTTTTAGGATATTTTTGTTAAAGAATTGAACACATTCTTTATTATTGTGTTTATTTTGAAAGTATTAAAGCATGCTGCTGTACTATAATTCATCCATAAGCACTGCCAAATGTTTAGAGCTATCAATTTTGATATAGTCCCTGTAGGAAAAGAGGCTGGGTGGCACAAGTGATATTTTCCTTTTGCAAAGGAATGCATTCACATCTGAAGCACCAGAAACTGTTAAAAATCAACCTTGTCCTTTACTCTTAAGAGAGAAGCCAATACAGAGATTCCTTACAGTAAACAGAGGAATTGTTTAAGACAGGGGTCTCCAACCTTTGCAACTTTAAGTCTGAAGGACTTCAGCTCCCAGAATTCTCCAGCCAGCTTTGCTGGCTGGAGAATTCTGGGAGCTGAAGTCCTTCAGACTTAAAGTTGCAAAGGTTGGAGACCCCTGGTTTAAGAAATATCATGCTAAATCTGCATTCACAAGGGGGGTTTAAAAAGTCATAAGCCAGATAGCTGGGGCTATGTAGTCAAAACAAAATACTTTCTCTTGGGAACCAAGGATGTTCACACACCAGGCTGGAGGAAGGAGGAGTGATTTCACCACATCAGAGGATGCTGCACTGATTGGACCTTGTGACTGTTTGGGATTGGGGAGGGGGGAGACAGACTTTCACTTTTAATTAGGTGAAAACTGAGAGACCAGATATGTGCAATATGATATTTCCAATAAATATAGTTTATTGGAAATAAATATCGGAGTTTTGCTTGCAATGGATCTATTACTTGGAACACTGAAAGGAGTAAGTTATTTTACATCTCACCTTTATTATTTTTTTACAAATAACTCACAACAATGAGCATGCTTGTTGCCTTGAGTTACATATAAAGCAAGAAAGGTGAGCTAAAAAATATAATAAGTGATGGAAGCTCCAATTGCATGATTGATGCCACATTGCTTTTGAATATGCAGTGGGCTGCCGTTTTTACTTAATCTTTATGTCCCACTCCTACTCAATGATCCAGGAAGGCTACAACTCCATACCTCTCACACCAGAGTACCGGCTATGCAGTGGTGGGTTTCTGCAGGCTCGCACCTACTCGCGAGAGCCGGTTGGTGAAATTTAGAGAACCGGTGAGAGGGGGTTCCACCGGCGTACCTGGAAGTAAATCTGGCCCACCACTGCCAGTGACCCAACGGGAAGGAAAGGAAGGAAGAAAGAAAGAAAGAAAGAAAGAAAGAAAGAAAGAAAGAAAGAAAGAAAGAAAGAAAGAAAGAAAGAAAGAAAGAAAGAAAGAATCATCACAATTGAGTCCAAATTTTGGTTGCTAAGCAAGAGCGTTGTTAAATGAGTTTCACCACATTTTAAAAGGTGGCCACTCCCACCCTGTCACATGACTGCCAAGCCACGCCCACAAAATAGGCCACACCTACAGAGTAGGTTCTAAAAAATTTGAAACCCACCACTGCGGCTATGGGAACAAGGAAAGCCTGTAATGATTCAGCAGAAGCAACCCAGCTTCATTTTGGTGACTTGCAAACTACAGTTTTATTGGCTGCATATGCCTATATACTGAATAATTAACTGCACAGGTGATCTCACCTAACCTGCCAGGTTAACTAGCCTGAAATACGACTCCCGCTGAAGATGGTTGGGCCCTTGTTGGATATGTTTGTCTTTATTTTGAAGTAGTAAGACAGATTTATCATTTGATTCTCTACCTATTCTATTTTTAGTCTGACATGTTTGAGCTGTGAGTGACCCAGAGCTGCTTGGATGGAAATAAATAAATAGCCTCTGGTTGATGGATATGTAATGGACGGAGAGTCAATGTCCTTTGTTTCCCTTATGAGCATGTGGTAGCCCCTAGCCCTCCATATCTGGACTCAGAAGCTAAACTTAGTTGGATGGAGATATCTAAAACCTCCAAAGGACCCGTGTGGACAAATCCTTTTCACAACATTATGAAAAAACTGCACGTGTTCATGTAATAACAAAGGGTCAAACTTATTCAATGGGCCATTCTTTAAAACAGCAGCCTTGATCCTTGAAACGTTAAGATCTGTGGACTTCAATTCCCAGAATTCCCCAGCCAACACTGACTGTGGAGTTCTGGGAATCGAAGTCCACAGATCTTAAAAGGTGTCAAGGTTGGACACCCATGCTTTAAGCAGTCATTTAACTAGGGGATCACATATTGTACTATGCCATTAAATGATGTGCTTAGTTTTGGCATAGAGCAAGGCTGACTGGGGAATTCTGGGAGTTGAAGTCCACGCATTCTTAAAGTTGCCAATGTTGAGAAATACTAGTCATGGTAATTCCTTCCAGAAATGGTTAAATGATGGTTTACTGCGATGTTAAGGGCTATGTGTTTAGAGCTCAAAGCATTGTTAGAGACCCCACACACTCACTTTATGGTCTGTTTCTGTTGCTCCCCTCTGAGAAGAAGTTTCAAAGTATTTCTATCAGGACTATCAGATTCTGTAACAGCTTTGTTCCCTATGCCATCCGTTTGGTAAACTCGCAAGATTTGTTTTTCTCACAATATACATGTATACATCCAACCTAGACTGCTGTTTCTCTATGTTATATAACCGTGGTGGCGATCCTATGGCACGCATGCCACAAGTGGCATGCAGAGTCCTCACTGCAGGTATGTGAGCTGTCCCCCCAGCTCAGCTCCACTGGGCATGTGCATGCGCCTGCCGCAGGCCATGTGATTTTCAGGTCCCTGCTGCGAATGTGCATAGTGTGGGAAGAGCGCAGGGGGTATCGTGCGAGCATGTGCAGGGGCAGGGCGCAGTGTGTGTGTGTTGCATGCGCATTACATTATGGGAACGTGGGAGCTGTCACACGTGTACACATGCTTTTGGCACGTGGCAACAAAAAGGTTAGCCATCACTGTCATATATGTGGGTACTGTATATGCATAATTTTGTATTTATTTATTCTGTCATGTTTATGTAGTGTATATTGGACATGGTGACCCTCCAAAGCAGGGGTGGAAAATTATAACTGGACGGACGAAGAGGTGTAACCACTTTCTCTCAAAGGCACAGCCCTCGCTGTGGGGACCCACAACTATGAGCTTCCTCACCGTGCCTAGTACCCCCTTCTCGTGACCAGACAGTAGCACTAGGACCCAGGAGCCGCTCTTGAATGTAGGAATCGTGCTCTTCGGCGGGTTCCTCGGCTGGGTCCGAATGCCTCTCGGATGCCCAGATAAGACTAGCCAACCTCTTTTGTTCTGCAGCGGCCGGGCTGAGAGGCTTTCCAGCAGACGCTCATCTCTTCCCCACCCGCTGCCAGCCCATTGAAACCCTTCGCTGCCGCAGATCACAATGCAAAACAGGTATTAGCTGCTCCAGGGGTCCTCTGACTGGGGTGGGTAGAGTCCTTCCTTTCAGCCAGCATAGCCCAAGGCAGAATCGCGTGGTGGGGGGACTCTGAAAGCTTTGACCGCTTATCCGCAGGCTGGGGGCACAAGGAGGAAGGGAAGAGAGATCTTGGATATTTGTGATGGAAGAGAAATGGTCTCATGGCTCCAAATCCTCTGCTTTTGGTGACACTGCTGCAAGAATAAGGGATAGAGAGAAAAACAGATTTCTGTTTAAAAAGTAAAATATACAATTTTAATAGGACATTTCCCACTTTTATGGGATGCCACGGATCAAGACTGCTTGGAAACCTTCTTCTGTATGTTTATATCAGTATGCTTTTTAAACCTGTCTTTCTTGTCACTGAGTTGCAGGTGCTTCAGAGCTGGCTTGTGCTATTCCAACTGATAAAGGAAGGGCACTCAGCACATGCCCAGAGGTACTCTCTAGGGGGAAATACCAAGACAGCACTCGGGATCCTTCCGGAATTTCTTAGGGAAGTCTAAAACATTTATTGGCTCGATTGTTACAAGGACTCAGTTTGGGTTAAGCAGTGAAAGTGTGTAATTTGCTACAGCTGTGACAGAAGCTTGATCACATGATTTTAGCTGAAAGTAGTCCTTGCCTTGTCAGGTATAGGAAAAATGTAGATTGGCAGATTGTGAACAAAAATGTATTTGATGGTGCAAAGTGGAAGAGGTTTGCTTGTCCAAAATTACACTGGCTGCAACCTTTGCAACCTGTGTTCCCTATTTGCATTATTGCACTATCTTTGCCTTCCCACATTAAATACTTCTAGTCATAGATGCTGCGGGATTTAGCGTCTGCTCTTTTAGAAAAGTGCAAAGGAATGGATTTCACAACTTCATAGCATGATTTAAAATTTATCACCTAGAATTAAGACAGAGAAGTTTTTTTTAAATTCTTAAAGTGACAGAAATGTTCAAAAATAAGTTTTAAATCTGATACATTTCAAATTGAATGCAACTCACAACTCTAGGCTGTATTTCACTACTAGCATCTGAAGTTATTAATAGATATTTAAAGACTGTGTAAAAATGCATATCCTGTCTTTCCTTTAAAAGCTCAAGTTGGTGCAAAGGAGAGTCTTCTATTTAACTTCCACAATAACCTTGCAAAGTAGGCTGGACTGAAAGGTAGTTATTGGCCCAGATTTTCCTGATCTTCAATCCAACGTTGATTATATTACTAAACATTTACAGTGATGATATTACAGTTGAGAGCAGGAAGGGTGGCTGTTTGAAATTAGACTCCAAGCAGACGAAACTTCAAACTTGACCCTTTGATTTAGCCTCTGATTAGAGTTTTGAGAGGCATCTGCTATGTTACAAGGACTGGACCTAAACAGTACAAAAACCAGATAAGACAAGAGAAACTTTGCAAATGACAACCTTTGCTATTTGGAATGAGTTGGTACCCTCCAAACATTTCTGAGAATTAGAGCTTTCAAGAATTAGGACACAAATTAATGTCTACATCATTATAGCATCTGTAAACTACTATATTCTACTTGCAAAAGTGTGGTACATTTTGCAGAGTGTAATGTGGGCACAAACTTTGCAGTGTAAAGAGAATAAAATAAGCCAGAGTTATGTAAATATACTTTGCAAATTGCCTCTATTCCTGCCTCTAGATAATGGAGCTTGTGTTCCTTGCATTTTACTTGAAGTAGCTCTCTGCTCTACTTCCTTACAGTGGTTAACACAGATTAGACCCTCACTTTACCCATAAGCACCCTTCAAAAGGGGAGAAGAATCAACCATTCTCTTGTACAAACCGATTATGAAAATGATAATTCAAGATTATGGTACAAATGTTATGCTTCTTTAAATCAGCCCTGGCTCTTGATGACTACAAGAAAAAGTATTGCACTTTTCTTAGTAAATATTTTGGTTGTGGTTTGCCAGTATTTTTTTTTCCAAAGTTGAAAAACAGAGACTGGCTCAAAGTCACCAACTGGCTTTCATGTCTGAAGTAGAATTAGTCTCCCAGATTCTAATCTAGTACCTTTAACCACTACTGTTCTCCAGATTAGTTTGCATGATAAACAAAATCTTTCTTGTGGGTACAACAAATCACAGATGTTCATGCAAATACCTTGTGTTCCCATGTTCTGCTGGTGCTTAGAGTTCAGCTTATAAGGCAAATATTCACACACAGATATTTGCATTTACAAGAAAACATCTGAACACATAATACCAGGCAGTTGCATCAATGCTTGTATGCATTGCCATGCCAACAGTTTTCTAGACATTTTGAAAGAATTCTACATATAAATAATAAAAGATTTCACTTTTATTTTAACTCATTTTGGAGAAAACATCATACCATAAAAAGGCTGAAGAATTTAAGTGTATTAGATTACAAGGCAGAGATTACAAGACTCTGCAGAGTCTTGAGCAAGTTTTATATGAAAGTAAATCTCACTGAGCCTTAGTTCAATTTGGTATTACTGGGCTTTTAGCTGCTTTGATGTTTTTTATCACCTTAATTGTGGGTGGATTATTTTGAATGTATTCTCATGACAGTGTGCTAAAGTGATTGTGTGCATTTCATGGGTGAGCATACTTCCTCATAGCTCTTACTGTTCTCCCATTTCTGCAGCGATGTCCCTGTAGCTGATCGCACTCTTGTTCCTGGTGCTCAATGGAGCCATCTCACAGGTGGCATGTCAGCAGGGGTGATGGGCATCCAGCGGAGCTGCAGGCAGAGGCTCGGGTATTGGTGCCAGGAGATAGTAGTTGGCCGAGACTGGAAAACCATGGTGGCAACAGGCTTGAGAACCAGGTGATAGAAAGTTGCCCTCCAGCGCCTTGGGACCACTATACACAGGCCCCACTCAGCAGTGATGTCACGCAGGACCAAGTGGCTACAGAAGACAGGCCTCCTGAGATCTACAGCATTGCTCTGTGGGGTCCCAAGCTGCATTCTGCACTGACTAGACACAGGGGAGGAAGGTCAAATGCACAAGCCTCTACTCCAAACTCTAAGCACCTGGGTCCAGCAGGAGAAGGCGATGCCACGGATGAGGGATCCCTGGTGCTGATTGATGCAGAAGGGGTGCCCCACACTGTATCACGAGAGGAAGTGGAGCTGGCTGGACAAATGCAGTCTTCAGAGCCCGAGTTGCTGGCTTCTGCTCCACCACCACGACAGCTGTATTTCTGCCCCATTTGCCTGCGGACGTTCCTTTACCAGTCTGACCTGGAGCGCCATAGCATCACCCACTCAGAGAGCAAGCCGTACATATGCCGCGAATGTGGCAAGGCCTTCAAGCGTTCCTCTCACCTTCAGCGGCACAAGCACATCCATACTGGTGAGCGGCCCTTCAGCTGCCCCGTCTGCCGCAAGGGTTTCCGGGAATCCGGTGAACTGTTGCGCCACCAGCGGGTCCATACTGGGGAGAAGCCCTATCAATGCCAGATCTGTCGACTACGCTTTACAGAACGGAATACCCTCCGCCGGCATGCCAAGCGCAAACATGCTCGTGAGACCTACTATCAGCGCTCTGTGGAGGAAGGAGGGGGCAGTTGGACTACAGCAGGGGACTGGGAATCAGAAATGGTGGCAGGAAGTGGGGACTGGGCCACAGAGGAGATTGGGAGTGGCTGGAGCAGTGAACCACTGGAAGACTGGGTTGAGGGTGGGAATCACTGGAGGGAAGCTTCAGAAAGGCAGGTGGGAAGTCTGCCTGGAGCCATGACACAGATGGAGCACATCAAAGATAAAGACAAACCTGAGATTCAACTCCCGTAAACCTGCAGAAGTGGGAGAAGCAGACCAGGACACTGAAGGATCTGCAAATAAGTTTGTTCCGCAGTTATCTATTGGATTCAAACATTTTCTCTGTAAGAAAGGACATGAAACTAATGGAAGTATCTTCTAGAACTGTTCTACAATGTTTAAGCCCTTCAAATAGCACTGTATGGGCATCACCAAAGACTAGAGAATGCTACTGGGGGCAGGGAATCAAGGCTGTCCCTCTTCAACAATCGTGTCACGATATCCAGAGCTGCTATGAAGATAGGGGAACATTTCATGTTTTTAATTCTTTCATCGGTGGAAATGAAACCGAGAATACTGTTTTCTTAAATTTCCCGTGCTTTCCTGAATAATTGGTACATAGTTCCTCTCACAATTGTACCAAGCAAAATATTGATACATGATGATCCTCTGTAAAATGAATTGCCCTGTCCACACACCTGAGCTGCTATTTGTTTTGTTTTCCTTTAAAATTCATGTCGATGCAACAGGGCATATTCTGTTTGCAAATACAAATGAATTAACATATGCAAAACAGTGCTGTCTTTTTCCCTTTTTTCATATTCCACTTTAATCAAGGTGAGGTATTTAGACCTCTCTCTCCACTCTCAATAGCTTGTAGCTATAGCTTGGGTTGGAACAGCTTTCCTAACCTTGTGTCTTCTGAAATTATTCACTTTAATTTCTATTCCTCTTCCAGTGATTTTGGCAGCCAAAACCTCTGGAGGGCTCTTGGTTTGGGGAAAGCTAAGATAAACCTGGATATACACATGTGGCTGTAGAAGTTTTCTTTTTCCTTTTATCTTGAATAAGGAATGGGGGAATAAACAAACTCTTAATGGACAGGATGAGAGTCAGCTTGCACTTGTCCTTTTAAAAAATGGAGGAATTAATAGGAAATACAGGATGAAATAATCTGCATCGAGGCATTCCTTCTTTGTAAATAAGTCTTTTCTCTGCAGCTGGATATTTACACAAACTTTGAATTCATTGAAATCAGTCAAAATCACTTTTATATAACTGTTTTCATCCAATCTAGAATGATGGTAAAGAATGAGCAAGGCAGTTTATGTTAGCACTTCAAAGGAAGCACTAATTTACATTGTCATGTCTCATCCTAAAGAGATCTGAAAGATTATCCTTTGTGGTAAATGTTGCTGAAGGCATTATAAATTCCTACCCTAGCCCTTTCACAGAATTGTATTTTCAAGATTCCCTGAAGGGAAACAAGAAGTTATTTGTAATGCAAAGCTGTCACAAGCTGCGAGATTCTCAGTGTTTTCGATTGCAAATAATATTTACATTTTATGTAAAGGGGAAACATTGGGGTGTTATTTGCTGAATATTCGCAGTCAACATTTTGAGAATCTCGCAGCTTGTGGCAGTTTCACATTACAAATAGCTCCCTATTCCCCTTCAAAAAAAACCTGGAAATCTTCTCTATAATGTTAAGTTTTAAAGTCAAGCAGATTAAAAAGAAGCCAGGGGCTATAAATTTACTTGCAGTCTTTGATATGTAAAAACTGAAAAATAAGGGTGTTTGGCTATTTCAGATAATTGTTGCCCCTGGTTCAATCATGAAGTAAAGAAATAAAAATGATGATGGAAGTCTTTTAACTTTGGTTGAAATATAGTCATGGCTTCCTGGACCAAATGTATGTTTGATAATGCCATTTCATTTCCATGAGACAAAGTGCATGCCGATCATGACAAGATATCAGCATTGTGTTTCTAAGTGTAGAATCTCAGTCTTTCTGAGGAAGAGTTGGACTCTTCTATTAAAAGCATTTAAGGGACGCAGTGGCTCAGTGGTTAAGACACTGAGTTTGTTGATCAGAAAGGTCAGTAGTTCAACGGTTCGAATCCCTAGTGCCGCGGAACGGAATGAGCTCCCATTACTTATTCCAGCTTCTGCCAACCTAGCAGTTCAAAAGCACCTAAAAATGCAAGTAGAAAAATAGGGACCACTTTGGTGGGAAGGAAACAGCATTTTGTGCGTCTTTGGTGTTTAGTCATGCTGGCCATATGACTACAGAGACATCTTCGGACAGCGCTGGCTCTTCGGCTTTGAAACGGAGATAAGCACAGCCCCCTAGAGTTGGGAATGACTAGCACATATGTGCGAGGGGATCCTTTACCTTTATTAAAAGCATTAGGCTTTTGATACAAGAAAGAGGTAATTTCTGTAAAATAGAAACAAGAATACATTGAACCACGAAACCTGTACTTAATGTATGTGTTTGGTAATGCAAATATTGGTCTGCAATATTTTTTTAAAGGGTAGATTCTTCTCCTAAGGCTTGCACTTCATAGACTCTCAAATTTGTTCATGCATAATACTGAACAGCAAACATTTCTGTATGTAAAGTCAGACAGATATTGTCTGTAATATTTGATTAGAAATAGCTGTCATTTTCTGCTATCTTCTTTGTGGGCAATCATACTTACAGACTAAATCTCCATTTTATCCATAGTTGTGTGTTGTTCATGCCAATGCTTTTTCCTTTTTAATAAGGTTTTATTTGCAGCTAAACAGTAATATATGCAGGAAGAACTTAGTTGAACGTGTGATATTTGTTCAATATTACAAGCCATTTCTTTGCAGTGGCTCTGGTGATTTCATTTCCACAGCACAGCTAAGCATTTCAGATTATGGTTTGCTAAAAACAGAGTGACAGCCTAATTCACAATGCGAGCCACAAATGCTTCATAACGCAGAATGGCTGTCAGAAAGATTTAGGTTACATTAAAATGCTTGTCTGAAATGGACCTAGAGTGATGATAAAGGAGGAGTTATAGGAGTTGTAGCATCAAACAAATGTCCTTGAGTCTAGAAGGCTTTATGAAGTTACTTGACATATGCAATTTATATAGAAAGGACAGTGTGAATTATTTATTTATTTATTTACATTTCCACACTCCATTTGAAGTCATAACTACTTCTTGTACCAAAAGCTGAAAATACAGAACAGGAAGCAGGAAAATTCTGTACAACTAAGCTTCTCAAAAACACACAGTATATATGTGTCATCATGTAAGAATACCTCAAATTAGCAAATTAAAATGAGCTACGCAACACATCTCTTCACAAAAAGGTCTCTCATCTTTCCATTTTGTGAGGAGGGCCCAAACCATGTCCTTGTGTAGAAAAAGTCAAGATTTTAACAGTGATGATTATGTCAGCAGTTCCTATGTTATCAAGGCCATTTGGTACGGTACGGAAGGGGGAAGTATGTGCAAATTCCCTCTGTGAGAAATTATACCACTTTATATTCTACCACAAGGAACTGTATTTGGCACTGGTACCTTAGTCTGTAACCAGTAAATAAGGCAAATGAACTTTTCATGTTTTCCAGCAGTGAGCATATAAAAGCTCAATTCCTTTAATTGTTTTTTGGGGCTAGTACCACCAGAGATGAAAATAAGTGAAAATCTCGCGCACACACACACACACACCCGGCAGACAGCATCTGAGTGGGAAGAATGGAGTCCAGCTTTGCCTTGAACTACCTCCAGGGCTCTCTTGTTGCCCAGGCCTCCAAGTTATCTTTGTTGCCATGGAGACCACCTTGAGCACCGAGTTTGATGTGTTCTAAGCAGAATCTTTGTTAAGAAAGGCCTCAAGGCCTTGGGTGTTGTGAAAGCTGCAGGAGGGTTTTAAAAAATACTATCTCATGCCTGGTTTTTTTCCCCCCTCTCTCTCTTAGCTGCAGCAATATGTTCAGACAAAAAGCAGAGAAACAAAATAAGGGATGCAGGATTCTGCACTCATCTTAGTGCAACACACTGCAAATGGCTTCATTCACACCAGCTGTTCCTCAAAAAAGTGGCCCAAGACATCTGTTCCGCAGCTGGTCCAATCCATACCCGGTCCTTAAGGATCATGCTCTATTTGAGCTCTTTTTAAATTTTGATGTGAGATAGTCAATATATCCTTTTTTCTAAATAAAAAAAGGAGGAAAAAGCATTCTTGCAGGGTTTCCTTCTGATAGCAGAAGAGATCTACTTACATAAAAAAGAGACTAAGCTTTAAAGATGAAGGGCCTGGAGGCTAAAACATATGTAGAACTGTTGCAGGAATTGGGTTTTGTCTAATCTAGAGAAAAGAAAGACTAAAGATGACATGATAGCAGTCTTGCAATATTTGAGAGGCTGCCACAAAGAAGAGGGCATCAACCTGTTTTCCACAGCACCAGAAAGCAAGACAAGAAACAATGGATGGAAACTAAGCAAGAAGAGAACCAACTTAGAAATAAGTAAAAATGTCCTGACAATGAGAACAATTGATCAGTGGAATGACTTGCCTTCAGAAGTTGTGGGTGCTCTATCACTATTAAGAGACTGGACAACCACTTGCCAGAATGATATAGGTTCTCCTGCTGAGCAGGAGGTTGGACTAGAAGACCAGCAAAGACCCTTCCAATTCTGTTATTCTGATGCTCTTGTTCATAGTGCTATGTGGGTGGAGAAACCATTATGATAGCCAAGGGGAAAGTGACCTGCCCTGGCAGAAGCTTCCAACCTCCATTACCTAATTCTGCACTACATATTGTCTAAAGATTATAATATCAGGCGAGGTCATGGGTGTCAAACTTGCCACATCATATTGCTGTCCTGTCACGTTTCGCGATGTTTTTCCCATTCTTGGAGCTGGTATAGGCGTGGCTTACGTGTGATGCATCCAGCCCACAGGCCGCCATTTTGACACCCCTGGCCTAGAAAGTAGGGGACAGTGAGTTCAAGTCCCACCTTAGCAATGAAAACCAACTGGGTGACCTTGGACCAGTATTCTCTCACAGCCCAACCCTCTCAGAAGGTTGTTTTGGAGAAAATAGAAGGAGGAAGGTGTGCTGGATGTATTTGCTACCTTAAATGATTTGTAAAAATAATAAAGATGGTGTATATATACGTACGTACGTACGTACGTACGTACGTACGTACATGCATACATACATACATACATACATACATACATGTAATAGAGGAGTAGATGCAAGCCTGATGCTCCAGTCACCAATTAGTGTAATAGACATGGAGTCACCATATCCTAAAGCAGAAATAAGAATCCTATGGCTCCAGCGCCCAAGAAATTCCCAAGTCCCATTTTTGTGGTCCTTGCAGCCTCCACAAACTATAATTGCTGAAATCCACACCAGTTTTCTCCAATTTTGGATTAAGAAAAAGATAAAAACAGTAATACAAGACCTAAAATTAAAATTAAAACAAAATCCTGTACAACCAAGTTATTTGAGGTGGTTATGCCCTTTTCATATGCTCAGACTCCTCCCAAATGCACATATGTGATTATTGGTCACCATAAAATTGCCCAACTCTTTACCAAAGGAACTAATATAAGAGATGTCCTAAATCTAGTGACAGCTGCCTTTAGTCTTCTATAATCCGTTTCTTTGTACAAAAGTACAAAGAAATATATAGCAATGAGATGTTTTAGAAAGTTCTAATTGTAATTTTTACAATATTTTTATTTGTATTTATAATCACATTATTTGCGTATGCTGCCCTGAGAGACTAATTTGAGGATTTAACAGTGAATTACTGTAAATACTCAAATATTAACATAATAAAATTCCTCACAGATTTTCTGTCTGTGAAAAAGATACAGTGCCAGTTAATGCATGTTTCAATTTGAAATGCCAGATTTCTTCATTTTGAAAAATTTTATTGGGTTTTACAATTTTTTACAAATAGGGTAAGGGTCTGGTGTAAAAAAGATATTGTGAGAACCTTCACATCGAAGTCGTTGACCCCTTCCGAGGCTTCATAACAAAATATAGATAATACATTAAATTTTCATTTGTACTACAAAGGGGAAAGAAATGCAAATATATCATCGTAAAATCTATGCTAGCAATCATGTATAAACATTCAAACAAAAGTTATACTGTACTAAAATAAAGTCACTTTTGAGATCTAAGTCTAAGTCTACAAGGGAAATGATCCTGAGGGTGCAGAGAGACAGTCCTTTAATTTATCAGCAGAAAGAGATTGCCATCTTGAAGCAGATTCCGAAAAAGATTAAAGAGATAAGAAGGAAGTATTCCTTCTTGTCTAAAAGATTATTTTAAAAGGGGGTCTGGTTCAAGTGGGTGATGCCAGAGGGAATGTTGGTGTTCTGGGAGGGAGGAAGAGTAAGAATTAAAACAATTGCAGAGGCAGAAGCCTTTCTTAAAAAACATTCCTCAATCCTGGAGGATGAAAATGGGAGAGCAGAGGGTGCCGTGGCCCCGCCCACTGGGGGCCAGGGAGAAGAAGATACAATTGCCAAGAAGTGCCAGATTTCTTGATATAATGCCTAGATTTTTATGCATTTTAGAATAGGTAGAAAATTTAAAAAAAAACAGTGTGAGGAAAAAGTATATTATTTATTATATCAAAAACCCAGCAAATTTTAAAAGAATACCTGTTTTGGAAATGATGGAAAATATTTGTATTTCGGGTGGTAGATGTGGCGGTAGTTTATTCTTCGAGCTTGCTGTTTGGTTTCTGAATGTTTTGTTACCAGGCTAGACAACATCTTCAACAGGAATTTGATTAAAGCTTCTAGTTTCAGTTTCCTTCTGCTTTTATCTATCCTAAGTGGTGACATGGTCAGTTGGTCCCATAGTGTGATGGTCACCACATGAAGAAGTGACCAGTGCTGTCGTTGGTTGGTCATCCGATTGATCCAGCTCCTTATAGGGGTTCCAAGGCTAGTTCCAGATTGATATGTTTGTTGATTGGCCTGTTCGTTGAATACCAGACTTTGATGAATTCGTGTGCCTGGCTTGTGGTGGCATGGCCAAGGATTTTTTCTGTCCCAGTTGAACTGGTGCTCCTCGATCCAAGCATGGGTCAAGAGCAGAGATTTGTGGTCATGCCAGTTGATTGTTAGTCAGTGCTCATGGATTCTTGTTTTTAGTTGTCATCCTTTTTTTTTGTATTATTATTTTGTTCATAAACATTTTGAATAGAGTGTATTGTCAGGGTATATAATTTACAAAAGAAGAACAAAAAAAGGAAATATTCACATATACTGATAATAATAGTAATAATCTGACCAAATAGTTTTGACTAAATTTCTTTTTATATTACCTTACTAGCTGTACGCGTTGCTGTGGCCCAGTCTGGTTAAATGGCCAAACTGTGTGTAGATGTACACCTGCACACACAAACACGTACACACAACCACCGTATAACCCCCAACCTACCTACTGTATTTCCCCCTCTCTCCCTCTACCTACCTACCTACCTACCTACTATATTTCCCCCCCTCTCTCTATCCCTCTACCTACTGTATTTCTCCCTCTCTCTCTATCCTTCTACCTACCTACCTACTGTATTTTCCCCTCTATCCCTCTACCTACCTACCTACCTACATCTCTCTCTCCACCTACCTACCTACTATATTTCTCCCTTTCTCTATCCCTCTCCCTATCTACTGTATTTTCGCTCTCTATTCCTCTACCTACCTACCGTATCTTTCCCCCTCTCTCTTTATCCCTCTACCTATCTACTGTATTTTCCCCTATTTATCCCTCTACCTACCTACTGTATTTCTCCCTCTCCCTACCTACCTACTGTATTTTTCCCTATCTCTCTCTATCCCTCTACCTACCTACCTACTGTATTTCTCCCTCTCTATCCCTCTACCTACCTATGGTATTTCTCCCTCTCTCTCTCTACCTACCTACCTACCTACTGTATTTTCCCTCTCTCTCTATCCCTCTACCTACCTACCTACCTACCTACCGTATTCCCCCACTCTCTATCCCTCTACCTACCTGCCTACTGTATTTTCCCTCCATCTTTATCCACCTACCTATTGTATTCCCCCCACTCACTCTAACCCTCTACCTATCTATCTACCTACTGTATTTTTCCCTATCTCTCTATCCCTCTACCTACCTACCAACCAACCAACCTACCTACCTACCTCTCTATCCCTCTACCTAACTAACTACCATGCAGCCTCTTGGGACCCCAAATGGGCCACCTGGGAGTGTGTCACCCCCCCATGCCTAGTTTTCGGCCTAGTAGGCCTCCATGCAGTGTGGGAACGTTGTAACCTTATTCGGATGCTGAGGAAACAACTGTTGGAAATGTGAGGGGTGTGTGCGTGACGCATCATAAGAAGCAGTCGGATAGGAGCTACAGGGAAAACCTGAGAAGTTGGTACATTTTACGTTTGTGTAGCGTGCACATGACACATATGAGCCAGCCACAAAAAAGGTACGTATTATATCATCAGAAGTCCTTGGGAACATTATGTGCAAATTTGGTGTTGATCGGTCCAGTACTTTCTGAGATTACACAAACTATTTTGCACAAACTATTTTACATTTTTATTTATATAGATTTATACTTTGTTAAGTATATTGGTATATTTATAGTTTATAAACCATCTTTGTATTTAATTCATATATTCATAATCTTTCTGCATCTATCTTGGTCCTATTAGATCTCTCAGCGGCTTTTGATACCATCGACCATGGTATTCTATTGCACCGACTGGGGGGGTTGGGACTGGGGGCACTGTATTACAGTGGTTCTCCTCCTACCTCTCCGGTCGGTCGCAATTCGTGTTGACAGGAGGGCAGAGGTCGACGTCGAGGCCCCTAACATGTGGGGTGCCTCAGGGGTCGGTCCTCTCGCCCCTTCTGTTCAACACCTACATGAAGCCGCTGTGTGAGATCATCCGTGGTTGTGGGGTAGAGTACCATCAGTACGCTGATGATACTCAGCTGTACATATCTACCCCCAACCACCCCAACGATGCCGTCGAAGTGATGTCCCGGTGTCTGGAAGCCGTGCGGGTCTGGATGAGGAGTAACAAACTTCGGCTCAACCCGTCGAAGACCGAGTGGCTGTGGTTCCCAACGTCCCAGTACAACCAGCTGACTCCATCGCTGGTCATCAGGGGCGAGTCACTAACTCCCATGGAAAGGGCTCGCAACTTAGGCGTCCTCCTGGATTCATTGCTATCCTTGGACGACCATGTGACGGCCGTGACCAGGGGGGCCGTTTACCAGGTTCACCTGGTACACCAGTTGCGCCCCTTTCTTGACCGGGACGGCCTCCGCACTGTCACTCAAGCGCTCGTTACGTCCCGCCTAGACCAGTGGTGGGCAAACTCATTAGTCAAGGGAGCCAAATATCAACAGTAGAAAGATTGAAATTTCTTTTGAGAGCCAAAAGGTGTGGCCTGTTTTGTGGGAGTGGCTCAGTGGTCATGTGACCAGGTGGGCATGGCCAATTTGGAAAATGTGGTGAAACTCACTTAACGGTCTTGCTTAGCAACCAAAATTTTGGGCTCAATTGTGATCATAAGTTCTTTCTTTATCTCTCTCCCTCCCACTTTCTTTTTTTCTCATTCCTTTTCTTTCTGTCTCTCTCTCTCTGTGTCTGTCTCTCTCTCTGTATCTGTCTCTCTCTCCTCCCTCCACCCATTTGTCACTGTGTGTGTCTGTCTGTCTGTCACTTAGTCTCTATCTCTCTCTCTCTCTGTGTCTCTCCGTCTCTGTGTGTGTCACTCTCTCTGATTCTCTCCCTCCCTCCCTCTGTCGCTGTATGTCTGTCTCTCCCTCTTTCCCTGTCTGTCTCTGATTCAATCCCTCCCTGTGTCATTCTCTATCTGTCTCTCTCCATCTCTCTCCCTCCCTCTCTTTCTCTGTCTCTGTCTGTCCCTCTGTCTTTCCCTCCCTTCCCCGTCTCTCTCTGTGTCTGTCAGTCACTCCCTCTCTCCCCTCTCCTCCCCCCACACCCCAGGAAGCAGCGGAAGGGCCGGCATGCCGGAGGTTACGGACACCTCCTCCCGCAGCGAGCGAGCGAGCAGGCGGGGTGAGCACCCACGGCTACCATCATCTTAAGCACCACCGAGGCTGTCGCCCGGCAGGTCGCCCGGCAGGGGCGTCGGGCAGGGAAGCCGGTCACGTCTCCATCAGCTCCCTCCGACAGGCACCACGGCGCACGTTCTGGGGCCGCGCGTCCACCTCCCTCCCAGCCACGCAGCCCCAGAACGTATGCCGTGGTGGCTGTCGGAGGGAGCCGGTGGAGATGCGCCCAGCTTCCCTGCCCGACGCCCCTGCTGGGCAACCTGCCGGGCGGCGGGAGCTGCGCATTGCAAGGCTCGGGGGTAGCAGAAGCAGCAGCAGTGAAGTAGCTTGCCGTTTTTCCACACCCAGGAAAAGATAGGTGCATGCACGTCCTGCGGAATTACAGCGCAACTTCCCACCGCTACGAAGTCTCCGAGTCTGTAATTCCGCAGAACATGCACGCGCCTATCTTTTCTGTGGAAAAGATAGGCGCGCGCATGCTCCGCCCAATTACAGTCTCGGAGACTTCGTAGCGGTGGGAAGTTGCGCTGTAATTCCGCGGGATGTGCATGCGCCTATCTTTTCCACAGTGTGGGAAAGCGGCAAGCTTCTGCACAGCCGCTGATCACTCCAGACGCCATCGGGGAAGACGCGGAACGCAAGGCAGATCTCGCGGATGGCCTCGCCGGCAGCGCAGAGACTCGCCGCTGCTTCACGCGGTATTCTGTGGACAGGCAATGACAGACAGACAGAGGCACAGAGCGAAAGAGAGACAGAGAGAGACAGAGGGAGGGAGGGAATCAGAGAGAGACTGAAGAGCCACATGCAAGGGGCCAAAGAGCTGCGGTTTGGCGACCACTGGCCTAGACTATTGTAATGCTCTCTACATGGGGCTCCCCTTGAGGTGCATCCGAAGGGTCCAATTAGTGCAGAGTGCGGCCACGCGGGGGATTTTGGGAGCCTCACGATGCTCCCATGTAACACCTCTCCTGTGCGAGCTGCACTGGCTGCCGGTGGCCTTCCGGGTGCGCTTCAAGGTGCTTGTTACCATCTTTAAATCGCTCCATGGCACGGGGCCTAGTTACTTGCGGGACCGCCTCCTGCCACACACCTCCCAACGACCGATCCGCTCAATGCCGATTGGCGGTGCCCAGGGGAAGGGCCTTCTCTGTGGCAGGTCCAGCCCTCTGGAACGACCTACCCTCCGAACTCCGCACTATCACGGACCTTCCCCTCTTTCGCCGCTCACTTAAGACATACTTCTTCCACCAAGCCGGTCTAGTTTAGAGCTTAGGGCTCAGATGCAACATAATTTTAGCAATTAGTAATTGGATTTATAATTTTATTAATGGGAAATATTTTTAGCACAGGTTACCTAATTTAATTCATTTTAATATTATCATTGTATTTATTGTTATTTGTTGGTGTGATTTTTAATTTCCTGTACACCGCCCTGAGTCCATCTTGATGGAGATAGGAGCGGTATATAAATCGAATAATAAATAAATAAATAAATCTAATTTCTAGCTCTTATCTCTAACCATTCATAAAATCTACTCGATATCAAGAAATATTCTGTGTCTTCTTTATCTTTTACTTTTAAAGTTAATCTGTCCATCTCAGCACAATCAAAGATTTTCTAAATTATATCCTCATTCTATTTGTCGACATAGAATTGGTTGTGGTTGTTGCATTTGAGCTTGTAGACTATGTTGCTATTCTCTTCCTTCAGTATTTTGTCCTTGGTTCTGGACAGCTCTTGTTGGAGTATGGATGTTGGTTTGTGAACCACCATTATTCCCGGTGATTGTAGAATTCTGACCATTTCTGACATTCCTTTGATGTATGGCACAGTTTGTCTCCATGTTGTGGCTGGTTACGTGGTATGTCATGATTTGGGTGATGTGCATTAGACCAGGGGTCCCCAACCTTTTTGGCACCAGGGACTGGTTTCATTTTAAAGAAAATTCCGCGGACCTGTGGGCATGGCTTGGCTGGCGTAGAGGGGGAGTGGGAACAGGCGGCACATGCACCCCCAACGGCGCGAGCGGCCATGCCTGCACTCTCCTGCCCCTGGTGTGCGCTGTGCCCAGGGGGCTGCCCCCTCCTCCCTCCTTCTCCTCTCCGGCCCGGTTCCTATCAAGTCACGGACCGGCACCGGTCCACGGCCCGGGGGTTGGGGACCCCTGCATTAGACTGTTGTTGATTATTTGGATGTTGATTATTGTCATTCAACAGATCTTCAACTTTGTTGATATAGGAGGGCGGAGCGTAGCCGCGCCGACACAACGTAGGTTCTCGGCTCTCGGACACCTGCGTTGACCTTTTGCTGCCCCTCGGTCCTTAGGTGACCTAAACTGTCCTGGAGGGACGGTGATGAGGGAGACGAACCTTTGCTGGTCACAGGGGTGCCACAAACCCCCGCTTTGACCCAAGGGAAGAGCTCTTACAAGGCGGTAAAACTGCAGCCCTCCCCACCCCGGGAACATAGGCGCTGGCGAGCTCCAATAGAAGGAAGGAAGCAAGCTGTAGTGAAAATGCTGACCGGGAAGGTATTCTAACTTTACTTTGAAACATTTTGCTTAAAATTTTTTCCTTTTTTTTTTTTTTTTTTTTTTTTTTTTTTTTTGCCCTAAAGCCCTTAGCGGCTGAAATAATTTAATAGGCTCTGAACTGAGAGATTTCCGGGTTTTTTTTAATATATTTTTTCGAACTTGTGGACTGGAACATTGGATTGAGGCTTTTTTTTCCCTTTAAAAATGATCGGACTTTCTGGTTTCATTTTCACTCTTTCTAATTTTTGATATTTAAAATTTTGAAGCTGGGACTATTTCTACAACTAATCCTAAAGATATACTGTGGGGGTTTTTTTAGAACATTTTTTTTTTAGAACGGGCTAAGAATTACATTTCCTTTTCCCCCCCTAAAAACAAAGGAATCTGCTGATTGGAAAACTTTGTTGATATAATTGCTTTTGTCCATTATCACAGTCAGTCTGTCTTTGCCAGTAGGATGACAATGTTTTCATCTTGTCACAGTTTCTTTAACACCTTCTTTTCTTTCTGGTTGAATGTTTCATTGTGTTTACTTCGTTGGATGTTGGGGATGATTCTCTGCCTGAGGTCCCCTTGTGTCTCATGACTGAGGTAGCTTGTTTTCAGTATGGATTCAAAGTTAGCTAGGATATCGACTGGGTCCGCATCCTTGGGGTTGAAACTGAGGTGTGTGAGGATGGCGTTTTTCGTCATCTGACAGAGGTCTGCTGGATAGATTTTTGATATATGAGTTGGAGTTGTCATTGAGTGAACAACGTGAGTTTCCTTTATAGGGCATTGTGTTTCTGAAGTTTGTCATATTTTCTGTTGAATGTGCGTTCCAAAATGTCTATTAAGCTTTATCCGATGGTGTTGAGGCATTCAGCTTTCTGTTGATATACCTGTTTTTCAGGGGCATGGAAAAGAGATGAAGTTACATGTTTACAATCTATGAAATAAATTTCAAATATGCCTAAAACATTCGTTAATATATATGCAGAGAAACCATATGCGTATATATCTCCTGCAAAAAGAACAAAATAAAGAAATGCTAAAATACAGGACATGCATATGCTTGTTTCACAAATTGTAAACATAGTATTTTATTTCCTCTAATAAAGATTCTTCTAATAGATTACTTCAGGGTACATTGGGCCTTTTGGTATAATAAAGAATACATACATTCCTCATACTATTTCCCCCTTATTTTCCACCTGTTTGATTGACAGGTTCCTCTCATTGCTTTACAGCCAGCTAGAATTTCACTGGGCTAATGAAACTGCATCTTCATCAGTAACTGCTAGAAGGGAGAAGGGAGATTTTATCTACAACTGTATTCAATGTTTTATTTCTTGGCCTTTATTTGAGTTCTGTCTGGAAAAAAATGTTTTGCCCTGCATTAACTTTTTTTAAAGGTGCCATGTCAATTTCCATGTGCTCAAATCATGTGACAATGATGTCAGAATTTTTAAGCACAACAGTTTTTATTCTACTTTATGATAGGCACTGGCAGTAAATAAGGCATAGTGATTTCTCACCCTGAGACTAACAAACAGGCTAGGGATACTACTGTATTTTTTGGAGTATAAGACACACCTTTTTTCCTCTAAAAAGAGGCTGAAAATCTGGGTGCGTCTTACACATTGAATACAGCATTTATTGCCTCCTGAAACCCCGCCCCTTCACCAAAATGGCCACGTGCATACCCTTATGGAGGCTTCCAGAGAGCTCCTGGGGGCTGGGGAGGGCAGAAATGACCAAAAAACAGGGTGTTTTTGCCCCCCCCCCAGCCCCCAGCAGCACTCTATAAGCCTCCATAGGGCTATGCATGCTAATTTTTGATGAAAAAACGGCCCGTTTTCACGAAAAAGGCCCGCTTTTCCTCGTTTTGTCCTCCCCCCCCCCCCCCCAAGGCTCTTCATGCCTTTTATTTGAAAAAACACGGGGTCATTTTTGCGAAAAATGGGCCATTTGATGGGGGTTTCCATTGTGCAAAAAGGTTTTTTTTTCCCCTTTTGGAAAGCTGTTTAGTTAGAGTGATTGATTAGAATTATGTTGGTCAAGTACTGTGCCTGCAGATACAAAGATTTGTTCTAAAGGTGGTGAGTGATTTCCTTCTCCAGCACATGGGTAAATACACCTGGAAACATCTACCTACCTACCTCCTACTCTCTCTGTCTCAATTCAATTCAATTCAATTTCAATTCAATTTTTAATTTGTAGACCGCTCCCTCTCCCCACAGGGACTCGGGGCGGTGCACAGGAAGAATAAAAACCACAAATATACAAACATATCTCTCCCTACCTATCTACTGTATTTCTCTATCTCTATTTCTCTATTTTTCTCTCTCTATCCCTCTACCTACCTATCTACACTCTCTCTCCCTACCTACTATATTTCTCTCTCCCCCCCCCTCTATCTACCTATCTACCTACTCTCTCTCCCCCCATCTACTGTATTTCTCTCTCTCTATTTCTCTATCCTCTACCTAACTATCTACACACTTTCTCTCCCTACTTACCTACCTACTGTATTTCTCTCTCTCTCTCTATCCCTTTATCTAACTAACTAACTACACATTCTGTCTCCCTACCTACCTACTCTATTCCTCTCTCCCCCTCTAACTACCTACCTACCTACCTACTCTCTCTCTCCCTACCTACCTACTTACTGTATTTCTCTCTCTCTCTCCCCCTCTCTATCCCTCTACCTACCTACCTACTTTTTTTTAAAAAAAATTGCCTCTTCAAAACCTGGGTGCGTCTTATACTCCGGTGTGTCTTATACTCCGAAAAATACAGTAATATGCAACATATTGTTTAATTCAACAAGGTAAAACATGAGACTTTGAGGAGGTACCAAGCACTCCTGAATCCTATCTGTGCTTTTACAATTAATCATTTCCAAAGCAAAGTTATTGTATTAAAATACATAGTAAAGTGCATGCCCTGATATAAACTCTTCTATTTTATTTTCTATTATGATAAGTACTGTAGTTATACATGGATGAAATTTGTGTCCACATCCATGCCATTTGTTCCTCCTTGGTTCATCCTTCTGTATTTTGGGAATACAGGTAGTCCTCAGCTTATGACCACAAGCTTATGACCTTCGCACGATTACTGACCTGCACCTCTTCCGTCGGGCCTTGAAAATACACTTATTCCGTGCGGCCGGCCTGGTGTAGTTTTTTAATTGTAATTTTTAATTGTAGTTTTTAACTGATTCTAAGTAATTTTAGCAATCAATTTTTACCTGGTTTTAGAATAGGCCCCAAATTTAATCAAGTTTTTAAGTAGTTGTATATGATGTCTTGTGGTTTTATTATGCCTGTTCACTGCCCTGAGTCCCTTAAGGGAGAAGGGCGGTATACAAATTTAATAAATTCAATTCAATTCAATTCAATTGGGACCATAATTTCCATTTGCTAAGCAAGGTGGTTAAATGAGCGACACATACCCAATTTTATATCTTTTTTTTACCACAGTTATTAAGCAAATCACAGCAGTTAAGAGAATCACATGGTTCTTAACAAGAACCCAGTTTCTCTCGCTGATTTGGCTTGTGGGAAGCAGTCTGAGAAGGATGCAGATCATAATTACATGCTGCAACCATTGTAAATACATGCTGGTTACCAAGTGCCCAAATTCTGACCATATGGCAATGGGGATGCTGCTCTGATTATAAGTGAAAGAACAGTCATATGTCACTTCTTTCAGTGCCATGACTTCAAACAATCACTAAATGATTTTAAGTTAAGGATAACCTGTACATAGCCAGCATCAAATATGTGTTTGTAAAAGTGATACTCATCCAGTAGGTGGGAGTTGATATTTTGGAATGATCTGCCTAACCTACCAAATAAAGATTTGGCTCCAGAATTTGAATGTGGATACTGAAGAGTAGGTGATATGCTTGAGGATAAATACATTTTATATATCTTATCAATTTGCAAGATATTGTATACTCTGCTGCAATGTTTATGAATCATTTTCCCCTCAGGATCCCTTCCCATTTTTAAAAATTATGGAAGATCTTAAAAGAGTTCTTGCTTGTACAGGTTATATTTATTGATATTTACCAAGTTAAAATTAAAAAATAATGATGCATTTACTGCCCTATTATTTTTCAATATAGGCCAACAAATAATTTTGATTGCCTGACTCCCAAGAGGGACTTGATGAGCTCCAGGAACTCTAGAATCACATTTTAAGAAACACTATCCTAATGTGCTACACAACCCATTGCATTTACTGTGTAATCTTTCCCAACCTATTGCTTTCTAAATGTTTTGATTCATATCCTATCACTTTTACCATACCTTTTAGCTGTGCCAACAGGAAGAATATAATTAGTGCATCCTATTTGGCAGCAAACTGTTCCAACAGTATTTATTAGGAAATAATTACAGTATAATAAGATGGCGATGGTATTAAGATAACACAGCTCTCAGTGGCTGACACAAGCCGAAAAAGTCGTGCTCCCAGCCATTTAATGCACAGCCCCGTAATTTTAGGGACATGTATCCTCAGGATAGAGATACAGAACTTGCATTTACTCATTCCTTTATTTCCATGCAGTGACACCCCCCCCCCAAAAGCAAAGCTGTACCTATTGAGGTTTCTCCCTGTCAATCTACTTTAAAGCCCAGAAGGAAAGGTAGCAGCTCGCACACATGCGCACCGAGCTGCTGACAACGCTTAAGCGGGGCAGCAAGGATTTCTTCCCCTCTGCACGTGCGTCCCACCCACCTCTTCGCTTCCTCGTCTTTTTTTTTTTTTTTTTAGAATAATAATTTTTAAAAGGGGGGGGGGGAGGAAGGCGACCGGGAAGACCTTCCAGCTCTCGCGACGACTCAGAAGCGAGGGGGCGAGGGGGGGGGAGGGGGGGGGCGAGTGGGCAAGCGCGTGGGGCTCTGGGAAACGAGGCAGGCGAGGGGGGGGGAGGGGAGGGGAGGGAAGGGAAAGAAATAGAATTCGCAGAGGCCTGTGGGTATAAGAGGAGGGGGGGGGAAAGAGCAGGAAACGGCGCTTTTGCTTGGGGAGGGAAACTTCCGGTTCCGGCTGGGCCTGTGTGAGTTGCAGCCTGGCAGTGCCCCCCCCTTGCCCCCACCCGTGAGGGAGCAGAAACGCCCCCCCGCGTATCCTGGGGGTAAGGGAAGGGCCAGGGGGCATCTCCCCCCACTCTAAATCTTGCTACCCAAGGACCAGCCCCTGCCTGGGGCGCGGAGGAGGCTGGGGCAGCGCCACACACCGGTGAGTGCCACCATGGAGCCCGCTCTTAGCCCTTCGATCCTCCCCCCCCCCTCCCTTCCCCTCCGTACCTGGATCCCGAAGGCGAGATATATATTAAAAAAAAAAAACCGCGCAGATAGCAACCACCGCAGCGCGCGGCTTTGGTTAACTTCCGTTCCCTTTGAACAGCCCCACCCCGGCTATTCCGCCATCCTGACTCACCTCCCCCCTCCGGCACGGGCTTCTTTCCAGCCTGGCGCCCTTTTCGCGTCTTCTTGCCCCGTCCTCGCCTCTAAAGAGCGGGCTTCCCCCCCCTCCCCACAACCGAAGCCCCGCGCTTTTGTCGTCGTCCCTCCTCACTCGCCTGGCGAAAGTTGTGCTATATAATCCTTTATAGCACAACTTTCCTCTAGATGAGCCCTGAAATTCCGCCCCCCTCCATAAGCTCAATAAACTATTGTCCTCCCATTTCATCCTTAAGCCACACGGAGTCACGAAGGGGCGCCTTGCCGTAGGCCTCGAAAAGATGGCCAGATTCCATATTCTTTCCCATAAAATAAATGTTTTCATAAATATACCTTCAACCAGCCTGTAAATGAATGATACAGTCTCTTTCACCCAGAAAGTTGCGATTTTGCTACTTGCCTCAAATGTTATCTGAACTCCATCGTTTTTGTTGTTGTTTAATTGTCTGCCTGTTCTTTAAACATTTCTAGAAATGTAGAATGGCGCCTCATATCTAATTGGATTTTGGGACTAACAAAATTACTTTTTGTCTATAGCAGCTCTCTCCACCTTAATGCTTCGATGCATTGGACTGCAACTCCCATAAATGTTACGGTTCCTAGGAATGAATGGATTTGCACTTAAAATATAATTCAAGGCAACAAAGCTAAGGTTTTTCCTGTTTCTGCGATGGCATTGGCTCTTCAGTGATTCAGATGGGTGACCTTCACAAGCCTAGTTATGAAGATAACAGCACCTCCCTAGTTTGGATATTTCAGTAACAGGTCGCAGGAAGATAGCCCTCTCTAATCAGCCCACAAGACACTCTTGCAATATTCTATTAGGTTTAATTTATTAGCTCTTATTTTTCTGCCCACCTTATCTGTGTTATTGAAAACATGTTCTTTCTGTCTGCTTTGTAACAAACAGATTGTAGACTTAACTCCTTCTTACATATCTTATTAATCAGAAAAGTACATAAGTACACTGCGATGTTTTTGTTTTTACTAACTAGAGTGGCTCTCTCTTACATTGCTGTATGCAACATATTCTCATTTATTGTTAGCTAAAATGGGCCAAATACTCAATACATCCTCTTACCCATTTTCTGCATGTTTAACTCTGACTGAACTTGATGTCAGTCCAATTCCTTAATCACAACATTAGGTACTTTGGTTTTTTGCCTTTAGTACAACTTCTTTTTGACATTAAACAAAGATGTTTGTAGTAGATGACTCAGGAAACTGGCCTTTTCTCTCTCTTTTCTGTGCCATATTATTCTATCTGAGAGTCCTTGGAATTGATTCCCAAACTTTCATCGGTTGCATTATACCTTGCTAAAATAGGAAAAAATGTGATTAATTCATCCATGTTGAGAAAGTGGGATGGAGCTGGATGACAACATTTTTCAATCTCCTTATTTTTCATTAAGTGCAGAAAAGGGTAAAAAAAGTAATAATTTGGGACCTTAATTTCTTGCGACTAAATAACTAAATAAAAGTTAAATTAAAATGTATAACCCTCCTTTCTGTTTACATAAGCCCTGACATAGCTTACAGTAAAGTTTAAATTAAGTATAATTAACCAAAAATTAACTGAAAAAGTGTTGAAGAATCATTGAGCAAGGCAAAATAGATAACCTTCACAGAGCTTCTACATTTTTACTCTCTTTCATTGGGCTGTGTAATCTATCCTACTTTTTTGCCTGGCTCTCTCTTTTTTTGGCAAATATCTCCATCTAGCTCAGAGATCAAGCTATTCATGCATGTGACAACATCCATGCATGCCACTGGTTGCATGCACACATATGTAGTATGTTTTCTATATAAATGAAGAAATGCAGCATACCAGTATGTGTAAATGTTGAGAACACAGATATGTGTAATGCTACTATAGGCCATGGCTTTTTTTTTGTGCTTGCTCCATATAAATGACACATGAGGCATTTGTTATCTCCTAAACCTTTTCGCAAAGAAAAAGACTTCTTCTTTTATATCCCAAGGCTAACAAACATGAGTGAAGATGATAACAAATGGCTTATCAATTTAATACTAACATAATATATTCCCTCCATGAAGCAAGGGGATCATTTGAATAGTACTTCAGAAATGTAAGAAATAATAATATGCCATACAGTTCATGGACAAATGCAATAGTTGAAAAGGTCCCATTAAGATTGAGGAACATTTTAGAAATTATTCGGAGAAAACATGTAGACGCATGAATATAGAAACATATTTACCTTTCCTGACTTGCATAGCTGCTCTCTGTAGCTATCATGCGATTCCTGGAAAAGAGGTGACTGCTTTTAAAAGAGTTGCAGATAGATATAATGGAGCACTATTTTGAAATTAAATGCAAAGTACTGTACAACCCATTTGACCTGTATTTTCTGTTTCCTATTGTTAAAAGTCTTCAATGCATACCTAGGGTGTGTAGTATCTTTAGAATCCTTTTGTCTTGGCTTGTAGCCACAGTCCTCTATTATCTTGTGATGCCCACTAAATTGGACTGGATTTTGATTTACTAACCTAGCATATTTGACAATACCATATTTGGCAAAGCTGATTTAATAGGAATAGTCTTGAAAGGCAAGGCTTTTCTGCCCCATCCATAGATAAATGCACTATTTTGTGTTATTGACTGTATTCATTTGTGATCATTGTTAGCTGTCATAGAAATCATTTAATGGGTAGTATAAAAAGCCCTTGATTTAAAGACATACTAATAAACCTACTGGGATGGTAGATCTTTTAGGAATACCACTGGAATATGTCCTGAAACAAATACAATTAAAATCAGTATACCTTAGCTTTTTAAAATGGAAGGGCAACATTTGTGGCGCTCTATATGTAGGACTGCAGTTCTATTCCTCTTATACACAGATGCTGTTTTTCAGAACATACTATATAGACCAGGGGTCTCCAACCTTTGCAACTTTAAGTCTGAAGGACTTCAGCTCCCAGACTTCTCCAGCCAGCTTTAAGTCCTTCAGACTTAAAGTTGCAAAGGTTGGAGACCCCTGAAAATAGACAGTCCCAAAGGTGCTTTTTTCAAGAGGCAACTGGACTCTTGAAAAAAGCGCCTTTGGGACAACCATGACCTGGATGACTGAGACTCTCCAGAGACATATGGTAGAGAGCAACTATGGGAAATAGGGGACATAGATTTCTGAAATCTCTAAATGAGCCCTCTGCATCTTTTCCAGTTTTCCATCGCTGCCTTTGAATCATTTGTTCAGTGCATTACTTATCTTAAACTTCTGCTTCATGACTGAGCAAGAACGTTCCAGATGATTTTGGACTGCCATTCTCATCATTCTTGGTAACTAAGCAAGACCTTTGGGGGGAAAAGCTGAGGCCCCGTCTAAAATGTAGTTTTGTATTGAAATTAAATTGATTAATTCCTTTCTTTTAAGACAGCAAAGTATTAAATTAAAATGTAATTTTTCCATGCTCTTCTAGTCCATTTTTCTAATAATTTACATGAACTTGGAAAAAAGGAGAAATTGATATAATTGTGAAGGTATTTATGAAGTATGTTGTGAGATATAAAACATTATATGGTAAAATTAGCTTTGCAATTTTGATCTATGAAAGTTCTGTGGTGATATTTGTTTTAATTCTTAGATTCCACAGGAATTTTTGTTGTAACATTTCTTCAGCTCAAACAGTTGTACAGAACAAGTTTTGTATTCCACTGTTAGTTTTTATTTAGTATGCACTTACATCTAAATCTATTACAATCAAATGATAAAAATCACCGCACTGTATAAGTGGGTACCAGCAATATACCATATTTTTCGGAGTATAAGACGCACCAAGGTTTTGAAGAGGATTTTTTTTTAAGTAGGTAGGTAGATAGAGGGATAGAGAGAGAGAAATACAGTAGGTAGGCAGAGAGAGAGAATAGGTAGGTAGGTAGAGAGAGAAATACAGTAGGTAGGGAGAGAGTAGGTAGGTAGGTAGATTGAAGGGGGAGAGAGAAAGAAATACAGTAGGTAGGGAGAGAGAGAAGGTAGGTAGGTAGATGTCTCCATGTGCTGGAGAAGGAAATCACTGACAATCTGCAACACCTAACTTTGTTCCTGCTGGAACAGCATTTGATCCACGTAATTCTCATCAATCAATTAAAGAGTTTTCCAAAAGAAAAAAGAAACCCTTTTTATACTCTGCAAACCTCCCCAAAATGGCCTGTTTTTTGTGAAAATGGACCCATTTTTTTCCCCAAATAAAAGGCATGAATAGCCTTGGGGGGCTTACAGAGTGCTCCTTGGGGGGGGGCAAAAAAGAGCAAAAACCGGATCCATTTTTCACGGAAACGGCCCATTTTTTGTCAAAAAGCATGCATCGCCTTATGGAGGCTTATAGAATGCTGCTGGGGGGGGGGGCATTTTTTGCTTGTTTCTGCCCTCCTCAGCCCCCAGGAGGTCTCTGAAAGCCTCCATAAGGCGATGCATGGCCATTTTGGTGAAGGGGGTGGGGTTTCAGGATGTCAAAAATGCTGTATTCTATGTATAAGACGCACCCAGATTTTCAGCCTCGTTAGAGGGAAAAAAGGTGTGTCTTATACTCCGAAAAATAAGGTACTGCAATGGTAACTTTTTAAATAGACGCACATGTTTATAATTTTGGATTCCCAATTATTTGTATGGGACAAATAGATACTGAATTTTCTTAAGAAAAATGTGGGGGGAATTGTGTATCCAGTGGTCCAAATGGAGTCAGAGACCTTGACACGAACTTGCAGTTTTATATAAATAAATATATTTACAGTAAATAACATAGGCAAACATCAGGTAAATCAACAGGAATATCATGAGGTAAATTACAGAGAGCACACATACATACAGAGGAAAAACGTGGAAAACAAAGGAGATTTTTTTTCATTACAATCTTATTACAATGACAATAAAGATTATTATTATTAAAATCTTTACTCCAATTATAGCTCAGATTTCCTCATGTGATGGCCAACTCTCTTTAACCAATTAGCTATAACTGTGTTCTTACTCATTGTCCAACCCTTCATTGCTCCAGCTATTACATTTTTAAATATCTTGATATCCTCCAATTTATAGCTGGACAGCATTTAAACAAATTGTTTTATAGGATACCTGTATTTTTCTATATATTCATTGGCTTTGTCATGAAGTCAGCCAAATTATCTTTCGGTAGACAATAAATTATGTCTATTACATTTTCTTTCACTGCGTCTCTGACATTACAAGAAAACACACCATGCCACTGTGCAGCTGCTGATATGGATAACCTGTATCCCGTATACATATTGCTATAGTCTTTCTCCCCTTTCTCTAGGCAGTGCCCCCTCCCGGGTGGAGATGGAAGCCAATGCAGCAAGCGATGAGGGTGTGCATTTCCAGAGCTACCCTTTTGACTTCTTGGAGTTCCTGAACCACCAGCGCTTTGAACCTATGGAGGCCTACAACCACGAACACGCCAAAGCCGTTGCTGCCCTGCCTTGCCCACAGCCACAGTATGAATATGCCCAGCCACCAACAGCTGGTCCAGCTGCTCACTTTGACCGTGTCGCTGCCACCATGGGCACATCTAAACCCAAAGCTGAGGGCCCATCCTCTTCTTCCTCAGCCACCTCATCTGGTACCATTCAAGTCAAGAAAGCTGAACCAGGGGGCCCTGCACCACCCCCACCCCCACAGCAGCAACAACAGCAGCAGCCATACAGTACTCCAGCTGTGGTACAAACAGCAGGTCAGCCTCTCTTTGACAGTACAGCTGCTGCAGCTGCTGCAGCAGCAGCTTACAACACTCCTCAGTGGGGCATAGTAGACCTTTCTGGCCACCAGCATCTCTTCAGTAGCCTGAAACGTGGGCAGGCTCCCCCATCAGCTGCAGCCACGGTAACTCCTGACAGTCAGGCAGGCAAAGATGATAAGAACTATTTCCGTCGACTGAAATATTTCATTGATCGGCGCTTCCCATGCGGTGTGTGCCAGAAGTCATTCAAGCAGTCATCCCATCTTGTGCAACACATGTTGGTGCACACAGGCGAGCGGCCGTATGAATGCACCACCTGTGGCCGTACCTATAACCATATCTCCAGCCTCATCCGACATCGCCGTTGTCACAAAGACACCGAGGATGCTACTGCTGCTGCCAACGCTGCGGCTGCTAATGCAGCCGCTGCCAACGCTGCGGCTGTCAATGTAGCAGCCGCCAATGTAGTGGCTGCAGCTGCTGCCGCCGCCGCTGCCGCCAGCATAACAGCAGCACCTGGTGCTGAAGGAGCAGCCCAGCCTCCTTCCCAAAGTGGCAACCCTCAGTCAGTGGCTGCACCATCTGGAGGATCAGCCACATCTGCCCTCAGTGCTGCCATAGCACAAGCCGAAGGTCCTTTTACCTGCTCTCTCTGCTGGAAAGTGTTTAAAAAGCCAAGTCACCTTCACCAGCATCAGATTATCCATACTGGTGAGAAGCCATTCTCCTGCTCCATCTGCCAGAAGAGTTTTAATCGCCGTGAGAGCTTAAAACGACACGTGCGGACACACTCAGACCTGTTGCGAGTGCAGTGTGGGGTTTGCGGCAAAGAATTTCGGGATGCCTCCTACCTCCTCAAGCACCAGGCCACCCACGCTCCTCCCGGAAGCTTACCTCCACGACCCGAGTACAAATGTGACATTTGCGGCAAGGGCTATGTGGCTCCCCAGAATCTACTACGTCATCGGCAGCTCCAACACGAGGGTGCCCAGCTGTCCAAGGATGGCACTAATACCTTGTCTTATCTGCCACCAGGGGCCTACCTCCTTCCCCAAGACCCACAAGGCTCGGAGGGAGACACCAAGCCCACATCCTATGGCCTCCTGGGTGCCCATCCCTTGCTTGTGGGGACAGCGGCAGGCAAGAATTTCTGCTGTGGGATCTGTGGCCGTGGCTTTGGGCGACGGGAGACATTGAAGCGTCATGAGCGGATCCACACAGGTGAGAAGCCTCACCAGTGCGCTGTGTGTGGGAAGCGTTTCCGTGAATCTTTTCACCTCAGCAAACACCATGTAGTGCATACTCGAGAGAGGCCGTACAAATGTGAAATATGTGGGAAAGTGTTTGGTTACCCCCAAAGTTTAACTCGGCACAAACAGATTCACCGATTACAGTTACCTTGTTCTTTACCACCCATGGGGCCCTCCCTGACCCCCATGGGCCCTTCTCTCCCTCCACCCCCTGAGGGACTAACCTATGGCTGTTCTGACTGTGGAGAGCGCTTTCCTGATCTTTTTCATGTCATGAGCCACAAAGAGGTCCATGTGGCCGAGAAGCCCTACCCTTGTGATGTCTGCGGCAAATGTTTTGGTTTCATTGAGAATCTCATGTGGCACAAACTTGTCCACCAAGCTGCTCCCGAGAGACTTATACCACCAGATGAAACAGCAGCTGCTGTCGCCCCACTAGAGAACGGGCTAGCTAGCGGTGAGAACATATCATCTTATGAAGATCATCCGACCTTGCCAAGTGGAGAACGTTTCTCCTGCTCTATCTGTGGCCAGACCTTCAAGCATTTCCTGGGACTTGTCACTCACAAGTATGTGCATCTGGTGCGTCGCACCTTGGCCTGCTCGGTATGTGGACAGAGCTTCGCCGGAGCTTATGATTTGCTCTTGCATCGTCGCACACACTTGCAAAAGCGGCACTTCTCTTGCCCAGTCTGTGGCAAGCGCTTCTGGGAGGCTGCCCTTCTCATGCGTCACCAGCGCTGCCACACTGAGGAGCGCCCGTACCGCTGTGCTGTCTGTGGGCGTGGTTTTCTGCGCTCGTGGTACCTGCGCCAACACAAAGTGGTTCACACGGGGGAGCGTGCTTACAAGTGTGCCCTCTGCAACAAGCGCTTTGCCCAGTCATCCAGCCTGGCAGAACACCAGCGTCTTCACGTAGTTGCCCGGCCTCAGCGCTGCCCTACTTGTGGTAAGACCTTCCGCTACCGTAGCAATCTTTTGGAACACCAGCGGGTCCACCTGGGAGAAAAAGTCTACCGCTGTGACCGCTGCTCCAAGAGCTTCTTCTATCTGTCATCCATTCTGCGTCACCAACGCTCCCATGATGCTAAGCGTGAATTAAGATGTGGGGCCTGCCTCAAGCTCTTCAAAGACCCCAAGTATTTTAGCAAACACCTCCAGGCCCATCAGGGAGGGCGGCCCTTCAAATGCAGCACCTGCGGGGAAGCCTTCTCCAATACTTACGGCCTCAAAAAGCACCGCCACATTCACAAGATGGAGCGCTTCGCTGCCATGGGGGCCCATAAGGAACAGCCCTAATATTGGAAGCAGCAGAAAAAAAAATGGGTGGTCCGAATCTTGGTACTGTAGGATGGGATGCGAAGCTAGTTCCAGGTTTCTGTGAGCCACAATGGCAAGGCATTTCCACGAATAGAAGATAAGATGTGCTTGCTAGCAGTGAAATGCTCCAGTTGGGCACTGATTTGGAAGAGTCATCAAATCATAAAATCATGACCAGGACAAGCCAGATAGAGGCAAGAATGGATTATAAAGATAGGGTATGTAATTAACAAGAGGTAGCCGCCAGTTACTTGCTAGATTTCAGCTCTCTAACAGAATACCTTGACCACCCTGAATTTTTAAACTAATTGCCTGGGGAAAGTGAGATGGAGATAGCAATCATAGAAGTGACCTTTGCCTGTCAAGCATGGCCGCAGTGTTTTGAGGGATGAAAGTTTCCTCCTGTTTCTGAGCAAATAGGAGCAAGTAAGGTTATGGTGGAATGACATTTTTTTCTTTCCATTTGAAGCCTACGCTCTGGAATGGAAACCGTATGGCATTCCAGTTCACAAGAAGAGATGGTGCTTCCTGTAACCCCCTTTACCTAGAGAGAAACGTTAGATCCAATTCATTCATTTGGGAATGAGACAGGAAGTACCACGATACAGCACTTGAGGAATGTCCACCAATCTTTTGTGTAAACTCAACTATGTAATCTGTATTAGGTAAGGCTTGCTTGCATTCTGAGAGAAAGACTTTAATTAGTGTCCTTTCTTCATATGTATAAAGAAAATAGGCTAGTTCTCAATTTTTTAAAGACCTGGCAAGGTAGTGAGACATGGCTGTGGACAGTAGAAAGTTAATGAAGTCTGCTTGAATTGTCTAGTGTGTGGCACCTGTTGTCTAAATGCTGTTGTGCCATAACATTTCTATTATATTCCTGCCTCCAGAACAGTACCGGTTCATGATGCAGCTGGAGGTTCACAAAAACGTTGCCTACGAAAGAAAAGTTGAGCCTAGAAGATTTCTAGCCAAGCTTCCCTGGCATGCCATTTTCCACATTTAGGGAGCACTGAATGTTAAAAAGCATTTGGAATTGTTATTGTTCCCATTATGCACCCCTGAAGGAGCAAAACCCGAGGATAATTGTATTGTGTGCTTTTCTAAATGTTCAAGTTGGCCCATCAGAAGTAGAGAGGAAACAAAAGTAGGCTAGGCTCCTTCCCCCTTGGGTTAGCTCTCTTCCTTTGTGCTCAACGCTCTTCCTAAACTGTTGGACTTAATATAGACAAACTCGTGTGAATAATACCTTACTTTGAGCCCTAAAATGGAATGTGGGTTTGGAATGAGAGCTGTGACTGTATATTGTTAGCCTTCCTTCTGCCCACCACTGAAAGTTGGATATGAAACTTGTGAGAGAGAGAAAAATAAATTTGGTGGGTCTACCAGGATTGCACAGTGCTTTGGCTGCTCAGCTGCTCTCCTGCATTCCCTGGGGGTTTGATCCATAAGCCTTTCCTAAAACATGGTGTATCCACATAGTTCATTGAGCTAACTGCCCTTGTAACTCCATGGTTATTAGATTCATATAATGCTTCAGGTTTGACTCCAAAAAGGTTCTTCAAAGCACAAACACAGCATTGGGGATTGTGTGACTGCTGGAGATGTCTAAAAGTCACCAACGGGTGTTGTGTTCATTGCCCCAAGCACTCCGAAGCACCTTATCAAATCTGAAGAAATGCAAAGCCCCCCTTTATGCATATTTGACACCAGTCTGATTGGATCCTCTCTGTACCTGAAATGGAGAATGCATGAGTAAAAAAAAAAATCCTTGCAATGTCTCTGACTTCCCCCAATAACCTTTCCTCCTCAATCCTCCTCCAGCAAATTGTAGACATTGGCGCACACCTTTAAATAGACTGGAGAGGAAATTAATTTGCTAGATGCAACCAAAGAGTTCTAAAAACAGGCTCCCTTGTGTACTGTGGACACCACACAGGTAATTCCCGTTTCCTTCCCCTCTTGTAACCCAAGCTGACGGTACAATAGAAAGTAATTTCAGCACCTCCAGTCTAGCAAAGTGAGAGTATCTCTTCTACCAGATGGCTGCTTCAAAGCTGCCTAGTGTTGCTTTTGGTCTCACACCCATAGTTCCCAGATTGGTGAGTGGCAATCTGTGATTATGAGGATCCAAAGATGTACTGTTTATATTTGGTTGTCCAGTGCCTAAAAGGGGAAAAGTTGCCAAAGGCTTTTTGAGCAGTAGGGAATAGAATTGGAGTTTACTGAGTGCAGGAATTTCTTAAGGCAGCCTTCCCTCAAACCCCCAGAAGTCTTGGCCTACAATAGCTAACTACTCTCTATGTTCAGTGAGCACACGGGGGAGGAGTGGTGGTGGATAGTGGCAGTATTTGTGAAAGGCACTTACAAATGCTTTCTTGAAGGAATTGCCACAAAATTTGGTGGCCAAATATAGACGTGTGATGAAGAATGCAAAGATGGGAAAAGAGATGAGAAGAAGACTAAAATGTTTTCCAGCCTTCAAGACAATTTCCTTATTGGCTAAGCACAGGGGGGGGGGGGCAAATCATGTTATCCGCATTGAGTCGGCCCAGTTAGATTAGCATCTGTCTGAAACATACTGGTTCCTTTTCTTGTCTCCAGAAGTGATTTCAACCGGATGTTATTTTTTCTTTTTTTTAAATCATCTTACTAAATTGTTAAAGGTCTGAATTTGTCACTGAAATTAAGTGAATTGTGGCTATTATACCTCAGCCTGTCTTTTATATAAATCGTTTTCCCCATTTAGAATTTTTCTTCCTTGCCTTCATAATTTGCAAATAGAACTGAGTTTAATACAGGTAGTCCTCGACTCACGAATACAATTGAGCCCAAATTTTTTGTTCTGTGAGACATTTGCTAAGTCAGTTTTGCTAGGGTCTTGCTTCTTAATTCAAAATGGTGGCCTGTTTCCTAGTCAGAAGACAGACAGCCATCCAAGTATGTTTATTTTTATGATCCTCCTTAAAAGGAATTAGTTGACCTTAACTAATTCTTATAATTCATGTTACTTACAATCTGAATGTTTGGAAAACCACAAAAGTGGAAATATACTCTTTCAATGTATAGTTGACAAAGAGAAGAAGCTGAAAGTGCAAAATAGCTGCCTTTTCTATTTTTCTAGCAAACTAAATACTTAAAAGATGGATGGGCAGAATGTTTGTTATAAGGGACATATCTGATTACTGTTACTGTCAGGATTATTTGCATCCATTCCTCATCCTATGAACCATTTGATTTGTCCAAATCTCCCATTAGATTTGTTGGCATGCACTTCAAAATGTGTTAGTGACAAAATACATAGAATATTCAGTTTATTTAGAACAGTAGTGCTCAACCTGTGGTCCACGGATCCCTGTGGGGCCGCGATGTCATCACAGGGGGTCTGTGAAAGCTTGAAGAAATTCTATGATTTTAAATCTTGAGTTAAGGCTTGGAGGTTTGTGGCCACAAAAGGTATTTTAAGGGAGGTCCGTGGTGAAGAAAAGGTTGTGAGCTGCTGATCTAGAAGGTATGAGGAGCAGTCAAGTTCAGAATAAGGGGCTAGAAGGCAATATTCCCTGGACAGAGTTGTGTGGGAAGAGTTTTTAAGGGAATGGTGAGTTGTTGAGATGAAGTAGTAATCTGTGGTTGGGAAATTGAGTTCATTTGAAGAACCAGTTGGTTTGGAGTATGTAATCAAGAAGGATCAACCATCTTTTCCACTGTACTCTTCTGCCTTACATATGTTCTTGGACTAGGATGCTGGATATCCTACAGATGCCCAACCATCCCCTTGGCTTTGTTTGCTTCACCCTGGAACTATGAAGCAGAGGGCAGGGAAGATACTCCATCTTTTGCTGGCATCAGACCTGGTTTTGCTTTTTGAGATGCCACCTGATACACAGCCATCTTCTCAGAACTCCTTCAACCCTCCTGTTCTTTGAGGAACATGGATTCTATAGTTCTCTGACTGGTACTTTTGTCCTGTACACTCCTTTCTCATCCTGTAGAGGGAGATGGACTTGAACATCCCCAAACTAGTGACAATTGCAAACACAGAATGAAGAGTACGCCACTGATAGGACCCAACCCATTGCAATCATGTTAGCTAATGACTTTTTATATTAATAGATATATAAACACATACATTTCTATATAAATACTTCTTTTTAATAACCTCCCCTCCTTTTCCCATTGACCAGAGTGCAGGAAGTGCAGTTCTTTTAATGCCAAGGTTTATGTCCCTATGATAATGTGTACTAAAATATGTATAGAACCCCATTCTTGTCCACACGGCTGATGCACCTATACTGATAACCTGTCCCTTCCTTCCCTCGTTGTACCCCTTGGGAACTGTACAGAGTGTTTCTCAGTCAGGGGTGGGGGAATGGGAGTGTGTTTTGTGTTTTAAGCCAAGCAATCATTTTAAAAGTGTCTGATTTACAATGTACAGACTAAACAAACATTAAAAAAAAAGAATTTGGATATTGTTTGTGCTAAGCCAGGTTGTGTTACAAGCTGATGTTAAGAGGGCATTCCTTCAAACAATGTGAGTATACTGTTAGAATTAGCGCAGAATAACTAGGTTTATAATCCTCAAAGTAATAAAGAAGAAAAAAAGTTAAGCAGCAATAGGAGACGCTTTTGAATCATTGCTATCCTGTGTAACAAAACGAAAGAAAGCTGCATTTACTCAGCCAGATAAATCAAGGTGATCCTGTTACAAAGATATCTTCTTCTCTATTGCAGAGAAAAGGGGCTTTTATTGTTCTTCAAGACTTGGCTTATTTTCTCCAGCAAACCAGAGCATATTTTTTATTTGCTCAAAACCGCTCCTGCAGGGGTGGGAGGAGATTCAGACACCACAGAGAATAAATCTCTTGCATCACCTTATTCTTAAATTAGGCAAATCATATTACTATTGAAAAGAAAGTGTTTAGAAATTTATTTATGCATGCTCAGCTAGAATTGTAAATCAATAATTGGATGAGATGAAGTGTTGTGGAAAAAATTGAGGATACAGATTGAAATGGGGTTTCTTGATATTTTTTACATCATGAGACTAGTAGAATAGAATGGACATTGTCCAGTGTCATTTTGCAATTCATGTGGAAAGTAGTTGAGAATCCACCATGGACGTTTTAAAATGTTTATATTAAATAAGAACAGTGAGAAAATGCAGAATTGAGAAACAATTTTATCCTAACAAGTTTATAGAGCTTTATAAAGTTCCTTTAAAAATGGAAAACGTCTGTTTCACTTCAATTAACAAAAAGGTATCTAAATTGACAAGAGGATTTGAGCTATGTTGAGTAACAACATAGCAATTTAATTTTTTAAAGGTCATTCAGTTCTTTTTATATAGAATTTTCAATCAGATTTATATGTAAATCAATTGTGTAGATATAAACTATTTTGTCTGATTTACAATAGCAATAGCACTTAAGACTTATATACAGCTTCACAGTGCTTTATAACCCTCTCTAAGCGATTTACAGCATCAGCATATTGTGCTCTACAATCTGGGTCCTTATTTTTACCGACCTCCGAAGGATGGAAGGCTGAGTCAGTCTTGAGTGGTGAGATTCAAACTGCCAAATTGCAGGCAGCCGGCAGTCAGTAGAAGTAGTCTGCAATACTGCACTCTAACCACTGTGCCACCATGGCTCTTAAAAAGTACAAAGTAGAATGTCAACAAATATTTTGGCTTTGGATATTTGCCAAGAGACGCCCCATACATGTACAAACACACACACACAGTTTATTTCATTGGCATAATGTTAGAAGTTTTTATTTACTTAAATCTTTTGCGGCATATTATTTAAAATACTTTTATACCTAGTTGAAAATACAGTCATAATTAAAATGAGTGGATTGTAACAGCTACATGTATTGCAAAATTATATTCCATGCCAACATAAAATATAACCTCAGAATTAAGGTCAGTTTGATTCCATGGGACTTGTGGCCAGGCCAGTAAGTTTAGAAATTCAACACAAACTATTCACTTCCTAGGTACTTTAAATTTATAGGTGACATTTTTTTTTCTTGTGAGAGGAAAATGCAGACATCTGACCAAAACATGCCTCTATTCTCATAGTATGCTAGCTTATGGTTAATAGAACCATGATTTACTAACAACTACTGTAAGTTGGGTGAGTTTGCATGGCATCTTGTGATACTCACACTGGCTGAGCACACAGTCCATTGAGTTAGCAAGAAGGGCATACAGGCAATCCCCAAATTTAACCAAGTCTGCTTTCCATTTTGTGCATTGCAAAAAACCCTAGGGTCATGTGATCAGAATCCAGGCATTTGGAAACTGGCATTTATGATTGTCGCAGTGTCCATACCATTTGCGACCTTCCCAGATAGCTTCCAACAGGGGAATGGAGGAAGTCAGATTAGTCTAAAACCACAAGATTCCCTTACTGATTTGCTTAACAACTGGCAAAGGTTGGGCACAACTCACTGAACAGAAATTCTGGTCCCAATTGTGATCGTTAAGTGGAGAAATAACTAATGCCAAGCCAAAACATGATTTTGTTTGATTTCTAGATGATGCCAAACATCAGCTGGAACTGTTCTGGTCCCCGTGACTCAATTCAAGCCTGGTACCGAACCCAGGATGGGATAACCTAAACAGATCTGCATATTCCTTCCTGCCTTTGCATTTTAAGCTGCTCTGGCTATTCACAATCGAATCAGAAATTGTAATTTGATTGAAATCTCCAGTGTCTGGTTTGCTGTTATTAAATAGTAAGTCAAGAAAAGGGGGTACAACTGACCTGCCTATGAAATGACAGGTCCCAGCTAACAACCTGATGCTTTCCAATGATTTGGGGCACAACTGCCCACTATGAACATGCTGGCCAGTGTTCATAGAATGGAGTTTCCAAACATCTGCAGGCACTCAGTTGTCAGGAAAATTGTTAACTATAAAAATCAGCATTCGGTATTGAAATAGAACATTTCATCCTTGGTTTTTCATTCTAATTTTTAATGTAGGAATTCCTGCTAGAAAACAAAATCAATATGGTTTTACCTTCCAGAGCTCTTTTTCCACTGCTTTATTCCTATGCCCCATGCTGTCCAGCCCATGTATTCGACGATGCTTAGCAAAGTTAGATGAGTTATTGAAACGGCGGCAACAGACCGCACATTCAAAGGGCTTCTCCCCAGTGTGCAGTCTCCGGTGAGTGGTTAAGGCTGAGCTTTGTGTGAACCGCTTGCCACAGATGCTGCAGCCAAAGGGCCTTTCACCGGTGTGCACTCGCAGGTGCTCTTTCAGGTCTGTGGCACGACGGAACTGTTTGGGGCAGGCAAAGCAGAGAAACGGCTTGGATTCGAGCGTAGACAGTGTGTGTCCATCGGAGGACTCACGAGCTGGGAAAAGAAAAGGGGTGGACCTCTCCTTACCTTCTCTATGCTGAGCAGTGCTTCCAAGCTGATCCTGCAAAGAGTGGCATCTCTGAGGCCCACAAGCATTGCAAGGTATGGAACATGGATCAAGGTTCTCCAATTGCCAAGGTGATCTCGTAGCCTTCGGACTGGGAGAAGATCCTTCAGAGTCATCCGTTTCTGAGGCAGGATCTTCCCAGGCCATGCCATCTTTGGGCCACGTGGGTGGTCCTACTTTGAGACCACTCAACTTTCCTGGGGCACATGTTTGAAAGTCTCCATGGGTGCTACTCTCCCGGGTCGGCTCTCTTTCTCTGAGGCCACCGAGAGATGTTCCCTGGCTATTGTTTTCCTCTGGCTCTGAAACTAGAGTGTTGCCTTTTTCATTGAGTCCCCCCACATCGCCTTCGCCTCTATCGTTCTGCCTCACCTCTATACCTCCACTTCCCCCTCTGCTCTGCTTGAACCCTCTGAGGTGGCCATTTGGCCTCCTTACTCCGAAGCCCATCGCAGAGCTCTCTCGATTCAGCTTGTGAGCAGAGCCCCTGTTGTCCCTGACTGGCAAGAAGCCTTTTCTATAGCTGCTGCCACTCTCTAGCTGTAACTTACCAGGGCAGCTGTCGACCAGTTGTTTCTGTTCTTCCTGAGTGTGGCTTCCCCCTGCTCTGTTCTGCCTTGCGCCTTCTGTGGGGCTTTCAGTGCTTGCTCCTGGTAGTTTGAACCTGTGGTCATTGGGAAGGGCTTCTTGGCTGTAGCGGCAATTGCTGTTTGCACCCAGTTCCCCAGCATGCCCATTGCTATCAGTTGCCTGCTTCAGAACATCTGCCTTAAGGCCATCTCTGCTGCCCTGCCTTATAGTAAGGTTAATACCAAGACTGGCATCATCCTGTTGCAGTCCCATCCTCTTGAACGTAGCCATGCTACCACCTAGTTGTCTTTGTCTGCTGGTGTAGTAGTCCTCTTGGCTTAGCCAAGGGCTATAAAAGCAACTTTGCCTACCTGGGAGGTTTTGATCAGCCTCCTTCTTGCCTTCTCTTAACTCTGTGATGGGCTGACTGCCGTCTTGCTTTGACAGAAGGGTAGGGCCTAGATTTCCGCCACCCTTCCCTTCTTTCGTTTGCTCGGGTTTCTTTCCAGACAAAAAACCACAGTCCTTCCCACCAACTCCCCCTTCACTGCACCAAGATGGCAGGCTGTGAATGCGTTGGTGCTTGCGGAAGTTGGAGCCGTTGTTGAAAGATTTAAAGCAGACACTGCAGTGGAAAGGCCGTTCCCCGGTGTGAATGCGCATGTGGCCAGACAGTACTGAGCTCTGAGTGAAGCGCTTGCCACAGATGCCACATTCATACGGCCTTTCGCCGGTATGCACCCGTTCGTGATCACGTCGGTCCGAAGCCCTCTTGAAGCGTTTGGGGCAGAAAGAGCAGCCGTACGGCCTCTCAACGGGGAGCACCAGAGCTTCAATGCTGCTGGGCAACCAGCTCTGAGGCTCTAAAAGGAGGTTTCTGTACCCCTGGAACTGCGGGATTTGCTCGTGGGGCCCATCAAGGCTCGGCAGGTTTTCCTGGCACAGGGGGCATACAGAGGGTAGAACTGATTCAATCTCTTCTTTCACTGTTACTAGCTGGATCTCCATTGGCTGGTCCCCAGCATCTGTCCCTGAAAAAGGCAGAAAGGAGACACGTAAACTGCAAGAACCAAGCAGGAACAAATGGAATGGAAGGCAGGGCTCACTCACAGGGAGAATAGGGGCCTAACCCGAGTGGATCGTTTCCTGATTTTAGGGGGGGGAAATGGTTAGAGTAAGAGAAGCTTTTCTGGCAAAAAACGAGACATCCAAATTTGATTTCCCCACTCATTCATACGCATGTTGTTCTACTCATTCACCTAGACCAGAGGATATCTATGGAGAAGATTCCTGTGGTTGCTAGAAACCCAAAAAACTCCATGGCACCTAATATCTGATGGTCTACATGTAGCAAAATAATGGACCTTGGCTAAACATCTTGCTCAATCAATAGCAACAGCACTTAGACTTATATACTGCTTCACAGCCCTCTAAGTGGTTTACAGAATCAGCATATTTTCTCCCAACAATCTGGGTCCTCATTTTACCCACCTCGGAAGGATGGAAGGCTCAACTTTGAGCCTAGTGAGATACAAACCGCTGGCACCTGGTGATCAGCAGATGTAGCCTGCCTTATTGCACTCTAGCCACTGCGCCACCACGGTTCTTGACAGCACCCCACCGCCTTTGTCCAGATTCAGACATTAAAAGTTGACCTAATCGTAGTTAATAGTTGGAGAGAGCATCAGGGAACCCCAGAGCTATAGGTTAGCACATCGGAAGGCGACAATGGCAAGGAATTTCTACGCTTGCCAGGAAAACTGCATGATTGTGTGGGGTTGTGTCCACTGATCTCCCAGGAGTCAAATGTAACCCAAGGTCATTTCCCCCTGACCTTTTTACAAAAAGTGACCATTGTGGAGAAATCAAACAGCTACTAGAATAGATGTTTCCAACTAAAGTCGTCAATAATGAGCAAAAGCACCAGACAAATGTAGGACATGGTGTTCTGTATGTTGCCAGGAACTAAACTAAACTGGGTCCCACCATTGGCTTGGCTGATACATTTGGGCTGATGCCAAAACCAAATACATAAAATTAAAGCTTATGTGTGTGATGTGTGGCCCTCACTGCCCTGAACAGAATGAGGTAAGATGTAAAAAATATATATATATTTCACACATGAGCCAAGAAACTTGCTGAGAATCCCTGCTAGGCTTCCCTTAAACCAGCTGACCTCAGCACTGCAATTCCTATCATTCTCTGCCAGCAGGCTACAGTCCCGACTCAGCTGACCTACGAGTCTTCCTTGTGCCCCAATTCTTAGAGGTTGAAGCAGGGTGAGCTGCCCCCCTCCTCTGCCAACCTAGAAAAACGGGCCAGCAGGAGAACCTCTGAAAGCCCTATAATGTCCTGGGTAATATGTTAATTTATATTGCTAGCATATTTATGATATGCCATAGAACCGTACTGGAGAGCAGATTCTGTTTTTAACTAGACCAGATTTTGAGCGACCAGTTACCGCTAGTTGCTACTTAAACTGGCTGAGATTTCCTCCCTTACTCAAGGAAGGCCGTCTGAAATCTCAGTAGGTCCATCCCAATGGATTGGATTCCAAGCACTGTCACCTCCCAGGCTGTTCCCGAAACATATCATTTCAGCGCCTCACCCTGCTTACTTCCCAAGGAAGCCGGAATCTCCGGGAAATCCAGGAATTCGAGCTGTCTCCTCCAACCTTCCCGAAGGACCCGTATCGACACTTCTCCCTTCGCTTCCCTCGCCCCCCCCCCCCTTCAACTCGCCTTTACGTGCACAGAAACCAGGTGTTCGAGCCCGGCTGCCAGGGACATAAGCGGCGCAGTCCTCCACACCCCGAAATCCGCTAATCTTCGGGTGTGAAATCGGAGGGCGCAGAGAACAATAGTCCGGAGCTTTCCGCGAAGCTTGGCTGGTTGCGTGCCCGGTGCCAGAAGCCAGGGAGTCCCCCCCTCCCTCCCACCCACCCCCCTTTACTACAAGCTGGATTCAATGCCCCCCCTCCAATCAATTCACTTTGGATTCTTTGTGCGCCTTCCCCCCCCCCCGCCCGCCCCCAACCACGGGCATGGAAGTTGCTGCTCAACCCTGGGCTGAACACCGGAGCTTGTCCGCCGGCTGCGTACCCGCTTCTAGGATGGATTCTCACCTGTCCCTGTTCTCCATTCACTTTAACACCATGGTTTTTGCCCCCCGGGCCCTTCGCAACTTTCGGCTTCCTTCGCTCCGTGAACAAGCGGTTGGGGACAGCTCTCCCCGCCCCGCTTCCCTTCGCTTCTCTCGGGCTGCCGTTCTCTTCCCATGCGCGCGCATCCCCTTTAAGTGAAACCGAAAAAAGAAAAAAAGAAAAGAAATTAAAGGGAATGGCAGAGTCGGCCCCCTTTATTTTTGCCGGCCGTCAAAAACGCAAATCCCCCCTCCCTCGCTTCCGCCCATCCCCCGCCCCCAATTTAAAGGCACAAGACACTCGTTTAAAATCGCGAGAATCATGACTGTATTTATACACACACACACACACACACACACACACACACACAATAGCTGTTCCCGGCCACGCGTTGCTGTAGCCTAATCTGGTTAAACGGCCAACCAATCTGTGTGTAGATCTACACCTGCACACACAACCACGTACACACAACCACCGTATAACCCCCAACCTACCTACCTACTGTATTTCTCCCTCCCTATCTCTCTACCTACCTACCTACCCACCTACCTACCTACTGTATTTCTCCCTCTCTCTCTATCCCTCTACTTACCTACCTACCCACCTACCTACCTACTGTGTTTCTCCCTCTATATATATCCCTCTTCCTATCAACCTACCAACCTACTGTATTTCTCGATCTATCTATCTATCTATCTATCTATCTATCTATCTATCTATCTATCTATCTATCTATCTATCTATCTATCTATCTATCTATCTATCTATCTATCTACCTACCTACCTACCTACCTACCTACCTACCTACCTACCTACCGCATTTCCCCCTCTCTTTCTCTATCCCTGAAGCTGCCTATATACCTACCTCCTTGAATCTTATGGACAGAGTATTTTATGTCATAAAGGATTTTATGACATAATACCATCCTGTGGCTCACTACCCTCTCTGCATCCTTCTACCTTTTTACATTTTTTTTACATTTTTTACATTTCCGTTGCGCAGGTGTGACATCTACACAATCTATAAATATCATTGGTGCCGTATTTGAAAGCAACGTTGTGTGAAAATTTGGAAGCGATCAGTACAGTACTTTCAGAGATTATCGGTTTTGAACAAACTCTTGTTTCATTTTTATTTATATAGAAAGAAAAGACTAGCCATTCCCGGCCACACATTGCTGTGGCCCAGTCTGGTTAAATGGCCAACCAATCTGTGTGTAGATGTACACAAACACCTACACACACAAACACATACACACAACCAACTTTTAACCCCCAACCTACCTACCTACTGTATTTCTCCCTCTCTTTCTCTATTCCTGTAGCTGCCTATATACCTACCTCCTTGAATCTTATGGACAGAGTATTTTATGTCATAAAGGATTTTATGACATAATACCATCCTGTGGCTCACTGCTCTCTCTGTATCCATCTAACTTTTTTTCATTTTTTTTCATTTTTTACATTTCCATTGCGTGCACCTGGCACAGGTGTGACATCTACACAATCTATACATATCATTGGTGCCGTATTTGAAAGGAACATTGTGTGAAAATTTGGAAGCGATCGGTGCAGTACTTTCGGAAATTACCAGTTTTGAACAAACTTAATAATAATAATAAAAATATAACATAGAAATAATATAATGTAACATAACATAACACAACACAACACAATACAAATTATATATATATATATATTGTATTGAAAAAGTTTTATTGGTTTTACATTTTTCTATAGGGTAGGGTAATGGATACAAAGAAATTTTGAGAGCATTCACGTCAGAGTCGTCGGCCCTTCCGAGACCTCAAAATACACAATAAAAAAATAACAAAAAAAAAACATTTTTCATAACACTACAAGGTAAAAGCAAGTATATATACCTAAATTCTCAATTCCATGCTGTCAGACATTTACAAAAAATCCAGATACAGATATTATACAAAATTGTTCAAAAAAATCAAGGCAAAGTTATTTTTTCGATCTAAGTCTCTTGGCTATTGTATCTTCTTTTTCTCCTCCCTGGCCCCGAGCGGGCGGGGCCGTGGCCCCCTCCGTCCCTCCTGGATCTTCCCCCAGGGCAGAGGAATATTTTTTAAGAAAGGCTTCCGCCTCAGCAACTGTTTTAATCCTCACTCTTCCTCCTTCCCAGAACACCAGCATCCCTTCGGGTGTCACCCACTTGAACCAAATCCCATGATCAAACAATGTTTTAGACAAGAAGGAAAATTTCCTCCTTGCTTCTCGAATTTTTCTAGGAATCTGCTTCAAGATAGTGACCGTTTTTTGTTGGTAAATTAAAGGGTTCTCTCTCTGCGCCCTCAGGATTTCCTCTCTGGTTGACCTTCTAACAAATTTCACATGTATCTCTCTAGGCACTTCATTTATCCTGGCATATGCTGAGTTAATTCTATAGGCTAGGTCAATGTCCCCCCTGATCTCATCTTTAGGTTTTTGTAAATAGTCTGCTAAAATTGTACTCATGAGATCAGGAAGGCATTCACCAGATTCCTCAAGAACGTTCTGAAATCTCAAAAAATATGTCATTCTTTCCATATCAATCCTAGACACATGCCCATCTATTTCCCCAACCTCTTTAGTAACATTTTAAATCCCTCCCTTAACCCCCACCAACCCCCCTTCCAATTCTTCAGTCTTCTGTGTGTTTTCCAGCACCTGCTTCCTTGTGTCCAATAGCTCCTTCTTGAAATTGATGTTTTCAGCCCTCTGGGCCTGAATTTCGTTTACCAAAGTTTGTATAACAGTTTCAAGAGAAGCCATCCGTTGTTCTAAGCTTGCCAGTGCTGATTCTTGAGCCATGATTAACTGTTAAAGTCAATGCCAGCCAAAATGGCGTTTTCAGGGTGGGGTTGGTGAGACTAACCGGGAGCCAAAAGTTCAGATCAAGGTTGAAACGTTGTAAAATTCAGGAACCAAGAGAGAGACAATTTTCCAGCTCAATAGTTATAATAACGAAGGTAATCCAGAAAGGAATCACAAATCCAACAAGAAAAAAATTCTTCATTAATATCCAGAGAGAGTCCCACTTGTAAAGAGACGCTGGGAATTTTCCATAGTTAAAATAGTCAGGCAGGGACAAAGAAAAGCCACTTTCCACCGCCCATCTCAGAGCCCAGAGGAGAGAGTAGAAAAATAAAATTTTTTAACCAGCCAGACCCAGACACAATGTTGCAAGTAGCCGCATACCACTTTCCCTTGTTAGAGACAGTCCGGATTTAAGATTTCCGCTTTCTCTTCCAGAGAAGCCATTTTCAAGTGCCGCTTAAGTCCGAGGGGGGTTTTTTGGAAACAAACACCCCCCTCCCAGTCCATTCAGCCCGGCTGGCAGCAAGGAAAAAAAAAGTCTTTTTAAAACTCACTCTCCCTCGCAGCTGAAGCCTCGGCAAGCCTTCCGATCTCTTCCGTTCAGCCCTCTACATTGATGTGAATGGCGCCGACAGCCGAGGGAGAACCCCCCGCAGCATGTTCCTCCTCATCTAGGTCGCGGAGGGGATCGCTCTCCCCACCGCCGTGAGGAGAAAGTCTCCTCCGAGCCGACCCTACGGGAGACCTCCGGTAACCGGATGTCTCGCCCCCGTGGGGGGGCAGAAAAGGCAACAAAGCGGCGAGCGAGCCCCAGGCTCGCCCGTCGCTGCTGGAGCCGGAACCGGAAGCCTATATATATATATATATATATTGTGTGTGTGTGTGTTAGGTTTTGAGCTGATAAATAAATAAACAAGCGAGACTAGGATAGATCTATTTCGAGCTATTTAGGTCTCATCATGATCTCTGGAGGGCCAGAGATGGGGGTTGTTCCTCCATCCTGGTCCTATTAGACCTCTCAGCGGCTTTCGATACCATCGACCATGGTATCCTATTGCATCGGCTGGAGGGGTTGGGGGTGGGAGGCACCGTTTTACGGTGGTTCTCCTCCTACCTCTCCGGTCGATCGCAATTTGTGTTGGCAGGAGAGCAGAGGTCGACCTCGAGACCCCTCACATGTGGGGTGCCTCAGGGGTCAGTCCTCTCGCCTCTCCTGTTCAACACATATATGAAGCCGCTGGGTGAGATCATCCATGGTTTTGGGGTAGAGTACCACTTCTATGCTGACGATACGCAGTTGTACATATCTACCCCAAACCACCCCAACGATGCCGTAGCGGTGATGTGCCAGTGCCTGGAAGCCGTGCGGGCCTGGATGGGAAGTAACAGACTCAGACTCAACCCGTCCAAGACCGAGTGGCTGTGGTTTCCGGCCGCTCGATTCAACCAACTGACTCCATCACTGGCCATAGGGGGCGAACACCTTACCCCTGTAGATGGGGCGCGCAACTTGGATGTCCTCCTGGATACCCGGCTGTCCATGGAAGACCAAGTGACAGCCGTGGCCAGGAGGGCATTTTACCAGATTCGCCTGGTACGCCAGTTGCGCCCCCTATTGGATCGGGATGCCCTTTGCATAGTCACTCATGCCCTCGTGACATCCCGATTGGACTATTGTAACTCTCTCTACATGGGACTCCCCCTGAGGTGCACCCGAAGACTGCAGCTGGTCCAGAATGCAGCTGCGCGAGCAATAATGGGGACCGCTAGGTACACCCATATAACACCTCTCTTGCGCGAGCTGCACTGGCTGCCTGTCGTCTTTCGGGTGCGCTTCAAGGTGCTAGTTGTCATCTTTAAAGCGCTCCATGGCACGGGACCTAGCTATCTGCGGGATCGGATCCTGCCCCATACATCCTCACGGCCGATTCGCTCCCACAGAGAGGGACTTCTCCGGGTGCCGTCCACTAGACTTTGTCAGCGGGCGACGCCCAGGGGAAGGGCCTTCTCTGTGGCGGGCCCAGCCCTCTGGAACGACCTTCCCCCCGATATTAGAACAACTACAGACCTCCGCTCCTTCCGTCAAAAACTTAAAACATACTTTTTCTGCTTGGCCGGCCTAGGTTAGTCTCTACCTTTAGGGCGTTAGGGAATGTTAATTTTAATGTGGGGATTTTAGTGCAGGGACAACCAAATTTAATTCGTTTTTATTCATTGTATTTATTTTTGTATGTATATTTTATAGTATTTTACTTTTTCCCTGTGCACCGCTCCGAGTCCCCTTGGGGAGAGGATGCGGTATATAAAATAAATTTATTATTATTATTAATTATTATTATTATTATTATTATTATTATTATTATTATTATTATTATTATTATTATTATTATTATTATTATTATTATTATTATCAGCTAGCCATACCCTTACTGGGATTCGAACCAGGGAAGTATTACATGTGAGACAGTTGTAATTGCCACTAGACCACTGGTTCTTATCCTGATCAGCTGAGACAGGGAAATAAGTATATACTTGTGTTACAACACCCTGGTAAGCCCAATTAAGGGAGGAAGCATACTGCTTTCCTTTTCTGTCTTTCGGTTCATCACCAGAGACCATGCAGACAGAAAGGTATTTACTGTATTTCGTTGTCTTTTGTTTCCACGTGTGTTAGGTTTTGAGCTGATCAATAAATAAACAAGGGAGACTAGGACAGATCTATTTCGAGCTATTTAGCTCTCATCAGCTAGCCATGCCCTTACTGGAATTTGAACCAGGAAAGTAGCAGTGTGCTCCCTTCCTCCCATATTTGGGCATACCAGGTGCTCTGACATAAACACTGATATCTATCGATAGATATAGATATAGATATAGATATAGTTATAGATATAGTTATAGATATAGATATAGATATAGATATAGATATAGTTATAGAGATAGACATAGAGATATAGAGATATAGAGATATAGAGATATAGAGATATAGAGATATAAATATATATATGCTTGTGTCACAACATCCTGTTAAGCCCCAATTAAGGGGGAAAGCATACTGCTTTCCTTTCCTTCCCTAGCTCAAAAACCTAATATATATATATATATGTTTTAGTTTTATGAGCTGATCAATAAATAAATCATCAATATATAAAATTGTTTCCACAACACCCTGTTAAGGCCCCAATTAAGGGAGGAAGCACACTGCTTTTCCTTTTCTGCCTTTCAGCTCATCACCAGAGACCATCTAGACAGAAAGCCAAGAATTCCATTGTGTAATTTTTTTATATGTGTGTTACGTTTTTGAGCTGATCAATAAATGGCAAGGCTCTCGCCTGGCATGTAATACAGCCCTGGTTCGAATCCCAGTAAGGGTATGGCTAGCTGATGAGAGCTAATAAGCTCGAAATAGATCTATCCTAGTCTCCCTGACTTATTTATTGATCAGCTCAAAAACGTAACACACACACATGTGTCATGTTAGTTTTATGAGCTGATCGTGATTTATGAGCTGATCGTGATTTATAGATATAGATATGCTTGTGTCACAACACCCTGTTAAGCCCCCATTAAGGGAGGAAGCATACTGATTTCCTTTTCTGCCTTTCGGCTCATCACCAGAAACCATCTAGACAGAAAGCTATGAGTTCCGTTGTGTACTTTTTTTATATGTGTTTTTTATATATGTATTTTTGGGCTGATCAATAAATAAATCAGGGAGACTAGTGTAGATCTATTTCAATCAGAGGTGTCCAATCTTGGCAACATTAAACTTTGTGGATTTCAATTCTCATAAATCTGGGAGTTGAAGCTCACAAGTCTTAAAAGTTCCCAAGGTTGGATACCCCTGGTTTAAATACAGTGGTTTTCAGTGGAGCAATAATGCAAGGTGAATCCTAAAATTCTTCTAGGATTAACATTTCTAGGTTAGGGTTATGTTGTAGCAAGCCAGAGGATCAGCACTTGGGCACAAAAATAAGTTTACCAACGTAGTTCCATTAGGTCATTTAATGGTGATGTGGATTTTCTCATATCTGATGGCTCAACAGAGACTTTCATAGTGCAACAAATATAATGAAAGTTAAGAGACCACCTGTTTTCCTGCACCTTCAGCAAAGTCAATTGTGCAGAGTAGGACAACCATACAGTATCTGAGATGCAAAAATCCAAATTACTTGATGGCAAAGAAAGGATACAGATAATTTAATCCATGTGCAGTTCAGTAGCCTAGCTATGGTAGAATAAACTTGATAAATCTCACTTCTCCTCCCTGCAGTGCAAACATGTCATGATGTTATGTTTTACCATGTCATCATAATACATGAAGGCAGTTTAAAGTTGTTTGTAGTTGTCCCAATTTTATTGCTTCTTTACTCTCAAACTAAAAGTTGGTATTAATCTGATGTGCTTCAACAACAACATGGTTGCTGAAGCAATCAAAGAGTGGAATGTTACAGATATTTATCTCTTCATCTCATATCCCATCACTTATCTATTAACAAATCTATACAACATCTTCTTTTCAGTCCTGATAGCGGAAATTCCAGGAAAGGTAGCCATAAGTAACAACATATCTTATTTTAACCTTGATCAAATAAACCAACTTTATACTCTTTCCTTTTACTTCTAACAGCCTTAATCACTCAAATATTTTTGCAGGATTTCATTTCATTTATTTTTTGTTTCTTCATACAGAGTTCTTCAAAGGCTTTAACAAGCCCCTTCTGTAAAAACAGTAAGAAAAAATATCCAGGTCATTATCTTGGTTTATCATTTGCATTTTAAATACCAGTCTGTTCCTTTTGTAGATCCAGTGATACTCCCTTTTCTAAATAATTATCTAATTTCAATATCATCGCTAACATTTGGACTATATCTAACACATCTTCAGTAATATCTTTTAGATATTGTCTATCTATAAAACCCGACCTAATTACTGTACTGTTGATATAGTGGATACTGATCCCATTCTTCAAAAATCTCCCTCAGTATTTTTAATGCCATAACCAACTTGGCATGCCTGTTATATTTCCTTTACCTAAAATCTTTAGTTACGTCTAATGTTCAGTTTTTGAAATCTATTGTTTGTGTCTTGCAAAAAGCAAAGCAGGATCTATTTCCTACAAGCCATTGATTGTATTTTACAAATAATTTTAAAATCTTATTGTAAAAGTTTCAATATTCCAATTTTTGTCTGGCCCCTTAGTCTGTTTATAACTTTCTAAGATTAAATTTTACTTTTTTGTTGTTTATTTCATACTCTTTAAATTCTTATGTTTAAAAGTTTTCCTTGGTCCAGGATTAAAGGCAGACTTGATTCCTTGGTCCAGGATTAAAGGCAGCGTTTGCAAACATGATTTCTTCTAAAAGTCTTCACCACAGTTTGTTCAAGTTGACTAATCCTATCATCTTCCATACTCAAACCTGCAGAAAACCATCCTATGGTCTGCTTGTGGGGAGCAGCAACCAGAGCACATTTTGGGCAATCTCCTTCCTCGCCTTATCCAGAGATGTTCCAAGGAATCAATCTACTCACCTGTCCTTTGACTTTTGCTGCAGTCATGATAGTTCAGACTCCAGACTCTTAATGCGTGAATGCTCTGATCTTCAAGACATGCCAGATTTCATGATCCACCATCCCCTCCTGAAGCACCATCTTGGATCGTTAGATAATGACGAAATGTTGGGGGGAAATTATCATTTTATAATCACTTACAGCATCCCCCAAAGTAATACAACTGAGATATTTCTATAAAATAAGCAACTCTGCTGTTTAGAGTGCTAAATATTTTCTTTTGCTAGTTGGTTGATTTGTCAATGTTTGTCCAGCATAATTAAGAAAGCCCTTGTTTACTTGAAGTACAGCAAGGCATTTGAAAAAGTAAACCACCATCTACTTCTTGGTAAGATAGAACAATGTGCAATAGACAGTACCCCGGTCTATCAGATGGATACACAACTGGCTGACCAATTGCATTCAGTTGATGGAACTACATCTGCATGGGGGGGGGGGGGGAGTATGCAGTGAGGTAGTCTTAGGCCAGGGCTGAGTTGCTACTGGCATTAATGCCGGTTTGGTGTCCATAAAAAATTTCCCAGTTGAAATGTATGGTTGTGAAAGTTGGACTATAAGAAAGGCTGAGTGCCAAAGAAATTGAGGCCTTTTAACTCTTTTGGGGGGGGGGGTGTAATTTTTTATTTATTTTGAACAAACACAAATAAAACAAACATAGCTGAAAAAACATAAGAAGCCATCTTCCATTACAAATTATAAATTATAAAAAATGTGTCAGTTAATCACAAAGTTCTATGCGCTTCTTCCATAGTCATTACTTGTTTTTCATGTCAATTATTACAATTATTATATATCAACCTTAATTTAATTGATTGTTTTTACATCCTTTTGTATGTAAAGTAAAAGTATATAATGGCATTCTATTAATAAGACAAACAAAGAAAAAAAAGTTTAAATATAAAAAGGAAAAGTCATCACTCTACATTGTATCCTTTAGAAAGCATACCGAACGGCCACACATAACTTCTCTGCATCTCTAAAATGATTATTATTCATAAATAATCTCATTTTATAAATTTTAAATCAGAAAATTCATCATATACCTTAATATCAGTACACCAAAATTCTCATCTAATACTTCAAATTTGGTCTATCTTCTTCTTCAAACATGTCTTTAAAACACAACCACCTAATGGCATCCATTGTCTATTCCAAACAAACATACACATATACATACAATAATATTCTAAAACCATCTAACTAATTATTAATCATCAAAATGTAACAATTTTCATTATCATCTAGTATCAACTACAATTATTCCGTTACTCTTAATATGACTCATAATTTCTATGCTAGTGATTCTTCAGTAATATCTAATGCAGTCTTAAATTTGTTTATATCTAATCTCATATTCATAGATTTCTACAAATACATAGATACATAGATATATATCATTAAACTATAACATTATTATTAGTTGCTCTTATTGTAAATAACTATTGATTAACTAATAATCCTTCGATGATATTCTAAACACAATCTAGCTAGTTATCAATCATCAAAGGATAACAGCTTTCCTTATCAGCCAGTGTCCTTCCAGTAGCAAATTGGACTTATCTCTTTTGCCATTTGAGGCCCCCGTCTTTTTTTATTCTTCTTTCCAGATTTTTTATAAACATCTTTTCGCACTTTATTTTCCAATATAACTCTCAAATAATACCGCTGTCCAGTTCCTATCTTTACATGTTGTTTGTTTTTAAATGTCAGACGTATTTCTGTAGAGGTCTCTCCTCTTTCATCCATCTTCAAATCTCCCCCCCCCCTCTTTTCCTTGATAACCAAGCTGAGGCTCAGATTCCTCAAATTCTCTTTTAAGTATTTCCTTATATTTTCTCCCACATTTAATCCATTGGTATCTTTATCTTTGACTAAAATGAGTATCTCTTTATCTTCCTCCTTTTCTTCTTTCTCTTTAATTTCTGGAATCTCCAATTGGCCATAGCTTGATGCAACAGACAAAAGTTTGTCCAGCGCGTTATTCATTCTTCTAGTATTTTGTTTCAGTAAGTTTAAAATTTCAGCTAAAGCATTCTGATTTTTTGAAGTATCCTCTTCAAAGTATAAAACCATGTTGACAAATCCAAAAGGTGATAAAAGTTAGTTCTCACTGCACCTGGTCTCTGGCCTGTTTTATTTTTTGTGTTTTCAGTTATCAAAAAGCAGCTGCTGTAAATAACTCATGCTTGTAACCTTGACATTCATAAAAACCAACCAGCGACCTCCAGTGGCAAAATAATAGAACAAAACAATGTAACAGATTTTTACTTTTTAGTACGTCCTTTTCTTTGTTGTTAAGAAAAAAAATAGAAAGTATAGTTCTTGTTTAGTTTTAAGAATATGCAATAAATCTTCAAAAGTAATTATAGAAATAATCCCAGGTTCAAAATTTTAAGTAGCAAAAAATAGAAAGAAAAGAAAAGAAACCAGAAATAGTCCAATCACTTTCAAAAGAAAAAAAATAACCTTGCTCTGGCGCTTCAATCCACCATTTCAGAAAATATATATATATAAAGGAAATCTCTCAGTTCAAAGCATGTTAAATTAATTCCGCTGCTTACTTCATAATTAAAGGCTTTAGTTACTAAAAAAAAGAGTTTCTTTAAGCAAAATGTTTCAAAAAAAAAGTTAGAATACCTTCCCGGTCAGTACTTTCCCTTTCAGCTTGTTCCTTCCTTCGGAACTTGTCGACGCCTTTGTTCCCCAGTGGGCTGCCTTTTTGCCGCCTTGCAGGAGCTCTTCCCTTGGGTCAAACAGGGGTTTTGCGATATCCCTGTGACCAGCAAGGCTTTGTCTTTTTCTTCACCGTCCCTCCAGGATGGTTTAGGTCACCTACAGTCCAAGGGGTGGCAAACATTCAACACAGGTCTCAAAGCGCTGAGACCCTGTGTTGTATTGGCACGGTGCGGCTCCGCCCTCCTGAGGCCTTTGAACTCTGGTGCTGGAGAGGACTCCTGCGAGTCCCTTGAACTGCAAGGTGATCAAGCCAATCAGCCCTAGAGATCAACCATGACTGCTCTTCAGAAGGCCAGATCCTGAGGATGAAACTCAAATACTTTGGCTACCTAATGAGAAGAAAGGACTCACTGGCGAAGAGCCTAATACTGGAAACGATGGAGGTCAAAAGAAGAAAGGGACAACAGAGGAGGAGGTGGCTGGATGGAGTCACCGAAGCAGTAGGCCTGAGCTTAAATGGATTCCAGAGGATGGCAGAGGACAGGAAGGCCTGGAGGAACGTTGTCAATGGGGTTGCGATGGGTCAGACATGACTTCGCAACTAACAACAAGAATAATACTTGAGCACCTGGCTCAACAGTAGGGCCTGTGAGAGAGATCTAGGAGTCCTGGATGACCATACATAAGTATGAGCTAGCAGTATACTGTATTTGCTAAAAAAAAAAAAAAGGCTAATGCAGTCCTGGGCTCATTCAACAGAGGGGTAGTATCAAGGTCATGTGAAGTTCCACTTTATATTACACTAATGAGGCCACACTTGGAATTCTGTGTCCATTTCTGGTCACCACAATTCAAAAAAAAGGATGCTGAGAATCTAGAAAGAGTACAGAGAAGAGAAACAAATATGCCTTGTGGCTTTCTCTGGAGCAACTGTAAGGATGCTAAGGATGAGGATAAACAGTATGGTGAACAGTTGCGGAAACTGTTAGTCTAACAAAGAGAAGGACTAAGGGTGACATGAAAGCTGTCTTGTAGTCCTTGAGGGGCTGTCACAGAGAAGAGGAGGCCAACTTATTCTCCAAAGCACCTGAAGGAAGTACAGAAAAGTAACAGGTGAAGCTCATTAAAGAGAGGTTCAACCTGGAACTACGGAGAAATTTCCTGACAGTGAGAACAATTAATTAGGGTAGAGGGCTTGTCTCTTGGAGTTGTGGGTGCTACATAGCTGGAGGTTTTCAGAAAGAGATTGGACAACTGAAATGGCATATGATCTGCTTGAGCAGGGAGTTGGACTAGATGTCCTCAAACCCATGATTCTATTATTATTTTTTATTTTGTGCTCATCCACATCCAAAAAAGGCTCACTTCTAAGCAACAGATTAACAAGACAGAGATGACACAGTATGACTTTATTTGAATAGCACAAGAAAATGAACCAGAACCCCAAAGAATTGTTTTTAATTAAAAAAGAGAGCAAAAACAGACATGTCAAATATACAACATTAAGTAGAGGAAATGTGGGCACAGCATCTCCCTGATTACATACCAGTCCATCTGACATTTTGCAACATATGTCTGCATAGAAGTCTATCCTGCTTATTCCCCCTAGCCTCACATCACACCCATCAGACTACCAAGGAAACAGACCCTAAAACCTGTGAAAATATTGTAGGAAACCACAGCATCACATATTTCTCCAAAACCAATCTTAGAACTAACCTATCAAGACTGCAATACTGCAGTCAATCATTAGATGGCAGTATAAACATTATTTGCTGTGATCACCTGGATTTTACAATCCACATATGGTGGTTGAGTTTAAGTAGGAAGGTTGGTTTTTTTGCTATTATCCTGGAATTATGGCAGTGTTTCTCAATGTCAGCAAAATGAAAATATGCGAGATTTCCCAGCCAGGATACTGATTGGAAACACTTAATTCAGAGGTAAACTCAAAATTTTGGCCCAAAATTATCTGGAAAGCTGGGTTAAAATGGCGCCACCTAATTTCATTTTTTTTAATGAACTAGACAAGGGACCCTCAACTTGACAATTCATTTAGTGACATTCAAAGTTACAACAGCACTGAAAAATGTGACATGGCCATTTTTCACTGTTATGACCTTAGCAACATCGCTATGATCATGTGATCAAAACTTGGATGCTTGGCAATTGGTTCATATTTATGATCGTTGCTGAATCCCAGGGTAATGTGATCATCTTTCGTGACTCTCTGACAAGCAAAATCAACAGGAAAGCCATATTCACTTAATAACTGGGTTACTAACTTACCAACTGCAGTGATTCGCTTAACAACTGTGACTTTTATAAAGTCATAAAATGGGGCAAAACTCACTTAACAAATGTCTCACTTAACAACCGAAACTTTGGGCTTAATTGTGGTCATAGGTTGAGAACTACCTTACTAAACTATCTGAAGCCTGAACTAAAAACCTTTGGGAAGGGATTCTGTCATAGCAATTTTCACTGGAAAACAATTGATGGTTTCAAGCAAAGACAATGCTCAGGTCTGACAGTAAAGAAAAAGCCCATATTTTATCCTTTGCTGCCCCAGTTCCCACACTGGGTTTTTATGCTTGTAAAAAAAAGTGGAGATGTTTTACAGCAGTGAATTTTGAGAGGACCGCTGGGGGGAGGCTCAATGAGCAAACATCATTCCAATTCTTCCCAATTTCACCTAATTTCAGCACCCAAGGGACTGTAAGGGAAACACACCTCCACTCACTTTTTTGTACTTTCACATTATCATAAAGGGACAGCCAGATCCTTGTTTTCCAGAAATGCAGCTGACATCTCCCCCAGCCTCTTCTATCATTCACTTGGACAAAACCTCCATTCTCTTTCGAAGAAAAAAGTATCCTCATAGCTCTCCAGTTTGGAATCTCTTCGCACACCAGTTGGACTCTGGATACAAACTCTAGAATAGATAGGAAGGCCCTAGTTTTCCACTAGGCTGTTTGGGGTATTGAGCAATATATGGAAAAGGAGGCCTACCTCCAGGCTTAGCGGGCGGTAGATTTCAATGCCAGTTCTACAGATGCATTGTTAAAGAGGCATGCAATGTTGGTCTAGCTGATAAACAGGCCTTTGGGGCATAGATAATGAAGGCAGTGTTTATGCAGTATGGGTAATTCTATCCAGGGCCTGTTGGGAGTTTCCCTGCCATTTAGGCCTGCACGAGAAAAGGACTCCTACCAGAACACTGTAGCTAAATGCAACCACACTATACTGCATGTGGTGGAGAAGGAATGTTCAGCCATTGTATCCATGCTATGTGTGCACTGCCTATACAGGCGATGCACACAGTGATGTTTGGGAACAAAGCAGAAGGGAAAGGATCTTCCTGGCGGGGGGGGGGGGAGGTACATACAGGCATGATACACTCTAGTATCTATAAAATATCATACCGGGTCCTGGTTGGCAAGAGAAAGTAGAAGGGGGTCCATGCCAAATCTTGGCAAGCTGCTTTCAGCATGCCTGCTAATTTTTAGCACACTGGGGAGAAATTCTCCACTCGTTTTTCCTATGGAACAAGTTGTCATTGTGTTGACAGATGTGGAAATATCGGCTCTATAAAGCCCAGGCAGATTTAAGCAGACTAGGATTATCGTTGCATGCATGAAAGCTAACAGAGCCTAGATGACACTTTCCTAGATAGGTTTTCAGGCCAAATTAAGTCCCCTTCCCTCCCCCAAAGGCCAGTCTTTATGGTGTGGGAAGGAGCTGCAGTCGATGCTTCCGGCGGATGTGCCTCTGGAGGGTGTTGCGTTCCCCGAAGCGCATATGGCATGCTTCACACTGGTATGGCCGCTCGCCAGTGTGTACCCGCTGGTGATGGGAGAGCTCTCCAGAGTCACGGAAACGGCGCTGGCAGATGGGGCACTGATGAGGCTTCCGGCCCGAGTGGGTATACTTATGACGTTCCAAGTGAGAAGTGCGCTTGAAAGCTTTGCCACATGCCCGGCAGATGTGGGGCTTGCTTTCTGAATGAGTAATGCTGTGACGTTGCAGGTAAGACAGGTACTCGAATGTTCGCAAGCAAACAGGGCAGCTGTACACCTTGCGCAAGGTCCCCCCACTCCCACCCCCTTCTGGGACCCCTGGTGTCCCCACTCCCTCTTCCACCAGTACAGTGTAGGGCATCCCCTGGCTGTCAATCAACAGGTAATGCCCTAGCCGAGAGGTTTCCCCTTGGTCGAGGCCTGTTGTAGTCACACCCGGAGCGTGTACCCGCCTGTCTGCTCCCGGTAAGCCATTCAAACTTTGGACAAGGGTGCCGCTAGGAGAAGGTGCTGGCGGCCGAGAGAGTTTAGGAGGTGAAGAATGGGCAGACTCTCCCTCAACCCCCATCTCCAGCTTGATGTGCTGTCCCACATTGCTTTTGGGTTCTTGCAGGCAATCCAACGTTTCTGAGAATTTATGAGGATCCTTTATAGATTTGGAATGTCTCTGCAGCTCCATAAGTTTTGTATGAGAATGTGAGTGATTTCCTTGGGGCGCAGTGCCAAGTCTGTAAAAAAAAACCCTGCAACAATTAACTTATGCAATGTAATGATATGTTACTAGTGTTTTTTAGAAACAGCCACAAACGTTTTAGGGGTAGAACTGTGAAATTTTAATTAAATATCCATGTCAACCAGCTGAACAGCTGTGGCTGACATTCAAATATACAAAATTAAGCAGTTTAAGCAAATGAAATTAGCATCTTAATGCAGGTGTTTTTCGGAAAAGGGTGAAGAAAATGCTACATTATGATTGGATAGATTCTCAGACTGAATTCACATCTCACACAAAATAAGCCACGTTATTTGTTTGCATTTCGCTTAGAGGGGTGACCTTGACCAACTGTACTTTATTTATCAAACCAAAGCTACCTCAAGGTATGGGTCAGAGCAGAAGTGAGTATTTTCTTTCCTTGCTGATAAGGATGGCATGACAAGTGATGTCATCACTAGAGGAGATAAGAGCTTAAAATATTCTGCTCATTTGTTTTCCTCTTTGGGGGAAGAGTGAAATTAAATATGGAATGAATACATTTTGCCCCACAGAGGCTTTCAGAACCATTTTTCATTTGTATTTAGCATTTTTGTATTTAAATCCAGGCTGTTTAAAAGAACCCACTCTGCTAATGAGGTTTAGCAGGGCAATTTGGATGGTGCTTTAGGCCCTGTCAATTAAACTTTTCAGCCATTAATCCAGTGACATCCCAAGATTGTGCATGTCTACTTAGAAGTGGAAATTATTCTTTGCAGGGAGATTACTCCAGCTAAGTATCTTTATAATTACAACTGTCCTAGAGTATCTAAGGAACACTTGATTTGGCAATAAATCCAAATCTGCTATCTCCTTCTATATTTTGGTTGTTACATTTCAAAACCTGATTTTCCCAACTTAAACGTTAACTTATCTTTGAATGAAAAAGCACAGGATTAGGCTGCAGAACTGCAATTTATTATTTCTTTGATGATATGTAAAGTTGTTTGTAGTCCCAACTGATAGGGCTAACAAGACTGCAATGCTAAGCATACTTAATTAGTAAAGGCCTACTGGACACACTAGATCTGGAAATATCCATTCTATATAGCAGCAAACTATTTTACCTGGTAGCAAAGTAACTGACCTTGCCTTGTTTCACTTCACTTAGGAATGTGATTCAGCAGAATTCTGAGAAATCTGTGCACCTAACACCTGAACAAAACACTTACAAACACTACAAACATCAAGACTCCTGATAAAACCCTAAATAATACCTATGTATTTACTGTATTTAATAATCCTATCATCCATGATAGCCAGATTTTGCCCTTTAAAATCTGGACCATGTAACAGATGTGTAAAATTCATGTTGACAATAACAGAAGAAATGCAAAACAAGAGATTTGAATAAATATTGACTGTGCTAGGGCAGGCTAACATGATTGGAATCAATTCCAATAACCTTCGTCAATTTGGCACTTTCCAGATGTGTTAACACATAAGAACAACAATGCTGGGTCAGGACAAAGTCCCAATAAGTACAATATTCTGATCTCATAGTGGCCAACTCAATGATTATCTTGGCTCAGGGATCATTTGCCAGGTTCAGATAGGAGAAATGTCCTCTTCAGAATGAGGCAAGAGGCATTATATACACTACACTGTAAAGTTGTACTTTCTTAACTAATCAAACCACCACTTCTCCTACTCCTATTACTATGAGGCTGTTTGGTCTAGTGGTTAAGGCATAAGGCTAGAAAGATTATGAGTTTCAGTCCTGCTTTAGGTGCAAAGCTAGCTGGGTGAACTTGTGCCAGTCACATTCTCTCAGACCTAGGAAGCAGGCAATGGCAAGACATTTTGAAATCTTATTCAGAAAAATGCAGGAATTTGTCTCTCTAGGGCAGTTGCCAGGAGTCAACCTTGACCCAAAGGGTCAAAAAAAACCCACCTCTCTATTATTGAGGAAAGAATGAAAAAGACTAAGAAGTGCAGAAAAAAGTTATTCTGGTTTTTAAGGAATATATACTGGCTAATACATCAACATTTCACATGAATTACAAAAACTAACTTACTGAAAAGTGGTGCACGTAGCAATCTTTAAATACCTTTAGGGAAATAGCAAGGAGTTCCTGATAAGGATGCTTGGCTTCTTGTATGGCAGCAGCAACTGGAAAGTCAGAGTGCTCAGATGTCTCCTAGGAATTTTTCTTAAATTTGTGGCTATGTGCTTTCTTCTCTGTTTGAAGGTTTTCATTTCCATCTTAGCCAACCAGATGCTTTGGGAAGTTTGCAGAGGAAATCATAAAAGCAGCAGTGTTCCTTTACTGTTCAAAGTTAAACTGCTTCTGAAACTGGAAGCTCAGTATTTGATTTATAAGGCTTAAAGGAGAAGCATCCAGTGACAGTTGGAAGAATTGGAAGAAGGGCTATATCAATGGTAGGCAACCTGGTCCCTACCGCCCACTAGTGGGCGTTCCAGCTTTCATGGTGGGCGGTAGGGTTTTTTTCCATACTGAAGCACTTTCCTCTTTTTTTTTAAATTTAATTGACTTTTAAAAAAAACCATAGCATTATTTTAAAACATTTTCGTTAGGTTTTCATAAAATCACCATTACTGAGTAATTGGTGGGCGGTTAGAAAATTTTACTACTAACAGAGATACAAAAGTGGGCGGTAGGTATAAAAAGATTGACTACTCCTGGGCTACATAGTAGAGCTTGCAGGATAATTGGATCTTAGATCCCCCTTTTCTGGGACAAGCCAATTTGCACTCCCATGATTCTCCTCCTTGAATATTACATGCCAATTGCTACCTCTCCAATTAGCATTTGCAACAGCTTTTTTTTCCTAGCCTTGGTATCATATATAGCCTGAGGTCTGGCTTATTACATTCCACAGAATGGTTTTGGCAGAAGTCCATGCACTTTCTCCTTTCTCTCCCAAATAATACCAGCAACCATACGTAGATGGAATTAAACAGGCTCTAAACTTACCCTGCTTGGGTGATATTCCAATATCTCTGTTCTCAACTCTCATCCCTGCACCTAAGTTTCACAGCAAGGTGCAGTCGGTGCCACCATGCATCCTGTAGAAGGATGCCGCTGTAGTGTCCAGGAAGAGGTAAGTGAGGTCTTTGGGCCACCTATCAAGATGACAAAGTCAACTGGCAGTGTCAGGCAGGGATCCAAGCAAAACCCTGAGCATTATAAATCCAAGATCTTCTTAAGGATGCGCCTGGCAGAACATACCCCTGCCTGAAAGGCTCACAAAGAAAAAGACAGCAGTGACATCTTCGGCAGGGGCAGGCAGCAATCCGGAAGCAACAATCCAGAGAAGCAGCAAAGTTATCCAAAGCACAGTTATAGTGATGAAGACGATTCTTAAGAAAGGATCCAAGATTGGGAGCACCTACCCAGCAGGCACAGCTGGTGGCAAGCAATGCCAAAGCATCCTGGCAGATGAATCCAAGCTGATTATTCGCCCAAAGACTTGGCAGAGTTTAGCACTGGGCTCACAGTATCAGTTTAAAATCAGCCACCTCCATCTCCAAGGAGCCAGGAGACCCGTTCCGCGCTACCGGTGTGGGTTTTTATGATGAGAAAGAGAGAGAGAGATCTCGAATCCTTCTGTTTATGGCAGCTGTCACCTACCTTTCCCCTACTTCCCAAAATCAATAATGGGGATATAATATACAGAGCAAGGTATCAGCTCTCCTTAGTGTCTTATAGAAGAGAGGGACCACCAGTCCTAAAGAAAAAGGAAGGAGAACTCAAGAGCAAGTCGGAAGAAAGAAAGAGGGGAAGACCCCCGCCGAGGAGAAGGAAAGGAGGGTGCAGGATCTACCTAGACCAGAGGTGGGTGGGCAAGGCTGGAGGGTGGCGGAGGAGGAGAAAGAGGAGTAGGAGGAGGAGTGAGTGTCACAGCGTAAAATGTCCTGGCGGAAACGCAGCAGTTTCCCCCACCGGCTCAGGCTAAAGCGGTTCCCGGGTAAACAAGCCTCCTGTAGGATTGGGGGAAAGCCAGGCGGGATGGAGTGGCGGTGATGGGGATGTGTTTCCCAATTTCTGCCACTGAAGCAAGCGCTCCCAAATCCCAGCCATCCCCATTTCCCCACTTCACCTCCCGCGCAGGTCCTCTCTGCGTTTACTCCACCTTTTGGAGAAGAGGGAGAAAAAGAAACGGGCTTTTTTTTCCCTTTTCTTTTATGCGCAATCTTTTCTTAAGCGTCCGCGAATCCTAATAGAGGAAGCGAGATGGTAAGAATTAAGGTATCCCGGCTGTGGCTCCTTCCAGCGCAAGGAGAGTCGCCCATTCTGGCAGAGGTTTGGGGGTATTCCCCCCCCCACCCCTTTTCAATGATTTTTTGTTTGTTTGCATCCAGCCAGGAATTTTCTGTCCGGGATGAAACCCTGCAGTCCCTTATCTATTCCTAGGACGCTTCTCTTCTGAGCACAAATGCAAAAATTCCAGACTTCCAGACAAGAAAAAATAATTTTAAAGAATTGAAGACTACAGGAACCAAGAGCACTACTCATGTGACTCTGAGGACATAGATAAACCTCAAAGTGCTTCAAAGACTCTAAAAGGATGCAAATGGCCAGCTGTCTGCAAGGAATATAAATCTTTCCATTCCCCACCTCCAGTCAGAGCTGAAAAAACTTCTTGGATGAGAGGTGAAACATCTTCAAAAGAAAAATAAGAAGGTCTAATAGCCCCCTGAAAAAGCACCTTTGGGACATCCATGACCTGGATGACCGAGAATCTCTACAGACAAATGCAAAGTTAACCCAGGCATGTTGGTTTTTAATCCTGCCAGTTGTCTCCTTAGTAATTTATTCTCTCCTTCAAGGCTTTGCTTCTACTCAAATCCATCCAATCCCTCCTAATATTTGTATTGTCCAAAAAAGACAGTTGCGATGAGAGTTTCATATCAAGTGAGTCTGTTTTGAAGTTCTCCTCACTACCAGATATTTTTTGCCTAAAATATATGGAAAGATCTCCAGACCTATCTTATCAAACGAAAAGTTTGATTAGGGAACAGAATTACAGTTGTAAGGGATCTTGGAGATCCAATATCCTGCTCAATCAGGAGACTCTATACCACTGATGGTTAACCTTTTTGGCATCGAGTGCTAAAACTGGAGTATATAAGCGTGCATGCCAGAACCTGGAAGAGAGCAGCTGACCAGTGCACATGTGCATGGCAGCCAGCTGCTCTTCCATGTTCCATCCGACAACTGGTCTGGCACACATGCGCACTGGCTAGCTGCTCTCTTCTGGGTTCCAGTGCATGCATGTGAGCCAGCCAGCTGGTTGGCACGCATGTGTGCGCCAAAACCTGGAAGAGAGCACCTGGCCAACGTGCATGTGTAATGGACCAGCTGCCTGGTGTGCATGCATGTAACAAAACCTGGAAGAGAGTAGCTGGACAGCGCGCATTTGTGGCGGACCAGCTGCCCGTTGTGTATGTGTGCAACGGAACCTGGAAGAGCAGCTGCCAATGGCACGCATGCCCACAAAGAGATTCTCTGCGTGCCACATGTGGCATGTGTGCCATAGGTTCACCATCATTGTCCTATACCATTCCAGACAAATGACTGTCCAATCTCTTCTTAAAAACCTCTAGTGATGCAACATTTCTGGAGGCAGGCTGTTCCACTGATTAATTGTTCTTACTATTAGGCTCTTTAATTCTAGGTTGGATCTCTCTTTGTTAAGCTTCCGTCTTTTTATCTTTCCCACAGGTGCTTTGGAGAATAGGTTGACCCCCTCCTCTCTGTGATAGCCTTTCAAATCTTGGAAGACTGCTATTACATCAACCCTGGTCTTCTTGTCATTAGACCAGAAATTTCCAGTTCTCACAACCATTCATTTTACGATTCACCCTCCAGTCCCATAATCATCTTTGGTGCTCTTCTCTGCATTCTTTCTAGAGTCCCAAAATATTTTTTGTATGGTGGTGACCAAAAAGCAGCATACACCAAGTGTAATCTCACCTGTGCAGTATAAAGTGGTACTATCACTTCACAGGATTGTGAAACTATCCCTCTCTTAATCCAGCCTAGAATTAGAACTAAAACTATAATCTAAAACTAGGACCAGGACGAGAATAGCTGAACATTTAGGCATTAGGGCGCAATAATGCTGCATAGACTATATTTACCAGCTAGTTAAACATCAACTAGATGGCATCACCAGTAAATAGATAGTTTGTTTGGAACTCTCCTCCAGGTTTCCCCTCAAATAGCAGTTTTGTGAGGTAGGTTGAACTGAGAGAGAGAAATTCATGCAAAGGGGTTCCATAGCTGAGGGTAAACTTGAACCTGGGTCATCCCAGTCTTATATAGATAGTTCTTGTCTTACAACTATTCATTTAGTGACCGTTCAAAGTTAAAATGGCCCCGAAAAAAGTGACTTATGACAGTTTTTCACACTTCACAACCATTGCAGCATTCCCGAAGTCACATGATCAAAATTCAGATGCTTGGTAACTGGTTCGTATTTATGACACTTCCCTGAGTCACATGATCACCTTTTCCAACCTTCTGACAAGCAAAGTAAATGGGAAAGCCAGATTCACTTAACAGTGTTGCTAACTAAACAACTGCAGTAATTCATTTAACAACTGTGGCAAGAAGGATTGTAAAATAGGACAAAAATTATTTAACTGTCTTGCTTAGCAACAGAAATTTTGGTCATAAATTGAGGGTTATCTATAGCAGGGGTCTCCAACCTTTGCAACTATAAGTCTGAAGGACTTCAGCTCCCAGAATTCTGGGAGCTGAAGTCCTTCAGACTTAAAGTTGCAAAGGTTGGAGACCACTGACCTATAGTACTAAACGAGGACTGTCAAACGCCCAGCCTGCGGGCCAGATGAGTCATGTGCTGGCCATGCCCATGCCTGGTTTAGTGAAGGAGGGAAAAGTCCCAATACATCACGTGATGCCGCCATGAGGATGTGAGTTTGATACCCCTGTACTAGACCATAACAACTACCATATTTTCAGAGTATAAGATGCACCATGATTTTGAAAAGGTAAATTAAAAAAAGTTTTTGCACTCTGCAGGCTTCCCAAACCCTTTGCATGACTCGTTTTTTGCAAAAACAAAAGGGTTTGGAAGGCTTGTAGAGTGCTTCTGGGGGCAGGGGGGCAAAAATGAGCAAAAACGGCCAGTTTTTTTGCTTATTTCTGCCTTCCCCAGCCCTGCAGGGCACTCTAGAAGCCTCCTAAAGGCTACGCGCAGCCATTTTGGCAAAGGGGTTTCGGTAGGCCAAAAATGCTGTATTCAGTGTATAAGACACACCCAGATTTTCACCCTCTTTTTGAGGGGCGAAAGGTGCATCTTATACTCTGAAAAATATACTACACTACACTTGCTAAATATTAGACTTAATATCAGAAAAGAATATTTGTAGCTCAGGGTTAAACTATGGAGTCTTTCGTGCTCTCTGAGCTTGGTTGCTTGCTTACAGATATTTAAATATCTATCTAGAGAACATCATATTCAGTGCTTATTATTTATTAGACTTAATAGAAAGTCCTAAATAAAATAACCTAGAATCGCAAACATCCAGGGAAGGCACCATAGTTTCGTTCACAGATTTCCTTTAATTGCTGAAAATGATCCGGATCGCAGCATTGTCACATCCTGAAAAACTTACTGTTTTCTAGCTTTTTTCAGCTTGAATAGTGGTTATCAGGCAATTATAGGTGATTGTCATGAATCTGTTTCTTCTTCAGTAATTAAACTAGCTGTGTAGCCACCATAAGGGCAAAAAGCCTTTAAGGCAGCTTGATTAGTTAGCTTCCTACAGAGAAGAGAGACACCCACTTCTAAATAGATACATGCAGTTTTACCTCCCTCCCCATTCAGCCTTCAGTCATCTATGACTGTGGCTCCCAACCATTTGGGCACCAGGGACTGATTCCGGGGAGCCGTGTTTCCATGGACCGGAGGGGGTGTTATTCTCCATGCTGCCTGCATCCTGCAGATGGGGTTTAGCACATAACCCCTGGACACTGCAACCTTCATAAATATGAGTCAGTTGCCAAGCATCCAAATTTTGTTCACATGACCCTGAGGAGCTGCAACATCGTAAGTATGAAAAATCATCACAAGAGCACTTGTTTTAGTTATAACTTTGAATGTCACTGAATCAATGGTTGTTAGTCGAAGACTAACTAAATAGGCAAACAGACTGGACCCTTGATACTTAAGCTTCCTTGGATTTCAATATTGTTACTGAAATCAAGGAAGGTGACATGTTTATCTAGAGCAGTGGTTAGGCAGTGCTTCTCAATTATTTTCTGTCATGCCCCCCCTAGGAAGAAGAAAACATTTCGCGTCCCCCGCGCGACTGTAAATAGTGTCATCTGTCTATAAAATTGTTATAAGTACACCTCTGCATAACACTGTATCCTTATTAACGTATAAGAGAATAAAAAAAGAAAGAAATGTGGATCGATTTACAACAAAGAATAGCTTTATTAACTGTGGCAGAAAAGATTTAAAGTGCATTAGAAATTTTAAAAAAATTAAATCCTCAAACGCGCCCCCCCTTTACGGAGCCTCGCGCCCCACTATTTGAGAAGCACTGGGTTAGAGGCATATGGACAAGGCCCCAGAGGTGAGCAGAGTTTATCATTAGCATAGCAAAAATCATACCCACGATAGTCTATTTATATGATAACGAAGTAAGATTTACTACCAATCAATTACGGGTTTCGTGTGATGAATTTGCTTTGTGGGAATATGTGACTTTGTAACCAATCAGAAATTCTCTCTTGTTTTTTTGTGGTAAATTGTATAAAGATAACTGATTTCTGGTGCACTGCTTGGTATGTAACCCAGAGGCCTCCTCTTCTGCTTATGTACAGAAATAGAAGTTTTGCCTTTCCTTGATCCTGTGAGGGAATAGCCACCTTCACACTGGGTTCCATACTTAGCCTGCCTTTCTTGATTTCTGACAAGCTGGATGTTTAACGGGAAAATACAGTGCTGAAGGTGAGAAGATCTACATTCTTAATGGCTTATTGCCACATGCAGGGAGTCACTTGTGGAGGTATCCGAACCGGGCGCTGGGTCTTTGCCACCGCCAGATGTCTGGGTTTCTTGCTTAGGTTTTACACATAACAACAACACCCCCAACTTTCCCAGCTTAAGGCCGTTTTGCTCCTCCTCGGCTCCGCCTCTTCACGCCGCGCTTGACAGGAGCGACCCAGCGCCGCTCGCCTACCCGAAGCTCCGGCTTGAGATGCTCAGCCGTGGATGCGGCCACCCGGGCGAGGAAGGTAAAAAGTTCAGGCGGTGTGGGGTTGGCGGGAGCGGGGCTGCAGGTCGGCCCGTTACCAAATCGCCGCGTCGGTTTCCCTCGACGCTTTTCCGTTTCGTCTCCGCTTCGAAGAAGCGGTGCGGGCTTCCCTCGAGACCAGTTCGGCGAACATCCTAACCTCTCGCGCTCCGAGCGCCTGGGCGCACCGGCGGGGGCGCGCGGAGGTCCTTTGGCGTCTCCAAAGTCCTGGCTGCGCGTCAACCCCGAGATTTGGAGGAGTGGGGGTTGAAAAAAGAAGGGAGGGCTTCTTCATCGCAGGGCAACAGCCGGGGCCATTTTGGAGAAGTGGTAATGGACTCTGGATTTTCATTGCCAAAGGCCTGATTTTAATGGAGAGTTGGGGGGGGGATGAGAGGGATGCTATGAGTTCACCTGTCTTAGGGCACTTGATTGGCATCTCATGCTGTACCAGGAGTTTGCTGGTATCAGGGGATGCAGAGACTGAGGAGGGGGCTGTAGGGAAGGGTGGGTTTGATGCTAAGTGTGGGGCATGAATTAACGAAGTCCCCTCCCTTGAAGAAGAGGCTGGACTAATTGGGCGTACCTTACAGGTGTGCCTCAAGTCCACTTGATAGGTACCAGATGGTGCTGAAAAATAACTTTCTGACTCCAGTCTGTTTCACTAGCACCTGTAAAACTGCCTTACCTCCTGACATTGCTTGCTTTTGACTTTTAAATTGACATTGGCCAGATTCTTGAAGATGAAACTCAAATACATTAGCCACCTAATGAGAAGGAAGGACTCACTGGAGAAGAGCTTAATGCTGGGAAAGACTGAGGGCAAAAGAAGCAGGGGACGACAGAGAAAGAGGTGGCTGGATGGAGTCACCAAAGCAGTAGGCATGAGCTTAAATGGACTCCAGAGGATGGCAGAGGACTGGAAGGCCTGGAGTCACGATGGATCGGACATGACTTCTCAACTAACAACAAAAATGCATGTGCAGTGGGGAGTCAGTTCACATAAAATCCATGAATTTGGTTTAGTCAGTCTCTTTATGCTATTACTTTTCGTGTATATAAAGCAATACAAAGCAATATTACAATGCTTATAGAAAAACAACTAATGATATATTTTGATTGTGTTCATTCATTTGAAAGTTACTACAGCTAACTTGACCTACCAGCACAATTGGGACCAGAATTTCCATTGCTAAGGAGGGCAGTTGTTAAGTGACTCACACCCAATTCTACGACCTTATTTTTTTTGCCATAGTTGTTAAGCAAATCATTCCTATTGTTAAGTGAATCATGCAGTCAGTAAGCAAATCCAACTTTCCTCATTGACTTTGCTTGTCAGAAGCCAGCTGGAACACTGCAAGTGGTGATCAATAACTCCTGGACACTGCAACTATCATAAACACATACTGGTTGCCCAGTGCCTAAATTTTGATCCTATGACCGTGGACAAAGAAGAGGAATGATTGGGTGTAAGATACTGATGAGTGACAAGTTATTTGATGAGAAGAAAGACAGTTGATCACTTAATTAATAAATTGGTTTGGATTAAAGGGCTAAATAAAAATTGATGCTCAACCTGATAGTATAAGGCACAGGGTTTTGTTTTGTTTTTAAAGCAAAGGAAATGGTTTCTCTGTGAAATTTAATCCTCAGGGACTTCAGTAACAGTAAGCAACATGCATTACTGTGAGTGATGCGAAATTGGCCTCTATGATTGAGACTATGAGGATTATATAAACGTAGCAAAATGGGTAGGTAATTGTATAGCATTACATTGTTTTATCCTTAGGGCAAGCAAGTAAACCTTTAAGCCAACCTCCAGGCATTCGGTTTTTTTTAAATGCCTGGTTGGCAATCTATCTTTACAATATTGCCAAAGGGGAAAAAAAAAACCAACAATAATAAACCGTATCAACCATTAGCACCAGTCAATGGTATTTGTAATGCATTTTAAAATGTTCAGTTGGCTGAGTTTCATGTTTAATGAATAAAGCAAATAATAATAATATAGAAATAATAAAGGCAGGAAACAAGCAAACCTTTCTACAGTATTATTAGACCACATTTCCATGTGGTCCCTACAAATCAAACCCTTTACAGGAAGTCCTCATTTAATGACCACCTTGTTTAAATACCATTCATAGTTATGATGGTGATGAAAAACTAACTTTGCCACTAGCCCTTACATTTTCTGGTCCGCAATGCATAGGGAAAGCTGAAGTAAATTCATAAAATCATGATGTTTCATTTTGCAGTTACCCCACTTAATGATAAAATTGCTGGTCCCATTGAATTATTTTTTCTGCAAGTAAATTGGTTTACCAGCCCAAAGCAAGGAGCTGCATGAAGAATATTGGATCCCCAACTGTTACACTGACTCAGGTAGAGTTTTTGTTATACTCTATTCACACAGTGAGCCAATGGACAATGAGGAGGCCCCAAAAGAGATCGCCACTCTGGCAAAGGCAGGACTAGAACTCAAGCTGAGTTTGAGCTAGCAGGGGTGGGCTGCTGGGGCTTCGCAGGAGTTCGGGAGAACCTCTAGCTAAGATTCTGTACAGTTCGGAGAACCTACAAGATCCCCACCTGGCTGGCCCTGCCCACCCCTCCCAGGCATCCCCATGTGGCCCGCTTTGGATGCAGGTAAGTGCACAGTGCATGTGGAGGCTCAAGCAGAGCAAAAAATGGGCCTACCAGACGTTTGGGAAGTTTCCGGCCTCCAGAGGGCCTGTGAAGACCATTTTCACCATCCTGGAGACTCCAGGAAAGCCCCTCGAGCCCGGAGAAGGAAAAAAACGCCCACCTCCTGCTATGGTGCAGGAAGCCGACTAGAACATGCCCACCATGGCCACACCTACCCAGCAACCAGGCAGAGAACCCCTTGTATAAATTTTTGAAGTCCAATCCTGGTTAGTAGTTAGATTCCTCTACCATCTTCAAAGGAGAATGAAGCACACCATAAGAACATGATGTGCAAAGGTGACCATTGTCTAAATTCTCCTACACAGTGGTGTATTAGGGTTCCTGCCCAAGCAGGGGGTTGGACTAGAAGACCTACAAGGTCCCTTCCAACTCTGCTATTGTATTGTATTGTATTGTATTGTATTGTATTAAAATGGAAATTGTGTCTGTGTGAACAGTGCTCACTGCTTTGAGATCAATGAAGGAATGGTGTAAAAAACAAAAGCAGAAATATTGTAAAGAGTTTTTGTTATTTATCAAATTTATATTTTTTTATTTAGTTGTATCCTGCTTTTATTATATTTATAAATAACTCATAGTTGTAAACGTATCTAAAATACAGTGCCTTCCACCTTTTATTTTTCCCACAACAACAACCACTACGTGAGGTGGTTTTCCTGAGAGAGAGTGACCTTTCCAAAAGTCACTCAGCTGGCTTTTTTTGGCAAAGGCAATACTAGAACTCACTGTCTCCTAGTGTTTCCCAAAGTCACCCAGAAAACTCAAACTCTGCAGATGATGTTGTCCTCCATTTAATGGACCGAGCAGTAAGTGAATTGGTTTGGGTTGATGGAAACTATAATCTACAGGTGAAACTCGAAAAATTAGAATATCGTGCAAAAGTTCATTTATTTCAGTAATGTAACTTAAAAGGTGAAACTAATATATGAGATAAGACTCATTACATGCAAAGCAAGATGGTTCAAGTCATGATTTGTCATAATTGTGATGATTATGGTGTGCAGCTCATGAAAAGGCCAAAATCCACAATCTCAGAAAATTAGAATATTACATGCAATCAATAAAGCAAGGATTGTACATAGAACAATATCGGACCTCTGAAAAGTATAAGTATGCATATGTACTCAGTTCTTGGTTTGGGCCCCTTTTGCAGCAATTACTGCCTCAATGCAGTGTGCCATGGAAGCTCTCAGCCTGTGGCACTGCTGAGGTGTTATGGAAGATCAGGATGCTTCAATAGCGGCCTTCAGCTCTTCTGCATGGTTCGGTCTCGTGTCTCTCATCTTTCTCTTGGCAATGTCCCATAGTTTCTCTATGGGGTTCAGGTCAGGTGAGTTTGCTGGCCAATCAAGCACAGTAATCAGGTTTTGGCAGTGTGGGCAGCTGGAAAATGAAGTCAGTATCCCCATAAACCATGACTCTGGACTTAATGAAGCACAGTGGTCCAAAGTCCTGTTGCTCACTGGTCCAAAGTCCTCTTTTCTGATGAGAGCAACTTTTGCATCTCATTTGGAAACCAAGGACCCAGAGTATAGAGGAAGAATGGAGAGGCACACACTGTAAGATGCTTGAAGTTCAGTGTGACGTTTCCACAGTCTGTTGATTTGGGGAGCCATGTTATCTCCTGGTCTTGGTCCACCCTAAGACCAGGGTCAACGCAGCCATCTACCAGGAGATTTTGGAGCATTTCATGCTTCCTTCCACAGATGAGTTTTATGGGGATGCTGACTTCATTTTCCAGCAGGACTTGGCACTTGCCCACACTGCCAAAAGCACCAAAACCTGGTTCAATGACCGTGGGATTACTGTGCTTGATTGATCAGCAATCCTGCTTGACCTGAACCCCAAAGAGCAGTGGTTCTCAATCTTCCCAATGCCACAACCCTTTAATACAGTTCCTCGTGTTGTGGTGACCCCAACCATAAAATTGGTGTCTCGGTTCCTAAAACCATAAAAAATATGTTTTCTGATGGTCTTAGGCGACCCCTGTGAAAGGGCTGTTCGACCCCCAAAGGGGTCCCGACCCACAGGTTGAGAACCACTGCCATAGAGAATCTATGGGGCATTGCCAAGAGAAAGATGAGAGACACGAGACCGAACAATGCAGAAGAGCTGAAGGCCGCTATTGAAGCATCCTGGTCTTCCATAACACCTCAGCAGTGCCATAGGCTGAGAGCTTCCATGGCACACCGCATTGAGGCAGTAATTGCTGCAAAAGGGTCCCAAACCAAGTGCTGAGGACATATGCATGCTTATACTTTTCAGAGGTCCGATATTGTTCTATGTACAATCCTTGTTTTATTGATTGCATGTAATATTCTAATTTTCTGAGATTGTGGATTTGGGGTTTTCATGAGCTGTACACCATAATCATCATAATTATGACAAATCACAACTTGGACTATCTTGCTTTGCATGTAATGAGTCTTATCTAATATATTAGTTTCACCTTTTAAGTTGCATTACTGAAATAAATGAACTTTTGCATGATATTCTAATTTTTCAAGTTTCACCTGTAACAACAAATGAAAAGCCACAGATTTTCCAGTCTGGATTTTAGTAATTCCGCTAGTTGCAGGAATTAGGGAATGCACATCCTTTTAGGGAATTACAACAGTTTCTCTGTTCAGAAGGAAGCATAAGCCTCTTTGTTTCAGTTCTACCATTACTACTATTTCTGTGCTATTTTTACGAAGGTTCTGCCACTGTTGCTATATTTTTAGGTCTATGCATTTTCCCTTTCCATATATGCCATTCTGATCTTTAAAAATGTCAGACCAACAATTGTGAAAAGTAACCATTTAGAACAGTGTGGCACCTGTGGCAGGTGTGCCATCAGGATTTAGGATTTCGTGAAAGTGTCTCCTTGATGGCTGGGGGATTTTGTTTAAGGAGACCTTCAGACGCCTTGACTTGGAGTTGACTTGGAATGAAAACCTATACCAGCGGTTTCTAAGAATGGAAAAAGGAGGGATGTGTGATCCATAATCCTAGTTATAGCTTCCGTCCTGTCCTCTAGGTTGGAAATACTCATCTCATTCGGGGAGAGAGCAGGATGATGAATGAAAGTAATCATCGCCAGCGAGCAGGTGTAGGTAGGGGTCACTGCGGAGTTGGAGCAAATCAAGGTGTGTATACTGGCTGGGCATGAAGTGGATCTTCCAGGGATTGAGCAAAGTCCTCATAATCATGGAGTAGTAATGGAGACAGACACCTGTTAGCTAACTTTGCATTTTACTAAAATCAAGATGAAAATCTGATTCCAACCCACTGCTCATATGCTGCACTAAATCAAATCCAGATAAGCTAATTTCTGGATTCTGCATATGCTCATTAGATACCTATGGAGCCTCTAGTAAGGATATTGATTGCATTTCTTCATCACAATGAACCATGATTTGCTTAATAATCATTATGGTGATCTGCAGATGGCTGGATTCTCATCCCTTAACCCACAAACTATCATTTACAAGCAACATGTAAAATTGGCCCCTCTGGCTTGAAAAAGAGGCTTTATGACTTAGCATAATAAAGGGAAAAAACCCTAAGGGTTTTTTTTTTTTTAAATGCGCATCTGTTGGAGAACCCATTTCATATATCTTTTGTCTGAAATGGTATAGGTCTTCCTACCTAGGCAGGGAGTTGGACTAGATGACCTGTAAGGTCCCTTCCAACTCTGCTATTGTATTGTATCTTGCAAGGAATATCAAAATATTTATGATCAGGAGTATTTCTAAATTTAAAGATTTTAGAAATAGCATCTGTTTGGTGAAAATTCTTTCCTTTTGTGGTAGAATCTCAGATCATCGTCATGCTGTAGAGCTAAAAACGTAGGAGTGATAAAGTACCACCACTTCTATACAGTTTCCTCATAATTTACTCAACTTGTCCCATAAACATGAATTGTTATTGCATAGTTAACTTTAACTTTAACTTTATTCGCATTTATATACCGCACTATCTCCCTTGCGGGACTCAGGGCGGTCCACAGGCAATAATAAAATGCTATAAACAATAAATACAATAAAATATCTTAAAAATAAATTAAACTAAGAGACCTGTGCTAAAATTACAATAAGAACCCCTGCTAAAACCAAAATTAAAAACTATGTAAAGACTATGCCAGGCCGGCTGCATAGAATAGGTGTGTTTTCAATGCCGGTTGTGTTTATTTTCTCGCCAGTGGGACTGTCTTTTATTTAGCTGCTTGTGAAAGCCTTTAACCAAGAATATTTTTGTTTGCCTCTGCTTAGGACTTTATGAACTATTCACATGTTCAAACAAAATTGTGCTGTAGTTTAACCCCCTTGCTAAGCCACAATATTAATTGCTTGGCTTGACGGTTATATGAACCTGTTATTAAGATGTGTATACTGTTGCCTGAAATATTATGTAAATCAGTCCCATGTGATATATCGAGTAGACTGTAGTTGAACAAGCCATGGTTTAGCATGTTGAACCTTCTGTATTCCACGTTTCTTACATTTCTTCCCCTCCCCAATATTTATGCTTACAGTGAAAGAGAATAATGAAACTTGTGAACTAGCCTTACCTTTGGACGAGCCATGCCAAATGGAATCCCAGATACAAACTCAGCAACAGTTATACTATGGTCTGAGCACCCTAGAAAATTTTGATGGTAAGAAACAATGTCACCTTCCCCTTATAAGCAAGTAAACATCCTTTATCTTTGTCCTGGACCATGTAGGCAGAGGACCTCAAGCAGGGGTGGGATTCAGCTGGTTTGCACCAGTTCGGCGAGCCAGATGTTAATTTTGCATCCAGTTCGCGGAACTGGTTGTGCAAGAATTGGCTGGCCCTGCCCCCCCCCCCAGCCGCCCCCAGGAGTCTTTATGCGACCCCTTTATCATGAGAGATAAGTGCAGGGCCCAAGTGGAGGCTTTGGGAGGAAGAAAAACAGGCCTCCTGGAAATCTAGAAACTGGCCCATTTCCGGCCTCCTGAGCCCAGGGAGGCCTATTTCGCCCTCCTGGAGGCTGGGGAAAGCCTCGGGAACCTAGGAAGGATGAAAACACCATGGTGCAGGAGGCGGAGTAGGTCGTGGCCACTATGTGCATGCCTATCCAACAACTGGAAGAAAAGTAAAAAAGGATACTTGGGGTATCATGGGACCAAGGCTGTGTAGCCTGGAGGATTCTTTCTCCAGAAAGTGCTACGGGGGCCAGTGAAGGCAGAAAGGTAGCACTTATTTAGAATGCAATTAGAAGTGGTGTTTCTTTCCTGAGACTGAACCCAAGCACAGATAGTAAGAATGCCCTGTTTAGTGACCATCCAAAGTTATGACAAAGCTGAAAAAAGAACTTTGGGACTGGTCCTCACACTTATGACTGTTGTAGTGTCCTCATAGTTGTGTAGTTGAGATTCACATGCTAAATTGCAACTGGTGGACTTTTATGACCATGTCAGAATCCTATGGTCATGTGATTGCCATTTGTACATTTCATAGCCAGCTTCCAACAAGCAGAGTCAACAGAGAAGCTGGTAGTAAAATCACAAATTGTGGTCTTGCTTAACGATCTGCAATAGTTTACTTAGTGGCCTTAGCAAAAATGGGATTGTAAATCTGTCATGGTCATGTAATGCCTTGCTTAATGACTGCATTGCTTAGTGATAGTAAACCAAAGGCTAGTTGTTACGTTGTTGTTAACCAAGGACTAGTAGCGCATAGCCCTAATGGATTTCTATAAACCTAGGGAATGGGGAGTCTTACATAATCCTTGCAGTTGCAAGAGACTTTCGTTTCCTAGCAGAGCATGTGTTTTCTAGGTAGAAATTTGCACAACAGACTAAGCTGCAGTGTAGTTGGCTATTTTGTGATTCAGTGTATTAGGCAAACACTGCTCTTATCTGATATTTTACAAAGAAGGATTTTTTTAACCAGGAATAGTCAGAGAATCTCTGCAGACTGCCTATGTTAATTCTGTATTTCATTATATTGTGGAAAAGTAACTTTGAATCATTATCTTCATTAATAAATGAACAAGTAGCATGTTTTTGACTCTTTGTTTAAGTGAGGTCTCTGTAGTTTTAGGACACGTGTGGTGAACACACCACATTTTTTATCAGATATATGCAAAAATATTGAACATTCAACAGGGTTCACAAACTTTAACCACCCCCATATTATACCCAAACAAATCAGCCACATCACAGCTAAATCTGGTGGCCTGATTCACAGTGTATTCTAAAGAATGATTGGATATCCCAACAAGACACTAGACTAGGGATTGCCAAACCTAACCTAGAGCTTTGCACAAACCCAGTTCAGCAGTTTGTATGAATGGAGCCCCATGTTATGCCTCTTGTTGAATGTTTCAGAGAGGGCAGCTCCTTCATTGACTCTGGTGACCAATATGAAGACCCAGTTACATATGGCATTGGAAAGGAACTCTTGGCTACAGAAGAGAATTGAAGATCTGGAAGAAGAACGAGATTTCTTGCGCTGCCAGCTAGACAAATTCATCTCTTCAGCCCGCCTGGATGCTGGTAAATGTTCTGGAGACTAGTGGAGTGGCTTTGCTGGATTAGTGGAAAATACTTTATTGGAAAGAATAACAGTCTAGAAATAAAGAGAGGGGTGGAAGATGAGTGCCAAGACACTTTGGCTCTTAGGAGAAAGGGGGGAACAATTTAGGATAGGGATTGGCCATTGAAGTAGACATGAGACTGGCTGGGGAATTCTAGAGATTTACACCAGAGGTGGTTTGCAAATCCTGGTGCTACCAGTTTGCTTACATGCATGTGATGCTTCTATGCATGCACAGAAGCGTCCGGGAAGGTGGGTGGAGCCTCCCACTGCCACCACTATCGGTTTGCCCGAATTTCGGATCTGCGGGGCAGTTGTCGAACGGGGAGCCTCTGGTCCACACATCTTCAAGCCACCAAGGTTGAGAAAGACTGCTCTAGATAATGGGGACCATGTGTATTGTAGTCCAATCAGGAGCCATTCTGACTGGAGTTGATAGACGTTGAATCTAGCTGTGCATGAAGAACTATAGGCTGATTATCATCCCTATTAAAATAAATTTGGAGGAAATTGAACAGGTAACCCAGGTGATTGCTCTTGAGTTATCCCAGCTCCCTGGCCAGGTGTGATTCATTTAGCCTTTCTCTCTTCCAACCGAGATGATCATTGCTGCAACAAACAACTGCCCCGAAGATCCGAAATTTTGGAGAGCCGAAATGGGGTCATGACAGACGATGACAGCATGGGCTCCTGGATGGCCACCAGCCCTGAAGAAGGAGGTTCTGTGGAACACAAGAAACTCAAAGCAGGATTGAACCGCCGACGCTTTGCCAAGCCTAAAATCCGGGAGAGGCAGAGAGGTAAGTACTGAGGCTTCAAAGGTTTGGCATCAAAGGTTATAGCATTGTCTCTCAACCTTATCAATTTTAGGATGCATGTTATGAACTCACAGAACCCCCCGCCCCAGCCTGCATACAAAGACTAAGCAACACTGAGTTGTAGTATTGCTGTTAATGCTGTTTTACTATACAGATAGTCCTTGATTTACAACCATTCATTTAGAGACTGTTTGAAATGACGACATGACCAGTCCTCATTCTTATCACTATCATAGCATGTAACATCTCCATTGTCACATGATCAAAATTCAGACACTTGGCAACTGGCTTGTATTTACAACAGTTGCTGGGACCAGGGGTCATGACACCGTCATTTGCAACCTTCCCAGACAGCTTCTGATAAGCAAAGTCAATGGCGGAATGTGGATTCGCTTAACGACTGTGATTCATTTAACAACCACAGTGGTTTGCTTAGCAACCATGGCAAAAAAGGTCATAAAATCAGGTGTGAAGCACTTAATAATCACCTTTCTTAGAAACAGAAACTCTAGTCCCAATTGTGGTTGTAACTTGAGGAATACCTGTATAATAAAATAATAATTTTTAAGCTATGTAGCATTTCCAATTTGATCTAAAAAAACCCTACCTGGAACTAGAAGGGCAAGTAAACTCTTTTATTTACCCATTTGGGCTGGATTTTTTAATTTTTTAAAATGTGTTTGTTTTAGTATATTCTACAATAAAAAATAAATGATTTTTTCTCTCTACTGCTAAACCCTTAGCATTCTCTCTGTACAATCTATTTTTTAAAAGTGGATGTTTAACTGGTCTCACTAAATAAAATTACTTTCATTTTCAATTCCATCAAAAGTGGGTCTTTTTCCTAATAGAAAGTTAATTCCTTAATGGACTTCACTCTTTATTCTCCTGTTATTGTTTTTTTTTAAGTAACAAGTAAATGGTCAAAAGAGATGCAGAGAAGTTTATATTAGGCAAGCAGAAGGGCTAATTCCATGCTTCCCGCCTGTTTGTAATTTTAAATTATGTGATTAGGTTTTAAGGTTAAGTTTTAATTTTTATAAATTTGTACAGGGGATTATTTAATTCGATTTTAGTTTATATGTAATGTTGATGTCATAATTTTAATTTTTCACCTGTACACCGCCCCGAGTCCCTTCGGGGAGAGGGGGCGGTCTAGAAATCTAATAAACTAAACTAAACTAAACTAAGATAAAATAGTTATCGCCATCACAATCTTAAAAAATCTACTAAAAAAAATAGATTTAAATGTACTGTATAATCGTATTTGTAATCAGTTTGAATTAAAAGCAAAGACATTAAATAGAACTAACTTCTCAGTGTTTCAAGCAGGGTTCCGCTGCCATCTTTTTGCTACAATAAAGTGAAGTTCTTTAAATTTAAATGCTTTAAATTTCTTCAAGCATTTTTTTCTTATTTAAGAACAAACATGATTTAGAGTTCTTGTTTAGCCGTAGATCCTGCAGACAAACCTCTGTGGTTATGGTCTATGGATGAACAGGTGTAGATGTTTTTTCTAAATTTTTAGATTTGACATTCTTTTCCAAAGTCTTAAAATTTGGCACTTTCCATTAAAACAGATGTTTCCAAACTTTTTTTTTTTACCAGTAGTCTCCCATTCCAAATAAATTCTTCATCTTTCTTCACCATTGAAAATATTTAACCTAAAGCATGAATCCCTGACAGAACTCTTCACTTGGGTAAACAATGTCTCATTAATATGAATAAAATTAAAGCCTACATGTAATTTAAGTGAAAAGACAATAAAAATGGAAATAAACTGCTTTATTTCACACCCTCCAACAGACAAATAAAAGATTAGCATATATTCATTCCAATCTTTTCCCTTTATGGCTAAGAAAGACAATAATTACAAGAATATTAGATACGTTGCAACTTATTTATTTATATCCAACTTTAATTATTCCATCAATGACTCAACATACCTAATACTCCTTCCTCTTCTTTTCCCCGCAACAATTGGCACAGTTTAAATTGATTTTTTTATTTATTTAATACATTTATGTTTGCGAAGAAAGATTGGAAACATGCAAAAGAGCATGTTTGTAACCTTGACATGAAATAGGATTGTTCTTTTTAAAATGAAAAATAGTTTATTGCACAAAACCTTTCAAGGATGTTTAGCGTATCTTAAAAGTTTTTTCTTAAATTAACATGCCCTGACTTTTAAAGCACAGTTATTACTCTTTAATCAAACACATCTACGGTAACTCTTCTTTTGGAATACTCACTCAAACATGTTATAAAAATGACATTCCACCCCTCATTAAATAGAATCAGACAACCATTTGCTGGAACAGGAAAAAATGTGAGAAGAACCAGTTTCCCCAAAGCATTTCTCAAAGCCTGCTTCCCTCTGGAGAAGCATTTTTCTTCCAAGTAGAAATATTTTCCTGGTAGAATGAGACAAGCACTGCCAAATTGAAAAATGAAACTGATAGGATTGTTCTTGAATGTGCCCTTAATGTCCCCTTAGCTTTTGCTGTCCTTGAATATCATCTCTGAATGACAATACCTACACTGGGAGATGCTTTTCTAGTCCAGTGGCAGTGAGATACTGGGAAAGAAAATATATACAGAAGAAATGCAACCAAGCACCTAACTGTCAGTTGCTCGGTAATATGTATGTATAGGTGTGAAGCTTAGTGTTCTCCTACTTTTGCCTTTTGGGAGCATATCATTAGCTACTATGGGAACAAAATCCTGAAATAGACAATTTTGATTTGATCCAGCGGAACTCTTACAATATTATAACATATTTTTTGATACTACTAGTTGATAACCAGGTGTTGCCTGGATATTTATTTATAGGGGGGAAATGTCTGGACCAACGGTAATTTTTAATGCTGGATTTTCCCCCTTACAGAGGGAGCCCCCTTGTGGAGTACTGTGAAGCCGTTACCATGGCAACTCTGCTGCACTCTATAGTAGAATCCATTTTAAGGCCCAACAGACTGTATCTTAACAGAACATACAGCCTGAGGTGTGTTAGGGGTGTCCTACATCCAGTATTGTTCTCCAAAGAGTAAGTTATCTGTGTACAAAGTTTGGTTGAAATTGCTGGAGGTGTTTCAGAGTTATTCTGAAAAACACACACACGCACGCACGCATTTTTATATATGTATAGATAATATAGATCTTTTTTATTTTGAGAAAAGAAAGGAAGAAGTAGAAAGGAGAATCTAGAGTGAAAAATAAGGATCTCTACAGCAGGGGCGTCAAACTTGCGTCGTCACAGCATTGTCACATGACATATCAGGATTTCCCCCCCCCCCCTTCGCTAACCCGGTGTAGGCGTGGCCAGCGCGTGACACATCTGGCCTGTGGGCTGCCAGTTTTGACAGCCCTGCTCTACAGTATTGCATGGATAGACAACAGAGCATCTACTTTTACATTCTTTACAGCCTCAACCGATATGGGCCATGCCAGGTATTGTGGAAGCTTTCATTAAAATGTTTATAAGAGATATCTTGTTAAGATGTATAGGAACAGGGAATTTTTATTTAGTTTATTCAAATATTCTCCTATCAAAGCCTCAAGTCTTGGTAAACAGATATAATCTGTTCTCTTCTCTCCCTCCCACATCTTGCCCTTCCCTCCCTCTTTCTTTGATCCATCCCTAAATGATTCACCATCTTATTTCCTACTATTTCTGATCTTGACAATTGTGATATGCTTCCTAATTGACTTTTTCCTTCTTTTTGCAACCTACCTTCTCTGTCCCTATCTTCACCTTTTCATATCTGTTGACATTTTCAACTACAAATGTATGTATTTTTAACCTGATCCCTGATTTATTTTCTGCCCTTTGCTTTGCCTGACCTGCTGATGTATACGGCCTATTATAACCCTTCCACCTCATGTCCTTATCTGCTTCTCCATCCTAACTTGTTGCTTTCTTGCCTTAATTTTTCATTTCTTTCATCTTGGCTTTCATGACGTCTGGTGTTCATGAGGTGCTGCTCTTCTCTTTCTGCTTTTTGCTGTTCACATTGCTGTTTTGTCTCCATCCTCCATGGTATTGCCCACCTGAACCCAAACTCACCATACAGTCAAGGATGTGGATGGAGTTCTCTGCCGGTATAAGAAGATCCTGTGCACTTTCCAGAAGATGCAAAGCATGAGTCGGGCCTTTGAACATCATCGGGTGGACCGTAACACTGTGGCCTTGACCACCCCTATAGCAGAGCTCCTTATTGTTGCTCCTGAAAAATTAGCTGAAGTGGGTGAGTTTGACCCATCTAAGGAGCGTCTGCTTGAATATTCCCGACGATGTTTCATGGCACTAGATGATGAGACACTCAAGAAAGTCCAGGCCCTCAAGAAAAGCAAGCTTCTACTGCCCATCACTTACCGCTTCAAGACAAAAACGGACTCTCCTGGCTCAGCTGCTGGCAACTCTGTCCCTTCTCCTGCTGCGCCACCCAAGCAACTTCTGCCAATCACTGAATGCTACAAGCGATGAATCCTCTCCTGGAGCAACATAGGTACTGCTAGAACCTATGTTGCCAATCCTTTGAGCTCTCTTTCTCTGTACCTCCTGCCTGCTCCAACCCCATCCATTACTCACCAAACTCTCACAGGGTTTCCTTGAGTTTTCTACCATGATGCCCAACAACCTCCCAATTTTTCCTAAATTTAAATACTGAATGAATCCACTGTTTCACAGGGAGGGCCAGTGTATTTTTACAAAAAGGATCTGGGAGTGGTTTCCTAGGATTATTACTTGACTATAGATCTGCCCATCTATGCTTCCATCTTTAAAGGCTCCCCCACGGCTGCAGGATTGTTTTCATTCTCCCTCCTGAGAGTTTGGCTAGAGGAAAAACAGTGGCAAAGGAAGAGCTGGTAATCATAATGTGTCCCATCCCACTATCAATAACATCATGGAAAGATTGATTGGTTGTAATTGTTGCACAACTAATGTGAAACAGCTAACATGTTAGCATTAGCATTTAGACTTAAATACCACTTTACAGTGCTTTACCGCCCTCTCTAAGTGGGTTACAGAGCCAGCCTATTTGGGTCCTCATTTTACCCTCCTTGGAAGGATGGAATGCTGAGTCATCCTTGAGCCTGGTGAGATTCAAAACGTCCAATAGCAGGCAGCTGGCAGGCAGCAGAAGTAGCCTGTGGTAGCGCATTCTAACCACTGTGGCTCTGTTAGTTTATTAACTGATGGTAATTGTAGTCTTGCCCATAAAATATAAAGCCACACGTTTTTAAAAATAAACTACTGTCGTTTGGGGTATGTCAAACAAATGATATAACAAGATGATAAAAGTTTGCAAAAATACCTCTATCAGAAGCAGTATGTTCCCAACTTTGCTAGTTAGGCTGATTTGGTCTTACCTTAAGGATAACCACCTAATAATTAATAATAGGTTAAATGACATTAACCTGAAGGAGTGGAGGTGCCTCGGTGAGAGCCAAATCACTATAACCAACAGAAGTTATCCATTTCTAAACTGGAAGAAGGAAGATAAAGTTGATGATGCACTTCTGTATTTTTACCTCTCCTTGCTTGAAAACTTTTTCTGTTTTCTGAGTTGTTAGCAAGTGCTACTGGTACTGTATCAATTCCCTTTTTTTGCTGCTGTTGTGGTTACATTTATTCCATTTTCTCTACAGTGTTGCTATGATTGGAAGAATTGCAGAATTGAGCTGCCTCTGCTTTCCTATTGTTTCCCAAAGATATTCTCACATCCTGAGCTCCTACCACATTTTTTGCCTCATAGTTTTGGAAGGTATTGCCTAAACCTTTTCCCTAGCTATTGTCCTACTCCAAGCTCTCAACTAGATTTTTTTGCTGGCAATTTTATACTATTTTTCCCCTCTCTCAATATATTAGTGCAAATGCAAGGACTTGAATTATATGTTGCATTCCTTGAGGACTCTTCCTTTTCAGTGTAATTAGAAAATTCTTCCCACTGTGCCTGTAGTTTCTTTCTCTCCAATGCTTTTTCTGTGTTAAAAAAAGAAATTAAAAAGAAAATATTAAACATTTTATTGAAACACAATTGAAATTAAAGAGAACATTTTGATATAACATTCTGCATTTTGTATTTTTTTTACATAATCTTGTATAACATTACAAAATGGGACAAATGTTTAGCCTGGGAAAACAAATGTATGAACTATTAGAGTGAAGAGGTCTAATTTCCCTCATTGTCTGAGAGTTCCTGAATTACATTTGGACTTGTTCAGTTGGTTTTCCCTTGGGAAGATGGGAACACTGGTTATTTTCACAGTGAAAAATGGGATTTAAAAGTGTATGATAGTATATATCACTTCAAAGTTTCCTAAAAGACAAAAACTGTTTAAAATGAAAGCATAGTAAGTTCAAGAGACAATTTGCAAATAAGTGGTGTATTAGAAAAAAATAAATAGGTAATACTTTTGAATTTGCTAAAAATTCATAAAGAAAATGGGGAAACTTTCAAGCTGATAAATTTCAACATGCAGGATGAAAGTATAATCCTCTTAAGAAAATATGCAAGAAAATGCACCATAAAGTAGCATAGGGTAGTGCCGTACACAAAATTAAGCTAGATTTTCAGGTTTCACAAGCTTTAGGAACATATCTGCTCCCTTTCAAAAATATAAAAACCACTTGGACTGATGTTTCCTAGTTAGGGTAATGAAACAGCTGCAAGAAAACAAGCAAGCTCAGAGCACAAGGACCCCCCTCATAAAAATAATTTGCATATAGTATTAATTAGCATGGTCCTTGTGAAAAGGGGGGAAATAGCAGTCCTCTTTATATTAGAACAGTTGGCCTAGAAAGAATACGGCTTATAAATTGCATTCCTCCACTGCAAGCATTTTGGTAAAAGTTCAGGGCCGCCTGGAAACCTGAATACAAAATCAATCAGGGACGCGTTGTCTACATTTTAACTTCCCATCCTTGTCTGTGCCGATATCGCCGCCCTGGGTCCTTTTTTAGGAGAAGTGCGGGGTATAAATTGGATTAATAAATAAATATGTTTAAACAAGGCTATTCGGGGTTTATGGAATGAACCATATTTTCTGAGTTCGCGTGACCCTCGACACACACCAAATTTGGAGAGAGGGAGGGAATCATATAACGTAGGTGATTTAATATGCCCTGCAAATATAGCTGCATGTTAGATATCTTCGTCTTTTTTTAACGGCCCAGTGTGCTATGTAAGCCCAGCATGTGAAATTATTCAGAGTTTATGGTATATTTCACAAATGAAAACAATGAGGGGGAAAAAAGACGACTCGCATTCTTCCGCTATTTTGCACGCCGACATCTAAACCTCAGCCACCGCACAAGCGCACTGTAAAAAAATATATCCCCAGGAAGCACTCGAGCAACATCCGGCGGAAATACTTTTATTTTTAAGCAGCCATGGCGTTTTATATTTTGGTTTTAAGCGGGAATACAAAGGTATGCGTTAGGCATACGCAAAGTTAAAAAAAAAACGAAGGAAATGACGTTGCAAAGAGGATCCGAGTGTTTCCGTGGGCATCCGAAACTTTCCTAGAGAGGCAGCCTTTCCCCGAGGGCTTCTGAAAGGATTCGTGGGAGGGGACTAGGCAGCGGGGAAAGCCAGCCGCTTCTCGAAAGACATTCCGGAGATAGCCGAGAGTTTCCGCTCACATCCGAAGCAGCCACCGGAAGTTGCCGAACTCCCAGAGAAGGTGCTGTTGAGGCCTACTGCGTGAGAAGGACCTGGGCTGGCAGGCGCCACCACCGTGCAATCATAGCTAGGCCGGATCGAGGGACGTCGTCCTCCTTAACCATGTCGGATTTCGACGAGTTCGAGCGGCAGCTAAATGAAAACAAACAGGGTAAGCAAGCGTGGCTGGCGGGTGGCAAGCAAGTCGGCCAGGTTCAACGGCAGAGGGAGAAAAAGAAAAAGAAGTACGAGATATAGCGGCGGCTCTCCCCTTTTCACCGGTGGCCGTTCCGTTCTTCACACACCGCTGATTTTCGGCGCGGCCCATCGGGTTGGGGTTGGGGATCCTCGTGCGCCCGGCCGCCGCCTCTTTAACCATCCCCCCTCCCTCCGCCTAATTTGGCGCGAGGTGGTTCGCGAGGGGGGGGGGCAGAGGAAGCGAGGCCGCGCGCTCCCCGGGACCGTTGGCGGCGTACGTTTCAAAGGGGGAGCGGCGAGGGGGAGGAAGGGTAGAGGGGGAAAGCCCTCATATTTTCGGGAGTGGGGGCGAGAAGGGTGTCCAGAGTTAGAGAACGCACGTGGAGCGCCCCCCCCCTCCCCTTCCTGGAGCCGAGCTGATAGTCAAGGCCAGCGCTTGGGAAGGGCGGAAGAAAGGCGATCGTGCGGGGTTAGCTGCAAGTTGGGCGACATCTGCTCGGCCTCTTCTTTCCTCGGGCGCCATGGTGGAAGGGGGAAGCGAGTGGTGGCCTGGTTCCATAGGCCCGCGGGCAGCTGCTTCTCAGCGTTACTAAAGCCATGTGGCCTGACGGCTCAACCGTACAATAGAATAAAAATTAGAATAGAATAGAGCAACAGAGTTGAAAGGGACCTTGGAGGGCTTTTAGTCCAATCCCTTGTTTAGGCAGGAAACCCTACACCACTTCAGATAAACGGCTGTCCAACATCTTCTTAAAAACTTCCAGTGTTGGAGCATTCACAACTTCTGGAGGCAAGTTGTTCCACTGATTAATTGTTCTGTCAGGAAATTTCTCCACAGTTCTAAGCTGCTTCTCTCCTTGATTAGTTTCCATCCATTGCTTCTTGTTCTACCCTCAGGTACTTTGGAGAATAGTTTGACTCCCTGTTCTTTGTGGAAACCCCTGAGATATCTGAACACTGCTAATCATGTCTTCTTTTCATCAGACTAAACATACCCAGTTCCTGCAACTGTTCTTCATATGTTTTAGCCTCAAGCCCCCCAGTCATCTTTGTTGCTTTTCTCTGCACTCTTTCTAGAGTCTCCAGGTCTTTTTTACATTGTGGCAACCAAAACTGAATGCAGGATCCCAGAGGGATCCCAGAATTGGAAGGGACCTTGAAGGTCTTCTAGTCGGACCCCCTGCTGAAAGCAGGAGAGGCTGTACCATTTCAGACAAAAGGGTTGCCCAATCTCTTCTTCCAATTCTCCACTTTTATACAAAGAATAGTAACATTAAAACAAAAATGGATCCTACCTCTGGATTGTAAATTGAGAATTAGCAGCATTACTAGGCCTACATTTGAGGGTTGAGTGTGTGGGACTGTCTCTTCCGTGGCACAACTGTTATTTTGTGCCAGGGATAAACTGGAGAATTCATGTCCAACATCACCTTGGGTCTGTCCTGCCACAATTTGAATAACTGTGGTTTCCTTAGTCACAGCTTATAAATTCTAACCTGACTTCAATTCAATCCAATTCATTTGATTTGTAGACCGCACCCTCTCCCCGAAGGGACTCGGGGCGGTGCACAGGACTTTAAAAACATATATAAATACAACAATACAATATTTAAAATAGAATTAAATAATTTACCTGCGCTAAAAGTTTAAAATCTTAAAACCTTAAAACCCTTTATACTAATCCCAGCAATCCCTATTAAAACAATTTACATTTATATTACAAACCTAGGAAGGATAGATTAGGCCAGGCCGGCCAGATGAAAAAAGTAAGTTTTTAGCTTTTGGCAGAAGGAGCGGAGGTCCGTAGTTGTTCTCAGTTCGGGGGGGGGGGGTGTAGGTCATTCCAAAGGGTCGGCCCCATCACAGAGAAGGCCCTTCCCCTGGGCATCGCCCGCTGGCACTGCCTAGTGGACGGCACCCGGAGAAGTCCCTCTCTGGGAGCGAATCGGCCGCAGGGATGTATGAGGCAGAATGCGATCCCACAAATAACTAGGTCCTTGATTTACACAACATGCCATAAATGCAGTTCTGAGGGGATTTCAGATGGGGGAGGGTGCCTTCTCCAAGTTGGAGATGCCAGAGGTTTACACTTAAGAAAAATTGTACAATACATATAGTTCTCAACAGGCTTTCCCTGTTGACTTTGCTTGTCGGAAGATGGCTGGTAAGGTTGCAAATGGAGATTTGCCAGGACAATGCAAAGGTCACTGACTGTAGCCTAATGCAGATATTTTGATTGATACAAGAAAAGCCTACTGTAAAATATTATATAATGTTTTCTGAAAGAAGGATATACACGTATGCAAGTAACTGACTTATGACCATTCTAAGCATAAATGCCATTGAAAATTGATTGCCATTTTTTTCAGTGGCACTGAAACTTGGAAAAATCACTAAATGAATGCTTGCGAGTTGAAGACTAATATAGAATATGGGTAAACACTGCATAATATCTTAGCAGTATCAATGAAAATATTTGGCTGCAGTACTGTGTTCCTGATTTTATTCCCTACTGGCAATCAATACCTTATTTCCATTTGGTGGGAATCACAATAAGTCACAGACTCCTAAGCCAAATTTGTTTTCATACACTGCCTGTTTGCTAGCATTGAAGCAAAAGATAGGCTGTAGCTCTAAGTGCAAATTATTCATGTTCTACTTTTCCACAGTATAATTCAGAGCTGCCTCCCTTCTCTCCAGAATGGATTTCCTTTGAAATAAATCAGTGGCACCCTTTCTGAAAATACAAACATCCATGGTTTTTTTTAGAATTCAGTCCATTTTTTTAAAAAAAGGGGGCTGTATTGGATATCTTGTATGGAAGAAATCTGGGTTCTTGTTTAAGCTTTCTTGGTACTGAAACCAAGGCATAAGAATATGTAGTACTGCAGGTCTAATGATGACACTGGGCCTACTTGTAGTTTGGATTATATAACTAATATATAGAAATAGAAGAGGAGGCATATTGTTCTTTAAAAATGATGTTGTTTTATAGATCCTTAGTTAAAATGAAGCTTCCCTGTTTTCACTTTCTGGTTTGCATGAATGTTTTCAACAGAAATTTTTGTACTGTATGCCTTTTACCAGTGAATCTTAAAACAGTCTCATTGGCCACACAAATAACATTTTGTTCTTGTTCTAAAACATTGTTTGTGTCCAGCACAGCTGCATCAGTCTTCTCCAGTCTCCAAAATTGGAGTTCTTTGTTTAAGAACTATTGTTTTGTATCTAATTCTATTCCATATTACTCCTTGTAGGTCTCGTAGTAGTTCCAAACTATTGGAATTCAGTGTTAGTTTTATCAAAATAAGATCCTGCATTCTTGCAATTATAGCTATTGCTGTATTTTAGAAGCATACATCATATCATTTGATGCACTTTTCCTCATGTTTTACTTTGTTTTTTAATGTAGTGTTCATATCTAGACGTCTCAAAAATTTGGTAAAATTATTAGGTCTAGACTTTCCTCAGTATTTTTAAAATAGAAAACAAAGACTATTTGGTTTTGACTTTTAAAGAAAGTAATCAAATTGTTGACACCATATTTTATTTAGACTATCTCATTTTTTGCTTCTTGAGAATATGTTGTAAAAATCTCATAGAAAATAATTTTGTGTGTCTCAAGGTTTTTGTCAAGGGTTTCCAAATTGGACTATAAAAACATTCTGCTTGCTAGATTTGGAGATAAAACTTTAAGATAGTTGTGTGCCATTTTACTGTTGAGAAATTCTAAAACAAATATCTTGTCTCTATTTCTCTCCTTTGATCCATTTGTTGTTGCTATTTTCCAGAGGCAATTAAGATAATTCCAGGTGGTTATCCAACAGATATGATCCAATCATGGTATCAGTTTCTTCTTGGCAATGTTTATTTTCTTTAATGTTCTCCTTTGAAAGCCAAAAAAATACCAGCTCACTGTTTTAGGGAAATGAAATGGTTTGCGGCAACCAGAGATATGTTCTCTGTTCTGAAGCAACATCTGGATAGCTCACTGTGTTCTATCCTGTTGCCTTTTAGAACGTGATAAAGAGAATCGTCATCGTAAACGCAGCCACAGTCGTTCACGGAGTCGTGACAGGAAACGTCGCAGTCGTAGCCGTGACAGGCGCAACAGGGATCAGCGCAGTGTTTCACGAGATCGCAGGAGGCGCAGGTATGGATCCTCAACAAGATATTTTTATACTGAGTAGAGAATCTTAGGCAAAACCTCAGACACATAGAATCTTTTGCCATTTAGAATTATGCAGAATAGCGATTTTTCTGAAAACTAAATTTCCTGGGGAAAACTACTCAAACAATGAAATTAAACGTGAAAAAAAGAATTCAGAAGAAAAGATACAATAATTATAAAAAGAAAAAAGTTAAGAGAATGGGATAAAAGGAGAAAATTAATGAGAAAATAAATAAGTGGAATCTTTGAGGGACCAAGAGACATGAGAAAGGGAATAAAGTACATATTAGTAGATTAAAGGGAATTGTATTAATATTATTAATGGTGGATAGTTAATTAAGATGTATGGGAATTATACCAAGATTATTAATTGTGGATAATTAATTAAGTTACATGTTTTTTTATGTAAAAATTGAATTTGATGATGTATGTTGCTTACAGCAAAACAGATCAACAGATGAAATGTGAAATGGTAATTTGGTTTAATTTTGAAGACAATTTAAATGAAGAGCGGAAGATGAAATGTTAAAGAGTGGGACGGGGAATTTGAGAAATATGTTTAGCGATGGAGTTGATGTTATTGTAAGAGATTAGAAATTAAGGGCAATTAGTGATATTGTTTATGTATTAAGAAGAAAAGTTTAGAAAATATGGAAAGAGAATAATATGGCTGAAATTGGAAACAGAGATATGATATAAAATGGATTAAGTATATGAGAGGATGTACAAGAAAAGATCCGGACAACACTTTGTTAATAAAATATGTTTAAAATTTGCAGTAAAAAAAAGAAAACCTTTTAAAAAAAGCCTTCAACCTGATAAGATTCGATCTGCTAAATTGCAAGCAGCCGACAGGCAGCACAATTAGCCTGCAGTACTGCATTCTAACCACTGTGCCACTGCAATTTGATTATTAATAACATTCTTCTCTTACTGTTTAATATCTGGCACCCAATTCCCTTAGTGATGAATACACATGACCTAGGCCTGGGCACTTTTTAAACCCAGTTCAGAAATATCATATGCCACAATAATAAATGAATAAAGTTCTTTCTGGAATTTTTTTTCTTAGCAATAGCATTTAGACATATACCGCTTCACAGTGCTTTACAGCTGTCTCTAGAGGTTTACAGATTCAGCATATTGCTCCCAATCTGGATCCCCATTTTACCCACCTCAGAAAAATGGAAGGCTGAGTCAACCTTAAGCCAGTTAGATTTGACTGCTAAATTGCAGGCAGCCGGTAGTCAGCAAAAGTAGCCACACTATTGCACTCTATCCACTGTGCCATCATGGTTTAGACTGCTCATTTGCCTACCTAGGTTGCACCTCTGCTCATGGATGCAAGATTGACAGTTATTAAATTAGTATTTGTTATTAAATATATATGAATGTTTTTCTGGGGTTGCTTTAAATAGGAAAGAACACAAACCCATTTTGTTTTTGTTTTTCAGATCTCCTCTGAGCCTGTCAGGCCCTCTAAGGTGAGTGTTGCCAGTTCTTCCTGGTGCTGGCAGGGGCAACTAAAAGCCATAGGAGCTTCACTTAAAAAAACAACCCCTAAAATTAAGGGGAGCAATTCATTGTAGGGATTATGGCATTATAAACATTGACCCTGGATATCAAGAAATATCCCAATGGGAATAAACATAGACTTCAGTAGGAATTCATTTTAATTTTAAGACTGCAGTAAATTAAATATGTTTTTCTTTCTTTCTTCTAACTAACCTTTTACTCTTGCTCCCTACTACAGCCGTTCTCCTCGGCATGAGAAGAAGAAGAAAATCCGCAAGTATTGGGATGTCCCTCCTCCAGGTTTTGAGCACATTACACCCATGCAGTATAAAGCCATGCAGGGTAGGTTCCTCTTTGTTTAAGTCACCTTGATTCACTCAATGTTACAACAGGGATAAGCAACTTGAATAATTTTAAAAAATCTCCTAAAGTGAGCAGTTGTGCTCTCTCTGTCCCTTCCATGGCAGTTTGAACCAAGAGCAGGTCAGTAATAAATGGGCTTACTCACCAGTTCGTTCATTGCACATGCACCTTGAGTGGTCTTCCCTCGTATTTCATCTATGTCTCCTCAAAACATATCTCACCAGTCTCTGTAAGAATGGATTTGACTATCAATATATTATAACTTTCATTGGTAGGTAAAGATTTTACATCTCACATTTTTTTTATCAGTCTTTGGATTTTTGTGTCTTGAGTTACAATGATTATATTTATGGCCCTTCCATCATATTACAAACCATCCATAAAAATACCATAATGAGAATTTAAAATGGGGGTAATAATTTATTACATTGATAAACTGCTGGCTATCAGCAACTCTGCATGGTTTGTAAATAAGCACATAGTTTTAAAGGCAGAAATGGTACTAAAAAGGCTCAGCCTAGGGCCATGATGGCAAACCTATGGCACGCATGCCACAGGTGGCACACAAAGCCATTTGTCAGGGCACACAAGACTTGCCCTGTTAGCATGTGCGTGCTGGCCAGGTGACTGGCCTTCTTTTGAGGCCATTTTTCGCCCTCCAGAGGCCTAAAACCGGCCCTACTAGCAAACCGGAAGTCAGTTCCTGAACTTCCAGTTTGCCCGTAGGGGCAGTTTTTCACGCTTTGGAGCCTTCAGGGAAGCTCAGAGGGCCTCCAGGGGGGCAGGGGAGTCTGGTGAGGGTGAAAAAAGCACGCCAAAAATAGGGGGGGGGGAGTGCTGGTTGTGCAAGCATGCACGCTGTGGCAGTGTACATAGCATGGGTGTGGCACGCCTGCGCACGACCCCCCTGCATTCCCGCTTTTGGCACATGAGCCAAAAAAGGTTCGCCATCACTGTCCTAGGAGTTCCCCAATTTGACCTTATAACTGCTGTATAACATCCTTGTTGTGGTCAAAAAGTTCTGTTTCAACTTGTGGTATTAGCTAGTTATTTTTTACTGATGAAATAACAAAATTAACAATTTTATGTTTTTTGAAAAGTATTTGGATTGCTAGTTCTCTTCTTCACCCATTCCATATACATTTTAATAACAACTTAATTCTCATTGTAGCCACAGATTGTATAGGGCTCTTCAAAATGTTCTTACTCCAGAATAAGCTATTCTGAATGTTTTGGAAGGGTTCTATCTTCAAAACAGATCTATTTTAAGCCACTTCTGTAACAAACAAAATGGGGCTGTTTGGGATTGGCATGTTTCATAATGGAATATTTTGCACATCCTTAATCGTGTGTATTTATATCAAAACTTTCCCAATATATAATGTTTTTATCAGGAGAATCGGAGCTGGTAACTTTCAGTATATATTTTTGTTCATTTCTAGCTGCGGGACAAATTCCAGCTACAGCCCTACTACCAACCATGACTCCAGATGGGCTGGCAGTAACACCTACACCTGTGCCTGTAGTCGGCAGTCAAATGACGCGACAAGCTCGACGTCTCTACGTTGGCAATATCCCTTTTGGAATCACTGAGGTACCTGTTAGCTCATTCTGATATCTGCTCAGCCTTGAAACCTTTAGCTGCAAAAGTGCTCAATTTCAGTGACACCACCACAAAAAGCAGCCTGGTTTAGTATTTGTTTCTTCTTCTTTATTTTTAAAGAGATGGGGTAAGAATGGAAATGGGAGTGCCTCACTACCCAGAGGAATTCCACCACTTCCAGTCTTATTTTGCCAGTTTTGGATCAAAACTACATATTTGACATTTTGCCATTGAATTTGAAGGATTGTAAAGGGAATACTGGAAGTTTAAGTTGGGAGAGCCAACTGAACCTCATTAAATACAGCCATGCTCAAACTTATGACTTGGTATCTTAATGACTTGTATTTCATAGTTACAAAGTACTGTCTGTGGTGTTTTTCATTGATGAATTACATGAAATGAATTTTTGCTTTCCCTGAACTGGTAGCTTCCAGACATACTGATGGAAATTGTAGCCTAGACTGAAAGGATATTCTAAATATTCCTTCCTATCAGATCATGTCTTCTCCCCACACATTTTAGTGTTTGTCTTTAAAAAGAAAAAATGTTTGATTTCGGGATACTGCTTTCCACATTTTTGAAGTTGGGTGCAATAGAGACATATCCATCCTTAGAGCTAGGGCCACAATTGATTAAATAATTTCTTGAAGCTGTGCTGAGTATACAGAAAAAGCATCTCAGTGTTTTCTCTATGTGATATAGATAAGATGATGCTGTTTTCAAAGATCATTTCTTACTTTTCATTATGAGGCAAAGTGACTACATTGAGTCAATGAGTTACTCAGTTTAATAGAGTATCTCTTCTCAGGGCATCTTCTAAATTTGTCTTTTAAAGTTGATGTTTATATTTGATCAACATTGTTGGCCTGAAGCAGTGAATTCTGATTTAGACATTCAGATATAGGAATGGGGCATTATTACTTCATTTCATTAAATTTGTTATGACTGCTACTCCATTAGACCTTAGACAGCACCATTTATTTGCAGTCCTGACTGTAGATCAGTGGTGCTTATATCTAATAAGAGGGAGATGTATTAAAACCTAAATGACCAGAGAAATAAATATGGTTGCTTGTTATTTAATTATCCCTACCAAAAAGAAAAAAAAGACCAAAGAGTTTTCCATTTCTCTTTAAGTGAATATTGTATGGGACTGCAATCCTCATAGCTTCACAGTTTGCTACCATCATAGCAGGCAAGTAGGAAATGTTGTTTTGTAATCTATTTGTGGTCCAGGTTGCCATTCCAGCTTGTATCATACATCTATTCTTTGCATCTCTTTCCATGACTCCAATAGGAAGCAATGATGGATTTCTTCAATGCCCAGATGCGCCTTGGTGGCCTTACTCAGGCTCCCGGTAACCCTGTCTTGGCTGTACAAATTAACCAGGATAAGAACTTTGCTTTTCTGGAGGTCAGTTTATAGTGACTCAAAACAGATTTAAAACACCACTGATTTATTCACATGATTATGATTCTGGAGAAATCAAAGGAAATATATAACATTGTTTCTTTTATGTAGACTTATTGAATGTTCAAAATATAACATAGTTATAACTCATGTTTGTGAGTTCTAAAGCTTGGCTGTGTATGAAACTCTATAAGAGTTTGGTGCAGTTAGAGTGCAGTATTGCAGGCTACTTCTGCTGACTGGCAGTTGCCTGCAATTTGGCAATTCAAATCTCACCAGGCTAAGGTTGACTCAGCCTTCCATCCTTCCGAGGTGAGTAAAATGAGGACCCAGATTGTTGGGGGCAATATGCTGACTCTAAACCTCTAGAGAGGGCTGTAAAGCACTATGAAGCAGTATATAACTCTAAATGCTATTATTCTCTTTTTGTATGTTTTATTGTGATCTTAGGCCAGAACTGTGAGGTTGATGGTGTAAGGTTAATAATCCAGTCTGTTACAGTTTAATAAATTTAATTCAAAGGCTAAATTCAGTTTTTAGAAAAGATTTCCATAGAGTAATGTGATAGCAGGAGAGGAGACATTTATAATAGTAATTTATGCAAATGCTGAAAAAACAGATGGAAAGATATTCATTCATTCTTCTCTTATGAAACAGAAAAGCCAGGAGAGAGGGATTGAACTTTATTGGATGCAGGACATTTTAGAAATAGTAGTGCCTTGCTTATTTGTTCAGTTGTCAAATTCTTTCAACAGCATTATTTTCTAGAATTTTGGACTAATTTGAGCACTCCCAATTGTGCTGCAAACTTGTTTCATTATTTAATTATTCTAATTAAAGGCATCTCTTGCTGATGCTACCCTTTGCTGAATGTCTGCGTTTAAAACGTTGTACAAACAGGTAGTAGTTATGTGAGGCTTAAATTCCATTTGACTGAGTTTCTTGAGCTTCTTTGATATCTAACTTCATTTTTTTTTTATATCTACTCTAAATAGTTCATGGATAAATGCATAGATCCCCACTGTCTCCTTGGGGGTACGAAACAATTGCTTCCTTGTTCTAAGTATTCTAGAATCTGGAAGATTATTGGCGAGAATTTCATTATTTGTAAATTTTGCAAGACACATAAATTGAACTGTGAGTCTACTGTTTTCATAATTGGACACTGATCATCTGACCTCATATAAGCCTAGAATTTAATTAGAGATGTCTATTTTGCTTCTTGGTCCTGAGTAGCAGCCGTATATTCTATAAGAGACATTGACACTGATTTTCCCCACTCCCACTCTAACCCCTCCCTTTTCTCTGCTCCAGTTCCGCTCTGTGGATGAAACTACACAGGCCATGGCTTTTGATGGGATCATTTTCCAGGGGCAGTCACTGAAGATCAGACGCCCCCATGATTATCAACCACTTCCTGGCATGTCTGAAAACCCATCAGTTTATGTGCCAGGTGAGTTTATGAGACTTTTGGTGAATTAAAAGTGATGATTATATAATATACAAAGAGAGGAAAATTTAGCAATGTTGTATGCAGCATATGGATAATTTCATATATTTTCCTGCCATGTCGACCCGCTTCCTTCTTATAGGTGTCGTTTCCACAGTGGTTCCAGATTCTGCTCATAAACTGTTCATTGGGGGTCTGCCAAATTATCTTAATGATGATCAGGTCAGTCTTGGAATATGACATGATTCAGGATAACGTGGGCAAGCGTTTCATTCTCCATTCTTCTTAATTTTTAACCAGTGAGACATGTTTTGTACTTGGTGTAATTCTTTGCTAAAGCTAGTTAATAGCCTGTTTGATCCAGCATTTTATGGGAAATCTTTCTGAAGCATTTACTAATTTTTATAACCCTACAAAAGCCAGATAAGTCTTTAAAGACTAGCTTAATTGTTCACAATACCATGCTACTATGAAGATTTGGCTATTAATTGGTATGATGACAATCATTGACATTGTTTCTTCCTTCTCTACCAGGTCAAGGAGTTGCTCACTTCCTTTGGGCCACTGAAGGCTTTCAACCTGGTGAAGGACAGTGCCACTGGCCTGTCAAAAGGTTATGCCTTCTGTGAATATGTGGACATCAATGTCACAGACCAGGTAAGGCCAGCCTCCCTTGTTCATCCTCTTTTCATTTTTGCTCTGCAGCGGCCCGCCGATCTTCCCGTGGGATGAGGGGGGTTCTTTGTCCTTTGAGCAGGTGGGGTGTTTTTTTCTCTCCTCCTCCCCTCTAGGGGGTGCCAGCTTTTCTCTCCTTTACAGCACAGCTGCTGACTTAGCGGCAGACACCATCGAGTTAGTGTTCTGATCACTTCTGCTTTTTGTTCCCCCCAAAAAAACAACAACTCTCCCCGAATGTTAGTCGGAGAAGGCTTCGGCCTTTTTGCGAAGACCCTGGCCGCCGTGCCCGACCGAGAGCCGGTAAGAAGCCCTCCCCTCACCAGTCAGGGAAGAGCCGGGTCCGTAGTGCATTTCACCCATTTCCCTACCCCCAGTAAATTCTCTGTTCTGGACCCCTAATAACTATGTTTCCTTTCTCCCGCTGAGCTTTGTGTTACAGCAGGAGGAGGAGGAACAGGCCCATAACTAGCAGACATGCTTGCTAACTCCAGTTGGAGTTGTAAAATGCAAGTATTGACATTTATAGTTTAACAATAAAACAAAGGAAAAGCACCCCAGATTCCCCTTGACCTGTTGGAGAGGGGGGACCTGTGGTGGAGAGGAAACACCCCACAATTCCCAATAAGGTTCAGAGCGTGTCGGTGGTAACTTTGCATGCAGAGCATAAGCTCTTGTTTTTGGGTTGATCTCCATCAGGGTTATGCATGTGTTTCTTTGTAATTGAGTGCCATTGTTAGTATATATGGATACATGTTTTTTTTAATATACCCTCCCCCACACCTGCTTCATGTCCCATGCAGTCTTTCTTCCCACATGCTACTTGGGAAGTGTGTGTTTTCCCATGCTCTCCCTTCCCCTCTTTTGGTCTCTCTGCATCAAGGAGAAAGCTTTGAGTTTTTAGCAAAAGCTAAAATCTTGGGTGAGATCCAAAACCAGATTGTAAATCTGAGAGCGATGGATATTTACCTCTCTAACCTCCTAGGCCACCAACCTCCAAAATGGTTTCATAGATTAAGAAGACAACAATATTATAAGAAGGGTAACTATAGCCCAAAAAAAGCATACAAAAGACACAGAAAGTGTTATTTCCAGGCCAAAGGGGCCTGTCAAACACACTAACCTGGGGAAAGAGCCAAAGACCCACTTGAAGGTGGGTCAGGTGAAAGCTGTATGAATCTCTGGGGGATCCTGTTCTAAAGGGTAGGTTCAGTAACTGAAAGTTCATTTCCTGCAAGATAACATTGCTTGATCAGTGGAACCCAAAAGCAAGCCAAATCTGATTATAGAGAACAAGTAAACACTGTAAGAGATGGATGGCCCCTCAGATACAACCTATGCCATGTGGGGCTTTATAGTTAATAACTATCATCTTGAATTGCACCAGGGAGTTTACTGATAATCAGTCCAGCTCATAAAGCAAAGGGATTTGTTACAGGGGCATAATGTCTGCCCGTTGTGGCTTATGTCACTGCAAAGTGGACCAATTGTAACTTCTGATTAATCATTGAGTGCGGCCTCGTATAGTGCAGATTGTAATAGTCTACTCACTAGATAGTCAAGGCATGCATGACAGAGGAGAGCCTTATGAACTTGTGCAAACGCCTTCCTGCTTACAGTGGCTACTTGCTCCGTAAACAGGAATTGCAAGTCCAGGAAGACCCCCATATTGTGCACCAATCCACAAAGGGATAGTTTGATCCCATTCAGAATCAAAGATCCATGGAACTGGGAAAGTCCAAATGTCTACAGCTACTCTTGATGGAATTGAGTTTGACATGTTCCTCCCCAGAGCCTCCAGACACCAGGATAACCTAGCTTGCTTTGTTGAGATGTACAACTGAATATCATCCATGTATTAATAAAGGGGTTCCCAACTTTTTCTATACCCCACACCCCTAGAACACTTCTGATATATTCTCGCACCCATTACAAAAATAATTATATGGGTATACTTTGCATATTATTACGAATATACACTATAATTTTGAAACTTCTAAACCCAAGTTTTTGCACCCCCTGGAATATCATCTCGCACCCCAGGTTGGGAACCCCTGTATTAATAGGAGGAGTGAAAGTGTTCGGCCCAGTGATATCCCACAAATTGCAGACTTTGAAAAGGCTAACAGGATTTTCTGGGGGGTTTTAAAACATATTTTATATTACGTATATAATATTTTATATTATATTAGGAAGCAGTACAGCTTGCTTGAACTTCAGGTAATTTACTTTTGGTTAGATATTAAGATAAATGCCATAATTGTAAAAATAATTCTACAGAGACATTGGGCCCAATGTCATCTACTGAGCCATAGATGTAGCATATGGATCGTTCCAAGGTTGCCATCAAATTGCTATTTGTAATGCAATAGAAAGACATTATTAATTACGCGGAGAACATTTTCTAATATAATTTTAGTTACATTTACATTAAATCAAATGCTACCAATAATCCCAATTTGACTTTTGCTTCAAAAAATCCTCTGAAGGAGCAAGTATCTGAGAAACTATTGAATAAAGTTTATTTTTAGCTAACCTAATAGAGAACCTGATAGAGAGATACTTGATTCTTCAGGAGAATTAGACTTTTTATATACTCCACAGATTCTTAAATGTATAGCTCAAGTTATAACTTTTATTTTGCCCATAAAGTTTTAAAAAGTGTTTATTGAGTTGTATCCTTGGATGAGATTTTAAATGAGTTCTTCTACATCTAATTGGAAACTGCCATATCAACCCGTTCCCTTCTGCTGTTTATATAGCTTCTAATTTATATATGCTTCACAGATTAGATGCTGACAGATATTAATTATGTGCTCCAAGAAGACCTAAATGCAGATAAAATATTGAGACAATTCTATACTTAGCATTTTTGGGGAAAAGGGACAGTCCTGGCCAAGTGCCATTAAAGGAAAGAAGAGTAGGATTATGTCATCTGAATAAATGAAAATTACTTTTTAACTAGACGAGTATATAATTGTACCAAACATTGGGATAATAACCATTTTAAAAATGTCTCTGAGAAAATTAGATACTGAAAATTTATGCCCACATGTATATTTTGAAGTTACACAGTTACGAATGCAAAGTTCTAGATCATAACTTGAATTATTTTGGCCAAGTAGTAGTTTCCTGTGTATTTTGCTCTATCCCTGGCTGAACCAGCCCTTCATCCACTGGATTCTTCTATGCAGAAAAGGATTAGTAAATTTGCTTGCCAGCTTTTTATTTAATTGATAACTGTGCTTCTATATTGTAGCTGGAAAATTATTTGGCCTCATAATCTTGCTTCTGAAATTGGTCTGTGTGGAAACTGAATTCTCAATATTGTAAAACATGATATTAAATTCTTTATTGGGGCTGGACTGGTAAGATGTAAACTCCCAAAGCATGACAACTTCAAATCAGTGAAATTCTCATTCTGAAAAGTATGTGGTCTCATCTGCATCCTTTTAGAATTTTCTGTCTTTGTTGGCAACATTTGGCTGAGGCTGAAATCTCATCTTTGCTCTTCTCCTTCATGCAGACAGTCTTGTTGACTCATCTTAATCCCTTCCAACAAGATCTATTTTTTAAAAACATGCTGATTTTGAGGCCCGGCAGGTAAATAACTAAATGTGGTATTAAATCCAAGAGCAGGGCAGTTCAGGTAGGAATCTGGTGGGGAGGGGGCATAAAAAGCTACTTTTTGTGTATGGATGTGTGGATGTTTTAGAGCCTGGGGCAGAGGGGTGTATGGTTGGTAGCCTCAGAGGCTCAAGTTTTGAAGTGTCTGGATTCACTTTTGTTTTGCCCTCGCAGGCCATCGCGGGGTTGAACGGCATGCAGTTGGGTGACAAGAAGCTTTTGGTGCAGAGAGCCAGCGTGGGAGCCAAGAATGCTACTCTGGTGAGGAAAGAAAGGGATTGGGATGAGGAAGAAATGGTACCAAGGAACAACCTTTTCAGGAAGTATTTTGCAGGTTCTGTTTCTGAAAGTTAGAAGATTGGTCTTATCAATACTATCAAATGTTAATGGTTGTAGGCATAGGGGAACTAATCATGTCTTGCCTTGCTTAATGAGAGAGAAGCAATTTCAGGCCGAAGAAGGTTCCCAAGCCTTTTAGGTTATCCTGGAAATAAGTGTGCATGAAGTAGGGGAAATTCCTCAAATTTGGAACAGCTGTGACTGTTTCATGTCACCCTTGGCTTGGCAATATCAAAACATCTTTACTGGCTCTGGGTTTCAGACAAAACAGAATCCAAATGAGATAGACAAGTCTGGTGTGTGTTGCCTTCTTTCTCTCCTCTTCTACCCAGAAGCTCCTAGTGCAGCTGTCCTGCTGGCTTGACTGTCCCCATTGTCTTTCCAGCACTTTCACTCCCTCCCTTCAGCTGCTGCCACCAATTTCTGATTGAGTATTCCAGGAAGCTTCATGATATTCTAAAAGACTTTTGTTCAGATAGTGAACAAACTTTTCAGTTTTCATAAAGATCTCTTTAGTGCATAGAGTTTATTTTTTGTACGTCTGTACATGGGATCTGGAATAATAAAATGTTTGTGTCACATTTATTTTTGAATCCAATTCTTATTTTTATATTAAACCTATCTAGCTGGATATGCACATTAACCCAGGATAATTTGAAACCTAAAATGAAACAATGCCTGCAGAAATAAATAATGTCTTTATAAAGATATAGGCACTGGCATGATCAGCTGATGCATTGAAGCCATATATTAGGAGAATAGGGCAGCATGCTGATTTCTGATGATCTAAAAAACAGTTTCCAAAGTAACCAGTTTCAGTATCCGAAGAATTACAGTATATATCCAAAAGTTATTAGATTTTGAGAATCAGAAATTATTATTCCTCCTTTGCTTATTTCTACCAGTCGTAAGAAACCATAAAGTGGTTATTTCATTGACAGAGAAGTAACACTTTCCAAAGTTTCAGATTTTGGGATTTGGTTTTAAAATAGTATTAATAGTAGCTGTTTGGTATGTTTGATATTGAAGAAACAGATACTCTGAATTCTTCAGAAAATAAAATCAAAGCTTGTAAAGAAACAAATACAGGATTTTGATGCGTACTTGGAAATGACAGATGATATGGTGTGTCACTGAATTCTTCTGTCTGTGGCTTTTTCTTTCCTCTCTTGCTGCTCCTCCAGAGTACAATAAACCAGACTCCAGTGACCCTACAAGTACCGGGTCTAATGAGTTCACAAGTACAGATGGGTGGCCATCCAACTGAGGTGCTGTGCCTCATGAATATGGTATTACCTGAGGAACTCCTGGATGATGAGGAATATGAAGAGATTGTTGAGGATGTCCGTGATGAGTGTAGCAAGTATGGTGTTGTCAAATCCATTGAAATCCCCCGGCCTGTTGATGGAGTTGAAGTTCCTGGCTGTGGAAAGGTACTTAATGATTGCAGGGTTGGCAGGATGGGGAAGGTGTTTTAGAGGGAAATGAAGAAGCTATTGTTCTCTTAACATAGAATGCTTCTGTTCTTATTTGATTCCATGAGCTCTAAGGTATACATGGGACATTGAAGGGCTTAATCAGATGGCTCTGCTCTAAAGCACAAACCTACCTACTACGGAATGACGAGATTGAATCATGGGAATCCAAATCAGGATTTCATGAAAAGTGTGGCTTAGTGTCCAAGAATGGTTTTATGTTTTTTGTCTTTGCAGAACCTTCTGGTATCCCATCTCTACAAAGTAAATTGAAAAGGCAGTAGGGTTTTTTGTTAAGTAAGCCATTTGGTTGTAGACTGGGTATCAAAAGTGGTTTTTATTTTGAAAAAGACAACTGGACTGATTTTTTGAGGAAAAACAAGACATTTCACTTCCTATTCTGGAAGCTTCATCAGTTATATTGGATCTTCACAGACATTTGCACACTGGGCATTCCCTGGTGATCTTACATGCATGTATTAAGCACATCAGAACCCTGCTTAGTTGTTAAGGATTGGCTAAGTACTGTTTGTTTTAAATAAGCCAATGTAAAACTGGGTAGCTTTAAGATTAGTTAGGTGGTGATCGGTTCATAAAGGCAGCTAGCTACAAATTAAGTATGGTAAGAAAATTAGACTGGATGCATGGAATAAAACACGAGAATCAGATTACAATAAACGTACAGTTGCTTCAGTTTATTTTCCTAGTCAAACTCTTATATGTATGATCTGGGCCAGATTTGAATCCTTTAATTGTCAATTTTAAAAAAATGTACCACTAATTGTTTTCTCTTGTCCCCTCGCTCTTCTTGTAGATATTTGTGGAGTTCACATCTGTCTTTGACTGTCAGAAGGCCATGCAAGGCCTCACTGGACGCAAGTTCGCAAACCGGGTCGTTGTGACCAAGTACTGCGATCCTGACTCCTATCATCGCCGAGACTTCTGGTAGCCCAGCCCTTGAACCAACCTTGAGGGGTTTTTATGGAGGCAGGGGCAACTCGCTGGCCGGAGAGGCTCCTTTAGCAGCATAGCCTGTTCATATTTTATGGCCAAAATCTGTATTCCCCCTCCCCCCTTTCCATTTATCCCAGTTCCTTCCTTTTCTAAGCCTACCATCAGCCCGCCCACCCATGCCCCCCACTGGTTTCCCAATGATGGTTACTCTGTAGTAGAAATGTTGTCTTTTATTCCATATTTCCCATCCTTTTTCTGTGATGTTTCAGATTTTTTGCTAAAAGGAGTTTTGCTGTCAAAACAGTGGGCCTGTTTTTTGTTGTATTTTCCTTTCTTCTACGCTGTGTGTATGGACAACTATTTCTCTAGTGTTGTCTCTCCTAATTAAACATTTTTTTCCAATTCCCTGGTGTCATTGGGGCAACTTCCTCAATTTTAAATCTCGGATTGTAAACTAAGATGTCTAGAGATTCTCAGTCATCCAGGTCATAGTTGTCCCAAAAGTGCTTTTTCAGGAAGCAACTGGACTTCTTTTGAAGACATTTTGATTCTCATACAAGAAGCTTCTTCAGTTCTGACTGGAGGTGGGGAATGGAAGGATTTATATTCCTTGCAGATAGCTGGTCATTTGCATCTTTTTGCCTCAACCCTAAAAAGATACAAATGAACAGCTGCCTGCAAGGAATATAAATCCTTCCATTCCCCACCATTCTGTCAGCTGAAGAAGCTTTTTGGATGAGAAGCGAAACATCTTCAAAAGCAAAAAGAAAGTCCAGTTGCCTCCTGAAAAAGGACCATTGGGATAACCTAAGATGGTTTAATATCAACAAAGATGCTAACAGTATCAAAACCTATCACTAATGTATGGATAATCCTTACTTAATGGTTATAGGGATCAGAATTGGTCGCTAATTGCCATAAAATGCAATGTCACATGACTGCCATTTAGTTCTGGCACTTCTGTTAGTTGGTATTAAATGCAACATCAGGTGATCACCATTTGCAACTTCCCACTGAGTTCTCCATTGAGTTTGTCAGAAGCTGGCAGTGAAGATTGCAAATGGCAATCATGTTACCATAGGATGTTGCAATGTCATAATTACAAGCTAGGCATCAAGCACCTGGATCATGATCACATGATCGTGGGGATGCTCCGAGGGTTACAATTATGAGAACCAGTTGTAAGTATCATGTGTAGTTTTGGTTGCTGAACAAATGATCATTAAAGGAGAACTATCCGTACAAGTGCATTGCTGGTTGAATCTTAAGAACAGAAGATGGAAGATATTATTTTTAATTAGGCTATCTACTATCTTTGAGTTCTGCTAGAAGAATTCTGCACACTGCTTCTGTAATGTAGCAATTGACAAATCTGTGATTACAGATTTCTCAGATGCTGTTTTTGTGAGACTATGTTTGGGTGCAAATAGCTTGTATTCCTTAGATCAATGCAATGTTGTATTTGTAGAAGATGTTGCACAAGCATTAGTTCCATTGGTTTAAAGTACAGGAGTCTGAGCTTTTGGTAACCTTGAGCTGAATTAAATGCCAATATGTGGTACTCTGGATCTATAAACTTTCCAAAAATCATTTTCATTCAACTCCTTTCCACAAAACTATTTCTTCCCCTTAAGAGGTACAGGTGCATACGTAAGACTGGTCAATTCATGCTGAAAACTTTATCCTGACGAATTGCTGAATAAGCCAACATTTCTATGGCAATACTTCACTGCCTAATATAACGGTCGCCCATATCAATGACTAGCAATAGAAATAATGAAATTAGCAGGATCTCTTACACAATCGGTTCAAGCTGCAAGGATTAAACTATTTGCTGCAGAATTTGTGGTTATTAATGAATTCTGATTTATTTAGCAACATGCCACTGTTGTTTATGCAAGACTTTTCTAAAACTCTTGTCTCAGCTAAAAAAAAAATTGAGCTTAGAGCTTGTTCACAAAACTTAAATAGGATAGTAAATTAAAGGTTATAATGCTCAATGGACCTTAGTAATGTGTTGGAATGTGTACAACTGCAGCATGACCCTTGAAAATTCCCAACAGGGTTTGATACAAACATTTGCAATTACTCTGCCTCCAAAATACCAAAGCTTACATATGAAGTAACAAATATTAATAACTAATTAAAACTTTTCTCAGTATTTGCAATTTTTTAAATTAATGAATGCTGAATTTAGTCAGCCTGATGATATGTGTGCTCATATTGATATTACATATTAAATTCACCTTAACAGGGAATTTCATGTTGCTATGATTATTTCAAAGTGCCTTTACTGAGTTTTGCTTTGCTTCTGGGAACATAGAAATGGGAAAACAGGAAAATAGCTTCCATAGCTTCTTAATTTTATATTCTAACATCTGGTATTGCTATAAGGCAAGCTGCTTAGATTTGTTACTGGATAGACTTTATATAATCTCATAAATTTATTTTCTAACGTATTACAAGTACATCCACAAATAGTATATTGTAGGCCAATGATGGCTAACTTTTTGTCGTTGTGTGCCAGAAGCGTGCACCCATGTGCCTGCACCCATAATGCAATGCGTGCACTCCCCTCACACCCCATTTTGGGCCTGGAAAGCTTCCTGCACCAACCTGGAAATCAAAATGGGGCATGGGGATGCCATGTGAGTCCCCAAAATGCAAAGTGAGCGCCCTGTCTCTGCACATGCGTCCTGCCCCACACACATGCACGACATGGACCTAAAGACTGGCTGGTGGAAGGTGCGCGTGCATACGTGGAAGAGCTAGGCTGTGGTGAGGGCTGGTATGCCCACAGAGAAGGCTCTGCATGACACCTGTGGCATGCGTGCCATAGGTTCCCCATCACGGTTGTAGGTAATTGCTTAAAAATAGGAGTAGATACTCTTATTACAATTTTAAAGAGAAAACACAAGTTTTCTTGAATATAACAGTTCCAAATAGAAAAGCTAGGCAAGTTGATCATCTGAGAATTATAGATGGGCAAATATATTTCTTGCTGCAGAGTAACAAAGTAATGGGAAATGTTTATCTTTTAAGGCCTGTGACTGCTAAAGTAAACCACGTTAAGGCTATAAATATCTCTAAAGCAATGGAATTTTAACATGCATTTTCTTGTCTTTATGTTTTTCTTAAATATATTTTATTACATTTTTAAAAAATTCAGCTTTTAAGAAGTTTAGAATAGGAAAAACGTCTCTTCCCAAATGTTATCTTTGCAGGCACAGCAATGTGAAACAGAATTAAGAGAAAAATCTAATCTTCTGGACTAATGTTAATCACCATGCCTAATAGATAGGTAGCCAGGATTAAAGCTGCAGTTGCTATAATGTAGAAGAACAAAATTTATACTGGCTTTTTAAAAGGTCAGCGACTTTAAAGAAATCCTAGGGACAAATAAGAGTCTCTCTTCCACAAACATGAGGAGTTACTGAAAAGGGTCTTCTCTGTGGCTATGGTTTGGAATTTCTATCCAGGGGAAGCTTTATCTCAGCAGGTTTTCACAACACACCTTCCCTTTTAACAAATCTTAGATGTATGGTGTTGACTTTCATCTCTCTGACATCAGTATCTGTTTATCCCTTTTCAGTGAATGGGTTCAATTTATTGTGGTTTTTGTTACTTGTTAGGATTGTACCTTCAGTATTTGGCTGGAATGGGAGATGACTAATAATTTTTTATTTGCTTTAGATCTCTCAGAAAATTCGAATTTTTAGATAGGGCCCTGAACTTTTAACAAAATATCTAAAGCAGAGGATTCCATTGTATTATTTTCTATGTATATATGCTTACAAGATCCTTTATAATCACTCCAGCTATACCATTCTTTTGTATGAGCCTACTTTGTAGAATTTCATACACAGCAGGAAAACTTTTCTATTCAACCAGTGTTCTCTGGCTCCAATAAACATATATTTGTAGTCAATCAGACTATTGGATTTTGGGGGAGAGGGGGATTGTATGCTACCACTTAATATGCCAAATGGGGGTGACTTTTATGGGTTGGGTAGAAACTAATGTTAATAAACTGAGTTTTCTTTACATTTAATGGAAAATTTGCTGAATCTATAAGATAAAAATAAAAGAGATTCAGAGTTATGATTTGAAGTAGTCTCTTGCCTTTATCAAAATATTGCATTTATCCTACAGGCAGAAGGGACTTAAGAGATTGTTATTTTCCACATGGATCCAGTCCCAAACTTACCTTTATATTAATATGCAGGAAAATGCTAGAACTGTTCCTTTAAAATTTAGGAGGTGATTTAGGATTGGTTACTGTTCATCACAGGCCACAATTCTGATTGGTGTTCCCCTTGGGTGGGGCTCGCCATTTGAGCAAGCAGGTACTGTTAATAAACCGGAGTTTGGGAAGAAGTGCAGAGTAACCACAGGAACAACTACGACTCTTACTGGAGCAGATCCTCCTTGCAAGTAGCTATGCTTTCTGACTTCTTGCAAATTCACACAATGCCATTTCGTTTATTAAACATTTGGGCAAGGTTTGCAGTGGAGGAAACTTAACTGAAATTAATGTTTTGGGTTATTATTTTTTAGTAAAAGTTTTGCTAGTTGAGATTTTTGGGTGGTGGTGGTTAAAAATGGGGATTTTTTGCCCCCTAACCAGAATGCATACATAGGAAGAAATGAAAAGAACGATTTTTATGTGCAATTAAACGTAAAACGTTTAATTTTTAAAAACATCTATATTACCAGATTCGACCGTTTGCATTTTCTTCCCTCCCTTTGTGGTTCGTTTGTTTTTTGATCCCGGCTCATTTTGGCTTGGTCCGATTCACTCTATGATGCGGCCACTCAACATGGAGAAAGATGAGGGCGGAAATGGGCACCACCTGGAGGCGGAAACTGAGGCCAAGTTGGCTTCCGCTTCCGATTTGCGGGCCGTCCTCCCGGCGCTGCTGTTGCCGCCGCCGCTAGTGCCGCATCTACCCCGAGGGCTTGAGAGGGGCCGAAAGCCTTCGGAAGGGCCATAGAGTCCTGGTGCGGTAGAGCGGCGCTCCCTTGGCCCATATTTCTCTGCATTGCCTGGGAGACGAAGGAAGAGAGCCCGAAAAGCGGGGGGTGGGGTTTGTCTCCAGACGGGGGTCCGGCCGAGGTTTTCCACGGGGGCGAAGCTTGAACGGTCTTTCTCTCCCTCCTCCATTCTGCCCCCGCCCGTGACTCCTGACCCTGCGGAGCCTCCTCCCTGGAGAAGTGGCCTCCCTGACCTCCTTGCCTTGGTGACCTTTGAACCCAGTCCGTACTAGCTTCCCTCCCGGAGGCTCCCATTCTTTCCAGCTTCTCCTTCCTTCCAAGGAGCAGCTCTGTCTCTCCGCTCCCGCCTGTCCCTCCTGACGCTTCTGCTTCTCTTGTGCCCGGCTTCGTCTCTCCGGGAGGGCCGTTTGGAAACGAAGCTTGCCTCCTCAACTGGTCTGCCGAGCTTCCCCCCCCCCGGTTTTCAAAGGAGGTCACCGGCTATGCCCCCTGGCTGGGGGAAGTGGGGGGCCTGAAACGCTCCCTAGGGACCCTGGGGGGAGGGAGGAGGGGGGGTGGTCTCCGGTAGTGGGGGTGGTAGCCTGGCTGTTCACAGATCAATTGGTGTGAGCCCCAACCTCTCTGCGGCCTGGAAGATTGAAAAAAAACCCTCCACTCTCCAGGTAAGTAAACTGCCATTGGCAGGTCAAGGTATGAACGGGAGAGAAGGGTGGAGGCTTAAGGAAAGGAATTGCCTTTATATAACGTGTGGACAGTGTGTCTTAACTCCCATTTCCTGTTGGCTGGAGGTTGCTCTTTCAGTTCTGAGAGCCGAGTCTGAGCTCAGAAATCAGCTCGCAAAGACAGGTGTGTATCCAGCAGGAGAAGGAACGTGCTCCCATAAGGAAGAATTTAGGCCAATATTTGGTAGGTGAGACAAGTTATATTAGTGCCAAATAGTTGGGAAGAAGTGTGGGTTTTATTTTTGATTGAAACGAAAAGGATTTATATCAATGAACCTCCTGCAAATTTGATCGTGCAGGTTTAAGTTTTAAATAGACATGATTTATGAGAATGGAGCACATTAGAATGTGTAATACAAACTGAGAATAAAATGAAATGGATTGATATATTCAGAGGTGCAAAGAAATGCTGTTTCATGCTATAAATCCATTATTACAGTGTGTTTTGATAGTAACTGCTACCTTTCGATAGCTTTGAATATAGATTAAAACAGCCTGTTGGCTGTTATTAATCAATACAGTTCTTAGTTGAATGTCTGTATTCAGAGATAGTATATCATTGATAAAACAGATGCTCTTCAAAAACCCCAAGCTTCTGTATTGCTTTCATATGGGTTCTCCAGTGTTATATGGCTGTCCACTGTTGAACAATGATAAGCACAGATGCATTATTAGTTCAATTTAAATTAAAAAGTAACTATTATTATTGCATTTGCTATATTTCTTTCAGAACCACAAGGTGAAATACATGTTCTCTCACTCCCCCATATTTTCATTACAGTCTTGTAATTTTGATGAAGGTTTAAGATGATACACAACCTTTATGGCCAAGGGAAAATTTGAACTTGAATTTTTCCTCAGGTTTCCACACTTTTATTCACCTGTCCAAAATATCTTCTAGCTATAGTATATATATATATACTATATATATATATATATATATATATATGAACATTATTTCTCTTTTGCCTCCTTTACTCTGACCTGATTTGGAATACAATTGGTAAAAGAGAAGTATGGCTAGTCCTTGACTTACAGCATTTAGTGACCATTCAAAATTACAGCAGCACTGAAAAAAGTGACGTATGACCATTTTTCACACACACAACTGTTGCAGCATCCCCACAATGCCATGATTTACATTCACATGTTTGACAATTGAGTCACATTTATGACCATTGTAATGTCCCAGGGTCATGTGATTCCCCTTTTGTGACCTTCTGAACCAGCAAAGTCAATGGGTTAAGATTCTCTTAAAAACCATGTTACTAACAACACTTATAGTGATTCACTTAACAACTGCGGCAAAAGAGGTCATAAAATGGGGCAAAACTCATTTCACTTAGCAATATAAATTTTGGGCTCAATTATGGTCGTAACTCAAAGACTGCCTGTACAGTACAGCCCAAAATGCCTTTGCTTCCTAAATTCCTCTTTGCAATTTCAGTTTCAAGAAAAGAGAGGAAGTTAGAGAATCAGAGAGCTCCTTGTGTTCAGATTGTTTGAGAGATTATATATTCTCCCAGTGGCTATCTTACCTAGTTTTGTCAATGACCTTCAGGGCCCTGTGGTTTGAGAGATTATATATTCTCCCAGTGGCTATCTTACCCAGTTTTGTCAGTGACCTTCAGGGCCCTGTGGTCTCTAGGTCAATTAGATTACATGGCTTAGCTTTGTTTCATGCAAATTTGGGACATAGTGGAATGAGCAACAGCTGTGATTTTTAGGTAATGGACAATGAAAAATGTTTTAAAAAACCTGCTAGAACATCAAATTATTTTCACTAAATCTTCAAATTAGAAATGTTTTAGAATCCTCAGTCATTTCTAGTATGACACTGGGAATCCCTACTTTAACATTGACTTTGAAGTGCAATTGTGCATCCAGACTGCATAGTTAGCCTGCTTCATTTTTGTGGACTTAGTTGTGTTTCATGTGTGCTCAACCTTCACTGAGTCACGTAAAACTAATTTGCTATATAATCATGACTAGCTGATGGATGATAAAGAAGAGTTGAGGGGGTGGGGCAGACTGAATTTTGAAATGTTTTTTTATAATTGTTTTAAGGAATTCTTTTTTAAATATTTCATTTTTAGGAGTAACTAGTATACTTAATGAATTTGGAAGACAACAAATTAAACCTACAGTAACAATATTTTAACAGAATACAGTATTGTACCAAACATACTGCACAAGTTCATACTTTTGACTAGTTTTTCCCAACACAATATCTTCCAACACTCTTAAGGAAAGTAAGAGATGGAATCTTTTTTTGAGGTTTTTTTTGAGTTTTTTTAAATTTATATCCCGCCCTTCTCCAAAAGGACCCAGGGCGGCGCACAGGAATTTAAAATAACATATAAATAATACAAACATTTTGACATCTCAAGGATCCACAGCTGGGAAAGAATGGGATTGGGAGATCATCAAAACTTGTGGATACTTTAAAATTCAAATGGTTGAACTGCCTGGATTTTGTAACATAATGAATATTTACTGTCTCTCTTATTCTTCCGCTCTCCCCCAACCAAAGATTAAATATGTTATTAACAGTAATTGTTCTTTCCAATAATCAATTTTCATTTCCCTATTTTGGAATTCCTTGAGATTTCTAGAAAAAAGGTATACCTTTTATGCATTTTTTAGATTGTCATTGGTTTCAGGATGTAGAAATTATTCCATCAACATAGAAGGGTGAGCTACAATGTATGAGATGTGAAAAGAAAGCAAAATACGCTTTATTTTCGTTTATAAAATAAGCAGCCTTATTTTAATTTTACCCAATCTGGTGCCTTCAAAATATGGTAGACTACAGCTCCCCTAGTGTCCAGTTCACACTGTCTTTCCCAACAGTTTACCTGCAAACATGGGTGTTTCATGTAGCTGTCATAATTTATAGCTAGAGTCTCACTTTTGAAGTTAAGCAAGCAAGAGAGCAAATTTCATGTTAGTAGAAATCATTCTGTTCTGGATCTGATGCCTGTTAACTACATTTACATTTTCTCCAGTATGGGAGGTGGCTAAAGATTTCCTTCTCCATACTATAAGCAAGATTTTGTATTTTAAAAAGGCATCTTAGGCTTTTTAAAGAACATGCTGCTTCTTCTGGTTGCTTTTGTTTTCTGGATAAATAGAGTGGTTTGCTTTATCCTTTTTTTCCCCACAGGGAAAACGTTCCAGTCTTTAAACTATTGTAAGAAATAACAACCTTTACCTGATTTTGTTTCTTTCTAAGTAATTGGTTCTGTCATCAACTGTTTATCATCAAGACATCAAAACAATATTTCCCTTTATTTATTGTCAATATTTGTATCTAGAAATGTGGACCAAAACATTTTCCAGGGTAATTTTTTTTTAATGAAAATGTTTCTCTTAAGGCAGGTTTTGTGAATTCAGAGTAGTAATTCTTAGGTGATTGTTTAAAAAATGAGAAGTGGGAATTTCATGGTTCCCTTTCCCTCACATCAAATATTGTATTATTTATAGTACCAAAAACAATAATTAAGCATCTTGAGATAAAATGCTTATTGAACTCATACTCATTTGCACAGGAATTTTTTCCTGAAAACTGACATTTATGAATTATTTGCATAATTTTTTTTTGAAAAATGTTTAGAAAATATACAATATACAATAGCAGAGTTGGAAGGGACCTTGTAGGTCTTCTAGTCCAACCCCCTGCGTGGGCAGGAACCTTATACCATTTCAGACAAATGGCTATCCAACATCCTCTTAAAAGACTTCCAGGGTTGGGGCATTCACAACCTCTGGAGGCAAGCTGTTCCAGAGCTTAATTGTTCTAACTGTCAGGAAATTTCTCCTTAGTTCTAAGTTGCTTCTCTCCTTGATTAGTTTCCACCCATTGCTTCTTGTCCTGCCCCCAGGTGCCTTGGAGAATAGTTTGGCTCCCTCTTCTTTGTGGCACCCTCTGAGATATCGGAACACTGCTATCATGTCTCCCCTGGTCCTTCTCTTCATCAAACTAGACATACCCAGCTCCTGCAACCGTTCTCAAACATGCACGTTTGTATCCCATATTTCATCAGAGGAATGAAAATCACAATTCCTTAGCCGTGTTGCACCGGATATGAGTGGATAACTGATTTACTGAAAGCTGCCCATTAAGTTTGTAGTTGCACTTGGCTTTACCATCTAAGTTTCATGGACAATTCATGTCATTTGCTCTTTATACTGAATTCATATAATTCTCTTTCAAATCTGCTTTTGTTAGGCTAGGTTGAAAACAAATAGGGTACTAGAGATCCAGATAAACACATACAACTTTAGAGATACTGCGCATTACACATTGTTGTATCTCTTCTGTGATAAGAATCAAGAGTTTAGATAAATGAAAGTAAGATGATGAGAGCATTAGATTCTGTGTCCAGTGCCAATTACTCCTGTTGTGGAGTGGTATATCTGTAGTAAGATATAGTCCATTGGGCAAGAAAAGCAAATTTCTCCAAAAGAAAATTTCAATTTATAAGTAAAAGAAACAGTATTAGTTTTTATGCTACAGTACTTTTTATCCTAACCCTATCTAGGACTATTTCATCCAGCATAAAGTAGTTTCAACTTGCATTTTATCCGCCAATATTCTATGTGTCAGGCTTCCATGTAACACTCCTAACAAAAGAAGACTCCAAGGCTTGAGTTTCCTCAAAGGTTTCATTTAATTAGAGACGTCATATTGACACATCTGGGAAAACCCAAATCTGAAAGTTTCCAAGTTTTCCTCACCTAAGTGAAAGTTCAAGTCCCTGTCCTAAACCCACATGTCCATCACAGGATCCAATCGGGCACCATCCAAAACTGGAGATACCTCCCAATCACACCATTGCAGCTGCAGGGCAAGGTGTCCTTGACTCTCTGAGAAAAGAATGCTATTTTGACTATATATCACCATATATAATCCCCCCTCCCATTTTCCCACAGTAGAAATTGTGGAAGACCTGAAGGCCCAATGTAAAAGATGGCTCCCAGGTCTGGCAAGATATATAGTCTTCATTTCTGGCAATTTGGTTAAGCTTTGGCAGAAGAGACTTGCTGTCTACTGTAACACAAATAAAATGCATGGGGCTCCATTCATCCGAAGCATGTTCTGAGGAGATGGTAATACAAGTCTTTGAAGTCTTATATCCCTAACATTTATTGATTCTAGATATATCCCAATTTTCAGCTAAGATTAGCTGCTGTTGCAGTTTTAAAGTTTGCCCAAAGCTACTGAATCATCAAAAAATGTTGCAGTATGAGTTACCGGCTCTGTCATTTGGCAAGGCAAGCAAGATACTACTCTAGAGGAGGAAAACTACAGATGGCAATTGTGGTGTTTGAAGGGGAAGTGGGCTGACTGATGGTTTTTTGAAAAAAGCCAACCCACAGAAACAGCTGTTTAATTGAAAGTGTCTACAAATTTGATTTCCCCCCCCCCTTAAATGTTTGCTTAGGAAGCTGCCCAATGCTGACATTCTGTGTCAGGGGTCTGTGTTTGCATGTGTTTTCATTTTCTGGCTATCTTAGTGAGTTATTTTATTTTTATTTTATTTTAATCACATTTATATCCCGCCCTTCTCCACGAAGGACCCAGGACGGCGCACAGGAATTTAAAAACATACAAAATGATAAATACAGAATTTAAAAACATATTAAATTACAATCCTATGCTAAAATCCAAATTAAAATCCCCAGTTTAAAACTATCTAAAATAGCCCCGACGGGAGGTTAGGCTAGGCCGGCTTGCTGAAAAAGGTGTGTCTTTAGACACTGGCGGAAGAGGTGGAGGTCCGAGATGGTACGCAATTCAGGGGGTAGGTCGTTCCAAAGGGCAGGGCCCGCCACAGAGAAGGCTCTTCCCCTGGGTGTCGCCAGTCGGCATTGCCCGGCCGACGGCACCCTGAGAAGACCCTCTCTGTGGGAGCGGATCGGCCGAAGGGATGTATGGGGCAGGAGACGGTCTCGCATATAACTAGGCCCCGAGCCATGGAGCGCTTTAAAGATGGTCATCAGAACCTTGAAGTTCACCCGAAAGGCCACAGGAAGCCAGTGCAGCTCGCGCAGGATCAGTGTTATATGGGAGCATCTAGAGGCTCCCGTAATCACCAGCGCGGCTGCATTCTGGACTAACTGTAGCTTTCGAGTGCACCTCAAGGGAAGCCCCATGTAGAGAGCATTACAGTAGTCGAGCCGGGACGTCACGAGAGCTTGAGTGACTGCGGAGGGCAGCCCGGTCCAGTAAGGGGCGCAATTGGCGCATCAGGCGTACCTGATGAAATGCCCCCCTGGCCACAGCCGCCACATGGTCCTCCATGGACAGGCGGGAATCCAGGAGGACACCCAAGTTGCGCGCCCTCTCCACGGGGGGCAGTTGTTCGCCCCCAATGGCCAGAGTTGGAGTAATCTGGCTGAACCGGGGTGCTGGAAACCATAGCCACCACACTCTCTACCACACTCTCTACAACCTTCACTAAAAAGTGAAGGTTGGAGACTGGACGATAGTTTTCTAATAATGCTAGATCCAGGGACGGCTTCTTGAGGAGGGGCCTTACTACCGCCTCTTTCAAGACGGCAGGCAAGGACCCCTCACTCAAAAATGCGTTGACAATACCCTGGAGCCAGCCTCGTGTCGTCTCCCAGGATGCCAGTACAAGCCAGGAGGGACACGGGTCCAATAAACATGTGGTAGCCTTAAGTCTCTTTGACAACCTGTTCATATCTTCGGTAGTAACAAAGTCAAACTCCTCCCAGGATGGTGCCTCAAGAACAGCCTCGGACAGTCCGACCAGACCACTCTCAATGGAGGGTAGCTCATTCCGAATCTGAGTGATTTTATCCTGCAGATAAATCCCAAATTCCTCTGCTCGTCCCTGTAGAGGGGCTTCCCGCGGCCTCTGGTGAAGGAGGGAGCGGGTCACCCCAAACAGGGCAGCAGGGCGGATGCGGATGCAATAAGGGTGGCGCAATACTCACGTTTGGCCACCCTTATCGCCACTAAGTAAGTCCTAATATGGGTTCTCACTAGTGTTCGGTCGGCTTCAGAGCGAGAAGATCTCCATCTGCTCTCTAGGCGTCTCTTGTGGCGTTTCATCTCCCTCAGCTCCTCGGTAAACCAAGGAGCCTGAGTGATTCGTCGCCGCAAGAGAGGCCGCAAGGGCGCGACTCGGTCCAAGGCCCCCGTGGCCGCACTTAACCATGCGGCCACTAGGTCCTCAGTCGAGTCGCGGGGCAAGTCCACAGGAATTGGCCCAAGCTCCCTCTGGAACCTTTCCGGGTCCATCAGGAGCCTGGGGCGGAACCATATAGGAATATCAGGCTCCGCCTCCCCGCGGTGAGGTGCAGCAATTGGAAAGTCCAGCCGAAGGAGAGTGTGATCTGTCCATGACAGGGGTGTGATAGCTAAATCCCCTATTCCCAGATCACTACTCCACCATCCTGAGACGAAGATTAAGTCCAGGGTGTGTCCACCCTCGTGAGTAGGGCCTAAAACTACCTGGGTCAGGTCCATGGCCGTCATGGAGGCCATGAACTCCCGAGCTACTCCAGAGGTCCCGCCTACTGACAGCAGGTTGAAGTCCCCCATGACCAAAAGTCTGGGGTTCTCAACCGCCGCCTCGGCTATCACCTCTAGGAGCTCGGACAGGGCTGTTGTTGCATAGCAAGGAGCCAGGTATACAACTAACACGCCCAACTGCCTCCCTAGGCCCCACCTCACAAAGAGGGACTCACACCCGGTCGTCTGAGGGATCGTGGTCTCCTTCGGCTCAAGACCTTCCCTAAACATAATCGCCACCCACCCCACCCCTCCCAGGGCCCTAGGCTGATGGAAGGCTCGGTAGCCTGGTGGGCACATTTCTATGAGGGGTAATCCTCCCTCATGGCCCAACCAGGTTTCCGTTATACCCACCAGGTCCAGGTCCCCCTCTGACACAAGGTCACGGATGAGGGGGGCTTTTTGTACCACGAACCCTTGATTAGATCCTTGATTATACCTGCATTTCTATATTCTGACTGATCGAAGACTGTCCATGGTCTCAGACAGAAAGCAAAATAAATTAGCGGTAGTACCAACATGGCTGGATACATGGCTATATCATATGGTATAAAATGACTGGAATAATTGCTACATCGGTGGAGGGTGATTTTTAATTTTTATTTTTTAGCTTAAAGAAATTTGGGGATGGGGTGGGCTTATAATTTCTGCAATTTCCAGATAAAAGCTTATTTACTTATTTGTGCTACTGTTTTTGCTGAAACAAGACTATTTCACCCCCAAATCATTACTAAATTCCCTAACCAAGAAAAGTTATTTACCACAATTTTTCGACTATAAGATGCACTGGAGTATAAGACACACCAAGATTTTGAAGAGGTTTTTTTTTTAAAGTTTTTGCACTCTGCAGGCCTCCCAAAGTTTCTGCAAACCCTCTTATTTGCAAAAAAACAGGGCATGCATAGGCTTTGAGAGGCTTGTAGAGTGTTCCTGGGGGCTGGGGAGGGCAAAAATGAGCAAAAAAACTGGCCTGTTTTTCACTCTTTTTTGCCCTCACCGGCCCCCAGCGCACTCTACAAGCATCTCAAACCCTCTGCATGTCCATTTTTGAGAAAAGCAAAATTTGTGGAGGCTGGATTTTGGGGGGCCAAAAATGCTATATTCAATGTATAAGATACACCCAGATATTCACTCTCTTTTTTGGGGGGGAAAGGTGCATCTTATACTCTGAAAAATACGGCATCTTGATCGTTACCCATTAATCCACTTGCAGCTGCCAGCTTTCAAACTGCTGGGTCAGCTGGAGCGTATGACGAGCTCACCTCACCAGCAATGGTTCTCACACATGAGCCAGCTGATCATCAGCCCAGCGTTCCAACCTCCATGAGCCACTGGGCTCCTTCAGTACTAGTTCTTGTGGGCAACTTCATGGAGACGTCAAAGGAGCTCCCAGCTGGGCATCATCCAGGCAATGGTGATATCACCGGCAAATCCTTTGCCACAGAAACACTTTGGTGCTACCAACACTGGGGGTGGGTGGGTGGGTGAATTAATTCATATAATTAATTTTATATAGATCAAAATTTTAAATAGAGAATTAAAAGGGGTGAATTACAACATGTTAAGAGTGTTTGCTTCATACAAGCATTGAGTCGTCTTGTAGGCTGCAAAAACAAGTAGAGAATTTCAAGATGATTAAAAAACACTTAAGTGAATTAGAAACTTTTCACCTATTTCTCTTTGCAGCTGTAGCTTTCCTCCCAAAATAGATAGTATTGAATCACAACATGGAAATTTCTTCACCAGCCAGTAGAACTCAATGACACAAGTACATGTTAATCCCAGTGGCTGTACCTAAAAAGATCATATTTATTGCAGCCTATGTCAAAGGGGAAATTTCTGAGCCACACAGGAAAATGATTCTGTGGCTAGACTTTCTTGAATCGCTTTGAACATTCTGATGATAGAGATAACTACCCCCGCTTTTCAAGATAATTTGAGCATTCAATTTAATTTGTCTGGGTTCAGTGTGAGTCTTCATAGGAATAATTTTTCTCTTAAGCAATCTACCATGCTGTGGCCCTGAAAATTACTGTAAATAAGTAATAGCAAAATGGCAAAAATTAAACAAATGAATTTATGTGTCTTGGTGAAGTGTTTTGTCATGTATTCTCCAAGTTCCTGAGGGCAGAACAAGAAGTAATGTATGGAAACTTATCAAGGAGAGCTCCTATTGGACCGGGATGCCCTTCGCACAGTCACTCATGCTCTCGTGACATCCCGACTGGACTATTGTAACTCTCTCTACATGGGGCTCCCCTTGAGGTGCACCCGGAGGCTGCAGTTGGTCCAGAATGCAGCCGCGCGAGCAATAATGGGTACCACAAGGTACACCCATGTAACACCGCTCTTGCGCGAGCTGCACTGGCTACCTGTAGTCTTTCGGGTGCGCTTCAAGGTGCTAGTCATCATCTTTAAAGCGCTCCATGGCTCGGGACCTAGCTATCTGCGGGATCGGATTCTGCCTCATACTTCCTCACGGCCGATTCGCTCCCACAGAGAGGGACTTCTCCGGGTGCCGTCCACTAGACTTTGTCAGCGGGCGACGCCCAGGGGAAGGGCTCTCTCTGTGGCGGGCCCTGCCCTCTGGAACGATCTTCCCCCCGATATTAGAACTACCACGGACCTCCGTTCCTTCCGTCTGAAATTGAAAACGCACTTTTTCTGCCTGGCCGGCCTAGGGTAGCCTCTTACCATAGTATTATAGGGTTTAGGGTTTTAGTGATTGGTTTTGGGGAATTTTAGCGCAGGGTCTTATTGTTTAATGTGTTTTTTAACTGTTTTGTATATCTATGTATATTTATTGTTTTAATTTCCCTGTGCACCGCTCCGAGTCCCCTTGGGGAGAGGGAGCGGTCTAGAAATTAAATATTATTATTATTATTATCCATCACTGAAGATTTTTAAGAAGGGACTGGACAGCCATTTGTCTGGGTGTAGATCCTCCTACTTGAGAAGGGGTTGGATTAGAAGACCTCCAAGGTCCCTTCCAACTCTGTTGTTCTGTGTTCTGTAAAACTGAGTGCTCTCCAGAATATTTGCAGTACAGTTCTCTTAAACCCAGCCTGTATGTAGAATACCACGAGAAAGATGATAGAAACTATCACACATAGAGGTTAGAGAAGACTTATAAAGGTAAGAAAAATAAGAAAAATCAATTGTATTATTTTTGCTATTTCACATTGTCTCTCTAATGTTCCTTGCCATGTTTGGAAATTGAGGGAAATTGAGCTATCAGATTTTGGCCAAAATTAATGCTGAGCAGATCTTCCTGTTATCAGCTGTTCCGAGATATCAAACGTGGGACTTCAATTTCCAAATGAAAGTGCCAACTGGGAATTTTGGGAGAAGCCTAGAGATCTCTAGGTTGGTGGAGAAGCTGCTCAGTTTTGCTCTTTTCCAAAACGGATGGATGTTGAATTTATTTTAGGTTTTGTTTCTTAAAAAAAATATGTCTTAATGTGCTTCAAGTAGCTCTATTGCCAAGCGAGATGGAAAATAATATTCTTAAAGTGGCCTTGCCATCTTATGCCATCTTAACCTTATTAAATTAGAACTTTTCAAACATAGAAATTTAGAAAAGTCTGCCTGAAATCAATACTCCCATTTATTTGAGCAGAGGGTCCTTGTTGGACATTAGGGCATTTGATCACTTTCTCTTCTTGTGAATCATCTTCAGGTTATGGGTTAGTGACTTGAAATTCTAGAGCTGGAAACTCTTAAACTGAACAAAGCGGAAAGGGGCAGAAAGAGGAAGAATAATGAGCCACTGTGAGTCATCCCTTAGAAATGTGGGCTTCCTTCCTTTTGAGGTTTAAGAATGTCCAGCTTAAGTAGGGCAGGGGCTTCCAGGAAGCTAAGGAGAATTTGGGGTCAGATGTTGCCATCTGCACAATTTCCGCTTTGCGTCGCTCTCACCTCCCTTTTATTCCACCCACCCCATCTACTCTTGGGAATTCAGGCTTCCAGCTTGAATTTGTCCTAGAAGCAATTCTGACAAATTCAGATTCACTGAAATTGCTAAGGTTACTTGGCTGGGGGAGGATGTCCCCGTCTTCTTCTACATTGGGGATGGGGCAGGGCACGAGAGGTGAAATTAGTAAATGATATAGGAAATTCTCTGTCTGTTTGGGAAAATGTTCTTTCGTTGTGGTTGAAGCATTTTATTCTGCTACGAAGGCTTAAAACTTGTTTCCCCATTTTTGTCTTAATTTTATTTATTTATTTTTTCTTCTTGCTTTTTTTCCTGGGGCCTCATAAGTCTCAGGTGTGAAGAGTCCAGTTTAATTCCTTATTCAGTTCCAGATTTTAATACAGGTATCCCTCGACTTACAACAGTTCATTCAGTGACCGTCCGACGTTACAACGGCACTGGAAAAAGAGGCTTATTTGATTTAATTTGATTTGATTTGATTTATTTGATTTATATACCGCACCCTTTCCCAAAAGGGACTCGGAGCGGTGCACAGGCAATTTAAAAAACATATATAAACAACAATATACAAAATATAAAACCAAATTAAATTAATATCCCTGTGCTAAAAATTTAAATACATTAAAACAATATCCCTAAAACCAATGTAAAACAATTTAACTGCAGACTGTGGGCTAGGTGATGTAAGTTAGGCCAGGCCGGCCTGTTGGAAAAAATAAGTTTTAAGGTTCTGGCGGAAGGAGCGGAGATCCGTGATCGTTCTCAGTTCGGGGGGTAAGTCGTTCCAGAGAGTTGGGCCCTCCACAGAGAAGGCCCTTCCCCTGGCGTCGCCCGCTGGCATTGCCTAGTGGACGACACCCAGAGAAGTCCTTCTCTGTGGGAACGAATCAGCCGAAGGGATGTATGGGGCAGGATGCGATCCCGAAGATAACTAGGTCCCGTGCCATGGAGCGCTTTGAAGATGATAGTCAACACCTTGAAGCGCACCCGAAAGATCACAGGCAGCCAGTGCAGCTCGCGCAGGAGCGGTGTTACATGGGAGCGTCTAGGAGTCCCATAATTGCCCGTGCGGCTGCGTTCTGGACTAACTGCAGTCTTCGGGTGCACCTCAAGGGAAGCCCCATGTAGAGAGCGTTGCAGTAGTCTATACGGGATGTCACGAGCGCATGGGTGACTATGCGAAGGGCGTCCCGGTGCAATAAGGGTCGCAACTGATGAACCAGGCGAACCCGGTAGAACGCCCCCTGGCCACGGCCGTCAAGTGGTCTTCTAATGACAGCCTGGTATCCAGGAGGACGCCCAAGTTGCGTGCCCTATCCACAGGGGCTAGATGTTCGCCCCCAATGGCCAGTGATGGTGTCAACTGGTTGTACCGGGACACCGGTAACCACAGCCACTCCGTCTTGGAAGGGTTGAGTCTGAGTCTGTTCCTTCCCATCCAGATCCCCACAGCTTCCAGACACCGGGACATCACTTTGACGGCATCGTTGGGGTGGTTTGGGGTAGATATATACAGCTATGTATCATCAGCGTAGAGATGGTACTCTACCCCAAAACCACGGATGATCTCACCCAGCGGCTTCATATATGTGTTGAACAGGAGCAGCGAGAGGACCGACCCCTGAGGCACCCCACAAGTGAGTGGTCTCGAGGTCGACCTCTGCCCTCCTGCCAACACAAATTGCGATCGGCCGGAGAGGTAGGAGGAGAACCACCGCAACACGGTGCCTCTCACCCCCAACCCCTCCAGCCGATGCAATAGGATACCATGGTCGATGGTATCAAAAGCCGCCGAGAGATCTAACAGGACCAGGATGGAGGAACAACCCCTATCTCTGGCCCTCCAGAGATCATCTACCAACGCAACCAATGCCGTCTTGGTGCTGTGTCCGGGCCGGAAGCCGGACTGGCGTGGGTCCAGATAATCAATTTCCTCCAGGTGGCCGTTTTTATGGCTGTTTTTCACACAACCAACCCAGCATCCCCATGGTCAGAGAATGCAAAGTTCAGACGCTTGGTAACTGACTCCTATTTATGACCGTTGCAATGTCTCTGGGTCTTCTGCAAACATCTGACAAGCAAAGTCAATGGGGAAGGCTGATTCTCTTAACAACCATGTCACTAGCTTAATAACTGCAGTGATTCACTTACCAACAGTGGCAGGAAAGGTCATAAAATGGGGCAAAATTCACTTAAGAAATGTTTTCACTTAGTAACATACGCTTTTGGGCTCAGTTGTGGCCGTAGGTCGAGGACTACCTGAACAATGATCTTAGGCCCTTTATAACACGTTTTGGAGGCTACTTCACGAGGTCAAGATTCTGTGCCTCCGTGAGCTTTTTTGAAGAAAAGCAGCTGTAAAATAAATCATGTCCGAGTTTTCAGATCTTGATCCTGCAGACTGATGCAAGTAAACTCTGCCAAAATTGCAACCTTAACTGAGATGTCTGCTAGTGTTTTGACCAAAGAAACATGGCTGAAAAAAGGTGATGCTGCATTAGATAAAAAGTCAATGGAGGAAGAAATGGATAGCTTGATCGTATGATTTTTCTCCCTTCCTCCCCGCTCCAATGTTTCCAAATCTTACGTTGCCTGGGAGATGTTAGTTTTCCTTGAGAAAGCAGCAAATGAAGCATGGCTGGCTGGGGAATTCTGGGAATTGAAGTCCACAAAAAGTTGCTGAGGTTGGACATTCCTACAGTAAGAAGGTATTTGGCAGGGTAGACTGTGCCCCTGTCTCTGCTCATGTCTCAGAATATCTTCTTTGCCAGTTGCCACTGCTAAAATACAACACAGATTGACTTTTGTTCTGACCTGGAATAAGAAGATCATCTTCAGTTGTACAGCCGCAACCTTTGTTTCGAAGCTGTTACCTGTAAGCCAGAGAAAACATTGGATCTTTCAGATTTACAAGCCTTGATCCAATCTGCTTTTAAAGAGGCTAAACAACAGAAATGAAGAATGTAGCATCTAAAGTGCCATACTGCGCTTTTTATTTTACTTGCTTTTAAAGTTTCTCTGATAAAGAGCTACGTAGAATTTCTTATCCTTTTCTTTCTCCTGGTTATCACTATGACAAGTTAATTTTTGAAGCAGGCCTGGTTTTGCCCCACTTCTCTTGATGCGCTTCTCTTGAAGACTTAAAGCTAGCTTGGGAGAGAACTATTGGTTTGACCAAATTCTTTAAAGTCCTAAAGTAAGGACCTTTAATCCAAAATATGGATAATGTTGTGGGACCTGGCTTTTGGATTCATGCAAACCACGAATAGAAACAGGGGCAATGTCCTTCATTCAAAGCTTGGTGTTGTGGTGAAGGTGCTTGCCTGGAAACCAGGAGACTGTGAGTTCTAGTTTCACCTTAGAAACTAAACCCAACTGGGTGATTGTGAAACTGCCAGTGGATGACCGTTCCTCCACGTCTTCCTCAGAGGCCTTGAGGGAGAATGAGAGAGCATCCCTGGCACATCCAATAGTGCTGACCAGGGGTGGTATTCACTTACCTTCTTGCAAATATGAGCATGCGTACTCACACGTGCCACCTCTGTGCATGCGCTCAGCCTTCCACCCATGAGCTTTTGGCAAAAACAAGAGCCTAAATGGGATGCCATAGCACCCGGGGCAATTGGGCGGGGCCACCCGCGATTACCACTACCGGTTCGGGCGAACCAGTCTGGTAGAATACCACCTCTGGTGCTGACTCTGAACTGCCTGCAGATCATGCCTTGGCTGGGGAGAGCTAGCATGAGAGTGAGGAAGAGGGGGAGGAGCTACTGGCCTTGGTGGTTGCTAGAGTACGCAGGGCAGAGAGGCGGAGATCTCCCAGATTGATGGAGAAAAGGCTGCACCAGGAGGGGCTATTTTTAATGGGCTGCACCAGGAGGGGCTATTTAGCAGAGCAAGCAGAGGGAGACATTGCTGGAAGCAACGTGTGGATCGTGGTTGTGTTTCTGGAACTCTGCATCTCGTGGATTTAATTCAGTTGCGGAGAGCTTTTATATTCTTGTTTGGAGCAGCTGGTTATCTGTTGGGTGGATTAATTGTCCATTGCCTTGAAGGTTAGTCTGGAACTTCTCTGTGGCTGGCTTCGCTCAAAACGACCCCATGAACTCTTGGCTTGGACAATTCCTGTGACTTCTCCTTGCAAGCCCTGAGACCGGACCACCACACTTGTTGACAAACCCCAGTGGAGGGCCCGGACCTCCGAGGGGATTTGGGCTGTTTATTTTTGGTACCTACCCACGCAAAACCTTTATTTCCAAGACTTTTTTAGGTTTGGCTGTAAGTTTGTTTTGCTTTTGGTTATCTACTTGTTCGGGAGCCAAGCTTGCAGCTGGGGGTTAACTGAAAACCTGAAATAAAACTGTTGCGGGAATAGACAGATTAAAGCTCTCTACACCAACCCTGACATGTGGGTGAGTGGGGGGGCAGCACAGCCACTCTCTCTCTCTCTCTCAGTCCTGCCCATTTCACAGCGTTGTGTGGGGAGGGGGAAAAGAGGGGAGGGGAGGAATATTATGCATGTTTGCTGCCTTGAGTTACTTATAAAGTAACAAAAGTGGGATAGCAAGTTAAATAAATCAGTGTTAAAAGTTTTTTTCTCTCTTTCAGCTGTGTTTCGGAATGGCTGTGGCGCCCAGATGGATGCTCATGACCAGCTAGGGACGTCAGGCAAGTGGCACAGGAGCAGAAGTTGTGGCCTGCCTCTTGTGAAGCAACCTAGGTTCCATTCAGACTGGATATGCAGGATTCACTGTCTTAGGCAATTGGTTAAAAAACTTGACTTGCTTTAACTCCGAGAGCCCTTTTGGCTACCATTGCCTGGCTTATTTCAAAGCCATCCACAGGAAGTTTGAAGTGCAGTACAAATCGGCTCTCCCTCATCCATCATCACCATGTCGACGTCTTCACTGCGCCGCCAGATGAAGAATATTGTACATAATTACTCTGAAGCCGAAATCAAGGTCCGTGAGGCTACATCAAATGACCCTTGGGGCCCATCTAGTTCTCTCATGTCTGAAATTGCCGATCTCACTTACAATGTGGTAGCCTTCTCAGAAATCATGAGCATGATCTGGAAGCGTCTCAACGATCATGGGAAAAATTGGCGTCATGTCTACAAGGTAAGCATGCACCATCTCTAGTTCTTGGAAATATATACACCCTCTGGTAACGTTGCCACGATCACCCTGTTTTGGTTTTTCATAGCTATTCACTGTTAAATCTGTTTCATTCCGTCCCACCCTGTTCTACAGATGCCTTATTAAGAAAGTGGAAAAGTTATATGTATTATGATGTGCATTTTATCACAGAAAGCATGCTTCTCTGAATAGTGTGCACAACACACTATTCAGAAGAATGGATACATGCATTGCCACCTGCTTGCTTTATCCAAAAAGTCCAAATTTGTTAATTCATTCCCAAATGCAGATTAATTCTTAAAAGAGCCGAGGTAGCACAGTGGTTAGAGTGCAGTACTGCAGGCTACTTCAGCTGGCTGCTAGCTGCAGTTCAAATCTCACCCGCTCAAGGTTGATTCAGGGGGTAGGCAACCATTTAACCCCTAGATGTTGATAGATTCTAAATAGCACCAACCACGATGGGAAATGTAATATTGAAGAATGCCGTTTTGCATCAAGAATGGGGAAGCTGGTGATGTGAGCTACAATTTTCTGAAACATTAACCATCATGGTTAGAATAGTGGAGGAAGTATACCAGTAACATTTGGAGGTGTACAACTTGCTCAGATGTGTTTCTTCATATTATCCCCCTTATTTTCCTGCTACTGGAAATGTGGGCGGCCTTGCTGTTTACAGATATATTATAGAGAAAGCGGTGGTTGTTGACAAGAAATCAAGGAGTTGCAATTAGCTTCCTGATATTGGTTGGATCTGGTTCCCATCTGGATGAATCATTTGTTTATTATTCCTCTGTAAAATCCATGTTCTCTAAAACGCAGTGCAGGTATCTTCTAGAAACATAGAAAGGATGCTGGGTCTGTCCTTTTTATCTCAGTCTGCATTTTTTATCATGGCAATCCTTACCATATGCTGTTTTGGTTCCTTGAAATCCTTTTTTCCACAAACAATGATGTCAGTATGATGGCCTTCTGATGTGGATCACTGATTTTTATCACCTAACCACCATCTGGTGTAGGAGTGGCTGAAAAAGAAAAAGCAGCCAGCCCAAGGTTTCTAATGAAATTCATCCCTGGCCTGGCCCCCACATTTTTGCCATGGAATCATTAATTCATATGAATACTGGCAACCCTTCCCTTTTTCTTTGACAGAGAACCTGCAGATTCACATCCAGTTCAACCTGGGCCTCTGTTCCCAAAATATAAAGCTACCCAAGACATTTGGATATTGAATTCCACCTATTAATTCTGTCCTGTATGAAAACTTATTTACTTGACTTGAACCATGGCATTCCCATAATTCTGTTTCCCAGGACCAAAACTTCTCCAATTCTCATTTTCACCTTTTATCTTCTAAGCATGTCTTGTATCTCTTCCAGGCAATGACGCTTATGGAATACCTAATAAAGACAGGTTCAGAACGGGTGGCTCAGCAGTGCAAGGAAAACATATACGCCATCCAGACGTTAAAAGATTTTCAGTACGTTGACCGGGATGGCAAAGATCAAGGGGTCAACGTGCGAGAGAAGGCCAAGCAACTGGTGGCCCTCCTTAAAGACGATGAGCGTCTCAAAGAAGAGCGGACCCACGCTCTCAAAACTAAGGAGAAGCTGGCCCAGACTGCAACTGGTAAGTACTCTGGGCCTTGATCTAGTTGATATTTTCCTCTGTGTTATCTATACCTCTCATCTCCAGGTGATTCTTCTTTGGTATAATAAGATTCTTATAAGATTCTAGCCCCTGTGTGTTTTAGCCTATTCTGACCTAGGCTTCCCAAGAGGAGGAAGCCCCTTGTCCCGACAAAAATCCCTTTTATTAATTTAATTGTAAATTCCTCTCGTTCACATCCAGCAAAGTCTTTCAAGGGAGGATTTACAGTCACACACCTTATCTGTCTTGGAGAGCTGACAGGCTGATATCTGGCAAACTTGGCAAGGAGTCTCAGAGAGTCACGAACCAATTAAGTGAACTAATTGTCTCCTGCAAACTCCCCTCCCCTTTCACTCCTATTTTATTTCCTCTGGGATGGTCCATTCATCGTTCACCTGTGGCCTTATTCACAAGTCGAGCCCTGTTCTTTAGTTGTTCCCTTCATCTGGCAACTCTGCACATGCGCACACTGGGAACAGTTCCAGCTGTTCCTCTGCCTCACCGATGCCTGACTCTGAAGGCAGCTGATAACTTGCATACGGCTCTGGCCCCATCTCTGCCTCTGACACAGAGTCCTCATCAGAGCCTTCCCCAGACTCCAGGACTGGCCCATGTTCCTCCCCAACCTCCTCACTGTCCGAATCTGCTGCCAGCTCTGCTGGCGGGCCACAACATAGCCTATGCATTTAATAAGGTAGAACCACATTCCTTTGGATGATGGGAAGAATATTAATTCAGATATTGAGCATAACTGTCAATGATACATTGGTCACGGGAAAGGAAAGATATTTTCCTTTGAGTTCACCATATTTAATTTGCCTGTACTGCAATCATCTTTAACTCTTTGGGTAGAAGTGATAACACACTTAATGACTGCCTTGTACGGGTTTTCAACTTATAACTATAATTGAGCCCAGAATTATTGTCATAAGTCATGCTGGTGGTTAAGCAGGCCATCATTTTACCGACCCAATTTTATCACATTTTTTGTGGCAGTTGTTAAGCAGATCACCATGCTAGTAAAGCAGATCAGTGGTGATTAAGAGAATGCTGTAGTCAGTAAACAAACCCCTTGTCTGCAATGAGTGGGTTTTTTTGTTTGAATCTGGAAGTAAGCAAAACTTCAAATCCAGCTTATAGTTCATATTTTGGGGTCCATTGTAACTCCAAATGGTCGCTAAGTGAGTGGGTGTGTAAGTCAACATGTATCTGTATACTGTAATGATTCACAGTTATGACAACAATGAAAAAGTAATTTTGTGATCAATCCTCACATTTACAACCTGTCTGTAAGTAAAGGAAAGCTGAGATAAGATTGTAAGCACAGTCACAGTTTCACTTAGCAAGCACTTCACTTAATGACCCCGTTGCTGGTCCCACTTGTAGTCGCTAAACAAGGATTACCTCTATAGTGGCCTGAAGGCCAGAGTCGTCAACCAGAGCATTCTTAATTTCATTAATTTCTCACTGTATACGGAAAAACAATGATAACTCTGTGTGTGTGTGGTATAAATACTGTCATATATAGCTTGGAGAAAAAGCATCAGAATAGAAATTGGGGACCAAATGAGTGTTACGCTTTCTGCATCATCAAAAAACATGTCCTGACACCATCTGCAACCCTATTCCCATACAGCAGTCTTTCCAACTTCTGCTTTCTTCCAGTTCTAATATGTCAAGCACAAGAATGAAGGCAATAAAAATAAATACATCATATATATGGCATGCTAACACCCTCTACAACAGTGCTCCTCAACCTTGGCCCACCTGAAGATGCGTGGACTTCAACTCACAGAATTCCCCAGCCAGCTCTGCTGGCTGGGGAATTCTGGGAATTGAAGTCCACTCATCTTCAGGTGAGCAAGATTGAGAAGCACTGCTCTACAAGAATCTGATGACTAGCAAATTGGCGGTAGATAAGAGTTATTGGAATTCAAGGTGGGCTGGACTTAAATCTCTTGTGGGTATGAAAGGACTCGAGAATGATGACTTGCTTGACCCTTCCTTCGGGCTCAGCCTAGTCATCTACCATGATAGAACCGTAACTTCCAGAACTCCCATATTGTTTTAAGAGCTAGATTTCACCCAAATGCATTTGGAAAGTTCCTGATAAGGTGAGGCTCTGGAATTTGTTTGTAGAAGCTGGATTATTTTGGCTGTTTAGGTTCAGTTGTGAGGATGTTTGAAAAATCTGAACCCGCTCCTTGTCTCCAGTGCAACTTTGTCATTTTCCAGTTGGAGACAGCAAGAAGGACGGTGTGAAGTCATTCATAGGAAAACATTGCCGTCCTGTCTTGAGCGTGTTCATTTTTTCTGAAGTTATACCTACAGAAAAAGGTGTGCCTCTGATATAACTCTCACCAATTTGGCAGATTGCCAGGCTTTGAGATTGAGTTACAGGCCTCCTTGATCTGCTGGTGCCCTTTCTCCGTATCGATAACCTCTGGATCAAATTCCACCACATTTGCTTGCATGACATCTGGTAGGGCAGGTTCAGAGGTGTTTTTTTTAAGTGCAGCATTTGCTTCCTGTTGTAACCATTTCAGCAGAAATACAGGGAACTGGGGAATTGTTAGAGAGAATTCAGTAGAAAAAGGAAGGAGGGAGTATCCATAGCTTCCCCCATAACCGCAACCCCCAAATGGAGCTGCAGATAGGCTTCTCACCATACATGGCCAGAGGCATACCCCAAGCAATGGCTTGCAGTTAAATTCAAACCCCAACCTCATGATATGTGTAGTGTTAATACTCCTACACCCTTTGATTGAAGTACAGTAGATAAAGAAAGATAAGAAAGTTGCCCTAAGCACTAATTCCTAAAACAAATCTCTGAACAATAAAACTATGTCACATAAGAGAGATATGAAAGAGCAAATCCTGTTGAGTTCTTCAAAAGTGCCCCCCTCATAAATTAAGTTTCATGGGTGTGTTAGTGGAAGTAGGAAAAACCAAAGGCCATACCAACCTTTTGGACAATGGGGAAAATGGTGCTTAAAATAGCAAAGCTGTCTAGAGAAATATTCCCTTGAGTTGACCGCATTTAATTCGCCTTGTGTATTTTGGTGTCTAGATTCTGTAGTCTCATTTAATTCTTTGGGTAGCAATGGGAATATAGTGGTCTAAAGCCACAGCCATTCCTGGAACAGTCTTAATTTCATGAAACACCTTTGTTTCTAATTTTATATGGAAAAACAATGGTGTTACTCTGTATGTGTCATCATGTTTAATTTGGAGAAGAGAAAAGATTTTGAATAGTAATTAGTGTGTATCAGGGTTTGGCTCTCCATCTCTGGAGCCCTAATAGGAGAAGGGAGAAAACATTTCAAAAGTAATTCTTATTTAAAATAAATCCATTTGGGTGACCTCACTTTCTCAGTTGAGTATATAGATGCTAAGCCAAGGAGTCTCATATTCTGGGACAAGTTTATTTTTCTTATTACTTCCATTTCTTATTAGAGATGGTTTCTAATATGTCAGGTGATAGTGAGACCACACATGAAGGTCCAATTAAACTGATTTTTTTGCTAAAAAGCCAATGCACAGGAATCTTCTCAACTAATGGTTAGGACTTCCTTGGAATTTAAAAAAGTCAGTGAAATTCAAGGGAGGTTGGATTTAATCCGTTTATGGCTACTTAGGGATTCTATGCTAATCCCTCTTTTACCTCCGCCCCCACGTTTTGCCTTTTCCTTCCCTACACTATGAATGGCCATAATACTGTATTCTTTTGTTATAGAATACTATTTTGAAATTATATTATAACTAAATTAAATTTGTTAAAAATCACTTTTAACAAAAATATCAAGACGGTTTTGTAATTTGGTTTACAAAATTTAGAATTGAAATTTCTAATAACACCATGGAGAATTTCTCATTTCGGCAGCTCATAACAATGAATTGTTGATTATTGGCAAACAATTACAAGGTTCTGAGGATCCACTGACTACCTTTGTGAATTTCATATTTTTGGATATACTTCTCTTCATCTCTGATGGCTTGGGCTGTAGTTATGTGCTAGTGAAGTTCACTATTTTTTTTAGACTCCTATCTTTCAAAATGGAAAAGGTTTTATTAGCTAGTAAGTAAAAAAACTTTTGTGTTAATAAAAGTTAAGTATGATGGAAGTTAAATATATTTTGTTTCCACAGTATTTTTTTATTATTATTACTGGAGATCAATTTACTGTGGTTTTATCAAAAATACTGCTGGGAATCTGGAGCCAACAAAATCATCTAGAAAAAAGCTGTGCAGAGATTCTGTAACTGCTTCATTTGTTACACAATTTAAAATATAATTATTAAAAGTAGGTGATTGTTATTTTTTTTTAAAAACAAACAAATTTGGTTCAGGAAATGAAGAAATTTTATTTCTTTATTTTTAAATTTTAGAAATGGACTGTATAACGCTGCCCAACTGTATAAGCATTCTGGGTGGCATACAGTAACAACAGTTGGGCAAATCAGATAAACAATAGGAACAAAATCCTCACACAAAGCCCTGAAGAAAAGCAGTGATTAAAAGACAATCAAATGTGAGCCCACTCTAATGTGGGGCCTGGAGAAAGAGCCAGGATTTCCGAAATTTTTGAAACATGGCCAGGTTTTTCGGGGGAGGAGGCGTAAATAACTGATTTATCATTTCAGAGGAGTACACTATGGCAAAGTTTGAGATTCTCTAATTGCTAAGTCCTAAAGTTTGTTTGCTTTTAGCTTGCTGAGTTGTCAGACGCCAAACATCCTGGCTTATAAACTATAGTTTCTGGCATAACAATATATGTGTGGATTAGGTCAGAGTAAGCGTCTATGGAGATTCTCAGTCATCCAGGTCATGGTTGTCCCAAAGGTGCTTTTTTCAAGAGGCAACTGAAGTTTTTGGTTTTGGATGAGCTTCTTGAATGAGAAGAAGCTTCTTCAGCTCTGACTGGATGTTGGGGAATGGAAGGATTTATGCTATCTGCAAAGGTATAAATCCTTCCAGTCCCCACCATCTAGTCAGAACCGAAGAAGCATTTTGGATGGGAAGCGAAACGTCTTCAAATAAAAACAAGAAAGCCCAGTTGCCTCTTGAAAAAGCACTTTTGGGGTAGGTCAGGATAAGTAATAGCCTTTTAGTACACCATATTTACTACCACCTTTTGCTCACGTAGGGTGTGGCCTCTGGTCACCAAAAGCTGTTTTAATTTGAGATTTGGATAAATTGCCTTGGATAAGAGCAATGTATTTATTTTATTTTTATTTATTTATTTATTTTTATTTATTTATTTTTTATACCGCCCTTCTCCCTTCCTGGACTCAGGGCAGTGTACAGGCACTAATAAAAGACAATGATATAAAACATAAAATACAGTTAAAAATCTATTAAATAGCTAGCCTGACTAAAATCCTGTAACTTGGATGATGAAATGACAATTACTGAGAAGGCTTCCCTTCTCTTAACAGTGTATTACAGAAGTAGAGGGCAGATAGGAGTTCTAATTTTTTTTTTTTTTAATTGGAAGGTACGGAGATAATTAAAACTATTTTGGACTTAGCGTTTGAGTTTCCTCAGCTCCTATTGATAGCTCTCTGCTCTGCATTTGGTTCATAATGTAAGCTGGGCTTTTAGCTAATTTTGCAAAAAGTGTGCCTGTTGGATTTCTGGAAAACCAACTTTATAACGCCTTATCTTTCTTTGGCCTTGCACTATGGAACTACATTCACTGCTTTAAAGTTAATTAGACTAGTCCAGAGGTCTTCAAACTTGGCAACTTTAAGACTTGTGGACATCAATTCCCAGAATTCTCCAGCCAGCTATGCTGGCTGGAGAATTCTGCAAATTGAATTCCACAAGTCTTAATGTTTCTAAGTTTGGGGACCCTTGGACTAGTCTAATCTTGGTACAGGTAGTCCTTGACTTACAACAGTTCATTTAGTGACCATTCAAAGTTACAATGGCACTAAAAATGACTTATGACCGTTTTTCACATCTACGTCCATGGCAGCATCCCTGTGGTCACGTAATCAAAATCCATATTTATGACGGTTGCCGCTTCCTGGGGTCGTGTACCTTTTGCAGCCTCCTGACAAGCAAAGTCAATGGGGAAGCTAGATTCACTTAAGAGCCGTGTTACTAACTTAACTACAGTGATTCACTTAACAACTGTGGCAAGAAAGGATATTAAAAAAATGGGGTAAAACTCACTTAATGACTACTTTGCCCAGCAACATTAAATTGTGGTGGTAAGCCAAGGCCTACCTGTAATTTCAGGAGAGGAAATACATATAAATATCTATACAACTTCCAGCTTTTCTGTTCTGTTACATCAGTGCTTCTCAATCTTGGTGACTTTAAACCCTGTGGACTTCAACTCCCAGAATTCCCCAGCCAGCTATCCTGGCTGGGGGATTCTGAGAGTTGAAGTCCACACGACTTAAAGTCGCCAAGGTTGAGAAACACTGTATTACATATTTCCCTATTTTTTATTAAAATAAAATAATTGTAGAGCCCACTGGCTTTCTGTGTATAAGATAGAGTTAATTAATGGACATTTTCATGCTGTTGATCAGCACTGTGTCTTTGAAATAAAGTAAAGAGCAGTTTAGAAATAATCACCTCATTTCCTTTTGAAGGAACCCATCTGGGAGACATGCCAACTCTGTTCTCAATGTGCCATGTACATTTTGTCAAATCACATCACTTGGTTTAAGAACACCCAATTTCTGGCTGACAAAATCATTTCCATCAGGCAAATAATCGTCTGACTACATATAATTTTAAAGTTTGAGTTTTCTCATTCACCTTGAGGTGAATGAGGCAGTTATTCATTTCCTGGGCACCTCATTATTGGATTATCGCAATGTCCTCTAGTGTTTGACATATAACTGCAGTTGAGCCCGGTATTCCAATCTTATGTCATTGCGATCGAATGTCAACGCATTTCCATGACCAAAAATACTTTATTGGCCTTTTCCATGAGGGCCGTTCAGCAAACCCATTCATTGGACTTGGCATTGTTTGCCCAAACCAGTGAAAAAACATTGCAAACTATAGTCACATGATTTTGGGATGCAGCATCCAATTGTAAAAGTGACCTGCCCAGCATGTGGTCATGTGACTGCAGAGGGAGGTGGCGGCACAACAATTTATGACAGCTGGGGGTATTTTATGGTCTATAAAGCACCTGTTCTATGATGTTTTAATGTTTAACAGTTGTAAAATGAGGACTACCGATACCTCGGCCTTCCCTTGAAGGCCATTGGGAATCTAGCCCAGTTGGTTTCCAAGTGCAATTTAAAGTATTGAGTATCTATGTATGTATGAATCTATCTATCTTATGTATGTATGTATGTATGTATGTATGTATGTATGTATGTATGTATGTATGTATGTATGTATGTATGAAAACGGCTGTGGGTGTGTATGTTCCACCATAACTCTGGAATGCCTCGAGCAATTTCAAACTTGGTACACAGATGACTTACTCTCTGGAAACAAATACTGTGGGGGAAAGATTCCCCCAAAATCCCTTGGGGGGGGGTGTTCTGTTAAGATACAGCCTGTTGTGCCTTAAAATGGCTTCTACTTTACTGCCGTAAAATGGCTTCTACTGTGTAGTGCAATGGAATTGCCATGATAATGGCTTCACAGTACTCCACAAGGGGGCTCCCTCTGGTAAGGGGGAGAATCCAACCTTCGAAATTATGTTTGGTCTGGACATTTTCCCCTTATAAATAAATACCTGGGCAACATCGGGTTATCAACTAGTTACTTATAAAGTCCTGTTAACTCACAGGGCCTGGATATCTGAATGACTGCTTGTTTCGAATCGTTTCTGCGCACAAAATACATTCTGACAGAGTGGGTGGGCCTTCCATTAAACATTGTCCTCTTGTAGACCAAGAAAATATGCTTTTTCCTCTTCTGGAACAGCATCTCGCCAGAGATCAGGATGGCTTCCTCTCTCCTGGGGTTCCAGAAAGTTCCAAAAATCTGGCTTTGGTCCCAAGACTGCGGTTGATATATCATTACTTGTTTAGGATTCTTGCCTTGTTTGGTTTCTGTTGCCTGTAAGATTATTTTAGTCTGGACTGTCCATTTAGTTTAATGTTTTTATGGTGTTTTTTTTAATAGCGGCAAAACTAAATGAAAAAAAAAAAATCTTTGCCCTACTTCGTCATTCCAGAAAACCCCAGATAGATAATCCAGAAAATATGACTGTTTATAGTAAGCTTGATGGCTGAACAAAAATGCAAACCAGAGTCTTTAAGTCTGTCCAGCACTCTCCAGGGACAGGCAGCTTCAAGCCTAAAGATGTAGGATCGTGTTTTCACTGGATCCAGATGGAATTCAACACTTAGGAAGCAGAGACATGCTGCACAACACACACTGGGATTTGCTTAGTCTTGAAGTGTGGTCAGGCTTTTAGCTACTGCTGCAATTTTTACTCAGGTTGCTTTGATTAGTGCTTATCAATTTCAGGTAAAAAAAAATTTGGGCCTTTAGATCATCTTGCTAACCTGCACTTGAGGCTCTGCAGCTGTAGGAGAAATGTAATGAACAGATTATAAATTAAAATGTGGTATTTCATGAAAGGTAACACAATACCAATAGCACTTAGACATATACCACTTCATAGTGCTTTACAGCCCTCTCTAAGCTGTTTACAGAGTCATCATATTGCCCCCAATAATCTGGGTCCTCATTTTACTGACCTTAGAAGGATAGAAGGCTAAATCAACTTTTAGCTGGTGGGGATCGAACCGCTGGCAGTCAGCAGAGTTAGCCTGCAGTACTGCATTCTAACCAATACGCCACCATATCTGTACCTCAGTGTACATATATTTGCCATAAAATTAATCAAGTTCTGTCATAAAAGCAATCACAAATAAGGCTGTGTATTATTTGCAGTTGTCCAAGACAAATACCTATCATCTGTCATCTCCTTTCTGTCTACCTGCAGCATCACCCTACAGATTGCTTTGGTCCTTGAACTGAGGTTGGAAAGATCTTCATTCCGGACTGACTGTCTCTTGTTCTATTCTGCTTTTTTCAGCTTCTTCTGCTTCATCCTCTTTGGCAAATGCCCCAGTAGAAGCAGAACAGGCATGGCCACAGAGCAGTGGGGAAGAAGAGCTGCAGCTGCAGCTGGCACTGGCCATGAGTAAAGAGGAAGCGGAGCAGGTAAGCGCCAAGGTAAATCTGTCACTGGAGGCTCTTTGGTTGCACGGAGGTGGGGTGAGGAATGGGCAAAGGATCATTGTCTGATGGGATGTAAAATATTGTACATGTCAAGGCGACGGCTGTTATTTGTTGTGTAAGTTCTCCTTTGAATCTATCGAAGCTTAAGAACTGTCATGCGGAAGAATATAAAATACGAAATCAAGAACGTGATTTTGATTTGGGGCCATTCTCCTATTTCTTTGTAGGAGAAACATCTCCAGAAGTTTCCCCTTCACGCCTCAACGTCTATAGCTGGTTGAAAAATTGAGCAGCTGCTGCAACTGTAGAGTTGCATGGGTTATTGTAGCTCAATATCCTCAACTTCATCACATTTCAGATCTGTGGATTTCCTCCCCCAGAATTTCACAGCCAGAATATTGGGGGGGAGGGAGGGGAATTCTGGGAGTTGAAGACCACACACTTAAAACTTGCTGAGGTTGAGGAACACGGCTGTAGGCCACAAAGAGAATCAGAAATAGAGTCTGCGGGCTTTTGAATTTTGTTCCCTTATTTATTTTCCACACTTTGCATTAGGTTTAATCCCAAAGCATAGCCTGACCCCACTTCCTTTTGTAATTTCGTGACCCCACCTGAGTAACATCAGCAGCTCCAAGAGAGTTCCCCTTGTGTAGGGGTGGCCGGGCAACCTAAGGCAGCTGCCCATGATTCCTCTCAGGCTCTGAGCAGTCTTCATTGCCTCTTAAGGTCTGGTACCCGAAGGACTGCCTTCCCTAGCCTTTCTGCTTAGGTAGGAGTTCCCAACCCCCGCACTACGACCAGCTACTGGGCTGCGGCTCGTTCAGAACCGGGCCACACAAACAGCAGGCAAGCGCACGTGTGCAGCTCCATTTGCGCATGGGCCCGCTGCTGACAGAAATGGAGCTTCACCTGTGCAGATGGAGCAGTGCGCCCAAGAGTGTGCGGCTGCCACTCACGGAACCATTTCCTGTCTCCCACCCCCTTACCCGTCGGTCTGCAAGGCCAGAAAGGTTGGGGACCACTCTGCTTAGGCCACCTGAGATCATTTTCAAAGCTACCCCCACCCTTTCTGATGAGAAAAAAGTGTTGTGAACGGTTAAACCCTACAGTTACTCAATGACTCACCTCCTTATGATGGTGGTTCAGTGCCAACAAAAAAAAGTACAGGTATTCTTTTTGTTACAGCAGTAATTGGGATCTAAATTTATGTCATTAACTGAACAGTCATAAAGTGCAACAGCATCGTTCATCAATGAGAATCCCAGCAGTTCCCATGGTTAATAGACTCCCTATGGTTGTTAGGCAAGGATCCACCCCAATCCAAGGCAATTCATGGCTTGGTCCTCCCAGCCCCGAACCTCAGCAACCGAAGGGACTGCCTCCTCTGCCTCCTCCTATAGGGCCTGTCTGAGCCTCTCTCTGATAGGCTCCCTCTCATGCCTATCTCCCCTCTGTCTCTGCCATTTTGGGCCACCCTGCAGTCCACCATCTGGGAAGAAAGCCAGCTGTGATTTGGACAAGGCTCCCTGTGGCCTTGGGAAGAAAGCCTAGCGTGGCCAGCAGCTACATCATGAAGGGCCAGGCCAGATGCGCCTTGTCAGCAATGGATAGAAGAAGATGGGGAAGGCGAGCTGGGAGCAGCAGAGCTGTCAGGGAGAGGGGAATGCAGGCTGGCAAGCCAAATGGAGCCAAGGGTTAGCAGAGCCTGGAGTGTCAGAGCCGGTGGAGGGCAGGATGGCCAAAAAGACAGAGATGGAGGCAAGAGAATAGGGAGGGGGGAGCTGAAAAGCACCCTTGCATTTATTCATGGTCGGTGGTCTGCAAAGCCCCTGAATTTTGATCGCATAACAACAGCAGAGACAGTGGAATGGCCGTAACTTTGCTGCCATAATATCAAACAGTTGCTGATCTTCAACTTTGTTTCCACTGTATTATGCTGCGGCTTTATCAGCAATTATTAATTACTTTCAATTCTTCTGTGCATTGGTTGTCCTGTTTTTTTTAAAAATTCATAAATTAAAAAGCTTAAAAAGATAATAGCGAGAAAGTCCCCAGCTGCAAAGGTTTTTAAAAGGTTACTTGTAAAATAATTTCGTTTCGGGTTTTTTTTAAAGGCTGTTTTAATCAGCTTGGATTCAGTTTGAATAATCCAATCAATCTTATGCATTGGATTTTCAAATCAGATTACCTTGGAAAATTGATTTGAAATTGCAGAGCAAATTATTGGGAGTTGAAGCTGCCACATAGCCTGACGCTGAAAGGGGCTTAAAGAGGGCTGGTGGGTAAATGGCCAGTGTCCGATTGAGTGATAACTAGACCAAATAGAATAATAATAATAATAATAATAATTTAATATTTATAAAACCGCACCCTCTCCCCACGGGGACTCGGGGCGGTGCACAGGCAGAATAAAAACAATACATACATACAAAACAATTCTAAAAACAAATTAAACAAACCTGCGCTAAAATTTCCCCTTTTAAAACTAAACAATACTGATTCCAATAAAATCCCAAAGACAGAGAGATTTATCCTAGGCCGGCCAGACAGAAAAAGTGAGTTTTTAATTTAAGACGGAAGGAGCGGAGGTCCGTGGTCGTCCTGATATCGGGGGGGAGGTCGTTTGGAACCATGTGCTAGCATACATGGTTCCAAATAAAAAATACCAGTAGGATGTGTGTGTGTGTGTGTGCCACTAATTAATCAAAAAGAGCCAAAAATCATAAGGCTTTAGGGAGCCATTTCCATCCCTGGTTCTGACAGATGCTTTGGTTTAAGAGTCTGTCATCTCAGAACATGGATCTTGGGGCCTTGGGCTGACAGTTGCGGTAGATTGCAATGCCCAGAGGGAATCAGGTTTGGGGAAGAAATCTTCTTTAAAGAGGCTGCTTCATTAGGGCAGCTTTCCTTCCTCTGATGTCTTCCAGATGTGTAGCGCAGCTCGTGTTATGGCTGGACACCCGAGGCTGTGGGAAGCCATGGATCTGGTTTAACAATTATGCCTGCAGGATAGAGAGGGGAGTTGTGGAAGGGAAGGGAGTTGATGCTGTCAGTTCCTTCAGCTGTTGCTCCTCTTTAAGAGCAGGATCCCCTTTTTTTAAAAAAAAGCCTTGGCTGGAGCCCTTAGCGTGCCAGACAAAGGAGCTGGATCTTGATAGGGATTGTTTTGAGCATAACTGAGATTTGAAGTAAGTATTTTGTCATGCCTTTGGTCAAGATAAGAGATAAATGGGTGGAAACTAACCAAGGAGAGAAGCAACTTAGAACTAAGGAGAAATTTCCTAACAGTAAGAACAATTAACCTCTGGAACAGCTTGCCTCCAGCAGTTGTGAATGCCCCAACCCTGGAAGTCTTTAAAAAGATGTTAGACAGCCATTTGTCTGAAATGGTATAAGATTCCTGCCCATGCAGGGGGTTGGACTAGAAGACCTACAAGGTCCCTTCCAACTCTGCTATTGTATTGTATTGTATTGTAAATTACTATCCACAAATCTCCCAATGCCACTGGAAGTAAAATCAGTCATGATAGTCTTCTGGACCAGCTTCCCAGAGGTGGGATGGGCAGAATGGTGGAGTTCTGTCTTTCCTTCTCCCTCCAGGGCTGGTTCCATTTTACGTGGTTAGGTGAGGAGACACGCAGGCTATGGCTCCCGCTACATGGGGTTCAGTCCTCTCCTCTTTAATATCTGCATGAAGTCTCTGGGTGAGATCATCCCTTTATTTGGGATGAGGTTCTGATACCCAGCTATATACTGTATCTCCACCCCGGGGCCATCTGAGCAATGCTGTGGAGGTCTTACTGATGTCGGGAAGCTGTGGGAGCCTTGATGGAGGGAGCAAGAGGATTTGGCTCATCCCTAGAGAGACCAAGTGACTTTGGGTTTTAGGGTCCCCTTGTTCTGGGGACTTTCCATCACTTGTTCCGGATGGGTCTACCCTGCCGTTCCCGTACACACTTTTGGAGGTCCCCCTGAACTTGTGGCTCCTACTCAAGGAGGTAGCCATGGCTAGGAAGGCATTGTACAGCTTCATGTTGCACATCGGTTATGCCGCTTCCCATGGCTGGCTGGGGAATTCTGGGAGTTGAAGTCCACAAGTCTTAAAATCGCCAAGGTTGGACACCCCTGATTTAATGATGCACTTTTATCTACCTTTCCTCTGTTGTAGTTTTCAAACCCCTTCCCTCTCCTAAGAAGTCTGCCTCCTCCACCGAATGGACCACTCTTGGAAAAGAGATGTGCTCACTCACTCTGCATAGGTGAAGCGAAGCCCCAGGCTCTGTCCGTGATGATTAATTCTCCTTAGGTCTGCTGCCATCCAACCACTGTCCGTTTCCATCACTGAGCTGAGTGGCTGTTCCTACACTTCCAACGTGACTCTCCATGCATTAAACTCCTTCCTGGGATCTGTGGAGATCCTCAATCTTCCAGGTCATAGTTGTCTCAAAGGTGCTTTATTTATTCTCCAAAAGGCAAATGGACTGGTGTTTTCCTTTCCTGAACTGATGAAGCTTCTTGGATGAGAAGTGAAACTATGACTACTATTACTACTACCACTACTTTCAACACCATCACCATTACTACTACTTCCTCTTCTCCTCCTTCTTCTCCTCTTCCTCCTTCCCCTCCTTCTCCTTTTCCCTCTCCTCCTCCCCCTCCCCCCTCTTCTTCTTCTGTCTCTCCTTCGCCTCCTCTTCTCCCTCTCTTTCTCCTCCTCCTTCTCTCCTCCGCCTCCTCTTTCTCCTCCTCCTCCTCATCTTCTCCTTCCTCTCCTCCGCTTCTTCTTCCTCTCCTCCTCTTCTTCTCTTTCTCCCTCTCCTCCTCTTCCTCTCCTTCTAAAAAAAACCACCAGTTGCCTTTTGGGGGGGAAAACACACCGTTGAGACTTCTTCTTGTCAGCTCCTTGCTGTTTCTGTGGCTCCTTCCATAGGGATTTGATTCCCTGTGCTCACTCCCCTCCTCCAATATCCCCATCCCACTTTGTCCTCTTTTATTCTCAGCTCCTTGTTTATTTTTGGCACCTTCTTCCCTCTTCCCTTGACCACCCCTCCATGCCGCATTTCCTCCTACTCCACCCTGTTGTTCGTAAACAGAAAGGAAATAAAATTCTCACAGAGATATTAATGAAGGTCTGTGCCATTGTGCTAGATTTCACTTTTATTCTGTTTGCGTTAAGGAAAGGTGCCTAGGTAACAGGACCTCACACACACACACAAACACACACACACACAAGTCTAGACAAGGCATGAGCTATTTTCCCCTCCTCTTGGCACCACTAGTCTTCCTCCCCTGTTACGTTCAAGTATTAAGAAGTGGTTACTTTTTTGGGGAGCACTTGGGACGCTGTGATCAGGAAAGTTGGAATAGAAATAAATATTTCTCCGTAGAGTTTGTGGGAGGAGATCTCCCTTCTCCAGTGCCTGGCTTTTATAGAGGAGAGATAGAAGGAGCAGAATATTCCACACCTTCTGCTGAGACAGCCAATGTTTTCCCTCCTCCTCTTCTCTTCTGACTTGACTCCATTTAGTTTTTGATTCCCTGTAGCCGCCAGGCTGATGCTTGACAGACATGGACATTAATTGGGGCCCTGTTAGGGCCCCAATTAAGGGAGGAAGCATACTGCTTTTCCTTTTCTGTCTTTCGGCTCATCACCAGAGACCATCTAGACAGAAAGCCATGAGTTCCGTTGTGTTAATTTTTTTAATATGTGTGTTAGGTTTTTTGAGCTGATCAATAAATAAATCAGGGAGACTAGGATAGATCTATTTCGAGCTTTTTAGCTCTTATCAGCTAGCCATACCCTTACTGGGATTCGAACCGGGGCTGTATTACATGCTAGGCAGATGCCTTAACCACTTGAGCCACCAGGTTCTCTTCCTGCTCAGCCTAGACAGGAGGATAAGTATATACTTGTTCCACAACACCCTGTTAGGCCCCAATTAAGGGAGGAAACACACTGCTTTTCCTTTTCTGCCTTTCGGCTCATCACCAGAGACCATCTAGACAGAAAGCCATGAGTTCCGTTGTGTGATTTTTTAAATATGTGTGTTAGGTTTTTTGAGCTGATCAATAAATAAATCAGGGAGACTAGGATAGATCTATTTCGAGCTTTTTAGCTCTCATCAGCTAGCCATACCCTTACTGGGATTCGAACCAGGGCTGTATTACATGCTAGGCAGATGCCTTAATCACTTGAGCCACCAGGTTCTCTTCCTGCTCAGCTGAGACAGGAGGATAAGTATATACTTGTTCCACAACACCCTGTTAGGCCCCAATTAAGGGAGGAGACATACTGTTTCCTTTTCTGCCTTTTGGCTCATCACCAGAGACCTCTCCCAGAGAGAAGGCATCCACTTTCTTAGATAGCATCAGGCTGTGGACCCTGTTCCACTATGTTGGAAGAGTGGAGGGAGAGCTGACAGTTGAGCATCATTTATAGCAGAACAGGACTCATGAGCCTGGTTTCTTCGTACCCTATTTTGTTCATTTGCATGTCAGCCTTCTCCATCTGGTGGCTCTTTAGAGGGTTTGGACTCCAGTTCCCACCATTTATGGAAATGGACGTCCATCACATGTGAAGACACCCGATGGGGAAGGGTGATCCTACCTAAAGGTTTGGAAATTGATGGTATCTTACTGATTCTTGGACATATTTCTCTACATATATATCATGATACAGTTCCAATGCAATCCATTTTTGCTTACTAAAATACTACTTAGGGCTTGGAGTGCTTTTGAAATTCTTGTGAGAACTGTTTAACTGTAGCCAGGAAGAGAAGTTGCACTTTGCAATTACGATACTTAGCACTGATTAGGCCAATTTTCAGGGAAATGGAATACTCTGTGTGGGTCCTTGGTGCTCTCTGAGCTTGGTTGTTATCTTGCAGACATTTCATTACGCAACTAGGTTACATCATCAAGGCTAGAAGGGGTTTTGCATTGGTAATATCATCTAATTGGGTAATGAAACATCTGCAAGAAAACAGCCAAGCTCGGAGAGCACCAAGCACCCCACAGTTCAATCCTAAGGTACAAATATTCTTTCAGAAACTGAATATATTGGGCAGTTCAAAATCTGGGAGGTGATGGGCTAGTTGATTGGATTGGGCTTTTGCAACCCAGTGTGGAAACAGCTTTGAGAATTGGAGATACCCTCCGTCTGTCTGTCTTCTCCTCCTTCCTCTCCATGTGTCAAACTCCATTCCATGCCTCTTATGTTGTGTTTCTTCCCTCCCAGCCCCCTGCAGTGGCCGACGAAGACCTACAGCTCCAGCTAGCCCTTAGCTTGAGCAAAGAGGAGCACGACAAGGTTAGACTGCTATCATGCCACCCCACTCAGTTCTTCCTGAAATAATCAACTAAACTACTTTCTCTGAGCTAGTCTTGACCTCTCACACTTTTCTAACTAACGTGGCATTCTCTGTCCCTCCGAGCCCCCATCCAAAGCAGAGCGATGGCAACAGTCTCTCTTTCAGCTTTAGCCCTCAATTATTGCCCACTGCCTGGTGAATTGCCCATTCTTCAGGTGGCCAGTTTCCAAGTTTCTCCCAGTGAGAGGCTCGGTAATAAAACGGGTCAATCCAGGTCTCCTAAGCTTGACCGAGCTAGGATTTGAACTCAGGCCTACTAAGACATTTGATGAATGTCTCCAAAAGCTTGGACACAATATCCTGGAAGAAAATGTACCTATAAGTTGCTGATGTGGTAAAAGGGATCAGATACTCAATTGAGAAGGAAGGCCATTTGGAACAAAAGAGTTGGAGTTCTTGATGTCTTTTTCGGATGTCTTTTCTCACCTTAGCTGAAGATAAGGTGGAAAAGCAAGAGAAAGAAGACCTTTAGTGTGTTATTTCTGGATTTTACTGGATTCAGCCAGTAGATGAAAGATAAAATACTAGAAATTCAGCCAGTAGAAATCCTGGAATGACAAGTTAACGCTGAGATTGCTGGGCACCTGGAGGGTCATATACTTAGTGTGGGGCCTGAAGGAGTTGCGCTGAACAGAAGATGCTTCTACTTGGACTCCACTTTTATGAAGTATTGGCAAAAGCAGCCAAAATTCAGAATTCCCATTATTTAGCAGGAACTAGTTTGTTGGAAGGTTAGAACAGCATCTTGCTCACTTTTCTCTCTCTCTTTCTCTCGGATGTTTTTTTCTTTTTCTTCTGAAGATAACTTTTCATGCAAAACAGAAACGACAGTAGCAGATGCTTCAAACTTGATCTGATCCCTGGCCAAGCTGCTCCTCCATCTATATTCTGGCTCTTGCTCTGTCCTTGCCAAAGGTGAGTAACCACCTGTCACTTTCTACTGCCTCCGCTAACGCCTCTGTCCTTTTCACAACCCTCTTACAGGAAGAGCGGATCCGGCGCGGGGATGACCTTCGCCTCCAGATGGCCATTGAAGAGAGCAAGAAGGAGACTGTGCCTGCCAAGGAGGAGGTGAGCTGGAAGAGATAGGCTGTGTTGTGGCCTGCTAGCAGCCAGTGGAGCCGGCACCAGATTTGGAGAGTGAGGAGTTTGGGGAGGCACATCCACTGAGCATGCGCATACGCCTCCCGCCAGCCAGCTGATTTTCGGGTCTCTGATGCGCATGCATGCACCGGGAGGGAGGGCGCATGCATGGAGGTGGGAGCATGGGAGGGGTATGTGATTTTTGGTCCCAGGAGACTTCAGGGAGGCCTGCTAGGCCCAAAGCAGGGTGCAGGGAGGATCATGCTCATTCACGGGGAGGGGGGGGGCAAGGGGAGCAGGAGGGAGTTGTGCAGGGGGGCAGGGCGCATTGCATTATGGGTGTTGGTTCGCATGTGTGCCAGATTTGAAGCAAGGGAATTCAAAGGAGTCTGGACTTAGATTAGTTGAACAACAACTCCAGATTGATAATGCGCTTGATCCCACCCTTGGTCATTTACTCCAAGACCCATGATTTGCTCTAGCAAAAGCACCTCTTAGCCATCTTGTAAAATAGTTATTATTTTATGGACACAATTTGTATCCTACCTTACTGCCCCCGAGAGCACTCAAGTCAACTAATACCATTTTGCATCTTCTTCCAAAGAACTTTATAAGTGGAAGCTGTAGGTTGTTTTTTTTACATTTGCACAAATATTGTGTTGTAAATTAAACCAAAAGTGAATATAAATAAAAATCTCTCCCTTGATTTCTGAGTGGTTTGCAGGCGATCATCTTTGATGCTCTGTCTCCCCTTTGTGTAATAAAGTCAGGGTTGAAAGGAAAGTTGTCAAAAACTTAACTGACACTTCCAAAGTAAAAGAAAAAGAAAACTAGATGTAGACCTTTGTGTAACGAAGCCTTTGAATTCAGTTACTGAGAGCCAGGTTGCTTATCTGTTGCAATTGATTCTGGTTCATAATAAATATTCAAGCCAATATACTGATTCTGCCCACTTCTAAGTTAGAACAAAGATTTTATTTATTTATTTAGCATGTAACCTCTACAGAGGTCCTGCAATCACTGATATACAACACTAATAAAACACAGCATTTACAAAAACAAATGCGAGTTAGTTAGTTTGTTTATGAAATTTATTTGCCGCTCATCTCGTATCCAATGGCTCTGGGCACTCACAGCAGAAAAAACATGACAGCATTAAAACTAAAATTAACAATCATAGAAGCACAGCGGATAAAATGATTAACAGTTTAAATAGAGCATCAGCAAGTATCCGGTCTATATGTAGGTCTACATTTAGGGGTGAGTGTGAACCTGTGCTTTGGCCCACTAGCCTTGGTCCACATTTCTAACTGCATTCCAGCAGGATGCTCTAGAGAAGGGGTCTCCAACCTTGGCAACTTTAAGACTGGTGGACCTAAACTCCCAGAATTCCTCAGCCAGCCTCCTAGGTTGGAGACCCCTGCTCTAGACCAAGGAAAGGGAAGGAACCACTGGAGGTTAAATGGGACAGCGCTATAAATTTTCTCTTTCCCACTACGATCTTTTTTCCCTTCTCCATCACCCAGTCATCCCTGATGGACCTCGCTGATGTCTTCACTGCTCCACCCCCTGCTGACCCTTGGGCCACTCAGCCGCCTCCTGCTGACCCTTGGGGCGGCGCTGCCACGGTTGTACCCACAGCTCGTACAGACCCGTGGGGACCCCCTGCTGCTGGAGCAGCCCCTACAGGAGACCCATGGGGAGCTTCTGCAGCGTCTCCCGTACCCCCCTCGGACCCCTGGGGAGTCCCGCCAGCTGCCAGCGCTGACCCCTGGAAGTCCGAAGGTAAGATCCAAATCTGGGCAAAATGTTTAAAACATTCTTCATCCCCATTACTTTTTAATGATGATGAGTTTGGGTGGGCTTCCTCTTCTGAAAAGGTCTTTAAAGAGGGAAAGGTGGGAAACACGGGGACCGGTTGTATTTCATAAGACCTGTGGAGGATGCTGTTTACGACAGCAGCCTCCTCTGCTACGAGCTGCACGGGGCAGCGTAGAGAACAGAGTGCGGAGCAGGGGTAGGCAACTAGGTCAGTCATCCCATCCCAGGCTTTTTCAGGAGGCAACTAGACTTTCTTGGGGTTTCCCCCCCCTTTGAAGGCATTTTACTTCTCATCTTCAGTTGTATTGACAGGATAATGGGGATTTAATATTCCTTGCAGACAGCTGGTCACTTGCATCCTTTTAACTGGAATCATTGAAGCACTTGGAGGTTTACCTGTGTCTCCAAGGTCACCTGGAGTGGTACTCCTGGTTCTAAAAGTTGACTTTTAGCTATAAAATTTGGGTTTGAAGACCCTTGGAATGGTGTGGGAGTAGGAACGGATTTCTAGAGGAAAAGAATTTCAGACTACAGGAGCTCCACTCAGGTGATAAACCTCCAAGTGCCTCAACAGCTCACTAAAAGGTGGCAAATGACAAACTACCTGCAAGGAATATAAATCCTTCTGTTCCCCACTATCCTGTCAGAGCTGAAGAAGCTTCTTGGATGAGAAGCGAAACGTCTTCAAAAGAAAAAAGAAAGGAAGTCCAATTGCCTCCTGAAAATGCACCTTTGGGACAACCATAACCCGGGTGACTGAGAATCTCTACAGACTTGTAACTATGGCAACTTTACAACCTCGGGACTTCAACTCCCAGAATTCCTGGTTGGCTCAGGAATTCTGGGAGTTGAAGTCCACAGGCCGTAAAGTTGCCACACTTGCCCACCTCTAGTGCAGAGCATAGCACTACAAAATAAAAATAAAAAATGGGGGTATTGGGAAACCATCCATTTTTTGTGCTGTCGCCACCTCCTGCTTCTTTTATCCCTTCCCAGCATGCGGCTTCTCCACAGATTACCTTCGTGTGAATTGACCCTTTGCAGATTGGGAAAGGCTTCCTGTCCCTTTTCAGTCATGTAGGGTGTGGGGGAGGGAAAACATTTCCACCAGGTCATATCAGCAGCAGGCTAGGCGAGCCCTCCTTTTATGCTGCCTTCAGTCCTAGGATGAAGGACATCGTCATCCCCAGAATTCCTCCGGGTTCTACAGCCATGGTGCCTCTCGTTTTTGATGAAGCATTTCCCTTCATTAAAAGCCAATTTCCACACACAGCCTCTTTATCCATTGAAAGAGAGGGGCCTTTGATGTGCAGAGCAGACCCTACTTACTGTATTTCAGAGGCTGAAAATCTGGGTGCATCTTATACACTGAACAGAGCATTTTTTTGCCTCCCAAAACCCCGCCCCCCCTTCACCAAAATGGCCACGCAGAGCCTTTAGGAGGCTTTCAGAGAGCTTCTGGGGGCTGGGGAGGGCAGAAATGAGCAAAGATCAGGCCGTTTTTTGCTCAATTCCCCCCCCCCCCAAGCCCCTAGGAACACTCTACAAGCCCCCCAAAGGCTATTCATGCCCTTTAAAAAAAAAAAAAATGGGCCCATTTTCATGAAAAACGGACCATTTTGGGGAGGTCTGCATATTTTTTTTAAATTTGACGCTTCAAAATCTTGGTGCATCTTATACTCCGATGCATTTTATACCCAAAAAATACGGTAACTGAAGGTCCGGTTCTATTCTTAGCTTTCCTGCAGAAAGGCTCTCCTCAGATAATTAATGTTTTCACTTTTTTTGCACCCGAAATACACTTTTTAAGGTAGTATAGGCATTATAAAAGGCATTACAGGTAGTCTTCAATTGACAGCCGGTAATGACCCAGAGCTACGTGCAACCTGTTTTTTTAAGTTATGGTGGAAGCACACCACCTACCACCATGGTCACATGATGACATTTTGGTCACTTGATAACTGGGTCATCCTTACGGCTGTTTGCAGCATCCCAGGGTGATTTGACCACATTTTACAACTCATTATTGATAATTTCCAGCACTTACTTCCATTTTTTGGCAAAAAAAATATATTGTTCATTGGAGAAAATGGATTCTCTTGATGACTGTCACCTTTGCTTAATGTCTGCCACAGAAAATGTCAAAAAAGCAGCTCCACATGATATCTCTACAACCACAACAACTTATGACCATAATTCCAGGTTCAGTTACGGTTGGGAGAACTACCCATTTGTCTGAAATGGCATAGGGCTCCAGCCTAGGCAGGGGGTTGGACTAGAAGACCTCCAAGGTTCCTTCCAACTCTGCTATTGTATTGTATTGTACCTGCATTAAATTGTCAGCTCTAGTTTTTCCTAATAATTCCATAAATGATTTTTTCTTCTTTTTAGAGCAAGTTCATGCTGGATTAATTTTTTTTTAAATCAAGCTGTCCACTGTGACCCCCCCTGAGTCCCCCCTCCCCCAAAAAAAGATCTTTTCCTGGTCATTCATTGCCTGTTCAGACCTCTTTAACAAATATATTTTGTGCCAATCCACATCCCTTTAATTTTAATTACATTTAACTGCATTTGCTGTTTGAAAGCCCATTTGTCTCCAAAATGGGAATGCTTTGAAAACTCTTGATTTAACACCAAGCTCCGAATGGTTTGCTGTCATCAGCATGCAGAGCCACTTCAGTGCTTAGACCTTGTTCCAGATCATTGGAATATCAACTAAAAAGTGTTGGTTCCAGCACCTGTTGCTGGAGGGCAGATGCTTTGCACATCTTTGCACAACGGAGAATTGCCCATTCCTTAGCACTTATTTCATTTTTTTAAACCATCTCTCAGTCCCTGAGTGTACCTACAGTCTTAACCAGGGGTGGTATTCACTTTACTTTACCTACCGGTTCGCAAATATGATCGTGCACGGCTTGTACGCAGGTGTGTGGCTTGAAAACGTGCTTAAATAGAATGGCATAGAGCCGGGCCAGTGGGCAAGCCCACCCACGATTTCTACTACTGGTTTAAGTGAACCAATCCGAACCGGCTGAATGCCACCTCTGGTCTTAACCTATGGCAGCTGATTTGTATCAAGATTGCGGAGTCTTCAAATCTGTCAACTTGAAGACTTGTGGACTTTCATTCCCAGTATTTCTCTTCCAGCCATGCTGGCTGAGGAATTTTGGGAGTTGAAATCCACAAGTCTTCAAGTTGACAGATTTGCAGACTCCGCATGGCTGGCTGAGGAATTCTGGGAATTGAAGTCCACAAATCTTCAACTTGCCATGTTGGAAGACTCCTGCTCAAGACCCTGCGAGAAAATCCTAAGTACACAAATATCTAGCAGGTATCTTGTCCACATGCTTGTTCCCACCTTCCCAAAACTGCAAAAGGCTCAAGGGATCCCTCGCCTTTTGGGAGCCATGCTGGCTTATTTTCAGTTACTGTTTTTTTCTTTTCTTTTCTGTGAGCCACTTCTAGGCAGGAGGCTGAGATAAGATGCACCCAATCTATCTTAAGGCCATGCCCTTTGCTTGAGTTAAGCCTCTCTGCAGTTTGGAGGTCCTTCACCCATGGAAGGAACATTCTCCTCACTTGCCATACCGAATAACAGAGTTGGAAAAGACCTCAAAGATCTTCTAGTTCCAACCTCTGCCTGCCCAAGCAGGAGACCTACACATGCTAGACAGGTGTGTGTTCCGTCTCTTAAAAGCTTCCAGTGACCGAGCATTATTTTCGGCCACCTCAACCCTGCTGTGTTTTCCTTGTTCACTCGGAACGCGCCATCGTTGCTGGACAGGCCGTCTCGAAATTCCATCTCTGGCATGGTTCGTTTTCTTCCGAGACCGCCTCCTGCCCCATACATCCCTTAGACCGATACGCTCCCACAGAGAGGGCCTTCTCAGGGTGCCGTCGGCCGGACAATGCCGACTGGCGACACCCAGGGGAAGAGCCTTCTCTGTGGCAGGCCCAGCCCTTTGGAACGACCTACCCCCTGAACTTCGCACCATCTCCGACCTCCGCCTCTTCCGCAAGTGTCTAAAGACACATTTGTTCCATCTAGCCGGCCTAGCGTAACCTCCACTACTGACTTAGATAGTTTTAAATTTGGGGATTTTTAATTTGGTTTTAACACAGGATTGTATTTATTGAATAAGTTTTTTAAAGTTTTATATGGTTTGTTGTATGTTTTTTAATATTCCTGTGCGCCGCCCTGAGTCCGTTTGGAGAAGGGCGGGGTATAAATTGAATAAACTAAACTAAACTAAACTTCCCAGGTGGGGCTTCCGTGGGGCCTACCACAGTAACACCCACAGACCCATGGTCCTCCAGCATGGCTCCCACGTCCCAAGGACAGCCTGCTCCTGATCCTTGGGCTCCAGCGTCTACTTTTACAGACCCCTGGGGCAGCTCCCCTTCTAAGCCTAGCACCAACGGCATGGCAGGTAAGGGTGAGGAGTCGGGGTTTGGGGACTGGGAGAAAGGGAGGGGGAGGCGGGCGGTGTTTCTCACGGGGTCAGCTGAAGGGGAAGGACTCCTAATCCAGGGCCTCTTCCTGCTCCCGGCTAATCCTTCTGCCCCATCCTTCCTCTTGTGCCCTGTTCCTCTCCCAGCTGCCAGAGGCTTTGAGCAGTTTGATGACGGGGACAGGGATGAATTCTCTGATTTTGACAGCCTGCGCCCAGCACTGCCCAAATCTGGAAGCAGCACAGGTCAGCCTTGCTTCCCTCCCCCCCCCCCCCTCCATCCCCTCACCTCCCTTCCCTTCCCTAGGCATGGTTCCTACCCCTCCACCCCAGTGTGTTTTTTTCAACCGTGGCAGCTTGAAGATGCGTGGACTTCAACTCCCAGAATTCCCAACACCCAGCCAGTTGGCTGGGGAATTCTGGGAATTGAAGTCCACGCGTGTTCAGGTTCGCCATGCTTGAGAAGCCACCGCTCTAACCTCCCTTCCCTCTAACCTATCCAGGCCGATGGTTTGGGGACTAGATGACTTCTAGCTCCCCTGGCATGAGAGAGAATTTGCATGCTCCTCCCTTTGATTCTCTCCCTCCCTGTATCTTGTTTGGACATTGGTTTTAATAATAATAATAATTTTATTTGTATACCGCATCCTCTCCCCGAGGGGACTCGGAGCGGTACATGTTCCTGCACGTAGTTCGAAAGAGATGGGGAAATAATTTAATACTTTAATTAACAAAAAAAGCAGCCCTCTTAAGATCTTGGGGAAGCAGGGGGGTTGTTTGTGGTTTTAGGAATAAGGACAAAATGATTGTGGATAGCTATGAACCAAGCACAGTTCCTTACATGCCCAACGAACATCCCTGTCTGAAATGGAGTCTGCGTTTCCCATCCATGTTCTCTGTGCTCCTGGATTTTTACTCCTCCCTCCCAGCCTCCCTCTCTCTCTCTCTCTCTCTCTCTCTCTCTCTCTCTCTCTCTCTCTCTCATTTCTTGCTCCACAGGTGAACTGTCTCTCTTAGCAGGGGAGGTCCCTCTTTCTCAGGCTGGCAGCGGCAAGGACAGCCCCAGTGCTTTTGATATGGCTGCTGTGGCTGGGTCGCTTCCGGAGAGTTGCAAGCCGATGCGCAAAACCCCCGAGTCTTTCCTGGGCCCCAACGCAGCCCTCGTTGACCTGGACTCTCTGGTCAGCAAACCTGCTGCTCCATCCAGCAGCGCCAAGGCTTCGAACCCTTTCCTCCCCCCTGGTAAGGGCGTGTAGGCGTTGGGGGTGTCGCGGGCGGGTTAGAGCAAATGAAGGGGTTCCCTACTCGTTGCTGCGCTCAAGGAGAGAATCAAACTTGGTTTGAGGTCTAGGAAATCGGTTCCATTGCCCTGGTTTCCCTGGGATAGAAATCAAAAGGAATCATCCTTGTCTGGATTAATTACAGATAGTCCTCGACTTACGACCGCAATTGAGGCCAGGACTTGTGAATCTGGCTTCCACATTGACTTTGCTTGCCAGAAGTTCGCAAAACGTGATCACATGACCCTGGGACACTGCAACCGTCATAAATACGAGCAAGTTGCCAAGCATTTGAATGTAAGTCATGTGACCATGGGGATGCTGCAACGGTCGTAAGTGTGGAAAAATGGTGAGAAGCCACTTTTTTCAGTGCCATTTTAACTTTGCACAGTCACTAAAGAAACTGTTGTAAGTTGAGGACTACCTGTATAAGCAGCATTGAAATCGGACTAGCCAGGTTGGTGTAGTGCTGTGATGGTGAACCTATGGCACATGTGCCGGACATCAATCCGGGCACTGGAGCCGTTGTCTGTTGCTCTTCCGGGTTTCGGTGCGCTGGTCAGCTGATCTTCATGCATGTGGGTGCCCTGGAAACCTGAAGAGCAGCCGCCTGGTGTGCATGCCGTTTGGTTTCTGGTGCGCACATGTGCATTGGCCAGCCAGTCTTTGCACACGCATGAGTACCAGAAACCAGAAGACCAAGTGGCCGGTGCACATCCACGCGCCGAAAATCTGAAGATGCACACTGGGTGGCTTGTTCTTATGTTTCCTGGCATGCACGTGCACACTCCCATTTCAGCACTCGGTGCCAAAAAGGTTCGCCAACACTGGTCTAGTTGTTAAGGCACCAGGCTAAAAAGCAAGAGACTGTGAGTTCAAGTGTTGCCTTAACAATGAAAGACAGCTGGGTGACTTTGGGCCAATCACTAGGAGCCTTTGAATTACAGTCCCGCCTTAGGCATGAAAGCCGGCTAGGTAACTTTGGGCCAATCACTAGGAGTCTTTGAATTATAGTCCCGCCTTGGGCCTGAAAGACAGCTGGGTAACTTTGGGCCAATCACTAGGAGTCTTTGAATTATAGTCCCGCCTTAGGCATGAAAGATGGCTGTGTGACTCTGGGCCAGTCTTGGTCCCTCAGCCCTATCCCACCTCATAGGGATGTTGTTGTAGGGAGAATCGGAGAAAAGGGTTTTAGATATGTTCGCCACCTTGAGTTATTTGCAAAAAATAGTAAAGGCGGGATACGGATGAATAAAATTTAAATTCTCTTTTGGAACAACTTCATCCCAATTTGATTGCACGACAAAATGTTAATTAGCAAGCAAACCTCCATTGGTCTCAGCTGGGGTATGGGAATTATGGGGTGTGATTGCCAAAAATATTTCAAGAGTAATGGCTCAGATTTTGACTGTGGAAAACCAAGATTCAAGTTCCCACTTCACTTCAGGGCTTACCGTCTCTCAACTCAGCCTACCTCAAAGGTTTCCCGTGGCTACGAAATGAATGACTCCGTGCGTGTCATCCTGAGCATCTAAAGCAGAGGTCTCCACATTTGGTAACTTGAAGACTTGTGGACTTCAACTCCCAGAATTCTCCCAGCTATGCTGGCTGGAGAATTCTAGGAGTTGAAGTCCACAAGTCTTAAAGTTACCAAGTTTGGAGACCCCTGATCTAAAGCATGGGTGTTAAACTTGATTGTGTCACGTAACGTATTGTGACATTTTTTTGACTTTGCGGAACTGTGATGGGTGCGGCCTGCACATCCGGCCCATGGGCCACCAGTTTAACACTCCTGAAAGGGATGGGTGGGAAATGAAGGTTGTAAGACTAGAAAGGTAGAAATTCCTTTATCTCGATGGTTGACCATTTGGGGAAATCTATCTGGAGGTTTTATTCATGGAACAGACTTTGCTGGCTCTGAACAGGGCCAGACTGACAGGTGAAACTTTTCTAGAGCAGTGTTTCTCAAACCTGTGTGGACTCAATGCGTGGACTTCAACTCCCAGAATACCCACCACCACCACCATCCCCCAGGCAGCATGCTGGCTCAGGGGTCCTGGGAGTTGAAGTCCACACATGTATTCCAGATGCCAAGGTTGAGAAATACATTTCTAGAGGATGTGCTAGAGCAGCGTTCCTCAGCCTTGGCAACTTGAAGACGTGTGAACCTCTGCCAGGGTTAAGCAACATCCTCCAATAGCCAGGCCTCTGGGGTTTTTAGGCCAGAAGGAGGCCCTCTGGGCTTCTCTGTAATGATCCTTTCTTTTCTGTCTTCTTGCCTGCTGCAGGTTCAGCTCCTGCCCCATCTGCCTCGGCCACCAATCCATTCCAGGCAGCGGCAGCCACCCCGCTGTCACTCAATCAGCTGCGTGTCAGTCCAGTACTTCCGTTGTCCCAGCCAGCGCCACCAGCGTTTCCTGCCACGGCTCCAATGGTCTCCGTATCCCCCATGGCTCCCGGGATGCCCTTAGCCTCTGTTTCCCCCATGGTGGCGGTGCAGCCCTTGGGGGCTGTTCCACCTATGGGGCTGCCTGTCATGGGGCTGCCCCCTCAGAGCCTGCCCCCTGCCGGCGTTGTTCCCAGCAGCACTTCGGCCTCCACCCTGGGGAGCACCAACCCCTTTTTGCTATAACTGGGGGACCTTCGGCCCGGCGTTGACCACCCAAACATCCCCTTTTGCCCTGTGTCCCCCATTGGCAGTGGGGCCCCTCCGACGGCAGCCACCAAGCAAGGGCAACTGGATTGGGGTGGGAGGGGGGAAAGGGAGGGACTCAAACCCTTGCAGGCCCTCCACCCCCCATGTTGGGAGGTCAGGAGAGACTTTCTGCAAATTGGTTTCCCCTTTCTCCCCAGGCCTGCTCAGCGGGGACCTGGAAGAATCCGTTTCTACTACCAAAGTCGAGGGAGCCGCAGTGGCCACACCCAGTGACTAATTCAATGGGGAGGAATCTAGTCACAAAAGCAGAACTGGGGGAAGGGGGGCTTCCTTAAAAATGATGTTTGAATTCTCTCCCCCCCTCCCCCCCCTTTTTTTTTCTTTTTTTTTTTTTTTGAGTACCTATCTGGGAGGTAATGCCAGATTTGGAATATTGATATTCCATTTTTTGTTTTGTTTTGTTCATCAATCTCTGTCTTCTCCATTGTGGAAGGCTAGACGAAAGGGAAATTGCTAACTCCCTAACTCTGTGTTGCTCCAGATGAAAATATTTGGGGAAAGGAAGACACAACCTTTAAAATTATTATTTTTTTCCCCCTTGGATACTCCCTTCCCTTCTGAATGTTTGTTGCATCTTCTTCAACCTGCCTTTCTCCCCACAGCCCCTTAGCTGGGACCACTTTTTCTGGTTTTGGGGGTATCCCCCCTCCCCCCGGGGAAGTAGAGGGTGGGGTGTGTGTGTGGGGGGTGTAACAGGGACAATTGACACCTTAGAATACATCTCCCTCTGTTCTTAGGGAGATGCCACTAACTTTAATGCCACAGACCAGAACTAGGTCATACTCCCGGGACCCTCTACCCCTCGTGCACCCACTTTCTGCAAAGGATATGGACCCTAAAAGAATATCCTTTTGCAAGAAATGTAGGGTCTTGCCAACGCATTGAGTGGGTCAATGGCAGGAAGGACCTTGAAACACTCAACGCAACCTACTGTGAAGGGGAATCCGGGCGTCCTGAGATGCCAGAAAGCCTGTAAAGGCAAAACTCCCCACCCTGGACCACAACTAGACTTCCTTGGCCCGTGTCTTGGAAGGCCTGAAGGACGGAAGCCCCTGCTGCGTTTTGGAACAGCAGGACTTAAAATTCTCCGTCCTGGTCTTGTGGGCCACGGCCAATTCAACCGAGGAGACCAAGGAATCACCCGAAAGCGTGGGGCTTGATGGCCAGCAGAGTGGAGCGGCTCCTCCTGCCTCTGGCCCAGTTGCTTTCCAGGCACGGCCTGCATGGCAGCCTCCTTCCATGTCTTTGGGGGTTGGACGCCCTGTGTGGCCCACCGGGAAAGAGTGCCGTTTCTCAGATGCACAGCCAGAGAAGAGGCCTGCGCTTCAACCAGCCCAACTCCGAAAGAGCCTCGAAACTTCTTCGGACTGGCGGGGTGGGAGCAGAGGGAGGGACAGGAGATGTTGGGTGGTCACTTTTTACCCCTTCTACGGCAGCAGCTTGTGGGGGAAGGGAGTCATGGCTGTGTGTGTGTGTGTGTTTGTGAGTGTGTGCTGTTTGTGTGTATGTGTTGCTGCTTTTCTAAATTCTTCTTTGATGCTGGGGAGGGGGCACTCGTTAGCACCCAGGACAATCTGTTCGGCCTTTCTTTTCTCCCCCCCCCCCCCCGCCACCTCCAAATAAATTCTTGGAATGTGTTTCCTATGCCTCCCTCAGCCCCCCCTCCCCCATCATGCTGGGGTTGATTTCTCCCCCCTCCCCCCATATCAGTATATTTGAATCATTGTGTCATTTGTTGGGGGTGGGGAGTGATTTAGCTGTGTGTGACCCTCCCCCTTGGCTGAGTCCCCCTGCCTCCATTTCCCCCTCCCAGGTTCCTAACCGATTCTGGTATGCTTCAGAAAAAAAAAATGCTATTACTGAAATGTAATAAATGGAAATTCTTCTATGGCACCAAAGGCTTTGGCCCCTTTGAGATTTGCTTTGTATGGAAAACGGAGGGAGCGTTGGGCAATATCCTTTAGCAATAGCAATAGCAATTAGACTTATATACCGCGTCACAGTGCTTTTACAGCCCTCTCTAAGCCGTTTATAGTATCAGCATATTTCCCCCCAACAATCTGGGTCCACATTTTACCCACCTCGGGAGGCTGAGTCAACCTTGAGCTGGTGAGGATCGAACTGCTGGCAGTCAGCAGAGTTAGACTGCAAAACTGCATTCTGATTGCTGCAACTGGCCCTTCCCATCACAGGGCTTCCCTGGGTGGCAGTCAGGAGATCAGCCCAACTAAGAGAACAGCCCAACTAGAACAGCCCAACTAGGAGATCAGCCCAACTAGGAGAACAGCCCAACTAGGAGATCAGCCCAACTAGGAGAACAGCCCAACTAAGAGATCGGCCCAACTAGGAGAACGGCCCAACTAGGAAGATCAGCCCAACTAGGAGATCAGCCTAACTAGGAGATCAGCCCAACTAGGAGAACAGCCCAACTAAGCATGTTGCGTGTTTGACAAGCCGTGAGCCCCTCCTGAATGACTCTTCCCCTTTGTGGGCCTTACAAAATTCTTGGGTTTGGGGGCGGGTGGAGGAAGCAAGGAAAAAGGCTGGTTAAGCCAAGTTTGTGTGGCTGCACAAGTGACGAAGATATAAAGTTGTCCTCTCTGTGCAAACAAAGCAGAAGCACACAGCCTCCTTCCAAAAGAAAAAAAAACAATCTGCAGATAGTCCTTGACTTATGACCGGGATTTGAAGTTCTGAGTGTTATTATCCACCCATTCCTACAGTCACACAACCAAACGTCAGGCGGTTGGGTTGCATTTGTGGTCACTTGCGGCCTCTCACAGCCACGGGACTGCCTTTTACAATGGCTTTGCCAAAAACTGGCACTTAGTTCTGGTTTTCGGCAAAACTATGCTCAAAGCCGATCATTACTTCAGTTAATGACCATGGGGTTAGCTTAGCAACTGCCGCAAAAAAAGGAGGTGATATTAAAGTCGGTCATATGACCAACCTGTTTACTAAACAGGCTCCATGGCAGTCATAAGGTGAGGCTACCTGTATCTTGATTTAGGAGGGCCAGTGTGAAAAGTCTAATCAAAGTAAAACTTGCTTCCAGATGTCATGCAGACCACAAGAAAAGTTCTGGCAATTTTTTTTATTGCTATTTCTGTTTGGGGTTTTTTTTTTATCCTTTTGCAAAACCTTATTCCTGAAAATAAAGAGCACTGCAGAAATGCTCCTATTGCTGGCACCAAAACACACTTGGAGTGATTGTTTAATAATAAGATGATAGGGTCCATACAACATGCTAAACTATAATCCAGGGGTTCCCAAACTTAGCAACTTGAAGACTTGTGGACTTCAACTCTCAGAATTCTCCAGCCATCTCTGTGTATAATCCATTATTTATAAATCTCCACAGATAAAATGTACAGATTGCTCAAAGCCATCATGTGGCTTGAGGTTGCTCTGAATGAAACTCAACTACCACAAAAAAAAAAAAAAAAAGAGGTCATAAAATGGGTCTTTTCACACGACCTGTTTCCTGACCATAATAGACAGTGTCCATTTGTGGTCATAAGGTGAAGACTACCTGTATGTGGTTTACCTGAATGCTATACAGATCAACTGACGGCAGTTCATTTAGTGACCATTTGAAGTTACAGCGGCATTCGAAAAAGTGACTTATGACCATTTTTCACACAACCACTGCAGCATCCCCATGGTCACATGATCAAAATTCAGCCGCTTGGTAACTGGCGGTTGCAGTGTCCTGGGGTCACGTAGTCACCTTTTGCGACCTGACAAGCAAAGTCAAATTCGCTTTACAAGTCTGTTACTAACTTCACTGCACTACTTCACTAAACTGTGGCAAGAAAGGTAAACTGCAAAACTCACTCAACAGCTGTCTCGCTCAGTGACAGAATGTTTGGGCTCAATAATGGTTGTAAATTGGGGAATACCTGTATATATATATATATATTTGTTTTTGTAGATCGCAAAAAAGCAAAGGCCCAGGCCTGATGATGATGGGGGTGATCCCATCGAAACGTTGCAAAAACACCTTTAATTTTACACGGGAAAAGACCCGAATAAACCAAAATCTACATACATACATACATACATACATACATACATATATTAGATTTATATATATGTTTTATATATATATATATATATATATATTCTGGAGCATTGGGCATGTCGTATTCTGGAGGTCCGGGTATGTCGAATTCAGGGGGAATATATATATGCTTTCGTAGATTTTCACAGGTGTAGGTATGATGGCATTGCTGGCTTCGGGGATTTTCCCGTGTATAAGGCATGGAGATGTTATTGCAACGTTTCGACAAGATCTCACTTGTCATCATCAGGCAGGCTTCTGTCTGTGACTGTGACTTCAGTCACAGTCACAGACAGAATATATATATAACAAAACGAATATATATATAACAAAACGATATATATATATATATATCTCGTCATCCAAGCCGGCCAAGACGTTTGTGTATATATATTATATATTCATATTGTGACTGTGACTGATATATATATATCAACCTGGTTATCTGCAGAGTGTCTTGGACGACGTCTTGGCCGGCTTGGATGACGAGTTGTATTTTAAGACAAGTCTTTTCAAACTACCTGGAGATCTTGAAGGAATGAAAATAATTTTGTTCACCCATCATGGATCTTACCCTTTGGTTATCTGATGTAGGAAGGTATCATGGTAGCCCTAAGATCTTCCTGAGCCAAGCATGTGTACATGATTGAAAGATTAAGTCACTTTGTATTCTTGGCTAATTCTGGCCTTAATTAGTTTCTGATTCATGATTCCACCTGAAAATGTGTGGGTTCTGTCAGGCCGCCCTGACTTAACGCACCACTGTGAAGCTGCAGGTGGAAAGATGTTGCAGAGTGAGAAGAAATAATTCCACTTACTTTCCTACTGTAAGCAGTTTAATTTTGGGCATCATTAGAAGCTAGGAGGGCTTGGGATCTTGAATTCTGGAGAATTGGGCACGTCGTATTCTGGAGCATTGGGCATGTCGTATTCTGGAGGTCCGGGTATGTCGAATTCAGGGGGAATTGAATAGTATGGTACTGGAGGAGTTGGGGCAGCCTCTTCTGATTTTTCTGAGCTTTCCCAAGTTTCTGAACTATCTTTACCATCATCTTCATTGTCTTTATCATCGTCTTCATCTTGTGATTCAGTTTCTTCTGATGTCTTCTTACGAAAGAAGTACCTGCAGCACGGAGGAATTGTGAATGCAGCCTTAAACTGCTCCATTCTACCATAGGCCATGAGTGAAACTGCACAGCAATAGTACCCCACAATTACAATGTTTTACACTGTCTTGTAGTTACCGCCACTTGTGACTTTCTCTGCAAGCTTCCTTAAGCAAAGTCAATGGAGAAGCTGCCAAGAAGTCTCCGTTCCTGCCACTTTATTGCCTGCCTATGCTCTATAGCAGGGATCTCCAACCTTTGCAACTTTAAGTCTGAAGGACTTCAGCTCCCAGAATTCTCCAGCCAGCAAAGCTTTGCTGGCTGGAGAATTCTGGGAGCTGAAGTCCTTCAGACTTAAAGTTGCAAAGGTTGGAGACCCCTTCTCTATAGTGCCCACCCACTTTCCTGTGGGACTCACCCACACTCCATAGTACACCCCTCCCCCCATAGTCCTTGCAGTCATGTCAGGTCCTCGCTTAACAACCCGTGTGATCCTGCGTTTTTAACGCTAAGCAGTGCAGGCAGGTGATGTCACCCTTTATGACTGCATCGTTTTGTGACGAAAATCCCAATTCCCATGATAACCCAAGGACTACCTATATAAACCTGCAATAAAAATAGCTTATCAAATTGTGGAAGTGTTCAGATTTCATCAGACATCCATTGAAACCCTGCCTCACTCTCAAAACATCAACTAGGCAATTCTGGTGCCTCATTTCCTCAGGCTCAGAGCAATTGGTATTCTGCAGGAGTTTCTTCTAGCTTAGCACCCAAGTGTAACATTCCTAATAGCTGGATGATGTCAAGTTGCAATAAACTGATTCACCCACATATACAATGAACACAATGATAAGTATTGGGTGATTCCCCACCAGAATGGAGAATGGAGTCCAGATCTTGGTCTTGCACATTGAGAAAGGTTAAAAAAACTGGGTTCAGAGAATGCATCAAAAGTTAATTCTTACAAGAAAAAAATGGAAGGAACTGGGTATCCTTGAGATTTTTGGGGGGGGGGGGGAAACAGATGAAATAAAATAAGGCTTTGGAAATACCTTGAAATGTATTATAGGAGAATGAAAATGGAAAACTAAAGCTGTGAGAAAGCAAATTTCTGAATGTAGGGGGGAAATGGCAAGAACGATCAATAATTGAATCTATTTCCCAGAAAGGTAATGGGCATCTCTTCGCTGGATTGTCCAAGCAAACATCTGTTCAGGATGCACTGATTTAATACCTGTGCTAAGCAATAAGGTTAGGTTCAATAGCCTAAAATGATCCTTCCAATTCTGCCATTATCTGGTTCTGCAAATGCTAAGCAACTCACCATAACGTAACTCCCAATAGCACCAGCAAAACCGTAAGGGTTATCAGCACGGCTGCAACAACGTTGGTCCCTGCAGAAAAGGGAAACGGCGAAATAGAAACCTGGCATCTTTCTATGAATATCTCTATGAAATAAATATATCTCTAGGACTTCAGTTTTTGAAACTTTTCCTGTCAAGAAGCTCACTCTAGTATGGCCAAAGCATTAACATGAAGATCGGTGGCTTTTCCTTATATAGTAGAACAGGAGCGTCCGAACTTGGGAACTTTAAGATTTGTGGACTTCAACTCCCAGAATTCCCCAGCCAGCCATACTGGGTGGGGAATTCTGGGAGTTGAAGTCACGAGTCTTAAAGTTCCCAAGTTTGGACACCCCTGTATTAGAACATGGAAGATTTCTTTATGGGAGATTTATGATCCTGCAGACACAGGTTTTTTGGCAGGATTGCAGCCAGGTGAGGGGGTTTTTTCTGCCCAATTCAGTTAAGGGAGTCAGTAATTCTGAAAGAGGGGGAGGGAGATTTTGCACACATCACCAAAAACAAGCAATAGCAGTTGCACTTAAACCAGGGATGGCTAGTCTTTTCGGCACAGAGTGCCCAAACTGGAATGCACGTGCCAGACAACCAGAAACCCGAAGACTAGCTGGCCAGTGCTGCTGTGCCTGCTGGCCACCTGGTGTTTGCACGTGCCAGAGTGCTGGAAACCCAAAGACAAGATGCGCACCAGCCAGCTGGTCTTTGGATTTCTGGCGCTCCAACACACGAAGACCAGCTGGTGCGCTGGAAATCACAACAGCAGCTGGCAATGGCGTGCATGCCCACAGAGAGGTTCTACAGAGTCAGCGTATTGGCCCCAACAATCTGTGTCCTCATTTTACCGACCTCGGAAGGATGGAAGGCTGTGTCAACCTTGAGCCGGTGGGATTTGAACTGCTGGCAGCTGGCAGTCAGCAGAAGTAGCCTGCAGTGGAGTGGATGTGTCATTGGACCAATTTTCCTTCTTTTCTTAAAAGCCAGCAAGTGAAATAGAAAGAGTGAAGTTAAGACTTCCTTGATAAGGGGTCCAACCAACGTTAGTGAAATAATTCTATGTATTGGTGAGGGATGAAGGATAAGTTTTTTTTTAATTTTTATCCTATTCCATTAAGGAGTATTTTTAGTTTCCCTCTCTATGTCTGTATCAATTCCACAGCAATGTTGTGAAATAGATGTAAGCTGAGGAGTAATCTAACTGAGGCTGCCTACCTAGTTTAACAGCCTGACCTCGGTGTCATCTCAAAAATCTTAGGTTTTACCCTATAACCCCAGAGACCAAAACTTCTGTGTTTTAAAACAGCTTTTTTATGAGTCACCAGTAGGTCGATATATCTTCCCATTGCTGCTATTTCCCTCTTCATCTCAGAGAGATTCTGAATTTATGGGTTTCTTAGATGTCTGGCCACCATTATTGGATCTCTGCCTATTTTATACGTGCAGTTTGTTTCAGCAGAGACAACGAGAGATGGAGAAGTTAAGGAATAAGGGGAAAGAGATGGCAAAAGACAATTTACCTGCGCATATTCTGAGGTCATAGCAGGAAGCCTTGACAATTTGACAGTTTGTGCATTGTGCCACTTCATAAGGTCGAAACCGCGATTCGCCTGTGGAAGGGATGGGGGAGATGCTGTTAGACTGACCCTCCATATCCTGTGCAACATAAATTGCCATGTTCTCAACCAGACGCGTCCTATCTACAAGTAGAAGATTAAGTTAAACAATAATACAAGTCATGCTTTAGTGCACATGGAATGAGCAACCCCCCTTAGGGAAACAGTTCAGTGGTGGGACTCAAAATGTTTACTCCTGGCTCTGTGGGTGTGGCAGGGCAAGGATCGTGTAAAATCTCCATTCCCTCCCCATTCAAGGGCAAGGTTACTGCAAAATCCGCATTTCCTCCCCATCAGCTGGGACTCAGGAAGCAGAGAATAGATGGTGGCAGGGCCAGTCAGAGGTGGTATTTACTGGTTCTCTGAACTACTCAAAATTTCTGCTACCGGTTCTCCAGCACTGGTCAGAGCCTGCTGAAGACCACCTCTGAAACAGCTATTGAAATTTTTGAATCTCAGCATGGGTTCCTGGATGAACAATCGGGTTCAAACCACAAACGGCATGATTGAAACTTAAACCATCCTAAAAGTGATTTGGGGGGTGGGGCACACGGATGGGGACTCTAGTCTGTTATTATTCTTGTCTATTATTTATATTTTATCCTTTATTATTCCTGTGCACCGCCCTGAGTCCCTACAGGAGGGAGGGCGGTATACAAATCAAATTAATAATAATAATAATTACCAATATATCTGAAATAATCCAAATCACATCCAAAGCTGATCATGTTTTAGGTGTGGATTTCATTATACTTAGAATAGACTTATTGAACTCAATGGGGTTTTACCGTAATTACAAATTGAAGCTTTGCTGATTGCAGCTTTGCTGATTGCAGTGGATTTGCACCCATTCAGTGAATTTAATCAGGACATTATCCATTTTGCCTTTAGAAGTCCAGATAAAATTGACCCAGTCAATCTAGAATTGTTGTCCTGTCCCCTCTTTGAATCCTTGTCCCATTAATTTAAAATATTTTGGAGTACATTTCCCTTTCTAGAGACCGTGAATAAAGAGGTGGAGAACAGGATGTAGACCAGTGGTGAAATTCAATTTTTTTTACTACCGGTTCTGTGGCTTGGTGGGTGTGACACAGTGGTAGGTTGCAGGAGGTACGCCCCGACACGCGCATACTTGTGCCTGCTGGAAGCAGCAGCCACCGTATCGGAATGGTGCTTTGGAGGGCCGGCCCGCTCTCGTTCCTTACCTGTACTTGAAGGAAACGGGCCATCTGCGCACACACGTGCAACGTATGACGCCTGCCGAGCAGCTAGAGCATCACAGACACACGTGCACAGCACACGTTCCCATGGTGCACGCACGGCTCCAGTTGCAGCATACCGGTTGCAATGGGAGCCGAAACCCACTACTGGCGTGGCAGGGGAAGTATACTGGAAAATCTCCATTCCCACTCCACTCCTGGGGCCAGCCAGAAGTGGTATTTGCTGGTTCTCCGAATGACCGTATTTTTCGGCGTATAAGACGCACCTTTTTTCCTCTAAAAAGAGGCTGAAAATCTGTGTGCGTCTTATACATCAAATACAGCATTTTTTTGCCTCCTGAACCCCTGCCCCTTCACCAAAATGGCCATGCACATACCCTTATGGAGGCTTCCAGAGAGCTCCTGGGGGCTGGGGAGGGCAGTTATGAGCAAAAAACAGGGCATTTTTGCTCCCCCACCCCACCCCCAGCAGCATTTTATAAGCCTCCATAAGGCTATGCATGCAAAAAATTTTGACCAAAAATTGGCCTGTTTTCACAAAGAAAACGAGCCGTTTTCCTCGTTTTGGGCCCCCCATCCCTCTAGGAGCACTCTGCAAGCCCCCCCCCCCCAGGCTATTCATGTCTTTTATTTGAAAAAAATGGGCCCATTTTCATGAAAAACGGGCTGTTTGGGGGAGGTTTGCAAAGTGCAAAAAGGGGTTTTTTTCCCTTTTGGAAAGCTGTTTAGTTAGAGTGATTGATGAGAATTATGTTGGTGAAGTACTGTGCCTGCAGAAACAAAGATTTGTTCCAAAGGTGGTCAGTGATTTCCTTCTCCAGCACATGGGTAAATACACCTGGAAACATCTACCTACCTACCTACTCTCTCTCTCCTTACCTATTTACTGTATTTCTCTCTATTTCTCTCTCTATTTTTCTCTCTCTATCCCTCTACCTACCTACCTACCTACCTACCTACCTACCTACCTATCTACTGTATTTCTCTCTCTCCCCACCTACCTACCTACCTACTACCTACCTAACTACTCTCTCTCTCCCTACCTACCTACTGTATTTCTCTCTCTTTCTCTCCCTCTCTATCCCTCTACCTACCTATCTACTTTTTTAAAAAAAATTCCTCTTCAAAATCTGGGTGCATCTTATACTCCGGTGCATCTTATACTCCGAAAAATACGGTACTCAAAATTTCCGCAACCGGTTCTCCAGAACTTGCTGAATTTTACCCCTGTTATAGACCTATCTAGTTTAAGTGCTCAGCCTATGGTCTGTATAGATATCATTACATTTGTAAAACATCTCCATAAGTCTGGGATATTAGTTCCCTTAATTCTCAACTACTACAAAGACTTGTGTGAATAGTCCAGCAGTTTTGGAAATATGATGACACTGCTAGAATTTCATATAAGAATTCTGCTTTTTCCTCAGCGTATGGAGGGTGAACAATTTTTGATTCTCCACTAATGGATTTCAGCCCCTTCAGGATAGCTGCTGGAGAGATTGCCCTGCCCTGCTCTGTAGAATAGAGATTTCATTTTGCAGTTAGGAGGACCCAATGTACTCCACCGTTACTAATAGGTGAAGATTCACACACAGGATCATGGAGAATTTCTTTTGAAACGGGGTTTCTTGGGCCAGAAGGATGCATATCTGGCTTGTTTAGGCAGATGGACTCACCACAGGAAAAACTGCAGACTGTGAAGACATAAAATGGAAAGAAGGGATGAGCATCAAAGAATGAATTCCAGCAAATTTCTTTCACTCCTGGTCATAAATTCATTATCCTTTCCAAAATGTTATTCCCCAGCCCACATCTAAAGTTGTCTCCAGCATGTTCCATTGCTCTAAATCAGTATTTCTCAACCTTATCAACAATAAGGATGGATGGACTTCAACTCCCAGAATTCCCCAGCCAGCTTATCCGAGCTGGGGAATTCTGGGAGTTGAAGTCCACACATCTTAAAATGGCCAAGGTTGAGCAACACTGCACTAAATAATCTGCTTCCAGCTCTTCACATATGTTGCTTCTATTTTAATTATCTTGAACAACTGGCTTTGTATTTACGCTGCTTTACAAGTTATGTACAATGTATGTGGCTTCTTGAGTCGGAGAAGTGAGTTGTCAATGAAAAAAATAAATCAGCTTCCATAAGGCAAATATTGTTTCTTGAATCCTATTCATTCCTCCAGAAGGCGCTTTTTCTGTTCTGAACAGAAAAGTGAGGTGAAGTATTTGTCTGGTTCGAATGCCTAATGTGGTCTTTTTGGGGAGTGGGGGACTTTTAAAGCTAGCTTAATTGTATCCTAAGAAACATTAGGTTCTTCTGTGCATTGGCTACTTATCCTGATTTAAAAAGGGAAATTCAATTTTTTGAAGGGCTGATCAACTCAAGTCCAATGTAAACATTAACAAGAAAGAAAAGAAAAAGAACCTGGAAGATTTGGACCATTTCCCTTCATATTCCCATAAAGTCAGTCAAAACCGGCCACAAAAGAGACTTTTCAATTTCCAAACCGCTACTTTGGAAGTCAGACACATTTTTTGTATTGTTGGGAATCACAACTGGAAAAGCTCTAGGATAGTCATGGCTAACCTTTTTGGCGCCAAGTGCCCAAAGTGCGTGCACAAAAGCCCAAAACGCAATCTGAGGGCCCACGCCACATATGGGCATGCATCCCCTGCGCATGCGCTTTGCCCCTCCCCCCACCCATTTTTGGCTTCTAGGTTGGTGCAGGAGGCTTTCCAGGATCAAAATGCAGCATGGGGGGGGGGCTCGCGCGGCATCCCTACGCCCTGTTTTGGCTTGCAGGTTGCTGCAGATGGCCTTCCAGGCTCAAAATGGGGTGCGTGTGTGTGTGAACTCACTTAAAACTCCAAAATGCAATGCGAGTGCCCACCCCACATATATGCCCCACCTAGTGCATGCGCATGCTCCCTGGACCTCGTGCATGGACAGCAGAAACCCAAAGAACATCTGGCTGGTGGAAAGCGTGCATATATGCGTGGTGGAGCTGGGCTGGGGTGACTGTTGGCATGCCCACCTGTGGCACAAGTGCCATAGTTTCACCATCATGGCTCGGGGGGGACGACTCTATAGGGCTATCAGATCTGAGCTGCCACATTCCAACTGGCCACTACATAGCAGCAGAAAGACAATATTGCTGCCATCTATTGTTGTTTAATCTTGTTGGTATTCAAATGAATAAAAACCACAGGTACATATAATGACATTAGAAGTCCAGGCTCCAATCTGAGTCGGTTGCCGGGACCACCAAGCTTTTAGACTCGTGCTGAGGCCCATTCTCTGGGAACCTCTGTAAAAGCAAATGCCTACGGAGATTCTCAGCCTCATCCAGGTCATGGCTGTCCCAAAGGTTCTTTTCCAAGAAGCAACTGGACTTTCTGTTTTTTCTTTGAAGACATTTCGCTTCTCTTCCAAGAACCTTCTTCAGCTCTTACTGGATGTTGGGGAGTGGAAGGATTTATATTCCTTGCAGACTGCTGGTCATTTGCATTTAGCGGGTGGTTAAGGTCACTTGGAGGTTTATCTGTGTCATCAGGGTAACCTTAGTGGTGCAAATCGATGTGGAGCCTTCTTCAAACTGTTGAAAGGACTGTGTTGTAGACTGGAGATAGAGGGTGTCCTATCTCTCCCCCACTGTTGAGTGAGGGCTGTTGAAGAGCCTTCAAAGGACAATCAGAAAGTGCAGCTGCCTCTTGAAAAAAACACCTTTGGGATTCTCTAAAACAGGGGTCTCCAACCTTTGCAACTTTAAGTCTGAAGGACTTCAGCTCCCAGACTTCTCCAGCCAGCAAAGCTGGCTGGAGAAGTCTGGGAGCTGAAGTCCTTCAGACTTAAAGTTGCAAAGGTTGGAGACCCCTGCTCTAAAAGCAACACACAACCAAGCACCACATAAATAGTACGCATAGAACAGCCCAGTGCACATTCTGGAGAGAAAGGAGTTCCCTGCGGATGGGCTCCAGCACATATTTGAAAGCTTGGAAAAATAAATCTCTGGTCCCAGTGACCAACTTGGAGTGTATCCTGCAGCATTATCCTGGGACAGAAGACCAACACAACCACAGAATTAAACGCAATTCTGTTTATTGACAAACATCCCATTGAGAAGGTGTTGACTTTAGAGCCGTAGATAATTCCTCCTGAACTGCAAACTACTATTTGTTTACTTGCCTATACTTTGCCTTTATTTTTATAAATAACCCATAGCAACAAACATAACCAATAATCCTTTCTCCAGGTTTCCTCACAACAACAACCCTGTGAGGTGAGTTGGGATGAGAGAGAGTAACTGGCATTCTAGTCCTGCCTTAACCACTAGACCAGTGCTTCTCAATTATTTTCTGTCATGCCCCCCTAGGAAGAAGAAAACATTTCGCGCCCTCCGCGCGATTGTAAATAGTATCATCCGGGTCTAAAAGTCACACGGGCGGGTTTGGCTAATCAGGATAGAGCATCATGTCTATCCAATCGGGTTTGTTCTCCTCGAAAGGGAGGAGCATGCACAGTCACATGTACTGGCTTAATGCTCACTATCGATGCAAATGTCAGCAGCGGTAGCCCGATTTCTTTAGCAAGTTTCATTAATTGGGGCAGCGTTATGTTTCACAGGAGAAGGTCCTTGTCAGCATCTGACTGGATACAGAGACATAAACACGGGGCTTGGCTTGTTATGACAGTGTTTGCCGAGGTCAAACGCGCCCCCCTTTACGGAGCCTCGCACCCCCCCTGGGGGGCGCGCCCCACTATTTGAGAAGCACTGCACTAGACCAAACTGCCTCTCATCAAACCACACTGGAATTTCAAATACATCTGGACTAACTCTGCTGAGAAACAAGGCCTTCAGCTGGGCATCCTACCAAGAAGCACAAACACAAATATTTTCATTCCTCAAAATTCTTTTAAAGCAATTTTTCTTCGGAGCTGAGTTGATGCAAAGGACGGGTATCATAAGGGATCTGTTTTATCCATCTGGCAGTCATCTGTATTCTCGAAGGCTAGATCTTGTAGCTTGACTAATGTTTTAAATGATCTGTTCTTCACAAGACGATCGTTTTGTATAGGAAGGAGCAATGATCTGGCTCAGCATGTGACTGCTTTCTGAATGAACAGAAAAGGGAGAATTTGTGAGAAGGAAACAGAAGAAAAGGCACCTACTTTCCTTCACAAAAAGATTAGATGCTTCTTCCAAACGCTTGATGAAGTCTGCTTTTTCCAACTGTGCCTCCTTCATCAGAACTTCGTGATCTTTGGGTAAAAAAGAAGGGAGAAAACAGAAGCCAAGACTTTTGAGATACAGACGATGGACCAGCTGCTTCAGGCTGTGGGAACGTAGTGCAAACAATGGATAAATGAAATTTTATTTTATTTATTTTTATTTTAATCACATTTATATCCCGCCCTTCTCCACAAAGGACCCAGGGCGGCGCACAGGAATTAAAAAAACATACAAAACAATAAATACAAAATTTAAAAACATATTAAATTACAGTCCTATGCTAAAACCAAATTAAAATCCCCCGTTTAAAAACTATCTAAAATAGCCCCGACGGGAGGTTAGGTTAGGCTGGCTTGCTGAAAGAGATGTGTCTTTAGACACTGGCGGAAGAGGCGGAGGTCCGAGATGGTATGCAATTCAGGGGGTAAGTCGTTCCAAAGGGCAGGGCCCACCACAGAGAAGGCCCTTCCCCTGGGTGTTGCCAGACGGCATTGCCCGGCCGACAGCACCCTGAGAAGGCCCTCTCTGTGGGAGCGGATCGGCCGAAGGGATGTATGGGGCAGGAGACGGTGTTGCATATAACTAGGCCCCGAGCCGTGGAGCGCTTTAAAGATGGTCGTCAGAACCTTGAAGCGCACCCGAAAGGCCACAGGAAGCCAGTGCAGCTCGCGCAGGATCGGTGTTATATGGGAGCATCCGCGCGGCTGCATTCTGGACTAACTGTAGCTTTCGAGTGCACCTCAAGGGGAGCCCCATGTAGAGAGCATTACAGTAGTCGAGTCGGGATGTCACGAGAGCTTGAGTGACATCCCGAGTGAATATTTTTCAAGAGTTTATTACAATTTCTTGAAAGGACAATTGGATTTTTCATTAATAAATCGGAGGCAATTAATGAATGTTTTGCTTAGATTAACCAAGTATAGCGGTTGGAATATGATCACTCCTGATCTAGAATATCTAAAATTCTAACTGGAATGAGAATTTAATTGAATTCTTAATTGAATCGGTTTGTTATTAATACAATTCTTAATTGTCCCAAAGGCGGTTTTTCAGAAGGCAACTCAGGAGTAAAATCAAACTTACCTTTGCTACCGGTTCACTAATGTGAGCGTACGACAAACTTGGAGGCTTATCTGTGTCTTCAAGGTCACCTTAGTGGTGCTCCTGATTCTAAAAGTTGACTTTTAGCTATACAATTCGGGATTGAAGACCCTTTGAATGGTGTGGGAGTAGGAATGGATTTCCAGAGGAAAAATTGCAGACTATTATTATTATTTTTTTATTAAATTTATAGACCGCCCCCTCTCCCCCATGGGGACTCGGGGCGGTGCACAGGAAATTAAAAATCCAATAAATTCAACAATATACAAAATACAAAGTATTAAAACCGAATTAAATTACCCCTGTGCTAAAATCAATATTAAAACCCCTAAAACCCTAACAATTACCCCTTAAAATTCAGATTAAACAATTTCTTTTTGCGGCTAGATATATAAAAAATTAGGCCAGGCCGGCCTGATGGAAGAAGTGAGTCTTTAACTTCTGGTGGAAGGAGCGGAGGTCCGTAGTTGTTCTAATTTCGGGAGGAAGGTCGTTCCAGAGGGTCGGGCCCACCACAGAGAAGGCCCTTCCCCTGGGTGTCACCCGCTGGCATAGCCTAGTGGACGGCACCCGGAGAAGTCCCTCTCTGTGGGAGCGAATTGGCCGAAGGGATGTATGTGGTAGGATGCGATCCCGCAGATAGCTAGGTCCCGTGCCATGGAGCGCTTTAAAGATGGTAACCAACACCTTGAAGCGCACCCGAAAAACCACAGGCAGCCAGTGCAGTTCGCGACTACAGGAACCAAGAGCACCACTCAGGTGACCTTGAGGGCACAGATAAACCTCCAAGTGCTTCAAGGACCCCCGAAAAGGATGCAAATGACCAGCTGTCTGCAAGGAATAGAAATCTTCCACACTATCCTGTCAGAGCTGAAGAAGCTTCTTGAATGAGAAATGAAACATTTTCAAAAGAAAAAACAAGAAAGTCCAGTTGCCTCCTGAAAAAGCACCGGTCAGGCTTGGAAGCCATCCTCAAGCCTGCCACATATTCAAACATAATTCTACTGTGGTAAACTGGGAGGGAGGGATTGTACGGAGCACGGGAGATGTGTAGTCAAAATAAAATTCCTCAGAAAGTCAAGGTCATCTTGTCATCTTATCCGGATGGATGTGGTTGGGAAGAACTGGGTGGGGAAAACCTGGAAGCTTTCAGATTCGGGTTTTCCTAGACGTGCCAACATAGCTCTTCTAATAAATTGGAACTTTGAGGAATCCCTAGCCTTGGACTCTTATTGGATTGAGAATGCTAGTTGGAATCCTGACATTACCTTTGGGACAACCATGACCTGGATGACTGAGAATCTCTACAGAATTCTTAATTGCATTAGTTAAAATTTTGCCCACCAAAAAAATGAACACTGTGTATGAGTTTAATTAAGGGATGAATAATATTTAAGAGTTGGAATCCATAACCAAGTATCTTCATTTTTTGAAAGACCAAAAGGGGACATTCAGCAATGGCTCCAGAATGGATCATCTCCATTCTTACCCTAACACATGATAATCTCCATTCTGTTGAGCAAAATATATAAATCTATGATAGGATGGGATTTAAGAGTGAGGATGGCTGTAGATCTCTCAGTGGCAACTTATTCCCATACTTTTACAGGTAGTCCTCAACTTACAACTATGATTGTGAAGCCTGGAATTACAGTCATTAAATCATGCCAGTTGTTAAGCAAGTCACCACATGACAGTGCCTGATATTATAAGTGGAGTCCCCCAAGGCTCTGTTTTAGGCCCAGTACTCTTCAACATCTTCATCAATGATTTGGACGAAGGAATAAATGGGGAACTCATCAAATTTGCAGACGACACCAAGCTGGCAGGAATAGCCAACACTCCAGAAGATAGGCTTAAGATACAGAAGGATCTTGACAAACTTGAACATTGGGCACTATCTAATAAAATGAAATTCAATGGTGAAAGGAGTAAGGTTCTACATTTAGGCAACAAAAATGAAATGCACAAGTACAGCATAGGTGGCACCTTGCTCAATAGCAGTAACTGTGAAAGGGATCTTGGAGTCCTAGTAGACAACCATTTAAATATGAGCCAGCAGTGTGCAGCAGCTGCCAAAAAAGCCAACACAGTTCTAGGCTGCATAAACAGAGGGATAGAATCAAGATCATGTGAAGTGTTAATACCACTTAATAATGCCTTGGTAAGGCCACATTTGGAATACTGTATTCAGTTTTGGTCACCACGATGTAGAAAAGATCTGGAGACTCTAGAAAGAGTGCAGAGAAGAGCAACAAAGATGATTAGGGGACTGGAGACTAAAACATATGAAGAAGGGTTGCAGGAACTGGGTATGTCTAGTTTAATAAAAAGAAGGATTAGGGGAGACATGATAGCAGTGTTCCAATATCTCAGGGGTTGCCACAAAGAAGAGGGAGTCAAACTATTTCCCAAGGCACCTGAGGGCAGAATAAGAAGCAATGGGTGGAAACTAATCAAGGAGAGAAACAACTTAGAACTGAGGAGAAATTTCCTGACAGTTAGAACAATTAACCAGTGGAACAGCTTGCCTCCAGAAGTTGTGAATGCCCCAACACTGGAAGTCTTTAAGAAGATGTTGGATAGCCATTTGTCTGAAATAGTATAGGGTTTCCTGTCTAGGCAGGGAGTTGGACTAGAAGACCTCCAAGGTCCCTTCCAACTCTGCTATTGTATAGTATTATAACCTTTTTATAATGGTCATTAAGTAAGTATGCTGGTTGTAAAGCAAACACAATAGTGAATGCTGTGGTTTTTAGGTAAATTCATTGTCTGCAATGGATGCCTTTTGCTGGAAACCAGAAGTAAATGCTGGTTTTTGACAAAAAATGTAAATTATGATCACATAACCGTGGGACACTACAAAGTTGTCAAATGCCCAAAATGCAGTTACATGGTGGGGGAAGCGGGAGGGGAGGTCAGGCATTGTAACTTTGAATGACATCTGGGTGATCAGTCGTAAGTCGAGGACTAACTGTAAAAGCACCTCAAATCTTGAAAACCGAGGCATTTTGTCATTACATGACTGGAGACACTTGGGGACAACTGCATGCAGGATGAACTTTATTTAATCCTGATTACGAAAAATGTATGAAATGCCAAATTAATTTTCTTGAAACAGTGTCAAATTTCTTGACAGTCAGGATATGTTAGGGTGATGTTTTTCAACCTTAGCAACTGTGAGATGTGTGGCCTTCAACTCCCAGAATTCCCCAGCCAGCCATGTGTTAGGAGATACTATAATAACCTGAGATCACAAGCAATTTGTAGAAGGAAAAGGGTAATTCAGTTCCTACTTTGTTGACTTTTCTGTATAATTAGTTCGATATGATGAAGGAGATTGCCAGCCTCCCGTTCCATATGTTCTCGTTCTGCAGGCAGAGACAGAGAGACACAAAATGATGTTTGTGGAAACTTGCTTTATCAGATCTTCCAAGCACACTCTTGCACTCTGTCAAAATTAACCAGGACTAACTTAGAACTTATCCTACTACATGATGGAGCATTTTCCAATTTAATACTCTTGAAAATTACTAGGATTGCAATGCCTGCTAGTATTCTCAGCCAGCATAGCCAATCCAACCTTTGCAACGTTAAGTCTGAAGGACTTCAGCTCCCAGACTTCTCCAGCCAGCTTTGCTGGCTGGAGGATTCTGGGAGTTGAAGTCCTTCAGACTTAAAGTTGTAAAGGTTGGAGACCCCTGCATTAGAGGATGCCAAGTTGATGAAGGTCATTCAACTTGTGTATTATTCACTCATACTAAACCCAAAATTAAACTAACACAAACATACTTTGCATCCATGAAGGACTATATATTTAACAGAGAGAACTTTTTATGTTTTTATTTTGTCTGAAAAAGGTCTCTGTTTTCTCAACCACTGCAGAGAGTTTTTAATATTTTCTATGACACACCCAGATCATCTGAGGCACATGAAAAGCTGTGGGGTGTTTGTTTTGGGTTTTTGCCAATTTCAAAGAATGCATTTTGGAACATCTGGAATATGCATAGAGCAATGTTCCTCGTAAAGCATCCCCTGCCTGAGTCCTTCATTGGAGTGAATTAGCAAACAGATTTTATGTTACGCTTTTAAAAATGAAAATTTGTTTCTTGTTTTCCCCCCCCAATTCATACACATTTTTAATCAAATCACCAATATTTTTTTCAAATTCAGGCTGTCCTGTCTAGAATTTCTGATTGGCTAGAAATCTTACACCGATAGACTTTGATTTATGACCACAAATTGAGCCCAAAATTTCTGTTGCTAAGTTAATTTTGCCCCACTTAATACACTTTCTTGCCACAGTTGTTAAGTGAATCATTGCAGATGTTAAATCAGTAATACAGTTGCTAAGTGAATCTGGCTTCCTCATTGACTTTGCTTGTCAGGAGGTCACAAAAGGTGATCACATGACCTTAGGGCATTGCAGCTGTCATAAATATGAGTGAGCTGCCAAGCATCTGAATTTTAATCACATGACATGGGGATGCTGTCACGATTACAAATGTGAAAAATGGTCATAAGTCACTGTTTTCAATGCTGTTGTCACTTTGAACAGTCACTAAGTGAACTGTTATAAGTCAAGTATAAACCAGCTTGCTATGATGTGGCAATTTTTGCCAGACAGCATCTTCAATGTTTTTAGCATATATGTTGTACTATGTAATCCTGATTCTTTCTGTACAGTTATTTTATACATGATTGTTGATAGTGATTCTGGCGCGCATAATACGTTCTGTTAATACATTTTGTTCGGGTTTAATAAGTCACAACTAAGATCTGACTTTAATTTGTCTCCAATGACATTTTAACATTTAGAGACAACCCTAGATTTTTGTCAGATGTGAACAGCCTATATCTTGATGCATTTCCCCTAAACAACAATAATCCAACAAGCCGAATTTGAGAAAAATGCAAAACTGTTTTCTGAAACATTAAAATGTTATTATTTTGTTATCTTTTCTTAAAATTGTTTTAGAAGAGCTAATTTTTTAAAATACATTTTAACTCTAGCAGATTTTCTTCAACCTTAATTTCTATATTACAATCACTTAATGAAATCATTAAAATATTCATTGTTGCGGGGGTTCCGGATCCCGTCACAACCAGTACGCTGCGACGGGGCGTCTACTATGCGCGCATGCACACTCACCACCCGCAACGCTCCAGGTGCTCGGTGTAGCGTTGGGCAGGCGCTGTACGCTCCGTGTGCATGCGCAAATGGCCCAGTTGGGTCAAATACAGGTAAGGAGGACAGGCAGGTGTACTGGGGCATACTGGCCGTAACCCACTACTAGTTCAAAGTACTGGGACAGGTTTGTCAATGTGTGAGCTGTAATAAAGACTAATCATTCATTCATAGGTATAGGTGTCCGTTTTGTTTAAGAGCACTTTTTTTCAGCTTCTAGGCTTTCTCTGATATAGCCTGTAGCACAAAACAGACATCCAGACTTTGTGACTCAGCTAGGCACAGTCTGTGATTCAGAAATGGGCATTTCACGCTTAGCAGAAGTTCCTATCAGACACAACTCTGCTCAGATCTTCCCTTAATGTTATATATACCCAAATATCCACTGCCATACGAAGCAAGCTCTTTAACATTTCCCAGGAAAAGTGTCCCCAGCTTATTAGAGGCTGCTGAATCCTTTTGCAGCAGCAAGTTAGCATCGTAAATAAAATATGCAGCAGCATCTGGCCAGCAACGGAGGCAGGTACCAGCCAGTTTCACGGGGACTGCCCATAGAAGTAATCCGAGCAGGGTGGCTGTAGCCATGAGAACCAGAAATCAAAAATAGCATTTCCTGTGCCAAGGTGACATCAGCAATGGCTTAGGCATCATGGAACATCACTTCCTGTTCTATTCCTAGCATCACAAATGCTCACACCCACTGACTAGGGATTTGTTCTTTCTCCTTGGCAACATGTCCCGGGGTCACGGAGGTAGACTTTCTCCTGCGATTGCAGACCAGGAAAGAGGTTGCTTTGGTTACAGTTTACAGTCCTGTAAGCTGTTGGCCATGTCATGGTGCTCCATGAGGTTATGCTGGCTTGCTTCTTATGGCTTTTATCCTTCCAGGGGGTGGCCAGCTGCCTTCAGTGTGACCCCCGTTTCTTGAAACAGGTGGTGTCCCTGCTGAAGGAGACCCTGCCAGGTGACATTCCAAACCACGATTCCCTGATCACACGGCACATCCAAGCCTTGACAGATTTACACGCCACCTTCTTTCGGAGGAATTACGAACGGATTTTAGGTGCGACCAGAAGGCAAACAAATCTTCACGGCTGGGAAAGGGTGGGGATTAGGGCAAGATTACAGGATGACATCTGTGAATGTCTTTTTGCAGATGTCCGAGGAATGTTCAAGCTCAAATTACATATTATGAAGCAGTTACAAACCATCAAAAAAATGCAGTGGAAAGGTGAGGAAGAAGAAAATTGGGTAGGGATTGCAACGGAGTGTGGACTGTGATTATAATCTGCCTTCGGGAAATAATCCCCTGTTAATTATCTCTATAAATGTAATCACTAAAGTGGGCTGTTCCCCATAACCAGTGTTGGAAACTTGTGGTGCTCCATATATGTGTGTGTGTGTGTGTGTATGTGTGTGTGTGTGTATCAGCTGCTCCCAGCTGACCTTTTTATTGCCCTGAACAGGCGAAAGGGGATTTTGCAGTATTCTTCCCTTACCACGCCCACAAAGCCACGCCCACTAAAGTAAAAAACGACAGAGCTAATTACCAGAGGAGGCAGGTGAATGGGCTTATCAAAGATGTATAAAGGCAAATATCTCTTCAATGGTAGTTTTTACACTCTGATGATGTTAGCAGAGGCTAACGAAAGCTAAGTGGATAATATATTTTAAGTTTCGGAGATCATAATGTCTGTCTCATTATGTATGTGTGTTTGTGTGTGTGTGTTTGTGTATGTATGTGTGAGATGCACACACGGGTGTATATATGTATAAATATATAAACATATACATATATATTTAAATATATAAATGTATACATATATTTATACGCACATTTATATATATTTATATTATACTATTATACACATACACACACACACACACCATGTTTCTTCTAAAACAGGACCCAACCCAAAAAGAAGGCCCAGCACTGTTTTATGTGCATGCATTAAAATTAAGCCCTGCCCCCAAAACTTGACCCTATTTAAGCGCATGCGCGGCCAGGCTTGCTGGAGTGGACAACAGAAGGCTTTTTCGGGTGGATGGCTACTGGTAGTTGGAGTGACTGTTACAGGTAGGCAAGATGCATGGGTCGCGTCATTCACTCTTTTTGGCCGTGAAAGAAGCAGCCCAGTGGCCAGGCAAGGTACATTGGGCAAGGGGGTTGCTCTTTTGGGTTGTGAAAGAAGCAGCCTGGTGGCCAGGCGAAGCACATGGGGAACACACAGTCTCCTGGTGATTGGTCCAAAGTCATCAGGTCGGCTTTCACGCGCCTTAAGGTAGTGAGAAAGAACTCACCATCTATACTGGTGCATTACATCTTCTGGCAGCTACAAATCATCCTGTCACTAGTGTAAGGTGACCAGATTTTAACATTGGTAAAGCGGGTCACCATTGACCGGGGGAGGGGGGGAATGAAGCAAGTGCTTTTTCCGTACAAGACACAAATTTGCGCGGCATTTCCATTCTCTCAATTAGGCAGAATCAAATACTCTTCCTCCTACAGAACAAAATATTTATTTACCGTATCGAAGCTTTAACCTCCGGTCTAATCCCAGCGAGTTCCTCAAAATATTATCTCCTGAAGCAAAACGCAGGAATATTTTATCCACTGACGAGCTTACATGGCTGCCAAAATCTGTATATTCCCTTCCCGTTCTCCCGCCGTTCCCTAGCTTGTCATGCATTCTTTCCAAAAATCGGGACTTTTTTAAAACTCCCGGGACGCGGGACAAATTATTAAAAATTGGGACTGTCCCGCCAAAAGCAGGATGTCTGGTCACCTTACACTAGTGAGGGAAGTTGGAAAATTGAAGTCACTAGGGAAATTCCAATCTTAGTCTTCTTTTAAATCTTGTGGCCTCAGACATTGCCTCCATTAAATGAATGGATTCAAATACAGCAGGAGTATTTAATTCAAGGCCCATGGGCCGGATCTGGCCCACAAGATGCTTAAATCTGGCCCACAGGGCAGGCCTGGAAATAGCAAAGGACCAGCCCGCACCCCATTTTGGCCAGTGAAGTGCTGCAGGAGGCCATCCTGGCCGAGAACAGCCACAGGGAGGGGTGCATGTGAGCCCTCCCCGTGCCCCATTTTGGCCCGGTGGGGCTGCAGGAGGCATCCATCCATGGAGGAGAAGTAAATGCTGATCCAGCCCTCAAAGAAATCCAGGAGTTTCAAACTGGATTTCTTTGAGGGCCGGATCAGAATTGTACATCTCCAAGGATGGACGCCTCCTGCAGCACCCTGTTGACTAATGAAGCCAAGTAGATATCTATTGTTATTGATTTCACTCCTTCTCCCTACCATCAATGGGCAAAAAATAGTCTGGTAAAAATGAATTTAGTTTGTAGGTTGTCCGCTGCACACCTATGTTCAGTACTCTTGCTGGAGAAGGAAAAAAGCCATTTCCCCTCCAGTTCTTAGCTCAGAGTGGTGGTAATAAAATTAGAACTGACCTACAAGGAATCTGAATTGAAAAGGCTACGCCTGAATCAGAAGTCTTCAGGGCTATCCTGAAGGAGGCACCTCTCTCTTATTAAAGCAGCCTGGTTTTTCCTTAGACTTCTACACAAACATAACAAAAGATGCCATTGCTTTAAGAGTTCTGGGATTGAATTCCTTGAAGCAGCACCATCTGCTTGCTTTATTGATTTGTGGTTGGAGGCCACAAAAACACTTCCCTCCATTCCCATTCAAAGGCAGGCTGTTTTAGTAAAAGAGATCTACACTCACATGATGTGGAGTACTTTTGAATCTATGGGGTCCTTGGTGCTCTCTAAGCTTGGTTGTTAATTGCAGACATTACATTACCCAACATTGTCAAAAAGGCATTAAGAGTGGTTAACCTAATTTTGTGAAGCTTCTTCTCCGAAAACATTGTACTGCTAACTAGTCCATACAAAACCTTTGCCAGACCAATTCTCAAATACAGCTTGTTTGCCTGGAATCCACTCTGTATGTAGAAAATTAATACGATTGAGTGGGTCCAGAGGTATTTCACAAGAAGAGTACTCCAATCCTCTGCTCACAATAGAATACCTGATGCCACCAGGCTGAAAATTTTGGGTTTGGACAATCTGGAACTGTGCCGCTTGCGGTCAGACCGAAGCATAGTACACAGACTCAACCCATCCAAGATCGAGTGGCTGTGGTTTCCGGCAGCCCGGTACAACCAGTTGACTCCATCACTGGCCATAGGGACGAACATCTAACCCCTGTGGATGGGGCACGCAACGTGGGCGTCCTCCTTGATGCACGGCTGTCCATGGAAGATCAAGTGACGGCCGTAGCCAGGAGGGTGTTTTACCAGGTCCGCCTGGTCCGCCAGTTGCATCCCCTATTGGACCGGGGTGCCCTTTGCACAGTCACTCATGCACTCGTGGCATCCCGACTGGACTACTGTATCACTCTCTACATGGGGCTCCCCTTGAGGTGCACCCGAAGACTGCAGCTTGTCCAGAATGCAGCCGCGCGGGCAGTTATGGGCACCTCTAGGTTCTGCCATGTAACACCACTCCTGCGCGAGCTGCATTGGCTGCCTGACGTCTTTCGGGTGCGCTTCAAGGTGTTGGTTATCATCTTCAAAGCGCTCCATGGCACGGAACCTAGCTATCTGCGGGATCGCATCCTGCCCCATACATCCCTGCGGCCGATTCGCTCCCACAGAGAGGGACTTCTCCGGGTGCCGTCCACTAAGCTATGCCAGCGGGTGACGCCCAGGGGAAGGGCCTTCTCTGTGGTGGGCCTGACCCTCTGGAACGACCTTCCCCCCGAAATTAGAACAACTACGGACCTCCACTCCTGTCAAAAATTTAAAACACATTTCTTCTGCTTGGCCGGCCTGGGGTAATTGAACTGTTTTTTAGGGTTTTTAGGGGTTTAGTTTTAGTTTGGGATTTTAGCGCAGGGTTTTAGTTTAATTCATTTTAATATTGTATTATGCTTGTGGTTTTATACATGTATTTTTAAATTCCCTGTGCACCGCCTCGAGTCCCTTCGGGGAGAGAGAGCGGTTTATAAATTAAAATTAAAATTATTATTATTATTATTATTATTATTATTATTATTATTATTATTATTATTATTATTATTATTATTATTATTATTATTATTAAAATTGTCTGGTACAATATCCTACCTGACAACGACTACTTCAGCTTCAACAACAATAATACATGGGCAAACAATCGATACAAATTCAAAGTAAACCTCTCCAAACTCAATTGCAGAAAATATGACTTCTGGAACAGAGTGGTCAATGCCTGGAATGCTCTACCTGACTCTGTTGTTACATTCTCAAACTCCGACAGCTTCAACCTTAAACTGTCTACTATGGACTTCACCCCATTCCTCAGAGGTCCATAAAGGGGGGAGTGCATAAGACCACCAGCGTGCCTACCGTCCTACAGTCCTACTTTCCCCATTTATTTGTATTCATTTCCTTTGTTCATGTCCATGTTCATACTTATACCTAAGGTGATCAGATGTCCCGCTTTTGGCGGGACAGACCCGCATTTCCAGCATCTGCCCCGCATCCCGCAGCCTCTTAAAAATATCCCGCTTTTTGGCGGTGGGGGCCGGGTGGCCGGTGGCCGCTCTGCATGCGCTCAGAGGCGCGGGGCACAGGCAGGAAGTGGCATGCTGGTGGGCAGGCGGAAGGGGAGGGCCAGCGAGGGAGGAGCCAGGCCCAGGCAGGCAGCAGGTGGCGGAAGAGGAGGACAGCCTGCCGGAGCCCGCACACCCCTGAACTTCTTTGCGCCACGCCGCCATGCGCTGAGAGCAGCCGGACTGAAGCCTCACCGCCACCGCCTCCTCGCCCAGCTCGTCCCGGGAGCCCATGGTGGAATGGGCAGGCGGCAGTGAGGCTTCCGTCCAGCTGCTCTCAGCGCATTGCGGCGCGGCGCAAAGAAGTTTATGGCTGGGCGGGCTCCGGCAGGCTGTCCTCCTCTTCCACTACCTGCTTCCTGCCTGGCCCTGGCTCCTCCCTCGCTGGCCCTCCCCTTCTGCCTGCCCAGCAGCCTGCCACTTCCTGCCCTCGCCCCGCACCTCTGAGCGCGTGCAGAGCGCCCGACGCCCGCCCAGCCCTGCTTCGCCGCCCCACCAGATGCCTACCTGCAGGTGCCCTGCTTGGGGGGGGGAAGGGAGGGGGGGGGCTTCCCCCCCCGGACAGCGAGGGAAGTGGGTGGCGAGGCTGCGGAGCTGGGAAAGGCTGCTGCGCCCCCCCCCCCTGTCGATGGTGTCCCGCTTTAGTCAAGTTGAAATCTGGTCACCTTACTTATACCTCCTACCTTGTACATGTTTGACAAACAAACAAACAAATAATAAATAAATAAATAACTAGGTAACATCATCTGCAAGAAAACAGCCAAGCTCAGAGAGCATCAAGGACCCCACAGTCCAACCATGTTGAACTACAAATATTCTATTCTACTGGTGCTTTTGAATCTTCTCCAGCCCCGTCTTACTCATAATCATCTTCTCTTCCATTTTCTCCTCTTCTATCTTCCTCTTAGGAGTTTTGCTGTGGCAGCATTCTATGTACCAGCTACGCTTTTCCCTGAGAAAGAAGATTCAACAGATTCTGGAAGAATTTTCTGATCTTGGTACTGATTCTGAAGAGTGAAAAAAGAGGAGGCAAAACTTCCAGCATACCTCCTTCACATATACCTCCTTCACACACACACACACACACACACACACACACACACACACACACTTAATAACTCTATGACAGTGTTTTCCAACCTTGACATCTTTAAGATGTGTGAACTCCAATTCCCAGGAATCCTGGGAGTTGGAGTCCAGACATCCCAAAGGTGCCAAGATTAGAAAATACTGTTTTAGAAATATTTATTTTTATAGTAAGCACCATATTTTTGGACTATAAGATGCACTGGAGTATAAGACGCACCAAGATTTTGAAGAGGTAAATTTTTTAAAAAAAAATTTGCACTCTGCTGGCCTCCCAAACCTTCTGCAGGCCTCGTTTTTTAAAAAAAAAACAGGGCATGCATAGGCTTTGGGAGACTCTTAGAGCAGGGGTCTCCAACCCCCGGGCCGCGGACCGGTGCCGGTCCGTGGCTTGGTAGGGACTGGGCCGCAGCGCCAGAGAGGAGGAGGAGGGGGCAGCCCCCTGGGTAGAGCGCGCAGCCAGGCGGCCGGGGCAGGCTAAGGCGAGTGAGCGCGGCGGGTGGGGACGGGGGGCGGGGACGTGGACGCCAGGTTCCTTCGTCAGGTGGGTGGGTGAGCGAGCGAGCAAGCAAGCAAACGCGGGCGGGAAAGGAAACTTGCTGCAGCAGCGCCCAACAACCTGCCTGCCCGCCGGCTGCGGTTACTCGCTCGCTCACCTACCCACAGGACGAAGGAACCTGGCGTCCGGTGGGTGAGCGAGCGAGTGAGTAACTGTGGCCGACTGGCCGGCGGGCGGGTAAGGAAAGTTGCTGCAGCAGCGCCCAACAATCCGCTGGCCCGCTGGCCGTGGTTGCTCACTCGCTCGCTTGCTCACCCACCGGACGCCAGGTTCCTTCGTCCGGTGGATGGGTGAGAGAGCGAGCGAGTAAGTACAGCCAGTGGGCTGGCAGGCCGGCCAGGCTACTTCCAGGAGCTGAGGAGGCTGGGGGGGGGGGGAGACAGACAGACAAAGAGAGGCACAGACACAGAGAGACAGGGAGGGAGGGGGGAAATCAGAGAATGACAGACACACACAGAGAGACAGAAAGTGGGAGGGAGGGAGAGAAAGATAGACAGAGACACAGAATGAGTGATTTAAGTGCCTGAATGCGAGACAGACAGACACACACACACACACACACACACACATAGAGTGACAGATGGGCAAACAAAGGAGAGAGAGACAGAGACAGAGAAAGAAAGAGAAAGAAAGAAAAAGAAAGTGGGAGAGAGAAAGAGAAATAGGGAAAGAGAGAGAGGGGGGAAAGAGGGAAAGAAAGAGAAAGAAAGAGAAAAAGAAAGAAAGAAATAAAGAGAGAGAGAAAGAAAGAGAAAGAAAGAAAGCGAGAAAGAGACAGAGAAATAAAGAGAGAAAGAGAGAGAGAGAGAAAGAAAGAAAGAAAGAAAGAAAGAAAGAAAGAAAGAAAGAAAGAAAGAAAGAAAGAAAGAACTTATGACCACAATTGAGCCCAAAAGTTTGGTTGTTAACCAAGACCATTGTTAAGTGAGTTTCACATTTTCCAAGTTGGCCACGCCCACCCAGTCACATGACTGCTGAGCCACACAGCCGGTCCGCAAAATTTTCTTTAAAATGAAACCGGTCCCTGGTGCAAAAAAGGTTGGGGACCCCTGTCTTAGAGTGCTCCTGGGGGCAAAAACGAGCAAAACAATGACCCGTTTTTCACTTGTTTTTACCTTCCCCAGCCTCAGGAGCACTTTGCAAACCTCCCAAACCTTCTGCATGTCCATTTTTGCAAAGGGGGCAGGTTTTCGAAGGCCAAAAATGCTGTATTCAGTGTATAAAACGCACCCAGATTTTCACCCTCTTTTTTGAGGGAAAAAGGTGTGTCTTATACTACAAAAAATACGGTACCCCAGGTTAAATGCAGATAGGGGGGGACTCCAAAAATAAGCCTCCTACCCATGTTGGATTGTGAAAAAAGGATCTCAAAATCTATAGTTAGGTGAAAGTATCAAAAGCATTCGCAGCGCAGGAGATGGGGAAAACTCAAGCAGAAGACAGTGCCATCCAAACCCCTTAAAGGCATGTTGGAAAAGGTGCTTCTGCAAGTTGTATGTCCTTTTGGACCCATCCTCCCATCTCAGAGTACCTTGATATTATCATGGCAGGAAACGGAGAATATCTGTCGGGAGTCAGTGGAGTGGATGCTGAAGAAGTCCAAATGATGTCTGCAACTATAGCAGCCATCTTGAATTTTACTCTTTTTTTGTGGCAGAAAGAAATATGGCTTTTTTCTTATGGAAATTGTGGACCTTTGCCATCAATGAAGCAAGATTTATGAAGAGTTCCTCGGTTCCTTGGAAATAGGGTGGGAGTGAAGGAGTGTTGGAGTTTATTTCTGTCCAAAAATCCAAAATATCCCATATATCATTCAGTGCCCTTCCTTAGTACTCTAGCTCAAAATAGATTAATTTTATTTAGAACATGCCAATATCCGAATTGTCCCTTGGAGGAAAACTTATGAGGCATCCTAGGACCACTGTCTTGATACTGTATTGTTGAATTTCTTGCTTGCTTACCATTCTGTACTCCTGGTCATGTGATACAATTATGTACTCCTGGTCATGTGATACAATTACCACAAACTATTCTCCAAGGCACCTGGGGGCAGGACAAGAAGCAATGGGTGGAAACTAATCAAGGAGAGAAGCAACTTAGAACTAAGGAGAAATTTCCTGACAGTTAGAACAATTAACCTCTGGAACAGCTTGCCTCCAGAAGTTGTGAATGCCCCAACCCTGGAAGTCTTTAAAAAGATGTTAGATAGCCATTTGTATAAATGGTATAAGGGTCCTGCCCACGCAGGGGGTTGGACTAGAAGACCTACAAGGTCCCTTCCAACTCTGCTATTGTATTGTATTGTATTGTATTAGCTAGGAAAAAGTGTCGTGTTTTCAGTCTCTAAAACAATCCTCTTTTCTTTTTCTTTGCACCTTCTAGCTTGTTCAGAGGACTGCAGTAAGTATCAGACAAGTTTTGACCTTCACGTCTTCAGTTATTTACTACTTACACTAGTGTTTCCCAACCCTGGCCACTTGAAGCTGTGTGGACTTCAACTCCCAGAATTCCTCAGCCAGCCATGCTGTCCACACAAGTAGCCAAAGTTGGGAAACACTGTCTTAAACTATGGGTGCTTTTTTGAAGTACAACCCTGACCTTCTTCTTTCACAGCAGTGATAGAAGGACCTGTTCTGGACTGCTGGACATGTCTGCGTATCACTACACAGTGTTTTGATGGAGAAGTCTGTGGAGGTATGGATGGAGGAAGGGATTTTTTATTTATTCTGTGTCTTAACTCATTGCCTTTTGAAATAGACCTTCCCATCTCCAGATACGTTAACTTGTTGTTAGCCTTAAAGGTTAGCAAGGTTCTTGAATCTGTTAAAGATGAAAGAATATAGTTTACAGGCAACTGGGACCTCCTTTGACCAACCTCAGAAGGATGGGTGGCTAGCCCTAAGATAGGTCCTTCATAACTTCAAGCAATCAGTAAAACACCAATCATAAGTCAAGGTCTACCCATACCAGTCAGGTTTCAGGTCTGGGTACAGCACGGAAACAGCATTGATCGCATTGGTTGATGATCTCTGGAGGGCTCGGGATAGGGGTTGTTCCTCTGTCCTGGTCCTATTAGACCTCTCAGAAACTTTTGATACCATCGACCATGGTATCATGCTGCAGCGGTTGGAGGGGTTAGGGGTGGGGGGCACTGTACTTCAGTGGTTCTCCTCCTTCCTCTCTGACCGTTCACAGTTTGTGTTGGCGGGGGGGGGGGCAGAGGTCTCCTCAAGGTGCCTTACTTGTGGAGTACCCCAGGGGTCGGTCCTCTCGCTCCTTCTGTTCACCATCTATGTGAAGCTGCTGGGCGAGATCATCCGGAGTTTTGGGGTAAAGTTCCATCAGTATGCTGATGATATGCAGCTGTATGTTTCGTCCCCAATGTTGCCCTTGACGTGATGTCCTAGTGCCTGGAGGCCGTGCGGATCTGGATGGGGAAGAACAGGCTCAGGCTCAACCCCTACAACACCGAATGGCTGTGGTTCCCAGCGTCCTGTTACAGTCAGCTGGTTCCATCGCTGCCTATGGGGGGGGGGTGAGACCTTAGCCCCCACAGGAAGGGCTCGCAACTTGGGTGTCCTCCTGGATGCATGGCTGTCCCTGGAAGATCATATGATGGCTGTCACCAGGGGGGCTTTTTATCAGGTTTGCCTGAACTACCAGTTGCATCCCTTTCTGGATCGGGATGCCCTGCACACAGTCACTCATGCCCTCATCTCTTCCCGTTTGGACTACTGTAATGCTCTCTACATGGGGCTCCCCTTGAAGAGCACCCAGAGGCTTCAACTGGTCCAGAATGCAGCCGCATGTGTAATTATGGCAGCGACGCGATGCTCCCATGTAATACCTCTCCTGCGCGAGCTACACTGGCTTCCAGTGGTCTTCCAGGTGCGATTCAAGGTGTTGGTTACTATCTTTAAAGTGTTCCATAGCTTAGGACCTGGGTACCTACGAGATTGCCTTTTGCCACCAAGAGCCTCCCACCGGCCAGTACGCTCCCATAGAGAGGGTCTCCTCATGGTGCTGTCGGCTAGACAATGTCAACTGGCGACACCTGGGGGGGAGAGCCTTCTCTGTGGGAGCTCCTGTCCTCTGGAACAAATTGCCCCCGGAGTTACAAATTATCTGTAACCTACGCACCTTCCACCATGCTCTTAAAACTTTTCTTTTTCAACAAGCTGGGCTGGCGTAAATACAAACTTTATTAATCTTAATTGGGTTTGTTGGTTTTTAACTTTTATTATGGGGCAAATTATGTTTTTAAGTTGTTTTGACTTTTGTATATTTGTGTTTTATTTTGGCTGTAAACCGCCCTGACTCTTTTGGGAGTAGGGCGGTATAAAAATTAATCAAATAAATAAATAAATAAATACTTCTCTCTTCTTGCTCCCGTTTAAATATGCCCTTTTAGGCAATTGGACCAATAAACTGTTGAGGCAGAAAGATACTCTATCCAAGCATTAAATCATATGTGAGTTCACGCAAGACTCTAAAACAAAACACAGTTTTTGTGATGGAAGCTGCTTATGACTTGAAAAGTGATCATTAAATTATGATCCAATCGAAATATATTAAACAACCCCAATATTCACTGACTGTGAAGAGTCCTTGCTTCCATGCTGAACTTTTTGACAACAAAAAGCTAAAAAAGATTTTCTCTTTTTCAGTGGAAGACAAACGTCTGGCAGAATACAATGAAATCGTTCTTTATGTGTTCCTTGTTTGCGAGTCGGTGATAACCACCTCAATCATACTTGTGTGAGTAAACAGCCCAAATCCTATGAATTTTCCCAAATGATTAAGAATACAGTCATTAGATTAATTCTCCTTACTTACTCTAAAGAAATCAAAGGATGTTAGTGAAATGGATTTTCTTGTAAAACCAGTGATTATGCTTACCTCCTAAAGCAGGGGTGGGCAAACTTTGCAACTTTAATGTTAAATCCTCAGACTTACGACCGTGCCAGTAAGTCTGGTGAACTCTAATTGCCGCATTCCTGTATGGAGTAGACAGCCGCGTCTGATTGGCTGAGACGCGGCTGGCCGGATTCAGTCTATCTGTTGAAACAATTATTGCAAAGCGGTTGCGTCTGATTGGATAAGACGCGACTGGCCGGAATTTGCCTTGCCGCCTCGTTGAGGCTTTTCCCGCCTGACAGCTCTATATAAATTGCTGTCAGGCGGGAAAACCCTCGCCTTCGTTCCTATGCACTTTGCCTTGTATATAGTTAATAAAGATCTGTGTTATGACTACGCCTGAGTCGGAATCCTTCTTACAATCTAACATTTAAGTCCGAAGGACTTCAGCTCCCAGATTTCTCCTGGCTGGAGAATTCTGGGAGCTGAAGTCCTTCAGACTTAAAGTTGCAAAGTTTGCCCACCTCTGTCCTAAAGGATCTGGACACTCTTCCTATTCCACGCATTGCTAGAAGAGTTTCTGTGCACGCACAGAATTAAAATTTATAAAACGAAAACCTTGATCTTTTTGAAAAAAGTAAAAAAGCAAGAATTCCAAAGCACATTTTCTCAATTTTGGCAGCTTTAAGACATATGTATTTCAGCTCCCAGAATTCCCTAGTCAGTATGAATGCTGGGACTTGAAGTCCACAGATCCTGAAGCTGACACGATTGAAAAACATTATAGAAAAAATATAGGAATGCCTTCATCGGTATGACTATTTAGTCATGTTCCCTGGTGTGTGTTATGCTTTTTGGACACAGCATTGATGGGCAGGATCATCCTGTGGCATATGCAGGCAATATGAAAATATGGTAGAAAGAAAGCAAACAGAAATCTGAAAGTTTTGGACAGAAAATTTATCCCTTTATTTTTATTGGTCAAGAATTTGTGTAGTTTACTTTATTTGTTTATACAGGGGGGTCCTCGACTTATGACCACAATTGAGATCAGAATTTCTGTTGCTAAGCAAAAAGGTTGTTGAGTGAGTTGTGCCAGATTTTGCCATAGTTGTTAAGTGAATCACGCAGTTGTTAAGTAAATCTGACTTCCCCCAGTGACTTAGCTTGTTGGGAGCTGACTGGGAAGATTGCAAAGGGTGATCACATGATCCCTGGACTTTGCAACTGTTGTAAATGCACTCCATTTGCGAAACCCCCAAATTTTGATCACATGAACATGGGGGACTTTGTGATGTAAGTGTGAGAACCAGTCATGTCAATGCTACTGTGGTTACTACAGCGACAACGAATAGTTGTAAGTTGAGGAAATCTGTAAAGCAGAATAGTATAAATTTATAACACCATACCTTCAGAAGGATATTATGGAAGTATAATAGTATAATAGTGTGACACCATACCTTCAGAAAGATATTATGGAAGTATAATAGTATAATAGTATGACACCATACCTTCAGAAAGATATTATGGAAATGGAAAAGGTGCAGAGGAGGGCAACCAGCATGATTAGGGGGCTGGAACACCTTCCTTACCATCTGAGGCTGCAACGGCTGGGCCTCTTCACTCTAGAACGATGGCGCCTTAGAGGTGACCTGATTGAAGTCTATAAAATCATGCACGGTGTGGACAAAGTAGAAAAGGAAAAACTGTTTTCCCTATCACACAACACTAGAACTAGGGGGCACTCCATGAAACTTTTGGAAGCTAGACCTCAAACAAATAAGAGGAAGTACTTTTTCACCCAGAGGATCACTGGTCTATGGAACTCCCTGCCAGAAGAAGTGGTGACAGCTGTCAGCCTCGACACCTTTAAGAAAGGATTAGACGAGTTCATGGAGAACAAGGGTATCAATGGCTATCATTATGGATGCCTAAGGACACCCTCCTGGTTGGAGAGATAGGCAGGATATTTCTCAATGCCATTTGCAGGGAATCATAAGCAAGTGAAGACATCTGCTTGGGAAGACCCTGAAGCAAACGGTGAGCCACTGTGGGAGACAGAATGCTGGACTGGATGGGCTGTGGCCTGTTCCAGCAAGGCTGTTCTTATGTTCTTATAATTTACCACCAGCTTTGTCTGCTATTATATGTAGATTTGAACTCAATGCATGTCCATCACATCTAAGAATCTTCCCTCTCTCCTCACCACATTTCCTCACTTCCAGGTACATGGTGTGTTTCAAGTACAGGAAGCGCATGCTGCTAAAATCTTTGGGCTATTAACTGCATGTATAGGCCATTTCAGCAGCTTTTCTTTGTTCAAAGTATTCTTGATCTTCATTCTTGACAAGCCTGAATAAAAGAAATCCATTTGTAGGGAAAAGAACACCTGTCTTTTTATTTTTATTTTTTAGAGACTAGAATCACTTGTTTTAAAGTAGGGAGTAAGTTTACAATCACAAAGAGGTTTGTGTTTATTATGGGGAAGAAGATAAAAAGGCAAAATATGTGGGAATACCAATCTGTGAGCAAAGGTGTCTTGAAGGTTGGGATGGGCTGGTCAGGCTTCACACTCCAAAGGTCTAAAAATCATCTCAGTCTGCAGGCGTCACTTAGGAGTGAGGAAGGGGTAGATCACAGCTAAACATACCGATAGATCTGACTTCTCCAGTACACGATAATCCTAGAAGAAAGGCGGAATTAATGACTCTCAAAAATCTTCATGAGGTTTAGTTATTTGTATCACCTTTGGTATGGAAGAACGTTTTAAAACTTTAAACCAAAAATTGCTTCCTAAGGGGACTGCAGGCTGTTTGCAACACTTACGCGCCCATGATTACCAGGAACAACACTCCGCCCATACACAGCACAATGGCAACTCCAGTTCGAGCGATGTCTGGGTCCACTAACGGTTTCCCGAAGCGAAGGGCCAGGCGGTCTTGGTTATCAACTGAAGATAAGGAAACCACATTTGGGTTCAAAACAGGCAAAGTGCAGCCACTTCTCTTTCCCAGGGCTAAACTTCTCTCTACATGGGGCTCCCCTTGAAGAGCACCCGGAGGCTTCAACTGATCCAGAATGCGGCCGCACGGGTAATTATGGGAGCAACGTGATGCTCCCATGTAACACCCCTCCTGCGTGAGCTACACTGGTTTCCGGTGGTTTTCCGGGTGCAATTCAAGGTGTTGGTTACTATGTTTAAAGCGCTCTATTACTTAGGATCTGGGTACTTACGAGATCGCCTTCTGCCACCGAGAGCCTCCCACTGGCCAGTACGCTCCCATAGAGAGGGTCTCCTCATGGTGCTGTCGGCTAGACAATGTCGACTGGCGACACCCAGGGGGAGAACCTTCTCTGTGGGAGCACCTGCCTTCTGGAACTAATTGCCCCCGGAATTAAGAACTATCCCTGACTTTCGCACCTTCCGCCGTGGTCTCAAAACCTTTTTCTTCCTACAAGCTGGGCTGGCATAAAACATGATTTTTAAACTCAAATTTTTATTAATTTTAATCAGGGTTAGTTTGGGTTTTTTTTCCACGTTTCGGCCAAGGTTTAATATGTTTTTTAAAAGCTTTTAAAACTTTTGTATATTTGTTTTTATTCTGGCTGTACACCCTACTTCGGGAGTAGGGCGGTATAAAAAAACCAATAAAACTCAAACTCAACTCAAACTCAAACTTCTACTCAAAACAACCCTAATTTATTTCTTCTCTACCCTTCAGAGCTCCTCGTGTTTCCAAAATGGAAAGCAGAGATTTCTGCAAAAGCACATTATTCAAGTTTAGCCCAGAGGTGGGTTCCTACTGATTTATTTATTTATTTATCATATTTATATACCGCCCTATTTCCCCGAGGGGACTCAGGGCGGTACACAGAAATCATAAAACAGTACATACAAAAAACAATTTAAAATAGATTAAATTTAAAGTTCTGTGCTAAAATTTTAGTTAAAACCTTATTAAAATCAATTAAAACTATACCATTAAAACTATGCCAGGGCGGCTGCATAAAATAGATGTGTTTTTAGTGCCCGGCGGAAGAGGCGTAGGGTCCGTGATGGTACGAATCAGACCGGTTTGGCCAAGTAGGTAGTAACTCAGCCTGCCACGCCCCTGAACTGGTTCTATTGGCAGCGCCATAGGTGCCGCCATCTTGTTTTTTACTACTGCGCATCAAGTACGCACAAAGCATGTACATACCTGAAGCGCATCCCTGAGCGAACTGGCAGTAGCAGAAACCAAAACCCACCCCCGGTTTAGCCCCAGAAAAAAGAAACTTGCATCAAGACACAAAAGCTAATCTAAATAATAAACAAGAGAGACAGGAGGCCTGCAACAGAAGAGGTTTCTGAACTGGATGGGTACCTGTAGGAGATAATTAGATAATCTGGGTCTCCTTCAAATGTGGCTGAACTACATCAGGTACTTACAAGTAGCCCTTAACATAGGACCACAATTGAGCCCAAAATTTCTGTTGCTAAGCAAGACAGTTGTTATGAGGTCATGTTATGGCCTTTCTTGTCACAGTTGTTAAATGAATCAGTCAAATGATAAGTTAGTAACACAGTTGTTCCCCATTGACGTTGCTTGTCAGAAGTTTGCAAAAAATAATCATATGACTGCAAGATACAGAAACCGCTATAAATATGAGTCAGTTGCCAAACATCTGAATTTTGATCCCATAACCATGGGGATGCCTCGACAGTCATAAGTGTGAAAAATGGTTGTAAGTGGCGTTGTAACCTCAAATGGTCACTAAACAAAATATTATAAGCAGTGCTGGGAATAGAACAGTGGTGGGTTTCAATTTTTTTTAGAACCTACTCTGTAGGTGTGGCCTATTTTGTGGGCCTGGCTTGGCAGTCATGTGACAGGGTAGGAGTGGCCACCTTTTAAAATGTGGTGAAACTCATTTAACAACGCTCTTGCTTAGCAACCAAAATTTTGGACTCAATTGTGATGATAAATTCCTTCCTTCCTTCCTTCCTTCCTTCCTTCCTTCCTTCCTTCCTTCCTTCCTTCCTTCCTTCCTTCCTTCCTTCCTTCCTTCCTTCCTTTCCTTTCCTTTCCTTTCCTTTCCTTCCCGTTGGGTCACTGGCAGCAGCGGGCCAGATTTACTTCCAGGTACGCCGGTGGAACCCCCTCTCACCGGTTCTCTAAATTTCACCAACTGGCTCTCGCGAGAAGGTGCGAGCCTGCAGAAACCCACCACTGGAATAGGAGTTAAACAATATCAGAAGGTTCTAGATTTGTTATTCCAACAAGGGAATAGTAGTGTCCTTCTTGCAGCATGGCTCAAGCCATGTGATCCTGTCCACCATTAAACCATCTTTCCAAGCAGGCTCCATGTTTCCAGTGTCTTTTTCTCCACTTGGAGCTGAACCCAGAAGGACATTTTCTTCCAACATTTATAAGCTCCAATCTGCACTAGCCCAGCCCTGTTCCACTATACATTAAGGAGAGCAATTGCTGGTTATTTTTGCTATCGGAGATGAAATATTGAAAGGCGAAACAACGAAAAGGGAATCCACCAATTACTTTATTGAATTGGCTTCCACATTAAAATAATAAATACAACTCAGCAGATAAATTTCTGAAGCAGAATAGGCCTTGTCAGTGAGGGCAGGGTAATTCATGCTGGCATGCAATTTTGCTATCGCATGCAGGTGGAAAGTACTTTAAAATGGCAGTCTGGTTATGTCCCCAAAACAATTGTAAGTGCTGCCCTCTGCTGATCAAAGCAACGCACAGACAGGCTTTGAACCAAATCCTGTTTTTCAATCAGCCTCTGAAACATTTGCAGGTGATCTTCATGGCTAGCTTTCAACCAGCAAAGTCAATGGGGAAACCTGCAGGAAGTTGAGAGTTGCAGTCATGTGATGTTCAATCATGTGACAGTGCACTGAATAACCCTGAGTGATTTGGTCAATCACTGCAGCTGGAACTGACGTATGTCAGCATATTCCTGTGACATTTCACTTTACGACTGCTTCACTTAGTGATGGAGCTGCTATGCAAATTGCAGTTGGGAAACGAAGACTACTTTAAATTCCAACTTTACTTACCAAAGCATTGACTTAATGACAAGCAATATGCCGCCGCTGGTAAGCATCTTTTGCAATTAATGACTGTATATGTCAGTGATCCTGTAAGGGTATGGGAGGATAGAGAAATAAAGTTTGAGAAATTAACTTTTAAAATCACCACATAAGGAATGACTAGCTCAAGATAACCTACCTGTTCTAACCCCAATTCATGCAACAGATGGGAACAGCTCAAGACAATAAATGGGTCCAGGCAAAGAAAATAAAACAAATCCAGCCAGGACTCTGTCATTTACTTGAGAAAGGGCTGCACTGAATTATTTATTTTATTTATTTTATTACATTTATACCCCGCCCTTCTCCTAAAAAGGGACCCAGGGCCGCGCACAGGCGTTATTAAAACCATACAAAAATACAAAAATACATAATTATTAAAAACTATTAAATTTTCCCTGTGCTAAAACTAATAAAACTCTAAAATTTTAAATTATCCCTATAAAAGTCAGAAACGGGGGTTATACTAGCCCGGCTTGTTGGAATAAATGAGTTTTAAGACGTTGGCGGAAAAGGCGGAGGTCCCCGATGATGCGTAGATCGGGGCGCAGGTCGTTCCAGAGGGCTGGGCCCGCCACAGAGAAGGCTCTTCCCCTGGGCGTCGCCAACCGGCATTGCCCGGCCGACGGTACCCGGAGAAGGCCCTCTCTGTGGGAGCGGATCGGTCGAAGGGATGTATGGGCCAGGAGGCGGTTGCGTATATAGCTAGGCCCCAAGCCATGGAGCGCTTTGAAGATGGTCGTCAGCGCCTTGAAGCGCACCCGAAAGGCCACAGGTAGCCAGTGCAGCTCGCACAGAAAAGGTGTTATGTGGGATTGCCTTGAGGCACCCATAATCACCCACGCGGCCGCATTCTGGACTAACTGCAACCTTCGAGTGCACCTCAAGGGGATCCCCATGTAGAGAGAGTAACAGTAGTCCAGCCAGGATGTCACAAATGCCTGAGTGACTGTGCGAAGGGCTCCCCGGTCCAGTAAGGGGCGCAACTGGCGTATCAGGCGTACCTGATAAAATGCCCCCCTGGCCACGGCCATCACATGGTCCTCCATGGTCCGCCGGGAATCCAGGAGGACACCCAAGTTGCGCGCCCTCTCCACGTGGGCTAGTTGTTCCCCCCCAATGGCCAGTGTTGGACTTACCTGGCTGTACCGGAGTGCCAGAAACCACAGCCACTCGGGCTTGGACGGGTTGAGCTTGAGTTTGTTGCTACCCATCCAGCCCCGTACAGCCTCCAGACACCGGGACAGCACCTCGACGGCATCGTTGGGGTGGTTTGGGGTGGATATGTACAGCTGAGTATCGTCAGCGTACAGATGGTATTCCACTCCAAAACCACGGATGATCTCGCCCAGCAGCTTCATATAGGTGTTAAACAGAAGTGATGAGAGGACCGACCCCTGCGGCACCCCACATGTGAGGGGCCTCGGGGCCGACCTCTGCCCTCCTGTCAACACCCATTGTGACCGACCAGAGAGGTAGGACGAGAACCACCGTAAGACGGTGCCTCCCACCCCCAACCCCCCCAGTCGGTGCAATAAGATACCATGGTCGATGGTATCGAAAGCCGCTGAGAGGTCTAATAGGACTAGGATAGTGGAGCAGCCTCTATCCCGAGACCTCCAGAGATCATCCACCAACGCGACCAATGCCGTCTCGGTGCTGTGACCGGGCCAGAAGCGGGACTGGCGCGGGTCTAGATAATCAACTTCCTCCAGGTGTCGAGGAAACTGTTGGGCCACCACAGTCTCAACAACCTTCGCTAAAAAGTGAAGGTTGGAGACTGGACGATAGTTTTCTAATAATGCTGGGTCCAGGGATGGCTTCTTGAGGAGGGGCCTCACCACCGCCTCTTTCAAGATGGCAGGCAAGGACCCCTCACTCAAAGATGCATTCACAATGCCCTGGAGCCAGCCTCGTGTCACCTCCCAGGATGCCAGTACAAGCCAGGAGGGACACGGGTCCACTAAACATGTGATAGCCCTAAGGTTCCTCAACAACCTGTCCATATCCTCGGTAGCAACAAAGTCAAACTCCTCCCAAGATGTTGTCTCAAGACTGGCATCTGATAGGCCGACTGGGCAACTTTCAGTGGAGGGCAACTCATTCCGAATCTGAGTGATTTTGTCCTGCAGATAAGCTCCAAATTCCTCTGCTCGCCCCTGCAAAGGGGCTTCCCGCAGCCTCTGGTGAAGGAGGGAGCGGGTCACCCCAAACAGGGCGGCAGGGCGGTTATCTGCGGACGCAATAAGGGTGGTACAATACTCCCGTTTGGCCCCTTTTATCGCCACTAAGTAAGCCCTAATATGGTCTCTTACTAGTGTTCGGTCAGCTTTGGATCGAGAGGATCTCCACCTACTCTCTAGGTGTCTCTTGCGGCGTTTCATCTAGGCGTCTCTTGCGGCATAAACCAGGGGGCCTGGGTGATTCGACGCCACATGAGAGGCCACAAGGGCGCGACTCGGTCCAAGGCCCCCACGGCCGCACTATACCATGCGGCCACTAGGTCCTCAGTCGAGTCGTGGGGCAAGGACACAGGTATTGGCTCAAGTTCCCTCTGGAACCTTTCTGGGTCCATCAGGCACCTGGGGCGGAACCACCTGGGTGTTTCTGGTTCCGCCTCCCCGCGGTGGGGTGTGACAGTTGGAAAGTCGATCTGAAGGAGAGAGTGATCTGTCCATGACAAGGGTGAGATGGCTAAATCCTCTGTTCCAAGATCACTACTCCACTGCCCAGAGACAAAAATCAGATCCAGTGTGTGTCCTCCCTCGTGAGTGGGGCCCTGAACTAATTGGGTCAGGTCCATAGCCGTCATGGAAGCCATTAACTCCCTAGCCACCTCGGATGTTTCGCCCGCCGATGGCAAGTTAAAGTCCCCCATGACTATCAGTCTGGGGGTCTCCACCGCCATCTCGGCGATCACCTCGAGCAACTCGGGCAGGGCTGCTGTTACATAGCGGGGAGCCAGGTATACAAGCAGCAAGCCCAACTGCCTCCTTAGGCCCCACTTCAAGTAGAGGGACTCACAACCGGTCGTCTGAGGGACAGTGGTCTCCCTCGGCTCAAGACCTTCCTTAACAATAACCGTCACCCCCCCCACCCCTACCCAGGGCCCGGGGCTGATGAAATGCACGGTAGCCCGGTGGGCACATATCCACAAGAGGTGCACCCCCCTCGGGGCCCAACCAGGTCTCCGTGATTCCCACCAGGTCCAGGTCCCCCTCTGACACAAGGTCATGAATAAGGGGGGCTTTGTTCACCACAGACCTGGCATTACAAAACATCAGCCAGGGGCCCCAGTGCTGTGATCCTTGACCGCCTAGCCCGTGAGTGGAGCACAGGGGGTCAGGGCAAGTGACCTCTCGCAACCAACTGCCACGATCTCTCGACCCACAATGGACATCCTGTCTCCTGCCGCCTCTGCCCCTCCCCAAGACCGATCGAATGGGAACGCCCTCTATAGGGACCACCCCCACTCCCTCCTTTTTAATGGACCCATCCTTAATCCTACTTCCAATTCCGCCTGCTGGCCCTATATCTTGACCCCCTTCTGACTGGACAGACCCTCCCCCTCCCTCCTCCCTGGAGCCCCCTAAAATACGAATAACAAATTTTACTAAAAAAAACCTGAGACCAAGCTTCGCCCACCTCTTCGGATTAATAATGTATGTTATAAAAACAGCAGGGCTGTTCATAGGATGGAGCCCAACAGTCAAGATGGCAGCTGCAATCATGAGATTGAAGTTCACCTGTTTTTTATCTTTGAACAAGAAATGTTTTTTTCCCCTTTCTTTTAATATTTGATGTACAGATAATATGCCAAGATTGCTCATAATTTTTTATTTTGTATGTTATCTGTACATCTTTTGTTTGTTTGTTTATGATTTGGTTTTGTTGTTAATTGGATTTATTGATATTTGGGCTGATATTTTTTTTTAATAATTAAATCATCCCCTCATTCGGGTGTTCTATTCTGTAGAATATTCTATTCAACAACATTCCACTGAATCAATCAGCGCGAGAAAAAGATATAACCCAAAGTTTCACAATTGTAGTGAACTTGGGAGCTTGTCTGTCAAGATTGTAAGTTATGACAATTGTAAAACAGGTCAATCTAATTACCAAGCTGATTTTATGACCTTTTTTGTGGCGGTCGAAAGCAAACATTGCAGTCATAAAACAAACCGCTGCTTTGGTTCGCTATGGGCATGATGCTAAAAATGAAAGTAAGTGCTGGCTTTTGGAAAACCTTAATAAAATGTGGTCACATGACCACAGGACACTGCAAATACAGTGCACCTGAAATTCCATCATGTGACCATAGAAATGGCTCACCCTTTGGGACTTCAGAACTAAATTGTAAGTAACCTCAGGGCATGTCTATTGTAACTTGGAATAGTTGCTAAGGAAGTGGACTATTGAGGACTATTTGTACCTTGAGAATTCAGTTCCCTTTCCCAAATGTGACACCCTAGACCAGGGGTTCCCAAACTTGGCAACTTTAAGACTTGTGGACTTCAACTTCCAGAATTCTCCAGCCACAAGTCTTAAAGTTGCCAAGTTTGGGAACCCCTGCCCTTGTCTTTGGTCTGAATTGCCCCTCTTTACAGATAATTCCTTAGATTCAACCCTTGGCTACACATAATGCAGTAGGTAAGTATGAAGACTTTGACAGGCAAATGTAAGAATAATTACCTACGCAAAGGGGCTACATTTTTTTTTTGGAAAAAAGTTTTATTGGGTTTTATAAATTTTGTACAAATAGGGTAAAGGGTATGGTGTAAAAAAGACATTTTGAGAACTTTCACGCTGAAGTCGTCGACTCCTTTCGAGACTTCATAACAAAATATAGGTAATACATTTAACTTTCATTTGTACTACAAAGTGGAGAGAAATGCAAATATATCATTGTAAAAAACTATGCTAGCAAACATGTATAAACATCCAAACAATTATTATATTATATTGAAATAAAGTCACTTTTGAGATCTAAGTCTTTTGGCAATTGTATCTTCTTTTCCCTGGCCCCCAGTGGGCGGGGGCGCGGCCCCCTCTGCTCGCCCATTTTCATCCTCCAGGATTGAGGAATGTTTTTTAAGAAAGGCTTCCGCCTCTGCAATTGTTTTAATTCTTACTCTTCCTCCCTCCCAGAACACCAACATTCCTTCTGGCATCACCCACTTGAACCAGACCCCCTTTTTAAATAATCTTTTAGACAAGAAGGAATACCTCCTTCTTATCTCTCTAATCTTCTTCGGGACCTGCTTCAAGATAGCGACCTCTTTCTGTTGATAAACTAAAGGACTGTCTCTCTGCGCCCTCAAGATCCCTTCCCTTGTCAACCTTCTAACAAATTTAATATGTATCTCTCTGGGTACTTGATTTATCCTGGCATATGCTGAATTTATTCTATATATCAAATCAATGTCCCCCCTTATCTCATCCTTAGGCTTGTGTAAATAATCTGCTAAAATTGTACACATTAAATCAGTTAAATCTTCATCACTCGCCTCAGGAACATTCTGAAATCTTAAAAAATATGACATCCTTTCAAAATCCATCCTAGACATATGCCCAGTTAAATCTCCAATTTCATTATTAATACTTTTAAGCTCTCCCTTTGCCCCAACTAACCCCACCTCCAGTTCATCAGTCTTTTGTGTATTTTCCATTAATTTCTTCTGTACCTCCAAAAGTTCTAACTTAGAACCGACTTGGTCCTTTCTCATTTCTTTAATTTCTTTCACCAAGGTTTGAAGAGTTTCTTCCATTGCTGTTAATCTAGCATCCGTATCAGGTTTTTCAGGTAACATCGAAGTGATTTTAGGCTGATGTGTCTGCTTTTTTGAAGCCATGGTGAATGATTTAAGTCTGTGTCAGTAAAATGGCGTCTGCTGGACAGGAGCTAGTGAGGCAGGAGACAAGCAAATTCCAATAAACAAAGTCTTAATTGTTGCCTAATTAAAGTCCAGAGAGAAACCAAATTTTTACAATCAGATAGAAGAAAAAAGGCACTTCAGGGAAAGGACCAATTAATCAATTACAAACAATCATAAGTAATGAAAAAGAGAGGCAGTCCCATTCACAAGGGAATGTCAGCAATCATCCATGAAGAGTGTGTCTCAGGAGAACAAAGGAACGCCATCTTCCCCACCCATCTGGAAGCCGCCAGGAGTTAACAAAGTGGAAAATTGATTCTTTATTGCCAGACTTCGATTCTAAGTATCCACAATCATTCCGGAAAGACTTTCACTCACGTTTAGAAAAGTTTGAATGCAGGTTTCTCCGCTTCCTCCAGCCTGAGGAGCAGTTTCAAAACGCCGCTTTTCTTCCGTTCCAAGGGGGGGTTCACAAACTCCCCCCTCCATCGTTTTGTAAAGCAAAAGTTGCAAGCAGAAAGAGAAAGTCACTCACAATCCACTCTGCAGCGAAGAGCCTCGGCTTTGCCTCCGACTCCAGCGATTCAGCCCTCTCGCGAACCATTAAATGTTCCGGTCCTCCTTCAGCGAAGGGAACCAAGCCCCCCGCAGCATGTTCTTCTACTCCTGGGTCGAAGACAAGGACCCCCCCCAACCGCCGTCGGGATAGGGAAGTCCCAGCAAGCCAACCGTACCGCGGGAGTCCTTTAAAAGGAACTCCCTGCCCCGTTAGGGGCTGTAAAAGAAACAAAATGGCGGACGAGTCCCAGGACTCGACCGTCGCCTCCGGGAAACCGGAAGGAAGTCAAAGGGGGAGGGGGCCTACATTTTTTAAAAAGAATCTTGAAAAATGAGATAACATTCAGAAGTGGTATTGGCAGATAGCTCCCTATTTCAATTAAATATAATGAGGGGTCAGTCCAGCACCATCAGACTTGCAAAATTCTGTTATTGTAGTCAATCTCAATAAAAATAGTTTTAATCTTCCTTAGCGATAGCGATAGCATTTAGACTTATATACCGCTTGATTGTGCTTTATAGCCCTCTCAACAATTGGGGTCCTCATTTTACCAGACTCGGAAGTGTGGAGGTTTGAGTCAACCTTGAATTGGTCAGGATTGAACTGCTGACAGTCAGCAGTTAGACTGCAGTAGTGCATTCTAACCACTGTGCCACTACAGCTCTTGAGTCCCTGGTCTGACACATCTAATGGGGCGGGCACATAGGGGTGGTCAATTCTCCACCCTGTTCAACCTTCTCCAATCTGGTATTCTGTTTTGTGACCACAACAACAAACATTAACCATGTATCCTGCCCCATACATCCCTTCGGCCGATTCGCTCTCACAGAGAGGGACTTCTCCGGGTGCCGTCCACTAACTAGGCAATGCCAGTGGGCGACGCCCAGGGGAAGGGCCTTCTCTGTGATGGGCCCGACCCTTTGGAATGACCTTCCCCCTGACATTAGAACGACCACGGACCTCCGCTCCTTCCGCCAGAAACTCAAAACCCACCTGTTTCATCTTGGCCTAATTCCATGTTCCCGCCTCAGTTTGTGATTTTAAATTATTTATTCGGTTTTAAGGTTAAGTTTTAATTTTTATAAATTTGTACAGAGGGTTATTTAATTCGGTTTTAGTTTATATGTATTGTTGATTGTGATAATTTTTAATCTTACCTGTACACCGCCCCGAGTCCCTTCGGGGAGAGGGGGTGGTCTAGAAATCCAATAAAACAAATGAATAATAAATAATATAGTCTGAGATTTCTAGAAGTTCCACATCTAAAGAGCACCATGTTGGGGAAAGCTAATCTGGGTCATATGGATCGGCTCCCCCTCCCATTACCCTCCAGCAATTCTTCCTTCTTTTTGTTGCTCTGTTGTGGTTTGTCACTGTTTGATCCACATGTGTGCAAGATAATTTCCTACACACTTCTGTTCTGTGCCTTGATCCCCCATGGCCACCCCAGAGCTCCTCCCAAGCCACATCCTCTCCTCATTATTCAATCACGCAAGCTTTTATTTGGCGGATTCTTGTTCCACCCACCCACTTAAAACCAAGCAACTTACCACATATTTTTCCATCACAACCTGCAAGGGAAGAGATTCCAAAAATGAGTTCCCGTGCCTCCAACGATGTATCCTCTGTAGATTCTTCTTCACATCCAAATTGTTCCCACATTCCTTTCAGTTGCAGCACTAAGCAGTTCTGCAGAACCCAATTATGAAGCTTTTCTACCTTTTCAATCTGCGTAACCATGAAAAATAGTTTGTACAGGTAGTCCTCACCTTACAACCATTCTTTTAGTGACTGTTCAAAGTTGTAAAGGCACTGAAAAAGGTCACGTGACCATTTTTAAAAATGGCATCTTCACGGTCATGTGATCAAAATTCAGATGCTTGGCCACTAGCATGTATTTATGATGGTTGCAACATCCTGGAGTCACGTGATCACCTTTTGTTACATTCTGACAAGCAAAGTCAATGAAGAAGCCAGATTCACTTAACAATCATGTCACTGACTTAACAACTATAATGATTCACTTCATAACTGTGGCAAGAAAAGTCATAAAATGGGGCAAAACACATTTAACAACTGTCTTGCTTAACAACAGAAGTTTTGGGCTCAATTGTGGTCGTAAGCCAAGGGCTACCTGTATGTTTGAAACCTTTCATTTAAATATTCCTACGTGCCAAAAATTCTTTTCAGTGAGAATATTCAGATTGACAACAGCCTCACAGAAGCTCTGAAAGGCACCGTCCAGAATAAACATTACAAATTGATTTTTAAAATTTTAATTAGGAATTATATTCACTGCAATTTATAGGGACCGTCCGTTCCATATGTTAATGTTACATTGTGTGATTTTTTTCTTTCTGCTTGAATGGCAGAATAATAATATGATTTATTAATTTTTTATGCTGCTCAGCTTCCACCAATGCTGAGTGTTTAACAAATTAAAATAATATGAACAAATGTAGCCTCATTTATTAATTTCTACACATCACCCATAATTTTAATAACTTAATTCATTTGGATACCACTAATTAATGTTAATGTTAATTTATCTTGTTGACTATATCAGACAAATTCTACAACAATTAAAAAAACATGTTTACTGGTATCTATGCTCTATCTGTCCATTAGCCCAGTTCTAGTTATTTTAGTTTCTAAAACATGAATATATATGTATGTATGAATGAATGTATGTATGTTAGATTTTTGAGCTGATCAGTATGTTCAGCTGTGTCAGGAGTATGCTTCCTCCCTTAATTGGGGCTTAACAGGGTGTTGTTAGGTTTTTGAGCAGATCAATAAATAAATCAGGGAGACTGGTATAGATTTATTTATTGATCAGCTCAAAAACCTAACACACATATAAAAAAAGTACACAACGGAACTCATAGCTTTCTGTCTAGATGGTCTCTGGTGATGAGCCGAAAGGCAGAAAAGGAAAACAGTATGCTTCCTCCCTTAATTGGGGCTTAACAGGGTGTTGTGACACAAGTATATATACACACATACATACATACATACATACATACATACATACATACATACATACACACACATATGTTAGGTTTTGAATGTAACACAAGTAAATATATTAAGGGAGGAGACACCCTGTTAGGCCCCAACTGTCAGCTCTCCCTCCACTCTTCCAACACAGTGGAACAGGGGCCACAACCTGATGCTATCTAAGAAAGTGGATGCCTTCTCTCTGGGAGAGGTCTCTGGTGATGAGCCAAAAGGCAGAAAAGGAAACAGTATGTCTCCTCCCTTAATTGGGGGCCTAACAGGGTGTTGTGGAACAAAGTATGTACTTATACTCCTGTCTCAGCAGAGCAGGAAGAGAACCTGGTGGCTCAAGTGGCTAAGGCATTTGCCTACCATGTAATACAGCCCCGGTTCGAATCCCAATAAGGGTAAGATCATTTTATTGTTTTTTACAATTTTACACACACACATACACACCTTCTATTATGAAATAACGAAAGAAAGGACAGACAAGATTTTCAGATTAGAAAAAGACCTCCTAAAGCAAATGAGCAGAAATTAGGAAAGATCCAAAACCTTCTATCTGGTGCTTCTTTAAGGCTTTCTTGAGTTTCATGGTTGTCTCTCTCCGGAATTCCACCAAATCTTCTAGCAGATCTTCATCTGCAGAAGAATTTCTTTCTTTAGTGGGGAAAGACAGGAGGCTAAATGGTAGATATAGACAGATAGATAGATGATGGACAGACAGACAGATGATGGATGGATAGATTAAATAGGTAGGTAGGTAGGTAGGTAGATAAAGATGATAGACAGACAGACAGACACCATGTTTCCCCAAAAATAAGGCAGGGTCTTATTTTCTTTTGACTCTCAAAATAAGCACTTGGCCTTATTTTCGAGGAGGTCTTATTATTTTTGAGGTGCACGAGATGGCGACCGTGATCACCTTATGGCTGCTACCGTGTTGCAATATTTTTAGAGAGGGCTTTTCAGGGGAGGGCTTATTTTAGCCCATGCGCTCAAAAGCCTGATTGGGCTTATTATCCGGGGTGTGGGTGTCTTATTTTCAGGGGAAACAGGGTAGGTAGGTAGGTAGGTAGGTAGGTAGGTAGGTAGGTAGGTAGACAGACAGATGATGGACAGACTATCAGATAGATGATAAACGATGAATGGGTGGATAAATAATGGATGGATAGATGGATGGATAGACAGACATAGATGGATAATGTTGGATAGATATACTGCAGATAGATAGATGGATGGATGGATGGATGGATGGATGGATGGATGGATGGACGGACGGACAGACAGACAGACATAGATGGATAATGATAGATATACTAGAGAGAGAGAGAGAAATGATGATGGACACACTGATAGATGATAGATGGATAAATAATGGATGGATAGATGGATAGATAATAGATAGATGGATAGATAGATATAGATGGATAATGATGGATAAATGATGGAAGGATAGCTATAGATAGATGAGAGGTGATGATGAGAGAGAGAGAGAGACAGACAGACAGACCGATATAGATGATAGACAGACATAATGGGTAGCTAGATGATAGAGAAATGTGTGTTACTGCTGCTGGGATTCTCACCTTTAAGTTCAGTTTGAAGCAGTTTTTGTGTTCTCACCTTCACCTCTTGGATCAAGGCATCAACCATCGATTTAACTAGGAAGAAGATAATAAGAGACAGTCACAACAGATGGAAAAAATATTTAGATTTTTAACTATGTTTTTGAAAGGTATGTACATTATAACTCAGAGGTGGGCCATACTTTAATGCTGGAGGAAACTTTGGAATGAAAAGAGTAAAGCTTAATCTTAGATGGAATAAATACAAAGGACCTCAAAACAGTTAGTATTTTCAGGGGTGTTTTTTTAACATCAAAGCAGAGATACACAAGTTTCTTAGGCCAAAGTCACACACATTTTCTGTGTGCAGTGCAAAGACACGGTAAATGAAATTTAACTCAGCTACGCAGTTAATTAAAATTTAATTTAATTTAACTTAAACATTCAAATTAAATTTAAATTAATTAAGCATTAAAAGTAAATTAAAATTTAAACATTAAAAAATGAAATTAAAAATAAGTTAAATTAAATTTAAATTTAAACAGACAAATTAAATCAAATACCTTAAAGCATATGAAACTAATTATTCACCTCCCCTTTATGAATTGTTTTCCACCAAACAATTCTGTTTGGTGGAAAATTTTGTAAACCCACAAATTATTTGTCTGTATTTATTATTTGTGTGGATGGAGCCATTCTGGGGCTCCCACCCACAGTATTTGGGGCGCATACAATCTTTGCAGTCTCAGACTGTTGAACCCTTCACAGTGTTCGCATTTCTCTCCTCAGAGCAGTGGGAAATGGCATAACAATCACAGATATTTTCCCAATCACCTTTTCAAGTTTGGTGGTACACTTGAGTGAGGCTGAGGAGAAAAGGCATTTTTCTTATCTTCCCTGTACAGCTTAAAGCTGATTTTATCGTGTGAAAGGATACAATTTTCTTACCAGCTTCCAGACATCCAACACCTTGCAAAGTAACATTTCCTACTTATTTATTTATATCCCACCTAAAATTGATCGTTTTGACAAATCATTCAAGTCTTGAACATATCCAATTCACTTTCCCAAAATAGCAACCCTGTGCAGTGAGTAACTTGCCCAAGGTCACTCAGCTGGCTTTCGTGGATAAGGCAGGATTTGAACTCGCAGTTGTCAGTTTTCTAGCTCTGTGCCTTAACCACTAGACCAACTGGATGTCCCAAATTGGCCTTTAAAAACTCATCCTTTTAATGAAGCTTCTGGCATGAACATTAGCACACCTTAACTCCAGATAGATAATTCTATCAATGCATATTCCTTGTCCTCGGGTATACCCATTTCTATGTCTCTCTCCTTTTCCTATTTTTATCTATTAGATTTTTATCTCACCTTGATTACTTTATAAGTAACCCAAGGAGGTGAACATAAGTAATAATTCTTCCTCCTCCTATTTTCCTTGAGCCAAATTTGGGATTCTGAGCAGAATAGTTTGGCTTCGTTCTTACAGAATTACCACGCATATTGGTGGCACCAGAATCATGTTTGCGACTGATGCCTTCCAATAGGATCAACAAAATTTTCTTTATGCTATTTAGAGCACCATAACAATGTCCTCCAGCACAGCTTGACCTTCTGCTTCCATAGAGTCATAGCAGTGGATCGGTTGAATACATCCCTTCGACCAATCCGCTCCCACAGAGAGGGCCTTCTCCGGGTACCGTCAGCCAGGCAATGCCGGTTGGCGACGCCTAGGGGAAGGGCCTTCTCTGTGGCGGGCCCAGCCCTCTGGAACGACCTACCCCCCGAACTACGCACTACCTCGGACCTCCGCCTCTTCCACCAACGTCTCAAGACTTATTTATTCCAACAAGCCGGCCTAGCATAACCCCCGTTTTCTGACTTTTAAATGTGGATAAATTTTAAATTCTTAGGGTTTTATAATGGGTTTTAGCATGGGATAGAATTTAATAGTTTTTTAAATAATATTTTTGTATTTTGTATGGTTTTTAATATTGCCTGTGCCCTGGGTCCTTGCAAGGAGAAGGGCGGGATATAAATTTAATAATAATTTAAAAAAAATAGCAGTGGTGGGGTTCATATTTTTTTACTACCGATTCTGTGGGTGTGGTTTGATGGGTGTGGCATGGCTTGGTGGGCATGGCAGGGGAAGGATACTGTAAAATCTCCATTCCCACCGCATTCCAGGGGAACAATACTGCAAAATCCCCATTCTCTCCTGATCAGCGGCGCGTGGCGCGGAAGAGAGAAGGAGAGAAGGAGAGGAATGGAGGAACAGAGCGGAGTGGAGCCGCGCGGCGTGGAGGAGAGGAGGAGAAGAGCGGTGCCGGTATGAGCTGACGAGCGGAGCCGGGATGGCCAGTGGGCGGAGAAGTGACCAGCGCTGGAGCGGACATCAGAGGCCAGCGACTGTAAAGACCTGGGGAGGCCAGACAGAGCCGGACCTGGCTAGCTGAGGACCAACTGGACTGGCATGGGCCGGCAGGGTAACATCGAGGCCGCAAGGCCTGGCTGGGCCGGGCCGGGCCTAAGGAGATCTGGGCCTGGCAGGCCGAAAGATACCAGGAGCGCTGGAGGCGTTGGGGCCGAAGGAGATGCCACCGGGGACAAAGGTGGGCAGTGGAGGCTCCAGGCCGAGAAAAACTGGCCTCAGCTATTAGAACTCTTCAGCTGAGGCCCTTAAGACTCCTGGTATTGTGGGACTGGAGGAGTCCTTGAGGACTACAGGCCGGGACGAATTTACAACTGGAAGGCCAAAGCCACCCTCTACACCCAGTCTGATATATCTATATGAACTAACTCTCCCACCTTCGATGACAAACTAACTATTTATGAACCATGATTAACTATCTTTGAACCATGCATGATTTTTATGAATTTATGAACTATTTATGAACTTTTTAGAGCCGGTCTAGACGTCTCCTGAGTTTAACTTGTACTTTACATATTTTAAAATCTATTTTAATATTCAATAACATCTAGAATTTTAATGCCCTGTCTAACAACTCCTCTGACCTTATATTTTATATATATTTATACATATTTATATATATCATATTTATGACATTCACCATGAAGTACTCTAAGGCAGACCTTTTCTACTGCGGGAGTCCCCCTACTCGCAGGTATGGCCCTCCGCGTCAACGAGGGCCCACCTTGATGAGGGATTCTGTATCAAGAGAGGTGGGCGGGTCGCAGTTCTAGGGGTGTTTGAACAAAATTCTTAATTTGGCTTTTAGGGGGTTCCAGGGAGGAGGGGAGGGATAGTTTACAATTTAAATGGGGGATTTAATCTGGTTTTAGCGCAGGTTTTGTCATTTAATAAGTTTTTAAAATTATAATTGGTACTATTTTGTATATTGTTTTAAATTCCTGTGCGCCGCCCTGAGTCCTCTCGGAGAAGGGCGGGATATAAATTGAATAAATTGAATTGAAATTGAATTGACTCGGGAGGCAGAGAATAGATGGGGGAAGGGCCAGTCAGAGGCGGTATTTACCGGTTCTCCGAACTACTCAAAATTTCCGCTACCAATTCTCCAGAACTTGCTGAATACCACCTCTGAGTCATACATATAGAAGAAAAGCAGAGAGAGTTGGGTAGGCGGAATTAAATGTGTCATGGGTTTAGAGATCTTGCATTGCCATAAGAGGTCCAGCTCATTAATTCTGTTGAATTCATGCTCCAAGTTAGTGCTGTTACATTCTTGCATAGGGGCTTGAACAAATTTTCTATATCTACAACTTTATGAATGGTCCTGACTCTTTTCACCTGATAATAGGGTTGGAAGGGACCTTGGAGGTCTTCTAGTCCAAGCCCCCTTCCAGCTTGCCTTGATCTTAAACCAGGGGTCTCCAACCTTTGCAACTTTAAGTCTGAAGGACTTCAGCTCCCAGAATTCTGCAAAGGTTGGAGACCCCTGTCTTAAACCATAATTTGCCCAGACCTACCTAACCTTTTTTCCTTCCCACTAAAAAAACCAGCAGCCACAAAACAGAGAAGGACAATTTGTCTTAATTCTTCCATTTCCACCTGTCATCACAGCAAAGGCTGGATAACATTAAGGGAGGAAAAGTTGTCTGTTAGGGTGCTTTAGGCCTGCTGAAGTCCCTGGGGATATCACCACGATTCACTTATTCATCCCATGGATTTCAGCACAATTGACTCATCAGAGCTCCAATCCAGTGATAATTATTTGCAGGGTTGGGAGAAAAAGAGTTGTGTTGCATAGACACACCCAAATTGGAGACCAAGGAATTGGCTGTGGCGGATGCTTTTTCAAAAAGGATTTTTGAATGAGGAATGTTATTGTGTATTCTTTCTTTCTTTTTGAAACACCCTCCCATCCCTCATGGATATTTTATTGGATTTTGATGATTGTAAGCTGAGCAGAAATAGAATAATAAAAGATCAGAGGCTGAAACAATCCAACATGTGTTATTTTATTGACCTATCTGTAGAGATAATGCCATTTTCCTTCCTCTTTGACATCAGTACCCTGGAAGTTCTGATAATGCTTATATATTCATCCTTTTTCTTTTCAAATTGTAAATTGTTTCTAACTCAGGTTGTAGCTAAATATTGTGCAGCTGCTGTGAAAATTAGACACCGGTTGATGAATGGTCTCCCACATTGTAACATACTTTTTCTATCAACCATTACAATGCCTGTATTATTCTACTTTTATTTAATTATTTTTTAGCTGTTTTCAGTTATATTCTCTCTCTCTGGCCCTTGGTTGTAATAAAGATTCATTCAATATGGTACAGCAATTTAAAAAAAAATCTGTAAGAGAGTTAACTTCTTTAAAATTAAGAGAGGTGGTTGTATTTATTTATTTATTTATATATTTGATTTCTATCCCATCTATGTTACTTTATAAGTACCGTAAGTCAAGGTAGCAAACATACATGATACTCCTTCTTCCGCCTATTTTCCCCACAACAACCTTCTGAGATGGGTTAGGCTGAGACAGAATGACTGGTCCAAAGTCACCCAGCTGTCTTTTCATGCCTAAGACAAAACTAGAACTCACTGCCTCCCAGTTTCTAATATTGTTAATATCTCTGTAGAAAGTAAGTTTGTTATATTTGTCAGATGTATATTTTTCTTTTTGGCACTTTTCATGGGTTTTGTCATTCCTATCTCTTTTCTATTTATGTTAACTTGTATTTTAATGTATGATGTTGAAACTTTATAAAGATATTTATAGAGAGGGAGGGAGGGATGACTATGAAATACTAACATAATGGCAGATTTATTTATTTTTTAATGTGGGGAAAGACTCTTGCAGTGATACAGTCTAGGAGAAATCAGACCATCCAGGAAGAAAATAGTATATTGAATAATAAATATTAATTTAATATTGATAATATTTAGAAACAATTCTTCTAACTAGCTGTACTTCTAGGGATGAGTCACTAGTGCAGATTTATAATCCCATGGCAGAAACTCCCAAAATGCATCATCATAAATGAATGAAAAATTGTTTTCTGTTCCTGGTCTTATTTTTAGAAGGGGTGGGATGGGAAAAACTAAGAAACAGAAAAGAAAGATGAAGATGTGATGATGGAAGTGGGAATTTGGGGTTCAGTCCTGGCCGTGTTATTGCTTTCAAGATAATACAATTACAGATAGTTCTTGACTTTATGATCACAACTGAACCCACAATTTCTGTTGTTAAGCAGTCGTTAAGTGAGTTTTGTCCCGTTTTATGACTGGTCTTGCCACAGTTGTTAAATGAATCATTGCAGTTGTTAACTTAGCAACACAGTTGTTAAGTGAATCTGGCTCCCCCATTGTCTTTGCTTGTCAGGAGGTCTCAAAAGCAGATTACATGACCCTGGGACGCTGCGACCGTCATAAATATGAGTCAACTGCCAAGTGTCTGAATTTTGATCATATGACCGTGGGGATGCTGCAAGGGTCGTAAGTGTGAAAAATAGTCATAGGTCACTTTTTTCAGTGCCATTGTAACTTCAAACACTAAATGAACTGTTGTAAGTGGAGAAATACCTATACGTAGTGTAGGTGGGGAGGCCAGGGGTAGGTTGCTGCCAGCATTACTGCAGGTTCGGCATGCAAAAAATTAACTACATTTTTTGCACCTAAAAAGGTCTGCAGTGGTGGGTTTCAAATTTTTTGGAACCTGTAGGTGTAGCCTATTTTGTAGGTGTGGCCTATTTTGTGGGCGTGGCTTGGTAGTCATGTGACAGGGTGGGAGTGGCCACCTTTTAAAATGTGGTGAAACTCATTTAACAACGCTCTTGCTTAGCAACCAAAATGTTGGCCTCAATTGTGATGATAAATTCTTTCTTTCTTTCTTTCTTTCTTTCTTTCTTTCTTTCTTTCTTTCTTTCTTTCTTTCTTTCTTTCTTTCTTTCTTTTTTCCTTCCTTTCCTTTCCTTCCCGTTGGGTCCCTGGCAGCGGCGGGCCAGATTTACTTCCAGGTACGCCGGTGGAACCCCCTCTCACTGGTTCTCTAAATTTCACCAACCGGCTCTCGTGAGTAGGTGCGAGCCTGCAGAAATCCACCACTGGCACATGCGCACAACATTAGAAAAGGGGGGGGGGGAATTTTGCAATACAATATACATCTACATTCTGCGCATGTGCAGAACTGAAAATCAAGATGGCGGTGCCAAGGATAGAACCGGTTCGGGGGCACTGCAGGACTAGTTACTCGGCCAAACCGGGCCAAACCGGTAGGAACCCACCTCTGGGAGGCACTGTATATCAGCAGTGATGCCACATTTCATAATGTGCACTACAATTCACAATCTGCTGAAAGAGGGTGGGCGGACCCAACGATTTTCCTAGCTGCAAACCGTACCAATGCACAGAAAGATATTTCAATCATTGCTGTATGAAAGCAAAGGAGCTCTGCATTCATTTTATTTTAACAAATGTATATAGGGGCCCAACTTACATCTAAGTGCTGCTAGGCTGCTTACAAAAATTTTAAAAATCAAAGATATAATAAAAATCTAATTAAAAACCCTCACCCCACCCCTATAGCAGCAATAAGACAACCAAAACAGCCATTAAATCAGCTCCATATCTACGTGGTCCCCAGGATTGCTGACCATCTTTTTAGGCCTTTCAGAAAAGCAATAAGGCAGGTGGCCAACCATACTTCAGGAGGAATGATGCTCCGTAGAGAAGGGGCCATCACTGAAAAGGTCCTTTTTTGTGATCCCACATTTCTAATTGCTAGGACCTGCAACATAACCTGTTTTCCCATCCTGCCTTCCCATCCTGGTGAGCTGAGTGGACATCATAGACAAGAAACAGTTCTTCACACAGCCTTTAAATCAGAGATGTCCAACCTTGGCAACTTTAAGACTTGTGGACTTCAACTCCCAGAATACTGTAATGCTGGCTGGGGAATTCTGGGAGTTGAAGTTCACAAATCTTAAAGGGGCCAAGGTTGGACACTTGCTTTAAAATGAACAAAGGCCCAGAGAGCAGGGCTGACCCGTAGGCAAAGGATTACAAAGAGTTGTACCTGCCAATCCCGAAAACTGGCTAGTGGCATAATGCATGAAAAAATCCCCTTCAAGGCCTCTGAGTAGGATTTCAGCCCGTGTCTTCAAGCGAGTGTCCCGCATATTTTTTGGAATAACGTCAGTCCGGAGCTTAGCTATATTGCTCTTAAACGCTGAGTCACATTGTAAGCAGGTCCAGATTCTGGTGGGAATCCATACCAGGAAAAGCAGTGAAGAAAATCCTAGGAGCGCCATGACTAAACGTGAGGAAAAGGAATCGGAGAATCGCAAAGTTCTGCTGTTCATGACATCAGAATGGCATAAGCAGAACATTTATCTTCTGAATCATAAGATTCTGCTTGGGCAATTGGTCAATACAGATAATCCAAGATAATCCAAATCCAAGATGGCGGCGCGCTTAGGTGCTGCGGCTTTGGGCTCCTGGTGTCACAGCAGACTTTTCCATTGGGGACTCGCTCTGAACCTACTGTGAATTATAGAGAAACAAACATATCAACCGATTGTGACACATCAGTTAAAGAAAAAAGGGATTACTCAGATTTTTTAGGAGAGGTAAGAAGGCAAGTTTCAGGCGGAGAAATCCTCGGGAAGGGGCCTAGATCTGGGTAGTGGAGAATTTTTAAAACTCATGTTGTATCGCAAACAAAGCCTTGATGAAACAATGATCGCAGATTCTTCACAAAGTTTATGTTCTGTAACGGTGGCACCATCATTATCTCTTGGGAATATACAGGGGGCAACTGCAGGAATTGAGATGAAGAGGCGGAGAGCACCACCCCTACCAGTGATTCTGTCCTTTTCTGTTGGGAAAGCTGAGAGAGAAGGAGGAAAAAATGCCAAGTGCAATTCCTCGGGGTTCATTGCAACAAGAAATAAAAAAGAAAAGGAGACGTGCTCCTCTTCCACCAACTCCTAAAATGCCAAACAGATTTGAAGAAATGGATAATAAAGGACGGGGTGCAGTTGATCCTTTTCGGCTGTCATTTGTCAGCCATTTTGTTTCAACTGTCGTTTGTCGGCCTTTTTGTTTGCCTGGAGAGATTCCTGTTGTGGCTGTCACTGCTGTCTGTATTCCACCTGGTGCGGGTGTTGACACGGCGCTCAAACCAATTTCATTGTAATTCTATTAATATTATTACAATGACAATAAAGATGATGATGATGATGATGATGGTGATGATGATGATGATGATGATGATGATTATTATTATCCTTGACTTAGCACCACCAGAATTTCTATTGCTAAGCAAAGCGGTTGTTTAGCAAGCCAAGGCCAATCTTATAACCTCTTTTGCCATGGTTCTTAAGTGAAACAATACAATACAATAGCAGAGTTGGAAGGGACCTTGGAGGTCATCTAGTCCAACTCCCTGCCTAGGCAGGAAACCCTATACCATTTCAGACAAATGGCTATCCAACATCTTCTTGAAGACTTGCAGTGCAATTGTTAAGTGAATCACGCAGACGTTAAGCAAAACCAGCTTCCCCCATTGACTTTGTTTGTTGGAAGGAAAGGAAGGAAACAAGGGGTGATCACGAGACCTCGGGATGCTGCAACTATCACAAATATATGGCCATTGCCAGGCACCTGAATTTTAATCACATGACCATGGGGATTTTGCGATGGTTGTAAATGCGAGGACTAGCTTAAGTCACTTTTTTTAGTGACATTGTAACTTTGAATAGTCACTAGTAAACAAATACAGGTAGTCCTCAACTTAAGACCACAATTTTGCCCCAAATTTATGTTACTTAGTGAGTTTTGCCCCATTTTGTGACTTTTCTCGCCACATTTGTTAAGCGAATCATTTAAGTTCTTAAATTAGTCACACGGTTGTTAAGTGAATCTGGTTTCCCCATTGACCTCGCTTGTCAGAAGGTGATCAAAAGGGGATCACATGACTCCAGGAGATGCAACCGTCATAAATGTGAATTAACTGTCAAGCATCCGAATGAAAAATCACATGACCATGGGGATTATGATGCAACCATCATAAGTGTGAAAAATAGTCATACGTCACATTTTTCAGTGCCATTGTAACTTCAAACAGTCACTAAGTGAACTGTCGTAAGTCAAGGACTACCCTTATATTCTTCTTCCAAGAAAGAGCCTAGCAGCTTCTAGACCAGCTTCTTCCATCTGTATATCAGCTCACTGCATTGATGCTCTCCAGATGTTCTGGGACTGCAACTCCCAGAATTCCATGGCAGCATGGCCTAGCTAAAGAATCTTGGATGTTGTAGTCCCAACAAGTTTGAAAGGTATTGAACAGGAAAGCAACTACATGTTTTCCCAGTCATATTTTAGAAACGAAGAGGTTATTCATTTTTAATATTAAACTCTTGTATTATTTTTCCTCCACTGCTAAGCTAATATTAATATTTATAAAAGCTCTTAAAAAACCTTCCAGGGATTAAAAGTATGGCAATCCTTGCTCTCAAATTTATAATTTGTAATTGAAGACAGAGGAAGGGAACCTCTGGGGCTGGGCTCCACATTTAAAAATTTGAGTTCTTTAGAAATGTTATTATTATATGGATATTCAAAGCTAAACTTTAGGGGATTTTCCACTTGCTTAGAAATGTGTAAATGACCCAATATGGATTAGCCAGTGTGATTTTTGAAATTGTTTGTATGAAATTGACTATGTAATCTTACTTGCATGTGTAGACAAGCCTTTTCTGCTTCAGATGCTCCAAAATTGTTCTTACAACAACACGTAAATTCCTCAATAGGCAGGGATAAAGAGAAATATATAGGCAGCTGAGTCTAACATATTTTGTAAGAAAATATGGGGATTGCTGGAACAGAACAGCACTTCACATAATGCACCCAGTTATATTGTTCTAATCTAAGAGATATTTTAACCCCAAATGTGGTGGAAATATTTGTTGGAATGTATTGATGTCTTCTTTTGCTAGTGCATTGGATTCATTGACCCTTCCCAGACTCAAAGAAAACTCAGAAACTGACATTTGCTATGTAAACCACAAGTCACATTGATTACCTCACTACACACCTTTAGGATAAACACTGACATTATTCACCATTGGTTAAACAGTAGGTATTTGCTTTGCATCTCCCTGTATTAACATTCTGCTTATGTAATTAGTACACCCTTATGCATTCTATCAGAAATTGTGTACAAACTGTATAAAGGCCTCTCTGAAAGCTATAATCACCATCTGTAGATACTGCCCAACTGCCAAGAGAATAACTAGGATTCACACACACTGCCCTAAGCCATGCACCTGATTAACAAATAATTATTCTCTACAATGGACTACCATTGAAAACATTCGCTCACAGTGCAGTGGAATGAGCAATGGTGGGCTTGCCTCCGAATGCCCACCTCCAGCTTCATGAATTGCACTGGTTGTAATGGGTGTTTATTGATATGAATCAAGGTGCTGGTTATCAAATGTCAGTGGAGATTCTCATTTATCCAGTTAATTGTCTCAAATATGTTTTTTTTCAAAAAGCAACTGGACTGTTTGTTCTTCAAGGAAGAAGAACCCATTTTGCTTCTCCTTCAAGAAGCTCCTTTGGTCCTGGCATGACTTCTTGGATGAACCAGAACTGATGAAGCTTCTTGGATGAGAAGCAAAATGTCATCTTTTTTCTCAAGGAAAACAAGTCCAATTGCTTTTTGAAAAGGCACCTTTGAATGCTGGTTATCAACTATAAAACATATGAGGAACGGTTGCAGGAACTGGGTATGTCTAGTTTAATGAAAAGAAGGACTAGGGGAGGCATGATAGCAGTCTTTCAATATCTCAGAGGCTACCACAAAGAAGAGGGAGTCAAACTATTCTCCAAAGCACCTGAGGGCAGAACAAGAAGCAATGGGTGGAAACTAATCAAGGAGAGAAGCAACTTAGAACTGAGGAGAAATTTCCTGACAGTTAGAACAATTAACCAGTGGAACAGCTTGCCTCCAGAAGTTGTGAATGCCCCAACACTGGAAGTCTTTAAGAAAATGTTGGATAGCCATTTGTCTGAAATGGTATAAGGTTTCCTGCCTGGGCAGGGGGTTGGACTAGAAGACCACCAAGATCCCTTTCAACTCTGCTATTGTATTGTAAAATCCTACATGAAATATGGTCCAGTTATTTGAGGGACCACCTATCTCCTAGCCACTACAAACTGACTGAGTGGGCATATTCCAGGTCCCTTTGATTAAACAGTGTCATCTTTCCGTCTTTCGGAGTGAGGTCCTCTTGAAATCCAGATGGCTCCCAGCCTGACGACATTCCAGTTAACTTTAAAGACCTGGCTGTCCTCCCAGGCCTTGGGGTAAGGTGGCGGAAAGCTCTTGTTTGACATATGTTTGACATATGTTGTATATGTTTTGGTTGGATGTCTGGATTTTCCATCTCGTTTATTTGCTTTATTGTATTTTATTTCCTTGTTGTAGTTCAATCGTGTTTTCTTTATGTTGTAGGCTTCCTAGTTTGAAGCTGAATAGTGCCAAAATCGAATAAATAAATTTTATTAGAGACTGGGACTGGCAATATAGAATTCTTACTCAGGGCAATTATTTCTTCTCTTAAATAGGAAATGCAAATAAAATTAACATTAATACTGTGGAATGCATTCTAATAAGTTAGTAAGTACTACCGTCAGTCAAAGCAATTCAAATCTTAATCACAGCCACAAGGCTTTTTGGCCTTTTAGTTAAGTTTGAGTACAGAATTATAATTAAGACTCTGACAGACAAGACTAAAAGATATATAATTTATTATTTCTTTCTGTTCCAGAGAAACACTATGTTTTGGGAAAGTGTGTGTGTGAGAGAGAGGGGGGTGGGGGGAGAGAAATACATCTTTTTCAATAATAATGGACATGTTTGTCTTTTTGAATTCTCTGATATAATCATTGTTTTAGTCAATACTATCTCAGGTCTCCTTGAGGCCTATGCTACATTAGACTTTCTAGGCTTGGTTTAGTTATGGATGAAGTTTCAGGAGTTCAAAAGAGAGAGCAAAGAAAAGAGAATTGAATGAATTATTGCAGTTTTTCCTGGGGGAGACTTAAATGAACTTTACTCCCAGCAGAGTTCACGTTGTACATTGTGTAAGATGTAACTCATCTTCTTTCCTTTGACATGTTGACTGCATCCTCCTCTTTTGAGGCCTGAGAAAGTTTCTACTTTCCTTTTTTTTTGCTCATAAATGTTGAATGCAGCATCAACACATACAAATATAGCAAGAGTACCTCATCCCTCTGGATGGGAAAATGATCACAGGCCAATTTGTTGAGTCACTTCAATCTCTAAAAGTAGCATGGGGAACCTTTCCTCTCTAATTTCATTAATGATGGTTCTTCTTTGGTCATCTCCTGTGGACTTTTGCTGCATCACTGCCAGCGTGACCTTGGTATGATGGAGTGGGACATTCCTCTACCACGAGAGGGCAGAATAGCGCTGGCAAAAGAGAGAAGGAAAGGAAGAAGAAGAAGAAATCTGGTCTGTCAGAGTTTAAAGACTCATAGATTTATTGCAGCATAAGCTTTATGCATCACACTCTATTTCAGATATATCTGACATTATGTTAGCGTGTGTGTGCGTGTGTGTAGGATAGTGTGTGAAGGCTCGTTCCCTTCACCTTGTTTTTTGCATGCATGCGTGCCTCAATTAATCTCTCTCAAATTGATGTGAACCTTAGAGTGCCAAAGTTACATTTTTGGCAGCATTTGCTATTTCCTCCACATCCAGATGGGTACTTGAACAAGGACCAAGAGTAGTGATGCCACTTATAAAGTCGACCTTTCATCTGAGTTGGGTGCAGGGTAAGCCAAATGGTAAGATGTCTCTTGAGTAGATCATACCACAACTTCCATACTTGCATCCAACACGGAGACACAGGTACGCAAGATTGACATTTCTGTGGTGACATCAGACCATCTATGTCATCATTTTGCTATCCTCTTGATCTGCTGCAGACACTGTTGCATTTCACAGCTCCACTCTTGCCTGCAATTCACTTAAGAGATATAAACAATGGGACAGTGGTAGGGAAATTGTACTTCTCACAGCCCTGCCTTGTGGGAAATGTCAGTTGATTCCTGTCCAGTTCTTAAGAAAAACAATCCTGTGGTAGTGGTGTTTGCTTAAGAGCCCTTGAGGAAGGTTGGGCTGAGAGAGAGTGACTGGCCCAAGCTCACTCAAATGGTGTTCATGTCTAAGGCGGGACTAGAATTCACAGTCTCCTGGCTTCTAGCCTGGTGCCTTAACCACTAGACCAAACTTGCTCTTTCCAGTAATTCTGGCAAATAATGTACATCAGAAAACAATGAACTGATAATATCTCCAATTAAACATTATTTAAATTAACAGCCATTAAAAGTACAATTAAACTAAGAATTGACGGCGCCATACCACAAAGAACTCCAGATTTAAATACAAGAAAGCCAGACCATTAGGCTTTCCAGAATATTAAAATTGTGGGTGCCACTTGAATTTGGGAGAATAGCATGCTTCAGAGAGAGGTATCACTCTTATAAGAAGCTGCTTGGAGGTCCTGACTCTTTTAACTTTCCAGAAGAGGACCCCACACCAAATCTTCTTGAGCTGACTGAACTGGATAGGTAGATTCTATTTGGAAGAGATGATCCTGTAGATAGCCTGGATCCAAGAAATTTAAGACAAACAGATTGTGAAACCAGGACCCAAATTGTGTTCAGAAATCTATTTCCAGCCAGCTCAGCACCCACAGTGCAGCTGGAGAGGGTCTCACTGGTTCTATACAAGGAACTTTAAAGAGTAGGATCAGAAATGGTGGCCTCAGCAATCCAATCATAGCTCCATGGGGTTTGTTTGCGTGCCATATTTCTGGACTTTTAATATGCCATAGGCTTTCTTTTTTTTTCTTTTTTTTTGAGAAAAATGTATTTATTTTTTAATAAAAAAAAAATACAAAAAGGAAAAGTCATCATTCTACATTATATTATTTGGAAAGTATGTCAACTGATTACACATAACTCTTGTGCATTTCTAAAATCCTTATTATTCATAGATAATTTCATTTTATAGATTTTAAATCAAAAGATTCATTATATATCTTAATATCATTACACCAGAATTCTCCTGTAATAGTCCATATTTGGTCTATGTTCTTCTTCAAACATGTCTTACTTAAACATAACCACATAATGTCATCCATTGTCTATTCCAAACATACATGCATATATATATACACCTGTATCAATATATCATCTATAATTATTCTGTTACTCTTATTATAACTCATTATTTATTAGCTGGTGATTCTTCAGTAATGTCTAAAACAATCTTAAGTCTGCTAAAATTCTCCCCCATTTTGTTACATTACATCCATCAACATTCCTACAAAATAGTCTAATTATTTATATCCAATCCAGTGGTGGGTTTCAAATTTTTTAGAACCTACTCTGTGGGTGTGGCCTATTTTGTGGGTGTGGCTTGGTAGTCATGTGACAGGGTGGGAGTGGCCACCTTTTAAAATGTGGTGAAACTCATTTAACAACGCTCTTGTTTAGCAACCAAAATTTTGGACTCAATTGTGATGATAAATTCTTTCTTTCTTTCTTTCTTTCTTTCTTTCTTTCTTTCTTTCTTTCTTTCTTTCTTTCTTTCTTTCTTTCTTTCTTTCTTCCCTTAACCTTCCTTCCTTCCTTCCTTCCTTTCTTTCTTTCTTTCCTTTCTTCTTTCCTTTCCTTCCCATTGGGTCACTGGCAGCGGCGGGCCAGATTTACTTCCAGGTACGCTGGTGGAACCCCCTCTCACTGGTTCTCTAAATTTCACCAACCGGCTCTCACGAGTAGGTGCAAGCCTGCAGAAACCCACTACTGATCCAATCTCATACTCATACATTTCTACACATACATAGATACATAGATATATATCATTAAACTATAACATTATTATTTGTTACTCTTATTGTAAATAATTATTGACTAGCTAACAATCCTAATAGGCTTTCTTTTTGAGCACATTGTCAAACTGGCCCATGATTCCTGATCAGAAGGAAGTCCTGGGATTATGAGAGACTGTGACTGCGTTCACTCAAATTGCTAAACTAAAAGCTAAAAATAAAAAATAATACCTTCACAGAATGTTTATGTCCCAGAACCAAAACAGAGTCACTACCGTTTGATCCACACAATACTCTAAAACATTGTTTCTCAACCTTGGCTACTTGAAGATGTCCAGACTGCCAACTCCCAGAATTCCCCAGCCAGCATTCACTGGCTGGGGAATTCTGGGAGTTGAAGTCCGGACATCTTCAAGCAGCCAAGGTTGAGGAACACTGCTCTAAAACAACACCTGGGTTTCCCACAACATACTGGACCACATGCCCAATCTATTAGCCCTGAGAGGTTGTTGTCTGAACCCAACCTAGATGCTGTAACAAGAAGTCTCACCTGTACCCAATTTTTCTACTAACTTGAATCTGGGAGATAGATTTTTTTTTTTAAAGTCAAAAGCAACATGAGGTGGAGTGACAGACCGTCTGGTAAGAGAATCTGCATTCATTCATAGGTGCAACAATCTGAAAGGCGCTTCCAGGTAGCTTTGGATGATGTCATTCTTGCGCAGTTAGGGTTACATCCCCCCCCCCCCCCCCAGCCTCCAAAGTACCAAGTTTGGGAATCTCTGATCCTGCGATTGAAGGAAGGGCTGATGGGAGGGAAGGAGGGTCCTGATGGAGAGCTAGGACTGGAAAGGAGAGAATGCATAACTCCTGTTTTGCTTCCCCCCCCCTCTCTTCCCCTGAGGGTCTAGCCTCTGACGTCATCCTAGTCCCCCCCCCAGTAGACAATAGACCTCATTCATCCTTCCCCTTCCCCCTCCCACCCTCTCCCCGAACTGTTCCCACATAAAGAAGCCCATTCAGATTCTCAAAGGGCCCCCTCCGCTCGGCTTCCTGTGGTTGGTGAGCTCGTCTGTCAGTCAATCTACAACACCCGGTCCCAAAGGGGTGTGCGGGTCTGCCCTTTCAAGCCTCTCTCCTTGCAGTCGAAGATTCCCCCCTCAGCGCAGCACTGCGGCCACACCCTCTCCTCTCCGATTGGTGGGGGTGGGCGGGGCTACATCAGCCGGACTCCTCCCCCTAGCCATTGGCAGCTCAGTTGCGGCTGGGCCTCGGAGGCGTCGGGATAGCGATCAGCGATCTGCTAAGGTACCGTAAAGCTTATTCGTTATTTTCCCCTTCTTTAAAAAAAAATAATGACAATTAAATTTTCTGTATGGTTGCCTTTTGGCTTTTTTACCCCCGCTTGAATCTGGCGAGCCTGCAGAAACGGCGAGAGGGGAGAGTCTCTGGCTCCGCAAAATCTGCCTTTACAGTACGAAAGGCTAAATTGCTGATGGGTTGTGCAGAGGTGTGTCCTTTTCAGTTAATTGGGGTGAGCTTAATTAAATCCCTCAGAGGGCAGAAAAGATGGCATTTAGTTTGCACTGGGTGGAGAAATTAGCACAGGTGATTTTCTTATTGCTTCCCCTAATTAAAAAAAACACCCAAATTGCTTGTGATTTTTTTCCATCCACCTTTACCTGGAAATTGGCTGAGTGAGGAAAAAAAACCGATAGCTTGTATCCAGTCGCACTTATGTGGCCCATGATGGTGAAATTGGGCTCCTGCTTTCCTTTGCCCTCTTTTGTCTAGCTAAATGCCTAGTTTTTGTTCACCAATCTGTGCCTTTGATTCCCGGCTACCTGCTTATATCCACTATTCATCTGTCAGTTTCCCCCCAACCAGACATTCTCTAAATACGTGCATCTCATCATCCTTAGCTCTCCCAACCTGGAATCCTCCAGAGGTTTCAGACTGCAGCTTCCATGTTAGCTGAAGATTATGGAAAAGCATCTGCAGGGAGGAGAAATACATGGTTGAGGAAGACTTCATTATGCCCTTCCCGGCTGCCAAATTTATGCAGTCCTTTCTGAGCAAGCTCACTCCTTCCTTCCTCCATCCATCCCTGCTTAAATTTCCTTCTGAGCTTTGCTTCTTATGGGTAGACATTCCTTTCTCTTCGTTCAGCCGGTGACTCTGTAGTATAAAAATGCCACAGCTTTGAAGGGGTAGAAATCATTGTGCTTGCCAGAGAGAACATACCTTTATGAAGCCATGGCTTTCTTTATAAAGTTTTTTTTTCCTGTTGTTGTTTCCTGAGTGGGTCATTGTGTCTAATTATGAAGCTTGATTAATGAGAAGAGATGTTGGCATACAGTGAATTGGCGTTACTGAAGGGGACTTCATTTGGAGGCATTTGGAAATGACAAAGGAGAATGTATTACAACTGCTGTTGTATTATCCATATTGCAGGACTTATGTCAAGAAGCAGCTTGGCCTAGCATGGAGACCCAAGTAGCTTAAGATAGGCTTCAGGTTTCAGAGACTTTATTCTGCTATTCTTTGCAACAACAACCCCCCCCCCATCTCATAACATTGCATGCACTTTCTACATGTATATATCTGCCATGTTCAGGCATGACTACACATGACTACACATGGACAAGTCATCCCATGGCAGCAAAGTGTCATGGGTGCACACATTCTTTGGATTTAAAACAAAGCACTTGGGATTTCTCTGTGTTGTTCTCAAAATAATACCAGCTATTCCAGGAATGTAGTTGTATTTTTCCAGAATGAGAAAGGCGACATTCTTAAATTGAGGTTTTGAGGTTTTCTGCATGTGTCTAACCTCTAATTTAAAGCAGCTGGGAAAAAGTCTGAATTTAATTAAGCCAATTAGGTATTTTATTTGACTGTCCACCAAAATGAACAAATCGGATCTTGGAATGTTTAGCATTTAGAACTTGCTTTGTCAACAGAATGGAGAATTCCAAAGGTGGGTAGCAATGTTAGTCTGTTAGAAATAAAATAACAAAGTGTTCACTGGCCCTTAAAGAGAAATACTTTATATGGCATAGAGTTCTGTTATGAACTAGAGGTAATTTCTGAAAATGGAAGAACAAAAGAGTGGAAACTCTTGAACTGTGTGCTGGGCCTCAAAAGGAAAAGGGGTGAGAATATGCAAAGGATTAAATTTAACAATGCTTGGATATTTGAAGTTTGCGATCAATAAGCACCCTCTCTAAAACTAAGTTTTTTTAAATCATAGAAATGATTTATTTCTACTTTATTAAAACTAATTTGGTAAGAGTATTTATTTTCCTTTATATTTGCTACTCAAATCAAATTTTAGTGCTATTTGAGACCATTGGATGGCTTTTTGGTTCCACATATTTCAAAGAACTGAATATTCTATTTTTGATCGGGAATGCATGTGTTTTAATGTTTCTGTGGCTGGAGATGCTGGCAGATATTTTATGGGAAAGGTGAAAGAACTAGCCACTTTAAGAAGAAATATGCTGATTTAGGGTTTTTTTTCCTCTGTGGGTTAGGTAATGGACTGGAAGAGTGGTTTCCCCCCACTTTTTCTGAAGTGGGTTCTAAATAATCTGGTTGAACGTGGCACTTGAGAAGAGAGCTAGTAGCCTTTCTTGGTTTCTCAAGGGTTTTTTCCTATAGGCCTTGTTTATGCTGGACTTGAGTAGCAAACGGCTAGGTTGTACGCTGTCGGCAATTGATATTTATAGCAGCAACCGGCATGCGAGTGCCATGAAAGCAGCCTGTCCCATCCCCCCCACCCCCAACCAACTGTATGGGACAGGGATCTTGACAGAAAGCATTAGGGCCGCTGAGACTCTGTGTGAACTGCCTGGGAAAACAATTAGCAGGCTTGCGGTAACCCCTCAGGGAAAAGCGTAGGAGCCATGTGGGCAGACTCAGAGGTTGTACACTCTCAGACATAAACTTGACACACACACACATGTCCTCTCAGCCAGTGACACACATTTGAGTTGGGTTTGTTATTTCAGCCTATGACTGTGATAGCTATAAAGATAGTGACTGTCAGCCTAGAGAGCCTTCGAGTATTCCCAAGGCCTGGAGCCCAGCCACTTAATTTCCAAAAGTTGGTTCTGTTTGTCTCCTTGCTCCAAAGCAGTTTTTCCCAAACATTGTATTATGGAATCCTAGAACCCTGTGAGGTTCCATGAAATTCTAAGGAGGGGAATCAATGAAAGGCAGCCAGTTTATAATAATTAGAATTTTATCTTTTGCGTGGGCGCTCTCAAGAATTAAAAAAAAAAAAACTTCCCACAGCCTGAATAAGTTTGAAACCCTCTGCCTTACCGCATTCAGTGCATATTACATTGTGTATTGCACAATCCCAAATTCAAAACTTAACCTCTTGTGATTTTCTCCTCTTTGCTTGTTTTTTAAGAGCCCTGTCTTGCTATTATAATCCTCTAATTTAGTTTTCTTCAATGAGTGCTTCCCTCAGATGGGCATGGTTCCAGTGGTGACATTCAATTTTTTTTACTACTGGTTCTGTGGGCGTGGGGCAGGGGAAGGATACTGCAAAATCTCCATTCCCACGCCACTGCTGGGGGAAGGATACTGCAAAATCCCCATTCCCACCCCAATCTGGGGCCAGCCAGAGGTGGTATTTGCCAGTTCTCCGAACTACTCAGAATTTCTGCTGCCGGTTCCAGAACCTGTCAGAACCTGCTGAATTTCACCCTGTATGGTTCCCATCATCCTCAGCCAACACAGAGATGATAAAAAGTACTGCTATAGATGTCACTCTTTCCACAAATAAGGCAGCCTTTCTGACTTCAGATTATTGATGATTTAGAGAGGGAGGGAGGTAGGAAGAATGAAAAAGAAAGAAAGAAAAAGAAAGAAAGAAAGAAAGAAAGAAAGAAAGAAAGAAAGAAAGAAAGAAAGAAAGAAAGAAAGGAGTGCCTGTAGTGAGATATATAATGGAGATATTGCTTTAAGGAAATTGAATATGTGTCGTCTCTACAGAGAATATATTGTGGGGCCTGCCTGGTTGTGGATTGGCATGGAGGATCAAATTAGTCCCGTTTTATAGGCCTGACATGCATTCAGAAGGTTTCTAAAAGTGTTCATTGATTTTATTTGTAGCAGAACCATCAGCTTGATGAGTATACAGTTGAATCTCACTGCCTTAATAGGATTTGAGTGTGTTGAAATGGTCACACCTGGGGAGCCAGGTGTCATGTACCTGTTTGCAGCCATAAAGATGGAAGCTCATCCCTCTGAGACTGGCTGAACGTGTATTTTTGAAATGGGAATGTGAGTTTGCTGCTTAATTATTGAATGGAGGGCTGGTACTTCCTACAGTGGCAGCTGATACAGTGCTGTATTATAGAAACAGAACCATGGAATAACTTAGTTATTCTGAGGCACACTTTGTTTGTCTGCAAGCAAATAATTTGAAAGTGAAATAATTGTACTGCAGTATGAAAATGCAAAGCTGTGCTTATTGTATTTGCCTTTCATCTCTCTCTCTCTCTCTCTCTCTCTCTCTCTCTCTCTCTCTCTCTCTCTCTCTCTCTCTCTCTCTCCTTCATCTAAAAGATAAAGAAAAGAAGAATAGGCTATAAGGTTCAAGAAAATCAGGATTGTGGCCTTATGTGCAGTGACAGATTATTTGATATGCTGGAGCAAAACCTGAGGAAGGATTAGGCTCCTTATCTCTTTCCCAGGCATCTATCCTACATCAAATGCAAATAAATTTTGTCATCAGTTCTACCTTTGGACCTGGGAGAGTGATAGCTGTCATAATGATAATAATTCTCCTGGTTGTCTTTCTTTAGCCTTAAAAGGTGTGTGAATGTGTTTGTGGGGTTGAAGTCCAAAGTGGGAACAAGTCAAGAGTGTTGAGAAGGTAGAAGATGAGTAGGCTGAGCTGGAAGGCGGAGTTAAATGTGTCATCTGTTTGGAATAATTGCGCAGCCACAAGAGACCCAAGTCTACCCCCTGTGAATTCTGTTGACCCTTATCTAGTGCCAAATTAGCTTTGACCGTTAGTTGACCGGATTCTTCTCTATAGGTAGCAATAATAAAATCTTCTGTTCTTTGAACTCAACAAATGCTCCTAGTTATTTGCACCTGGCAAAAGCAGTTGTTTGTGCCAGTCAAATGTGGTGGGGAGAGTGAAATGCCATGGGTTCTCGCTTGCTCCATGGCAGTTGCTTTTTGCCATGCCTAAATGGGTCGTGGGGGGAGTGGTCCCAGATATTTCATAGTGTCATTGAAGGAGTGTGACACCCTACCTTACCAAAAGGGGAATACTCACTTAATGACAAACTCAGTCTGCCTTGCTCACCAAAGTTTAAACAAGTAATATTTACAATCATTGGTCAATGATAAAGGATGGAGTCATACAGGATACCACTTGGGTTGATGGAAGTAAGATAACTGTGGAAGTCCTTGGGCTCCTGCTGGGTGAAGGAAGCTACTGTCCTAGATCCAGGAAGAGGCTCCTCAGATGTTGCTCCTAAGTTCATTTGGGAACGGTGTGTGTTAGCTGTGAGATGGATTGCTCTGAGATTTGTTGCATCCTCTCATCGGGTCGAGGGGCGTTTGTTGAAACAAAGAAGTTTGGACAGATGAAAAACAGAGGAGGACTATTCTCGACCCAGATGAGATCTAATCAAGCAAGCTGAGTATGCAATTCGGGCCACCACCTCCTAGGGGTTAAGGCAATAGGAGAGGCAGCCCCCGCCAAAAAATATTCCAGTCATCCCAAGCAAAACAAAATCCTGTGGTTATGTGAACTAACAATTATAGCAAAGCTTCAGCCCCAAGATGTCGGTTCCTGTTCTTAACCCACTCAAGTCCATCCTTTCAACTTTTGATCTGCTACCACCTTCTCCTGGCCAAGGGAACTCAGCAGTCCTGGCAACCAACCTCTCCCTCTGTTTGAATACTGGGCACCGCTCCCTTCTGACTCCTCGTCTTCAACCAGCTTTGAAGATGTGATATTTCAACTGGCACCTCTGCCCAGATCTGTGTTTTTTGCCTTTTTACCCACACCACACCCCAGAAGGAGACGCATTTGGAACCAATTACCCCTGGGCATGGTGCCATGCCTTGTGGCTTCCCTTTGGAAGATGCAGGCTAGATCAGCTCCCTAGGCCTAAGAGCTCTGTATTTTTTTCAGTATAATGCAAATGTCCCAAAAGATTTATTATATCCCCTTCCCTCTCTCTCATTTCCTTCTCCTTCGTCCAAGACCGCCCATCTGCATTTTTCACTTTGTCCAGTTGGTGCCTGGAAGGCGAGGGCTTGAAGCTATCCTTGCTGATCAGGTTGCTGTGTTTGCCAGTGCCAGCTGGGTTGTGGGTTTTTTAAGGGCATTCTTGTGATTCCATTGCGGGCACTGCCAGTCTTAGGGCACCATTGACCGTAGTGGGGCATTGGCAAGCAGCTTGCAGGGGGCAAGCTAGTGAGTAGGAAATACCCTATAGGTCAGTGTTTCTCAACCTTGGTGACTTTAAGTCCTTTGGACTTCAACTCCCAGAATTCCCTAGCCAGCTGTGCTGGCTGGGGGATTCTGGGAGTTGAAGTCCACAGGACTTAAAGTCACCAAGGTTGAGAAACACTGACCTATAGGTGCTTTTCATTGATCAGTCTTTGCAGGACTGATGGGCAACAATAATGAGGGTAAATTTACAGGAAAATATGTTGATCAGCACATTTGCACATAATTTCACTTGTATGAGTTCAAATCCAGAGTTTGTTATGAGCCATAGGTCACCCAACAATTTAGATTTCACGCCCTGTCTGCCTCAGCCAACGTGGCCAATGGCAAGGGATTATAGGAGCTGTAGTATCAAAACATTGAAAGAGCATTAGGTTATCTTTAAAAGGATTCGGATTATATCAGCTTTATATCAAGCTAAGTACTGAATCGGAGCTCCTATTCCTTACAGGTAGTTCTTGGCTTACAACCATTCATTTAATGACTGTTCGAAGTTATAACAGCACTGAAAAAGTGGCCATTTTTCACACTTTGGACTGTTGCAGCATCTCCAAGGTCACATGATCAAAAGTCGGATGCTTGATAACTGGCTCATATTTGTGACGGTTGAGGTCTCCTGGAGTCATATGATCACCTTTTTATTTTTATTTTATTTTATTAAATTTATACCCCACCCTTCTCCAAAAGGACCCAGGGCAGCGCACAGGAATTTAAAATACAGTACAAAAGCAAGTAAAAAATTTAAAAAACTTATTTGATACCAGATACTTTTCTGACAAGCAAAGTCAATGGGGAAGCCACATTCACTTAACAACTGGGTTACTAGTGTCAAGGTTCCAAGTAATAAATCCATAGCAAGCAAGACTCCGAGGCATGTAGATTCGTCAAAGAATACTTTTATTTGGAATTATCATATTGGCAGATATCTGGAGAAAACAGACTCTAAGGCAGTGTTTCTCAACCTTGGCAACTTGAAGAAGTCTGGACTTCAACTCCCAGAATTCCCCAGCCAGCGAATGCTGGCTGGGGAATTCTGGGAGTTGAAGTCCAGACATCTTCAAGTTGCCAAGGTTGAGAAACACTGCTTTAAGGTCTCCTGCGGTTTTCACTTAATTAAAAGTAAAGGTTTTCCCACTTTCTCAAGACAATCAGTCATGTGGTCCAATCACGGAACAGGCTGGCAGTCAGGCGACATCACTCTGTCTTCCTCTGACCAGGTGTGAGAATGTCCTTGGTTCTCAAGAGAAAAACGTTGTTTTGGCTGTATATGTCCCCCTCTATCTCAATTCCCCCCTCCCTATCCCTCAGCTCCAGTGTGACAGTACTGAAACGGTCCATAAATGGCTTCAGTGAGGTCAGCTTCAGGGCTGACAAGTAGCTTAACAACTACAGCGATTCACTTAACAACTGTGGCAAGAAAGGTTGCAAAATGGGACAAAGCTCACCTAACAATTGTCTTGCATAGCAATGGAAATTCTGGGCTCAACTGTGGTCATAAGTCAAGGACTACCTGTGTCTACTGGGATTTACTTTCCCCCAAAATTGCTCAGTCCCAATCTTAGTTTTCAGTAGAATTATTACGTATAACACGCAACACTCTAGATGCTGACAAACCACAGTCTCCCAGCATCCCCAGTAATATGGTATTCTGGGAAATGTAGTTCTGCAAGCACTTGGAAAGCCAGATTGGAGGAGTATCTCCTAAAGTTCCTTCCATTTCTCTGGCTGCTCGCTAGTGGGATCGTCTTTCCTTTTTTAAAGAAATCTGATTTCTAGGGAGGGGTATTGTCAAGCAAGGGACTCCTCCATTAATTCCCCAAGAGGATTTGAGGCAATTATTTGCCACCACTTAATGGCCTCACCCTGGGAATGCCCATCAAATTAATGAGCCAAAGAGACCACTTCTGGTTCGTTAGTGCCAGGTTTGTTAGTGCCACTCGACTGGGCACCGTTGGGCAGGACTCGGAGTAGCTTGGCGCCTGTCTCGCCTCTGACTCGTTTGGCTAGGTCTTGTCCAATTACGAGAGGTGGGGTGGGAGTGTGACCTAGTGGGAGGCAGCATGGAATGTGCTGGGAGCTGGGAGGAGAAGGAAGTTGGCGTGTGAATGAGCGCATAAAGGAGGCTCGTCTCAGGACTCCTGGGTTTGTTTAGGAAGAGATTTGGCTTGGCATCTTTGGATTCACGACTGCTCCGAGCACAAAGGCTGGGCCCAAATGCAGGGGTGGCTTACCTCATGAGCTGGTAATTGTGGTGTAAAGGCAATGCATTCCTTCCCACCATTTTTGAACCCTTTTTTTTCTTTTTTCTTTGGTAAACAAGTTTAATCAAATAAAGTAATCCAAAGCTTTGGGATATTCAAAGGAAAAGTTGGAATAATAGAAAACCGGGAAAGATAGTGGAGCAGTCTTGCAGAAATGTTGGTAATAAATTTCCCCTGCAGTACTTCAATAACTTGGTTGTTGTAATTCAAAGCTCTCCCTCCTCCGTTTTTTTCTCCATAACCATAACCAGGGGTGGGCCTCAAAAATTTCAGCAACGGGTTCTCTGCCGGTTGCTGGGTGGTGGTAAGCATGGCCTAGTCATCCTCCTACATCATGGAAGTGGGAGGGTGTTTTCGCCTTCCCCAGGCTGTGGAAGCTTTCCTTGAGCCTCTGGGAGGGTGAAAACTGGCTCCCCTGGGCTCCGGAAGCCCTTCTGGAACTTTCGGGAGGCTTTTTTTCCCCCTTCCCCAAGCCTCCGCGTGGGCCCTGCACAGTGGTGGGTTTCTGCAGGCTCGCACCTACTCGCAAGAGCCGGTTGGTGAAATTTAGAGAGCCGGTGAGAGGGGGTTCCACCGGCGGACCCTGAAGTAAGTCTGGGCTGCCGCTGCCGGTAACCCAATGGGAAGGAAAGGAAGGCAGAAAGGAAGGAAGGAAAGGAAGGAAGGAAGGAAGGAAGGAAGGAAGGAAGGAAGGAAGGAAGGAAGGAAGGAATTTATCATCACAATTGAGCCCAAAATTTTGGTTGTTAAGCAAGAGCGTTGTTAAATGAGTTTCACCACATTTTACAAGTTGGCCACTCCCACCCTGTCACATGGCTGCCAAGCCACGCCCACAAAATAGGCCACACCTAGAGAGTAGGTTCTAAAAAAATTTGAAACCCACCACTGGCCCTGCATTTACCTCAGGGGTCTCCAACCTTTGCAACTTTAAGTCTGAAGGACTTCAGCTCCCAGACTTCTCCAGCCAGCAAAGCTGGCTGGAGAACTCTGGGAGCTGAAGTCCTTCAGACTTAAAGTTGCAAAGGTTGGAGACCCCTGATTTACCTCACATCCAAAACGGGCCGTGTGGAGACTCCTGGGAGGGGAGGGCCGGGAGGGGCCAGCCAGGGGTGGGATTTGGAGGTTCTCCAAACTGGCCATAACATTAGCTACAGGTTCTCCCAAACCCGGACAAACCCGTAGTAGCCCACCTCTGACCACAACCGTGTGAGGTGGTTCGGGCTGAGGGATAGGGACCTGCCTCAGTGAGCTTGGGTGGCTGTGGGTGGACTTGAACCCGGGTCTCCCTGCTTCTAGTTCAACTCTTAAATCTCTACTATCCAACAGTGACTTTCTCAAGGCACCGGCTTGAGGAAAGCTAATATGAATAAAAAGTGGAGTGTCTCGGGGGGGGGGGGGTAAAAAGGGGGAAAATTTGTGTGAATAAAACTTTTTCAATTAAAAAAAAAAAAGTGGAGTGTCTAAGGGAAAAATATGTATGAAAGGAAGTTCTAAAAGGTGTATTAACTGGGCTTTTACAGAATGTCATGGGTAGGTCAGAATTCTATTAGGTTTAGAAAATGAATAACCACCAATGTTTGACTGTAGAGATTCTCAGTCATCCAGGCCATGGTTGTCCCAAAGGTGCTTTTTTCCAGAGGCAACTGGACTTCCTTGTTTTTCTTTGAAGACGTTTTGCTTCTCATCCAAGAAGCTTCTTCAGCTCTGACTGGATGGTGGGCCCGAATACTTCAGTCAGAGCTGAAGAAGCTTCTTGGATGAGAAGCGAAACCTGTTCAAACAATAACAAGGAAATCCAGTTGCCTCTGGAGAAAGCACCTTTGGGACACCAATGTTTGACTTTTTGGTAAGCATTTGGGAGCATGGAAAGCAATAAATCCCAGGTAAATACAAGAGATCCCTCTGTGAAGTAGAAGATATACTGGTTGAGGAATAAGTTGCAGTGAATTCAGACCTTCCTGGCAGAGCTGTGGGAGGCCGTTTGTGGGTAATAGAGAATTAACCGCTGTGTAAAATGGCAGGTATGGTTTCTTAAGAGCCCAGTGTTAACCAGAAAGCCAGGTTGTAGTTACTGGGTTCTGGGCAGGGGTGTGGCAGCCTCAGCAGGTGGTTGCCAGGTGCAGGAACATTCAACATTGCACCTGTCTTGGTTGGAAGCCAAAGGGTGTCACCGCCCTTTGGTCTTCTGGGAATAACTGGAGCCATTTTCCATAGCTCCAGCCCGTTCAGCCCTTTGCCGATTCTCTTCCTCCTTCTTTTGTCCCAGGACTCTTTAATTTGATCCGTTCACTTATGCACACAAACCAATGCAGACATGCACGGCCACCTTTCCTGTTACTTGCAGCCTCTTCCGTAAAAACAAAGAATTGGGAGATCAGAAGCGAGGCAGATCAAAGAGAAACAGTTATTTTTTATTTTTTGAAGTCCATGTTATCTTCTGGGGTGGAATTCAAAGGATGGGACTTGGGCCAGATTTGGGGAGAAGGTAGTGGTGATGTGTTGTCTGAAGGCTTTCCTTTTAGATCAGGGGTCTCCAACCTTTGCAACTTTAAGTCTGAAGGACTTCAGCTCCCAGAGTTCTCCAGCCAGCTTTGCTGGCTGGAGAACTCTGGGAGCTGAAGTCCTTCAGACTTAAAGTTGCAAAGGTTGGAGACCCCTGTTTTAGATCACCGCCTCTTCCTCCTCTATGACCCACCCTGGAGGTTGGGAATGGCAACTTTAATTTACTGTGACGTTGGGCCATACAGGTAGTCCCCAACTTACAACAGTTCGTTTAGTGACCGAAGTTACAATAAAATGTGACTTAGAACTATTTTTCACACTTAACAACGGTTGCAAGCATCCCTAGGATCACGTGATTGAAATTCAGCCGCTGGGCCACTGACTCATATTTATGACCATTGCAGTGTCATGTGATCGCCCTTTGCAACCTTCTGATAGCCAAAGTCAGTGGGGCGAGCCGGATTCACTTAATAACCGTGGCAAGAAAGGTCATAAAATGGGACAAAACACGCTTACCAACTGTTTCACTTAGCGACCTAAATTCTTAAAAACTGTGGCAAAAAAAGGTAGTAAAATGGAGCGCAACTCATTTAACAACGATCTTGCTAAGCAAGGGAAGTTTGGATCTCAATTGTGGTGATAAGTTGAGGACTGTCTGTAGAGCTGGTAACCGTGGCTCAAGGATGTTGTGCACCAAAGCCTTCTCAAGGGTATAATATTATAGGTTTATCCTTTTGAGGCACAGACCAAACTCTAGCCTAGGAAATAATTTCTTTAATTTCTTTGGAAGTTTTTTAGAGGTTTTCCTCCTGAATCCTTCATGTCTAGATTTGCTATGGAGCAGGAAAACGAAGCACTTTTGGTAGCACTTTTTCTGACAAGCGAATTTTATTTAAAAGGCACGTGAGTTACAGCTTACTGCTTTTTAGTCACTTTTTAATTAGTCCCGGTAATTATCTCTACGGCATATGAGAAGGCTTTAAGGAGCTGGGTGGCTTGGAGCCTACACAGAGTGCTTTTCCATTCCTGCAGAGTAACCATTATGAGCTCCCACACATCTGATGTTTATGCTCCCGGTGTCTTTTCTGAGTCTCAACATGCCCGCTTTGGACTCTGGACAGACAGCCATCAGCAGATTTAAAAGCGCTGCAATAGGTGTTGAAGGTTGTTGAGTTGTAAGCTGGCTTTTGATTGAGCAGAGACGACTAAAGAGACCTTCTCCCTCTTCCCTTTCTTCAAGTAAGAAGCCAAGGTCTCTGGTCCTAGAAGGAAATCCCACTCCTCCCCACCAAACAAACATGTCTGGCTTTAGCGACATAAGGCAGGCAAGATTGCTGCTTAGCCATAAATCTCTGCAGGAGTCTGGAAGGGAGGGGAGTTGGTTGGTGGGAGAACGCTGGAAAATCTTTGCTCATCAACCAGAGTCTGGACTGAGATTGGTTGCCGGAGGGGAGAGCGATGTGGATTTTAAGGGAGCAGAAAACAGGCTCCTAGGTACTTTAGCAAGGCAGTGTTTATTGGGACCCTCGTGGGTCTCTCCTTATATACCTGGCCAGGTTGGATTCTTCAGTTACATTTGTGTTTCTCTGGTGTTCCTCCTTAACTCTTATTTCCATTTTTCCTGGTTAAGTCTCCTGAGAGGAGTTTGGCTAATTGTGGTTAGAGCACAGAGCTGGAAAAATTATTTAGCTTCTTCCACTAGCAGGAACAAAAAAAGTTAGAGGGGGCTGGGACAGGAATAAGGAGGACGAGACTGCTGACTTGTCAGAACCTTTGGAACAACTATTGGAAAGATTAAATGTTTTCTTCCTGAGTTTGCTCTCTTCCTTTGCTGCCATTAACTGTAGTTGATTTTGTACCGAAGGATGGTGGCCTACTCCGTGTGAGGAAGCAAACCATGATTGTCAACGTGGGTTTGAAGAATGCACATGCAGAATGGATTTTGCCTATTCTGGGTACATAACTAAATGGTTAAGATGGTGCTTATCATTGTCAGAATTCTTCTGATTTTCACAAATTCTGCCTCAGCTTAAAACGGCATATAAAATCAGGATTCCATCTTCTAAACAAGAGGTTCCTGGCGACCTGGCAACTTTAAGACATGTGGACTTCAACTCCTAGAAAGTTGCCAAGTTTGGGAACCTCTGTTCTAAACTATATAAATTTTCTTTTGCACAGTTTTTTCTTGCGTTTCATGGGCAAGGAAGGACAAGATATGCTGAAAAGGAACTACAATTAGTCCTCAACCTACAGCAGTTCATTTAGTGACTGTTCAAAGTTACAACAGAACTGAAAATAGTGACTTATGACTGTTTTTCACACTTATGACCATTGTAGCATCCCCAGTCATATGATCAAAACTTAGATGCTTGGTAACCAACTCATATTTATGACGTTTGCAGTGTCCCATTTTTGTGACATTCTGAGAAGCAAAATCAATGGGGAAACCAGATTCATTTAGCAACCGAGATACTAACTAAACAACTGCAGTGATTCACTTAACAACTCTGGCAAGAAAGGTCATAAAATGGGGCAAAATTCACTTAACAACAGAAATTTTGTGCTCAATTGTGAACGTAAGTCCAGAACTATCTGTACAGGAAAATCTGTTATAGGTATATTGACTTACAACGACAACTGAGCCCATAATTTCCCTTGCTGAACAAGACCATTGTTAAGTGAATATCACTCCGTTTTACTACCTTTTTTTGCCTCAGTTGTTAAGTGAATCATGTGGTCATTAAGGGGAAACTTCTTTCTTCCATTGAGTTTGCTTGTTTGGAAACCAGCTGAGAAGGTTGCAAATGGTGGTCACATAACCCCAGGATGCTGCAACTGTCATAAATACATGCCAGTTGGTCAGTGCCCGAATTTTGATCATGGGGATGGCTGCAATGGTTGTGAATGTGAAAGACAGTCATAAATCACTTTTCCCATGCCATTGTAACTTTGAGTGGTCATTAAATGAATGGTTGTAAGTTGAAGACTACCTTTACTTAGGATTGTCTCCCAGTCAGGGCAGGAAGTAAAAGAAGAACTGGAAAATAATCGGTTCCTTAGGCCTGAATTCAGAATACACTGGAACTACTACAGCTCTTATCTCTATACACCTTTTATTGCAAGTATGGTGACTTTATGACCTGTAGACTTGAACTCCCAGAATTCCTGACACAGCTGGCCATATCAGTCGCCATATTTGCCCACCCCTGTTTTGCTGCCTTCGTCCCCACCTTCTCCCAACCCCCAGGTTTTACTTTCTAGTCATTATTTTGTAAATAACATTCTGTTTGCATGAAAATGTTTATACAAGAAGTTTCTAAGTCTGAGGGCTTGGGACAGGTTTACATTCTGAAGTCAAGTAAAAGCTACAAATATTCCACTCGTCGCCTCAAGAGGAGGAGGAGGAACTTCATAACGCTCTTCTCTTGCACCAATCCAATTCTTCTGTCCTTTGCTTTCCCGAGTTTGGGGAAAGTAATAAAAATTGCTGAAGCCATAAAAAAAATGTTATAGCATAGATGACTGTTTTCGGGGGTTATTCTGATGTGATGAGGTTAAAATAAAAGGTACACCATCCAGAGTCTCTCAGTGAGAGAGATGTGCAGTTTTAACATTTGATAAATAAATAAAATAAATAAACAAGAGTAGGGAATAGTCCAGGGGTGGGCAAACTCTGCAACTTTAAGTCTGAAGGACTTCAGCTCCCAGAATTCTCCAGCCAGCAAAGCTTAAAGTTGCAAAGTTTGCCCACCCGTGGAATAGTCCGTAGAGAGCTGTCAGATTTAAGGGACATGGAGAATTTAGCATTATGTATGATAACTGAGTCTCAAGGTTGTAGCCTAACTTTTCCTGGATTTCCCCCCTCTCTTTTTCAGCCATGGCTGTCCGGACCCCGGTGCAACGGGGCGACGCCACCGCCGAGAGGTACCTGTTTGTGGACCGGAATCACGTTGGCAATCCAGCCTCACAAGCTGATTGGACGGCCAAACGCCTGGTGTGGGTCCCGTCCGAACGTCATGGCTTTGAGGCGGCTGGGCTGCGCGAAGAACGGGGAGATGAGATGTTGGTGGAACTTACTGAGAATGGCCGTCAGATGCTGGTGGCCAAAGACGACATTCAGAAGATGAACCCACCCAAATTTACCAAGGTGGAAGACATGGCAGAGCTGACCTGCCTCAATGAAGCCTCCGTGTTGCATAATCTGAAGGACCGCTACTACTCGGGTCTTATCTATGTGAGTTGGCTTATGGGGTGGCTTATGGGGTTCCATGACTCCCTCTCTCCCTCTCTTTCCCTCTCCTTCCTTCCTCTCTCCCTCTCTTACTCTTTCCCTCCCTCTCTCTTTTTCTCTCTTCCTCTCTCTCTTTCCCCCTCCCTTCCTGTCTCTCCCCCTCTCTTTCTCTTTTTCTCCCTCCCTTTCTCTCTATCCCACTCTCTTTCTCTCTCTCTCTCCCTCCCTTCCTCTCTCTCTCCCTCTCTTTCTCTTTCCCTCCCTCCCTCCCTCCCTCTTTCTCTCCATCCTTCTCTCTTTCTCCATCCCTCTCCCACTCTTTCCCTCCCTTCGTTCCTCTCTTTCTCTTTCCCTCCCTCCCTTTCTCTCCCCCCCTCTCTTTCTCTTTTTCTCCCTCCCTTTCTCTCTATCCCACTCTCTTTCTCTCTCTCCCTCCCTCCCTTCCTCTCTCTCTCCCTCTCTTTCTCTTTCCCTCCCTCCCTCCCTCTTTCTCTCCATCCCTCTCTCTCTCCATCCCTCTCCCACTCTTTCCCTCCCTTCGTTCCTCTCTTTCTCTCCCTCCCTCTTTCTCTCCCTCCCTCTCTCTCTCCATCCTTCTCCCTCTTTCCCTCCCTCCCTCTTTCACTCCCTCCCTCTCTTTCTCTCCCCCCCCCTCTTTCTCTTTCTCTCCCTCCCTTTCTCTCTCTTTCTCTCTCTCTCTCTCATCCTTCCTCTCTCTCTTCCTCTCTCCCTCCTTCCCTTCCTCCCTCTCTCCCTCCCTCTCTTTCTCTTTCTCTACCCCTCTCCGTCCCTCCATCTCTCTCTTCCTCTCCCTCTCCCTCTTCCTCTCTCCCCCTCTCTCCCTCCCTCCCTCTCTTTCTCTTCCAGTCTCCAACTTTTTTTTTAACCATTTGCATGACGTAAACTTAGGGATCTGTGGTCCAGCCTCGTAGTACTTCTAACTAAGAGCTACTTAACGCAATTCTTTTCCCTGTTTAATTCCAAGTGTAATCCTGGTTTGCAGCAGCCGTTGCCTCTCTCAGATGTCGTAGCTCAGGAATACACTGGCCAGTATTCCAGATGGTTTGAACTCCATCAATTAGCCAGCATGACCAGTTGCAAGTCACGATGGGAATTATGGGGTTCCAAACCTCTTGATATCCATCAAAATACCTTCTAAGAGAGAAAAAAAAATTCCAGATTTTAAACAGTGATGCGCTGGACTGTTTCCCCGCTCGGGTGGAATGCAGCTTTGGTGAGATGCCAAGCTGTCCCTTCTGAGCAGACGTCAGGACGACGAAGAGAAGAGCTGGCTTGGGACAGAAAGTTGGGCTCTTTCCCAGCTCCCGAAGTCTCTCTCTCTGTGTGTTTCTGTGCAACAATGCTCGAAAAGGGCAAGTTGGACCTCCTTCACCTCATCACGCAGAGCTCCTTTCAAAGGGAAGGAGCAGGAGGGGACACGCGTTTCTTCCGCCCTGCTGGTTTCCCTGGCACCCAAGTGGGCACAAAAGGCTACCCTGGGAGGCAGCGTGCCAAAGCATTCCCTCAACGGGTACGTCATCTCTGACTCGCAGACAGCAGCCTGTCCTCCCCCTGCTGCCTCTGAGGATCTCCACCCTGTAGCTGGGTATCGGGGTGGGGAACGGACTAGACCTGTTCAGCCAGAACAGTAGTCGTCAGGGTGTGAAATGAATTCTCCCAAGGGCGCCACCGTCATCCGCGGCAACCACACACCACTTCTTGGAAGCAGAAAACTATACTCTTCTCTGGTCCTAAGAGAGCAGCCTACATCTGTGTGATTCAGCCCCATGGAACCCATCTTTAAGATAAAATGTGGAGACATAAAATGTGGAGATAAAAAGAAGGACTAGGGGAGACATGATAGCAGTGTTCCAATATCTCAGGGGTTGCCACAAAGAAGAGGGAGTCAAACTATTCTCCAAGGCACCTGAGGGCAGGACAAGAGGCAATGGGTGGAAACTAATCAAGGAGAAAAGCAACTTAGAACTGAGGAGAAATTTCCTGACAGTTAGGACAATTAATCAGTGGAACAGAAGTTGCCTCCAGAAGTTGTGAATCCCCCAACACTGCAAGTCTTCAAGAAGATGTTGGATAGCCATTTGTCTGAAACGGTATAGGGTTTCCTGCCTAGGCAGGGAGTTGTACTAGATGACCTCCAAGGTCCCTTCCAACTCTGCTATTGTATAGTATTATAACCTTTTTATAATGGTCATTAAGTAAGTATGCTGGTTGTAAAGCAAACACAATAGTGAATGCTGTGGTTTTTAGGTAAATTCATTGTCTGCAATGGATGCCTTTTGCTGGAAACCAGAAGTAAATGCTGGTTTTTGACAAAAAATGTAAATTATGATCACATAACCGTGGGACACTACAAAGTTGTATGGTATAGGGCTTCCTGCCTAGGCAGGGAGTTGTACTAGATGACCTCCAAGGTCCCTTCCAACTCTGCTATTGTATTGTATTGTACTGTAGAAGATAAAAGGGAATATTTAGGTTTTTTTAACCGAAAAAGGGATTCTTCAGCCTTCCAAGACTGTTCCTTTGATAACAGTGTTGCTGCTTTTCCGGTAAACCAACTTCTCCCTGCCCTGGTGACACTCCATCCAGTTGTTTTGCAGTTGGCTCTCCAGGCTGCTCCTTCTCAAGTATTTCAGCCTGTAGCAAAAAAAAAAACATTTTTAGCCTCACCCTCAGCAATCTTTCCCCTACTTTTTGAGCTCCTGATGCATTCAATTCCTAAGATCCTCGGGCAAGGTGCTTAAGAGAATAATGGGAGGTTACATTCCAATGCACCTGAAAACACTCCAGGTTAGGGAAGGTCATTTCTGCATATTTCCCTTGGTGTCAGCCAACGTCCTCGATGGAGTCAAGTGACTGAGGTCAAGCGGACAAAATGTGTCTGTTGGCATGGTGCTAGGAACCTGTTTGGAAAGTAGGTAGGCCCGCAAACAGCATGCCAGTATGCAAAATTGCACGCTTGGATTCAAGTTTATTTTATTTATTTATTTTATTTATTAAATTTTCATCCCGCCCTATCTCCCAAAAGAGGGACTCAGGGCGGCGCACAGGGACTTAAAAACCCACAATACAAATAGTACAAATTCTACAAAATTTAAAACTATTATTAAACAATTTAACCCGTGCTAAAAAGAGACATTTAATTTAAAACCCAAATCTAATAAAACATGGTTAGCAGTTATGCCAGGCCGGCCATACGAAAAAAATAGGTTTTTAAAGTCCGGCGGAAGAGGCGAAGATCGGTGATAGTCCGGAGGTCTGGGGGGAGGTCATTCCAAAGGGCGGGACCTGCCACAGAGAAGGCTCTTCCTCTGGGTGTCGCCAGCCGGCATTGCCCAGCAGACGGCACCCTAAGGAGGCCCTCCCTGTGGGAGCGGACAGGTCGAGTGGAGGTATGCGGTAGAAGGCGGTCCTGCAAGTAACCAGGCCCACTGCCATTGAGTGCTTTAAAGATGGTCACTAAGACCTTGAAACGCACCCGAAAGGCTACCGGCAGCCAGTGCAGCTTGCGCAGGAGAGGTGTTACATGGGAGTATTTTGAAACTCCCAAAATCCCCCGCGCAGCCGCATTCTGCACCAACTGGAGCCTCCGAGTGCATCTGAAGGGCAGCCCCATGTAGAGAGCATTACAGTAGTCCAGGCGTGAAATGACAAGAGCTTGAGTGACTGTGTGTAAGGCGCCACGATCCAGAAAGGGGCACAACTGCGTATCAGGTACACCTGATAGAAGGCCCCCCCTGGCCACGGCCGTCAGATGTTCATCTAAGGACAGCCGGGAATCCAGGAGGACACCCAAGTTGCGAGCCCTTTCTGCGGGGGCTAGCTGTTCCCCCCCGATAGCCAGAGATGGAACTAACTGGCTATGTTGCGGCGCCGGAAACCACAGCCACTCGGTCTTGGAGGGGTTGAGTCGGAGCCCGTTCCTCCCCATCCAGGCCCGCACGGCCTCCAAACACCGGGACATCACATCGGCAGCATCGTTGGGGTGGTTTGGGGTAGAAATGTACAGCTGGGTGTCATCAGCGTACAGATGGAATTCTACCCCAAAACCACGGATGATCTCGCCCAGCGGCTTCATGTAGATGTTAAACAGGAGGGGCGAGAGGACTGACCCCTGAGGCACCCCATAAGCAAGGGGCCTCGACGTCGACCTCTGCCCCCCCGCCAGCACAAACTGCGACCGGTCGGAGAGGTAGGAGGAGAACCACCGCAATACGGTGCCTCCCAACCCCAACCCCTCCAACCGGTGCAGCAGGATACCATGGTCGATGGTATTGAAAGCCGCTGAGAGGTCTAATAGGACCAGGATAGAGGAACAACCCCTATCCCGGGCCCTCCAGAGATCATCCACCAATGGTGGGAAGTTAGGGAAGCCCTGGAGCATCAGTGCATGAAAGCTTGTTGGAATCAGCTTTTATTAGGACGTTGAGCACTGCCCCTTGATCTCTTTCTATGCCTCCTGTAAAACACACACACACACATACACACACACACACACACACACACACACACCATTCCTTAATATCCAGCGTTGGTTTTCCACTGCCCCGAGATAGGAAACTTTATGAAAATGATAACATAGTACGTGCATCATTTGTAAAACTAATGAAGGTGGGATACAAATAAATAAACGATGCTTTATGTCTGTGAAGGTTCTCAGCCTTCCCTGTCACGGTTATCCCAAAGGTGCTTTCTCAAGAGGCAGCCCAACTTTCTAGTTTTTCTTTGAAGACGTGTCTCCTGTCATCCAAGTTTCTTCCACCTCTGACTGGGATGGTGGGGCTGTATTATTTTGGCACAAAAATGATGCTTAGAGGAGGCCACAAGATAAAGTTAGGAAGAACAAAGGAAACGTATCTTCACGTCCCCCTTGATAAACTTTAATGGCACACCTCCTCTCCCTCCCACTCCTCCCACTCCAGTTCATTTTTCAACCTCCCCAGATAACTTTGGCTCCTCTTTGTGCATCAGGAGGTGGCATCTTCCTTCATTTGTGGGATGTTGGCAAACAATAGAATCAAGATCACGTGAAGTGTTAATACCACTTTATAATGCCTTGGTAAGGCCACACTTGGAATACGGCATCCAGTTTTGGTCGCCACGATGTAGAAAAGACGTGGAGACTCTAGAAAGAGTGCAGAGAAGAGCAACAATGATGATTAGGGGACTGGAGGCTGAAACATATGAAGAACGGTTACAGGAAGTGGGTATGTCTAGTTTAATGAAAAGAAGGACCAGGGGAGACATGATTAGCAGTGATCCAATATCTCAGGGGTTGCCACAAAGAAGAGGGAGTCAAACTATTGTCCAAAGCACCTGAGGGCAGAACAAGAAGCAATGGGTGGGAGCGAGCATGCACATGCGTGCCGGAAACCGAAAGATCAGCCACCCAGTGCGCATGTGCACACCAGGAAGATGATCTTCCTGTTTCCAGCACCCCCTGGCCTTTTGGTTTCTGGCATGCATGTGTGCATGAAGACCAGCTGGCCAGTGTGCATGCATGTGCCGGAAACCTGGCTGCTCTTCCAGTTTCTGGCGCTCTCACGCACATGAAGACCAGCTGACCAGTGCTCCAGAACCTGGAAGTGCAATGGCCGACAGCTCACATGCCCAGAGAGATTGCTCTCCATGCCACTTCCGGCACACGTGCCATAGGTTCACCATTATGGTGCTAGGTAAACAGGAACTAGCCGGAGATGGGGGCTCACTCTATTGCCTGATGTTCGAGTCTCAAACCGAGCTGTTTGAGACCCAAGGGTCACGCAATGGAGTGAGCGCCCGCCTCCACCTAGTTCCTGTTCATCTAGCAGTTCGAAAGTGTGCAAATGCAAGTAGATAAATAGGTACCATTTCAGCCCTGGGAAGGCTGATCAAAAAGTATCCCATTGATTTTTTTCCCATTTCATTTTCCATTTCAGCAGTAGGAAAAACAAGATTGGAACAGCTGTTTTTCTCCAAGTGCGTTTCCTTGCCTGCAAAATACAAGAATTGAGCACTAGGAGTTGTTTCTAACATCCATCTCCCTGTGTGTCTGGGATCACACATCACATTAAGCTTTTGTTTGTGAAAAGTTGGAGTGCCTTAATCCACACATAATGCTTATCTCTAAGCCATGGATTAATAGCCCCAAAAGTCTGGGTTCATGTGAAGATGAACCCAAACAAATGGCATGCCTGGCTTAATATGATGTGTGAATTAGGTCATTGTCATGCTTTAGAGTTAAAAATAGCAGGCGGTGAACTTGGCTCCTCTCTCTTTATTTTTTGACATTTTTTTCTCGGTTTTTCTTGAAGCAGAAACAAACGTGTTTTTAAAATACAAACATACATATATCTACATCTAGGGATAGAATCAAGATCACATAAAGTGTTAATACAATTTTATAATTCCTTGGTAAGGCCACAGTTGGAACACGGCATCCAGTTTTGGTCACCACGATGTAGAAAGGATGTGGAGACTCTAGAAAGAGTGCAGAGAAAAGCAACAAAGATGATTAGGGGACTGGAGACTAAAACATATGAAGAACGGTTGCAGGAACTGGGTATGTCTAGTTTAATGAAAAGAAGGACTAGAGGAGACATGATAGCAGTCTTTCAATATCTCAGGGGTTGCCACAAAGAAGAGGGAGTCAAATCTATTCTCCAAGGCACCTGGGGGCAGGACAAGAAGCAATGGTTGGAAACTAATCAAGGAGAGAAGCAAGTTAGAACTAAGGAGAAATTTCCTGACAGTTAGAACAATTAACCTCTGGAACAGAAGTTGCCTCCAGAAGCTGTGAAAGCCCCAACACTGGAAGTCTTTAAGAAGATGTTGGATAGGCATTTATCTGGAATGGTATAGGGTTTCCTGCCTAGGCAGGGGTTTGGACTAGAAGACCTCCAAGGTCCCTTCCAACTCTGCTATTGCATTATCTATATCTGTATATATTTGAAGCAGCAACCTTAGAAGGGAGAGTGTTTGACAGCAAGCTGTAAAACCCAGGAAGATGTGCAATCATCATGGGTACAATAAGGAACTGCGGTGGTATTGGGGTGGCTGTTCTGATGTGACTTTCTGTCTTCCTCCCAAATGGCAGACATACTCAGGGCTCTTCTGTGTGGTCATCAACCCTTACAAGAATTTGCCCATCTACACAGAACAGATTGTGGAGATGTATCGGGGCAAGAAACGCCATGAGATGCCACCCCACATTTATGCCATCTCCGAGACTGCCTACCGAAGCATGCTGCAAGGTACACAGTGGAAGGCCCACAAAGGGAGGGGGGGGTGTCTTTACTATACGTCAGGAGTGGACGAAGTAGAGCCCTGGAGGCTCAGAAGGCTGGGCCTGTTTCCATTTCGACTCTCAGCCTAGTTTCAGAAGCCTTCTGCGAGCCTCTGCTGAGATGCTTCACCCCAAGTCTTGAAATGTGCTGAGAGGAAAACAAGAGAGAGAGAAAGAGAATAAGAGGGAGGATTTGAGTGGGTTTGTGGGGAAAAAACCCACCCCTAAATGGCCCTTTCAATTTTTTTGTTTCAGCCCCCCCCCCCCCTCTTCATTTTACTTCCTTGCTCTCTATGACAGTGATTCTGAACCTTGGCGACTTTAAGTCCTATGGCCTTCAACTCCCAGAATTCCCCAGACAGCTGTGCTGGCTGGGGGATTCTGGGAGTTGAAGTCCACAGGACTTAAAGTCGCCAAGGTTCAGAAACACTGCTCTAGGAAGTACGTCTACTTGATTAACATTAGGTTACTTACCCAATCTGTCTGCCAAATGCTGGAAATGCAAGCAGTCTCCAGATACCTACTGTCATATATGGTGGACATGCATTAAAACAAGAAAATATTGGGAGAAAATACATAGCTGGCTGGGAAAGATTATTAGGATATAGATCTGAAACCAGAAATATGTTTATTGGGCATAATGCCTGAGGGTTATGATAAAGGGAGCACATATTTAGTTTTACATATACTAACAGTGGCAAGGATCGTATTTGGAAAATACTGGAAAATTGAGAACACCCCACCAGATGAAAATGTAATTCGAAAAATTTTAGACTGTGTTGAAATGGACAGACTAACTTTAAAAATAAAAGATAAGGAAGACACAGAATATTATTTGATTTGGAATAGATTTTATGAGTGGTTAACAGACAAGGGGTAGAAATTAGGGAAAGAAAGACTACAAATGTTTGCATTAAAAATAGTGATGGTTAATAACTACAATCATTACAAGTAACAAAAATATAAGTCAATGTAAAAAGAAACTTCATTAAAACTACTTGTTTATAGTATTATTATTTTCATTAGTACATGTGGTTGTTGTTGTTGTTGTTGTTGTTGTTGTTATTATTATTATTATTATTATTATTATTATTTGGTTAATCTTTGGTGAGATTCACAGCCTTTGGAGCTGGTTGGTAGTTCAACAGCTCGAGTCCTAACCAAGGACCTAGGAACTGTTAAGGTAATGTCAGAGGATATAAGCTGTTCCAAGTAGGGTGGCTTTTTGTAGAGTCAGGATGTTCAAGTCCGGTAAATTTAGAATTTTTACATATCGAGGTAGCCCTTTAGGTATTGCTCCAAGGGCTCCAATTACAACCAGGACAACACACTATTGTTGTTGTTGTTGTTGTTGTTGTTGTTGTTATTAGTTTATGTGTTAATATTTATTATTTTTTCACTTGTCTTTCTTTTTTGTAACTGGTACACCCCAACAATACACTGCATTCAAAAATGTTTGAGTAAAACTTAAAAATAATAAGTAAAATAAAATTAGGTTACCCACATGGCTGTGAGAAGTAAAGGGGGCGGGGGAGCTGTGAATGGAAAGGTTTAACTTTAAACAGTTCTCCATTCCAGATTGAAGCCGAAAGGAGAAGAATGTGTAATTTTAGGGTGTATCATGGTTAGAGTGGCCAGATGGCTAGAGATAGGGAGGTTTTGTGGTTGGTGGATGGGGGATTGCATGTGTGTTTCTGACGCCCTCTTGTGGAGGGAAATGGTCTTCAGGAAATGGGAACAAACAATTTTGATCTGATTCTTTTATCTTTCTGGCCCCCAGATCGAGAGGATCAGTCGATCTTATGCACGTGAGTATTGCTCGCAGCGGGGAAGGGCTGTAGAAGGAGATGCTCAGAGGAGAGAGAGCAAAAACCGTTCTGTATGGATGTTACCAGGAGCTCTAAAAACTTGGTAGCCCAAAGATCTATCCCTTCACTGCATTGAATGCAACTGTACTTAGAGGAGAGGCAGTCTGTTGTTTCAGTCCTTGAAGAAATATTGTTTAAACAATCTTTCGTTCTCAAAAAAGTCATTTGCCAAATGCTAGGTTTATTCCTGTTCCATTCCGATTGGAAAGAATAGGTTTGTTCCCCCTCCCTCCTGTAACAAATGTTGCTCTAACCCAGGGGTCTGCAAAGTTGGCTCTTTGAAGACTGGTGGACTTCAATTCCCAGAATGCCCCAGCCAGCATGGCTGGCTGGGGAATTCTGGGAGTTGAAGTCCACCAGTCTTCAAAGAGCCAACTTTGCAGACCCCTGCTCTAACCTGTGATGGAAGCTGTGGAGTTAAACTCGTTGAAAACGAATCAATAATTAAGAAAAAACCACGTATAGCTGCCTTCTACTTTCAGCAACTCGTTTGTCCTCTAAATGTGCTTGGATTAAAATTCCCAGTTTACATAATTAGAAAAGACTGCTTTAGAGTGCCAAAATCCCTCCTCACATTTTACTCAGCGATCTTTATGGCCAAACCATAGCCAGATGCATGGCAAATCTTCTTTTTTTAAAATTTATTTATTGAAAAAGTTTTATACAAACAAATTTCCCTCCCTTTTTGCCCCCCCAACATATAATATAAATCACATACAAATACTGTACCCCCTCCCCTCCCCCCGTCTTAAAATAAATTTCTCATTGTAAGAAATGTACCCCCTCACCTCCCAACAATCATAATATAAATTTCTCTTAAAGTAACAATATCCCATTAACCCCATCTTCTAAATTAATTGAACATATATAAATCATGATATAAATTTCTCTTAAAGTAACCGTATCCCATTAATCCCATCTCTAAATTAGTTATACATATATATTTCCCCACCCTCCACCCTAACCCTCCCCCACCTCCCATTCAAACCCACCCCCCTGACTTCCGCTATACACCACTCTAATGGCAAATCTTTAAAATTGTTTTTTTTTTAATTCCATTTGTTCTGCTGGAAAAAATATTTCTCCATTTTTTGCCCGTTACCCTTCTCTAAGTTAGAGAAGTGGAACAACTTTAACTAGACAAAGGCTACTCTAGATCAGGACTATTCATATTCTATGTCCAACCACCTTTGACACCAGTTTCCATGATTGTTTTTAGTATTATTACTGTAATATTGTTCCTAGTGAGTTTGGGACCATGATGGAATTGGAGCCCAGGACCTTCTGGTTCCCATCCATACGCTTTGATAGGATGCTGCTGATGGGACAGGTTTGGAAAGCAAAAATTCAGAATTCAGAAAGTAAGATAACGGAACTCGATTCCCTCTTTGTGGAAACCACAGCTCTAAGTTCAGCTGCGTGAGAAGGAGAGGTGTGAGTTTGTTTTCTCATCTGATGTCTGTTCTCTGCAGAGGAGAGTCAGGTGCTGGCAAAACCGAGAACACCAAGAAAGTGATCCAGTACTTAGCACATGTGGCTTCATCTCATAAAGCCCGGAAGGACCATAATGCGCCGGTGAGTGTGGGGCCGCTTCAGCTTCCAGCTTCAGCCACAGCAGCAGTCGTCTGCTCTCCCTCGCGTTGCCAACCCAGAAAGGGCATGGCAGACTGGCGTGACCCCTTTGCCAGCTCTGGTTTTGCATTCCTGAAGCGGAGCCAATGAGCTCCCCCATCTGATGCCTAGGAAGTAACCCAGCATCTAATTTTGAACCGGGGCCAGTCTGGAAGCTCTTCCAAATACCAGCGGATGGCCCTGGCATGTGTGAAAAGGTGATCCTCTTTGAAAGAGCCTTTCAAACACATGCAAAAGTGATTTCCACTCTTCTGCCGCTCAACACACCCACTGTCTGCCCCTATGGAATCTGGCTCCCAAGCCATTGTGGCGCCCACCCAGGCAGGATTGAGAGCCAGTGTTGGTGTTGAATTTACATTATTATGCCCTTTGTTGAAGGAAATGAGTTCTTGCTTGGCCTTTCCACGTCGTTCCTTTCAAACAATAGGCCAGCCATTTATTATACTTTCCTTCCCCTGTCTAGTTTCGGGGCCCTTTTGGTTGCTTCTTCCCAATCTTAAGAGTTCAATGGCAGGGGCCCAGCAGGTCTCCTAGGACCCTCGAGTGAACTTCTCTTGAATATTCTTGCATCTTATGAACACAACCAGAGGTGGTATTCAGCCGGTTTGGATCGATTCGAACTGGTAGCGGAAATCATGAGTGGGGCTTCCCACTCACTGCAGTTCTATGCCGTCCTATTTAGGCAGGTTTTCAAGCCGCGTGTATGTGTTCAAGCCTTGCGCGCGATCGAAGCGCCTGTGTAGAACGCCGAGTGCATGCGTAGACTCGCACTCATACGCGCTCACATTTGCAAACTGGTAGGGAAAGTAATTGAATACCACCCCTGGACACAACCCTGGGGGAAGAACTTAGGCTCCATTTGTTCTAGCCCTCTCCTTTCAAAGGAGATTATTATTTAAATTTAAAAAAATTTAAATTTAAATTTTTAAATTTAAATTTTTATTATTTTAATCAGGGTTAGTTTGGTTTTTTTCCACATTTCGGCCAATATTTTAATTATGTCTTTTAAAAGCTTTCTTTTAACTTTTATATATTTGTTTTTATTTTGGCTGTACACCGCCCTGAGTCCTTCGGGAGTAGGGCGGTATAAAAAACCAATAAACTAAACTAAACTAAACTAGACTATCTGAGGCCAGCTAGAATCACGAAGGGTTTCTTTCTCCCTGTCTTTTAACAAAGATGCCCCAAAGGAACCATTGGCCAACCTGAACCCCTCTCCTCACCTGTATTAGGGCTGAAAACTCTCTGACTTCCTGCCTGCAATGCGTTGATTCCTCATTTTTCCCTTCGGTGCTCCCCTTCTCTGATTGCACGGAAAGCCCATCTTTCCCCCTTATCTGTGCCTAATTTTACAGTCTTGGTAGAAGTTCTGCGAGTGTGTGTGTGTGTGTGTGTGTGTGTGTGTGTGTGTGTGTTTGTTCCCATACGGATGATATTAACACCCCCTCTGTTGTCTTGCTGCCTCAGCTGGAGTTCCTCAATGAAACCAAACAGGCAAGAGTCGAATGCATGCGGCTGAGATGCCAGCTTCCCCACCTCCCAAACTCCTCACCCCCCATCCTCCAGTGCTGATTGTGGGTCCCTACCACCGGCTGCTGCTCCTGGTCCCATCTACACCTAGAGTTGCTCTTCAAATGCTTTTCTCATCAGTTGCACATTTTGCTTGTTGCCAGAGACGCTTCCTTGAACCTCCTTCCTCACCAGAGTTACGATGCTGCGTTTTCTGGGGGTGGGTGGGTAGGAGGGGCATGATTCAGGGGATTTCCGGGGAGGGGCTGGGAAAGGAAGCCAGGTGTTGGGGATCTCCTATTCCTCCCCTTTTCTGTTGTGCTGGCCCCCAGTTTACGCCCTTACGTTATTGTGGTTGCATTCTCATTGTGTTGTTCATCGTCTGATTTAACCCTTCGGTTTTGTTTTGTTCTTGTTTCCCCTGTCTTGCTCCCTGCTCTGCCTTCCCATTGTATTTTTTGTGATGTCATCCCCATCCCAACCTCCATAGACTTCCAGCCCTGCTTCCTACGTGAGTAATTTTTGGAAACGGCTTTCCCCTGGCTGACCCTGGAGTTTCTCTGAGTGCTTCCTCGGCCCAAAAGCTTTGTGAGGCCAGAGGCCTGCATAGGTTGCTGCTAACCCCTTTTCCCTCCTCCGTCCCTCCTTTTCCTTCATCTAGGGAGAACTGGAGCATCAGCTACTGCAAGCCAACCCTATCCTGGAGGCCTTTGGCAATGCAAAAACGGTGAAGAACGACAATTCCTCACGATTCGTAAGTCTTCGTGGATGGAGAAATCCCCCCCCCCCCCCCCCAGTCATTTACCTCAGAAATCTGTGGAATGAGGATCCTGTTTAGCAGCTTCCAATTTCAGACCAATTGAGTCCTGGATTTAAGACAGAAGATAGCATCTTCCTGAGCAGTGGAAAATATTTTCAGAACTGGGACATCAAACCCCAGTTGACCTAAGGCAGTGCTTCTCAGCCTTGGCAACTTTAAGATCAGAGGTGGGTTGCTCCCAGTTTGGCCCAGATCGGCCAAACCGGTAGTAGCGGTGATGGGAGGCTCCGCCCACCCACCCAGATGCTTCTGTGCATGCGCAGAAACGGCGCACGCATGAGGGAGCGTGCCCGAACTGGTAGTAAAAAAATTGGCAATCCACCACTTTTTCAGTTGGGTGACTTCAACTCCCAGAATTTTTGGAGTTGAAGTCCATCCATCTTAAAGTTGTCTAAGTTGAGAAACTCTGTTCTAATGGGTGGTTTATACCTTTCTTAAATGAATTACTGTCACCTCGAAAGTGTGTGTGTGGTCTCCCTATCTTCAGGCTAAGATTTAGGCAAGAAAAGCAAAATGCACAGGTACAGTATAGGTGGTACCTTGCTCAATAGTAATAATTGTGAAAGGGATCTTGGAATTCTAGTGGACAACCATTTAAATATGAGCCAGCAGTGTACAGCAGCTGCCAAAAAAGCCAACACAGTTCTAGGCGGCATAAACAAGAGGGATAGAATCAAGATCATGGGAAGTGTTAATACCACTTTATAATGCCTTGGTAAGGCCACTCTTGGAATACTGCATACAGTTTTGGTCGCCAAGATGTAGAAAAGACGTAGACACTCTGGAAAGAGTGCAGAGAAGAGCAACAAAGATGATTAGGGGACTGGAGACTAAAACATATGAAGACCGGTTACATGAACTGGGTATGCCTAGTTTAATGAAAAGAAGGACTAGGGGAGACATGATAGCAGTGTTCCAATATCTCAGGGGTTGCAACAAAGAAGAGGGAGTCAAACTACTCTCCAAGGCACCTGATGGTAGGACAAGAAGCAATGAGTGGAAACTAATCAAGGAGAGAAGCAACTAAGAACTAAGGAGAAATTTCCTGACAGAACAATTAATCAGTGGAACAACTTGCTTCCAGAAGTTGTGAATGCCCCAACACTGGAAGTCTTCAAGAAGATGTTGGATAGCCATTTGTCTGAGGTGGTGTAGGGTTTCCTGCCTAAGCAGGGGGTTGGACTAGAAGACCTCCAAGGTCCATTCCAATTGTGTTATTCTATTCTATTCTATTCTATTCTATTCTATTGCTTCTCACACAACTATAGCAGGTGGCAAAGGCTGCTAAACAGTTAAGGATATCTTTTCTTGTAAGATAATCTCTCCTATTGAAATCTGTTAAGCTCCTTCACTCTTCCCCTATTTCAAATGTGTTGGAACATAATTTCAATAATTCCCTAGCTGGCTGGGAGTTGAAATATTGTCCAACACATTTGCAAGGCACCGAAGTGGAAAAGGTTTGTATACAGCAGTGTTTTTCTAACTAGGCAAGCTGAAGGTGTATGGACTTCGCCAGCCAACATGGGGAATGCATTGAAGAGATGGGAGCTGTGATACAAGACATTTGTCAGTGTTCCAAGTGACGCACCCATAGAAATTAGAACTCTGAGGCAGGCAGCTTCCTCCAAGAACAGTTTTATGAGTATATCATATTGGCACAACTGGTGAAAGCCGACTCTAAAAGTTCCCGCGGCTTTCACCTAATTAAAAAGTTTTTCCTTTCTAATCAAGTCACTGGCCACGCTGTCCAATCCAGAAGCTGGCCAGTTGCTTGGTTACTTTGCCCCTCCTCTGGCGAGCCGCCTGTGGGAATGCCCTTGGGTTACCACAGGAAAGTTTTATTGTTTTGGCTACAAAGCCCATCTAACCATTTCCCCCCTCCCTCTGTTGTATGGAAGTCCTGAAGCCCCCAAGATGGCCTTGGCCATGATCATTTCAGGGTTGACAACATACAATTCAATACAGGGACCTTGGAGGTCATCAAGTCCAACTCCCTGCCTAGGCAGGAAGCCCTATACCATTTCAGACAAATGGCTATCCAACATCTTCTTGAAGACTTGTAGTGTTGGGGCACTCAACACTACAGTTGTGTTATTAAGTAAACCGCACTACTTCCACTGAATTAAAAAAGACTAGTTACGGAAATTTGCCAGAGGGATTCTAAGTTTGAAAGTTTGAAAGTAGATCATCTCATGTTAGTAAATCTGGATTATTTTTACAAAATCTTCTTTCTGTTTTGGAAGAAGAAGAAAAAGATAAGCTACGCAGCCATTTTGTTGGAAGAGGCAGTGTTACCTTCGGAGATCTGAAGGACAGCAAGCAGGCCAAGATACTGTTCTATTGGCTTCCAGCAACTCCTCCTCAGACATAAATTAAGAATGGGTTGCCCAGTTGCAATGATGGACAAACCTTTGGCCTAAGGGCTGCACTTGGTCATGACTGCGAGGGATATGACCATGTGAAATGATAGCTTTCAAGAGGATGGAGTAACTTTTATTTATTTATTTATTTTGCATTATCATGGCAAGGGGTGAAAAGGGGCTTTCGTACTGTTAGTCTGAATTGAGAACAGAAACGCCATTGCTAAGCAATAGAGGCACGTAAGGTGTGATATCATGTGTCCGCACTAAATTTCGATGGCAATCCCAGTTGCCGGCATTACGTGAATCCTGTGTGATCACAATATTTTTGCAACCTCCTTCTGGCTTCCCCATTGACTTTGCTAGATGGAAGCCAGCAGTGAAGGTTGCAAAGGACAGTCACGTGACCACAGGGCACTGCAATATCACAATTGCAGTCTGGTTGCCAAGTACTTGAATCACAATAGTGACTGGGGAATGCTGCATTGGCTGCAACTACGAGGACCAGTCATAACCTTTCTCTGCTCTGTTACAACGGTTGTAACTTCGAACAGTGACTGAACAAGTGGACATTAAATAAGGACTACTTCTCTCATTTTTGCCCCTTTACCCTCCAGTGAAAAACTTTCATGATATTTTGGCATGAAAGAATTTAATGGTGCAAGGGGCGGCTTCAGCTGAGGATACCTACTTTTCTCCTTTAAATATTTCAAAGTACAAAAAAAAAGCCTTGAAAGATTATGCTTGCAACCCTTTTTAAATATAGCCTTAAACTTTCATGTACCGTTTCTTTGATTCTATTCTTTAGAAAGGGCAAAATATATAAAATGCCTTTTTGAAATCCTATGCCAACAAACTCCATACTTCCTTTGGAAGAAAAACCAGTTTTGTTGGTGAAAGTCTTTTATTTTCTGCTTCCTTTTGTGTTTTTTGAGAAATGCTTTTGGTCTTTAGCCACTCCTTTGAAAAGAAAGAAAAATACAAAGGTTTTCTCTTCCTCATAGATGAAAGGCAGAAGAGTGAGCTTCACATTCCACTGTATTATTACTTTCTGTTAGCTTTTCTTGTTTTTGTGGTGACTGGTTTCTACTCTTCCTATTTAGAAAAGATTCATTACTAACTGAATTGACCAGAGGAATCTGTTTCCAGCTTCTGCGGTTCACCGGCATCTAAAAAAATATTTAAAATACTGAACAATTTTTCTGTATTAGCCACACCATTCCTCTGATTGCTGCCTCATGTTCCTATCCCTTTTTCTACCCGCAGGGTAAATTTATTCGGATTAATTTTGATGTAGCCGGCTACATTGTTGGAGCCAATATAGAAACATGTATCCTTGTTGTTAGAGAATAGAAGTTGTAAGTTTGGGCTGTGGGAGACCTCAGGCCCAGTTCTCTAGACCAGGGGTCCCCAACCTTTGCAACTTTAAGTCTGAAGGACTTCAGCTCCCAGAATTCTCCAGCCAGTTTTGCTAGCTGGAGAATTCTGGGAGCTGAAGTCCTTCAGACTTAAAGTTGCAAAGTTTGGGGATCCCTGCTCTAGACCAGGTGTCAAACTTGATTTCATTGAGGGCTGCATCAGGGTTGTGTCTGACCTCGGAGGGAGGGGGCATGGCCAGGTGGGTGTGGCCAGGTCAACGTCACTCATGTCTGGGGCACCTGTGGCGGCCCGAGTGGTTTGCCAGTGAAAACGGCTCTTGAGCTCTGTTTTCGGTTGAGATGACCTCCTGCAACCTTCTGCCAGCAAAAACAGATCTCGGGAGGCCCACACACAGCCCTCCAGAGCTCCATTTCCACTGGCAGAGGCCCCACAGGCTGGTCTTTCCCTGTTCCCAGGGCAGTCCCGCGGGTCAGATCTAAGCATCCCGCGGACCAGATCCAGCCCCCGGGGCCTTGGGTTTGACCCCCCTGCTTTAGACAGATAGAATTTGAGTTTGATTGAGCCTCGGATCCTGAGCGTGAACATTCCTGATGGCAAAAATATCAGGTGACTGATCCAAAGTATTAGACGTCCCCCAGGGGCAGAAGGATCCAGGTGAGATGATTGGCAAGCCTTGATGGGCATGGGTGCCTAAGGAGAGAGAAATAATCCATACGTGCCATCCTTAACTCAGAGTGTCCCAGATCTTCTGGAAAAGTCCCGTGCCATTCGCCAGGCCAAGGACGAGCGAACCTTCCATGTTTTTTATCAACTCTTAGTAGGTGCTGGTGAACACACAAGAGGTGAGTTTGACCCTTTCATTTCCCCAGCATCATAGAAATCCTTACCTTCCTCCTGTGGCTTAATGTCCTTTACTTAAGACCATCAAATAAAGCTAAAAGGTAATGAACTGATTGGTGCTAAAGACAGAAACAACAATACTCATAACGTCTTGGCTAAACTGACTGGAAATAACTCACTAGAAAGAAATTCCTAACCCATGAAAACAAGTAACGTTAGTAAGTTGTAATGTCAGAAGTCTACACATTGTACACAGAAGTGTACAGTGGCTCACCACTGTCCCTTTGGTCAGGGGTGAAATTCAGCAGGTTCTGACAGGTTCTGGAGAACCGGTAGTGGAAATTTTGAGTAGTTCGGAGAACCGGAAAATACCACAAATACCAAATACCTCTGGCTGGCCCCACATTGGGGAGGATATGGGGTCTTTGCAGTATCCTTCTCTTGGATTGGGGAGAAAATAGGGATTTTGCAGGACCAGTAGCAAAATTGAATTTCACCACTGCTTTGGGTGGAACCAAACATTTTGTACATAGGGTGATGGTGATTTATAGATTAAAAAGGGAGTCATTAACAGAAATCTAAAGCACTCAGGCTAATCTTTAAACCTCCTGTAACTGTCAAAGCAGACTCTTAGTCCAGGGGTCTCCAAACTTGGCAACTTTAAAGACTTGTGGACTTCAACTCCCAGAATTCCTCAGCTAGTAAAGCTGGCTGAGGAGCTCTGGGAGTTGAAGTCCACTTCTTAAAGTTGCCAAGGTTGGAGACCCTTGTTCTATCTAGTCCAGGGGTCTGCAAAGTCGGCTCTTTTAAGACTGGTGGACTTCAACTCCCAGAATTCCCCAGCTAGCTATGCTGGCTGGGGAACTCTGGGAGTTGAAGTCCACCAGTCTTAAAAGAGCCGACTTTGCAGACCCCTGTTCTAGTCCATTTCAAATGTTTTGCCCATCTGATGATTGCTAATAGTGTATTGTCTTCTGGAGAACAGCAGAACTAAAAACCAAAGCTTTCGTTGCCTCCTGTTGAATTAATGCAATGACTACATGGAGCTGCTCTTGAAGACCATCCAGAACTATACCTGGTCTGAAATGAAGCAGTGTGCCTATTTTGGGTACTCTACACTTCACTTCACTTCACTGTGTGAACTGCACTGCTTCCAGCTGCCTTCTGGGTGCAGTTCCAAGGTGCTGGTTATCACTTTCTTTCTTTCTTTTTAATTTTTTTTTTGTTTTAATAAACACTATAACAAAAATAACATATACAATACAATATTTCACCCAGTGCTATACAATGGAAAGGAAGGTTTGGTTCTTCAAAAATAGGTATCTTCAAATAATAATAATAATAATAATAATTTAATACTTATAAACCGCACCCTCTCCCCACAGGGACTCGGGGCGGTGCATAGGGAAGATAAAAACAATAACTATATACAACAATTCACATTAAAAATAAATTAAACAATACCTGCGCTAAAATACCCATTAAACTAGCTACACTAAAAATCCCCAATAAACCCAAAAACAGAGGAGTAACTATCCCAGGCCGGCAAGGCAGAAGAAGTGTGTTTTTAGTTTAAGACGGAAGGAGCGGAGGTCCGTAGTCATTCTAATATCGGGGGGAAGGTCGTTCCAGAGGGCCGGGCCCGCCACAGAGAGAGCCCTTCCCCTGGGCGTCGCCCGCTGACAGAGTCTAGTGGACGGCACCCGGAGAAGCCCCTCTCTGTGGGAGCGAATCGGCCGTGAGGATGTATGAGGCAGGATCCGATCCCGCAGATAGCTAGGTCCCGAGCCATGGAGCGCTTTAAAGATGATAATTAATACCTTGAAGCGCACCCGGAAGACAACAGGCAGCCAGTGCAGCTCGCGCAGGAGCGGTGTTACATGGGTATACCTTGTGGTACCCATAATTGCTCGCGCGGCTGCATTCTGGACTAGCTGAAGTCTCCGGGTGCACCTCAAGGGAAGCCCCATGTAGAGAGAGTTACAATAGTCCAGTCGGGATGTCACGAGTGCGTGAGTGACTGTGCGAAGGGCGTCCCGATCCAAAAGGGGGCGCAATTGGCGAACCAGGCGAACCTGGTAAAATGCCCTCCTGGCCACGGCTGTCACTTGATCTTCCATGGACAGCCGGGTATCCAGGAGGACACCCAAATTGCGCGCCCCATCCACAGGGGCAAGATGTTCGCCCCCTATGGCCAGCGTTGGAGTGAGCTGGTTGAAACGGGCAGCCGGAAACCACAGCCACTCGGTCTTGGTCGGGTTGAGCCTGAGTCCGTTACTTCCCATCCATGTCTTTAAGTCCTCCAAAATCCGCGTTCTCTGGGTACAGGTGTCGAAGCATCCAAAGTCCCAAGTGCATAGTCCACAAATGGCTTCCAAGTCTTCCAAAAAACATCCTTTTTATAAACACCCTCTCTAAATTTAATTTCACATGTCATTTTATCATTTAAGGCTAATTTCCACATTTCACAATACCACTCTTCTATTTTAATATTCGTCTCCACTTTCCAGTATCTTGCTATTATAATTCTACCCATTATAATCATAATTCTAATCAATTCTTTCTCATACTGTGTTAATTCTAATTCCTTAATTATCAATAATAATATAGTTTCCAATCTCAATGTTATTCTTTTCTTCATTATTTCAAATATCGTTTCCTCCAATTTCTGCCAAAACCTTTTAACTTTATCACATTTATACCACATATGTTCGTACGTTCCCAATTCCATATTACACCTCCAACATTTATTACTTGTTTTTTTATCCATCAATGATAACCTCAATGGAGTCAAATACCATTTCCAAACCATCTTAAAGTTATGCTCTTTAATCCTTATGGATAGAATCCTCATGATTCGACTCTTCCAATTCACCTTCCAATCCACGTCTGATATTTTAATCTTAAATTCATCCTCCCAGTTCATCTTCATTGCCATTTGTGGTTTCTCGTTAAAATTTATAATCTTATATATCTTACTAACGAGTCCCTTTAACCCAATTTCGTCCTTAATAATTTGAGATACTAAGTTTTCAAATTCAGTTTCGTTTCTACCTATTTTACATTTTCCCCTTACATTCATAGTCCATTTTTCTATCTGTATTTTTTCAAACCAATTTAAACCCAATTTTTCCATTATTTCTTTTCTTCTACTTTCATTTCCTAAAGCTTTTAACCAATCTATTATACTTTCTATATTTTCCTCTTCCAATACTTTTTCACGGTTTCTGTTGGTTTTAATCGGCCAATTTCCAATTGTCTTTCCCAAAAAGGTTATATCTGGGATTAATATTTTAACAAATTTATTCCATATTTTACTCAATCCCTTTAACCAATAACTATTGATTACCTTTTTTGATTTTGCTTTATCTAAAAACCATACAGAACTAAATCTCTTAATATCTTTTAACTCTAAATCTCCCCAGTGTCCATCTCCACCTTTAAGTATTTTTACCACAGTTCTAATACTATAGGCCCAATAATAATTAAGTAGATTGGGAATTCCCAATCCACCTTCCTTTTGGTTTTGATACCACATTTTCTTCATTAACCTAGGTCTTTTCCCACCATTACAGAATTTATCTAATTTCTTCTGATATCCTTCCATATCTTTCTCTGTCAAGTTTAATGGTAGCATCTCAAATAAAAAATTGAATTTTGGTAGCAACACCATCTTACACATTGCAATTCTGCCAAACCAAGACAACTTTATCTCTTTATATTTGTCTATCTTTTTCTCTACTTCATTCAACATCACATCATAATTAATTTTTTTCAGTTCCTTAACTTTAAGTGAAAGTGTTATTCCCAAATATTTCAATGTATTTTTAGTTCTTATCCCGAATTGTTCTTGCATGTTCTCCCACTCTTTACCACTTTTATCCATTAATAATTCAGATTTTGACCAATTTACTTTCAAACCTGTCATTTCTTCAAATTCTTTCAAGTGTTTATTTATCTTCCTCAGGTCCTTCTCTATATCCTTCAGAATAATCAAAGTATCATCTGCGTACAAATTTATCTTATATCCCTTGTACCCTTTCAATTCTTTGTCTTCTTCTATCATTTTAGTCAATATTTCCATAACCAATAAAAATAATATTGGAGACAAGGGACATCCTTGTCTCGTACCTGCTTCCTGAGTAATCTCTCCCGTCATTATTCCATTTACCTTCACTTTTGCACTACTTTTTTGATACAATTTTGAAATAACATGTATAAATCTATTACCAAAGCCTAATGCCTCAATAATTGCTTTAATAGTTTCCCATTGTACAGAATCAAATGCTTTAAAGATATCTAGTGATACTATTCCTATTTTATCACCATTATGTTCAGCTACATCTATAATATTTAATACTCTTCTAACTATGTCACTCATATATCTACCTTTAACAAAACCTACTTGATTATAACTTATATATTTATCTATAAACCTACTTAATCTCTTACTTATAATGGCAGTAAATATTTTTGCATCCTGATTAATTAAAGAAATGGGTCGATAGGACTCAATCCGCTCTACATCTTTATCTGGTTTAGGAATTATTGATATTACTGTTCTATTCCATGAGGTCGGAACTTCACTACCGTATAAAATTCCGTTGAATAATTTTTGTAGTTTTGGTACTATTATTTCTTTAAAATCCTTGTAAAACTCAGCAGGAAGTCCATCTTTACCTGGAGCCTTTCCTAATTTTATCTCTTGTATTATTTCCTTAATCTCTTCCTGTGTTATATCCCCTTCCATCAAATCCTTGTAGGTTTGATCTATTTTCACTACATACTTTTTAAGATGATTTTCCAATTTTTCCAAATCAATTGATTTTTTTAAATATAATTTTTGAAAGAAAGTCTTAACTACTTCACATTTCTCCGCTGTCTTATAACATCTTGTACCATTTTCATCTATCAAAGAGCCAATTTCCCTCTTCTCACTTTTATTTTTCGCCATCCTTGCTAATAACTTAGAATTTTTATTACTAAATTCAAAAAAGTTCCTATTTAAATATCTTATATTTTTTTAACCAATTCCACGTCATCTTTAATCAATCTATTTTTTAATAAATTTAATTCCTCCCAGCACTTTTTATCCTTCGTAAGTAAAAATTGACTCTCTAATGCTTTAATCTGTCTTATATTCTGTTCCGTTTTATTTCTATATTCTCTATATTTCCTACTTGATAACTTAATACTTTCCCCTCTAAAAACAGCTTTCATAGCATCCCAGACAATTTCAAATTTAACCTCTCCAGTATCATTCAATCTCCAGCTTTCTTCCCATTTTTTAAGTATCCATTTTTTATCTCCCTCATTCTTATATAGTTTCTCATCATATCTCCAACTTCTTCCTTTCTTCTCAAGGTTAAAATCTACTTCCATCATTATCTCTGCATGATCAGAATCCTTAAAAATTCTCACATCTATTTTATCTATATTATTTAACAAATCTTTAGAAACAAAAAAATAGTCAATTCTTGAATATGTATTATATATCTTAGAGCAAAAAGTGTATACCCTTTCCGTCCCTTTCAACTCCCTCCAAACATCTACAACATTATTCCGAAGTATCCATTTATTCAGAATCCCCCCTTTGTTTGTTTCCCTATAACGAGTAGGGTTTGTGCTATCTAGTTTATCCCTAATTAGGTTAAAATCCCCAGCCACAATAACTTTCCCTACCCTTTCAGTTTCCGAAATTTTTGTTATTTTTCCAAGAAATTCATTTTGTTTATCATTCGGTAAATATAAATTAACCAGTGTCACTTTTTGCTCGTTGATATTTCCCACAATTATTAAATATCTTCCTTCTTCATCCCTTATTACTTGTTTATTTTCAAAATATACCTTATCTGATATCAATGTTGCAACACCTCTTGCTTTAGAAGTCCCAAAAGATTTTTCATAAATTTGCATACCCTTTATATTCATTCTATTTAAACCTTCAGATTTTTGATGAGTTTCTTGCAAAAATAGTATGTCTGGTCGGTCTCTTTTAATTTTGAGCTCCAACCTCCTCCTCTTGATTTGATTCCCTGTTCCCTTCACGTTCCATGTCATTATTTTTATAAACCGCATTTAAACTGTAATTTTCTTAATCTTAACCACTCTTCTTCCTTTCCGTGCTCCAATCCCTCCACCAAACAAAAAACAAAGACAAACATAAAACACAACAACAACAAATAACAATTAATCTTCATCCCCCACATCCTCATTCGAGTTGCGCCTCTATATAAAGAGTGTGGGGGGGGGGACATGCCCATGATCGGGTCATTTCTTTCGGGTTGTTCTTATATTCCACTTTCAAAAAAGGAAGATAACGCTGGCTTATCCCCGCACTCAGCTTCCTGCTTTCTTTTAAGATCCTCCTTGGCTGACGCTCTCTTGGTTTCCTCACGTGTTTTCTTGTGTTCAGACATTGCCGGAGAGATTTCTTTCCGTTTTAAACTTTTAGGATCTTGACCACCAACTGCTCCTTTTTCCTCCAATGTTGGAGATTCCACTTGTATTCCACCCATCTTAAGCATATGATCTTTAATTTCTGTTAAATCCTCATCTTTCTCAATCAGCCCGAGCTCCCGTATTAATCTTATTGCATCCGTTTCCGAAGTAATAGTTTGCATTCTCCCCTTGTAAAAAAACTTCAACTGCTGTAATGGTCTCCAATTATACTTAATATCATTGTCTCTCAGGACTTTTGTAATTGGTTTTAAAAAGAATCTCCATGCTCTTTCTTCTCTAGATATATCTGGAAAAACTTGAATTTCCTTCCCCTCAAATTTTGGGGGTCCTCCCAGGTCCCTTATTTTTCCCATAACTTCTAGTTTATCTGCAAGGTTTGCAAATCTCACTAAAACATTTCTGTTAGCTCCACTTTGTCTCTTATAACCGACTCTGAAAACACTTACTAGGTCTGCTGCCGTATATACAATTGATGCATCAAGTTCATTCAGCCATTTTAACATTCTTTGCTTCAAATTATCCACCCTATCCTCCAAGATTCCACGAATAACAACATTATATTTTCTTGCATCTTCTTCCAAAAGACTAATTCTCCTATCTTGTTGCTGATTTTTAAGAAAGATCCCTTCGAACTTACGATCAGTCTGTGCCTCATGTACATGAATCTGTTTAATTTCGTCCTTCATAAAATTAATCTCCACGTTCTGCTTTGCAAAATTAATATTCATTTCGCTAATTTCTTCTTTGGTTTTTGGAATTTCCAATGTCATGTTATCCAAACGGTCAGTTACAACAGTTAGTTTTTCCCCAATTGTATTTAATGCCCCGATGATTCGTTCGAGTTCAGAAGGCTGTTGAGTCATCTTGTCGAATCAATAGTCTCTTTTTTAAAAAAAAGATAAACCTCTTTGCCAAGAGGGTCTTTATTGAAGAAAAAGAGCAAAAACCCAAGTAAAATAAAGCTGAGACGGCGTTTAATGCACCAAAGAAGCCAAAACAAAAGTAAAAAGGCTATAATCCACAGTTCATAAGATACAGTGTCTCTATCTTTTTAGGCGTTGCCCAAGAAGCTCACTCGCTACATTCAGCATAAACAATCCACTTAAAAAGTTCAAAAGTTCAAAAGACTTGCAATCCACATGCCTCAGCTAATCTTCCGCTGTTTACTTAACTTTCAAGCCTGTGTTTATGCCTCGTAGCAAGTAAAAGAAACATGCAAATCACGGTGCTTGTCGAAACAAAGGGCAAACTGCCTCCTACCTCGGCCGCTTTCGGTCAAACCTCTGCCTTGCCACGAAGAAACGAAGCTTTAAAATTCAAGCAGTCCGATTTGACCTATCGGTCTAAAAATCAATCTGCTCACTCCTCCGCCTTTCCAAACCCGTTGTAAACAATTTCGGCTTCTAACGGTGCATTTTAACCACTTTTAATCCACATTTTGTTGAGAAAAAAAACCCTACGAAATGGAGGAACGTCCTCACACTACTCGATCATTCGCGAGCCCCCCCCTGGTTATCACTTTCAAAGCCCACATGGCACAGAGCTAGGTTATCTGTGGGATCACCTCTCTCTGAAGTATCTTGCCCAATTATTTTATTATTTATTTCTTTAATTTCTATACCTCCCTTCTCCCTTTCGGGACTCAGGGCGGTGTACAGCCAGAATAAAAATGATAATGCAGAATTTAAAAAACAGTATTAAAAAGAAAGATTAAATAATTGGCCGATATTTAAAATCCCAAACTAAAATCACTATTAAAAATCCCTTTAAAATTATGATAGCCCGACAGCGCAAAATAGGTGCGTCTTCAGGGCCCGACGGAAGAGATGTAGGTCCGAGATTGTCCTTAGTACAGGGGGTAGGTCATTCCAGAGGGCGGGAGCTGCCACAGAGAAGGCTCTCCCCCTGGGGGTCGCCAACCGGCATTGTTTAGCCGACGGCACCCTGAGGAGGCCCTCTCTGTGGGAGCGAACTGGATGGTGGGAGGTATTTGGTAGCAGGAGGCGGTCTTGCAAGTAACCAGGTCCCTTGCCATGGAGCACTTTAAAGGTAGTTACTAGTACCTTGAAGCGCACCCGGAAAGCCACAGGCAGCCAGTGCAGCTCGCGCAAGAGAGGTGTCGTGGGAGCATCTAGAAGCTCCCAGAATCCCCTGCGCGGCCGCATTCTGAACTAACTGGAGCCTCCGAGTGCACCTCAAGGGAAGCCCCATGTAGAGAGCGTTACAATAGTCCATACGGGAGGTGACGAAGGCTTGGGTGACCGTAAGGCATCACGATCCAGAAAGGGGCACAACTGCCGTATCAGGCGAACCTGATACCCTGAAATTATATAGGTTTTGGCACCCTCCAGGTCTCCCTTCTTAAATGTTGCCATTCTGAGGGCCTTCTTGATGTCCATTTCAGCTCTCTGGGTCAGGTTCCCACATGAGATCAGAGGGATCCCTATCCTTCCTCAAGCATTGAGCTAGGATGGGGGTTGAACTGTGAGGGGAGAGGCACCTTTGTTTTTAACTATGTTTTATGGGTTCTTGTGCCCCATCTAGAGTGATTATTTGAGGTAGGTAAATGGTAGAGATTCCCTTCGCACATGTTTGCTAGTCATTCCTGAATCCAGGGGACGGTGCTCATCTCTGTTTCAAAGCCGAAGAGCCAGCGTGGTCTGAAGACGTCTCCGTGGTCATGTGGCCGGCATGACTAAACGCCAAAGGCACATGAAATGCTGTTACCTTCCCACCAAAGGTGGTTCCTATTTTTTGTACTTGAATTTTTACATGCTTTTGAACCTGCTAGGTTGGCAGAAGCTGGGACAAGTAATGGGAGCTCACTCTGTTACACGGCGCTAGGGATTCGAACTGCCGAACTGCAGACCTTCTGATCGACAAGCTCAGCGTCTTAGTCACTGAGCCTTATAAGCACTGTGAATTTTGTTTATTAAGCTTGTATGCCACCTTCTGGTGTTCCCTGTAACATTCTCCGTTTCCTGCCCCATGTAGGGGAGCTCCTGCTGGAACCATTCAATCAGTATCGCTTTCTGTCGAATGGGTACCTGCCCATCCCTGGACAGCAGGATAAGGAGATCTTCCACGAGACTATGGAATCCATGCGCATCATGGGCTTTTCACATGAGGAGATACATTGTGAGTCACTCTTTCATGCGTGTGCCTATATTTGCCGCATCCTGGTTGCAATTAAGGAAGTATCTGCCGTAACATCCCATCTATGTTTCTGGACATAGTTTTATTTATGATGTGCTTTCAACTAAGTGCAGTATAGACTTTGAATAAAATATTTGACTCAAAAATATACAGGAAGTCCTTGACTTACAACCACAATCGAATCCAAAATTTCTGTTAAGTTGTTGTCAAGTGAGTTTTGCTCTGGTTTACGACTTTTCTTGCCATAGTTGTTAAAGGAATCGCTGCAATCAATAAGTTAGTAGTCTGGTTGTTAAGTGAATCTGGCTTCCCCATCGACTTTGCTTGTCAGAAGGTCACAACGGGAATCACATGACCTTGGGACACAGTGACGGTCATAAGTATGAACCAGATGCCAAGCATCTGAATTTTGATCACACGATAATGAGTATGCTCCAAAGGTTGTCATTATGTGAAAAAGGGTCATACGTGGGGGGAAAACAGTGCTATTGTAACTTTAAACAGTCATTAAATGAACTGTTGTAAGTTGAGGACTTCTTGTATTACCATCCATTATCATATAACTTTGTAATGTGAAATAGAGAACCAGTTTGCTGCAATAGTTAAGGCACCAGGCTAGAAACAGGGAAATGGTAGTCCCGTTTTAGGCATGAAGCCAGCTGGGTGATTTTGGGCCAGTCACCCACTCTTAGCTCTTGGAAGCAGGCAATGGCAAACCAAATCTGACATCTTGCTAAGAAAACTGAAGGGACAGGAATCAACACTAAAGCATAAAGTATATGAAATAAGGGGTGGTAAGCTAAGAGGACTATGACCTAGAACAGTTTTAACTACTATATGTTTGAAATGACCAGTAGATATAAAAATACATTAAAAGTAGCAAGTAATTATTTAGGTGATGTCACTTCAGTAGATATTAAATGTTGTTGGCAACATGGTTTTTACCTGCCACAATAAACGAAAACAAATTAGAAAAATTTCTATTTATTATTGGTCTTCTCTGATCTTAAATCCCTTTGGATATTCACAAGCAGAGTAAAAATGTAATATCCATCCATTGCCTAATCTTTTATCTCCAATTTTCTTATGTGTACATCTAATTAATATTCTTAAAGTATTGTAGAAGTTGTTTGTAAAGGGCATTTCTGCAATACGAAGTTTTAGCATTACTTTTAACTTCACAGTTCCATTTTAAGCAATTTTTACACTGTAGTGAATGTTGTGATTTGTTTTTTATTGTAATTCCAGTAATGCTCCTCCATGTAGTGAAGAAGGAGAAAGGAAGAAGGAGAGGGAGATGGGGAGAGAGAGAGGGGGGGGGGGCTTAACCTCGAAGGAACATCTGAATACATAAAGAATATATACCCCAATTTCTTTCCTGCATAGAGACTTTAGAGCAGAGGTTCCCAAACTTGGCAACTTTAAGACTTGTGGACTTCAACTCCCAGAATTCTCCAGCCAGTTATGCTATGCTGGCTGGAGAATTCTGGGAGTTGAAGTCCACAAGTCTTAAAGTTGCCAAGTTTGGGAACCTCTGCTTTAGAGCATTGTGATTTCTCTTACTATTTTAATATAACATTAAAACAATTAATACAATATTAAAACAGTAAGAGAAATGACAGTTGTAAAGTTTGTGGCTCTTGTGATGATCCTTGGGTTTGAAATGTTTTGAATGCTGCCTGTTAGTGGTTGCAGTCGCAGCCTGCTGCAGCGAATGTCAAGCCTTACACGTTTCATCAATTCAAATTATTTAGAATTAGGAAAGCAGCAGAGAAAAGTAACATAGCATGCGTCTTTAAAATACCTTGTAGCTTTGTCCCTGTTCCCACTTGGGCAGAGAGGCCTGTTGCAAGGCACTACGCGACGAAATATATTCATATGTTTTGTGTTGCACTTTATGCTGAACCTGTTTGAAGAGTTTGAATAGGATTGCTTGCAAAGATCGGACATGTGGTTTTGCTAAGGGTCATCCTTCCACACAGGTATGCTGCGGATGGTCTCGGCTGTGCTGCAGTTTGGCAACATTGTCTTCCGTAAAGAGAGGAATACAGACCAGGCCTCCATGCCGGATAACACAGGTATTTCAGATAAGCACTGTATTTTTCGGAGTATAAGACACACCTTTTCCCTGAAAAAAGTGGCTGAAAATCTGGGTGCGTCTTATACACTGAATGCAGCATTTTTGGCCTTCCGAAACCCCACTCCCTTCACCAAAATGGCCATGCAGAGCCTTTAGGAGGCTTTCAGAGAGCTCCTGAGGGCTGGGGAGGGCAGAAATGAGTGAGAAACAGCCTGTATTCCCCCCCCCCCGCTCCCAGCAGCATTCTATAAGTTTCTTAAAGGCTATCCATGCCCGTTTTTTGACAAAAAACGAGCCCGTTTTTTGACAAAAAACGAGCCCGTTTTTGCCAGAAACGGGCCATTTTCTGCTCATTTTTGGCCCCACCCCACTTCTCAGGAGTACTCTACAAGCCACTTAAGGGTTATTCATGCCCTTTTTGGGGAAAAAGGGGGGGCTGTTTTTGTGAAAAATGGACCATTTTTGGGAGGCTTGCAGAGTGCAAAAACTTTTTTTAAAAAAAATCCCGTTCAAAACCTTACTGAGTCTTATACTCCGGTGCATCTTATACTCCGAAAAATATGGTAGCTGTAATTGAGAAACTGCTGATTTTTCAGAAATGCTAGCAAGTACAGGTAGTCCTCATCTTGTGACTGCAATTGTGCCCGGAATTATGGTTGTAAGCAATGGCAATCATTAAAATGATGGGGGGAGATGCAGTGTCGGAAATCCAGTACTGGGTCATAAGTAGTTTTGGGAATGCCTGTCATAACTTTGAACAGTCACTAAGTAACTGGTTGTTAAGCAAGGACTGACTGTAAGCCCTTGGCTGTGATCAGAACTCATACTACCTTTTTACTGAGGAGTCAGTTGTAGAAAATATATTCTTGTTAAAAATGATACAAGTGTAGGGGGAACCTTTTTTGTTTTATTATTATAAGATCGTAGCTAATAACCCAATATTGCCCGGGTATTTATTTAGAGGGGGGAAATGTGCCCGGACCAAATGTAATTTCTTATGTTGGATTTTTCCTCTTATCAGAGCGAGCCCCCTCGTGGAGTACTGTGAAGCCATTACCATGGCAACTCCACTGTGCTGCACAGTAGAAGCCATTTTAAGGGACAACAGGCTGTATCTTAAGAGAAAACACATCCTGAGGGGTTCTAGGGGTTGAGAACCACTGATTTAAAGGCACAACAGGCTACATCTTAACAGAACATGAACCCCGAAGGGTGTTAGTTTTTTTTAACCTCCACAATATTTGTCTCCAGGGAGTAAGTCCGCTGTGTAGCAAGTTTGGTTGAAGTTGCTCGAGGCGTTCCAGAGTTATACTGGAACATACACACATGCAGCTATTTTTATTTATATATATACTTATTCCCCTGGCTCAGCTGATCAGGAGGAGAACCTGGTGGCTTAGTGGCTAAAACATCTGCCTAACATGTAATACAGCCCTGGTTCAAACCCCAGTAAGGGTATGGCTAGCTAAATAGCTTGAAAATAGATCTATACTAGTCTCCCTTGTTTATTTATTTATCAGCACAAACGAAAAGATAAGAGAGTGGAAATAAATAGATAGAAGAAGATTGATTTCCATTTTGGCTCTAGGAAACAGTATTTCAAATTTAAGTTTCACAATAATCACCATATGAAAATTCAGGTTTCTGTCAAACATTCCTGTGGGCTAGGAACTGTTTTTGTAAGGGAGAAGGGATTGGAGGAGGTGGAACTGAAAAGAAGACTGGCGAGAAACGACCTGACAGAGGGCTCTTATTGGTCTCTTCTGTGCCTTTTCAGCTGCTCAAAAACTCTGCCACCTCCTGGGCATGAATGTGACGGAGTTCACCCGTGCCATCCTTACCCCACGCATCAAGGTCGGCCGAGACTACGTGCAGAAGGCACAGACGAAAGAGCAGGTCAGTTACGCTGATGACTGTGGGTGACATGTAAGTGGGTGGTCCTGAAGAACCATTGTAGGAAGGCTTGTCAAAATAAATAATAAGTGTCTACGGCAGGGGTGGGCAAACTTTGCAACTTTAAGTCTGAAGGACTTCAGCTCCCAGAATTCTCCAACCAGCAAAGCTTGCTGGAGAATTTTGGGAGTTGAAGTCCTTCAGACTTAAAGTTGCAAAGTTTGCCCACCCCTGGTCTATGGAATATATGGGCCAAGATGAGCCTGTTTTGATCTCGACCTTCCCTTCTTAGGCTGACTTTGCTGTGGAAGCATTGGCTAAAGCCACCTATGAGCGGCTCTTCCGCTGGCTTGTGCATCGAATCAACCGTGCGTTGGATCGTACCAAGCGCCAGGGGGCGTCTTTCATCGGCATTTTGGATATTGCTGGTTTTGAAATATTTCAGGTGAGAGGAGATTTGCTAGCCACAAAATCCGGTGTGGTTCCTCTTATTTTTTCAATACCCGATTAGTGGTGGGATTCAAATTTTTTTACTACCGATTCTGTGGCTGTGGCTTGGTGGGTGTGGCAGGGGAAGGTTACTGCAAAATCCTCATTCCTCCTCACCCCACTAACCTGCTTTCCAGCTGTGTTCTCCTTGGCAGGGCAATAGAAGACCCAGATGATCAGCTGGGACTCAGGAGGCAGTGAATAGATGGGGGCAGGGCCAGCCGGAGGTGGTATTTGCCAGTTCTCTGAACTACTCATAATTTCTGCTACCAGTTCTCCAGAACCAGTCAGAACCAGCTGAATACCACCTCCGTACTTAATGAATATGGTTCCTCTGCAGAGCTGCTTTTAATCCTTTCTTTCATTGGTCTTCTCTTTAACTAAACCCATAAATTTCAGCTGAACCATTTCCCCTGATTCAGAACTGTAGTTCTTCCCGCTAGAGACTTTAGGCCAATTGTCTTTGTATCCTGCAAAGGAGACTTTGAGAAGCATATTGGTGGATGTTTTTGGAGAGGCAGTTTCGTTGATAGCTTTATCCCGGGAGCTGTCACCCAGCAAACTTTACTGAAAGGGTGAATGGCAAAGAGGCTTATCTTGACATGTCAATAGATTCACAGGGAGAAAACACAGTTTTCTCAGTAAAACGCACAGTAAGATGCATCATATGTTGAACCCCCTGTGAATGTTTTCTCCCCCCCCCCCCCACATCTCCCTTCTGCAGCTGAACTCCTTTGAACAACTCTGCATCAATTACACCAATGAAAAGCTCCAGCAGCTCTTCAACCACACCATGTTTGTGCTAGAGCAGGAAGAATACCAGCGGGAAGGCATTGAGTGGAATTTCATTGACTTTGGCTTGGACCTTCAACCCTGCATTGATCTCATTGAGAGACCAGTGAGTGATCTGGGATGCTGTGTAGTTGTTACATGTCGAGGGCCAAGAAAACATGGCCTCCAGCTCTTCAGAGAACCTTCTCCTGTTCGGTGGTTGTTGCAATTCTTCATTGTCCTTGTTGGTGGGGTGGTCTTCTCTGAAAGTATTCTTTGTGGTGGGAACGGTATTCTCTTCACTTCCAGTTCGATAGCGGGAGCGCGCATGCACAGAAGGTTTGTGATGACATCAGGGTGGGTAGGCAGAGCCTCGCGCTGCCGCCACTACTGGCTCGCCCAAACTGGTGCGAACCGGCAGCATACTACCTCTGGGTGGGAGTCAAGACCAGATCTTTAACTTGGATCATAAACTTCTAAATAGTTTGTTATCTCTAAATAGTCCACAGTGGAAGACAGTTATTTGCCTTAATATCTCAGGCATGATGCAATTGCTGTTCCTTTTGTAACCCATTTTCTCCCACGCTCTGACCAAGTCACCTACAGCCCTTGGGATTGTCCTAATGGTTTGGGTCTATCTCACTTTCTCCCAGGCAAACCCTCCCGGGCTGCTGGCTCTGCTAGATGAAGAGTGCTGGTTCCCTAAAGCCACCGATAAGAGCTTTGTGGAAAAAGTTTCCCAGGAGCAAGGCTCCCACCCCAAATTCCAGAAACCCAGGCAGCTGCGGGATAAAGCTGACTTCTGCATCATCCATTATGCTGGCAGGGTAAGTTGCAACTTCTGTTGTCTCCTATCCCTTTTCACTGGCACATCCATGTTCACTGCCTTTCCCAAACTGGGACCTTTCAGATGTACTGAACTGTGACTTGTTATTATCTGAAAGAAGCAACCATGGACAGTTGAAGTCTTATCGCAGCTGATGACCCAAAATTGAAATTCTCTAATGTTGGCAAATGCTGATAGCTTACTATGATAGCTGAGGCTTTCAAATTAATTTTCCACCCAGAGAATCTGAGATAGCATCAAGAATCTGAGATAGCACAACTAAAGAACCCAGAGAGCAGCTGTTTTGGAGAAAACATGGTTTTCTATCAGTTTTTCTTCCATTCATTTGCCCAGTTGTTGTTTTTCTTTTTTTCTTTTTGGAGTTTGTCCTGCTGGATTTCAGGACGGATCCACTTAGATGTGCATTGTACTTGCCTAATTCACACAGCAAAGTTGCCAGTGCTGATGTGATGAGAGTTTTAACTTTTCAGCCAGTTTGTTGCTGATTAGGGTTGAGAGGGAGTGACTGATTTGAGGTCATCCATTGGCTTTCATGCTTTAAGAGAAGACTAAAAACTGTTTCTCTTGCATTTTATACCACTCTGGACTTTACTTACTTACTTACTTACTTTATTGGATTTATAGACCGCTCCCTTTCCCAGAAGGGACTCGGGGCGGTGCACAGGAAATTAAAAACACATAAAACATAACAATGTACAAAATTTAAAACCAAATTAAATTATTAACCCTGTGCTAAAATTTATAAAGTCATCAAAAATTATTTCCCTTAAAAACCAATTTAAAACAATTTAACTTCAGACTATAGGCTAGGTGGAGTAAATTAGGCCAGGCCAGCCTGTTGGAAAAAACAAGTCTTTAGTTTCTGGTGGAAGGAGCGGAGGTCCGTGGTCGTTCTGACTTAATTCCTGGAGCCTTTGAAATTCTGCGACATGGAATCTCAACACCTTTGAACAATATTAGCTGAAGAAGGATGGAAAAGAGTCCAGTGATGGCGAACCTTTTTGGCACCAAGTGCCTAAAAGGTTGCGCGGAAATGGTGTGTGCCCACGCTCATCAGGGTTGCGCTCTGGAAAAGCCAAACTTCCATGTTCAGGCATGCAAGGGCGCCTGACCATCAGCTTGCTGGCGCTCATGCACAGGTTTTTAGCACTGCCGCATGCGTGAAGCGATCACGCTCTGGAAAAGCCGAACTTCCGGGTTCTGGTGCGCATGCCCACCCGACAGTGATGCACACACAGGATTTTGGCCCTGCCATCCACTCCAAGGACAACTGATCATCATCCACGCATGCACACACACCAGAAACCCGGAAGATAAACAGGCAAGGCCGTGCGTGCTGTGCGACATGGCTTCGTGTGCTACTTTGGGCACGCGTGCCATAGGTTCACCATCACCGGAATAGACAGGCAATCCTCCACTTACAATCACAGTTTGCAAAGTGTGATTTGCAAAAACCTCACTTTGCAAAGTGAGGTGGCCACTAAGTCATTTGCACCTCTTTTTTTTTTTTTGCCACGGTCATTAAGCAAACCACCATGGTAGTTAAGTGAATCATGCGGTTGTTAAGCAATTCCAGCGTCTTCCATTGACTTTTCTTATTGGGAAGGTTGCAAGCGCTGATTAGGTGACCCAGGGACACTGAAACCATTGTAAAAGCATTCCAAGCGCCCAAGCTTTGATCATGTGACCACAGATACACCGCCACGGTGGTAATTGCGAGGACCGCTCGTAAGTCGCTTTTTTTCAGCACTGTCACAAGTTCGAATGGTCGCTAAACAAACAGTCCCTTATTAGTGATTGCCAACAAGCAAGACCTGCCAAAATCTCTGCCTGTGGCAGAAATAGAAAAACAGTTGGCTCTTCATGAGCTAACTCCATCCACCACTTACCATATACAACCAGCCTGTGCAATCATTGGTGAGGGTCTCACAGAAGGTTGGAGACTCCTGAGCTAAATGCCTACATACTGGTTATCATCTATCTTCCGGTTCCGGTCTAAGATGGAGGAGGTCTGAGCCAAGCGGAGCGGAGGGGAGAGTCTGCCTCCTGGGTCCTTCCTCTGTGGTATGGCTGCCAAGCCCCGCTGCCTGCCTTCGGATTTGTTGGCAGGGCTGAACTGGACAGTTTGGATGGAAAATCTTTGAATCCAGACGCGAGGGTCAGCCATGGAGGCTGGTTGTTGGCGCTGCTATGCGTAAGCATGGCCTTTCAGCACGGCCTTCCATTGCAGCCTTTTATCGCGGCTTATAGGCGGCTCGTGAGGCGGCCACTGTTGCCGCCGATGTGCTCCATCGCCGCCGCCGCTTTTTGCTGCTACTTGGCTGCCACCTTTGCTTTCCTTCCTGTCGTTTCATTGTTCCCCCGCTGGCCTTCATCGCTTCTCCATTCCTGTTGGCGCTTCTTCGTCGCTACATTCATCTTGCGGGCGTTTCCTTGTCGCTTCATTCATCGTGGCTTCCATCCTGGTTTCTCCTTGGCTCCTATTGTTTCCGCGCCCTATCTGCTCGTTTGGCCCCCCTCCTTCATTTTCACCTCTGCGGCTGCTGCGGCTGCTGCTGTTTGCCAGTATGTCTCCCGTCCTTATTGTCTTTTCTGCTGCCTCTTTCGCTACCTGCTACCCGCTACCTACCTCGCTGCCTGCTGTCCTTGCTCGTCGCTACCTCGTCGTCCTCTTCATCATCTTCGTCTCCCCATCTGCTGCGCCCTTATTGTCCTGTTTTGTCGTCGCCTCGTTGTCTGCACCGTGGTGCCTCGTCCTCATTGTCTGTTTTTGCGGCTGCTTCTTTGCTACCCTGCCTCGTCTTGCCTCATCCACGTACTACATTATATTGCTGCTCCTCGTCGTTTCTGCTGTGATGTCGTCCTCGTCACTTCGTTTTGCTTCAATTTTTCAATTTCAATTTATTTTGATTTGTATACCGCGCTTATCTCCATCGAGATGGACCCAGGGCGGTGCAGAGGAAATTAAAAACCACAATAAATAACACTAATACAATAATACAATTAAAAAGAATTAAATTAAGAGTGTGTGCTAAAATTCCCTTAATAAAAAAACCCAACATCCATTTACTAATTTACTAATTGGCAGGAGCTGTGTTGCGTCCAAGATCTAAACTCTAAGCTAGGCCAGCTTGCTGGAAAAAGTATGTCTTGAGTGAGCGGCGAAAGAGGGAAAGGTCCGTGATAGTACGAAGTTCGGGGGGTAGGTCGTTCCAGAGGGCCGGCCCTGCCACAGAGAAGGCCCTAACCCTGGGCACCGCTAGCCGGCATTGACCGGCGGTTGGCACCCTGAGTAGGCCCTCCCTGTGGGAGTGAATCGGTCGAAGGGAGGTATGTGGCAGGAGACGGTCCCGCAAGTAGTTGGGCCCCGAGCCATGGAGAGATTTAAAGATGGTGACAAGCACCTTGAAGCGCACCCGGAAGGCCACCGGTAGCCAGTGCAGCTTGCACAGGAGAGGTGTTACGTGGGAGCAACGAGAGGCTCCCAGAATCCCCTGCGCGGCCGCATTCTGCACCAACTGGAGCCTCTGGATGCACCTCAAGGGAAGCCCCATGTAGAGAGTGTTACAATAGTCTAGGCGGGACATCACGAGTGCTTGAGTGACAGTGCGGAGGGCGTCCCGGTCAAGAAAGGGTCAAGAATCTGGCGTACCAGGCGTACCTGGTAGAAGGCCCCCCTGGTCACGGCCGTCACATGGTTATCAAAGGACATCCGCGAATCCAGGAGGACTCCCAAGTTGCAAGCCCTTTCCATGGGGGCCAGTAACAGATCACCAGCGTTGGAGTTAGCTGACTATGCCGGGACGCCGGAAACCACAGCCACTCGGTCTTGGACGGGTTGAGCCAAAGTTTGTTACTTCCCATCCAGAGCCGCACGGCTTCCAAACACTGGGACATCACTTCTATGGCATCGTTGGGGTGGTTGGGGGTAGATATGTACAGCTGAGTATCATTAGCATACTGATGGTACTCTACCCCGCAACCACGGATGATCTCACCCAGCGGCTTCATATAGGTGTTGAACAGGAGGGGCGAGAGGACCGGCCCCTGAGGCACCCCGCATGTTAGGGGCCTCGACGTCGACCTCTGCCCTCCTGTCAGCACAAATTGCGACCGATCGGAGAGGTAGGAGGAGAACCACTGTAGTACAGTGCCCCCCAATCCCAACCTCTCCAGTCGATGCAATAGGATACCATGGTCGATGGTTTCAAAAGCCGCTGAGAGGTCTAACAGGACCAAGATAGAGGAATGGCCTTGGATGACTATCTGACAGCCGTGGCCAGGGGGGCTTTTTATCAGGTTTACCTGATACGCCAGTTGCGCCCCTTTCTAGATCATGACGCCCTACGCACAGTCACTCAAGCCCTCGTCATCTCCCGCCTGGACTACTGTAACGCTTTCTACATGGGGCTTCCTTTGAGATGCACCCGGAGGCTCCAGCTAGTCCAGAATGCGGCCGCGCGGGGGATTTTGGGAGTTTCTAGATACTTCCATGTAACACCTCTCCCGCGCAAGTTGCACTGGCTGCCTGTGGCCTTCTGGGTACGCTTCAAGGTGCTAGTAACCATCTTTAAAGCGCTCCGTGGCATGGGACCTGGTTACTTGCGGGACCGCCTCCTACCACACACTTCCCTTCGACCTGTCCGCTCCCACAGGGTGGGCCTCCTTAGGGTGCCGTCGGCTGAGCAATGCCGGCTGGCGGCGCCCAGGGGAAGAGCCTTCTCTGTGGCAGGCCCTGCCCTCTGGAACGACCTGCCCCCCGACCTTCGTACAATCACGGACCTGCGCCTCTTCCGCCGGACATTTAAAAACTCACTTGTTTCAGATGGCCAGCCTGGCATAATTTTAAGATGGATTTTAGTAGGGTTTTGAAGTTATTTTAGCACAGGCTCATAGATTTAATTCATTTTAATTATTTATTGTATTTATTGAATATTGTTTTATTATTTCCTGTGCACCGCCCTGAGTCCCTTCGGGGAGATAGGGCGGTATATAAATCCAATAAAATAAAATAAATAAATAAATAGTCGCAAGTGGAGGACTGCAGTAGAAGACCAGATGGATTCGCTATGAACAGTTCTGACATCGTTTAACCTTTTGATCCTTTTTGTCTCCCTTCCCCCCACTGCCTGTTTTCCATTGAAAGGTTGACTACAAAGCGGATGAGTGGCTCATGAAAAATATGGACCCTTTGAATGACAACGTGGCCACTCTCCTCCACCAGAGCTTGGACAAGTTTACTGCTGAACTGTGGAAAGATGGTAAGAGGGTTGGAATCCTGCTGTAACCTGCATCTGCTCGCCTTCATAATATGTGTTGCCTGTGAATTAAGGGTAGCTTGCTGATTGTATTGTATGTGAACATGACTTCTTGTGCGTGGAAATCTTTGTCACTGCTGATACTAACCACTCTGCTGTTTGCTGTTTCTCTTCTTTCTTGTTCCACTTCTTCTGTCCTGTAATGGATGATCTTGTGAAACCTTATCCTCCCCTTCTCTCCACTTGCCTCTTCTGTCCTGTCCTGTCGCCAGAGATCCAGAATATACAGAAGGTTTATTTCTTTGACAGCTATGCCGTGGCATCTCAGGTTCCAGCCGAAAGTACGTTTCTTCCTTTCAACATGCAAGACATACCTGCATGTGGTCAGAAAGGTGGCAGGTCCGTCCTAGGAAATAGTGAGACATGCACCGGTCCGTCTCAACTTGGGATTTAATTTGCTGAATTAAATACAGAGCTAAATCCCATTCACTTAAGTAGGGATGAACCTCAAGTGAAGGTGTTTTAGAAAGGCCGTTTAAAAATTGTTAATGAACTTTAGAATTAAAGTTCCAAATCTTTTTCCAACCTCTTTTCTTTTGACTGACCTGCTTGGGCTAAAGTACCATCGTCTCTCTCTTTATTCAAAACTCTGTTTCCTGCACCTTTTAAACTCACTTTTTAGATGAGGATATTTTGTGAATGGATATTCAAATACATTTTATCATTGATTTGTACAGGCAGTCCTTGACTTGCAACCATAAATGGGACCACAATTTCCATTGCTAAAGGAATGCAGTTGTTAAGTAAATTGCACCCAATTTTACACCCTTTTTTTGGCCATAATTAAGTGAATCATGGCAGTTGTTAGGTGGTCATTAAACAAATCCAGCATCCCCCATTGGCTTTGCTTGTCAGAAGCATGCTGGGAAAGTCACAAATGACAATTACATGACCCTGGGACAATCATAAACATATTGCCAATACCCTGCTTTTGGGTCATGTGGTCATGGGAATGGTGCAAAGTTTCTAAGCGTGAGATTGAACGTCGCTTTTTTCAATGCCCTGGTAACTCTGAATGGTCACTAATCAAGTGGTCGTAAGTGGAAGACTACCTGTAACCTTGTCATGTTTCCCAATGTTTATTCCTTGTTTTTCCTACTGGAGAAAGTTTTATCATGTAATTCAATATGGACAGTTTCTTAAATGACGGGAGAAGGTTTTCTCTATTCGTTGCTATTTTGGTAAGTCAACAATGCACAAAAATATACAATATCCCCTAAACTGCTAGTGTAGAATGAAAATAGCAATTCTGCGTGCAGTTTGTAATGGCAGATTAATGACTTATTAGTACTAAGAACCAGGTACTACTGAGAGAAATCCATTCTTTATTGCCGAATAATATTTACAACGTATTAGTTTCCATGCTGCTTACAATTTAAATTAAGTGGCTTCAGAAATGGAGACAGGTAGGTAGGTGCCTGTCCAAAATCTTAAAGGAGCTTGCTTGGGAATCTTACCGGACCTGACTGTCTCAAGGCCATATTTTTTTAAAAACAAGTCCCTAAAAGGCACATGTTATAACTGGGAATGTCATGATATCAGAATGCACAGACCTAATATTTTTGGCCAAAATATTAGATATTTGTAGTGCTTATGGGGTGTCTGATACTTTAAACCAGTGTTTCCCAACCTTGGCAACTTTAAGATGTGTGGCTTTCAACTCCCAGAATTCCCCACCCAGCAAAACTGGCTAGGGAATTCTGGGAATGGAAGTCTCCAAATCTTAAACCTGCCATGGCTTCTTGACCTTTTAGCTAAGATCAAGTATAGTGTTCTTAAAGTTGCCAAGGTTGGAAAAAACACCGCTTTAAACTCATTCATTCTAGAAATTGCAAAGGAGCACTGGGTGGGTTTGATGTGGCCATGTTGCCTCGCCCCATCCAAATTACCTGCATCTCCTATCTAGTCCTTAAGTTTTAAATGCAATGTAGTTTAATAATTGGGTAGCTTCTGCTCCTTACAGGATAATTCTCATAGATGTATGTTTACTTGAGATGGAGTTTGGAAACTGAGGAAATAGACATGTGTTTTGGAATTTCAATATAGGGAATAGGACGTAGAGATCAAAAGCCTTTTCTCCTTCTCCCTAGTGGATCGGATTGTGGGTCTGGATCAAGTAAGCGGGATGGGAGACCTGGCCTTTGGCTCCTCCTACAAGACAAAGAAAGGAATGTTCCGGACTGTAGGACAGCTGTATAAGGAATCTCTCTCCAAACTTATGTCAACCTTGCGCAATACCAACCCCAACTTTGTGCGGTGCATCATACCCAACCATGAGAAAAGAGTGAGTGAGAACTTTAGGGCCTGGGATGCATTCATTCATTGTCTGAAGGAAGCCATGAAAGATGCCGACCATTCCTTTTTCTTAGACATATCAAAAGACCTTAAGAACTCCCCTGTTACACAAACATGGGAAGGCTTTTTTTGATACAGAATAAAAGAGTTGGGAGGACCTTGGAGGTCTTCTAGTCCAACCCCCTGCTCAAGCAGGAGATCCTAATACTATTTCAGACAAATGGCTGTCCAATCTCTTCTTAAAATCCCCCAGTGATGGAGCACCAGAACTTCTGGAGGGAAATTGTTCCACTGATTAATTATTCTAACTGTCAGGGAAATTTCTCCCCAGTTCTAGGTTGCTTCTCTCCTTGGATCAGTTTCTGTCCATTGCGTCTTATCCTGCCTTCAGGTGCTCTGAAACAGGGGATTCCAACCTTGGCCACTTTAAGACTTGTAGACTTCAAGTCCCAGAATTCCTCAGCTTTGCTGACTGAGGAATTCTGAGAATTGAAGTCCACAAGTCTTAAAGTGGCCAAGGTTGGAGAGCCCTGCTCTGGAGAATAGATTAATCCACTCTTCTTTGTGGCAGTCCCTTAGATATTGAAAGACTACTATCACATCATCTTTAGTGACCCCATACAGCCCAAGCCTACAGTGTGTCAATAGCTAACAGGCCTGGGCATTTTATGACTGTCCCTGTGCAGCCTGTATGAATTCCTTTAATTTTGAAGGTAACTTCCTTTTTTTTCAATTTACATATCTGTGCATGTATACCTATGCAAGTTCACAGCCCTAGTAGTCTGGCCCTTTGTAGCAGTCCCAGTTTCTCATGTCACCCTTGGAAAATTAATTGCCCATTCCTGAGCTAACAACACCAAATCTTAACCAAGCAAAAGCTTCACATGTCTATGTAATAGGGGAGTACATGTAATCCACGACTATCAACCATAATGGTGATTGCCCATCACGGTTGTAAGTCGTGACAGTTCTGAAACAGCTCACCCAATGATCGACCCACTTTTCTGACCTTTTTTGCAGACCTTTTTACTTACTGTTAAGTAAATGCAGTGTTCAGTTAGCCAATGGTATGTTAAGGAACAGTTTTGCTGCAAATCATAAGTAGATGCTGGATTTTGGCAAAATTGTTATAAAATACGGTCATGTGACTACACAATATGGTAAATGACCATACATGCAGGCTTGTTGCCAAGTATTTGAGATGCAGTCACATGACCATGAAGGGGGGTGGGGGGTGGGAGAGCTGTTGGAACTTTGGAACCAGATTGTAAGTGTCCCCCATCCCCCCCCCCCAGCCTATTGTAAGTTCAGTCACTAAGTACCGTATTTTTCGGAGTACAAGACACATCTCAAAAAACAGGGTAAAAATCTGGGTGCGTCTTATACACTGAATACAGCATTCCCCATCCCCTTTGCAAAAATGGACATGCAGAGCGTCTGGGAGGCTTGCGAAGTGCTCCTGAGGGCTGGGGAGGGCAAAAAGAAGCAAAAAATTAGTTGTTTTTGCCCCCCCCCCCAGTCCCCATGGGCACTCTACAAGCCTCCCAAAGCCGCTGCATGTTGTTGGTTTTTTTTTTGCAAAAAAGACCTATTTTGTGGGGGCAATTTTTGCTCATTTTTGCGCCCCCCCGAGCACTCTAAGCCTCCCAAAGCTCTGCACCCCCCCCCCCGCTTCCCCCCCCCCCCCAAAAAAAATGAGGCGTGCAGAGGGTTTGGAGAGCCTGCAGAGTGCAAAAACATGTTTTTTTTTTAATTTACTTGTTCAAAATCATGGTGCATCTTATACTCTGAAAATTATGGTAACCTGCCATAAGTCAAGGATGACCTATACTCAGCCCTTGGTAGTACTCTTCCTCATGAGAAGAAAATCTTGAAGGTGAAATAATTAGCCTGATTGTGTGAAGAAAATTATGAGGAAGTTAAGTGTGCTTTGTATTGAAAACTATTGCGTGTGACCTTTGAGTGTGAAAAAGGTAGGTGATATAATATGAGAATATTGAATTTGAATCCAAGGAAGCCTAGGGCTGAATTCTCACACTCTACAGAATTAATCAGCCATGTATCTTCAGCCTCATTTATCTCGCAAAATTGTTATGAATGTGAGCAGCACGCCTTGAGCTATCTGCAAAAAAGTTGACAATAAACATGGAAAAGAAATCAGAAAAAACAAGAAGTGATATTGTTAGTGGGTGACTTTAGAGTGCTGAGGAATCCCCACCCAGATTCTTCAGGGACAGACCCTGTTGTGGCTCTTTTTCTCACACGTCCTCCCCTTGACACCTGTTGCAGGCTGGAAAACTGGAGCCCCATCTTGTACTGGACCAGCTGCGTTGCAACGGAGTCCTTGAGGGAATTCGCATCTGCCGCCAGGGATTCCCCAATCGCATTATCTTTCAGGAATTCCGCCAAAGGTACGCCATTTTGGTGATAGATCCTCAGCAAAAGGGGACATATGCAAGAAGGCCAAAACAGTTCTCAGTCTTTTAGGATTTTATCTTCGGCCTTAATGCTTTTAGAGTTTGGAGATGACTTCCATTTGATACTCAGGCCTGAGTGTCCCCTATTTTGCCGTGTGCCAGAGTGAGGTGTTAAAATGCTGGACCAGGGAAAGAAAGATTGAACCTCACTGACTTTCAGGCAATTGCTGTCTCTCAGCCCAATAATGGCAGCTGTTGAGACTGTTAAAATGGAAGATGCGCTGCTCATCTCTGTGGGAGAGGTGAAATTAAAAACCAAACGAATAGAGATGAATTGTATGCAGGGTGGTTAAAGGTCCAAAAGTAATCCATATTCCCTCCCCCCCCCCCCCCCCATATTCCTCTGCAGATACGAGATCCTGACACCAAATGCCATTCCCAAAGGCTTCATGGATGGGAAACAGGCCTGTGAGCGAATGGTACGTATGAGGCTTGCTTGCTAGAACCATCAAGGCAACTTGAGCTAAAATGAATTCACTCCCAGAGTGGTTTGAATGGGGCCCTCATCCTCCTCTGTTCTTCTGCTCTTTTGTCATTCCAGATCAAGGCTTTGGAGCTGGACCCTAATCTCTACCGCATTGGCCAGAGTAAGATCTTCTTCCGGGCTGGTGTTTTGGCTCACCTGGAAGAGGAGCGAGACCTGAAGATTACAGACATAATCGTGTCCTTCCAAGCAGCGGCCAGGGGATACCTAGCTCGCAAGTGAGCACTGAGCAGGGACTGGGTTGAATTAGATTTAGTAGATTTAATTCACCCTATATCATATCCACTTTTCTTTTTAGCCAGAATTAAATGTAAATTATATGGACTTTTTCTTTTGGTAAAGGAAAGAGGAAAAGAATGTTGTAGTCCCATCACAGGCACATTTAACTTCCTAAACATGGCTGACGGTGTGGTAATCATGAGACTCATGGATGGTCTTTCCCCTCCTCATCTCCTAGAGCTTTCATGAAAAAGCAGCAGCAGATGAGCGCCCTCAAAGTTATGCAACGCAACTGTGCTGCCTACCTCAAACTGCGCCATTGGCAGTGGTGGCGCCTCTTTACCAAGGTGAGTCAAGGTGCTTAGAGCTGCAAAAAGACACGTGTTGCTAGATAGGAGATTGTACCATTGCAAGATCGGGTGGTGAAAAGCGGGAAAGTAGTCAGGAATGCCTGGATTTCTAAAAAGCATCTTGAGTGGCTTCTAAATGATGGATGGATGGATGGATGGATGGATGGATGGATGGATGGACGGGATGGATGGATGGATGGATAGAAGGATGGATGGATGGATGGATAGAAGGATGGATGGATGGATGGATGGATGGATGGGTGGATGGGTGGGACGGGACATTGTGCTAGCTATTTCACCTCTACTAAATTGAATAAGACTGAACATCTCACAGCTTTATAGAGCTACAAATCCTTCCCCTGCTCCAATACAAGGTTCCTGGGACATGACTATTTTCTTCTTTCACAGATTGTATAGAGGGGAACATTTTTAGTAACAATTCTAGACTTGAAAGTTAGAAAAAAAATCTCAGGAGGAGGAAGTGGAATCTTCGGAAAAGCCATGGTGTAAAAGCACAGTTTTGCCTAGGTCCCTGTCCTTCTGCTACTTCCTTGATCCCTTCTAGTCAGGAAATTTAATCAGAAAGAAAATAAGCTTGGGGATAGCATGATGATGGTGATGGTGATGGTGATGATGGTATCCATTCAGTCATGTCTGACTCTTGGTGATTCTGTGGGCCAGATCTCTCCACATCCTCCAATCTTCAATTGCTATTTTGAGGTTTTCTATGCTCTGGCTAGTGTCAGCGTTGATGGAATAGCATACAAGACTGAAATTTTGCACAACTTCCCTCAGTTTTGTTTTCTCAACATTTACTGTATGTTTGTTTTCCAGGTGAAGCCCCTGTTGCAAGTGACACGCCAGGATGAGGTGATGCAAGCGAAGGCAGTAGAATTACAGAAAGTCCAAGAGAAGCACACAAAAACCCAGCTGGATCTTAAGGAACTAGAGAACAAATATCAACAGGTAAATACGAATAATTGAGAACGAGCCATCCCTCCAGCATACGGTTGTTGTCTTCCTACAGCTGGAGTTCTTATCCATTCCTTTGTCACTTTTCATCTTGATCTGTGAGATTGTTCTTAATACAATAATACAATAGCAGAGTTGAAAGGGACCTTGTAGGTCATCTAGTCCAACTCCCTGCATAGGCAGGAAGCTTATACCATTTCAGACAAATGGCTATCCAACATCTTCTTGAAGACTTGCAGTGTTGGGGCATTCACAACTTCTGGAGGCAACTTCTGTTCCACTGATTAATTGTTCTGACTGTCAGGAAATTTCTCCTTAGTTCTAAGTTGCTTCTCTCCTTGATTAGTTTCCACCCATTGCTTCTTGCCCTTCCCCCAGGTGCCTTGGAGAATAGTTTGACTCCCTGTTCTTTGTGGCACCCTCTGAGATATCGGAACACTGCTATCATGTCTCCCCTGGTCCTTCTTTTCATTAAACTAGACATACCCAGTTCCTGCAACCGTTCTTCATATGTTTTAGCATCCAGTCCCCTAATCAATACAATACAATAGCAGAGTTGGAAGGGACCTTGTAGGTCTTCTAGTCCAACCCCCTGCGTGGGCAGGAACTTTATACCATTTCAGACAAATGGCTATCTAACATCTTCTTAAAGACTTCCAGGGTTGGGGCATTCACAACTTCTGGAGGCAAGCTGTTCCAGAGGTTAATTGTTCTAACTGTCAGGAAATTTCTCCTCAGTTCTAAGTTGCTTCTCTCCTTGATTAGTTTCCACCCATTGCTTCTTGTCCTGCCCCCAGGTGCCTTGGAGAATAGTTTGACTCCCTCTTCTTTGTGGCACCCTCTGAGATATCGGAACACCGCTATCATGTCTCCCCTGGTCCTTCTCTTCATCAAACTAGACATACCCAGTTCCTGCAACCGTTCTTCATATGTTTTAGCCTCCAGTCCCCTAATCATCTTGGTTGCTCTTCTCTGCACTCTTTCCAGACTCTCCACGTCTTTTCTACATCGTGGCGACCAAAACTGTATGCAGTATTCTAAGTGTGGCCTTACCAAGGCACTATACAGTGGCATTAACACTTCACGTGATCTAGATTCTATCCCTCTGTTTATGCAGCCTAGAACTGTGTTGGCTTTTTTGGCAGCTGCTGCACACTGCTGGCTCATATTTAAATGGTTGTCCACTAGGATTCCAAGATCCCTCTCACAGTTGCTACTATTGAGCAATGTACCACCTATACTGTGCCTGTGTATTTTGTTTTTCTTGCCTAAATGTAGAACCTTACTTTTTCCACAATTGAATTTCATTTTGTTAGATAGTGCCCAATGTTCAAATTTGTCAAGATCCTTCTGTATCTTAAGCCTATCTTCTGGAGTGTTGGCTATTCCTGCCAGCTTGGTGTCGTCTGCAAATTTGATGAGATCCCCATTTATCCCCTCATCCAAATCATTGATGAGTGATTTCTTCTTATGCCCTTCTCTCTTTCTTTCTCTTAGTTTGCTCAGCTGTTCTAAGTTTCTTTTGGTTTGGCAGGAAACTTCTCACTAGATTCTAGCAGCATTCTGCATTGAGCCTCTGCTCCACTTTGCTAATTACTTTAATTATCCCTGATCTTGATTGCTCACTTCCCTTCCTTCTCTAACAACCCTCATCAGTGTTGTGTTCCATTTTCTCAGCCTACCTCTGTCCCAATTCCTTTACTCCAGAGACTCTCTTTCCAGCATTTTCTGAAAGGACTGTTCTGGACCTAGGTTTCCCAAGATCATGAAGCAGACTCCTCGTCCCAATAAAACCTCTTATTTAGTTTAAAGGGAATTCCTCTCCAGCAAAGTCCCAGCAAACGGTCTTTCATGAGATTTCACAACTACAGACCTTTATCAGGCTTGCTGAGTTGCCAGGCTGATATCTTCCAAACGCCATGCTGTAGCAGCAATTACTTGGCAAGAAGTCAGGAACTGATCTTCACCCTCGTGAATTGAACTAATTGTCTCTTGCAAACAGCCCTCCCCTTTTGCTCCTCTTTATTCCCTATGGGAGGCACCATTCACCGCCCACCTGCGCCTTTACTCCCAAGTCGGCCCTTTTCCTTAGCTGTTCCCTTCTCCTGGCACTTCTGTGCATGCACACATCAGGAATAGGCTCCATCTGCTCTTCTGCCCCACTGATATCCTACTCCGAAGGCAGCTGATAACTGACAGATGGCTCTGGCCCAGTTTCTGCCTCCAACACAGAGCCCTCATCAGAGCCTTCCCCAGACTCCTGGACTGGTCCATGTTCCTCCCCAACCTCCTCACTGTCTGAGTCTGCCACCAGCTCCGCTGACCTCTGGCGGGCCACAACAAGGACTCTCTAGGAGGGTAGCAGCACACTAGCTTAATTTTCCATGCAGCATTTCCAGTTTACATGTAGCCCTTGACTTTCGTCCACAATGGAGCCTGCCTATCATGTAAGTCATGACAGGAGTAAAAACATGACCAGCCTTATTTTACAACCTTTTTGCTGAAGGTTCTTAATCGAACCAGTGGTTTCGTACAGGGGGGGTCTCACCAAAAACTGGAAGTAAGTACTAGTTTTGGCAAACAGTTGAAAACATGATCAAGTGACCGCAGGGCACTGCAAACAGCTGTAAATGGGGCTGTGATGCTGAGCACCTGAAATTTGGTTCCATGACTATGCGGGGGACAACCATTGGAACTTCGAATCCAGGTCTTAAGTCGCTTTTATTTTATTTATTTTATTTTATTCAAATTTATATCCCGCACCTTCTCCAAAAAGGACCCAGGGCGGCGCACAGGAAATTTAAAACAATACAAATATAACAAAAATACAAATGTTAAAAAGCTATTAAACCCATGCCCTGTGCTAAAATAGTATAAAATCCCCCTAATTAATATCTATCTAAAAACAGTCAAAAACGGGAGGTTGTGCTAGGCCGGCTTGTTGGAAAAGGTGCTTTTTAAGACGCTGGCGGAAGAGGCGGAGGTCTGAGATGGTGCGCAGTTCGGGGGGCAGGTCGTTCCAGAGGGTAGGGCCCGCCACAGAGAAGGCCCTTCCCCTGGGTGTCGCTCTGAGGTGGGTCTTCATAAGGTCAAATGGTCGCTAAGTACTGGATTTTTCGGACTATAAGATGCACTGGAGTAAAAGACGCACCATGATTTTGAAGAGGTAAATTTTTAAAAAAAAAGGTTTTTGCACTCTGCAGGCCTCCCAAACCTTCTGCATGCCTCGTTTTTTGCAAAAAAAGAAAAGAAATAAAGAGTATGCAGTGCTCCTGAGGGCTGAGCAGGGGCAAAAACAAGCAGGTATTTTGCAAAAAAAAGGGGGGGGCATGCAGAGTTTTTGGAGGCTCTTAGAGTGCTCCAGGGGGCTTGGAGGACAAAAACGAGCCAACGAGCCCTCAGGAGCACTTTGCAGGCCTCCCAAACCCTCTGCACGTCCATTTTTGCAAAGGGGGCGGAGTTTTGGTAGGCCACAAATGCTGTATTCAGTGTATAAGACACCCAGATTTTCACCCTCTTTTTTGAGGGGAAAAAGGTGTGCCTTATACTCCGAAAAATTCAGTAACTGATCATAAGTTGAGGACAAACTATAAAAGAGCCTCAGGAAGTAAGGTGGAGGAAGACCTTCACCCAAGAGGCTTAAATCAGAGAGCAGCTCCATCCATCATGGTGCTCTGAAGTGGAGCTTCCATGAACCACATGCCTGGTTATCTTGATCGTATTTTTTGTGGCAGCTCTCAGAGGAGAAAGCCATCCTGGCTGAGCAGCTGCAGGCTGAGACGGAGCTGTTTGCTGAAGCCGAGGAGATGCGGGCCCGGCTGGCAGCTCGGAAGCAAGAACTGGAGGACATCCTGCATGAGTTGGAGTCACGGGTGGAAGAGGAGGAGGAGCGATGCCAGCAGCTACAGGGAGACAAGAAGAAGATGCAGCAGCATGTTCAGGTATGGAAACCATGTTGGCTAAAAAGGGGTGCAGTCATAGAAAACACTAGTCCTGCCTGATTTTGTGAGAGTTTGATTCAGACGTCAGTCTTCCAGGAGCAAAACAATCAGCATGTACAGCCTTAATCTTATATAGACCATTCATTACATAACATAGGGATTTTTTCCCATGCTGGCATTGGGCATCTGAAACTTCCTTCCTAAAAAGTTTTGTTTGGTTCAGACCCTTTCTGAGAAAGTGGCAAAAAGTATTTGTTTAGATACGCTTTGTGGGCTATTAATGACATTTTCTCCCAAAGCACATGGTGAAGTTCATAGCTTATCTGCTATATCTTCACAAGAGCTGTGAGGCTAGGCAGAAAGACAGTTTCATAGTTACCCACTGAATTTAGGACTGAGTTTTTGAACTAGATCTTGTCCTATACTTTAAATCCAGCTTTCCCCAGCCTGAGTGCTTTCCAAATGTATGTTGTACTAGACTCCAACAATCCTCAGCTAATAACTATGTTGGCCGGAGGATTTTAAAAATGTTAGTCAAACACATTTGGAGGTTGCCCATTGAGAGAAAAAGGCAGTAAAACAACGTGATTCTAGCTCTCCAATGGAATAAATATACCACCACGAGTTTAAATAAATAAAAGATCTGCTAAGCTTGCTGTTTATATAGAAAAACCCAGTACTGGGTTCAGAAGCATCGCCATCCCTTTCACCCCCTTGGCTATCCTCTGGTTCCTTAGGACCTTGAAGAGCAACTGGAGGAAGAAGAGGCCGCTCGGCAAAAGCTGCAGCTGGAGAAAGTCAGCACAGAAGCCAAGCTGAAAAAGATGGAAGAAGATCTGCTGGTGCTCGAAGACCAAAATTCAAAGTTGCATAAAGTGAGTGTCCATTTTGCCACGAAGGGAAATAAATACGTGCTTTCTGTTATGTGGGCTCTCCTCATTAAATAGGAGGTCTATCTTTGGTCATCCAAACTATGTGTGCTAGAAAAGGAAAGTAATTTACTGGTATTGTTTGCTTGTTTATTTATTTCTATTTTATTTTGCTTCTGCTTTCACTCCTAGAAGAAGCCCAGAGCAGTTTACAAGAGAAGGTGGCAAAAACCTTAAAGAGAACCACAAGGGTGTATACAGACATTAAAAAAAATAAATTCATGATTTTTTTTTACAAAGTAAGAAAAACAAAATAAACCAATGACAAATTTAAAGGCAGTCTGGTCCTAGAGTAGGGGTGGGTCCTTCAGACTTAAAGTTGCAAAGTTTGCCCACCCCTGACCTAGAGTAATTCTTAACCTCTAAATGCCTGAACCAGGGGTCGGCAACCTGTGGCTCTGGAGCTGCATGGGGCTCTTTCATCCCTCTGCTGCGGCTCCCTGTCGCTGGTCAGCTCAACAAATGATAGGGCTTTTGGTTAGGACAGGTAGAGGAAAAAAGACACTGCGCTGGGAGACTCTATGGTGGGGGAACCGGACTTCCGATTGACTGCAGAATTGAACGGGGGACTTCCGGTTATGACCTTTGTGGCTCTTTAAGGTTGCCAACCTCTGGCCTAAACCAGAAATAAAAGAAGCTCTCCTTTGGTTGAGCTCAGCTCATGATGGCTTCATGGACACATCTGAGTCATTTCCTTGGCAATGTGAAGAGATGGATTGCCATGAGCACCTTCTGGGATTATTATTTTTTTAATTTCCCAAGCTGACCTATATCTTTGGAATTTCTTGATGGACCGTGATTCCAAGTGCTAACAAGGAGTATCCCTATTTAACTGTCCTAGATCAGGTTAGTTAGTGCCACCTAGCTGGGCATTTGGACATACAGGTTTATTTTCAATTGCTTTATGGTAGAAAATCATCTCATGAACATCTCTCTGGGAGAAGATACCATAACTGGAGTGCTACCATGAGAAGGCCATTTGCACTATGAACCAGGCTACCAGTGGGATCATAGACATGGTTTCCAAGCTGATCTGAAATCTGGAGTGGGATGATATTGGAGGAAGCAGTCTTTAAAGTGCCTGAACCTTAAACTGTTACTGCTAGTGCAGAGTGGCATGCCTCTGGAGACAACAAATTCCTTAACTCTTGTGCGCCTTCAAATATGATAGATTACAATTGTCATAATTGCTAGATATGAGAGTCAGTGGGTAAATCTTCTGTAGAAAACCCTGCAAGGGAAATGAAAGCTGCATTCAAGAAGCTGGAGACTAATAAAGAGCCTGGACATTGGTCAATAGGATGCGGGATGGACTACCCAGATTTAATTTTCCAGGTACCCAACTGGAAAACTCACATATCCTCTTCTCTTTCTGGTTATTGCCTCCACTAGGAGAGGAAGCTGATGGAGGAACGGCTATCGGAGTTCTCTTCTCACATGGCAGAAGAGGAAGAGAAAGTGAAGAGCCTGAGCAAACTGCGCAATAAATATGAAGCTGTCATCGCTGACATGGAAGGTATGCTAGAGAACAGAGCAGTCTGCAGTGATCGGATACCCAGATCATATTTACCCAGTCTGCAGTGATCGGCTACCCGGATCTTTGGTCTGGCAAAGTAGACGTTGCCTGTTGTTCCTCATCTCTTGGCATCTAAGCCAGCATCTCATGACTTGCATGTAAGGTATTCCTAGTTTAGTTCTAGACTAGAGCATCTGTGGTAGGCAGATAGAGAATGGGATTCTAGAGGGGCCATTTCCCACTGAGATAGAGCAATTCTCGGCCCAGGCAGACAAATGCTTTGGCCCAACTAATGTTCCTAGGCAGATGATTCTGAACCAAACTACAGTGAGTCCTTTCTCTTCTCTGATTTTTCCCATTTCTCTTTCCTCACACCCTTCCTAGATCGGCTCAAGAAGGAAGAAAAAGGCCGCCAGGAGCTGGAGAAGCTGAAACGGAAGCTGGATGGGGAGGCAGGTGACCTGCAGGAACAGGTGGTGGAGCTGCAACAGCAGCTGGAGGAGCTCCGCCAAGCACTGGCGAAGAAAGAGGCTGAACTGCAGGCAGCTTTGGCCAGGTTAGCATGTTCCTTCTTTCTCCTGGAGAAAAAAACACAGTGAAGCAACCCAGAGGTTCCATACGACAGTTTCCCAACCTTAGTCATTTTAAGATGTTTAGACTTCAACTCCCAGAATTCCCCAGCTGTGCTCCCCCCTCTTACACACACACACACACACACACACCTGTACCAACAGTGCTTTTTTCAGGAGGCAACTGGACTTTCTGGTTTTTCTTTGAAGATGACGTTTCGCTTCTTATCCAAGAAGTTTCTTCAGCTCTGACTGGATGGTGGGGAACGGAAGAATCTTAACCATCCAGCCAGAGCTGAAGAAGCTTCTTGGATGAGAAGCGAAACGTCTTCAAAGAAAAACCAGAAAGTCCAGTTGCTTCTTGAAAAAAACCACCTGTGGGACAACCACGACCTGGATGACTAAAAATCTCCACAGACACACAAAACTGTAGTTTGGTGATTTTATTAATATTCCCCAGCAACTCCCTTCACCAAAAACCTAGAACTGCCCCAATTAAGTCCAGCCACAAGCAGACCAGTAGAGGAATGCCCAATGAGTCCATAAGGCCCTTGAAAGTTTCCCAATCAAAATAAACCCACCGGGCAAAATTAAACTCACAACAGATAAAAAGGTTCATGAGGCAGAAAAAGTCCAGAGTTCACAAGGCATGATCCAAGTCAAGGCACAGTGTCAATCCAAAGCAAGGCAAGAATCACAATGACCAGAAAACACACAGTAAGGAAATGAACACATCGTTCCCAGCATCGCTTCCCTCTTGTCTGCTGTGCTAAATAGCCAGCTTCTGGTGCAGCCCCTCAAGAAGGGCGAGGCTTCCTCCTCGCAAGTAATCTGGCTGACTTTCTCTGCTCCTGCCTTTTCTCTGCCCTACTGTTCTTGGATCAGGTACAGAAGTCAGTTCCTCTTCCTCATCACTGACTGATTGTTGTTGCATGCTTTCTCCACCTGAAGCCCCAGGGCTGTCCTGCTGCAGCTGTGCGTCACCCAAATCCCTCTTAGATGGCTGCTTGGAGCCACTGACAAATTCCCCTCCAGATGTGCTTGGAACAGGTTCATCCTCTTCCGAGATGACATCTAGAAAGGTATTGAAGAATCATCACATCAGCCAGCTTTGCTAGGAGTTGAAGTCCATACATCTTAAAATGTCCAAAGTTGGAAGCACTGTCCCACAGTTGCCTCTTTTTTCCATTTGAAATGTGTAACATGCTGATAACAATTTAATGTGCTTTGTGTAACTTCTGTTGAGATGAAATCAATGCAGGGCTTTGTTCAAGCCAAGCTATAAATATCCAGAAGGCACATCTCAAGCCTAAGGACCAAAATAGAAGCAGTAACATTCAAGGCATTTGGAATATACGTGGATGGCTTTTGAAGAAGCAATTTGCAAGGGAGATGGAGCAGAGAAAGGGAAGGAAGGGAAACCCCATTCAGATTTCCCTCTAAATCTGTATACTTCCAAAAGAGAAACTCATTCAAGCAATTGTATTGAATATATTGAGATATTTTTTTTCTGTGCTGCCAGAAGAGATTGTAGGATTATATGAATTCTCAGAGTAACCAACAACTAAACTTTGTTGACAGCAACAATATAATTTATTATCACTGTATATACCATATTTTTCGGAGTTTAAGACGCACTGAAGTATGACACATCAAGGTTTTGAAGAGGCAAATTAAAAAAAAAAGTAGGTAGGTAGATAGAGGAATAGAGAGGGAGAAATACAGTAGGTAGGTAGGGAGAGAGAGAGAGTAGGTAGGTAGAGGGATAGAGAGAGAGAGAAATACTTTAGGTAGGCAGGTAGAGAGAATAGGTACCATATTTTTCAGAGTATAAGATGCACCTTTTTTCCTCTAAAAAGAGGCTGAAAATCTGGGTGCGTCTTATACATCGAATACTGCATTTGTTTGCCTCCTGAAACCCCGCCCCTTCACCAAAATGGCCACGCGCATACCCTTATGGAGGCTTGCAGAGAGCTCCTGGGGGCTGGGGAGGGCAGAAATGAGCAAGAAACAGGGCGTTTTTGCCCCCAGCAGCACTCTATAAGCCTCCATAAGGCTATGCATGCAATTTTTTTGACCAAAAACCAGCCCATTTTATCCCTCTATCTACCTGCCTACTTTTTTTTAAAATGTGCCTCTTCAAAACCTGCGTCTTATACTCCGGTGCGTCTTATACTCTGAAAAATACGGTAGGTAGATAGAGGGAGAGAGAGAAAGAGAGAAATACAGTAGGTAGGCAGGAACAGAGAGAGAGTAGGTAGGTAGGTAGGTAGGTAGGTAGGCAGGCAGGCAGGCAGGCAGGCAGGCAGGCAGGCAGGCAGGCAGATGGATAGAGAGATTGAAATACAGTAGATAGGTAGGGAGAGTGAGAGAGACTAGGTAGGTAGGTAGATAGAGAGAGAGAGAGAAAGAAATATAGTAGGTAGGTAGAGGGATAGAGAGAGAGAGGGAGAAATACGGTAGGTAAGTAGGGAGAGAGAGAGAGAGATGGAGAAATATATTAAGTAGGTAGGTAGAGGGATAGAGAGGGAGAAATACAGTAGGTAGGTAGGGAGAGAGAGAGAGTAGGTAGGTAGATGTTTCCAGGTGTACCTATCCATGTGCTGGAGAAGGAAATCGCTAACAATCTGTAGCACCTAACTTTGTTCCTGCTGGTACAGCATTTGATCCACGTAATTCTCATCAATCAGTTAAAGAGCTTTCCAAAAGGAAAAAAAAAACCTTTTTGCACTCTGCAAACCTTTGGGGGGGGGGGCAAAAAAGAGCAAAATGCATGCATAGCCTTATGGAGGCTTAGAGAGTGCTGCTGGGGGGGGGGCATTTTTTGCTTGTTTCTGCCCTCCACAGCCCCCAGGAGGTCTCTGAAAGCATCCATAAGGCTAGACAATGCCATTTTGATGAAGGGGCGGAACCTCAGGAGGCAATAAATGCTGTATTCAATGTGTAAGACGCACCCAGATTTTCAGCCTCTTTTTAGAGGAAAAAAAGGTGTGTCTTATGCCCCGAAAAACACGGTAATATACAACCTGGTATTATAGAAAATAGGGTGCGTTTATGGCAATTAACTATATAACTTGCCAATTTCTTTTTATAGTAGTGGGTACTAATCTAAGCAGTAACAATTGGCAATTGTTATAAATTATTATTCTTAGATTTTATGCTCCTTTTTATATGTATCTCGAGGTGATTAATATATCTAATATTCTTCCCTCCCATTTTCCCCACTACAACGACCCAGTGAAATGGGCTGAGAGGGAGTACCTGGCCCAAATCAGCTAGTCAGTTCTCATACCTATGGTGGGACTAGAATTCTCAGTTTCCTGGTTTCTAGGCCAGCACCTTAACCATTACACTAAACTAACTCTTTTTATTCCTTCTCCGTGCAATTCTGATCTAGTTCAAAGGTCCTTGTACCTTCAATTCACCTTTTTAAAAGCCAGTTGTGCAACAATTAATTATATACTGTAAAGAGCATCTCATCTGCTTTTTACTTAATCAATTCTGGGCCTGGCTAGTGTGTCTTTTTGGGAATCTTCCTGCATTCTCCTCATTTGTAATCCCTGGAGTCCTGGACCAATGCAGAAGGGAACAGCATGATATCAAGGTTATGAAAGTGAATTCATTAAACCAAGAGTCTGAAGAAGATTTCCATATAGGAAGTTGGGAGAGAGGAGAAAATTAGAAATATTCCAAGATGAACCTTGTCTCAGATGCATATCTAAAACAGTGGGGTTTTTTAAAAAAACAACAATTTAGCAACTTAGATCTGTGGATTTTATCTTCCAGCATGCCAGCTGGGGAGGAGCTGAAGTCCACACATCTTAAAGTTGCCAACTTTGAAAAAGATTGATCTAAGCAATTGTGAGAGATTGTGGAAAGGCTGAGAATGTGCCAAAAGGGAAATTAGTGACAAACATTTTTTTTTAAAGGCAGGAGTTTATTGATAGTTTATTTTATAAATGGCAACTTGGGAAGAAACTCAGAAAGTAATATTTCAAGCCATTCAAGGAATGTGTGTCTCAATAAATTCTTTATAAACTGTAAATTCTTTATAAATTCTTTTGAAGTTTCCCAGATTCGATATGCACACCAGGACTAGCATTAAAGATACATGAAATCTCTGTAGGTCTTGCTTTCTTTGATCTTCCCAAGCTATGCGGTGTTTGATAGTTACAATACCCCTTTTCTCTTTCTTCCTAACTGTGGTAGGCTTTCTTCTTACCCTCTACAAAGCCCACAGGAGTTCATATAGAGGCTCCAATACTTCTTACTTTTGATGTTCCCTGATACGGAAAATTGTGAAAAAAAGGAAAAGTGACTTAGTTTTACCCAACTGACTCTAGGCATTTCACATAAGCAATCACAGAACATGTTAATAGAATAAACAAAATTTTCTGAAGATAATTTTTACATAGGTTGGAAGGAGGACTTAATGTTGCCAAAGATTGGAATTCTCTGGGGTGATATTTTTCAACATTGGCAATTGCGTGAACTTCAACTCCCAGAATTCCCCAGCCAGCCACCTGCCTGGGGAATTCTGGGAGTTGAAGTCCACATGTCCTAAAGTTGTCAGGGTGAGATACACTGCTCTGGATCAAAAATGATGAAAGCTCTTGATTATGATACCAAGGGAACCAATTAGGTAGACTATTTAAGAAATCAATGTGAGGAATAAATAAGACAAGAGGATAGTAAATCTGAGAAAAAAATATCTGTATAATTATAAATAATAACTGATGTTAGACTGGGTTAAACTCAATTTTCAATCTAGGGGACTAGACATTTCCCCGGTATGTTTATGTATGTCTTCCCAGCTACCCTTACCCTATATTTGTTGATTGTGTGGTTTTATATGGCAAATATTAATAAAGATTTATATTTTTTTTAAAGCTCTTGATTATCAGAGATGTAGAAAATTATGAGATGTATTGTCCGAACTCTAGCACTAAACACTTGTAGGAGACCTTCCTTCCAATCCTTGGTTTCTCCCTGAAAACATTAGGAACGTCTGGTGTTTTGACTATGGAGGGTGGGGATCTTTGGACTCTGCTCTCCTTCTCCCTGGATCCTTGGTGCTACCAGCCCCCATTTCCCAAGTCTTTTGGTCCCCTTAACGTGTCCCTCTGACCATCCTTACTCACCATGCAGAGTGGAGGAAGAATCATCCCAGAAGAATGCTGTGCTCAAGTCCCTGCGTGAGCTCCAAGCACAAATATCAGAACTGCAGGAGGACCTGGAGTCCGAGAAGATGGCCCGTGCCAAAGCGGAGAAGCAGCGGCGTGACCTGGGGGAGGAGCTGGAAGCTCTAAAGACGGAACTGGAGGACACCCTGGATTCCACGGCCGCACAGCAGGAGCTACGGTAACAGATGGGCTTGGCCAGAGGGGTCTACCTCACTCACACATTGCTGCTGCACCTGGGTGCAGAAAATACCCTTGTTCCTCACCAATAAGTCCACAAATGCCACGGAAGCAGGTTGTCTCCCCTTGCTAATCTACCCGTTCTCTTCCTCTCTCTCAGGTCGAAACGAGAGCTAGAGGTGACAGAGCTCAAGAAGACCATTGAGGATGAGGTCAAGGCACACGAAGCACAGGTGGTAGACATGCGCCAGCGCCACACCAGTGCCCTGGAGGAGCTGTCAGAGCAGCTGGAGCAGTCGCGACGGGTACGTTGCCGGAAGTGGAGACTGCTAGGTGTAGCTGGAATGAAGTGAGAAAGGAAGATCTGAGGACATGATGGGTTTAGCTTTGGTAGTTCCGATAGTACAAACTCATCTACTCCATTTACTACCTAAATGTAGAACTCTAGTAATTTTGTGCAAGTAGTCCTCCACTTATGATCACAGTTGATTAGGGGACAGGAGACTAAAACATATGAAGAACCGTTGCAGGAAGTGTGGATATGTCTAGTTTACTGAAAATAAGGACTAGGGGGGAAATGATAGCAGTGTTCCAATATCTCAGGGGCTGCCACAAAGAAGAGGGAGTCAAACTATTCTCCAAAGCACCTGAGGGCAGAACAAGAAGCAATGGGTGGAAAATAATCAAGGAGAGAAGCAACTTAGAACTGAGGAGAAATTTCCTGACAGTTAGAACAATTAATCAGTGGAACAACTTGCCTCCAGAAGTTGTGAATGCCCCAACACTGCAAGTCTTCAAGATGTTGGATAGCCATTTGTCTGAAATGGTATAGGGCTTCCTGCCTAGGCAGGGAGTTGGACTAGATGACCTCCAAGGTCCCTTCCAACTCTGCTATTGTATTGTATTGAACCAAAATTTCTGTTGCTAAGCAAGACAGTTGTTCTAAGTTTTACCCCATTTTATAAGCTTTCTTGCCATAGTGAATCACTGCAGTTGTTAAGTTAGTAACCAACAGTTGTTAAGTGAATCAGACTTCCCCATTGACTTTGCTTGTCAGACAGTTGTTTATATGATCCCAAGACACTGCAACCATCCCAAATTCATGCCAGTTGTCAAACATCCAAATTTTGATCAATTGATCAAGGGGATGCTGCAATGGTTGTAGCTGTAGGAATAATACTTAGACTTATATACTGCTTCATAGTACTTTACAGCCCTCTCTAAGGGGGTTACAGAGTCAGCATATTGCCCCCAACAATCTGGGTCTTCATTTTACCCACCTTAGAAGGATGGAAGGCTGAGTCAACATGGAGCCAGTGAGATTCAAACTGCTGGCTGCCAGACTGCTGGCTGTCTGGCAGCCAGCAGTCGGCAGGAATAGCCTTCAGTACTGCACTCTAACCACGGCTCCTGTAGATGTGAATAACAGTCTTAAGTCACCTTTTTTCAGTGCTATTATAACTTTGAGAGGTCACTCAATGAATAGTTGTTGAATCGAGGATTACTTGCAAAGTGTGGGAATGCAATTTGAAACTTACTCAGAATCCAAAGTGTGTCATTTGGAAAGTCAGACCCAGGCAGGGACTTACTCCCAAGAAATACAAATGGTAGTGCCAGAGAGCAGGAGAGGAGAGGAAAGAAATGTCTCACAGCTTTCTTCTGTTATCTCCCTAGTTCAAAAGTACCCTGGAGAAGGCAAAGCAAGCTCTGGAAGGGGAAAATGTAGAGATGCAGAAGGAAGTGAAGATCCTGCAAGGAGCCAGGCTGGAATCTGAGCAGCGGCGCAAGAAGCTGGAGAGTCAAGTCCAGGAATTGCAACTCCGGGCAGCTGAAAGTGAAAGAGTCAAATCTGACTTCACTGACAGACTGGTGAAGCTGCAGGTGTGTACGGCCACAGTCTGTCCATAACCCCCCCTCCCCCCAACAACCTGCATTTTGAATGGCTATGTTCTGCTCCAAAGTATTTGTATCCACCAAGCACTTCGTGATGACGAACCTATGGCACAAGTGCCACAGGTGGCACGTACCTCTCTACAGACATGCGAGCCGTTGCCCCAGCTCAGCTCCTTCGCGCATACGTGTGTGCCTCCCACCAGCCAACTGATTTTTGGGTCTTTGCCATACATGTGCGGGGGGCAAGGCACATGCGAAAGATATATGTGCAGGGTGGTGGAGGGAGGGGGGACAGCACCCCCACCCAGCCTGGTCTTGGTCCCAAGAGGCTGTAGGGAGGTCTACTAGGCCCAAAATGGGTCTGTGTGTGGGGGGGGAGGCCCCCCTGTAGCCAGTTCTTGCTCCCAGGAGGCTTCAGGGAAGCCTACTAGGCCCAAAATGGGGGGGAGGGGGTCGCACATACATGCACAGGGAGGTGGGGCACAGGATGTGTGTGTTGCATGCACATTGCATTATGGGTGCGCACACTTTTAGCACACAACAAAAAGGTTAGCCATCACTGTTCTAGATCCTTGGGCCCTTGACTCAATCTCCAGCCTGACCATTCCAACTGACAATTAAAGGAACTGAACCAGGATATGGAGGGCACCAGGTTGCAGAAGGTTGCCATGGGAATCATCTTCCTAGTTTAATTTAAGGCTCTCTCTAGCTGTTCTTCTGTGCTTTGTTGATTTTCTGCCATGCAACCCACAGAATTCTATGTTTAGGTTTCATTATGCAAGGATTTTTTTTCCCCCTTTGCATAATTTTGCTTAAGAGATGATCGAGGAATTGCTGATCGATGTTTTAGGAGAGACATTTGAGGATGAGCACAGAAAGGATGGGAGCAAACTGACCAAGTAGGGAGCAAATGAATGGCAGGCAGTGGGGAGGGGCGGAGGGTACCCAGGGAGCATCCCTGACCTGGCCTCTGTCTGAAAGCTATGGCCACTGTCTTCTCTGCTTTCCGAGCCTTCAGCAATCATGGTTAGTTTGATTTTTCATCCTTTTCTGCAGAACCAGGGGAAAACTAGGAATATTCATGCTTCAAAGCTGAGTTTCTCAAAATGTCGTCTTCTGAGCCAGATACCATGTTCTGGGTTGAATGAATGTTATGTGAAGCTCTGCTTTTAACCTTAGCTTTTCATTTGTGAGAATTTGATAATTTCATGTTCTTTGATAACATTTTCACTTATCCATTGTTGTTGTTTTTCTTTTCTGCCTGGGATTTTTTATCTCCTGTAATCAGAATGAACTTGATGGAGTCTCTGGTACCTTGGGAAGTGCAGAATCCAAGACAATAAAGCTTGCCAAGGATCTGGCTAGTGTTGAATCCCATCTGCAGGATACTCAGGTACATAGGAAGGGTGGGAGTTTAAAAAACAAACAAACCTCAGTGGCTGGTGAAGAACTATGTCTGTTTCAGGAATGTAAACATAAATCTACTCTGATTCTTGGTGAATTTTCAAAAAGGGTCCTGGAAGCTTAAATGGAGAGTGGAGGAGGAAAATATTAACAGGAACTTAAACATAACTTGAACCAGTGGTGAAATTTAATTTTTTTTACTACTGGTTTGGTGGGCGTGGTTTGGTGGGCATGGCATGACTGGTGGGTGAGGCGGGGGAAGGATACTGCAAAATCTCCATTCCCACCCCACTCCAGAGGAAGGATACTGCAAAATTCCCATTCCCACCCCACTCCAGAGAAAGGATACTGCAAAATCCTTACTCCCACCTTACTCCAGGGGAAGGATACTGCAAAATCTCCATTCACATCTCACTACAGGGGAAGAACACTGCAAAATTACTATTTCCACCCCACTCCAGAGGAAGGATACTGCAAAATCCCCATTCCCACTTTACTCCAGGTGAAGGATACTGCAAAATCCCCATTCCCACCCTACTCCAGGGGAAGGATACTGCAAAATCCCCATTCCCACCCTACTCCAGGGGAAGGATACTGCAAAATCCCCATTCCCACCTTACTCCAGGGGAAGGATACTGCAAAGTCCCCATTCCCACCCCACTCCAGGGGAAGAATACTGCAAAATTCCTATTCCCACCCCACTCCAGAGGAAGGATACTGCAAAATCCCCATTCCCACCTTACTCCAGGGGAAGGATACTGCAAAATCTCCATTCACACCCCACTCCAGGGGAAGAATACTGCAAAATCCCCATTCCCACCTTACTCCAGGGGAAGGATACTGCAAAATCCCCATTCCCACCTTACTCCAGGGGGGGGATACTTTAAAATCTCCATTCGCACCCCACTCCAGCGGAAGGATACTGCAAAATCCCCATTCCCACCCTGCATCAGGTGAAGGATACTGCAAAATCTTCATTCCCACCCACTCTGGGGCCAGCCAGAGGTGGCATTTGCTGGTTCTCTGAACTACTCAAAATGCACGCTGCTGGTTCTCCAGAACCTGCTGGATTTCACCCCTGACTTGAACCTGTTTGTGTACCTATGAGCACATTGAAATCTGCCCAGTGTCACAGGCTCTCCAGGAGTTGCTTTGACTGTTAATGAACTTCCAGACGTAGCTCAAGCTGCTGGTTGTCACCTATACGGTCATTCATATCCCAGGACCTAGAGGCATACAAGATCTCCTCCTGGGATTGAATCTGCCCACCCAATGAGATTGGAAAGAGAAGGATTGCCAAGGGTCTCTTCTTTGGGACTGTAGTATCTCTCTACAAGCCCTTTGGGAGTGAGCCTTCCCAAGAAATCCAGCCCTTCTCCAACGTTTTTGGCTTCTGAAGGGCTATAAAGGCCTGACTGATAAGGAGGCCATTTTGTGCACATTGAGGTCTGATCTCTTCCCACAAGATGGTCTGGGGACCTTTATATGTTGGAATTATTTTTATTATCCTGGTGGTGGTCTTTAAGACTCTTACCCCCCAATGGGAATTTAGTGGCATAGAAACCTTTGCAAATAAGGAAACAAATAAAGTTATTTATATATGTATCATAGAGAACGCCCCTTATAGAGCGACCCTGGGCAATGCACAAATAGACATAAAAACATAAAAGCCGTGTATAAATACCATAATAAAAACAATTAAAAGCAGCATCCTAAATGTGGTATTGCCAGTTCACTCAATAATAGTAGTTCCTAATTAGTTGTAAAAGCGCTAAGCAGAGGTCTGGGTTCAAGGTGCAAAATGTGATTTGAATCCTGCATGCAGGGCTTGTTGGGAAGCCCTTAGAAGCAGCTGTGTCTTTTCCTGAGATGATGAATCAGGTGGGCAAGTCCCCGGCTGGTTCAAAAAGTTCCCAAGATATGTTTGCATGTATCTTCACTCATTTTGCTTTCTTATCGAGGTTTCCATATAGTCCTCCTAGGTTTAATAGCAATAGCACTTAGACTTATATTTATTTTATTTATTTTATTAAATTTATACCCCGCCCTTCTCCTAAAAAAGGACCCAGGGCGGCGCACAGGCATCATTAAAACATACAAAAATACAAAATTGTTAAAAACTAATTAAATATTCCCTGTGCTAAAATTGATAAAACTCTAAAATTTAAAAATTACCCCTATAAAATTATCCCTATAAGAGTCAGAACGGGGGATTATGCTAGGCCGGCTAGATGAAATAAATGAGTTTTAAGACGTTGGCGCAAAAGGCGGAGGTCCACGATGGTGCGTAAATCAGGGGGGTAGGTCGTTCCAGAGGGCAGGGCCTGCCGCAGAGAAGGCTCTTCCCCTGGGCACCGCCAACCGGCATTGCCCGGCCGACGGTACCCTGAGAAGGCCCTCTCTGTGGGAGCGGATCGGTCGAAGGGATGTATGGGGCAGGAGGCGGTCGCGAATATAGCTAGGCCCCGCTTCACATACCGCTTCACAGTGCTTTACGGCCCTCTCTAAGTGGTTTACAGAGCCAGCCTCTTGCCCCCAACAATCTGGGCCTTCATTTTACCCACCTCGGAAGGATGAGTCAACCTTTAACGTGGAAACATTATTCAAAGCTTGCTAAAGAGAAGTTACTTTGGAATTTTATAGCATGGCTGGCTCAGGAATTCTGGGAGTTGAAGTCCATGGTTGTAAAGGGGCCATACTTGCCTACCCCTGATCTAGTACTTAAGGCATTGGGCTAGAAAGCAGGAAGCAGGAAGCATTCAAATCCCGCTTTAGCCCTGAAAGCCAGCCGGGTGACTTTGGACCAGTCACTCTCTCTCAGCCCAACCCAATTCACGGTTTTGATGTTGCAGGGAAAATAAGAAGAGGAAACCATGTTGGATATGTTCACCACCTTCAATTTGTAAAAATAATGAGGGAGGGAGGGAGATAGACAGACAGATAGATGGAGAGAGGGAGGGAGGGAGGGATTGAGGGATGGATGGACAGGGAGAGAGGGAGATAATCTTATTACTATGAGGAAGATCTTATATCAAAGGGGAGGAGGACGGGTCCAGTCTCTGATCCACATCTTTCATCCTTCTCTCCCATCTCCCATCCCAGGAATTGCTCCAAGAAGAGACGAGGCAGAAGCTGAATCTGAGCTCTCGAGCCCGGCAACTGGAAGAGGAGAAAGGAGCTCTGCTGGAACAGCTGGAGGAGGAAGAAGCTGCCAAGGCCAACTTCGGTCGCCAGATGCAGAGTCTGCAGCAGCAGGTGGGGTAGCAGGAAAAAGAACTGGCCACAGAAGGAAACACAACCCAAGCAAAAACTCAGCAAAGAAAGAAAAAGTTGATTGATTTAATGGGAAAACATTAAATGATGCATTTTTGAATCAGTTTTGTATGTTGGATATGGTCAACTGACTTAATAAAGTCTTTTCCTCCTCCTCCTCCTCCTCCCCCTCACCCCCTTTTCTCCTCAATTAGTACTTACTCTTCTCTCCTCAGGGGTTTGATTGGGAAAATATGGTTCCAGGCCTAGTTCTGCCAAATCTCTTTTCCTTACCTCTCTATAAAACACCCTAAGGTTATATTTTTAAACAGTTTTGTGAGGATGTCACAGGGCCGGGATGGCAAACCTATGGCACGCATGCCACAGGTGGCACGCAGAGCCATTTGTCAGGGCACGTGAGGCATTGCCCTGTCAGCTGGCCAGCTGAATTCAGCCTTTTTTAAAGCCATTTTTCGCTCTCCCCAGGCTCCAGAGGCTTTATAGGAGCCTGGGGAGGGCGAAAATAGCCTCCCCCCCCCCCCCCGAGGCTTCCCTGAAGGCTCCGGAGGATTAAAAACTGCTCTATGAATAAACTGGAAGTCCATTCCCGAACTTCCAGTTTCCCAAAAGGGCCGGTTTTTTGCGCTCTAGAGGCTTCAGGGAAGCTCTAGAGGGGAGGGGGGCTGTTTTCGCCCTCCCCAGGCGCCTATAAAACCTCTGGAGCCTGGGGAGGGCGAAAGAAGCATGCAAAAATGGGGTTTGCACCTGTTATGCACTCATGCGCGCTGGGTGGATGTGTCACCCATTGCATTATGGATGCAGCACGCCCACGCATGACCCCGCTGTGCTCCTCCTGCTTATGGCACGCGAGCCAAAAAAGGTTCGCCATCACTATCATAGCGATGGCACACACATCATGAAGGTCACAGAAGAGAAGAGTTGACTTTTATGTTCTACAGGGAGCTTCCCTCCCCTCAGCATCTCTAGCGGTAGAGATGGATAGAGTATGTGTGATTTTTCTTGGCTCTTTTACCAGGTGATGGAGACCAAGAAGAAACTGGAGGAGGATGCTGGAGTAGCAGAAGCAATTGAGGAAGCTCGGCGCCGGGCAACCAAGGAACTAGAGGCCCTCACCTTGCGCTACGATGAACGGGTTCAGGCCTGTGACAAGCTGGAGAAAGGCCGAACCCGCCTGCAGCAGGAGCTGGATGATGTCACCGTGGCCCTTGACCAACAGCGCCAGGTGGTCTCTGCCCTCGAGAAGAAGCAGAAGAAATTTGATCAGGTGAGGCCTTTTTGTCGTCCATCAGGTCTCTCGCCAGAGCTATGTTCTGTCCATCGCATAGCTGTATCCTACACTGATGGAGCTTTGCCTTGAATTCTTAAATACTTTGGTCTCTAAAATGAAAACTGCCCATAAACTGAGCAGTTAATTCCTTTGTAACAAATGTCCTTCGTATCCTCTCTGGGACCTCCATCACTATCATCCTCATTTCCAAATTGCCTCTTCAGGGCCAGGTGGCTTTGCTGCCTATCTGCTTATTTGATTAAATTGTTAAACTCTGGGAAGGGGGAAAAACAGCCTCCCAATTTGATATGGAAACTTTGCATTCTTTCTTCCCATTCCCCGCCACCTTTTCATGTATTCACACAGTTTCTTCAAGTACGGGAAACCGAATTTGGGTTAGTTGAGTTTGTTTTATTTGATTTTGCCTTTTTATTAGAACAAACAGCACATCAAAAAAATACACAAAGGGAAGAAAAAAAAGTAACACAAAAGCAAATGTAAGAAAAACAACAATAAAAAAATTACCCAAACCATTTGTACACGCAGTCATAACTTAACAACTGATTGCTTGGCAACCAAAGATGTGAAGAACTCCAAAACGTTACTTACCACCTGCCCTGAAGATTATGCACTACATCACTCTCCCCCATGGTCATGTGATCAAATTTGGACACATGCAATCCCATAACCACATGACTGCAGTTTGTGATTTTTTTTGCCAGTTTCTGGCAGTTTTTTCTGGTTTCCCGCAAAAAACACCTATTTGGAAAAATGGATTTGCTTAACAATGATATAATACAATAATACAATAATACAATAGCAGAGTTGGAAGGGACCTTGTAGGTCTTCTAGTCCAACCCGCTGCGTGGGCAGGAACCTTTTACCATTTCAGACAAATGGCTATCTAACATCTTCTTAAAGACTTCCAGGGTTGGGGCATTCACAACTTCTGGAGGCAAGCTGTTCCAGAGGTTAATTGTTCTGACTGTCAGGAAATTTCTCCTTAGTTCTAAGTTGCTTCTCTCCTTGATTAGTTTCCACCCATTGCTTCTTGTCCTGCCCCCAGGTGCCTTGGAGAATAGTTTGACTCCCTCTTCTTTGTGGCACCCTCTGAGATACTGGAACACTGCTATCATGTCTCCCCTGGTCCTTCTCTTCATCAAACTAGACATACCCAGCTCCTGCAACTGTTCTTCATATGCTTTAGTCTCCAGTCCCCTAATCATCTTGGTTCACATAATGACCATGATATGGTTCACTTAATGACTGTGATTCTCTTAATGACCTTGTTTACTAGCGTTACAACTCTCATAAAAATAATTGTAAAACCCAATTGGTTCATGTATAGTGAGTGGCCTGTTTAACTACTGCAAGGTTTAACAACCCAATTCAATTGTAGACTTTACACGAGGACTGTCAGTACAGACTTACCATAGTTAATAATTCCTTTATTAATAGAACTACAAAAATGTCACTCCAAATTTGAATGAAATCACTGATAAAATTGATCTGGTGAAAGTTGTAATTTGATGTTCTAAAGTTGGATAAGTTGCTTTTTCAAGAGGCAACTGGACTTTCTGGTTTTTCTTTGAAGACCTTTCACTTTTCATCCAAGAAGCTTCTTCAGCTCTGACTGGATGGTGGCACTGAATTCTTCAGTCAGAGCTGAATAAGCTTTTTGGATAAGAAGCAAAACATCATCAGAGAAAAACCAGAAAGTCCAGTTGCCTCTTGAAAAAGCACCTTTGGGATAACTGTGACCTGGATGACTGAGAATTTCCCTAGACCTTTGGTACCAAATAGTAAAACAAAATGAATTTATTGTGTAGCAACAGTTGAGAGATTCAATTGGTGCACCTACCATATATTTCGGAGTATAAGACGCACCAAGGTTTTGAAGAGACAAATAAAAAAAAAGGTTTTCGCACTCTGCAAACGTCTCCAAAATGGCCTGTTTTTCACAAAAAAAGGCATGGATAGCCTTTAGGAGGCTTATAGAATGGTCCTGGGGGCTGGAGGGGGGGGCAAAAATGAGCAAAAAACGGGCCGTTTTCCGCTCATTTCTGCCTTTCCCAGCCCCCAGGAGCTCTGAAAGCCTCCTAAAGGCTCTGCACGGCCATTTTGGTGAAGGGGGCGGGGTTTTGGGAGGCCAAAAATGCTGTATTCAGTGTATAAGACGCACCCAGATTTTTAACCTCTTTTTTGAGGGAAAAAGATGCATCTTATACTCCGAAAAATATGGTATATATTTTTAGTGAAGAACATGTACTAACTAAGCCATGTTTGGGCTTCTGGCAGATGTTGGCTGAGGAGAAGCTGATCTCAGCCCGCCATGCTGAGGAGAGGGACCGCGCAGAAGCTGATGCCCGTGAGAAGGAGACCAAGGTGCTGTCACTGAGCCGTGCCTTGGAAGAAGCTCTAGAAATAAGGGAGGAGCTGGAGAGGCAGAATAAGCAGCTTCGAGCAGAAATGGACGACCTGGTCAGCTCCAAGGATGATGTTGGCAAGAATGTAAGTTTATTTATTTATAGCTTGTTTGGTCTAGTAGTTAAGTACTGGGGTAGAAACAGGGAACTGAGACTTCTAGTTCCATCTTAGGCATGGAAGCCGGTTGATTGACATTGAGCCAATCACCAGGAGACTAAGAGTTCCAGTCCCGCCTTAGGCTTGAAAGCCGGTTGGTTGACATTGGACCCACTCACCAGGAGACCAAGATTTCCAGTCCTGCCTTAGTCATGAAACTGACTGGGTGACTTTGGGCCAGTTGTTCTCTCTCAGCCGATCCCACCTCACAAAATGGGATTGATGAAATGGGAAAGATGTTCTCCTTCTCCAAATCTTGTTCTGAGGGAGTAAGATAAAGCAGATAAAATCTAGAGTCTCAATCCAGTTAAATAGGCTTATTTTTAATTTACTTTTAACACTGGTATAATTGGTGCTTTTGAGAAAGACAAGATTCTGTGGTTGGTGGATGGGATATGTGGATGTTGTATAATAGTCAAGAAAGAATTTTACTGCTGCCTGTACACTGCCCTGAGTCCCGGAAGGGAGAAGAGCGGTATAGAAATTTAAATATTAAATTAAATTAAATTAAATTAAGAAGGATTCTCCCAGTACTCTGACACTGAAGGAGAATGCCACCAGTCTTGTCCTGACCTAGGCTTCCCAAAAGACAACTCCTAATCCCGGTAAAACCTCTTTTATTCAGTTTAAAGTGAATTCCTCTCCAGCAAAGTCCTGGCCAACAGTCTTTCAAGAGATTTCACAACTACAGACCTTGATCAGGCTTCCAGAGTTACCAGGCTGATATCTTCTAAACACCACGCTGTAGCAGCAGTTACTTGGCAAGAAGTCAGGAACAGATCTTCACCCTCATGAATTGAACTAATTGCCTCCTGCAAACTCCCCTCCCCTTTCACTCCTCTTGATTCCCTATGGGAGGGGCCATTCACTGTCCACCTGTCCCTTTACTCCTGAGTCGCTCTTGTTCCTTAGCTGTTCCCTTCTCCTGGCAGCTCTGCACATGCGCACATCAGGAATAGGCTCCAGCTGCTCTTCTGCCCCATTGATATCCGACTCTGAAGGCAGCTGATAACTGTCAGACGGCCCTGGCCCCCTCTCTGCCTCTGACACAGAGCCCTCATCAGAGCTTTTCCCAGACTCCAGGACTGGCCCATGTTCCTCTCCAACCTCCTCACTGTCTTCCTCTGCTGGCTGCTGGCAGGCCACAGTGTTATGAGGTAGATCAGAGTGATTCACCTCTTACCAAGAGATTTTTATCGTTTTAGAATTCTTGATATTTACTCATTCAAGAACGTGGCGGTTTCCAGACCATCAGCCTCCTCTGGAGCTAATGGCATTGTGATGGCACAATATTTCAACATTCTGTTAGTCAACCTACCCACCTACCTGTATCCGCTTTACACCTTTCTGTAAAACACACACGTGGCTCTCCTGTCTCTGACCCTTCTGCTTTGGGATCAGGTGCATGAGCTTGAGCGCTCCAAGCGGGCCTTGGAACAGCAAGTGCAAGAGATGCGAACACAACTGGAGGAACTGGAAGACGAGCTGCAGGCTGCAGAGGACGGGAAGCTGCGCCTGGAGGTCAATATGCAGGCCCTGAAGGCACAGCACGAGAGGGAGCTGCAGAACCGGGATGATGCCAATGATGACAAGAAGAAGCTGCTCAGCAAGCAGGTAGGAAGGAGGAGGTGTATGGTATGCCCCCACCAAATCTGACCCAGGTGTGATCTAAGATCTAAAGGAGGGATTGGGAACTGCTTCATGCAATGTTTCTCCACATTGGCAGCTGTAAGATGTGTGGACTTCAACTGCCAGAATTTCCATGCTTGCTGGCTCGGGAATTCTGGGAATTGAAGTCCACACATCTTACAGCTGCCAATGTGGAGAAGCATTTGATGCTCATTCAAAGTAAAGTGTTCCTTGACCATATCTCTGTCAATCATAAACTTCTATCCATTCATCTGGCTTTTTACAATTTCCTAGAGAGCAAAACTACATCTGCTTTTCCTATGCTACCTGTTAACATTTTGACATCTTCATTGAGAAGCTGATCTGCTGAGGTTTTTTCCCCCCTTTTCCTTTTATTGAACTTATTTAGACCTCTTTTTTCTTATTCTTAGCATCCTTTGCTAACTTTAGCTCATCCTGAAACTCTTAGTTTCATGACAGGTCTATAGTTCCAAGCTCTCTCTAGGAATTTCTAGCATTTTACAAAGTTTGTATCTCAGCAAATGAAGAGATTATTAAGGTTAAAGAGGCCTTAGTGGCTCTTTAAACCATCTGTGAATTCAGTTAAGTTCATGTGACAGTATTTCTAGCCCACATCAATTCTGAAGGGTTTGGGGAAGATACAACCCAAGTCTTTTTCTTGATTGGACAAGTAATGGTGACGTCAGCTTGGCTTCCCAACTTTGGTAATTTCAAAGTATACAGACTTCAACTCCCAGAATTCCACAGCCAGCGTTGACATTGCTGAGAATTTTGGGAGTTGAAGTTCACTCAGTTTCAAATTGCCAAGGTTGAATCAGTATTACTATTATTTGCATTGCCACATGTTTTAATGTAGATTTTTTTTTCTACAGTTCCCTATTTCCCTGAAAATAAGACCACCCCAAATAATAAGCCCAATCGGGATTTTGAGCGCATGCGCTAGAATAAGTCATCTCCTGAAAATATTGCAATGCAGCAGTAGTCATGAAGTCACCACCCTCGCTTCCTCCTGCACCTCAAAAATAATAAGACCTACCTGAAAATAAGGCCAAGCACTTATTTCGGGGTGTGTGTGTATGTGTGTGTGTCAAAATAAAATAAGACCCTGTCTTATTTTTGGGGAAACACGGGTATTCTCAAATCCATTCATTTGAAATTCTCATCAGGAATGGATATTTTTAACCTACGGTGCTACTCCTTCCTTTTTTGTTTCTGTTCTGTTTGGACAAATCTTATCCTTTAGTTTCTGTTTTGCACTTAGGACAATCATGATTAGTAATTTAGTCCCGCCACCCACTCACCTCCTTGATTGGACAATTTCTGAGAAATATAATCCCTCCTGCAGAAGCCAGAAAAGGAGGGAAACGCAAGCAGCATCCCTAGTTTATGGTGCCCCTTTTAGGATTTCTTTCACTGCAGTCCTAAAGTGAACGTTGCTGCTCTATCAGAGTGTGCCTTGTTCCTTCCGAGAAGACCTCTGCGTCTTTTATTCCACTTCTAAGATGCAACAGGAGGGTGGAGCTTAAGAACACGGCATAAACGTGACTGCAGATCAGAGCGGCAGCTTTCTGCTGATGCTTTCTCCCTTGCAACTCGGCAGGTGCGAGAGTTGGAGGCGGAACTGGACGCTGAGAGGAAGCAAAGGGCCCAAGCACTTGCTGTCCGCAAGAAGTTGGAGATGGATCTTCAGGAAGCCCAGGCACAACTGGATGCGACTACCAAAGGAAGAGACGAAGCTTTGAAACAGCTGCGCAAGTTGCAGGTATCTTTCGGTGTCAATGTAGGCAACCAGGGAGAAAGATCCCAGGTGTTTTTTAAAGGGCTATATTGTATATTGAGTTTTAACTGTCATTGGACACTCTAGAAAGAGCGCAGAGAAGAGCAACAGAGGATTAGGGGACTGGAGACTAAAACTTATGAAAAACGGTTGCAGGAACTGGGTATGTCTAGTTTAATGAAAAGAAGGACTAGGGGAGACATGATAGCAGTGTTCCAATATCTCAGGGGTTGCCACAAAGAAGAGGGAGTCAAACTATTCTCCAAAGCACCTGAGGGCAGAACAAGAAGCAATGGGTGGAAACTAATCAAGGAGAAAAGCAACTTAGAACTGAGGAGAAATTTCCTGACAGTTAGAACAATTAATCAATGGAACAGCTTGCCTCCAGAAGTTGCGGATGCCCCAACACTGCAAGTCTTTAAGAAGATGTTGGATAGGCATTTGTCTGAAATGGTATAGGGCTTCCTGCCTAGGCAGGGGGCTGGACTAGAAGACCTCCAAGATCCCTTCCAACTCTGCTATTGCATTGCATTGCATTGTATTGTATTGTATAAGAAGTTGTCTTTGGCTTTGAAACGGAGATGAGCACTGCCCCCAAGAGTCAGGAACGACTAGCACATGTGTGCGAGGGGAACCTTTACCTTAGCCATAAAATAATAGTAGAGGTAGTCTCAAATATATATAATCTCATTGTCTCATACATATATAATATAATCTTATGGTCCTGCCACCGTGATAACCTTGTTCTGTTTTCATTTTTCTCTTAATTCCAGGCCCAGATGAAGGAACTCTGGCGAGAGGTTGAGGAAGCCCGGGCAGCTCGTGAGGAGATTTTTATTCAGTCTCGTGAGAATGAGAAGAAGCTGAAAAACCTGGAGGCAGAACTGCTGCAGCTTCAGGAGGTGAGCAGGAGGCATGCTGTCAGGTTGAACAGGAGTATGAGTCCAGGAGAGATAGGGATTTTAACTCCCAGAGAGTCCCAGAGCAGATATGAGCAACATACTGTATATAGTAATTCAGTCTGAGCCTCCAAAATACATTCTTTAACAAAATAGGACCTCTTAGCTGCTGATAAGTGTAAGAAGGGAATCTCTGCTTTGTTGGCAGAAGGTTCTGAATCAGGAGGCAGGGTGAAATATCCTGATTGATCAAAGGTTCTTCCAAGAAGCTAGGTCTCATTTTTATCCAGGTCACTCCATCTTTTGCTACATGTTTTCCATCACTTGTAGGAACTAGCAGCATCAGAGCGAGCCAAGAGGCAGGCACAACAGGAGCGTGATGACCTGGCAGATGAGCTGGCCAATGGCAACAGTGGCAAGTGAGTGCACGGGAACCGGCTTACTCCCTTATTCCCAACTTCTGAGCTCCATTTTCACCCTTTTGTGTGAAATGGATTGTTCATAATTAATCTGACCCCGGATTGATTAACAGTCTCTATTCTACAAGTAGTACTTAACTTATGACTACGATCGAGACTGGAATTGGGGTCATTAAGCAAAGCAGTGGTTAAGCAGCAGGTAGAAAGAGGCAGGCAGACAAGAATTTTAGTGAGCTTTAGCAGGCAGGCAAGGAATGCGTTAAAATCCTTTTTACTGTAGTTTGCAACCTTCATGCATCTCCATTGACTTTTTGGGAAACCTGGCAGAGAAGATTGCAGTGGTGATCACATGATTGCAGAGCGCTTGGTAACTGGTTGTAAGTGTGAACAGGTTACTAAGCACCCAGATGGAGATCACATGAGCTCAGGGTATGTGTGATTTTTTTTTTTGAAGGTTGGAAGTGCTTTAGAAGCCCTTGTTAATTTAAACAGTCCTTAAGTGAAAACTATCTATAATGTTTAATTCTACAACTGCCATAATGTGTTACTGATTTTTAGAGAGAACTAGCCAGTGTTCCCCTGGGTATTTATTTATAGGGGGAAAATGTCCGGATCAAACATAACTTCTAATGTTGGATTTTCTGCCTTACTAGAGGGAGCCCCCTTGTGGAGTACTGTGAAGCCGTTACCATGGCAACTCCACTGAGCTGCACAGTAGAATCCATTTTACAGCAGTACAGTAGAATCCATTTAAAGCAGCGGTTCTTAACCTGTGGGTCGCAACCCCTCTGGAGGTCGAACGACCCTTTCACAGGGGTCACCTAAGACCATCAGAAAACATATTTTCGATGGTCTTAGGAACTGAGACACCAATTTTATGGTTGGGGGTCACCACAATATGATGAACTGTATTAAAGGGTCGCGCATTGGGAAAGTTGAGAACCACTGATTTAAAGGCACAACAGGCTGCATCTTAACAGAACATGAACCCCGAAGAGTGTTAGGTTTTTTTTTAACCTCCACAGTATTTTTCTCCAGAGAGTAAGTCATCTGTGTACCAAGTTTGTTTGAAATTGCTCAAGGTTATGCTGCAACATAGACACACACCGCCATTTTCATATAGATAGATTTGTCCATTATTACTGACAGTCTTTCACCCTGTTGTGTTCTCATCCATTTTTGTGACTGCTTTTAAAAATGGTAAAATGCAGTAACAGGGTCAGTCTGTATTGGCCAGGCTAGCCAAATGTTCAGCAAAGAAAATATGCTGGTGGTGGAACCACAGTTAGGAGCTTGTTTTATGCTGCCATACCCACGGGAGGCAATTAGAGGATAAAGCCAATAAAAGAGACATTTGCTAAATGAAATGAATATGCTAGGAGGGTTTTAGACATTAGATAGCCATTTTGTCTGACCCAGAACCATGGTGTGCAACATCTTTTTCAAGGTCGTATCCATTGGATGGCAGACAAGCAATGACTCAGTGGAGCTAAAAATGAATAGTGTAGATTGTAGAAGCAGCCTCAATGCTCTTCTTGAGAATGCCCTCTTAAGTTTCCTGCCAGGCACAAAGCCCTAATTTCACCACTGTTGTTTTAATTTCCATTTCAGGTCCGCTCTTCTGGATGAAAAACGCCACTTGGAGGCAAGAATTGCCCAGCTGGAAGAGGAACTGGATGAAGAGCAAAGCAACATGGAACTCATGAATGACCGCTACCGTAAGCTCAGCATGCAGGTAAGATGGCTGCTTCTAAGCAGGTTGAATCTGGACTGTTAAATCCAGCCAATGCTGAAGCCGCCTTCTGATTTCTCCCTCATTCTGTCCTCCCTGCAGGTGGAAACGATCACCACCGAATTGGCAGCGGAGCGCAGCTTCTCTCAGAAGACTGAGAACGCCCGGCAACAGCTGGAGCGCCAGAACAAAGACTTGAGGGCCAAGTTGGGTGAGATGGACTCATCTGTGAAGTCCAAGTACAAGTTGGCCATTGCAACTCTGGAGTCCAAGGTGGCCCAGTTAGAAGAACAGCTGGAACAGGAGTCCAGGTGAGGCGATGACAGCAACACTGCCAGCATTGAATTCTGGGCTCTGAAGATGGCTTGGCAGAATGATTAGAAAGCCATGAGAATGAGATCCTACATCTCAAGGCCGGGTGCTTTGGAGGCCCAGGTGCCACCCTGAGTATTGTTGGAGTGGTAGTGGTAGATTCCAGGGTCTAATATGGATGGGCTGTTGATTCAGAGTAGTTAGAGCCATGTCTTGTAAATGACTAGGGCTGCGACTTCCTATTTTCTTTCTCAATTTGAGGGGTGGGAGTGTTAATTTTTAAGTATATTTTTAAAAACCTGCTTTAGGGCTTATGCTATTATCATACTTTCTGCCTCATGATGGAGACCAAGAAGATCTTCAAAAGGAAAACAGAGACCACATGTTATCCACCCATGTTCTATGCTTTCATTGTATGGTAAAGAATGACACGTGCGTCCCAAAGGTGCTTTTTCAAGAGGCAACTGGACTTTCTGGGTTTTTTTTCTTTGAAGACATTTCATTTCTCATCCAAGAAGCTTCTTGGATGGTGGGGAAAAAGCTGAAGAAGCCAGAGCTGAAGAAGCTTCTTGGTTGAAAAGCAAAATGTCTTCAAAGAAAACCCAGAAAGTCCAGTTGAAAAAAGCATCTTTGGGACAACCGTGACCTGGATGACTGAGAATCTCCATAGTCAATAACACATGTAGTGTGTATTTGATCCTCCTCCTATATTATAGAGTAGTGTAGTCCAAACTTGGCTACTTTAAGACCTGGGACCTCAACTCCCAGAATCTCCAGCCTACCATCAAGTCCACAGGCCTTAAAGTCGCCAAGTTGGACACCCCTCCTGAGTGGTGGCTAGAAGGACAAGGATGATTCATTGGTTGTATTCATTTTGTTGAAATAAGCTCATTTAATTCATTGCAACAGTAGGCTACTTGTGACTCTCTTAAATCCACTTGATTTCAATGGCTCTGCTCTAAATAATAAATGACTCAGTGTGAGTTCATCCATTCCTTCTTAAATTTCTCTCTCCTTTCCTAGAGAGAGGATGCTGTCAGGAAAACTTGTGAGGAGGGCAGAGAAGAAACTCAAGGAAGTGCTTCTGCAGGTTGACGAAGAGAGGAGAAATGCTGACCAGTATAAAGATCAGGTATGTTGTAAATGTGTTAACCAGTAGTAGGATTCAAATTTTTTTACTACTGGTTCTGTGGGGGTGGCTGCTTGATGGGCGTGATGTGGCTTGGTGAGCGTGGCAGGGAAAGGATACTGCAAAATCCTCATTCCCTCCTCACCCCACTAACCTGCTTTCCAGCTCCGTTCTTCTGTGGAGGATAACAAAAGAAGACCCAGCCAATCAGGGAGGCAGCGAATAGATCAGGGGCGGGGCCAGCCAGAGGTAGCATTTGCCAGTTCTCTGAACTACTCAAAATTTCCGCTACCCGTTTGCCAGAACCGGTCAGAACCGGCTGAATACCACCCCTGGTGCTAACCCAATGTTTTTCAAATGTGATCACTTCAAGATGCGTAGACTTCAACTCCCAGAATTCCACAACCAGCATCTTAAAAGTGGTCACGTTTGAAAAACTCTGGGTTAACCTATCCTTATTTTTTTTCATCCTGGACAGTGGGTTCAGGGTTCAGCTATTGGAAAGGATGAAAGAGTAAACTTATTTTTGAAAAGTGCCATGTAAATTATCTGTTTTCCTATCTCACCACCACATGCCTTTATTTTGCATGCTTTAAGCATTAAAAACAAAATAAACAAGCTACACCAAAAAGGAAGTTAAAACTATACATGTAGAGATAAGTCTCGCTAAGAAGCATTTAAAGGAATCACCATTCAGGCATATTCCCAAAATTTAGTTAGCCATACTTCTAAAGATGGAATTAAAGGTCTTTTCCAATTAAAGCCATGCAAAGTTGTTGAAACTATTAAAATATATAATGTCAATTTGATGTTCTTTGAAATGATGTATGGTTTGGCAAAAGTTAATAAAAGTTGTAATGAGGAAAAAAAATAAAATAAAATGAAGGAATCACCAGAGATGCATTCTGGGGAATCTTTTCTCATTTTTAAAACCTTTGATACAAACATGCTAAGGCTCCTTAATAATAATAATAATAATCTTTATTGTCATTGTAAAAATTACAATGAAATTGGTTAAGTGTTGAACTTGCAGAGAACTATGCTGTTGTAAGTTTCTTCATCTCGGGAGCATTGATTTAGGCTTCCCTTCTGTGGCTTTTTTTGGGCAGGTTGAAAAAGGCCACCTGCGGCTGAAACAGCTGAAGCGTCAGCTGGAGGAGGCAGAAGAAGAGGCCTCGCGGTCCAATGCCAGCCGTCGTCGCATGCAGCGGGAACTTGAGGATGTCACCGAATCCGCAGAATCCATGAATCGCGAAGTCACCAGCCTGCGGAATCGCCTCAGGTGAGTAGCGTCATATGGTCAGGATTCGGCAGTACAGGTAGTTCTCACTTAACAACGGCAGGTGGACTGGAATTTATCTTGTAATGAACCATGTCACATATCTGTGGCACTTAACAATGGAAATTCTGGCGCTTCTGGTTGCTTCTGGTTTAGTAAATCATGGCAGATCATTAAGCAAGGATGTCACATGGTTGCCATTAGCAACTTCCTGCCAGCTTCCCCATTGGTTTGGAAGCCAGCAAAGATGGCTGCAAATGGCGATCACATGACTGCAGGAACACTGCAACTGACCTAAGAGCTGGAACTACCATTCATTCAGCACTGTTGTAAGTTTGATTGGTCGCTGAATAAGTGGTCGTTAAACGAGGACCACCTTTAATTTAGTTAAACAGCAGTATGCTTCTCTATAATGTCTTCAGCCTAAACAAATCTAGGAAAGTTATCCTGCTAATCTCTCTGTGTGTGTCTTTCTCTCCCAAGATGCTCGTGGACACTGTATATTTTTGTCCCTGTCCTTCCTCTTTTTGCTATGTTCATTATTTCTGGCCCCCCCCCCCCCCCTCCAGTCTATTTGTAAATACGCTACAGCAAGGATAGACAGCTTGGCTCTGGCAGATGTTTTGGATTACAAGATCCTACACTATTATGCAAATCCAAACCATCTGGAGCTCACCTACATCTGGATTATAGAATATTACCGGTAATTCAGTGCCAGAAGGGAGGGAGGAAGGAGGGGGGAGAATAGCTAGGAAATCCTGGGAGTTGTAGATTCAGATCTGGAAGTTGCCCACGTAGGCAAACACTGGTTCACCTCATGGCCTCAGAACATCTGGTTAAAAAATAAGAAGCTGCAGCGTGACTTTTCAATAGGAGAAAAAGCGAGAGCAGGATAGTTTGAGAGCAGCACTGCCACCAGAGGATGCAACCGTTCTGTGTAGTATTTTCTGTTTCTGTGTCTACAACAGGAGCGAATTATTTTTTACAGGTAGTCCTCAACCTATGATCACAATTGAGCGCAAAATTGATGTGGCTAAGAGAGAAATTGAGTTTTGCCCCATTTTACAACTTTTCTCACGGCATTTGTTAAGTGAATCACTTCAGTTCTTAAATTAGTAACATGGTTGTTAAGTGAATCTGGCTTCCCCATTGACTTCTGCTTGTTGGAAGGTCACCAAAGGGGAACACATGACTCCGGGACTCTGCAACTGTCATAAATATGAGTCCATTGTCAAAGTGTAAATCACAGGACCATAGGGATGCTGCAACAGTGAAAAATGGTCATAAGTCACTTTTTTCAGTGCCATTGTAACTTTGAATGGTCACTAAGTCAATTTTTGAAGTCGAGGACTACCTGTTTTATATTTTTCCTTAGTCTTGTCTTTTTGGAAGAATTCCATGAACCATGACAGCTTTCTTCAACCTGTTTCTCTCCAGAAATGTTGTCGCTTAACTCTCATAAATTCTTCCAGTATAGAATTTTAGCTCTCGTGAAGAATTCTACTGAGAATTCTGCGATCTAAAACGTGACCATGGGGATGCTGCATTTGTCATATTATATTTTTTGTTGCTGTTGTAACTTCAAACATTCACTAGAACCAGTGTTCCTCAACCTTGGCCACTTGAAGATGTCCGGACTTCAACTCCCAGAATTCCCCAGCCAGCGAATGCTGGCTGGGGAATTCTGGGAGTTGAAGTCCGGACATCTTCAAGTGGCCAAGGTTGAGAAACACTGCACTAGACGAAGGATTATAAGTGAACTACCTGTCGTGTCATTTCCCTGATTGCAGCCATTTTAAAACCTGATGTTCTGGAGATTCTGCACACGTTCTAATCCTTTCCCGCAAATGAGAGGCTAATTCAGTAGCCGTTTAAGTCTTCAGTCTACCCCCAATTTAAAATCAGTCCATTCTTCATGTAAAGCAGGGTTGTCAAACTCGCAACATTATCTTGTCGCCACGTGTCATAATGCGACTCCCCCCCCCCCCGTTCAATAAATCGGGGGTGGGCATGGCCAGCATGTGATGCAACTGGCCCGCGGGCTGCGAGTTTGACACCCCTGATCTAAAGCAACTATTCTTCTGCCTAAAGACCTGAATTTCCTACCTCACACACCCCTTGTTTCCTTTTTGATGCTTCTGCTCCTCTTTCAAAGTGGTGTTCTTTTCAGATCATGTGTTCATGTTGGCATCTTTCCTTTTTTCCCCCCCACCCCTTTCTTCCATTTCATCCTTTTCTCGACTCAACAGCAAGTTAGAACGACGTCAACGGAAGTATGTTCTCACTCTCCCCCTTCACCCTCCTCCCCATGTTCTGCATGTGTGTGTTGTGTATTTTTGAGGTGGGGTTGTGTATATGCGTGGGTGTGCACTTGCAACACAAAAACTCCGCTTCCCTGTTCCCAGTTAAGTTAAAACAGACCTGAGATCCATGATTTGCTGGCTTCCTGTTTTTATTTTTTTAGCACAAAATGTGGCTGTAGGACACCCCCAATTTATGACTGGAGGAAGGGGTGCTTAATTCTTTCCCTCATGTAAAAAGAATGTCTCATGTAAGGGGAGTTATTTGTCTAACTACACTAACCCAGTTTCTCAGGCTGTGGATGTAGAATCTGAGATGGGGGGGAAAGAGCCTTTTTTTAATTCAAGAAGAATTGAATTTGGGACTTTCTGTGAACAGAGTCTGTGCTGTACCACTAAGTTGCAGTCCATAATGTTTGCATGCATATGTACACAACACAAGCACTCAGATTGACAAACATTATTAAACTGCAACTCTGCAAGATCAAGTGACTTCCTTGTGAGACTTCCAATATTTTCCAACCTTATTTGCTTTCTGGCCCATTCTTCAAGGAAATGAGAAAGGCATGCATAGATCTTGAATTTGTCTCACACTGCTTTAGCTTCACCACAACCTAGGAAGAGGGCAGTCTTTACGGCCGAGTTGTGATTTGAACCCAACTCTTAAGAGTTCTTTTCTTCTCGAGCTGTAAGTATGCTCCCCCTTATTTTTCCAGTGCTAATGCAGTTGGGAGACAGGAACTGGTCAGTGGCACAAAGTTTAAGATTTAATCACTTCCTCCTCCAGTCCTGCTGTACAGATCAGTTCGATTTGTGGGCTCTTTCCTTGCTTTCCCCTGTGTTTTTTGCCAGGCCCAATATGTCTGCTTTGGCCCTCAGCGAAAACCGCTGGAATGCTTGCTTGATGCATCTGGCAACTTTGAACCCCAGGCCAAAGAACGCTTAAACTGTAGCAGGAGAAGGCAGGGAGAGCTTGCTATCCATGTGAGCTTCTAGATGTTGTGTAGCTATCCCAGCAAAAATAGGGTGAGATACAAAAGCGCTGAGTAGGCTTGTGCTAGCTCTTATTTGTGGCTTCTCTCTAGTAGCAGGAATCCTTGTGATTGTGGTGAGTGCTGCTTTCCTTTACACAGCTTCTGTGGATTTAAGACCCAGCCAAGGGGGGGTAATGGATAAAAAGTATTCTGCAATCAAGGACGTTCTCCTCCTTTCCCAGAGAACAATGCTTCTCCTTTGGTTTTGCTGCTACCTATCAATGGCCACATCCTCAAACAAAGGAGAAAGAACAGAAAACATTGGCATTGTGAGAGTTCGGGTTTAAAACGTGGGAAAGAGTGAGACTGTGGGTTGCCCGTGGCTGCGATATCCTTGGCACCACAGTTGGTAACTCTCTTACTAATAACTTTAAAGAACATATTTAAACTTGTATGCATTGCTTGGAAACTTTTTGGATGAGGCTGTTTACATATCCCCTTGAGGTGCACCCGGAGGCTTCAGTTAGTTCAGAATGCAGCCGTGTGAGCAATCATGGGAACCACTAGGTTTACCCACATTACACCGCTCTTGCGCGAGCTGCACTGGCTGCCTGTCGTCTTCCGGGTGCGCTTCAAGGTGTTAATTATCATCTTTAAAGCGCTCCATGGCTCGGGACCTAGCTACCTGCAGGATCGGATCCTGCCTCACACATCCTCACGACCAATTCGCTCCCACAGAGAGGGACTTCTCCGGGTGCCGTCCACTAGACTTTGTCAGCGGGCGACGCCCAGGGGAAGGGCTCTCTCTGTGGTGGGCCCAGCCCTCTGGAACGACCTTCCCCCCGATATTAGAACGACCACGGACCTCCGCTCCTTCCGCTTGAAATTGAAGACTCATCTTTTCCGCCTGGCCGGCCTAGGGTAGTCTCTCTCTCTATGGGTTTTTAAAGGTATATTAACATTTAGTGGGGATTTTTATTTAATGGGATTTTAGCACAGGAATTAATTTAATCTGTTTTAATTCGTTATGTATTTTGTATATTTATTGTTTTTATTCTCCCTGTGCACCGCCCCGAGTCCCTGTGGGGAGAGGGAGCGGTCAATAAATTTAACTATTATTATTATTATTATTATTATTATATACTTCAAAAGCATTTTTCTTGCATACTGGCATTATCCTAAATTGCATAGGATGAAAAAACAAAACCCCAAGCCTTATTAGTACCGGTATATTTCCAAACAAGCCAGGTGCAGGTTTAAATCTCTAAATTGAGATATTGTAATTCACCAAAAAGGGCTTTATACTGAGGGGCGGAGTTGCTATCCTCCCCCCTACACACACACACACACCAGTTTTGTAAATACATAGAACCCATCCTCTCTTATGTTCTTTATGTGTTGTAGGGTCCTTGATGCTCTCTGAGCTTGGCTGTTTTCTTGCAGACGTTTCATTACCAAACTAGATAACATCATCAGTATTTCAGATTTGTTCTCATTTTATATACTAATAGTTTGCACTGTCAGGGTTGATGGGAATGGTCTTGATGGTACCCCAATCAAGGAACAGCTAAACAAACTAACAGTAAACAACAACCCAATAAAGGAATTACCAAAACCACTCCCACCAACACTGACAGAGCAAGTCACTAGTTTATAAAATGAGAACAAATTCCTCTCCCTACTAATACTGATTATGTTACTTACTTTGAAATGTCTGCAAAAAAAAACCCCAATCAAGAACAGCACAGTTCAATCCTGAGCTACATCCTCTTGGTATTCTCATATGTTAATAAATTCTTTTTTGCTCACATTGGTTTGGTTTTGTGCGGGCAGGATGTCTAAATGTACGGTAATAACAATGCTAATCCATTTAATGCTGACTGACAAAGCGTGCTTATATATTTGGGGGCCTCCTGAGCTTGCTCTTAGCCCTTTCTTAAAAACCCTTAATTGCTTAACATTCAACCTGGCACAACATTAGTAATTAATTATCCCTCAGCCTTAATCAACTCTCTGTTATGAAAGATAAAGCGATGCCTTAATTACTGGGTTTCTCTTTTTTCTTATGAAATAGCACAATTTCACATTGAAAAAGGAAAAAAAATGGAACTAGTTATTACAGAGACGCACACAGGCACACACTGTGGAGCGATGACAATTTTTACCTGTGTATTACTGTGTTGAACAGAAAGCAGAGAAGGCAAAAGCTTTGGAAAATCAAAAGTTAGTTTTGAGTGAGGGAATATACAAGGGTCTTTGCCTGTGCAGACAGCCAGTGTGCAGCCACAATATTAGATTATGCGGATGCAGACAGTGCTGCAGAAATGCTGAATTGTGGAAGTTATCAGAAATCAGGTAGAAGTCCAAGCAACCCTGGTCCCACCAGGACACTGGATAGGAGGAGAACCTGAGTGGAACAGGTTGCCAAATAGAGACCTACATTGTAGATAGAAACCTACATTGCCCTCAACTTTCAGAGAAAATGAAGGAGGCTGACCTTGGTCATGGTGCTCCCAGTATGCAGGTGGCAGCTGCTACTCTCTGCATCTCTTTGGTGTCTGCCCTGCTTTGCTTGGCATTAGCAGCCTGATTGGCTATGGCTTTAAACTGAACAATTGGAGCTGCGTTAAGAGTTTGCGCAGATTTGGGCAAATCCTGTAGGTAAAATGCTTTTAGCTTCTTTGAACTTGGCAAAAAACAAAACAAAATAGAAGATAATATATATCATTCCATTAGATAAGCCAGGAACAGAGAAGGCAAAGTAACTGAACACACAATATTTTGGGGGTTGTCTATTTTGTTTTCTTTCCTATCTATCTATCTATCTATCTATCTATCTATCTATCTATCTATCTATCTATCTATCTATCTATCTATCTATCTATCTATCTATCTATCTATCTATCTATCTATCTACCTACCTACCTACCTACCTACCTACCTACCTACCTACCTACCTACCTACCTCATCTATCTAAAGGTAAAGATAAAGGTTCCCCTTACACATATGTGCTAGTCATTCCTGACTTTAGGGGACAGTGTTCACCTCTGTTTCAAAGCTGAAGAGCCAGCACTGTCCGAGGATGTCTCCGTGATCATGTGGTCGGCATGACTAAACACCGAAGGCACACAGAATGCTGTTACCTTCCCACCAAAGTGGTCCCTATTTTTCTACTTGCATTTTTACATGCTTTCAAATTGCTAGGTTGGCAGAAGCTGGGATGAGTAACGTTACACAGCACTAGAGATTCATACTCTCGAACTGCCAACTTTCTGATCGATAAACTCAGCATCTTAACCACTGAGTCCCTGATAATCTCTTTATATCTTTATCTTTATCTTTATCTTTATCTATCTATCTATCTATCTATCTATCTATCTATCTATCTATCTATCTATCTATCTATCTACCTACCTACCTACCTACCTACCTACCTACCTACCTACCTACCTACCTACCTACCTGTCTAATATATACATATACAGTTGCAAGAAAAAGTATGTGAATCCCTTGGGATTACGTGGAGTTTTGCATGAATTGGCCATAAAATGTGCTCTGAACTTCATGTAAGTCACAACAATAAACAAAAACAGTCTGCTTAAAATAATACTACACAAACATTAGATGTTGCCATGGTTTAATTGAACATAACATGTAAACATTCACAGGGAGGAAAAAGTATGTGAACCTGTGGACTTAATACCTGGTTGATCCTCCTTTGGCAGCAATAACCTCAACCAAACGTTTCCTGTAGTTGCAGATCAGACCTGCACAACGATCTGGAGTAATTTTGGACCACTCCTCTTCACAAAACTGTTTCAGTGTAGCAATATTCCTGGGATGTCTAGTGTGAATCGCTCTCTTAAGGTCATGCCACAGCATTTCAATTGGGTTGAGGTCAGGACTCTGACTGGGCCACTCCAGAAGGCGTATTCTGTGCTGTTGAAGCCATTTTTTTGTTGAATTACTTGTATGCTTTGTGTCATTGTTCTGTTGCATCACCCATCCTCTGCGGAGCTTCAGTTGGCGGACAGATGGTCGTACGTTTCCTGCAAAATGTCTTGATAAACTCTGGAATTCATGTTCCCATCAACGACAACAATCCGTCCAGGCCCTGAGGCAGCAAAGCAGCTCCAAACCATGATGCTCCCTCTGCCATGTTTTATAGTGGGGATGAGGTTTTGCTGTTGGTGTGCTGTGCCTTTTTTTCTCCACACATAGTGTTGTGTGTTCTTCCCAAACAACTCAATTTTGGTTTCATCTGTCCACAGTACATTTTGCCAGTAGTGCTGTGGAACATCCAGGTGCTCTTTTGCAAACTTCAAACGTGCTGCAATATTTTTTTTAGACAGCAATGGCTTCCTCCGTGGTGTCCTCCCATGTACTCCATTCTTGTTTAATGTTTTCCTTATTGTAGATGTGTCAACAAAAATGTTAGCATGTGCCAGGGACTTCTGCAGGTCTTTAGCTGACACTCTAGGATTCTTCTTTACCTCATGAAGCATTCTGCGCTGTGCTCTTGCAGTCATTTTTACAGGACGACCACGCCTAGGGAGAGTAGCAACAGTGCTAAACTTTCTCCATTTGTAGACAGTCTGTCTTACCGTGGATATATGAACATCAAGGCTTTTGGAGATACTTTTGTAACCCTTTCCAGCTTCATGCAAGTCAACAATTCTTGATCGTAGGTCTTCTGAGAGCTCTTTTCTGCGAGGCATGGTTCACATCAGACAGTGCTTCTTGAAACCAGTAAACCCAAACCAGGTGTGTGTTTTTAAAGGGCAGGACAGCTGTCAGCAACACATCCAATATCACCACACTGATTGGAGTCAAGGTTGGCTCACTCCTGGTTCCAATTAGCTCTTGGAGACGTCATTAGGCTAGGGGCTCACATACTTTTTCCTCCCTGCACTGTGAATGTTTACATGTTATGTTCAATTAAACCATGGCAACATCTAATGTTTGTGTAGTATTATTTTAAGCAGACTGTGTTTGTTTATTGTTGTGACTTAGATGAAGTTCAGAGCACATTTTATGACCAATTCATGCAAAACTCCACGTAATCCCAAGGGGTTCACATACTTTTTTCTTGCAACTGTATATTGGGGAGGGGGTGTCTGTGTGTTATATAGAGGGAAAGTCCAGCTTCTAAATGGGATGTTAGCTCAGGTTGTGGGTGTTAGCTGTGATGTAACACTGACATCTCCCTTCTCTCTCCTCTCCTGTCCATTTGCAGGCGCACACCTCTCACCTTCACCAGCCGCACTGTGCGGCAGGTCTTCCGTCTTGACGGCGTCTCAGACGAGGAGACCGAGGACCCCGAGAGCGACTCCCCATCTACAAACCACCAGCCTTCCCAGCCCCTGGGGCCCTCCTCCCAAGGCCAGTCCCCAGTCCCTGCTGCTGAGGAGCCAGCCCAGACTCAATAAATGGGGAGAGTCAGACTCCCGTCGGATGGGGTGGGAGAGAATAGGGGCCCTACCCTTGCACAATGTCTGACAGCGCTAAAGAAAACACTCCCTCCTTCCCTCCCTCCTCCCCACTTGCAATCTTGGATCTCCCATGCAATCTCTTTGTATCCAGCTGCACTTTAATATCAGTCACCCCTGAGGGGTGGAAAATGGGGAGGGGAGGAGAAGGAAAATGGGTGGGGGGGGTGTTGTTTCTGGATTTTCACTCTGTTCTTCTTAATGAACCCCCACCCCCAACTCAAATAGCCATTGTTTTCTCTTGCACCTTTTATTCCCCCCGACCATTTTATTCTTCTTTTTCCAACTCTAGTCTGAACGTGCAAAAGATTCCCAGCCCACGGTTAGAGAGGAAGCGAGGCAGCCCAAGTGGTTCATGGACACAACCCAGGGTGGGAAAGGAATGGCCCTCTGCCACTGAGCTGCGGCTTCTTGGTAAAGTTGCTGGTGTTGAGATGCCTTCAGCTTTTCCACAGAGACACCCTCTCCCCTCCCTCCATACACCACTGAGAGGCAGCTGTGCTCGGGGTGCCTTCTGCTCCCCCCCCCCCGACCCCCAACTTCCCTGCTTCATCTCAATCCTAGTTTCGGGCTCCCCTGCTCCTGGGGACAGGGCATGCTGCAGAGCCTTCTCAGGTTCCTTCACTTGGAGGAGGTCCAGATTTGATCATCTCTGCTTCTTCCAGCAGACTTGGCTTGCTGGAGTTAACTTTTGACTCTCCATTTGCTGCTAGAACCCGCCCAGGTCTGGGCTAACGGGAGTAAATGAACTGAAAACCATTCATCTTAGCTTGCCTCCTCTGTTCTGAAGGGAGACTTGGATGCCATCCTCTCTGCATATCATGGCCAGCAGCCAAAAAGAGCACTTTGATCTGTCACCTCCTCAATCCCTTACTGGTAACATTGCTGAAACTGCTATGGTGGTGATGGGTGATTTAAAAAAAGAAAAAAGAAAAACCTATGACAATAAAGTTAGGATTTGCAAACCCGGTAGGCAACATGACCAGGATAACCGCGAAATTATATCCTGGCCTAACCTTCCTCAATTGGAAGGCTGCCCATTGTTGGGATGACAGTGCATTTTCGGGAAGTGGGGGGGTGGGGGGGAATCAGAGAACGAGAAGGCTCTTATTTACTTATTTCACCTTCTTTAATTGCATGTGATAGAAAGACTTTAGACAGGATGCCCTTGACCTACAGCCATTTGTTTAGTGACCATTAGAAACTGCAATGGCACTGAAAAAAAGTGATTTACAATCGGTCCTTGCACTTACAATCAGTCCTCGCACTTAAAACTTTTGCAGCTTCCCCACAGTCACGTGATCAGGTCCTTGGCCCCCACTGGCATCTATTTACAAAGGTTTGCAGCATCCCAGAATCATGTGATTGCTATTTGTCACCCTCCCACCCAGCTGACTTCTGACAAAGTCAACAAGAGTAGCCAGATATCGCTTAAGGACTGCATGGTTCCCTTAACTGCAGTGATTTACTTTTAACAACTGAGGCAAAAAAAGAGGGGGAGCTACTCTTTTAACCGCCATCTTGTTTAGCAGTGGAAATTCTGGTCACCATTTTGGTTCCAATTCAAAGACTAGTTGCATGCAACAAATGTCGAATCTGGGTTCTGAACATAAGCATTCGGTAAAAGCTGCAGCAACATCAAAAACGACATGCACCACATCACTTGCCCTTCTCTGTGCACATCCAGGGTCCTTGCATTAATTGCTTTCCCATCAAAAAGAGAGAGGACACGTAGAGATATAACTTTAAAAGAAACCAGTTTGTGTCTCCATTTCTTTCTTCTGATCTGCATATGTTGCTTCTGCTTCTGTCCCTTGTAAGCTACTTGTCACAATCATTTACTTTCACACCTGAGGCTATTTTTGCTACCTACACAACTCCTTACCAGAATAAAAGTCCAAATTCTCTACCATCGCCACCCCCCAAATTCAAACATCAGGCTTCACGGTAAGACAGATGGAGTTAAGCATTGCATAATTATAATCCAACAGGGTATTCTTGCATTATAGAGCCGAGATTCGGAGACGATTTGCCAAAAATAAAGTATATGCTCCCTGCTTGCAACACTGTAAAGCCTGATCAATATTTGCATTCCCTTATTTTAGGAATAACAAGTGCCTCACTATGGAGACCTAGTGCTATTTCGCACCTTCAGTCACTTGTCTACGATACATAGATAGCAGGCATGTGGGGAAAATATTATGCGTGAAAATGCATGATTAGCATCTCTTGCAATCCGTTTTTGGAAGCTTCCATCTAGGAAAACAAGTGTCCATTGTATGGAGCAGCCCTTGTCATAAGATGCGGAAGGAAAGCGCATTGAGAGGCTTGTGGGTTTGCTCCACTGCAGCTTCTGATTTTAATTCCTTAGCAGTGGTGCACATACCATGCCACATTGGGTCCGTTTGGAGAAGGGCGGGGTATAAATTTAATAAAATAAAATAAAAATAAATAAAAAATTCATTACACACCCTTTTATTTATTAGGACAAAGCTATAGCTGAGAAGTTATTGGTAGGCCCCAAGTTTGAGACATCGCAATCCAATCCTATGCATGTTTATTCACAAGCTGGACTCCCTGCATTAGAAGGGGCTTGCTCCAAAGTTAAGTGTATAGAATACCAGTTGTGAACCTAATAACAATACATAGCACTTACATAGCACTTTAGTGTGTTTGAAGGATTTCACTTGGTATAAAGGTTGAACATAACCTATGATGTGCACCTTTTATAAAGTAGCAACAAATGGGTAGCAAAGGAAAAAAAATACAAGTCTAGCTTAATTCTGCACTTAAGAGTTTACCTACTAAGGGTTTGCAAATCTTAGCTTGGACTCATAGTAACTCATCCAGAGGTTTGTGCTTCTCTGGAACGAGGAATTGGCTCTGGAGGTGGGCCTGCCTTCTCTCTCTCTCTAAATATATATATATATATTTATATATATTTTCGGCATGGTAGTTTCTTGTCTTAATTTGTTTTAATTCTGTCTTATTTTTTTTTCTAACAAAAGTCCCCTTCCCTCTCTTGAACAACATTGTTTTACTCCAAACCCAGTGGGTTTGCATTTTTTAAAAATATTTTTGTCTCCCCCTTCTTTTTTTCTTTGCTGTTTGAATCTGTTTGGAATTTTCTTATCCTAATGTAAAGGGCCATAGCAAATACCCTGCTCTTATTTGTTTTGTTTTGTTAAAAAAGAAAAAAAAAGTACTTTCTAAGAAAAAGTATGACTTCTATTAAAAATTCATCTCAGATAATTGGGCTTCTGTGTGTATTTTTATTTGGCTTCTGGTTTTATTTGCAAGATTGCTGTGTAATGTTAGGCTTATTATGAAATATCACAGGGATGGAATTATAGGATGGAGGTTTTTTTAAAATTGAAAAATCTGCTTAGTTGTTCCTCTGTTCCAGTTTAGCCACTGGGTATAATCCAATACTGGAATTTTAGATTCCACAATTTCTAACTTCTATGCTGCCTGAGGGATTCTGGGAGTTGAAGTCCACTCATCTTAAGTTGCCCAGGTTGAGAGACACTGCTAGAGGAGCCAATAACTGAACATAAATATATATAAATATATCATCTTCGCGAAGGGTTCTGATCTTGGCTCTTTGGAAACTGCCAGAACAGGATTGGGGCCGGCTTCCAAGATTCTACTAAACAAATTCTCCCAGAGAATTCTGGGAATTGAAGTCCACAAGTCTTAAAGTTGCCAAGTTTGAAGACCTTTGGTCTAGGAATTCAATGCCAGCATATCTGGAGGACCCAGATTGGCACTGTAAGGCTTTTCCTTAGCCAAGAAACAACTCTTATTATAATCCATGGGAGGGCAGCATAAAAGTGACCATGCTGCAGCCATCAAAGCTCCCCTGAGAGTTATTTCCCAATTGTAATAGTTTTTATTATCAAGGCTGCACCGCTCCATAGAAACTTTTCAATGTGGCAGAAGGAAGAAATATTAAATATGCAGGTAGCAATCATTGCAACCATAATCATGGTAGGTATAAAAGGGTTGACTACCCCTGACTTAACAACTGTGTAACTAACTGAACAACTGCAGTGATTTACTTAACAAATGTGGCAAGAAAGGTCACAAAATGAGGCAAAAGTCAAGTGTCTCACTTAACAGCATAAATTTTGGGATCAATTGTTGTCATAAGTCAAGGATTACCTCTATTATCCACTATGGTAGATTTTTCCTCTGATATTGGAATTCCTTTTTTTGGAATTTGGCAAACCATGCACAGGGCAATCATTCACCAATGCAGAGCCTTACAGACAAAAAGGATTACATTTGTATTTATTAATTAGATATAGAACTTGACTTTTGTTCAAATGCTCAAGGAGATGATGCAGAAGATAAAGGCAATAAAACTCCCTCAAAGCTGTATCCAGAAGCTATATTAGCGGCCTTCCCATTCTGGAGAAGGCAAAAATAGATTGGTATCACAGACTCTGTGGCAAAACTATATTTGGCATCATTGCCCTGATTACTTAGAAATATATTTTAGTAAAGATCTTACTATACTAATTCACATTCATAAGATTACGGTTGTATTTGCACAAAACGTTGCATGATTTTTAGCACTTTGGTTAGGATGATTTTTTGCTATTTTCCCTTGGGGCCTCCACACCATTTTCGAAAATGTTCAGAGGACAATGGATACTTAAGACATTTGACTAAAGTTTACAAAGCCAACATGAAAATTTTAATCTACCAGGCCATGAGACCCATTCTGAAGAGATGTGTCTCTTTGAAAACTCTACTGTATGTAGGCTTTCCACTATTGTTTCTCTTGAGACGCCATACTATTAGAAAAAAAAAGCTCAGCTAAAATCAAATAGAAACACACAATCTGCACTGGAAGGTATAATCCTAGTTTAGATACAGAAGAATACCTTTGAACAATTAATGTATATATAGAAAAGTATAGTAAATGAATGAGTAATAAAGTTATTCAATGCAGACCAGAGGTGGTATTTTGCTGGTTCGCCCCAGTTCGGGCAAACTGGTAGTGGCAGCGGCAGGAGGCTCCGCCCACCCGCCCAGACGTCCTCAGGGATGCTCTGTGCACACACAAGCTTTTGCACATGCAGAAGGGCTGCACGCATGAGTTCCCAGTTCTAAACCAGTAGCAAAGATAAAACATTTCATGCCTGATGCAGATATACCAAAAAGATCCCTCCATACTATTCTTAGATTTTAAAAAAAACTTTCATGTCTTTAGAAAGGCTCTTGAGTAAACATCCGGTTATGGAATAAAAGGATTTGTTCTTTTATGGCATGGAACCAGCAAATGATAAAACTAAACAGATAATTTTCTCAGTGGAAGGCCTGATGCTTTTTTATTGAGACAGAAATTATGTTGACAAGGGTAAGCAGTAAGCTGGCCAAATTTGTGAATGATACTAAATTATTCAGGTTGGTAAAAATTAAAAATGATTGTGAAGAGCTCCAGAGAGATCTCTTAAACTGGAACAACGATCAAAGGGCAAAGTAGTTTAAGTAATGGTAATGTGAAGCATTTTTGGAGCAATCTGTTCTATCAGCACAATGATTGGAACAACCTCCAGTCACTGAGGAAAGTTGCTGGAATCATAACAAATAACTTAACAAAAATGTCAACTCAGGATCTAGCAGCTGTGGAATAAATGCACATTCCGTGCCTGAAATCACTAGGAAAGGGATGGCAAAAATTAGAATGCCCTTATTACAAATAAAATCTATATCGTTGGATCTTAGTATCTTAAAACAGATCTACAGGAAAGTAGGAAGTAGACGGAAAATGGAAAAGAGTAGAACTACCTTCTCCAGAATATTTGAACATCTGGAAAGAGGACAACCAGCAGCAAGGTGGATAGACTTAATTTCAGTGGTAGTAGGTGCACCACTGGAAGACAAGATTGGGAATGGATCGTCTTGAAGAATAACCGCAATTTCTAAGAGTACTGACTTGATGGCACATAATCATCATCAGAACAATTGGGTCTCGCTCCTTAGCTTAGAAGGCGGCAACTCAAGGATACAAAAATATACAAAATCATGTCTGGTGCAGATAAAGTGGCCAAAGGAAATTCTTAACCCACTGAAAATGGGAGATTTAGAATATATGAAATGAACTACTTCACACAACACATAATCAATATATATGTCAACTGGGGTGGCTCATGAAAGGGAATTGTGTGGCTTTAAATGCCACCGGTAGAAGAGCTTGAGAGAGACTCTTGTATGAGGCACTGGTTTCCCTTCCTAAGTGCTGGACTAAAATGCCCCTTACTCTGATACAGAAAGGCTGTGCTAATATTATCACTTCCAGCCACTATGTTTTTTGTCATTTAGACTTGACTCGTGTGTTATATGTATTTAGTTCTCTCCTCATTTCATTGAGTTCTCTTAAAAGTCTTGGACAAATAAGTAGTAACTAGTAACCAGCTTCATTGGAGGGTAACTTTAGATATTTTGAACTAAACATATTTATTTATATCCCAGATTTAGTCAATTGAGGACTGCCTGTGTACACTTGCTGGGAATGGGATTTCCACTCAGAAGCTGAGATCAATGTAGCTTAGTCCCAGGCAAATGGTACTAGATGAGTGCCACTTCAACATTAAACCTCAAATGAAGTTTTAATTATGATCTGCCTGGAATATAGGGCACCATCAACAGTTCTCTTCTTAAAGACAGCAGTTCAAGAACATCTAAATTAACTACTGCATAGCCAGCCTTATCTATCTCTATCTATCTATCTATCTATCTAGCACACATGCGCATTGTAATGCGTATTTCTTCACGTGCGCGGCCCTCCGGCCAACCAGCTCAGTTCAAAAACTACATTTTTTCTTGACTTCCTAATAAGAGGGTTGTTGTTTTTTAGAACGTGGCGTCTCAATACGGCTGCGCGTGGAGTCCGAAGGAGCGACGCCATTGGCTGAAGGGAAAGGACATCAAGAGTCAGATCATTGGCGGCCAGTGGCTGTTCTGAAGGCGTGGCTGGAGGGAGGCGTGTGAGAGAGTTCCCGCTTCTGATTGGCTAGCAGTTCGCAGTGGCCCTAGAGAGCATTAAAAAGGTGAGTGTTCCGCGGCGACGTGGGTGAAACCTTTAAGAGGGCCTGAGCAAAGCAAAGCAGTTACGTGGCACCTAACCGACACTCAGACACTGGAAGACTCAGGCCCTTTGGGGCAGGCGCTTTGCATTGGTAGCTGCGGGTGGCGGGTTGAAGCCTGAACTGACTGCGGAGAGAAGTGCCAGCTTCCGTGTGAACACATGGGGGGGGGGGGGGGAAGAATCCTATTTAAATATGGTAGTTAAAGAAATGCAGGTCGGGTTTTCCGTTCCCAGAAGAAATAACAGATTAACAGAGTTGGAGGGGACCTTGCAGGTCATCTAGTCCAACCCCCTGCCCAAGCAGGAGACCCTACATCTGCCTCTACCTAGGATCGAACTCACAACCTCCTGCTTGCTCTACCTCTAAGTTTGAGCATTAGTTTGTATTTTTAATGACTTTTTAGTTTATTTTATTAGTTTGTCAAACATGTGCAAGATAGCAGGTGTAAGTATGAACATGGACATGAACAAAGGAAATGAATACAAATAGGGACACTAAAGGCAGGAACGAGAGGCACGCTGGTGCACATATGCACACCCCCCTTTACGGACCTCTTAGGAATGGAGTGAGGTCCACGGCAGACAGTTTAAGGTTGAAGCTGTGAGGATGCCATTCATTTGGTGCCAACACTTAGCAGACACAAAGATAGATTTTTCTCCATCAAGATCTGTCGCTAACCTTGGGTTTCATGTCTCCCAGCCCCCCACCCTCAAGTCCTGCTGTGGTGCCCCATGTTGATGGAGGGGAGGAAGAAGGGATATTCCTGGAGGAAGAAGCGCAGAACTCAGGGGTGGAGGTGAATGCCAGGTGTACATATTCCCAGCAGGGTCACCCGAAGTGTGAAGGTCATCCCAGCTGACCACTAAAGCAAGCAGGCATCTACTCTGTGTTGGGTAGCAGCGATATAGGAAGATGCTGGAAACAGATTATTATTTTAGTGACAACAGCAAAGGCAGCAATTTATACCGCACAGGAGAAGGCAGAGGTTCCTATATTATTACCAAGGCAACTGCACGTATAGAAAATAGTAAATGATTGACAATATAATGGCAGATGATGGCTCTCTCAGGTCAGATAGCATTCACTGTGTTCCTGAGGAAAAGTTCTTCATTACAGCATTCTTAAGGATGGTGGTAGAATTGCACGTGGGATGATACACAAAATTTAAAAAAAACCAGTGATTGTATTAGTTCAGTCTGACTCCCTTTATGTATCAATAACATCAGTATGAAAGTCTGTTAACATTCACTAGCAAAAATATGGAAAACTTCAGAAAATCTCAAATGGAGCAATTATGGGACTTGAAGTCCAAATTATGAGACAGTTACATGAGAATCAGTGTGATGGAGCAGTTCAGGTGCTGAACTAGGAGTGAGGAAACCAGTTCTAATCTTCCATTAAGCACAGATGCTGACCAGTGACTATGAACCAGTTATTCTCACTCAGCCCTAGACTGGGAAATTAAAAAATTTTTTTTTACCAACCCATATTGGCCCAGTGTAGCAGCTTAAGATCTATCATTATCAGGCAAGGAACTCTTAATCCTATACTAGCTTGAGTGAGCTAATAATAATTGTGAAACTGCCATGAATTACTTTGGAGTTGAGCAGTCTAAAAACATTTTTTATTAGATGCATTTGCCGCCCATCTCATTTTAAAGGAACTCTGGGAGGCTCACGGCATTGAAAGCATAAAAACTGTAAAGATAACTATTTCAAAAACGATAGAAATGGAATCAAAATCAGGCCCTTACAGAAAGTCAGGAGGGTGGAAGCTGATCTCATCTCAGGAACGAAGATGTTCCAAAAGGCAGGAACCACAGCAGAGAAGGCCCTTCTCTTAGACTCTGCCAGCCAAAATTCCTTGACTAATGGGGACTATAGCAGGCCTCCTCTGTCAGCACAGATGGGGTGGGCCAGTCCCATTGGGATGAGATGATTCCTCAAGATCCATGCTTTAAAGGTAATAACCCAACACTTCGAATTGCTTGTGAATATATGGTGAATGAATACCCATTTGAAATATATGAATAAATATTTTAAAAACAGAGTTCAGTTGATTTTGTACAACTACATTTGGATCTTACCCATTATGTATATAATTCTTTATATATGCATAGAGTCTTTGTTGAGGTTAGCAAAATAAATTGTAGGACTTTAAAACAAGCAAAATTTATTTAATAAAATAGCAAAAAGAAAGTTTCAGGATCTTCTAATATCTCAATCTGCTCTCAGCTTGGAAATGTCCCTGGCACGGCTTGGAAAAGTGGTTCCCAAATCAAGCATCTTGTTCCTGTGTGACATGCAAGAGAAATTCCGCCCCAACATCAGCTATTTTCCTCAGATTGTATCTGTGGCAGCTCGGATGCTGAAGGTAAACACTGGAGGGTAAGGACAAAGAAATTTGGCATGGTCTAAGAGACAGGATAGAGAGAGGGAGATGAAGGGATAGGGAAAGAAATAATTTCACTAAATGATTTTGATTAGATATCCAGTCAAAGTACCCAAAGAACAGAAGTTCAGGATTCTAAATATGAGTTCCAGAATTCATGCAGGTGTTACTAGGAGGCCATGCTTTAGCTGTTAGGGATGTTACCCAGCAGGTTCCTCCAAGACTGAGTTTGGTCGATAGTTTTTAGGTAGATATTGCCCAAATTTTACTGACTCTTGGGAGCTGTTTGCAAGAATGTTTAGCATTTGCTGTCTGATGTTGGCAAAACCAGTCATCACAATATGTTGTTTTGCCACATAATAATAATAATAATAATAATAATAATAATAATAATAATAATAATAATAATAATAATAATAATAATAATAATAATAATAATAATAATTTTATTTATAGACCGCCTCCGCTCCCCAAAGGGACTTGGAGCGGTGCACAGGGAAGTTAAAAAAGCAAATATAAAATACATAAATAGTTAAAATAAGAATTAAACAAATTATCCCTGCGCTAAAACCCACTGTACTAAAATTAAACTACAATCCCCTAAGAACCCAGTTAAAAACGGAAGACTAACCTAGGCGGGCCAAGCAGAAAAAGTGTGTTTTCAATTTTTGACGGAAGGAGCGGAGGTCCGTAGTTGTTCTAATTTCGGGGGGAAGGTCGTTCCAGAGGGCTGGGCCCGCCACAGAGAAGGCCCTTCCCTTGGGCGTCGCCCACTGGCATAGCCTAGTGGATGGCACCCGGAGAAGTCCCTCTCTGTGGGAGCGGATCGGCCGCAGGGATGTATGGGGCAGAATCCAATCCCGCAAATAGCTAGGTCCCGTGCCATGTCACAGTAGTGATCAGGTGACTAAGCAATTGGTTCTTTGGGATCCAGAAGACAATGAAACTTCCAGTAAATACAGGGATTTTAAGCTCTATTATTAACTCTAGCAAACAGATGTGAAAGCATAACATAAAAAGCATATATACCAAGCAAAATATTACCAAAATTTATTTCAAGCTGTCAGGAGCTCCTTAATAATGACAGCAGAAATGTCCCAAGAGCAGCCAATTTCCATGGTACCTAGTGCTAGGCTCCATGTTGAAGCTCCAAACAAACAACAACAAAAATCCAGGTTTTTATCAAAGCGTGGCACCATGACTTCATGGCCCTGATTGCAAGAGCTGACCTTGACTGGTGGTACATGACTCTGGGATGGGAATCAAAAGCCTGAGACATTCACTGTGAATTGTAGAGCTGTAAGATCCAGCGAACAGGAATAAAAAACAAGCAGTCTAGCTCAAGAAAGAGCTCTAAACCTCTAGGCCAGTGTTTCTCAACCTTGGCCACTTGAAAATGTTGGGACTTCAACTCCCAGAATTTCCCAGCCAGCAAATGCTGGCTGAGGAATTCTGGGAGTTGAAGTCCCGACATCTTCAAGTGGCCAAGGTTGAGAAACACTGCTCTAGACCTTTTCTTAAGATGAAAGAGAATGCAATATATGTCCCTAAATTCCTCAAAATAGCAATGGTCTTCCTGATTGCCACTACCCAAGTACTTACTTCTTGGGATGCTCCCTCGATCAGAGAGTCTTCATGAAAGACAGGCCTTTAAGAAAAGGTTAAGGTTTCTTTTGCAATTCCTTAGATGGACACAAGGGGTCAGCATAAAATCAGCATCTGAAAAGCTTACCTCTCCATCTCTAAACAATCTGGGAATCCAGCTTGTTTTCACTACACCCATCCCCAAGGCTCTGTTCTGTCTCCCCACAGGTTGCCAAAGCTCTTGAAATCTGCACTGTGGTCACTGAGCAATACCCCAAAGGTTTGGGCCCAACAGTACCGGAGCTGGGAGCTGAAGAATTGCCCAAATACACCAAAACATGCTTCAGCATGCTTATCCCAGAGGTGGAAAAGGAGATGGCAGCTGTTCCCAACTTGAAATCTATACTTCTTTGTGGGATCGAGACACAGGCTTGCATCATGGTATGAAATCAGGAACCTGGATTTTGGGGGTAGGGCAAAAGAACTGATGCCAAGGTAGACAGGCTGACAATGCAGCTAGTATCGATGTACCAATAGAAGAGAATATTGGTAGCTCACGGTTGAACTGTAGGGGTTTTGATGCTTTCTGAGCTTGGTTTCATCAGTGTTCAGCAGAAAGCTAATAAACTCAAATGTCAGGGTTCCAAATAGCATCCAAAAGTAAATCAGAGTCCAAGGCAAAGTATTGCTCAAAGTTCCATTTTATTAAGAGAGCCATGTTGGCACATCTGAGAAAACCCAAATCTGAAAGCTTCCCAGTTTTCCCCACCCAGTTGAAAGTTCAAGATCTTGCACCCACACCCACAAGTCCATCACATGGTCTAATCTTCCACTGCCATGCTGGCAGTTCCACCCACCCAGTGTCAGGTGCAGAGCATGGCCTTGGCATTCTAGAAATAATTTTTGTTATGGCTACATCCTAGCTAACTCCGCACAATCCCCCCTCCCCTTTTTCCACAATAGAAAATGCTTAGTAGAATAATGGAAAAAGTGACAAACCAAAGATCTAAAAGAAAAGATGGCTGCAGGTCTGACAGGCGGCCTCCCCTCAGAAGAAAAGCATATCCTGTAAAGCAGGGGTCCCCAACCCCCGGTCCGTGGACCGGTGCCGGTCCGTGACTTGATAGGAACCAGGCCGCAGGGCCGGAGAGGAGGAGGAGGGATGAGGGGGCAGCCCCCTGGGCAGAGCACGCACCGGGGACAGGAAAGCGCGGGCGTGGCCACTTGCGCCATTGGGGGCCCTAGAGGGGCGAGTGAGCCGACTCACTCACTCCCCGCGTGCGCATGCGCCACCTGTTCCCCCTCCCCCCCGCTCCCCCTCTACGCTGGCCGGTCCACGGAATTTTCTTTAAAATGAAACCGGTCCCCGGTGCAAAAAAGGTTGGGGACCCCTGCTGTAAAGGGAATAACATAGGGGGTTAACATAAGCATAACTAACCATCTGTGCCTTATCGGGAAATTTATCTTTGACATTTATCCCCTTCTATTGGTGCTGCAGGGAGGTGTATGGCAACTCACCATGGCTGAGTCACCTCAGCCAACTTGTCACAGTCAAATTGCTGCAGCCAACTTACCATAGGACAACTCGCCATGACCAACTTGCCAAGGGACAACTTGCTGCAGGACAAGAGTTGCACTAATGTCGAAGACATATGGAATGGGATAATTAAGGAAAGGATGCTAAAGGAGGGACAAAATGAAACGTAAATAATGATTTTTTAAAAAAAAAATTACATTATTTTAAATAATTAACCTGAATGGTTGAATTATCCCATAGTGAGTTTGTCCCATGCTGAGTTGGCCATGACAAATTGTCTTGTAGTGCAGAGGTCCCCAACCTTTGCAACTTTAAGTCTGAAGGACTTCAGCTCCCAGAATTCTCCAGCCAGCAAAGCTGGCTGGAGAATTCTGGGAGCTGAAGTCCTTCAGATTTAAAGTTGCAAAGGTTGGGGACCTCTGCTGTAGTGAGTTGGCCGTGGAGAGTTGACCATGACAAGTTGTCTGTGGTGAGTTGTCCCATTCTGCCTGCAGTGAACACATATGTATATGGTGATGCTTAAGGTCTTGGAGTAAACATGGGGTTTAAACAAGTTTAAACCACCTTTAGCTCTCAAGGGTTGGAACTGGTCTCGCTAAGCTATTATTCTTTACAAGGTTATGGGAATCTGCAGGAACTTGCTTCTTTTGTCAAAAATAACAGATAAAGCATCATGCTGTAAACTGTCCTGGGGCAGAGCTTAGAGTGCAACATGGTTTTAATCGTTGTGCCCCACCTCCTGTGGACCCAGCTGCAAAGGGCTATTGTACAGTTAAAAGGAAGAGAGGTTCCTATCTAAATCACTTTATATTTCTGGAGAAAAAAATGGGTTAGAAGCTTAACAGACAAATAAATAGAAGGTCTATAGAGATCAGGATTATCAGCCTTGTTCAAATAAGCCAGTAGCCTTTTTTTTTTAATAGAACACGTTAAACCACAGTTTACTGAATTAATTATCACTGCTGGATTCACTAGAGGAGTAAAATGTAAACCATGCTTATAAGCTATCCTATCTGGGTTCATACAAAGTACAGGTAGCCCTCAGCTTACAAGCATTCATTTAATGACCATTCAAAATTACGACAGTGCCGAAAAAAGTGACTTGCAATTGGTCCTTGTACTTTTAACCATTACGATGTCTTTGGGTGCTTGGAAACAGCATGTACTTAGAGCAGTGTTTTTCAACCTTGGCCACTTGAAGATGTCTGGACTTCAACTCCCAGAATTCCCCAGCCAGCGAACACTGACTTAGAGGACAGTTCCAATGTCCCAGGGTCATGGGATTACCATTTTTGGAACTTCCCAGCCAGCTTCTGACTAACAAAGTCAAGGAGGGAAGCCAGATTCACTTAATAACTGCAGTGATTTTTTTAACGACCATGGCAAACTGTTGTGAAATTGAGCATAACTCATTTAATGACTTCTTCAGTGATGAAAGTGCCAGTCCAAATTGCAGCCATAGTGTAATGTAGACAAACCAACAGAACTAGGGCTACTTAATGTAGACAAACCAAGAGAAAAGATTCTACATAGCTGAGGGATGTGTTGTTAGTTTCTTAAGTGTTCTTTGAGCCTGATCGTTTCTTTGCATCATTGGTTTAAAAACAAGCCATATTTTGATCTCATGTATTGAACATACTCAGCCACGTCATACAACATCTTTGGTTTTGACTCTGCATGTTGTGTGAATCTAGCCACCTATAATTTATTCAGCACACTATAGCTAAGTAAGCTGTGCTTGCCAGTGTTGTTTGCAACCGGCATTTACGTGCCAGAGTAAAATTGGGAAGATATCCATTTCTTCCTATTTCTGAATCTTTAATTGATGTAGCTGGTCTGGTATATACAGGTAGTCCTTGACTGACAACTGTTCATTTAGTGACCATTCAAAGTTACAACAGCAGTGAAAAAAGTGACTTATGACCCTTTTTCATAGTTACAATCGTGTGATCAAAATTCAGTTGCTTGGCAACTGGCTCATGTTTATGACCATTGCTGTGTCCCAGAATCATGTGATCCCCTTTTGCAACCTTCTGATAAACAAAGTCAGTGAGAAAACCAGATTCACTTAAAAACCGGATTGCTAACTTATCAACTGCAGTGATTCAGTTAACAACTGTTGCAAAAAAGGTGGTAAATGGGGTGAAACTCACTTAATAAATATCTCACTTAACAAAAAATTTGGCCTCAATTGTGTAGTTTCAAATCCTGAGGAGCCTGGAAGGAAGTAAAACAAAGCACTTCAATTTTTTCTTTTCAACCCAAGAAGGCCAAATAATGTACAGGTAGTCCTCAACTTACAACTATTAGTTTAGCAACCATTCGCAGTTACAACAATACTGAGAAAAGTGATTTATAGATGGTCCTTGCACCTTTCCCAGCCGGCTTCTGATAAACGAAGTCAGTGGGGGGAAACTAGATGTGCTTAACGAACATATGATTCACTTAACAACTGCAAAAGTAAAATTGGATAAAGCTCAGTGAACAATTGTCTCTCTTAGCCATGGAAATTCTGGTCTGAATTGTAGTTGTAAGTCGAGGACTATCTATAGAGCTTAGAAATAGGCACGAAGCTAATTTGCGCCAATGAATTAAAGGAGAAGCAGCACAGCTTCTTTATATGCAGGGAGCCAGCTTACCACCGGTGGGTGTATTCACGGTGGGAATGAGGACCCAACATAGTCATCTCCACAACACATAGTTAGTACCAAACACCCCAGCCTTTCTTAGCCAGGAGAGCCTGCCGACTGGGCAATTGTGGGAGATAGTTGAAGAATTGCAAAACCCTGGGAGTGGCAGAGTTCTGAAGAGTGCCACCACAGGAATGATTGTTCTCTCGTAGAAACTGAAGGCAGTTTCTTTTGATATTTTTTTTGGATCCAGAGTACTGCCTTGGATGCCATGGAGCGAGGCCTGGACGTTCACGTCGTGGTGGATGCTTGCTCTTCTCGCAGGTGATCCTTGGGATGGATGGGGGGGAAGAGTCCAACATCACCCCTTCCATTTTCCTCATGTCTTTCATTGGGTTCTTTTCTCTCTGTCTCCTGTTCTTAGCCAGGTGGACAGGATCATAGCTCTGTCCAGACTGCGTCAGAGCGGGGCCTTCCTAACCACCAGCGAGGGACTTATCCTGCAGCTTGTCCAGGATGCGGCCCACCCGCGTTTCCGAGAGGTAATTCTCTCAATTTCTTTGCACGCATGCAAGTTGCCGACTTCATTCACCAGCTTCAGTTGGCCATGCCTCTCTATAAATGGTCCCCTGGTGAAGCAGCGGGATTTAATCAGCTCAATGTGAAGCAGTCCCACTGATATCAGGAGCAGCCATCTTTGGTGGTATCCCAGCCCCCTTTACAGAAATAAGCAGGCCAGGCCTGTTTCTTTTTCTTTTTTTTGACGGGGTAATAAAACTACAAAATCCATAGTTGCTTGGTCAAAATCAGCAATATCATGAGCAGGTGATGGGAGGAGAACATAATCCTTCTTGGACATTATTCTATTGTGTCTTATCTCCTCATGTGTTCATTGGCACAGAGGAGGAGAATGCTATAACTAGTTACCGGAATTCCTAGAGAAGCCTGTTGTGGGGCCACTCTAGGCTCTTGTCTCTATCTAACTGTAAAGCAATTTGGTTGACCAAATGAGGCCAGCTGATCAAAGCAAATCAATGTGAACAAACCAGTTCTGTGTCTCCGCCCAAGGGAATGTGGTCTGGCAGAGTTAAACCAACCTTTGCCTGGGAGCACATTTTTGGAGAAAATAAGAACTACACTCATCTTTCTATAGACCAGTGATGGCTAACCTTTTTTGGCTCACGTGGGGGGCGGGGTGGGGAGCACGGGGGCGTGCCACACCCATAACGCTCTGTGCCTGACCCCCTGCTTTTGGCACACTTTTTTCACCCTCCCCAGGCTCCAGAGGCTGTCTAGGAGCCTGGGGAGGGTGAAAACTGCCTTCCTTCCCCGCTTCCAGAGGCTTCAGGAGCTTCTCCGAAGCCTTCAGAGGGTGACAAATGGCCTCAAAAGAAGGCCTAAATCAGCTGGCCAGCGCACACATGCGCGCTAGTGCTGACAAGGCAACGCCTCAGGTGCCCTAAGAAATGGTTCCGCATGCCACCTGGGGCACCCGTGCCATAGGTTCGCCATCACTGCTATAGACTATTAGGCTAGAAACTGGATAGCACTAGGACTGAAACTATCAGTCTTATTTTAAATATAATAGTACCTCCCTTCAGTCACAATGAACATTGCAGTTTGGTGAGAACTTCTGGGAGGGTTCTGGGGAAATCCATGTTCGTGGATCTTGTGAATTTCTGCTGGCTTGAAAGAAAGCAAGTCAGATAATTTCCGGATGATTCTCCAGCTGTTCTCCTTCCCCCCTTTTCTTTTTCAGATTCAGAAATTGATTATGGACCCTGCCCCTGACAGTGGCCTTCTGCCCCTCTTAAAAGTGCCAAATCCCCTTTTCAGTTAGCCCAGCTGCTTCAAGAATGATCTTCTTCTAAAGTACCTTCAGCCATTTCCTCTGATGTCCTTGTCCTTCTCAATGGGAAGGAATGAAATCAAGATTCTTCAAGTTGACTTTAAAGGGGAAGATGATGAATTATAAGACTAACTGAGAAGCTGCATCAAAACTGTGGTCTTTCTATAGTTATGCAATGAGATGGTTGAAAGAATACTGTTAATATTTTGACCTGGTCTTTTTCGATTAAGAAATATCAATTCTGCCTCCTTAGCTCATGATGTGAATCTTGGCAATGTGTACAAATATATATTTAATTTGCCCATTGTATTGTGACAGTTCTCTTGTGAGGGTGTATTAATAATATCTGGAATTGTTTTATGCCTATGGAGAGTCTCAGTCATCCAGATCATGGTTGTCCCAAAGGTGCTTTTTCAAAAGGCAACTGGGCTTTGTTTTTCCTTAAAGACTTTTCACTTCTCATCCCAGAAGCTTCCTCAGTTCTGACTGCTGAACAATCTTCTTTGATGAGAAGCGAAACACCTTCAAGAAAAAACAAAGTCCAGTTGCCTTTTGAAAAAGCACCTTTGCGTTTTACACTTTAGTGCAGATTTAGGAAACAAGCGGGAAAGTAAGCAGGTGCTGGATGCACGATGGATACGTGATGCTTTTTTGAATAAATTACAGTTTTGGAGTGGTTTTAGTTAACTGCATTTAACATAGTTCACACAACATGTAATCTAAGCATTATGACTCAAGCCTGATGTATGAATCCAGTTTATTTCTATTGACAGAAAGACAAGTACAGTTCATCTGGTGACCACTCAAAGTTTACAATGGCACTGAAAAAAGTGACATGACCATTTTTCACTTATGATCAATGCAACATCCCCATGGTCATGTGATCAAAATTCAGATGCTTGGCAACTGGCTCATATTTATGACAGTTGCAATGTCCCTGGGTCTTGTGATCACCTTTTGCAAACTTCTGACAAGCAAAGTCAATGGGGAACGTAGATTCACTTAACAACAATTTCACTAACAACTGCAATGATTCACTTAAAAACTGTGGCAAGAAAGGTCATAAAATGGGGCACAATTCACTAAACAAATGTCTCAGTAACAAATTTTGGGCTCAATTATGGTCGTAAGTCAAGGACTACTGATAGATGTGCACAGGAAAGCAGAATTTGCACAAGTAATCATACAATCTAAAAAAGTCCTCCCTTTTCCTACTTCCACAACTTTTGGGTCTACTCACAATCGTGAAAGCTAAAAATGTGGGTTTATTTAAAAACACATTCTCACAATTTCATGTTAGCACTGTGCTTCACTGTTCAACACAGTGAAATGTGTATTTTGAGGCCCTAACAATTGCCAAATGTTCAATAAGCTCCAGCTGTATTTTTTTAAAAAATAACTTCACCTGCATAAATTAATAAGTTACGAAGTTTCCGTTCCTTTCCTGAGAAATTTCAACTGTTGATTTCTGGACACCAAAAGCATAACATTAGTGGCTGCTTTCAATTGTGAAATAAAATGGTGATTGTTTCACTCTCCAGGCTCACATTTTAACTCTAGTCTAAAACAACATTTCTCAACCTTAGCAATTTTTAAGATGTGTGGACTTCAACTCTCAGAAGCCAGCAGGCTGGGGAATTCTGGGAATTGAAGTCCACATATCATAAAGTTGCTAAGGTTGAGAAACCCCACTCTAAAGTCACATTTGATTTACATAAAATCTGTCCAAGCCAAGCATCACTATGCCTATGATGATTCTCAGCCATCCAGGCCATGGTTGTTCCAAAGGTGCTTTTTCAAGAGGCAAACTGGATTTAGACATTTTGCTTCTCATCCAAGAAGCTTCTTCAGCTCTGATAGCTGATAGCTGCAAGGCATATAAATCCTTCCATTCCCCACCATCCTTCCAGAGCTGAAGAAGCTTCTTGGATGAGAAGCGAAACATCTTCAAAGAAAAACTAGAAAGTCCAGTTGCCTCTTGAAAAAAGCACCTTTGGGGAAAGCACATTTGACAGGAAAGGCTTCTGCTTCCAAGAAATCTATGCCCCCATCATGCTATGGTGAGCAGGAAAAGGAATAATGTTTGCTTCTCTGTCCCTGTTGTTGAGGCTGCTTTAACTGACAGCTTCAGAGCAAAACTCTGCGCACCTCTCTAAAGGATGGCAGAAAGTTACGTTTTCTGGATATGGTGCATTGCTACCCTTCAGGCAGTTGGATAGTATTTGAACACCAATCCAACCTCAAGGATATTTTTTTTAAAGTCATATCCACTCCAGATTTGATCTGTTGATCTCCTCTTCGTTCTCGCCCCCCACCCTTCCTATTACGTTCCAGGGACTACTGTCCCTTTAAGACCCAGGCTCCCCTTTCTGCTCACCATCACAACACCAGCGACACGTGCCTCCCCGCGTGCTTCCAGCGCTGAACTGTCGCCTTTTCCCCCCCTGCCGCCTTCCCATTGGTCAAAACTGGGTCAGGCTCCTCCCACCGTCTCCCCTCCCATTGGTCAAATGTAGGTCAGAGCCCCACCTGCCCCATGGCAGACGCACATGACAGAAGAAGCAGCAGGGGGAGCGGTGTTTGCAAATCTCACGCTCTCGAGCGGCTGGTTGGTGAAGGGCTCGCCGAAGCCCCGCCCACTTTCGCTAGCCGGCCCCTCCTACTTTGTGGCAAAAGGAGGGGCGAATTCGGAAATAGTTGCGAAGTGCTTGTGGAGGAAAGTAATTGGAGCGATATTTTTTTGTTGTTGCAATTTTATATCTGCATCTCTCAGTCTATTGCACGCGTCTGGCTCAAATGCATTGGTTCCCTTCTGGGGATAGCCTGCATAGGACTCCGGAACGGATCGGGATCCACTTTCGGTTTCTCCCCCTTATTATAACGGTGATCTGGCAGAGAAGCCGGTGCGAAAATCTGGGATTCTTTCATTGCCCGCTCGAGAAGAGGCTTGAACCCTCGTTGGAGACCGTGAACTGCTTTTTCCAGTGTTTCTAGGACTTATCTGGAGGAAAAGGCGAGTTGATCTAACGGAGCTAATGTATTAGTGAAGGGATCACATTGGCCAGTCTTTTCCTTTGGGGGGGGGGGGGGAGCCTAGGGCTTTGGAGGAAAAACCTCCTAAAGGTCCTTAATTTTCCTCCAAAATAAATAAATAAATCCATCTTTTAAAAAAATTACGAGTTAGACAATAAAATTCCTCCCCGTTTCCTTAATTATAATCGTCCTTAATTATCGTTTCCTGCTTGTTTTTTTTAAAATCAAATCTCTCCCACCCCCAGCCTCCTCATCTCCAGCAAGATCCTAACAGATCTTCTGCGAAAATCTTCTTGGTGCTGCCGACTGTTTGCTAAATTTGGAGCGGGGCAAAGCGGGGGCCGTCCGCCTGCGCCCTGGAGGCTTATTTCGGGGCTGGTGGTGGAAGGCGAACGAGAGAGGAAAGTGGGGAGGAGGGGTGCAAGCGGGAAAGAAATCTTTGTGGGGGGGGGGGGGCTCATCCAGGTACTGAAATTTCCTTCCTTTCTTGAGCATCGTCGGTAGATTTTCGATAGTTCGAAGCCTGATGTTTTTGCTGGTGTTCTTTTATATTTCTAAAGTCGGGACACTTTGCTGGAGATCCTCGAAAGGAGAGGAAAAACCCACCCTGGGTGGTGGGCATCTCCTGGAGTTACCTGCTACTCCCGCTGCTGCCGTCGCCGCCGCAACCTTCACCATGGCCCAGGGCAGTCCGGCACCCAACCTCATGTCTTCTCCTCCTCCTCCTCCTCCTCCGGCCATCGGAGGCCCCAGTTCCACTATGGTCAGTCTCAAGAGCCTCCTGCAAGGACCAGTCAAGAGTCCAGAACGCCGCGGGACCAAGGATCTAGGCTCATGTGAGTGATTTCACCCCCACCCCCACCCCGCCCCCACAGCCTGCAACATGTCAGGTCTAACCAGCATTTGCCACGCAATACATTTGCTGCTTTCCAATTGTTTCACTGTTCACAGTGAAGGGATTTGATATGTTTGATTAGAAAATGCTAAAGCAATGTTTGTGTGTGTGTGTAGATTATCATCTATCATCTATATATCAATCAGCATTCTAACTAGCTGGCTAGCTAACTTATCTATCTGTCTGTCTGTCTATTTATCTATCTATCTATCTATCTATCTATCTATCTATCTATCTATCTATCTATCTACAGTATCTATCATCTATATCTCATCTACCTACCTACCTACCTACCTACCTACCTACCTACCTACCTATCTATCTATCTATCTATCTATCTATCTATCAATATCTTTCTATCTCCTCTCTATATATCATCTATATGCAGTTTATATTATCATCTATTATCTATCTACTCTCTGCAGTCTATATCCATATCTATCTATCTATCTATCTATCTATCTATCTATCTATCTATCTATCTATCTATCTATCTACAGTATCTATCATCTATATCTCATCTACCTACCTACCTACCTACCTACCTACCTACCTACCTATCTATCTATCTATCTATCTATCTATCAATATCTTTCTATCTCCTCTCTATATATCATCTATATGCAATTTATATTATCATCTATTATCTATATACTCTCTGCAGTCTATATCCATATCTATCTATCTATCTATCTATCTATCTATCTATCTATCTATCTATCTATCTATCTATCTATCTATCTATCTACCTACCTACCTACCTACCTACCTACCTACCTACCTACCTACCATCTCATCTACTATCATCCATCATGTAGTTGCTAGGAATCAAAAACAACTTTGGTGGCACATAATCCATCAACTATATTTAGAACTGCTGCTAGTTCCATTTTACAGTTTGGGAACCAAGAGGATGAGACACCCAAGAGGGAGAAAGAGATTGGCCATATTTGCAAGGCATATTTTCCGGTTATGAACCAAATCATGGTTTATTTAATCCATTTTAATGGGCTTGTCCCACTTACTGAAGCATGAACTTGACATGGCCAGGTTGCACCCCAGATTACGTTTGGCTGGTTTGTGGTTCAGTGTGCCTGTGGGAACATGGACTTAAAGTCAGGGTCTCCTCTGGGCCAGTATCATTTTTCATCCATCACTTGAACCTTTCCCAAGTGTTTCATTTTAATAGGTCAAGTGTTTTCTGGCTAGCTTGCCTGAGACATGCCAATTTCATAACATGGATGCAGTTTAAAAGAATTAGATGTCTTATCTCATATTAAAGATAAATGGTATCAGGTTGTTGTGGGCTGTGTGTCTGTGTGTGTTTGTGTGTGTAACTAACGCGCACACACACACACATACACACACACACACTATAATAAATATCATTCCAGCTGTCACTCCATCTTGTTCATTTTTCCTCCTGACTACATTTGTTTCCCAATCTCCCTGGTCACTTGGGATTCTTTGCAACATTGCATTGTCTTTCCCATCCCAACCTGGCCAATCTCTTTTAAAGTAACAGTGCTAAAAGGCCCCCTTTGCTGTGGTTTTCTGCTTGCTTTCACTTCTACCTTTTCTGCCATCTGGATTTGGGAAGCGGAGTGGGGGGGGGAGGAGGAAAGGAGCAGAGGGAGTGTTGCCATTAATGCGGTGTCCTCGTTTCAACTTGCCACTGTTACTTCCCCTTTTCGTTCGGTTTCCTGTGCTGTGAATTGCAAGAGACAGAGGTTTGTGTTCAAGGAAGGTTCTTTTTCAAGAAATTGCTTATAGGAGCGCATGGAAGACGCAGCCCTGTTTTAATTTTGATGGGATCATCATTTTAATGAAGCTTGGGGAAGGGGGAGGAGGGGGGGGAGGCTGTTCTCGCTCAGCTTTTGGCTGGGAGGGGCTTAAGATCTGAGAATTCCACAGGAGAGCAAAGCCCTTGTAAATAGGCTACGGTGTAGTAGGGTGGAGTTAGACACACAGCACTTCTGAGTTTCCCTCCTCAAACCTGGCACCCTTCTGCTAGAGTGGACTGCAGCAGTGGTTGTGGGTGGGGAGGGGGGAGCTGCAGGTGGGGGGGGAGGAAGAGTTATAGTCCAACCCATATGAAAGACGCTTGCTTCTGGAAGGCTTTGGCCAAGATGTAGGTGGGAGCCAGGATTTTCAAAGATCAGGGTGGGGGGGTGGGGGGGTGGGGGAGTAAGGAGGGGGGGAGAGAGAGGAATTTGCAAGCCTAAAACGTATCCCTAAAAACATTCCATGCAATGACATCTTTAAGAAACACTTGCTGCCTCTGCTGTTGCAGTTCCTTCCTTTTTAAAATGCATTTTTAGAACTCTAGGGTTGTGTTTTCTAATTCAGTTCCTATAATGCAGTGTTTCTCAACCTTGGCCACTTGAAGATGTCTGGACGTCAACTCCCAGAATTCCCCAGCCAGCATTCGCTGGCTGGGGAATTCTGGGAGTTGACCTCCAGACATCGTCAAGTGGCCAAGGTTGAGAAACATTGCTCTAGTGCCTCACAATGCAACAGCATCACAGAGGGTTTTTAAATATCTAATCTATCTATCTATCTATCTATCTATCTATCTATCTATCTATCTATCTATCTATCTATCTATCTATCTATCTATCTATCTATCTATCTATCTATCTATCTATCTATCTATCTATTATGGAAGGTAGTTGTTGTTGTTGGTGGGTATCAGGATTTCAGGTGGGTAAATGGCTGTCCCAGTCTCCTTGCAGGAGGGGTGGGTTGTCCAGGAGAGGATAAACACAGAGACCTCGGATTTCTGGGAAGGGAGGGCATCATCCTCTTTAAGACAAACCCCCCCCCCCCAAAAAAAAAGAAAGAGACGGTTCAGGGACCCAGGATTCCTAGAGTTTTGCTGCTGGGGAAATGCCAACCCGTTAGGGTTTTCCAGGGTGATCCATCAAGGGGTGTTTCTGTACATGCGCGTGCACACACACACACACACACACACACACACACACACGCTTTGCATCTGCTGGCTGGCAGCAGTAAATCCCTTAAAGCTGCACACAGCTCAGCCACGGGACAAAGCAGGAGGGCACGAAACGTGCCGGCGTGGAGCTTCGCCCCAGGAAACAATCTCTAAGACTTTTCACACGAGCAATCAGACAACAGGCGGGCAAGGGAGGTGGTAGCAGCTGGGGGTATTGTGGGGACAGTCAAACAGGCAAACTCCTCCCCCCTCCCCCCACAAGGAAAAAGAAGGGGGGGGAGAAAAGAAGTGTGGGGCAAAGCTCCATCTCTCCACAAGCTGGCATTTATATTCTAGTTTAGCAGTCAGGATGAGAGGTGGACAGAAGGATGCAGACGGTGGGTCCCTCGCCGTAGAGACCATGATGTGGGAACGGGCAGCTGGTAAGCCAGATCAAGGTTTGAAGGGTGCCAGTTGGACCCCCTTGTAGCCTACCTGGGCAGAATCTTCTGTGGGGCTCCCCACAGTCCTTGTTTAATATTTACTTTCCTCCTAGCTGCCTGACCCCCATTAAGAGAAGAGGGGAGACCGCTGTGTGTTTTAAGCCCCCCTTCCTCCAACAAGTGCATTGGGACGCCTGCATTGGGAGACATATTCCTTCACGTGTGCCTCCTTCCCCCCCCCCACCAGCCCCTCCCCTCCCCTCCGCCTGGATCATCATCGGGAGCTGATGCTAACCTTGACCATCCGTATTACCGTTCAAGGGTTGTTGTTGACGTTATTTCCTTTCTGCCACGTGCATTATTTTATGTTGCTTTGGAGAGCATTCTGCTCTTGTGGGTTTTTTTTTGTGTTGTCTAAGTTCGCTGTCTGTCTGGGCGCTCGGTTTCCTTCTGATAACTCCAACCAATGTGAAGGCTGCTTGGTGCTAGCTTCAGCGTTTGGAGGTTCGATTAATTTGGTTTTGTTTGGGTTATGACTGCAGCGGTGGAGCCTGGGTTGAAAATAATAACAATAATGAAAATAAATCTTGTGATATTCACTCTGCTTGGTTCTCTCAGCCTGAATATTGGGCATTAGCTATTTCCCTGCTCTGTTTCATTATATCCCTTTTAGCAATTGATCCCCAAATATCCTGAGCCACGTTAGTCACAAAGCTGGTGTGGTTTATGGGTGAGAGTATTATGTGGACCCTAAACTAAGATTACCTGATGGTTCTGTTTACTGCAGGGGTCTCCAACCTTTGCAACTTTAAGTCTGAAGGACTTCAGTTCCTAGAATTCTCCAGCCAGCTTTGCTGGCTGGAGAAGTCTGGGAGCTGAAGTCCTTCAGACTTAAAGTTGCAAAGGTTGGAGACCCCTGGTTTATCGTACATATATAATACATGCCTAGGAATAATGCAGGTTAAATATATTGTGTGAATTCAGCCTTGAAGTACTTCCTATTCTGAAAGAGGTTTCACCCCTGCAATAGCTAGTGGGGCAGAATTAGAAAACAAGGCTCATGTGCTGAAGTCCAGCTTTAGGTATTATGTTAAAGTGGCCACGGGGAGGCATTTATGGGAAATTTGGGGGGAGTGAGGGAGCAGTTTAGGAGGTGGTTTTAGTGTCACAAAGAAAAAAATCTTTGGCCTTAAGAGCCAAGATTAAAACCAAGGGAGGAACGGAGACAACATGCTTCCCATTTTTATTTTCCACTGCAACATTCCTCATATTTTAAATAATATCAGCAATATTCTTTCTATGGCCTGTTCTTTCCCGTTATGTACCCTCCCTAGGCATTTTATCCTTGCAGTACCCTTGTTGAGGTAGTTCATTCCAACCTCTGGAACAGCTTGCCTCCAGAAGTTGTGAATGCCCCAATCCTGGAAGTCTTTAAAAAGATGTTAGATAGCCATTTGTCTGAAATGGTATAGGGCTCCTGCCCATGCAGGGGGTTGGACTAGAAGACCTACAAGGTCCCTTCCAACTCTGCTATTGTATTGTATTGTATTGTATTGTATTGTATTGTATTGTATTGTATTGCATTGCATTGCATTGCATTGCATTGCATTGCATTGCATTGCATTGTATTGTATTGTATTGTATTGTATTGTATTATTCCCATTTTACAGATGAGGGGAAACGGAGGCTTTTAAAAAAAAACACGGCCATGGATTGTTCTGATGAGTCCCATGACTGGGTCAAGATTTCATCCAGCAGTTCATAATTGCCAGTTTCAGGTAGTTGTGTGGGTGGATCTAGGCATTGGAAAAGAGGAGGAGGAGCAGGAGAAGGAGGGAGGAGAGAAAATATTCCAGAATCAATCTGTATGGGGCATCTCTTTACAATTGGGAATTGCATGTGGGTTTAATCTAGTCATGGGGCGTTGGGAGTGACTCGCCCAGTTTCGGGGCGCCAGGTTGGTGTCGCCACAGCCCATCAGCTGGTCCTGGACTTCACTTCCACGTGTGCAGGCAAAGCGTAAGAGTTCAGGTATGGAGCGCCACTCCCAGGCCTGTCTGAACCTCATCGTGTGGGTTGGGCACCTGCAAAAGCAGACAACCACCTAAGCTTCCAGAGACCTTGTGATTTGTGGAGGGAGCGCAGACAGCCCAGGTGCAGTGGAGAAAGGGTGCAGGCAGGGGCGTGTGTGTGTGTGTGTGTGTGTGTGTGTGTGTGTGCGCCTGCGTGCGTGCGCATGTAGGTAGATAGTAGGTGTCAACTCAAGGAGGTTTGGAGAAATCTCCCACTCACCTCCTGGCACTTTCCTCTGTTTTAGCCCACTCACGAATAAAGATCCTTGCAGTCTACTGTAAATACTGGGCAACCAAAGGACAGCGTGTAAGTGATGGTGGAGGTGGGAAATGGATCCCTTTTGCCCCAGATTTAGGCACTAGGCAGGAGCAGATTGAATCCTGTCTGAACCTAAGCCGGTGGATGCAGGGGCTAGACTGCTCATCTAGGCAGAGAGAAAAACCTCCTTTGGCCATACTTTTGTTTTTGCCCAAGATTAATGGTCTGGGGTGCGTGTCTATATTAAAGTCACTGAGAAATTATTTCTCTGAAAAGAACCACCTTCCCAGCTGCCTCCTCTGAGCTTCAGGCTGGCAGGCTGGCAAGGGGCAGCAAAGGAGCAAGAGCACTGATGAAGCCGATCAGATATGGCTGAGTGCAGCAGGGGTCAGCTGGGGTAAAGCCGCGCTTGTATTTTGCTGCTGAACAACAGGCAGGCCTTGGGGCGGAGAAAGTGAAGGATAAGTCCTGGGCAAATTTCAGCGGTTTTACGCTACAGATAGGGATTGCGATTGCATTTTGCAGCCTCGGTGATCTACCCTTGTCCTTGCTCTCTCAGTCCTTCATTTTAACCATGGCCACAGATTAGAACCATTTTAATGCGACGCCTTCCCCTGACTGGAGCCTCCTGTCTGCCAGATATTTAAAAAGCCAAAAAAAAACACATGATACAGCACAGTCAGATACATGTCCAAGTCTGCAGTGCAACGCAAAAAAAAACCCCAAACAACAACCCCACAACCAAATCACCACCTCAGAACAATCATGCAAATCCAGGAGAAGATTGGCACGATTGCAGAAAGATAGAGGGAAGAGCTAGCGTCCTTAATTTGTTACTAGAGGAGTGCAGGATATTTCTGATCTGAATATCTTTTTCCATTTTAAATCCGAAAGCAGTTGTGAAGCAGGCTGTTCTGATCATTTGGAATCCTTTCAAATTCAGAACAGAACTGATTGAAACAACATGATAGAAGCAGGCAGCTTTGAACCTGAAACAAAATTTTTCACATTCCACGTTAAAGGGCGGGGGGGGGGGGGAAGCAGGTTGAATTTTTAAGGCACCCGCTGCTGATTAACCTGGGGGAAACTTCATTTTGAGTTTGCATGAAGCCACCAAGGAGGTCAGAGTTAGAATGTGGGACAGCGTTATCTACAGCAAACAGTAGAGATGGCAGAATACCAGTATGTGCCTGGTGACACAGCTGCCACCCTTTATGTGTTTGCATCCTGACATCTGATGCAAGGGTGTACGTTATGGTGTTTGTGTGGTGACTTCGTCTGCTTCTCCCCCCCCCCCATTTGTCCCTTTCCCCCCCCTGCAGAAACCCATGGGATTACTACTTTGCATAACCACTTTTAAACTTTTAAAAGCTTGGAATTGGGGATATATATATATATAGTGTGCCTCTGATTTTATCGGTCTCTGAAAAGCAGCGTTTCTCACCATCAGCAACGTTAAGGACGCCTGGACTTCAACTCCCAGAATTCCTCAGCCAGGATGCATCTTAAGGTTGAGAAGCATTACTGTACAATTAGAATAGTTTCCAACAAAGCCTTAATTATAGAATGCAGTGGGTAGGTGGTTTCAATATAGGTAGCATAAAAGGTAGGTGGTAAATACTTTGACTATAACTGCCAGAATTGTTGCTCTAGAAACTTTCTTCACTATCTAGCCACAAACTATGTGCATGCATACAAGCCAAAATCAGGAGAAGCTAAAAAAACAACAACAGTGAAAAGGTAAGGAAGCCCATAGCTGAGAGGTGGTGGGTTTCTCTTTCACTCAGGCCAAAAGCTGGAAGGCTATCTGTTCAGGGACCTTTAAATCTGGTCTTTGAGCAGAACAGGAAGATGGACGGCCTAAATCACCCTATGACTATCATTAAGTGTTGTACATTATTATTCATGACAAATGTATATTTTCTTTTATGTACAATGAGAATATATGCACCAAAGACAAATTCCTTGTGTATCCAGTCAAACTTGGCCAAAGAGAATTCTGTTCTGTTCTACTCTACTCTACTCTACTCTACTCTACTCTACTCTACTCTACTCTACTCTACTCTACTCTACTCTACTCTACTCTACTCTACTCTACTCTACACCATTCTGTAGTGTGATTGTTAAGCAAATCTGGCTTCCCCATTGACTTTGCTCGTCAGTAGGTTGCAAAAAGTCATCACATGATCGGACATAGCAATGGTTGTAATATGAACCAATTGCTAAACATCTGAATTTTGATCATAAGATCATAGGGATGCTACAAAGGTTGTAAGTGTGAAAAATGTTCATGTCACTTTTTCCAATGACTTACATTCTAGCTGTGGTAACTTATGTTGTAACTTGTAACTGTCACTAAATAAACTATTCCAAGTCCAGGACTACTTGTACAGTTATAGTGATTATCAGCTTGGAATGATTATTTTACTTGACATTTTACAAGTCTCTTCACAGCACACTTTAATCCCTGTAACTAAGTTGATGGTGCAGCCATCCTTTTGATTCAAACAGACCTGTGCAAAATGTAATTTACTTAACTTGCAAAATATAATAATTTAGTGCTAATTAGTTTTTATTTTTTACATTGCATTCTGTATCCCTTCCAGACAAGAAGTTCCTCTTCACTTTGTCTGTTAAATATTCTGAAGCCTCCAGTTGTATGTAGGAAGTCCTCACTTTAGGACCATAATTGGAACTGGAACTTCCATTGCTAAGCGGGCAGTTGTTAAGTGAATCATGCCTGATTTAATGACTGTTTTTTGCTGCTGTTGTTAAGCGAATCCAGCTTCCCTCACTCTGACTTTGCATGTAAAAAGCCCCTTGGGAAGGTTGCAAATGGTGATCACATGATTCCTGGATGCTGTGACTATTGTAAATACATGCTAGTTGCCAAGTGACTGAATTTTGATCATGTAACCGCTGAGACAGTCATAAGTATGAAGTATCTTTTTCAGCGTTGTTATATGTTTGAATAGTCATTAAACAAATGGTCATAAGTCAAGGACTACCTGTATTGCCATTTCCAAAACTTCAAGTTAGGTATGTAGGTAGGTAGGTAGGTAGGTAGGTAGGTAGGTAGGTAGGTAGGGATGGATAGATAGATAGATAGATAGATAGATAGATAGATAGATAGATAGATAGATAGATAGATAGATAGGCAGGCAGGCAGGCAGGCAGGCAGGCAGGCAGGCAGGCAGGCAGGCAGGCAGGCAGGCAGGCAGGCAGATAAAGAGAGAGAGAGAGAGAGAGAGAGAGAGATAGGGCAGGCAGGCAGATAAAGATGGATGGATGGATGGATGGATGGATGGATGGATGGATGGATGGATGGGCGGGCAGGCAGGCAGGCAGGCAGATATAGATAGATAGATAGATAGATAGATAGATAGATAGATAGATAGATAGATAGATAGATAGATAGGCAGGCAGGCAGGCAGGCAGGCAGGCAGGCAGGCAGGCAGGCAGGCAGGCAGGCAGGCAGGCAGGCAGGCAGGCAGATAAAGATAGAGAGAGAGAGAGAGAGAGAGAGAGAGAGAGAGAGATAGGGCAGGCAGGCAGATAAAGATGGATGGATGGATGGGCAGGCAGGCAGGCAGATAAAGATAGATAGATAGATAGATAGATAGATAGATAGATAGATAGATAGATAGATAGATAGATAGATAGATAGATAGATAGATAGATAGGCAGGCAGGCAGGCAGGCAGGCAGGCAGGCAGGCAGGCAGGCAGGCAGGCAGGCAGGCACGCAGGCACGCAGGCACGCAGGCACGCAGACACGCAGATAAAGATAGATAGATAGATAGATAGATAGATAGATAGATAGATAGATAGATAGATAGATTAGATAGATAGATAGATAGATAGATAGATAGATAGATAGATAGATAGATAGATAGATAGATAGATAGATAGATAGATAGATAGATAGATAGATAGATAGATAGATAGATAGATAGATAGATAGATAGATAGATAGATAGAGCAGGCAGGCAGGCAGATAAAGATAGATAGATAGGCAGGCAGGCAGGCAGGCAGAATGAATTGGAAGGGACCTTATAGGTCAGCAATGGTGAACCTTTTTTAGGCTCATGTGCCATAAGAGAGGGGAGTGCAGGGAGGTCATGCACGGCGTGCCACACCCATAATGCAATGCCCCTCCCCCCAGTGTGCATGCATGCATGATGGGCGCTCCCCTCCCCCCATTTTTACATGCTTTTTCACCCTCCCCAGGCTCCAGAGGCTTTATAGGAGCCTGGGGAGGGTGAAAACAGCCCCCTTGGAGGCCCTCTGAAGGCTTCAGGAGCTTCCCTAAAGCCTTCGAAGGGCTGTTTTCACTCTCCCCAGGCTCCTATAAAGCCTGGGGAGGGCGAAAAATGGCTTTAAAAAATGGCTGAATCAGCTGGCAAGCATGTACATGCATGCTGGCCAGCTGACAGGGCAACGTCTCATGTGCCCTGCTGAATGGCTCTGCGTGCCACCTGTGGCACGCATGCCATAGATTCGCCATCACTGTTATAGGTCATCTAGTTGAACCCCATGCCTTCCCAAGTAGGGGACCTTACCATTTCTGACAGCTGGCAGTCCAGACTCTTCTCTTCTTGAAATCCTCTAGTGATGCTCCCACAATTGCTAAAGACAAGGTTAGAGAGCTATAAATGGAATTGGAGCTAAAGATTTTGAACATTCTGGAGTTGGAAGATGATGAGGTTTAATGTTTTCTGCTTTTGAAGAAGGGTTAACTTTTGGTTTGGGAAAGGCTCTTATCATTGCTAAAGGCATTTTTTATTCCTTTTGAATTATATTTTTCTTTAAAACAGGGGTGGGGAACAGTGGCCCTTTTATGATTTGTGGACTTCAACTCCCAGAATTCCATGCTGGGTCAGGAATTCTGGGAGTTAAAGCCCACAAGTTATGAAAGGGCCGTAATTCTCCATCTCTTTTTTAAAAGAATATCACCTTTGACTAAACGGCTTAAATATGCGTAGCTGTAATTTATATTCATTCATTGTTTTCTCTTTCCTCTTCACATTAGGTCGTTCTTTTTTAATTATAAGCTGCTTTGGCCAGATATGGCCCTTGTCCTTTTATAGTATAAAATTTAAGCTGCAATGTGTGGTATATCGGGAGAAAGAATTATTAATCTATTAATTAACGATCCTTCCCGTCCAAGTCCACTTTGTTTCTAAAAGACTTTTATGTGTGATTTTTTTGGCACAAGCTTTGCAGTTTCCTTAAGCATCTTATCTCAAGATTTGCCACCTTCAGCCTTCTCCTAGCAGCATGAGCAAATTCTGGTCTAATTTTCCAGATCCTGACTTTCCAGTTAATTGCCTGTCTTGATTTTGATCGCATTTCAGTAGAATCCTATTCTTAGATCATACACATTGCATACATCTTGTTCTTTAACCTGCGTTTCTCCCTTCTGCCCTCCCCTGCTGCTTCTGTTCCATTGCAGGTGTGATCAAAGACAAGGAGCGTAAAATGGAGGACGATCTGAGCGTCTCAAGGCCTGGGCACTGTGCATATCTGGGGTCCCTGCTGTGGGAACGCACCTTGCCCTACAACGAGATTGAATACGTCGACTTGGACGAATTTTTGCTGGAAAATGGTCTGCCCCCAAGTCCAGCCCATCAGTCCTATTCCCCAAGCAGCCAGCCCACCGCCTCGCCTTCCAGTGGGGTAGTGGTGGATCTTAGTCGGCCGGCTTCTTGTGCATCATCATCTTCGGTCTGTTCTTCATCTGGTGAAGGTCTAGCTGGCAGTGATTATGACCAAAACTGCAGCAAGACAGGTAAATTTGGCTGTACATTGGATAAGAAGATGGGGTAGCGGGGGAATGAAAATCTAGTAATCGGCTCCTATCGTTCTGCTCTTGGAATGTAAGAATCTCCTTTTAACTCTTTCCCAAAGTCTGTTTTGGCTATAGAAGAAAGCATTTGTAACTCAGGGTTGAACTGTGGGATCTCGGATGCTCTCGGAGCTTGGTGGTTGTCTTGCAGATGTTTCATTACCCAACCAGGTAACATATGCACTGATGTTGTTACGTAGTTGTGTAATGAAATGTCTGCAAGAAACCACCAAGCTCCGAGAGCATCCAAGATCCCACAGTCTGGTTTTTTTGACCCACCCCCCCCAGCTTCCAAATATTTTAGCTGTCACATCCAGCACACACTGGTTGTAGGCCTAAAACCATAGATGGCCACACAAATATTTGTTGATAGTATTATAAAGAACATCATTATAAAGCCAGGGTGCAAATTAGAGTTGCATTGCTGTAGGCTTTGCTTTGTTTTCCTTTTGCAGTTCCTCTGTGGCAGAGGTGGGGGAACGATGGCCCCTTTATGACTTGTGGACTTCAGCTCCCAGAATTCCTGAGCCAGCCCTGCTGCTGGCTCAGGAATTCTGGGAGTTGAAGTCCACAAGTCCTAAAGGGGCCATCGTACGCCACCCTTGCTCTATGGGATAACAAGAAAGCGTAATTTAAACTTGTCCTTTGAGGTTTCTCATTAACAGAGTTGGAAGGGACCTTGCAGGTCATCTAGTCCAACCCCCTGAGAGAGACAGGAGACACTACATCTGCCTCTACCTAGGATCGAACTCACAACCTCCTGCTTGTGAGGCAAGAGTTCCACCTCTAGGCCACAGCAGCAGATTAGTTATAAGGGGCAAAGTCCTATTGTAATTTATATTTTATTTAAAGACACAAAGACTTGGGGACCTGCATCCAGGTTACACATGGATGCAAGTAACAAAGCAGTCTTTATACAAAAATAGATTGATTTGCAATGAAAGAGCAGCAAAAGAGAGATGTGTGTGTAGGTTTCTCCCCCCCCCCCCTTAGGCAATTTTTCTTTTCTGAATCATTCCTTCCAAGCTACTTTTCTTCCTGTGGCTGTAGGAAGAGGAAAAGAGCAGAGACAATTGCATTTTTTCTTCCTTCTGCTCCAGATCTCAATTTTAACCCCCTAATTTGACCTTTGTGCTAAATATATACTCTTGTTTGTCCTGTTTGACTAGTTCTTACATTAAAAAGAACTCTAACTATTAAAAATATATTTATTCTTGGATTAATAAAAAGACTCAAAGGTGCTTTTTTTCTTCAAAAGACAATTGGACAGTTTTTTCCTTGAGAAAGAAAAGGTTTTGCTTCCCATCTGAGAAGCTTCATCAGTTCTGATGGCTGGGGGATGGAAAAATAGATTCATCAGAACTGATGAAGCTTCTTGGATGAGAAGCAAAACATTTTCTCTCCCTCCCCACCCCCCATCTTCCTCAAGGAAAACACAGCCCAGTTGCCTGTTGAAACAGAAAAAAATACCTTTGAGAAAACTAGGACCTGGCTGATTGAGAACCTCCATAGATAACTGCAGAAAGACTATTCTTTTGAAACACGGTGTATTATGCAGATTTAGCAGCGGTGTGGAGGTGATAAATTTTTTTATTTTAGCATCCTCACTGGGTTAGAGAGGGGAAGGAAGGCAGTTTCGTGTTCCTCCCTAATTGTGGCAAGAACTATCAGTTTCATCTCCTCCTAATTGCAAATAGTTTTCAGTCCCATCTCCTGGTTGTGGGGGCAGTGACAATCTTCTTTTGGCTGCTCAGAAGTCCAGCCTCTCATTCCTACCCTAGTTGTCACATGCCACTACAAACTAATAAACAAAGAATTGTGTACTGCTACCACACACCATGCACCTAGGAAGGAACGTTATTGTTAATCCCATCCTGATTTGTATAAGAGTTCTTTTCTCTACCTGTTGGAAGTTTTATTATTTCAGAGACGTTTGAAGCTTCTCTGAGGTTGTGGAGAATTGTGGGGAGGACCAGAAAACAGATTTTATGGAATAATCTGAAGGCAACTAAAGGTGCAATGTTCTGAAAATAAGCCTATCCTGACTTGATCAAAAGTTCACAGCAGTCTTCATCAATGTGTGGACTTCAGTTCCCAGAATTCCCAGTCACTGAATTTTAATTATAGATATTGCAAGGAATTCTGGGAGATGAAGTCCATACAGCTTAGAGATACACCTGTTGAGAATTGATCCAATGGATGAAAATCCCATGTTATAATAAAATTGATATATTGAAGAGTACATGGAATGGGATGGAGATTTAAGACAATTTACAACAGTAAAAACATTGCAAATTAATGCATATAGTCAACTTACTTTAACAATCTCATAGGCTTTGGGAATGTCTAAGAAGTTTGAGGTGGATACTGTGTTCAACCCCCATGCTGAAAACAATCACTTCTAAACTTCCATTTATTTGCCTGGATTTGCACAACATGCTAAATTTGGTTAGTTTTAACCTTGTTTAGGGCTTTGGTGGAAGGATTAGTGCGTTGTACAAGTCCAGCCTGTTTGAATAGTTTATGGTTCAGCAACATTAGAAAATGGATTAATTCAGTAAACCAAATTCACTGCATTGTGCAAACCCCACCTCAGAGTGGTAATAATATTGCTTTTAACTTCATTTCTGACTGAGACTTCTTCTGATTCCCAATAAAAAGGTGGAGTGTGTGGATTTTTAAAAAACAGAATAATAAGTTTGAGTTGGATAATATTTAGAAAGCGATTCTGAATATTGCTTTTTGGCTTCCATTTAGAAGTGTGGTTGTTGAGAAGTTGGAGGAAGTTTACAGTGCTCTGGATGGAAATCTGGTGCTTGCAGTTATGCTGAAAAATATCAAGAGTACAAGTTAGTGGGGATCAATTGATCCCATCCATAGTGTTTGGGGCTCCTTGGAGGATATGCAACACCAGAATTGTGTTCTAGAGCAGGGGTCTCCAACCTTTGCAATTTTAAGTCTGAAGGACTTCAGTTCCCAGACTTCTCCAGTCAGCTTTGCTGGCTGGAGAATTCTGGGAGCTGAAGTTCTTCAGACTTAAAGTTGCAAAGGTTGGAGACCCCTGCTCTAGAGCAGTGTTTTTTAATCTCAACAACTTTAAGCTGTGTGGACTTCATTTCCCAGAATTTCTTCAATTCCCAGCATAGCTGACTGGAGAATTCTGGCAATTGAAGTCTACACAACATAAAGTTGTTAAGATTGAGAGACACTGCTCTAGGGCAGTGATGGTGAAACTTTTTGGGACCAAGTGCCAAAAAGGGAGCACGTTTGCTCTCGGCGGAGACGCAACCTGGAAGAGGAGTTACCCAGGTGGCATGTGCGTGCCGGAAAATGAACTATCAGTTTTGGCGTGCGCATGCGCACCGGTCAGCTAGTCTTCTGGTTACTGGTGCACATGCATGTATGACGATCAGCAGGCTGGCGTGCATACTCATGCCAGAAAACGGAAGACCAGCTCTTCCAGTTTCCAGCACTGCCGCACACACGAAGACCAGGGGATCGTTGTGTGCGCATGCGTGCCAGAAACCTGGAAGAGGAACGGGCAATGTCATGCGTGCCAGACAACATGGCTCTGTGTGCCACTTCGGGCACACATGCCATAGGTTCGCCATCAAGGCTCTACAGTCATTCTTAGACCAGTGATGCTCCAGTTGATTTGAACATCAGTAATGTTTTGATCGCATCAGTATCATCAGTAGGGTGCTAAGTGATGCAATTGAACTGATGTTCAAGATAATGCAGGTTTTCAAATGAATTTCTAATTCCTGTATTTGATAAATGTATAGAGTCCCCCTCAAACTTCAAGAGTTGATGGTACCTCAGCCCTCCCTACCTCCCCCCACCTCCCATAAAGTTTCTTCTCAGTGATGATCCTTCACTTTCTCTAACTTGATTAGCTCAATGTTAACCGGAACACCCCACATTTCTGAATGTTCCATGTCTTGCTTCTAAGACATAAGCTGGATTCTCACAACACACTAAAACTCCATGGAGTTTGGTGACCCAGCATGGAAAGACAACCCAGCCATGATCATACCCTGTTGTAGGCTCCAGGCCATTACATTGTGTCATAAAGTTTTAATTGTTTGAGCACATTATGTGAAATGAATACAAAAATTGTTTTGTTCATCCAGGTGAATCTAAGACCACTGCAAATATTTTTTATCTTTTATTTAAATCTAACGAATGTAACTGGAGTTCTTATATCTGGAAAGGCGGGGTGGGTGGGTTTAAAACATTAAATACAAATTGCCTCCCCTCTCTAGATGTTCTTACCTTTAAGTCAACCTCTAAAATCTCTGTGGGATCCTTTGTGCTCTCCCTGAGCTTGGTGGTTTTCATGCAGATGTTTCATTACCAAACTAGGTAACCTCATCAATGCACTAATGATGTCTCCTAGTTTGACAATGAAACATCTGCCAAAAAAAAATCACCAAGCTCGGAGAGCAACAAGGACCCCACAATTCAACCCCGAATGACAAATATTCTCTTCTGCCTAAAAACTCTCTTGCCTTCCAGGAAGCATGGAATCCTGATATTTGCCCTGAACCCCCCCCCCCCTATCTTTCCCCCCACCCCATGTTGCTTCATCAGCTATGTTAGCATTTCTGGATACCAGCAAGCCTCCATTTAAAAACAGAAAACCCTCCCCTTCGCATGAACGCTGCCCCATAACCTGGAGATCCTAGATGTAAGGCCTCTGCCCCGCTTACAAGAAGGAGAACTCCCCTTTCCTGAACATCAGCGGTGGGTCTCTCTCCCCGCACTTCCCCTCAAGGAGCATGTTTGAATGTGTGTGCACGTGTCCTGGAATAGAGACCCAGCCCTAGCGTGCCAGGAGGCTGCGGGGAATCCCGTGTTCCTGGTATGCCAGAGCCCTGTGTCAACCACGCCCGCTCGGAAAGGCCCAGTCTCGTGTCTGTGCACGGAGCCTCCTGCTTTCCCTCACGTTTCTCACCCTGCCTCTGCGAACACATGTCGCTCGGCTGGGCTCTGCGCTCATCGCTCCTGCCAGCTGGCAGCCTGCCCCTTCCTCAGCGCAGGGCGGGGCGAGCGGGCACGTGGGGCTGCGGTGTGAGGCAGGCGGGCAGGGCCTCTCCAGGGGTGCCTGTGTGGCTCTCCCAGCGGGCAGGTTCCCACGAGGGGGCCAGCAGCAGGGGCTTGCAAAGCAAGGCGGAAAAGCCGTGGGGCTCTCCTGCAAAGGGAGGTGGGTGGAGCACTCTAGCGGGGCAGTCGTTTGGGGTCTCCTCGGAGGAGGAGATTAGAAGGGATGTCTGGGGGAGGGGAACCAGGGTACCTGGCTTCTCCAACAGGCAGGAGCACCTGAGTTCTTTCTTGGCTTGGTTTCAGTAGCAGGGGGGGAGGGAGGGGGGAGATAGAATTGATTTGTTTACAGAGAAGGAGGAGAGGGAGATGGTTTGCTAACAAGGAAAAGCTTGAATGCTGATAGGGAAAATGTTGGCTAGAACAGGAAATGGAGGTTAAGTGCACAAGGGACTTTTGGATCCAGGATGGGTCTTAGCAGCTGATTGAGTTGCAGGTGGTTGTCGGCCAGCTTTTAAATGCACATTATAATTTACGAAGGTTATATTGCTTTGCGACCTGCATTTTGAGCTCACTTTCTAGGTCCTAAATCTTAAGAGGGAGGGAAGGACCAGGAAATTTGGAGTTAGGAAAAGGGTGGGGGGAAAGAATGGTCTTCCATGTTGAGGATTTCGGAGGAGCGTTAAAGGTTGAGAGATTTGTCAAGATATATTGAATCTCTGTTTTCTGGCAAGTGCTCTCATCATCCATTGCACAGGGGCGTTTCAACATTGCACAACTACAAGCCGTCACTGGTTCTGCTAGCCACAAAAATGACCTTCTCCTTCTCTGCCACATCCACTGATTTCCGCAGGCAGGATAACTTAATAAGCTTTTAAAGTGGTGTTTCTCCACCTCAACCGTTTTAAGAGGTGTGGACTTCAACTCTCAAAATTCTGGCTGGGGAATTCTGGGAGTTGCAGTCCACGCCTCTTAAAGTTGTTGAGGTGGAAAGACACTCTTTTAAATCAACCACCCCTCGATTTGGGATTGCCAGCACGAGTTTTCCCCTATGCCCTTTCTCTGACTGCTTCTTAGGCCCTGTCAGACATGGAGGGCTCCAGAAAATCCACCTCTATTTAAATGGGGTTGTTGGGGCGCTTTTTAACCTGCATCACTTCCCTGGCTCCTCTGCATGCCTTTAATTCTTGTGGTCGGCACCGTTGGCTCAGCAGCATTAAATGTACGGAGTGGCTCTCTACAATATCTGTTAATCCCTTTCTTGAAGAGTTGAAGTGCACTGAGAAGCAAAAGGAGCGATTAGATATATGTTCCTCAGGAAGGAATAGTGACCAGCAGGTGACTTTTGATGGTGCTTTGTGCAAAATTCACCCACCTTCTTCCTTACCTGCCTCAGGTCCTATCACACCAGTATCCCGAAGCACACCCAGCCCGGTAGACCCTGAGGCTGTGGAGGTCCTCATGAATTTTGACCCTGACCCTGCTGATTTGGCGTTGTCCAGCATTCCAGGCCATGAGACCTTTGACCCTCGCAAGCATCGGTTCTCAGAAGAGGAGCTTAAGCCCCAGCCAATCATGAAAAAGGCCCGGAAAATACAGGTTCCTGATGATCAGAAGGTGAGCTGGGAACAAGGATAGGCTACTGTTTTGGGGTTCAGAGGACATTGGCTTTCATTTTACCATCCTCCTTCATGTGACTGAAACAGCTTGGATGTTTCTTTAAGGAAGGGAGTGTAGTATTCAGATAAAGAAAGAACAAAGTTACTCACAAACCAAGCAATAAAAACAAGACCATAAACACTTTTATGTGTTCATTGCACATATAATAAATTATTGGGCTGTGCAGTTGGTTGAAAATGATTTAGGAGGAGGAGTTTAGATGTAGCACAAGCCTGACACTTATGTGTAGTCCTCTTATGAAGGGTTTGAAGTTATGATGGACTTAGGGGGGGAAAAAGACATACGACTGGTCCTTGAAGTTATGACCGTCACTTCCCTCTTGCAGTCACATGATCATGATTTGCAGTCTTCCGAGTTAGCTTCTGACAGGCAGCATCAGTTGAGGAAGCTTGATTTGCTTAACATCCACGTGATTCATTCAGTGACCATGTGGTTCATTTTAGAAAATTAGAGTAGAATAGAAATAAAATAGAAATAGAATAAGATTAGGAATAGGAATAGGAATAGAAATAGGGTTAGGATTAGGAATAGGAATAGGGTTAGGAATAGGAATAGGAATAGGGTTAGGATTAGGAATAGGGTTAGGATTAGGAATAGGAATAGAAATAGGGTTAGAATTAGGATTAGGAATAGGGTTAGGATTAGAAATAGGGTTAGGATTAGGAATAGGTTTAGGATTAGGAATAGGAATAGAATAGGGTTAGGAATAGGATTAGGAATAGGAATAGGAATAGAAATAGGGTTAGGATTAGGAATAGGGTTAGGATTAGGATTAGGAATAGGGTTAGGATTAGGAATAGGGTTAGGAATAGGAATAGAATAGGGTTAGGGTTAGGAATAGGAATAGGATAACAGAGTTGGAAGGTACCTTGGAGGTCTTCTGGTCCAACCCCCTGCTCAGGCAGGAAACCCTATACCAGGGGTCTGCAAAGTCGGCTCTTTTAAGACTGGTGGACTTCAACTCCCAGAATTCCCCAGCCAGCTATGCTATGCTGGCTGGGGAACTCTGGGAGTTGAAGTCCACCAGTCTTAAAAGAGCCGACTTTGCAGACCCCTGCCCTATACCATTTCAGATAAATGGTTGTCCAATCTCTTTTTAAAAATTTCCACTGTTGGAGCATTTATTACTTCTGGAGGCAAGTTGTTCCACTGATTAATTGTTCTGACCGGTAGGAACTTCCTTATTTCTAGGTTGCTTCTCTCCTTGCTTAGTTTCCACCCATTGCTTCCTGTCCTGCCCAGGTGCTTTGGAGAATAGGTTGACCCCCTCTTCTTTGTGGCAGCCCCTTAGACCACTGTTATCATGTCACCCCTTCTTTTCATTAAAGTAGACATACCCAATTCTGGTAAAAACGGATCTGACTACTTAATGACTCACTTAACAACTGCATCGCTTAGTGACTGAAATTTTGGTTCCAGTTGTGGATGTTAAGTCAAAGACTACCTGAATGACCTTTTTCAGGCTAAAAAGAAAATACATGGTTTAACAAACAGCAGAGAAGTACTCTCTGGTCAGGTTAGGTCTGAGTATTTTCAAAATGTCCATGGCCCTAAACCAGTGCTTCTCAATTATTTTCTGTCATGCCCCCCTAGGAAGAAGAAAACATTTCGCGCCCCCCGCGCGACTAAATAGTATCATCTGGGTCTAAAAGTCACACGGGCGGGTTTGGCTAATCAGGATAGAGATTTAGAGAAAACATTTCGCGCCCCCCTTTACGGAGCCTCGCACCCCCCCTGGGGAGCGCACCCCACTATTTGAGAAGCACTGCCCTAAACACGGGGAGACGAAAATGGAATGCCTAGGGCCTTCCCCCTCGTTTTTTCTCTTCACAACAATGAAGCTAAAAATAGGAATGAATCTCAGGAAAGCTTTATGGTAGAGTGAGGATTTTAACTTCCATCTTCTTAGTTCTTTCCCTCCATTGTAATGGCTTAATAATGGGGCGGGGGAGAATGATACAGGAGGAATGAAAATTTTTACAAGTGGCTTACACCTTGGAGTAGGGTCTCCAACCCCCAGGCCACGGACCAGACTGGTGGGTGGCCTGTTAGGAACTAGGCCGCACAAGCAGTGTGGCAAGCAAGCGAAGGTTTATTTGTGCATGCACAGGATCGGGGTCGCATAGCACCCTCACCCTAACCCCAGCCCCAAATCAGTTGAAAAATTGTCTTCCACGAAACTGGTGCCAGAAAAGTTCGGGATGTGTTGAAGGATTTCACTTGTTATTCATTTGGTTGCTTTTCCCAAGCTGGGGCCCCTACCAATAATGTACATATATCCTTTGACTCTAAGAATGCCATTTGTTCCTTTATTGATTTATTTTCCACCCTCGTTCAGAAGACCTGGGGCAGCTTCACGTCCCTTGCTGAGAATGCTGAGTTGAATCTTGCACATCTGCAGGCCGTATTGAAGAAAGATTGGATATTGGATATTTAGTGCCATTGAGTCCAATTCCCTGCTCAGTGCAGGAAACCAGGTTAAGGCTTCCTCAGTGGACGGGTTTGCAGCTTCTGCTTGGGTGCACCTGCGAAGGAAAACACACCATCTCCAGGCCTCCTATTCTACTGCCAAAGGGCTCTTAGAAATGTTCATTTCTAATCTACAAAGGCTTCTTGTAATGTAAATCCAGCATTCCATGTTCTACCGTTCTGGTCATGCACAACATCCTTGAAAGAATTGGTACAGGGTTCTCCTATACCCACTGTGCCCCGTCCTTCCGTTCTGTCTTTATAGGACTTGGTTTCTTCTTCCAGGATCACATTCATTGATGTTTTCCAAACCAGTTGGTTTGGGGTTTTTTTTCTCTTCATGTGCAATGTGCCCTTGAACAACTGCCTGAAAATTTGACTGGGGAATCTGACCTGTGTGGGATGTAGTGAAACTATTAATTGTGTAATGTGAAAATAATCCTCCTTGGCATTCCCCTAACCTTACAAGGAAGCAAGAATCAAATAAGTAAAATAAATTTAGAAAAGCTTGTTCTTGAAGTAGCCATCTTGACTTCAAGTAATTATTGCACTGTTTTCAGGGTGTTTATACATCGGTCCTTTAATGCAGGGGTCTCCAACCTTTGCAACTTTAAGTCTGAAGGACTTCAGCTCCCAGAATTCTCCAGCCAGCTTTGCTGGCTGGAGAATCCTGGGAGCTGAAGTCCTTCAGACTTAAAGTTGCAAAGGTTGGAGACCCCTGCTTTAATGGTCCCTAGAATTTTCCCAAGTATCAGTGACAGGTTTGTGACTTCTTAGATCCACATTTCCTTCTTTTTTAAAGACAAGATATAATGTTTGCGCATCTTCGGTCACTAGATCGGTTCTCCAGGTTTCCTCAAAGGTTCAACCAGCGTGGAAAAGGTGCTGTTGGATCTAATACAGGTGTATTCAGAACTTTTCCTGGACTGGGAGATGTGTTTGAGTTAGGAAGATAGCAACCAGGAGTCCAGGTAAACTAATCAAGGGGCTGCCCACAGTTGGAGCAAGTAACACCGACTCTGAAACACCGACTCTGAAACACAGTTGGAGCAAGTAACACCGACTCAGTAACACCGACTCTGAAACACCGACTCTGAAACACTACCTGTAGCCTGAAATACTGCAGGCTACAGGTAGTCCTCAACTTACAACCAATGGGTTGGCAATTCTTCAAAGTTACATTGGACCTCCTCAAAGGATACTTAAAACCTGCTTTCAAATTCCAACAGCCACACACCCCTCCACAGTCACATGTCACACTTGAAAACTGGTCCATATCATGACAATTTATGGTTTTTACTAGCAAATACAACCCATTGGAAACAGTGAGTTCACTTAACAACTGTGGCATTTGCTTAACAACTGCAGTGTTCACTTAGTGACTGTGGCTGTTGCTTAGTGACAGCAGCGTTTGTTCAATGACCACAATAAAAAGATTGTAAAATTGTACATGGTCCTGGGGTAACCTGCTTAACGGTCAGCATGACTTATAATGGTAACTCTGGGCTCAATTATGATTGTAAGTTGAATCTGTCATTTCTTGCTTTATCTCAGTCCTGTTCCTTCATTTCAGCTTCTCAAATTAGAGAAGAATATCAAAATAGAAGTTGAGTAGGTCTGGTTTTTCATTTGTTACCTGTTATCATTTTACCATGTTTGCTCAGCCGTTTAATACCTTAATACAGGTAGTCCTCAACTTACAACAGCGCACTTAGTTTTTATGTTTTATATTTTATTTAATTTATATACCGCCCTTCTCCCTCTCGGGACTCAGGGCGGTGAACAGCCACAATAAAAGAAGAAATACAAAAGTTAAGATAGCAGATTAATAAATATTAAATAGATCGGCCTCTTAATTATAACACTCAATGCTAAAACCCAATTAAAAGACTATGACAGGCCGGCTGCACAAAATAGATGTGTCTTCAGGGCCCGACGGAAGAGACGTAGGTCTGTGATCGTGCGTAATTCAGGGGGGGAGGTCATTCCAGAGGGCAGGAGCTGCCACAGAGAAGGCTCTCCCCCTAGTGACCGTTCAAAGTTACAACGGTACTGGAAACCTGACTTATGACCATTTTTCACAAATATGACCTTTGCAGCATTCCCATGGTCTTGTGATTTATATTCGGATGCTTGATTTATATTTATGACCATTGCAGTGTCCCCTTTTGTGACCTTCCGACAAGCAAAACCAATGGGGAAATCCGTTTCACTTAACAACTGTGTTACTAATTTAACATCTGCTGTGATTCACTTAAGAAATGTGGCAAGAAAAGTCGTAAAGTGGGGCAAAACTCACATAACAAATTTCTCACTTAACAATGTAAATTTTGGGCTCAATTGTGTCGTACTTTGAGGACTACCTGTATCTTCTTTTTTTATTCACTATTTATCTAAAAAGATTCTTATTTATTATTTCTGGCATCTTTCATCTATTCAGTGGCTTCTTTTAGTTCTATTTCCCAGCACTTTTTCTAATATTCCGGACTATCTGCCTATTATATTTCATTTTTGCTTTTCAAATGGTCACTAAACTTTTCTTCTACTCTTCGAAAGAGAACTGTTGCAAGGAAGACAAAAGTAGGAAACTTTGCAGAGTTTCCTGCAGATATTGGAGTAGCTAAACTCCCCATCAGGGCCACTTCACACTTCTTGGCAAAATCTGCCACTTATTTGCATGGATGGATTACTTTTTTGTCTGGAGCCACTTAAAGGTCATTGAATGGAGATTATTCCTCAGGTGAGACCCTCCTGATGTCTTGGACTCCAGCTCTCTCTCTCTCTCTCTCTCTCTCTCTCTCTCTCTCTCTCTCTCTATCTATCTATCTATCTATCTCTATCTCTCTCGACTCAGGCCTGACACCCCCCCAACCCAGTTCCCTTGCTGACTTGTATTCTAGTGGCTGCACATGCACAGTTCACTGTAAATTTGCATTGAGTAACTCATATGCAGTGCTCACGCAGGTTGCTCACAGGTTGCGAACCGGCAGTAACGCCAGCAGCAACCCACCCCTGGTACACTTCTAACAGTCGGCAAGGCCAGGGTGAAAATGGAGATTTGTTTTAATTATTTTCAGTTAATACTGTCATTCCCTTGAACTTAACAATGTTCTTATCACAAATACTCTGTGACACTTTGGCTTACATATTAGAGGTTTTGCTTATGTAAATTGCTTGTGCTAGTCGTAACATCCCTGATTAATATGACATCCATCCTACGTCCCTGTAAGATATTATGTCTAAAGAACCAAAAACCCACGGGATGGTTTAATATGATGGCTGTATAAACAGTTTGACAAGGTCATCGACTCATAGCTAGTTTCCACAATACACCGAATCACAAAGCCACACTAGGAAAAGCAGAGAGCCAGATAGCTTTCCCAAGGACTTGTTGAATAACCTGCGTCATATAGCATACTATCTAAAGCTAAATTGTACTTTATTTTTCCAATGTGGCTGACATTTGGGTTATCTGTATAAATTTGATCGTGAAGCTGCCTTAAGCAGCAGACCAAACTAACTCTCCTTTATTAAAAAAGAGTGAATATTTGTATCAAAAGCGGGAGGGAGTGGTACGGTGGGCCAGAGGTGGAGCGTTCGCCTCACAATCAGGAGGCTGTTGAGTTCGATCCTAGGTAGAGGCAGATATTTCTTTCTCTGCTGAACAAAAAAATTCCACATTGGCGTCAGGAACAGCATCCGGCCATTAAAACACTGCTAGCTCCATTCAGATGCCCAGACTCCACCTCCACAAGGGATTATGGCAGTGTTTCTCTGCCAGCTGTGCTGGCTGGAGGATTCTGGGAGTTGAAATCCACAGGACTTAAAGTCGCCAAGGTTGAGAAACACTGGATTATGGGGTCATTAAAAGATGATGATGATTTGTATCAAACGTAGGAGGTCCATAGTGGTTGTGCTCACTATAGCTATCAGTCTCTTTTTTAAGGTGATGGCAGATCAACAGGGTCAGCAAGAGAGCCTGTCCCAGATGATCCAAACATGGTACATCTTTACTTCTGCCTTAGGCCCATGAAGCTGGCACAGGATTGGGCACGTCTGGTCGCTTTTCCTAGTGTTGTTTAGCTCATAAAAGTAAAGCAGTGTATTTGTATTTTGCATAGAAACATTTAAGTGATGCAGAGCCTTGTGGGAAATTGTCAAAAATTATCTAATGCGTAATACTTATGCAATACTTTCTTTGACATGTCACTTTTTTCTTCTTTCCCTCCCCCTGCCCCCCCCCTTTTTTTTCATATTTCACCAGGATGAAAAATATTGGAACAGGCGGTACAAGAACAACGAGGCAGCAAAACGCTCAAGAGATGCTCGACGCCTGAAAGAGAATCAAATCACCGTCCGGGCAGCTTTTTTGGAGAAGGAGAACGCAGTGCTTCGCCAGGAAGTGGCCAATATCCGCCAGGAACTAACCCGCTACCGCAGCATCCTCTCTAAATATGAATCTCAGCACGGTACCTTGTAAAATCCACAGCTGGGCGCTGTGCTCTTCTCCAAGATCCCGCCGCCGAGGTGGTAGGGCCACCCTGGTTTTTCAACCCAGACCCCCCGTCCTCCCAAACCAGGCAAACAAATAATCCAACGACAGATGTTTGGAACGAGGGAAAGGTCTGCGGTGAGCACTTTCCACCTGCAGGGACTAACCGTGGTTCTGGGTGCACAAAGGAGAGTTCCTGGGTGGGCATGTCCCTCCCCTCACCCAGAACAGGACAGCAGCCAAGATGTTGAACTGGGCATCGTAGATACCTGGAAGACACAAGGGCTCTGTAGCACGTTGGAAGATGTATTGCACACACTAACACATACATGTGCACGCACGTTCTCTCTACACCTGTATCTTAGGGTTTGGCTTGTAGGTGAACTCTCAATCCAAAGGGCAATTCAACCAGAGACCATAACGTCTGCAAACCACTGTTCTGTGTGGCATTTGGAAAGGACTTGGATATGGATGACCCAGGAGCTCTTTAGGCAGATCTCAGTGCCTAGGCTCGGTCACACAGATAGTTTTTTTTACCCAGCAGATGATTGCACACAGGTTTAAACCCTTTCTCATTTCATCCATCGACTGTGGGGTTACGATTAAGGGACAGACAAGCCAGCTACAAAAGTGGATGTGATATCCAGGTTTTCTGGGCTCATTCCTACCACTATGACTTTACATGCCCCCCTCGAGGAAGCCTCAAAGTCTTGGACACCCTGAATGGAAAATCCTCCTTTTTGAGATCAGTAAACATCAAGACTCTTCTGTCTATAGAACGCCAAATTAAATCAAACGGGTTGCTCACTCATTTTATTTCCACACTTGGCCGAAGGGGACTTTACATCTGATGGCAAAACTAGGAGTCCTTAGTTTTAATTGTTACAGTTATATTATTCTCTCTGTTTTTAGTTTAAAAAAGGCAAGTGACTGCATCTGTTTTCTCCTAGCACTGCCCAGTGCAGTGTCATGTGTACAGAAATGATAAAACACGAGACCTCATTTGTGTCCCTCCTAAATATGAAATCTATATAAATACATACACACACATAGATATATAGATATATACCAGTATAAAGTTTCGTTTCATCTCTTCTTTTGTAAAGCAGAAAAAAAATTGTGGTTGCTATGTGTGTGTGTGTATATATGTGTATATGTATATACACGCAGCCACATTCACTCCAGGCCAGATTCATGAGATTAAACTATGTTCTTCTATTAAGGGAAGAATGGTTCTTTCGTACAGAAAGGGAATGCTGGACAAACATGTTTAAAATCTCCTTTGGAGAAATTCCTAATCTTTTTAACTTTCCATGTAACAGTGTTGTTAATAACTTTTGGAGAGGGCTCGATGGCAGTTCCCACCCACCCACCCCCCAACCCTCCCAAAAGGTGTTTACAATTATATGCTACAAGCAATGAGGAATAAAGGAAGATGGGATTTTACAAAATACAACCACTAAATAAATTTTCTGTCTCTGTTCACATACCTGTCTGTAGATGTAATGCAGACATACACACGAGATAGTTCCTTTGTGCTGTATCAGCTTCTATTTTTACAGGCTGGGCCATTTTTGGCTTTGGATCAAAGAACCACTTTCCTTTTTGGTTTTTTTTAAATTTTACAATTCCCTTTCTAATAAAGGTTGCTTCTATGCACGGAAGAGAACGTGAACCAGGAAAGCAACTTTGCTGTAATAAGAGCATCTTGTAACACGTGAAAGAGTAACATATAATGTTGCCACATAATGACCACAATTGAGCCCAAGATTTCCATTGCTAAGCCAGACAGTTGTTAAATGAGTTTTACCCATATTACAACCCTTCTTGCCCTAGTTCAGGGGTCGCTGGCTGGGGGATTCTGGGAGTTGAAGTCCACCCGTCTTAAAAGAGCCAACTTTGCAGACCCCTGAACTAGTTCCAAGATGGCGAACCTATAGCACATGTGCCAAAAGTGGCACACAGAGCTGTCTCTGGGCAAGCCAACCATCACCTGTTGGCCTTCTGGTTTCCGGAGCTGACCAACTGGTTTTCACGCATGCACGCCAAAACCCGGAAGACCAGGTAACTGGTATACATGCTGTAAATCGGAAGCTCAGCTCTTCGGGTTTCTGGTGCTCCTGCGTGTGTGCCTATTTGGGCACTTGGTGCTGAAAAGGTTCACAAACACTTCCCTAGTTGTTAAGTGAATCACTGCAGTTGTTAAGTCAGTTACATGGTGGTTAAGTGAATCTGGTGACTTGCCAGATGCCAAGGGTCTGAATTTTGATCACATGACCATGGGGAATGCTGCAACAGTCATGTGAAAAACAGCCATCAGTCAGTTGTAACTTCAAACGGTCACTAAGTGAATTGATGTAAGTTGAGGACTATCGGTAATTACGTGCCATCAAGTCTTTGTGGACTCTTAGTGACCATTGAGATTTTCTCCATGATAATCTGTCTTCAGCTCACATCACTACTCTTAACTGGAACGATCTCTCTTGTTGCTGGTCACCATCTTCTCTTTCTTTCCCGGCCTTGGAGTCGTCTCCAGGGAGGGAGATCTTCGCATAATGTGTCTGAAGTAGGATAATTTGAGCCTGGTCTTTTGTGCCTCAAATGAAAACGCTGCATTGATTTCTTTTATGATCCATCAGTTTGTATTGCTGACTGCTCATGGTATTTGTCAGGAGTCTTCAACACCAGAAAGGGTTGATATTCTTACTATTTTTGCTAAAGTCCAACCTTAGCTTCAGAGGTGAAATCATACCGGTTTGGACTGGTTCGAGAGAACCAGTAGCGAACATTGGGCCTGGGTTGCCGAACTGGTAGGGACCACTGGCTGGCCACGCCCTCGAACCGGTCCCATGGTCGCCACTCGTTCATCCTGCCCAGTCTCTGCTTTCCACCATCCCAACCTGCCTCCCCTACTCCTTTCCCCGCAGCCTTACCATGCTTGCCTGCCTTCCACTCAGTCTTCCCGGTGTCCCCATGGCCAGCTTGCGAAGGCAGGAAAGCGGAGGGCTGCGTGGAAGGCAAGCAAGCATGTCAGGGCCGGCTGGCCACAGGGAAGTGACCTAGCAGTTTACTCCCTTCCTCACAGCCCTACCATGCTTGCCTGCCTTCCACACGGCCTTCCTGCCCAATCTCTTCTTGGAAACTTGCAGTGATGGAGCACCAACAACTTCTGGAGGAAGTTGTTGCATTGATTAATTGTTCTAATTTCTCCTTAGTTCTAGGTTGCTTCTCTCCTTGATTAGTGCCAATTTAATCCCCTGGAAAATCTTCCCCCAAGATTTTACATAGCAAACGTGAGAAGTTATGCATGAACCCCTTTGCAAGGCCATGTATATTTTCTTCTATTTTCCTACCCTCTCTCCTCCTCCTCCTCCTCCTCCAGGCCTTTCGGGGTGGGAGCTTCATCTCCCTGCTCAGACAGATCTTGGGAGGGGAGGGCAGGTTGGAGGAAAGCCACTTGACTCACTCACCCACATCTTCGCACACAGCAATGTTCATAAATATTAACCAGTTGCCAAGCATCTGCATTTTGATCCCATCATCCTGGGAATGCTACAAAGGTTGTAACGGTGAAAAGTGGTCATGACTCACTTTCTTCAGTGCCGTTGCAACTTTGAATGGTCACTCAATGAGCTGTTGCAAGTCAGGGACTACCTGTACAGAAGTGACCTTGGGAGATGAGGGAGTGGGAAGGGATTCTGTGTAAGGGAGTATCAGATAAGAGAAGGCATAGCCCGCAGCTGCATAATGGGCAAAGAAAAAGAAAGGAATCTCCTTCTCAGGCAGTCAAAGTGACAGAGGAAAATTGCATTTCCAGATTTGCAAGATTGATGTCAACTTTCCCAGACGGGAGATACAACCAGATGAATTAATTCTACTTTATTGTAACATAATCTTGCAAATTTGACTCTGCACATGTCCTGCAGTCTTTTTTACAGTCTGAGAAGCTAGGGAAGTTATTTTCTGTGTTTCTTTCTCTGCCCTTTATGCAGCGATGAGCTGTGCAGTCTCTTATCTGATTGTTCCTTAGACAGCATCTCTTCCTTGCCCCTCGAGGCAATGACCTTCCTCGAGATCATTGCCAAATATACAGGGAATATTTTGCCCCAATTCCAACTTGGTTGCTTCTAGAAAAAATATTAGGCATTGTGATTTGAGTTCAACTCCAAATCTAACCGTAGTCTTCAGCTGCTGTTGTCGGACTCAAGCTAGTCTCTGATCCCTGTAGATGTGTTCAATGCACACAGCCTTCCAGGCAGCAGTGGCCCTTTGTAGGTGTGTCTCACATTGTCCTACACTGGTGTAATAAAACTACAGCCTCAAAGGGTCTTCGCTTCTGGTGACTTCAAAGACCGTTTTCATGAATCATTTTGGCAACAATAGGGAAGTGACTTGCTCCTAAAACCTTAACTTAATGAGCTATCCTGCAACACCCATTTCCTACTGATTATTCTTCCAAGTCAAACTAATAGCAGGACTCCAGATTAGAAAGGGAGTGCAACTAATAGCAGCAGCTCTCCTAACTCCATGGTTGGGAGATAAACAGTTATATGTCAAACTTGGGTCAAGACCTCCCACTTCACAAGTCCATGCCTATTTTAAAACGGAGCCTGCTTCATTACTGCCGAGAGGGTAATCCTTTAATGAATACACCCCCACAAAGAAACCTTGAAAGTGATAAAACAATTGCTCTTATTACTCAGAGCAACAACATCCATCCCCTTGTATTAAAAGTGAATTCTTCTCAGTCACTGATGCAGTGGGAGAGTTGCGTGGCTAGTCCACATGAACTAGAAAGTCAAGCAAGGTAGCTATGTAAAAATAGCAATAAAAATATTTATTCAGCTTCTGAAATGAGTAAGGAGACTCAAAATAACTTTTGTGATGGGAGCTTGTCAAATGTTTAGAATAGAATAGAATAGAATAGAATAGAATAGAATAGAAAATTGAATTGAATTCCTTATTGGCCTAGTGTGATTGGACACACAAGGAATTTATTTCTGGTGCATATGGTCTCAGTGCACATAAAGAAAAATAAAATAGAATACATTCATCAAGAATCATAAGACTTAGTGATAGTCATAAGTTACTAATAAGCAATCAAATCATACTAGGAAACAAATAAAACAATATAAATTGTAAAGATACAAGCAACATGGTTATAGTCATCAGTGGAAAGAGATAGGTACTAGGAAGGATGAGAAAAATAATTCAGTCTTAGTAAATAATTTGACTGTTGTGGGAATTAGTTGTTTTGTAGAGTGATGGCATGGAGGGGAAAACCCCCGTTACAGGCAAAATAAATGAAAATATTCACATACTACATATTTCTTTTAAGCAGGGGACAATCACTGACCACATAAACTGTGCCATAAGCGGCATGGGGAATTTTAGGTGGAGAATGATCCGTGACTAACTGGGCCAGAGTCTAAACACCGAAACCCAAATTTAGAAATTCCTAATTTGATTCTTACTAGTTTCTCTCTCCCTCTCCCCCCTCCGACTCTTTGTCATATGTGCGCACGCATACACACACACACACCAGAAGCAATTCTCTACCCACCCACCCCCATCCCTATCCCCCCCACCCCCAATTCTCTATCTCTGTCTGCAAGAGCACCTCGGGTTCTCACACAGCCTCCGGAGCTTCGAAAATCACACGAGGAAGGGAGGTGGGGGGAACGCTTTCGAGAATAATGGTTGATGAATGTTGGTGGACACTGGAACATCATCGAAAATGTCATGACACATGCATCATAGGTTTGACATCATTAGCTTAGCAGGTGGCCCAAAGGAGCTATAGAACGGATGCTTTCTGCTTCCTCTTGTTTGTCTTTATTTTTTTATTCTCTTACATACCGTTTTAAGTATACATTCACATGAGTCTACACAGCATTCTAATACATTTATTATTTCATTTAATAGGTTATAATATACAGTTTGGGTTGCTTTGTTTACCATCGCCTCCTCCTTTTGTAACACCACCTTGTTTTCTCTTTCTTCCTTCCTCCTCTCTTTCTCCTTCCTTCTTCCCTCACCTTTCTCCTACTCCTACTCTTCCTCTTCCCTTTCCTACCGTCTCTCCTTCTCTTTCTCTCCCTTCCATCCTCGCCTCTTTCTCCTTCCTTCTTCCCTCACCTTTCTCCTACTCATACTCCTACTCTTCCTCTTCCCTTTCCTACCCTCTCTCTTTCTCTTTCTCTCCCTTCCATCCTCACCTCTTTCTTCTTTCCCCCATCTTTCTCTCATTCTCTCCTCCTGTCTGTCTGTCTGTCTGTCTGTCTGTCTGTCTGTCTCTGTCTCTGTCTCTGTCTCTGTCTCTGTCTCTGTCTCTGTCTCTGTCTCTCTCTCTCTCTCTCTCTCTCTCTCTCTCTCTCTCTCTCTCTCTTTCTTTCTTTCTTTCTTTCTTTCTTTCTTTCACAAAATTCTGACCAAGATTGCAAATAATCCTCTGGATAGTGATACAAATAACTTTTGGAAAAAGGGAGGGGAAGCAAAACAGGAACTGACCAACAAACCACAATACAATACAATAGCAGAGTTGGAAGGGACCTTGGAGGTCATCTAGTCCAACTCCCTGCCTAGGCAGGAAACCCTATACCATTTCAGACAAATGGCTATCCACAAAGCATGTAAACTTGGTTCATCTGCAAAATGGATTTGGAATGCTTTGAATCTTTAACAAGCCATGTTCAAAACAAGCCATGACTTCTTAACAGCGTTTGCATATGTGTATGTGAGAGACAGATAGAGAGATGAGACAGTCAAAATTAACCAACCTATTTACTGTAGTGCAAGATAAATCATCGACAATACACCCAACCACTGTCAACAAAGTTAAATAAATAAATAAGATATATGATATGAATGCCACCTGAAACCAAGACCAAACCAACTTCAAGCTCAATATAGCTAACATTCTACTATATTAAATGATGATGGCTCATCTTCATGATCAAGCTGAGTTTGGAAAAAGAAAATACTACATATGGGTTTCTATAAAGAGGTTTAAAGCAGAACCTTAGGTAGTTCTGGTTTACAAGGAAAACCCTCAGCTGGAAGAGGCCAAAGGACAGAAAGGAAACTTTCCTACGATGGTGCTGTGGAGAAAAGCCACAATAAGCAGCTCGTTTTATTTGTAAATTCATATTTATGCTCAGCCTCTGCAAACCCCTCCATCCTACATCCCCTGTTTTTTCTTTACAGTTTTAGCATTGGCTGGGGAAAAAAAAGTTTAATCCATAGCATGACTGCCACCTTGTGACTAAAGTCACACTTACAATTCTAAGTCTCCTATTTAGGATACTTAAGGCACGCTGGTGCGCTTATGCACGCCCCTTACAGACCTCTTAGGAATGGAGTGAGGTCCACAGTGGACAGTCTAAGGTTAAAGTTTTTGGGGGTTTGGAGAAGAAATCACAGTGTCAGGTAGTGCATTCCAGGCATTTACCACTCTGTTACTGAAGTCGTATTTTCTGCAATCAAGTTTGGAGTGGTTTACCAAATGTTTGTATCTATTGTGTGCTTGTGTGTTGTTGTGGTTGAAGCTGAAGCAGTCGTTGACAGGTAGGATATTGTAGCAGATAATTTTATGTACTACCCTTAGGTCAGATCGAAGATGGCGAAGTTCTAAATTGTCTAATCCCAAAATTTTGAGCCTGGTGGCATTCGAGCCTGTTGTGGGCAGAGGAATGGAGGACTCTTCTCGTGAAATATCTCTGGACTCATTCAATTGTATTAATAACGACTGATACATTTGATAAGAGGGAGGGGAACCTTTCCAGCCCTCCTCATAGCCCCCTCCAACAAAATCCTTCCCATTCTTTAGAGATATGGAACAAACAAAAATTGTAGTGCAATCCCATTATTATTAGTATTATTATTATATGCACAACAGCGTGAAATCAATCTGCCAGTTCTGCCAGTCCCCTACCCAGACTCTTTTATCTTTCTTGCCAACAATTGTTAAGCATTGTAGCTATTTTGTGATGCTGTTGTTTATAGTCAGTCTGTGTGATCTTCTTGCAGCTAGTCCACTGTTTCTTCAGCTTCTCTGCACAGGCGACATCGTCTATTGCTTTCTTCTCAGTTCTGACTGTGTATGCATTCATTCTTAAAGTTTGATGTTGTGCAACCAGAATTAGGCCCCCAGACTCTTTCTTCAACTTTCCTGCTCTCAGCCATTGCCAAGTGTTGTTATCTGCTTCACCTATTACCGGTGTTGTTTTTTCTTTTGTAACAGCCATGCAATTCTTTGTTTTGCCATTTTTCTAAAAAACGTATTCTTAATGTAGTCTGTTTTGTAAGATAATTTGGTCTCTCTAGTATCTAGACATTCCCCATGGTGTACTAGCTTCAGTGCAGGGGTGGGATTCAGCTGGTTCGGATCAGTTCAGGCGAACCAGATGTTAATCTTAATCTGGTTCAACAAACCAGTAGTTGGAAGGACTGGGCGACCCTGCCCACCCTGCCCCTCCTTTCCCAGGAATCTCCATGCTTGGTAAGTGCGGGGCCTGTCCAGAGGCTCTGGTGGTCCCCAAAATGGGCCTACCCAAAGTCCTGAAACAGGCCCATTTCCAGCCTCCGGAGGGCCTCCAGAGCCAGGGGTAGGGCGTTTTCAACCTCCCAGAGGCTCGAGAAAAGTCGCTGGAGCCTGGGGAGGATGAAAACATCCCACCACCCCGCTGTGGTGCAGGAAGCCGACTAGGCCATGCCCCCATGGCCATGCCCACCTAGCAACTGGGCAGAGAATCGGTTGCTAAAATTTTTCAATCCCACCCTTGCTTCAGTGCATGTTCTTCAGTGTCCTCCAGATATTCTTCCAATGCTCTTTTCTTCTTCTTCATCTGTCTGGTGCACTTACAACATTCCACACCTACGTATCCTTCATGTTGGCAAACAACGCTAAGTCGGTGAAGGGCATGATTCATTGTTTTTATATTTCTGGCCTTCCTATCTTATTAGTTCTGCTTGAGTCCAGTTCAGTTTTCTAGCTGTGTATCTAATAACTGGAATTGCCTCAGTATTAATTGCCTTCATGGTGTTTCCTCCAGTGAGTTTGGATTTTAAGGTCTTCTTCACTCTCATGATGTTTTCATGTCTAGCCTTCTTCTTGACTTCAGTGTGCTTGATGTTCTAACCTTGAAAGATGCCCAGTTATTTGTATTTTTATTTATTTATTTATTTTATTTTATTAAATTTATACCCCGCCCTTCTCCTTGTTAGGACCCAGGGCGGCGCACAGGCATTATTAAAACCACAAAAATACAATAAATATCAATTTAAAATATATTAAATTAGATTAACCCGTGCTAAAACCCATGATTAAAAACCTTCCCAAATTATAATTTTTATTTATTTATTTATTTATTTATTTATTTTTAAAGTCAGGAACAGGGGGCTATCCTAGGCCGGCTTGTTGAAATAAATACGTCTTAAGACGTTGGCGGAAGAGACGCCAACGTCTCTTCCGTAGTGGCCTTCTTCATTCAGACCCTGTGTTATTTCCATTGAATCTTCTGATACCTTCAGCTTTCAACTATGTTTCCTCTGTTGATGAAAAAGGTAACGCATTTGTCCAGTCCAAATTTAATTGCAATATCTTGGCTGCACATTTAGACAGTGTTGACCAACGATTCTATGTCAGATTATGCTTTTTTCATACAGCTTCAGATCGTCCTCATAAAGAAGGTGGGAGAGTCTGGAATATGTTTTTATTGTTTGACAGTCATAGTCTAACTTGTTCAGTATTGTTGTCAGAAGGATCAATGCAATGAAAAACAGCAATGATGTTGAGTGTCCTCACCATTGCTATTTGTCATTGCATTGATCCCTCTATTAATAATACTTTTATTATTTTTGTTGGTTGCACTGTCAGTCAGATGCTTAGACTGGGTTTGGTATTTTTATTCACTTATCGAGTCCTTCCCAAGAACCTGGGATAGGCAGATGTTGTTCTTTAAACATTTAAATTTCCAAACCTCAGGAAAAACAACAAAAACCCAGTTTTGCCAGGGCACCACCAAAATTATAATTCCATACTTGGGAGTTCCAGTGTTCCACCCTGAATGTCGTCCATCTACCTCCTGACCACTGAAAACTTGTCTGCTCTTGAAATCATGTGTGTGTCAAAATGTTTTGCAACCATCACAAATATGAACCAGTTGTTAAATACCTGATTTTTTGATCACATGGCCATAGGGATGCTGCTATGATTGTGTGGAAAACAGTTATGTTACTTTTTTCAGTTCCGGTTTAACTTTGAACAGCACTAAACAAATGGTTGCTAAGTTGAGGTCTACCTGTATGTTAGATTGGCATAGGAGCTGTTATTCTCTCATCATGATTAACCATTAAACTCATGTAAAGTCAAGAGTCTTCTAATCATCAAAACTTATACAAAAGGATTAATAGATGGTAGATGTTGCTGTTCCTAATATCCCATCATTCAGCAGAGAAGTTAAAAATGAATCTCAGGCGTACTGCTGCTTTGAGCATCCTTATAAATTTGGATGAAGGTGGCAAGAGGTGGTCATTCAATTTGCATTCCAAAAACAATATCAAGGACTGGAGCCACATCCAAAATAATTTCAACGAGGGTGAAATGAGCCTGAAGAAACAGGAAACAAGCTACCCATAAATGTAAAGCTCTGCATTGAGGTAGGAGCAAGTGAGAGGCACAGGTAAAAATAGGTGTGAAAATAATTTAGGGACAGACCACGTGTTAAGCTGAATTGACAAGTGTGATGTGGTTGTTAAAAAATATTAAATGCTATTCTAGGCTGTCTGAACACAGTACAACATAGTATAATTTCTGCGTTTTAAGATATGTGGACTTCAATTCCAAGAATACCCCAGCCAGACTGCCCCATTGGAGTCCCAAAGCTGATTGGCAGAGTTAGTTTTGGGGCCCTTTTGGAAGGCCAAGGGGGAGGTGGATCTCACCTGGAGGAGCACAACATACCAGAGAGTGGGAGCCTTGGCATCCCACCAGCTGAAAGTCCTTGGTCAATGGGGTGTGCAGCATGTCCCTTCTATCAGGGTGGGATGATCCAATCCCATTGGGATTGCAGGGTTCCTCAGTAGGCTTGGACCCATACCATAAAGGGCTTTTTGTAGAACAGGCAGAGCCGAGGAGTGGACTTAAACAGGTTTGTCAGCTTAAGAGTCTTTTTGTTGTTGTTAGTCGCGAAGTCATGTCCGACCCATCGTGAGCCAGCAGAGCTGGAAGCAAATTCGTACAGTGAAGAGGATAGGGAGGAACATGGGCCAGTCCTGGAGTCTGGGGAAGGCTCTGATGAGGGCTCTACGTTGGAGGCAGAGATGGGGCCAGGGCAGTCCGACAGTTATCAGCTGCCTTTAGAGTCAGAGATCAGTGGGGCAGAAGAGCAGATGGAGCCTGTTCCCATTGTGTGCATGCACAGAGTTAAAAGGATATATCAGGACAAAGACTCGGCTTTGTGATGTTGGGGAAGCCTAGGTCAGAACACTCCCCTTAAATTCCATAGACCCTTATCTAGTGGTGATTCAAATTTGAATTTTAGGTGACCAGATTTATTGTTCCTATATACAAGAGTCTAAAGTTCAAATCTGAATCTGCACCAGATAAGAATCAATGGGATTCAAGGGTAGCTGGATTTGGAGCCAATGTAAGGATTCTAAGCTGATGATGCATTTAACTCCATCCTCAGCTCTGCCTGCTCTTCTCCTCCACCTTTGTTGTCCTTCCCACTTACTGTGCTGAAGTATTCCCCACCCACTCTTGATTTACAGAAAATTCTACCAACATGACTCTCTACATTGTCAATCTCTATCTTGTGTCTGCTGCCTCTGTTCCTAGTCACTGCAGCCACCTGGAAACCCACCAAGATCCATGGTGACCATGCCCAATGCAGTTCGCTTAATTGGAGGATACCTCTGTATAGAGCTGGACTCAGAAGGAACAGGCTGCTATAAAGTTGAAACAGTGGAGGGCAGCCTCAGCTTGGGTCACTCATGGGCTGGGGAGATGAAGAAACTTCATGAGAACATAGTAGGAAGAAGCAGGTTGTCAGTGCCGGTCTGTGTTGTGCTTGGGTTAAGGCCCTTTAGGAATGACAGCTATGATTTCATAGTAACTGTGGCCACGGCTTAAAATAATATGGGTGCCACAATGGTTTGCTAACGGCTGACCTGAACATGAGACTCAGCTAGCAGGTTCAGATTACAAGGAAGCAAATTTAGGCTAAACATTAGGAAGAACTTCCAGCTGGCCTGGATAAGAGAATAAGGACTTTAGAAGTTGTCAGACGACTGGTTCTATGTCACTTAACTGAATAACAAGAGTTGGAATAGGCATTGGAGGTCTTCTAGTCCAACCCGCTGCTCAAGCAGAAGACCCTATGCCAGGGGTAGTCAATCTTTTTATACCTACTGCCCACTTTCTTATGTAAGTAGTAAAATTTTCTAACCGCCCACCGTTTCCACAGTAATGGTGATTTATAAAGTAAGGAAGTCAATTAAATTTAAAAAAGGAAAGTGCTTCAGTATCAGACAAAACCCCTACCGCCCACCACGAAAGCAGGAATGCCCATTAGTGGGCGGTAGGGACCAGGTGGACTACCACTGCCCTATACCACTTCAGACAAATGGTTGCCCAGTCTCTTCTTAAAAACCTCCAGTGTTGGAGCACTCACAACTTCTAGAAGCAAATCATCCCACCGATTAATCGTTTCTGTCAGGAAATTTCCCCTTAGTTCTAAGTTTGTTCTCTCCTTATTTTCCTTTTGATTTTTTTTCCAGTGCTGTTGCAATGTTGGTCGCTAAACAAGTAGTTGTTGGGCTGGGCTACCTATATTATTTCTTAGCAAAGCCCCCGGAGAATGTGGTCATCTGACGTGAAGCAAGTGTCCCTCTGTCCTGCTAACCTCCCAGTCAGCACAAGAAGACAAGGACCAGGGCTTCATGCTATTGCTTTTATTGCATAGGACGTTTTTGCTTTGCTGTTGTTTTACCGAGTGGTAGAATATTCACTTTAAACATGATTTAGCTGACAGGCAACACAGCAGGGGCAGCTGGAGACAAAATGTTTAAACTCTACAACACGTTCAGACGGATAAACATCCCAAATTACTCCACCCCCCCACCCCACCCCTGTTTTCTCCAGTTGTTATGTGCTGAGGACAAGATTCCCATAGCTGGAGGATCATAAAGGTGCCATGGCTAGAAAGGAAGGTGGTGGTGGTGGTGGTGGGGGCTCCATTACACAGTTGATGACTGTCTAGGAAGGAGACAGAGTAAGGCAGGAGGAACAAACAGGCAAGGCTGAGATGCATTCATGGAGAAAAATAAATAGATGCTGTGGAAAGAGAGAATTATGCCTTGTAATTAAGATGGGCCTACCCTGATGGCACCATATTCCGGATTTTTACAGTGAAGGTTTTACAGAGGAGGACCAGAAACACAAAAAACAGCATTTGCTAATGGAAGGAGATGCATTGATGCCATTCTCTCACTGTTTCTAAAGCAGCTTGGTACACAATTCTTGGCATTTTCAAAAGTTGGCCAAGCCACCTGGGAGCCGGAAAAATTTCTATGGCTTTTCCCCAGATAATGCAAACAACAAAGCCTTAATACAAAACAGCCAATTTAAATGTCTGACCTAGAAAAACTTTACAACCCATAAAGAAATAAGCAATCCCTCCACTAAGAACATGCAATAAGTGGAGCTTGCCAGACCCAGCTGGACGTTTTATACTGAGGAAGTGAGATCATTATTGAAAAACTGTTTTTTCAACTTGACCCTTTGGATTGCTGAACCTCAAGCCCTTGAGTTTATATTGCAAGCAGAAAAAAAAAAAAAACCCAGGGGCACCCTTTGCAATTGATGGGGTCTCAATGTTGGCTAAAATTTGTAAGCCAAAATTAGCACTTAAAATTGAGCTACAAACTAAACAGCCGCAACGTGGAGGTTTTGTTTCCAGATTGTCTCTAAACAAGAATTATAGTCATCTAATGTCAGTGGGAGCATTGCATTCCAGAACCTAAGCAAAAAGGCCTTTTACCAATTGGGAGTCAGATGAGCGAAAAATAAACGTCTTTTGGGCTACACTAACCAGACAGAATTGCATCAGAAAAGCAAACTCTTTCCGTTGTTGAAAGGATGAGATATAAGAATGTGTTCATTTGCACCATTTATGAAATCTCTGCAAACAAAGGGGTACAAGCCAAGTTTTAATTCACACAAATGTAATAGGGCCATCCAAAATGGAAACGACACTGTTGGAGTGGAAATGTTTCCTAGGAATGGCAATGAGATTACAAGAAGAGAAAAGAAAATTTCAAATGTCATCTACTGAGACAACTGAAAGTAGCAAAGGGCACTTAAGTCACAAAAACTACATTTCCCAGCATACTCTGCAATCATAACATTCCAGCAGTTGCCAACAGATTTTGAATTTCAGCTGTTTTATTCTTTTCACAATGTCTTCTATTCCAACTGCAAAGCATAATATCACTTGCTATGTATTTGGCTACCCATTTAATCTATATTTCCTCTTTTTTTCCTGGGGGAGGAGGGGGGGAGATGAAGTTATTTTTAAGTGGTCTTCTGCTCCACCTCCCCATTTTTCAACTTTGCTTCAAATTTCAGCAATAATTAAACACAAATCACTGTGTGGATTACACCAAAGCTGTGGTGTGTGTGATAAACACGAACACCACCCAAGTACTGGGACAGTCTGGAATAATTTAGAAAAGGAGACAAATAATAATTTAAAAAACCCCACAGAAAATCAGTTTGGTACAGTGATTAAAACACTAGGCTAGAAACTGGGAAATTGTTAAATTCTGCCTTAGCTACAAAGCCAGCTGGGTAACCTTGGGCTAGTCACAGTCTCTCGGGCCCAGGAAGGAGGCAATGGCAAACCACTTCTGAAAAACTTTGCCAAACTTGTAGGCAATCTCTGAAAATCCAACACAATTGAACAGAAGAAAAAATAAAGCCAAGGCAGGAAACATATCTAATATTTTTGCCTATTTTCTCCAAATATCCACCCTGTGAGGTGTGTTGGGCTGAGGTAGTGTTTGGCCCAAAATCATGCCTAAAGTGGGCTGGAATTCAGTCTTCTGGTGATTGGCCCAAAGTCACCCAGTTGGCTTTCATGCCTGAGCCAGACCCATATGATGTCCCTCCCATTAAAAAAACAATAAATCCCACAAACATAAAATAAATGAGACAGAAGTGTGAGTCGCAGTTTACCAAGTGAAATAACAAAATAATGAATCAGGATTTAATTATTTCCAGTAGAATGGAGCCAAGATCAATCTTTCTACATAATTGTTTTATCACATCTGCTAAATAATTCTATGTTGTTGAACAATGGATCACTCAAGTCTTTGTAACTATGTTTTTCCTTAATGAATTAACATTGCCTTCAAATTTCCAGGATGAAACAAAAACAATTCACTGGCAGAATTGCTAAGGATTCTAGAAGCCTCTTTACAGAATTCTGGAAGCCCAGCTAGTAATAAACGAATGTAAATGTGCAATGTAAATAAGTCTTGAGTTCTGTAAAGGTTTTAAACCAAATATTTAATAAATTATAAATAAGCCTTCAGATGGTGCCCTATCCCATTACCAATTACATGTGTTGCAGGATATTTAAATATATATATAGTTCACATTTTTGCCATTACCCAAAACTTCTGAAACTGCCAAGGAACATGAATAAGCTCCATGTTGCCCATGTACCAATTTCAAATGGCCTAGAAAGAATTTGGCTGGGAAAACAAACGTTAGAAAGTAAGAGAAAAAGGGCTCAAAAAGAAAGCGAAAGGGCGTATGAAATAAAGAAAGGGATTACTGAAGAGGAAGGGAGGAAGGGAGGAAGGAGATGGAAGACATGGAGGGAGGAGGAATGGACAGGAGAGGAAGGGAGGGATGGAGGGAGGGAGGAAGGAAGGGAAGAAGGGATGGTGGAAAATAGGGTTTCACTGTAAAACCTTGCTTAAAATTAGCTTTCTTGGGAAGCTAAAATTCACAGCAAATCCCAGATGAAGATACATAGCCTTACCTGTTAATCATCTTTATTTTGAACTGGGCTCTTACCCCGTCCCAAGACCAAGGTAGGAGGGACTTATAAGGCTAGCAGCAAAGAGAAAGGCATTCTCTCACATTCTAGACTTCCACAAACATGTTCATTAGGTGAGGGCAAGTACCAGCACCCAAGCACAGATATATACATAGAAAGAGGGAAAAGTGAGGAAGTGGGGATGAATTCAGCAATTCTACTGGCTCCAAAATCGATTAAGCAATCCAAGAATTACTCCTGTGTGCATATATAAGTAACAAGCTGTTAATATTACGACTGAGAGAGCATGTTTAGCATCCTTCTCGAGATAGTTAATTGCCCTTAAGAGAATAAAGATAATACTTGATATTGCTCCTTGTGCATGAGGTGAGTCCAGAAAAAAAAAGAGAGATCCCTTAATGATCTTCCGTGCTACCAGTGCCAAAAATATTCCTGAAGAGGTTAGAGCAGAAATACTCATGGTTAATGCAGCAGAAGCAGCAGAGCTGGGTTTTTAAGGTACCTACCGGGGCCAATAACCCCCAAAGAGGCCCATCCTTCAAAGCTCCCTGGCCCTCTTGCCCGGCTTTGCCACATGGATATGCAAGATGAGCACAGGAAGTGCTCCATCCTTCAGGAAAATTGCTAAGAGGGGCAAGCCTAATCAAGATATCTTGACTAAAAATACCCCATCCTTTTCTCCAAAACACTGCCAGAAAAGCTTCATGTTCATCCTACTAGCTGATTCTAGCTATCCTGAATCAGGACTGTAATCTTGAACATTCAATGGACACTCAAATGGAATGTCTTCAAAGGATACCTTAGGGCAGGGGTCTGCAAAGTTGGCTCTTTGAAGACCGGTGGACTTCAACTCCCAGAATTCCCCAGCCAGCTATGCTGGCTGGGGAATTCTGGGAGTTGAAGTCCACCGGTCTTCAAAGAGCCAACTTTGCAGACCCCTGCCTTAAGGGCAATGATGACGAACCTATGGCATGCGTGAAACAGGTGGCAAGTGTAGCCAAACCTGCCAGTACGTAAGATGTTAGTTCTAGCACGCATGCACGTGTTGGCCAAGTGATTTTTGGCCATCCGGAGGGCTGGGGGAGGCAGTTTTCACCCTCCCCAGGCTTCAGGAAAGCCTCCGGAGCTTGGGGAGGGCGAAAAACGGGCGAAAAATGTCCTACTGCAAACCCAGAACTTCCGGTAGGCCCATTGGGCCTGTTATTCCTTAAGCCTGGGGAGGGTCAAAACGGCCACCTCCGCCCCCCAGAGAAAATACTAAGCTCAGCTTGGAGGAGAGTAGTGCGGTGCATGTGGGGAGGAAGCGGGTGGTGGTGGTTGTGCGTGCATGCGCATGTGGGGGAGAGCTTTGCATTATGGGTGCCAGCATACGCGCACCCTCACATTTTTGGCACCCACCAACAAAAAGGTTAGCCATCACTGCCTTAGGGGAAGTAGACTGTATGTTCCACACCAGTGTTTCTCAAATCTTGCCAACTTGAAGATGGGCGGACTTCAACTCCCAGAATTCCCCAGCCAGGCTTTCTGACTGGGGAATATAGGAAGTAGAAGTCCACATGTCTTCACGCTGCTAAGGTTGAGAAACACTACTCCAGATCTGTCCCCAACCTCTTCACATTGATGAGAAAGATAGTGGTGGTGCAACCACATCTGGACGAGCTGCAACCCTCTCTGAAATCAAGAATCCCATGAATATAATTGAATAACTCAATTCAGTTAGTAGCTGCACACCCATTTCAGATATTTCTCCAACAAGAAAAGATGGGGATAAAGGGGTCGAACACCAGCTCCCTAATATTCCCAGAGCAGTTTTTAGAAATACTTCATGGTAACTATCCAACCCCTCATATTCATAGGCAGGCTCAAGCTAAGGAACTTTTGTGCATTGTGCAATATTACTTATAAGTATCATTTCAGTGGCTGAAGAGCAACAAGCAGCAGAGTGGCTTAATAGGCTGTCCACGAGGTTAGCAACAACTATAGTCTTTAAAAAGCAGAGATGAGGGGTTTCATCCATGGGAAGGACATGCTCTAACTTGTCACCTGGAGTCCAGCCGCAGTGACTTCTGCCATAATGTTCCTAATGCCATTTTTTTGGGGGGGGAGGGACATACTTTGAGGACCTCTCTCTCTATATGGTCCAGGAAAGAGAAGGATCCAGACGTGCATTAACCCTTTCTTTCCCCTTGCACCAAGCAGAAAATCAAACCATCAATTAGGATGCAATTTGAAAACCAGGAATTTGTGATGGCATTCAGAAATGGGATACATGGGTAGTCCTCGGCTTACAACCAGTCACTTAGCGACTGCTTGAAGTTATAACAGAGCTCGAAGAAGCCAGTTGCGATCCAGATCTCAAGTTCTAGCATCTGCCCCCTTGCCCCAAGATCATGTGACTGTATAATGGGCACTTAAAACCAGCCTGCATTTAGTCATTTGCAACATCCTGCGGCCATGGCACCACAAGTTAAATTATATTTGCTGAAAACCAGCCTTTATTGCTAGCTTCTGGCAAAAAAAAAAACAACCCTAAGCCATAGCAAACAACGGCTTTGCTTAACAACCATGGCATTCTTTTTTAACGACCTCCGCCAATTGTCCGTCATCATGTGGTAATCCAATTTATGACCATTACAACTGGAATTGAGGGCTCAATTATGGTCCTAAATCCAGGACTACCTGTATGGATCACTCTCCACCCCGGAAACTCCGAATTTTGCTAGATTTGCTTCACTTCCAGCAAGCACTTCCTAAAATTGAGGAAGTTGTTATTTTGTCCCTGCTGCTGTTGCCAACATTCAACAAAGACACCCCCCCCACCTCCAATCTACATTTGATAAATGGATCCAAATTTACTTTCTGATCCTATGTGCTATAGACCCAACAGTTATCAGGATGCTTGTTACCAGGGGTGGGTTGCTTGGGGTTTGAGAGAATCTCTAGCTACGATTCTGCGCAGTTTGGAGAACCCCAAAATCCCGCTCCTGGCTGGCCCTGCCCTCCCCTCCCAGGAGTCCCCACGCGGCCCGTTTCGGATGCAGGTAAGTGCAGGGCGCACGTGGAGGCTTGGGAGGGCAAAAAATGGACCTACCGGAAGTTGGGGACGGCCGTAAATGGGACTGTTTCCAGCCTCCAGAGCTTGGAGAGGCCGTTTTTGCTCTCCCGGAGGCTCGAGAAAAGCATCCAGAGGCCGGGGAGGGCAGAAATGTCCCTCCCCCGCCGTGGTGCAGGAGGCCGCTAGGCCACTCTCACCATGGCCACGCCTACCCAGCAACCGGGGCAGAGAACCCCTTGCTAAAATTTTTGAATCCTATCCGTGCTTGTAACTGAGGCAAGTACAAAGTCACACTATCATTACTCCATGGTGGTAGGGATGGGGGAATAGAGATTAACTCCTGAGAATAAAGGCTGAACCGGGAATGCTGGGTCTTGAAAAGACAAGATGGAGGTCTCTCCAAATGCCTGAGAGTATCACACAGTAGAAAAGTCAAGACCGGCTTGCTCTCATTTCAGTCTGCAGGACACGGCGTTCATAGGTTTACACTACGAGGAAGCAGATTTCAACTCAACACGAGAAAAAGGATTCTCAACAGCAAGAGTTAATCAGTGTTGAAGCTCATGACTAAGGAAGGCGATGGCTTTTCTTTCCTAGATACTTTCAGCTGGACCATACATATCTTCCTGTCTGGGATGTTTTAATTTGGATTTTTTGGAACTATGGAAGGACTGAACATGGGAATCCTAAATGCCTAAGCTTCTATGATCTAGTTCAGTGTTTCTCAACCTTGGTGACTTTAAGTCCTGTGGACTTCAACTCCCAGAATTCCCCAGCCAGCTATGCTGGCTGGGGAATTCTGGGAGTTGAAGTCCACAGGACTTAAAGACACCAAGGTTGAGAAACACTGATCTAGTTAATGTAGCACATCCCAAGGTATCAGCTTCTGGCCTTATCCCCTTGCTTTTATGCACCAGATTCTGTGATTTCATAACTGCCCAATTTCTTTACTCTGTCGTCTTTTTTGCCCATTCCATCCTCTTCTTGCAACTCTCCCAGAAGACAAGGCAGACCCCAAAAGGAACAGCCATCACTATAGGCTGCTTCTTCACTCATGTGCTTTCTTCCAACTTGGAGCTTGATGAGAAGAGCCGAGAAAGGCCAGAGCAATAGAACATGTCCGAATTTGTATGGTGGATGTCCCAAAACAGCCACACGGAGGAGGAAGTCTTGTGCCTTCGCATTTATCTTTCCCAATGTTTGCAGAATAACCCACGCTCAAGTCAGTGAAGGCCAAAGGTTAACTCCTGTTATTTTTATGTGCAGTTTTCTGGGAAACATAATAAAGTAGTTTGCTATTTTTCTTCCAGGTTCGGGATATTTTTCCAGCTTTCCTACGATTTTGACTTTCTAAGGTGGCCTCTCACTGAAGAATTAATCAGGCATTCCTGCTCAGCTTTTTGAGATCAGCCAGTTTCTACTAAACTTGGCATAGAACCTGAAGCCAGTTGAGAGATTATCACTGTATGAACTTGGGAAAAGTTGGGCAAGGGAGATGTTAACCAACTTGATCTCCTGGTTTGAAATTAGTTACAACAGAGAAAGAGAGAGGGAGAACACATATTATAAGCATTGTCTCATATGCAGACACTTATCTATTACAGTTTTCTGATCATTTAATTTCTTGTTAGCCCCCACATAGTGGGGAGGGGAAAAGCAGTCACCTTAGCACAATTCTTCCCACAAGAAAATTCCAGTTACATTCATCCAGTGTATTCCTAAAATGAAGCCACCTTCAAGTCATGATATGAAAGGGAGATGGTACTTCAAGCTCCCTGTAGCATACCATAAGTGGGTTAGAAACCAACAATCATAGGTTTCAGAAAACAAGGTCCTCTTCCTTTCCTTATATGGCTTTGGTCATCCATGGAGAAGAATAGCAGGACCACCCAAGCGCAACCCCCTGCAAACCAATTGGCCTTAATTAATGCCTCTGAACAAAACAGAGAACAAAACACTCCAACAAATAAGTGTTAAGCAAGTGATCCGGTAGATTCAACGTCCAGTTTCAGGTGCATTCTCCCAGCCTGCATTTAGGCTGGGAAGCCAGGGGAAAACTATGGCGTTCAAATATTGTTCCTTGGCCCCAGCCCATATGACCAGCAATCAGGGATGGGTTTTGTAGTCCATCAGTGTTTGGAGGGACCTAAGTTTCCCAACTCCGGTTTATATGGAGGGTAGGTAGCCTATCAAGAGCACATGTCAAGAGTGCAAACATCAGGGCCTCTAAATGAGTCTGCCTTGCTCGGTCTCCATCCTCTAGGCCTTATAAAATGTGAGCAAAAGGTGGCTAAGACCTTGGAATAGGAAGGAGACTGACTGGCCATTTGGAGAAAGGGGACAGAGGAATCCCGTTTCACCAGTGGAACCTAAAGTTTTGCTTAAATGCAAAGTCCAGTGTTTTAAATCAAGTGCTGAAAAATCAGGCTAATTTCAGTTCCAAGGACTAAAGGACAGAGGGAGTTTTAGTGTCCAATTCTTCTGGGACTTCTTCAGCCAAACACCATCCTGGCCCTACAGCTTTAAATAAACCAGGATTTTTAAGGGACTGGCAAAAATATAGGGCAGATAGATGGCTGCTCACTGCCTCCAACCTTCAATAGTGAGAAAGGTGCCTCTAAGCCCTAGAGGAAGAGCTAACTTAGGGTTGGAAAAGTATGACAGAAAGAAATGCTGGGTGGAATGATGGAAACCCCAGGTGGATAATTGAGGCATTAAAAATACATATAAGGGTTCTACATTTGTATTCCACCTTACTCAAACCAACAGACTTGGAGCCCAGTGGTTTCTGAGTAATGGAAAATCTTGAGGCGGCCTGTGCAGGTGCTGAGTTGAAAGAAGGAAGTCATTCTTCAGATTATTGCATCTCTTGGAAAGCAATGGTTAAAATACTCTAGATGCATTAACTAGGACATATGATGTGTGTGCTCAAATGCATAGAAGGGCAATGTGTCATTTTAAGCAGCTTGCCCTCTAGTGGTTGGAGAACAGATAGAAGGAAACACATGTCAAATTAGAGCTGTTAGTCTCTGTAAGAGAATTAACACAACCCATCAGAAAGTAGTCATATTAGACCGGTTGATCCCAGTAACTAAGTTGGCAATCCCATGATGGATTTGTCCCTGAATGGGTCCATATTCCACCCGTTCCCCATCAATGGTCATGACTCCCTTGTGAGTGAGAGGCTCTATTCGGAAAGCTCGGACAGGGAGGTGCGTAAAATAAGGACTCTCGTGGTCAATATGAGTGCCTTTCTCCATAGCTAAGAAGAGGCGAAGCATGGTTGCCCGGGAGACACCTGCCCTGACAAAGCAAAGATGGATAAGACCATCATTAAAGCCAGCAGTGGGCATGGTGAAGAGGTCTGCCCCTAAGTGAGTCTGGTAAATGGCCAACACAAGAACAAAATCGTCCTCCACAGTCACCCAGGATTTGGGCACCGGTTGTTCAAGCGGGGCCAGGAAGTCATCCAAAGGGCCATGCATTTGCCGGGCGGAAGGCAACCGGTTTGGTAGAACTTTGGGCAGATCGGCATGCTGGGATTCCTTGTCTACCGTCACTTCTGACAGGGTTTCAAAACTGAAGTTGGATGCTTGGAAGCTGGAAGAAGAAGGCGGGGAGCTGGGTGAGGGGGTGGGCTCCTCGGCTGACTCCATCTCGCGGTAGCAGAAGGCTTGGCGCTCCTCGCAAAGGCCCATATCGGAGACCGTGCGGTGGAGGGGCAGGTGTTGGAAGGGAAGGCTCCCATTGGCGGCTACGGTGATACTGCGCAAAATCGGCCGATGAGTTGCACAACCCAGAGCAGGAAGGTAGGAGAGCCGGCCCCGGTAAATGTTGAGGGAAGCCAGGCGAACCATGGTCCCCAAGGTGAACCGGGCTGTGCCCATGTGGCGATACTTCTCACTTTCGATGTCCACATCTGAAATGAAGCCCCAGGCCACACTCAGGAAAGAGAAGACACGGGTGCCTGATGTGGTGGTGATGGAGACCAGGTCCAAGGGAGAAACTGCCCCATGGCAGAGCAGAAGGGTGCAGTTTGTCAGCAGCTCCTGGCCCAAGACCTGCTCAAACCTGGCCAATGGGACAAAAACAAACAAAGAGAGACAGAATAATGAAAACTGCTGAGTCACTTGCCAAATGGATGGCAATCCCAACCCATCAATGTCCACCTCTTGGAGAGGGCAGGGCAGCCTCAGTGAATAAGCATTCAGAAACAACATATAAGTAATCATCAACCGTACGACCACTACCGAGCCCAACATTTCTGTTGCGAAGGGAGAAACTTGTTAAGTGAATTTTGCCCCATTTTACGACCGTTCTTGCCACAGTTATTAAGTGAATCACTGTCGATGTTAAGTTAGTAACAAGGTTGTTCAGGGAATCTGGCTCCCCGTTGACTTTGCTTGTCAGAAGGTCGCAAAAGGTGATAAAAAAAACTCTGGGATTCTGAGACTGTCTTAAATATGAGTCAGTTGCCAAGCATCTGAATTCGGAATGTGTGATCCTGAGGAGGGTGCTGCAACAGTCATGTGAATAACAGTCTCAAGTCACTTTTTTTCAGTAACTCTGAACAGTCATTAAGTGAACGGTTATATGTTGAAGGAAATTTTACTTTACCTGCAAATTTAGGAAATAAACTACCTCATTTTTCAAAGTATAAGATGCACCTTTTTCCCTCAAAAAAGAGGCTGAAAATCTGAGTGCGTCTTATACACTGAATACAGCATTTTTGCCTCCCGAAATCCCACCCCCTTCCCCAAAATAGCGATGCAGAGTCTTTAGGAGGCTTCCAGAGTGCTCCTGGGGGCTGGGGAGGGCAGAAATGAGCGGAAAACAGGCAATTTTTTTTGCTCCCACCTCGGCCCCCAGGAGCACTCTAAGCCTCCTAAAGACTATGCACAGCCATTTTTTTTTTGGACAAAAATGGGCCCGTTTTGCTGCTTTTTGCTCCTTCCCCCCACTCCCCCCCCCCCAGGAGCAATCTACAAGCCTCCTAAAGGCTACGCATGCCCTTTTTTTGACAAAAAACGGGGCATTTGGGGGAGGTTTGAAGAATGCGAAAACTTTTTTTTTAAAATTTGCCTCTTCAAAATCTTGGTGCATCTTATACTCCGGTGTGTCTTATACTCCGAAAAATACAGGAGGTGGACAATCATTTTACAGCTGGAGGATGCCCTTGTGGTTTTAACTTTGTTTTTATCTTCTGGAGGGCTGCCTGAAGACATGGCAATGGTCACTGACAGACATAATTAAACATTTGTCATCATATTTGATTCAGATGATATATAGGTAGTCTCGACTTACAGCAGTTCATTTAGTGACTGTTCAAAGTTACAATGGCAATGAAAAAAGTGACATGACTATTTTTCACACTTACGACCTTCGTAGCCTCCCCATGATTATGTGATAACATTTCAGATGCTTGGCAACTGGTTCATACTTATGACAAGGTCATGTGATCATGACCTTCTGATAAGAGAAGTCAATGGGAAAGTTAGATTCACTTAACAACCACGTCAATAACTTATCAACTGCAGGGATTCATTTAACAACTGTTGTAAAGGTCGTAAAACGGGGCAACACTCACTTAACAAATGTCTCACTTAACAACAAAATTATGAGGCTCAATTGTGGTCGTAAGTCAAAGATTACCTGTATCAATTGCTGATACAGGGAGAAAAATCTGCCTTGACTGTTCATACCTATCTTGTATGTACTGGGAGGTTGTTATTATCATTTATTAGTAAGTAAGAGATTTTCATAATTCTAGATCTCAGAAATAATTGCCATGTGTATGTGCTGAAAAGGTATATCAGTTCTTAAGCACAAGATCTTCCGGGGGGGGGGGGGCACTTAAGCCTGTACGAGCTTTTTCCATTCAAATCTACAGGAATATTTTTTACTGTAAACTGTCTGGAGTCACTTAGTTAAGATGAATTGTGTAAAAATGTGATAAATAAATAAACACATGGAGGCTAGGATCAACATTTTCATCCTTTTTGGCTTGAGAGAAGAGTTGAGTAAATTACAAGGGAAAAGTGAAAATGTTAAATTCTTATATAGAGACTTAACCCATCTAGTTTTTGTCCCCTTTTTCAAAGTCAAAAAAAAGGAAAAATTATTTATTCTTATCTAAATCCTAAGCACAGAATGAAAACTCAACTTCTGGTAACACACTTTTTCTTGGTTACATTTCAGAAGCAGGATGTTATTGTCTTCATCCTGGATCCTCTTTGAACAGTCTATCCTTCAGCCCTGCTATTTCTTAACAATCTCCCATCCAAGTAGGAGCCAGGTCTGACCCTGCTTAGCTAATGATCCAAGACATAATCAGCCAGGTATTGCTCACTGTCAAGATCCTTCTAAGCTGCATAAACAGAGGGATACCACTTTATAATGCCTTGGTAAGGCCACACTTGGAATACTGCATTCAGTTTTGGTCACCACGATGTAGAAAAGATGTGGAGACTCTAGAAAGAGTGCAGAGAAGAGCAACAAAGATGATTAGGGGACTGGAGACTAAAACATATGAAGAACGGTTGCAGGAACTGGGTATGTCTAGTTTAATAAAAAGAAGGATTAGGGGAGACATGATAGCAGTGTTCCAATATCTCAGATGTTGCCACAAAGAAGAGGGAGTCAAACTATTCTCCAAAGCACCTGAGGGCAGAACAAGAAACAATGGGTGGAAACTAATCAAGGAGAGAAGCAACTTAGAACTGAGGAGAAATTTCCTGACAGTTAGAACAATTAACCAGTGGAACAGCTTGTCTCCAGAAGTTGTGAATTCCCCAACACTGCAAGTCTTCAAGAAGATGTTGGATAGCCATTTGTCTGAAATGGTATAGGGCTTCCTGCCTAGGCAGGGAGTTGGACTAGATGACCTCCAAGGTCCCTTCCAACTCTGCTATTGTATTGTATTGTAAGATCCTTACAGTTATTAGGAGGGTGAAACATGAGTCGAGCTTTGCAAGGCAGAAACTTAGTAAATAGCTTACGATGTTCATTACCCCATACCACAAAGCAGGTCAATTGACATACATAAGTGCTCCTCTCTGCCAAATGTATCTTCTCAAACAGGCCACTTTTATCTAATTAATTACGGGACTAATTAATTACGGGACAATATCCTGCAAGCTTTGGTTGTGAACTGCAGGCACACAGAAGCTGAAAGATTATTTGTGCAGGAAGGAGGAAGACTCTCTGTGCATGCTCCCCGATATTTTTGCATGGTTTAGTTTCACCTATCCAAGGACTGAACCTTAGAGAACACAAGGTTCAAGGTTGCCACTTTCTGGTTTGGGTCACCGAGCTAATTGCAAGGCTCAGATCATGGTGGGCAATGGCCACTCCTTACCAGGATTTTAGAAGAGAACACAACAGAATTGGAAGAGGCCTTAGAGGCCTTCTAGTCCAACCCCCTGCTTAGGCAGAAAACTCTCTAGCATTTCAGACAAATGGTTATCCAATTTCTTCTTAAAAACTTCCAGTGTCGGAGCATGCACAATTTATGGAGGCAAGTTGTTTCATTGATTAACTGTTCTGACTGGCAGGAAATTTGTCCTTAGTTCTAGCTTGCTTCTCTCCTTGATTAATTTCCATCTATTGATTCTTGCCCTGCCCTCAGGTGCTTTAGGGAACAGGTTGCCTCTCTGTTCTTTGTGATAACCCCTTAAATATTGGAACACTATGTCACCCCTAATCCTTTTTTCATTAAACTAGACATACCAATTCCAGCAACTGTTCTTTATATGCTTTAACCTCCACTCCCCTAATCATTTTGTTGCTCTTCTCTGCACTCTTTCTAGAGTCTCAACATCTTTTTTCACATTGTGTTGACCAAAACTGAATGCAGTATTCTAAGTGTGGCCTTACCAAGGCACTATAAAGTAGTGTTAACACTTCACGTGATCTTGATTCTATCCCTCTGTTTATGCAGCCTAGAACTGTGTTGGCTTTTTTGGCAGCTGCTGCACACTGCTGGCTCATATTTAAATGGTTGTCCACTAGGACTCCAAGACCCCTCTCACAGTTGCTGCTATTGAGCAAGGTACCACCTATACCGTACCTGTGCATTTGTTTTTTCTTGCCTAAATGTAGAACCTTACTTTTCTCACTACTGAATTTCATTTTGTTAGATAACACCCAATGTTCAAGTATGTCAAGGTTCTTCTGTATCTTAAGCCTATCTTCTGGAATGTTGGCTATTCTTGCCAGCTTGGTGTTGCCTGCAAATTTGATGAGTTTCCCATCTACACCCTCATCCAAATGATTGATGAAGATATTGAAGACTACAGAATCTTGGGTGTGAGGGGAGAAAATATCCATTGGAAAGTTGCAGGTAATAGGCTAGGAGTGAGCTTGCAGACCTCACCGAACCAAAGTTTTAAACTAACATAACTGCAAAATGTACCAGACTAATATTTCTAATGTGCTAACTTGTGTCTGCATTTTCTGCAAAGTTTGTACTTGATATGGATATATTTAGAGCAGGAAGAATGAGATGGTGGGAAATGAGGAACTGAAAGTAACAAGTGTCTGAGAACTTCAAATGTACCCGGGTGTTTGCAGAGAGTGACGGTCAGTGACAGTCAGTAAGACAGAACAAGAAAGTAAGTTGTGAAATGCATGCAGAAAAGTGGCCATAGCCAATCCTTGCTGGATTCAGCTATGACAGTGGAAGCTTATTGCAATAAATTGCTAATCTAAGTAATGCTATGTTAAAATTCATGTTTTAACATCGCCCTGAGTCCCTTTTGGGAAAGGGTGCGGTATATAAATTAAATTAAATTAAATTAATTAAATGTTAAAAATTGCTCATGAAACAATAAACCTTACAATAGAGTAAGATTTATTACTTGTGCTTGCTTGTGGTTTCCCTTTGTTTTAAAAATAGGGATATTTTTATAACATGGGGTACCCCACTGCCTGCTTTTTAGTGAGGCTTTCTCACTTACCCAGCACTACAATTAATAGCAGCTGCCACAGCATTCCCAGATCCGCAGGGAAGAATCCCAAGAGGCATTTTAACAGCTTCCTCCCAGTCAGGACGTTCCATCAAACCGTTAATAACCTGAAAGGAAAGCAGGGAGGGGTGAATACAGGTAGTCCTCAACTTATGACTGGTCACTTAGTGACTGTTCGAAACTATGACCTATCTAGGATTACTTATGATCCAGATTCAAAGTTATAATGCTTGTTCCTCCTCCATACCACCACACTTTTGGCACTTAGCAGATCTAGGCCACATTCACAGTCATTTGCAATGCCCTCTGGCTCACATGACACTTTACAAGGGTTTTGTGAAAACAGGTATTTACTTCTGGTTTTCTGCAAAACCCATGAAAAAGTTCATAAAATTGTGTGACCATCATAACTTACAACCATAATTAAAAGGTTTCCATTAATTCAATGACAATTTGTACTTCTAAAGTGCAGTTCTCCATCCAAGCAAGTAGGAAATCTCGCACACTCTTTTAAATGTTCTTCCCAAAAATCCTAGATTTTACAAAAAAAATCCCATTTTTGGTAAACAAAACAAAACAAAACTGTTAGTCAACCAACAAAATTCCAAAAAGCAACATTATTCTCTGCTGCGGATATGCAAAAATCCACTGCATCCTTCCATCATCTGATGCCTTCCATTACATGTGGCTGTCAACCTCTGCCTATTCAGTTATTCTATTCTATCTATTCAATCATTCAAAGTTATTGTGGTGCTGAAAAAAATAAAATCTGCCCTCACGCTTATGACTGTTGCAACATTCTCACTGTCACATGATCAAAGTTCATGAGTTTAGCAAATGGCATGTATTTACAATCGTTGCACAGTTCCAGGGCCACATGATGCCACTGAGGATTTCCCCAGCGGAGCTTATGACTAGCAAATTCAATGGCGGAAGTTGGATTTACTTGACTGCATGATTCATTTAATCACAGGAATAAAAAAGGTTGTAAAATTGGGCACGGCTCACTTAATGACCACATTGCTGAGAGGTGGAATTTCTGGTCTCAACTGTGGTTATACGTTGAGGACTTCTTGTACATGGAAATGAAAATCCAACATATACGGAGGGTACCAATTGAGGAAAATCCAACATATATGAAGGGTACCAATTGAGGAAAATCCAACATATATGGAGGGTACCAATTGAGGAAAATCCAACATATATGGAGGGTACCAATTGAGGAAAATCCAACATATATGGAGGGTATCAATTGAGGAAAATCCAACATATATGGAGGGTATCAATTGAGGAAAATCCAAAATATATGGAGGGTATCAATTGAGGAAAATCCAACGTATATGGAGGGTATCAATTGAGGAAAATCCAACATATATGGAGGGTACCAATTGAGGAAAATCCAACGTATATGGAGGGTATCAATTGAGGAAAATCCAACATATATGGAGGGTATCAATTGAGGAAAATCCAACATATATGGAGGGTATCAATTGAGGAAAATCCAACATATATGGAGGGTATCAATTGAGGAAAATCCAACGTATATGGAGGGTATCAATTGAGGAAAATCCAACATATATGGAGGGTATCAATTGAGGAAAATCCAACATATATGGAGGGTATCAATTGAGGAAAATCCAACGTATATGGAGGGTATCAATTGAGGAAAATCCAACGTATATGGAGGGTATCAATTGAGGAAAATCCAACATATATGGAGGGTATCAATTGAGGAAAATCCAACATATATGGAGGGTATCAATTGAGGAAAATCCAACATATATGGAGGGTACCAATTGAGGAAAATCCAACATATATGGAGGGTATCAATTGAGGAAAATCCAACATATATGGAGGGTATCAATTGAGGAAAATCCTAAATATATGGAGGGTATCAATTGAGGAAAATCCTAAATATATGGAGGGTATCAATTGAGGAAAATCCAACATATATGGAGGGTATCAATTGAGGAAAATCCAAAATATATGGAGGGTATCAATTGAGGAAAATCCAACATATATGGAGGGTATCAATTGAGGAAAATCCAACATATATGGAGGGTATCAATTGAGGAAAATCCAACATATATGGAGGGTATCAATTGAGGAAAATCCAACATATATGGAGGGTATCAATTGAGGAAAATCCAACATATATGGAGGGTATCAATTGAGGAAAATCCAACATATATGGAGGGTATCAATTGAGGAAAATCCAACATATATGGAGGGTATCAATTGAGGAAAATCCAACATATATGGAGGGTATCAATTGAGGAAAATCCAACATATATGGAGGGTATCAATTGAGGAAAATCCAACATATATGGAGGGTATCAATTGAGGAAAATCCAACATATATGGAGGGTATCAATTGAGGAAAATCCAACATATATGGAGGGTATCAATTGAGGAAAATCCAACATATATGGAGGGTATCAATTGAGGAAAATCCAACATATATGGAGGGTATCAATTGAGGAAAATCCTAAATATATGGAGGGTATCAATTGAGGAAAATCCAACATATATGGAGGGTACCAATTGAGGAAAAGCCAACATATATGGAGGGTATCAATTGAGGAAAATCCAACATATATGGAGGGTATCAATTGAGGAAAATCCAACATATATGGAGGGTATCAATTGAGGAAAATCCAACATATATGGAGGGTATCAATTGAGGAAAATCCAACATATATGGAGGGTACCAATTGAGGAAAATCCAACATATATGGAGGGTATCAATTGAGGAAAATCCAACATATATGGAGGGTATCAATTGAGGAAAATCCAACATATATGGAGGGTATCAATTGAGGAAAATCCAACATATATGGAGGGTATCAATTGAGGAAAATCCAACATATATGGAGGGTATCAATTGAGGAAAATCCAACATATATGGAGGGTATCAATTGAGGAAAATCCAACATATATGGAGGGTATCAATTGAGGAAAATCCAACATATATGGAGGGTATCAATTGAGGAAAATCCAACATATATGGAGGGTACCAATTGAGGAAAATCCAACATATATGGAGGGTATCAATTGAGGAAAATCCTAAATATATGGAGGGTATCAATTGAGGAAAATCCAACATATATGGAGGGTATCAATTGAGGAAAATCCAACATATATGGAGGGTATCAATTGAGGAAAATCCAACATATATGGAGGGTATCAATTGAGGAAAATCCAACATATATGGAGGGTATCAATTGAGGAAAATCCAACGTATATGGAGGGTATCAATTGAGGAAAATCCAACATATATGGAGGGTATCAATTGAGGAAAATCCAACATATATGGAGGGTATCAATTGAGGAAAATCCAACATATATGGAGGGTACCAATTGAGGAAAATCCAACATATATGGAGGGTATCAATTGAGGAAAATCCAACATATATGGAGGGTATCAATTGAGGAAAATCCAACGTATATGGAGGGTATCAATTGAGGAAAATCCAACATATATGGAGGGTATCAATTGAGGAAAATCCAACATATATGGAGGGTACCAATTGAGGAAAATCCAAAATATATGGAGGGTATCAATTGAGGAAAATCCAACATATATGGAGGGTATCAATTGAGGAAAATCCAACATATATGGAGGGTATCAATTGAGGAAAATCCTAAATATATGGAGGGTATCAATTGAGGAAAATCCAACATATATGGAGGGTATCAATTGAGGAAAATCCAAAATATATGGAGGGTATCAATTGAGGAAAATCCAACATATATGGAGGGTATCAATTGAGGAAAATCCAACATATATGGAGGGTATCAATTGAGGAAAATCCAACATATATGGAGGGTATCAATTGAGGAAAATCCAACATATATGGAGGGTATCAATTGAGGAAAATCCAACATATATGGAGGGTATCAATTGAGGAAAATCCAACATATATGGAGGGTATCAATTGAGGAAAATCCAACATATATGGAGGGTATCAATTGAGGAAAATCCAACATATATGGAGGGTACCAATTGAGGAAAAGCCAACATATATGGAGGGTACCAATTGAGGAAAATCCAACATATATGGAGGGTATCAATTGAGGAAAATCCAACATATATGGAGGGTATCAATTGAGGAAAATCCAACATATATGGAGGGTATCAATTGAGGAAAATCCTAAATATATGGAGGGTATCAATTGAGGAAAATCCAACATATATGGAGGGTATCAATTGAGGAAAATCCAACATATATGGAGGGTATCAATTGAGGAAAATCCAACATATATGGAGGGTATCAATTGAGGAAAATCCAACATATATGGAGGGTACCAATTGAGGAAAATCCAACATATATGGAGGGTATCAATTGAGGAAAATCCAACATATATGGAGGGTATCAATTGAGGAAAATCCAACATATATGGAGGGTATCAATTGAGGAAAATCCTAAATATATGGAGGGTATCAATTGAGGAAAATCCAACATATATGGAGGGTATCAATTGAGGAAAATCCAACATATATGGAGGGTATCAATTGAGGAAAATCCAACATATATGGAGGGTATCAATTGAGGAAAATCCAACATATATGGAGGGTATCAATTGAGGAAAATCCAACATATATGGAGGGTATCAATTGAGGGAAATCCTAAATATATGGAGGGTATCAATTGAGGAAAATCCAACATATATGGAGGGTATCAATTGAGGAAAATCCAACATATATGGAGGGTATCAATTGAGGAAAATCCTAAATATATGGAGGGTATCAATTGAGGAAAATCCAACATATATGGAGGGTATCAATTGAGGAAAATCCAACATATATGGAGGGTATCAATTGAGGAATATCCAACATATATGGAGGGTATCAATTGAGGAAAATCCAACATATATGGAGGGTATCAATTGAGGAAAATCCAACATATATGGAGGGTATCAATTGAGGAAAATCCAACATATATGGAGGGTATCAATTGAGGAAAATCCAACATATATGGAGGGTATCAATTGAGGAAAATCCTAAATATATGGAGGGTATCAATTGAGGAAAATCCAACATATATGGAGGGTACCAATTGAGGAAAATCCAACATATATGGAGGGTATCAATTGAGGAAAATCCAACATATATGGAGGGTATCAATTGAGGAAAATCCAACATATATGGAGGGTATCAATTGAGGAAAATCCTAAATATATGGAGGGTATCAATTGAGGAAAATCCAACATATATGGAGGGTATCAATTGAGGAAAATCCTAAATATATGGAGGGTACCAATTGAGGAAAATCCAAAATATATGGAGGGTATCAATTGAGGAAAATCCAACATATATGGAGGGTATCAATTGAGGAAAATCCAACATATATGGAGGGTATCAATTGAGGAAAATCCAACATATATGGAGGGTATCAATTGAGGAAAATCCAACATATATGGAGGGTATCAATTGAGGAAAATCCAACATATATGGAGGGTACCAATTGAGGAAAATCCAACATATATGGAGGGTATCAATTGAGGAAAATCCTAAATATATGGAGGGTATCAATTGAGGAAAATCCAACATATATGGAGGGTATCAATTGAGGAAAATCCAACATATATGGAGGGTATCAATTGAGGAAAGGGTGAGCTAATGTGGCAAAAATCTGGCTCAGGAATAAGTCACTATTTATATGTGATCTCTAATTTGTCTACCCATGTGCTACATAGTTTAAACCCAAAATGACATACTAGTAGATAGAAAAGTGCAAAGCAAAATCCAGGAAATTCCAATTTTCTCAATTAGCCTCTTTCCCCCCACTACCGCTTTATACATTGTCACAGCTATCTTTAATTTTTTATCTTGGCCATAAAGATATGTTAGTTACAGGTGAAGACAGAAGATGTAAAGAGAGATTCAAATCCCACCCAAATAGACCAGAGGATTTTATTTCTTTTCCAGTTTTAAGGGAAGCAACAAAAGAGATCTACAGGTAACCAGAATTGGGTCTAAGCAGGTGGGGGAACTATGGATTATCTTCTTGTTGTTGTGGTTTGAATGATACCTCGTGAAGGAGTCCATCTCCTGAAATGACCACAATACCATCCCATTCATCTAAAGAGATGCTCTGCACCAGCTCCCGGGCATGATTCTGTCTTTCTGGAGAAGACAAGAATAGGCATAAAATTAAGTAGCTGAACTCCAACTCTGTTTTCTGACTTGACAGTCCGCTTCAGTGTCTGGTCTCCTAGAGACAACTGTGACTTGTCTTTTGTGACAAGGAAGTAGCTATTTTTAAGTATATGGAACGAAGATGCGGTTGCATTAATTACTGAATGGCTGAAGTTATTGCATAGAGCGGTGTGTGACATGCTGCTGTGGATGAAAATCTAGGGCTATAAAGTAAATGGCTGTAATTTCCACATTTAGGTGAACAATTAATTCTAATCATATTTTAGCGATTACACAAACCTTTGGGCGAGGTGCATTGTGTTTATGACTTTACATGCAATGTCAGCAGCAGGGGGCATAATTATTCTCAGTGGTGCTGGAGAGAAGGACAGAAGTGGAGGGGAAATTGTGTTTCTTTATAGGTTTCCTAGGAAAGGCTTGGCTCCTCCCCAGCCCCTGCCCCCCACCCAGCAGCCCCACTCTTGTATAAGTGTCTTTATGGACACCCATGTTCTTAAATGTTGCAAGGTCTTCATTTTACTTGGCAAAACCTAGTACATTTCTAGATCATTCTGCCAATGTAGTCAATCCTGCCCTCTGCATAGCCCTGAAGCAAAGGCAGATATAGCAAATTCTAATATCTAATCCTGAATTTTGAGATTTCTTTTCGTTAACCTAATTCATAGATGTTTATGGTTTATGCTATCCAGAATTGTCTATGATGATAGTTTCATTGTTTTCTACAAGAAACCGTGATCCACAAAACAGATCACCTTGTGGAAAAAAAGTATGTTTTATTTTAGCAGAATTTCACTGAATCTCATGGATCCTCTGGCTGCTAGTATTTTCTACATCTTTTTAAAAATATGTGGGCTACCAAGAAGACTTCACATTTTCACTCTGCATAAATCAGTATATCCGACAATGGATGAAAATAGTATTGAGTTTAGCAGCGGGATTTCATATTTTCAAAAATGGGGCATCAAAACTTGTGGCTTTATTTCTTTGCAGAACTGTTGTTTGCAGCCACTTCTACACACGATCTAACAAGATCTAACTTTTGTTTGGAGATTAACTCCACTATCTTTCCAAGGTTAACCTGGTGAAAACATGAATGGTAAACATACACCTATCCTTCTGTTTTGATGAATTTTGAAGCATCTTGGTTCAATTTAGCAATAAAGTAAGTGCACTAACCTTAACCCCCAACACAGAATACAGGTATTCTTCAACAGTTCATTTAGTGACTGTTCCAACTTATAATGGCACTGAAAAAAATATCACTATTTTTCACACTGATGACTGTAGCATTCCCGTGGTCACATGATCAAAATTCAGGCACTTCGCCACTGGCATATATTTATGACAGTTGCAGTGTTCCGGGATCATGTGATCACCTTTTGCGACTTTCTGACAAACAAAGTCAATTGGGAAGCCAGAATCAATTGTCAATTAAAGATTGTCTTCTAACTTAACAACTAGACTGATTCACTTAACAAATGTGGCAAAAAAGCTTTTAAAATTGGGCAAAAGTTACTTAACAAATGTTTCATTTAGCAAAATCAAGAGTAGTCATAAGTCGAGCGCTATCTGTAATAAATTTCATTTCAATAATGTTGGGTTTTCCTCTTCATGTGGGATTTATGCCCAAGGCGGGACTAGAACTCACGGAGTCCTGATTTTTTTTAGTCTGCTGCCTTAACCACTATGAAACTAGTTCAAGTTATGATTGCTCTAGTTAAAAAGGGCAAAGAGTATCATCGTTCTCACCACCACCACTGGCATCCTGGAAAATCAGTCATTGAATATATCCCCATTCTTGTTCTACCCACGATGGATCCAAAACATTATTATTATTATTATTTATTATTATTATTTATTTGATTTATAGACCGCTCCCTCTCCCCGCAGGGACTCGGGGCGGTGCACAGGACTTAAAAACATATATAAATACAACAATAACAATATTTAAAATTAAATTAAATAATTTATCCTGTGCTAAAATTCTTAAAATTTTAAAACCTTTAAAACCCTTAAAACTCTTCCCTACTATCCCTATTAAAACAACCTCAATTTATACTACAGGCTACAATCGGATTCTTTAGGCCAGGCCGGCCTGATGAAAGAAGAAAGTTTTTAACTTTTGGCGGAAGGAGCGGAGGTCCGTGGTTGTTCTAAGTTCGGGGAGTAGGTCATTCCAGAGGGTCGGGCCCACCACAGAGAAGGCCCTTCCCCTGGGTGTCGCCCGCTGGCACTCCCTAGTGGACAGCACCCGGAGAAGTCCCTCTCTTTGGGAGCGGATCGGCCAGAGGGATGTATGAGGCAGAATGCGAACCCTTAAAAGGAATTTTGAAGGTTACGGTTTATTTTCTAGGACAGCTTCTCCCATACTGCTGGTATTCTGATGCATGTGGACTGTGACTCCCAGAATTCCAACTTGCAGGGCCAATGGGACTCTGGGATTAAGGCTAACCCTAAGGCTCCTGGAGGGCACCTCCAAGGAGAAGGCCATGAAGAGAGAAAGCCATTTAGTATTCTTATGGTGACTCCCTTGCCCCCCCCCCCCCCCGGTGGAAGCTTTACCTGTTTGGATCAAGTTGAAGCTGACATCTGCCTCAGCAATCATGGGAAGGATGTGATTCTGACACCACTGCAGTGCGTTACCTTTGCCTCCAATGGGGTTGAGCAAGAGGAGGAGGCGGCGGGAACGTGGAAGTAGATTACAGCTAATCTCTGAAGGGACAAAAAGACAACAGGAAGATTAAGCATTCTGATTTCCAAGGAGCACTGGGGAAATTAGATAGGTAGGTAGGTAGATAGGTAGATGATTGATTGATAGATAGATAGATAGATAGATAGATAGATAGATAGATAGATAGATAGATAGATAGATAGATAGATAGATAGATAGATAGATAGATAAGCTTTATTGTCATTTTTTATTGTGAGCACACTGGCATATGTTAAAAATGAAATTCTGTTGTGGACTCTCAAAAAAAAGTATATATCCATACACGTATATAACACACACACACACACACACACGCACATACTACACACACACTCTGTTCACAGCTTCAAAAATACAGCTGATCATTGCAGGGTGCTCCAGTGAGTACAGGAGGCAAAGCGTGGAACCGTTCAGACCATGCAGTAACTGTTCCAGGTTGCCATTTTGGCCTCCGTGCCTTGTGTTTTCAGCCTCCAAATGCTCCGTTTGAGACCTGTTCAAGGCTGCGGGGATCACCAAAGCACATTGTCACCAATCGCCGTCGAAAAATATGACGCGCAGAGACCAAAAATCGGGTGTGCGGAGGCCTAAAATACAATGCACAGGAGCCAAAAACGGAATGCGTGGAGGCGGTGATATGCTTGGCGATTCCCGCAGCCTTGAACAGGTCTCAAACAGAGCATTTGGAGGCTGAAAACGTGAGGCGCAGAGGCCAAAAACGCAAGCTAAGGAGGGGGCGATGGCCTGTGGCAATCCCTGCAGCTTGGAAATGCGACACGCAGAGGCAGAAGGTTAGGGGGCAGTGTGTGGGCGTGGCTATATTCGGTGTATAAAATGTACCCAAATTTTCACCCTCCTTTAGTGTGGAAAAAGTGTGTCTTTTATAGTCCAAAAAATATGGTATTTATCTTACTCATTGTCCGTTTTGAATTCAGGGTTGATATTATATGGACAAAGCTGTGACTGAATCCAGATGTCCCAAAGGTGCTTTTTAAGAGGCATCTGGACATTCTGATTTTTCTTTGAAGACCTTTCGCTTCCCATCCAAGAAGCTTCTTCAGAGCTGAAGAATCCACTTCTTGGATAAGAAGTGAAACGTCTTCAAAGGAAAAAACAAGAAAGTTCAGTTGCCTCCTGAGAAAGCACCTTTGGGACAACCATGACCTGGATGACTGAGAAACTCCACAGAAGCTGAATCTGGATATTCCGCTTTGGATACCACAAAGCCCCCTCACAGAAAGTAACAAGGAAAACTGGCCATGGAGAGGATGTGTAGCGTCAATGACAATAATGAGGACCCTGCTCAAGCAGCACTTATATGTTGTGTCCTGGATAGAAGGATGTGAGCTAATTCTGCTGTCCTCACCAGGATAAGTAACTATGGACTTATCTTCAACCTAGTGCAAAACTAACGTATAAAATACAAGATCCAGTGCTGTGATAAGGGACTATCAGCAAAAGCTTCTGATATTCTAATCTGTGCACATACCAAAGGTAAGTTAAGTGCATCCTCATACAAGGGTGCAAAGGGCAGGGGAAACTGATTGTTATCAGAGAAGAACAGCCAAGTTTCTAAAGTTTGGTCAAAGTCAACGTTTAGATTTGTAAGAAAGCAATCCTAGGTGCATGTCTAAAAGGGAAAGAAAGTTAGTCAATTACGAGGCTGAATTGATGAAGATCTGCATACAGGGAGCCCTCAAATTGGAACCACAACTGAATCCAAAATTTCCATTGCTAAGACAGTTGTTATGCAAGTCTGGCCCCATTATACCACTTTTCTTGCCACAGTTAAGTGAATCATGGCAGTTGTTAAGTTAGTAACACGGTTATTAAGTGAATCTGGTTTCCTCATTGACTTTGCTTGTCAGAAGGTTGCCAAAGGTGATCACGTGACCCAGGGACACTCCAACTGACCCACATATGTGCTAGCTGCCAAGCAAACAAAATCTGATTATGTGACCATCGGGATGCTGCAACGTTCTTAAGTGTAAAAACTAATCATAAGCCATTGTGACTTTGAACTGTCACTAAATGTATGGTTGCATATTGAGGATTATCTGTACAGTATTACATTCACTATGGCAGGGTTGTCAAACTTGTGGCTCGTGGGCCGGATGTGTCATGTGCTGGCACCGCCCCAACCCAGTTTAGCAAAGGGAGTGGTGGAAAGTCCCAATATATATCATGTGACTCCATCATGACGACGCAAGTTTGACACCCATGAACTATGGGATATCTTCCTACAATGCAAGGGAAAGCATCCCATCACTTCAGCATTTGCTCAGTTAAACTAGCTAAATTCACATTTTAGGAAGCAGAATCTGTTGTCTGGTGAAGGCATGAAGAATCTGCTGTCTCATGAAGGAATCTAAAAATGCCAGCATGGTAGTTATAATCCTTTCATATTGTGCACGCTTCCTGCTCAAATTCCACCCACGAGATAAAAGCAGCTTTTCAAACCGCAGGCAAGTTGGAATGACAGATTAATGCTGAAAATTGAAGCCTGCAGTTCCAAATAACTCGCCTTCTCAGGATCTACAGCTAATCTGCTAATTTTAGGCCACAGACACTCAGCATTACAACACTGCAACCTCACAGCATTTGAAAGCTGCCTGAACGGTATTTTTCAGTACTTTGGCATAAATAATGACCTTTCATGCAGTTAGTTTGATCTCTGAGGGTGCTACAAGACTGGCTGCACGCACCAAATTGTATTGTATTTACACCCATGGATCTATAGATCTACAAATGTACTGATGTATCTGTATGCACGACTGTTAAAAAAACATGAGCCTCAATCTAATGCAAGGTGAAGGCATTTAAGAATTGTGGACTTCAATTCCCAGAATCTCCCAGCCAGCATGGCTGCCTGGGGAATTCTGAGAATTAAAGTTAACAGGTATTAAAATTTTTAAGGTTGGACACCTCTGCTCCAGAATCTGGTTTCCCAGATTCTTATTGTCTCCAGCTCCATTGTGACTGTTGGTTTAACTATTCTGACTTTTATTATCCTGATCTTATATTAATCTATTATTGATTTTAGGGAGGAAGGTAAATTTATTTATTTATTTGGATTTATTGACCGCCCCCTCTCTCCGAAGAGACTCGGGGCGGTGTACAGGAATTTAAGAACATATACATATAACAAATTATAAATAATTAAAACTAAATTAAATGTTTTACCCTTAATCTCCCCCTTATTTCTCCACTACACTATCCATTGATACCAGAGGTTGGTTGATTCTGGTTCAGCCCAGTTCAGCTGAACCGGGAGTGGAATTCAGGCCTGGGTCGCAGAACTGGCAGTGACCCACGCCCCTGAACTTGTTCCCTCACCACCGCTGGGTCACCACCATGTTCTTTTCTGGTGACTGCGCGTGTGCAATTCACTGTAAATTGTTCTGCACATGTGCGAAGAACAATTTACTTTGAGCAGCGCACATGCACGCACCGGTAGTAAAATCAGTAGCAACCCACCCGATTGATAATTATTCTTAAATCCAAGAAAACAAAACCACCATCTTCAGTTCTTTGATGTCAAGTATGAATTTGCTAAGAACCAGTTAAGGTAGTGGTTAGGTCATTATGCTCAAAACCAGGAAACTGTTTAGGTCATGTCTTGCCCGAGGCAAAATGTTAATATTATTTTGATTTCAGCTGTCATCTATTCCAATCCTCCCTTTTTAATAATGTATTCAGTGTACAACTCAATAAACATGGGATTGAGGTGTGTCCTCATTTCATTCCCTTCCCTAAATCATCCATTTCTCCAAATTTAGTTTGTTAGCAGATGTTCTTTTTCCATAATGAGCTTCTTCATAAGAACAATAAAATCTTCCAATAAGTTCATCAGCCATCATTCCACATTTCAATATGATTGCCACCATTCATTCTGTGCCATTTTATACCTTAGCATTTGTATTTATACATCAGTTGTATGTCATTAACATTGATGTATTACTTTTAACTTGTAAATGTTAACCTTGTTTTTTAATGTTGCTTTTAACTATGCTTTTAGTTGTGTTTTATACTATTTTATTTGTAAACTACTCCGAGTCGCTTAAGGGTCATTTAAGAGGGCTGTGAAAATATTTACGGACCCCTGGCATCCTGGACATAAATTGTTTCAGCTCCTACCCTCAAAATGATGCTATAGAGCAGGGGTCCCCAACCTTTTTTTCACAGTTTCATTTTCAAGAAAATTCTGCGGACCGGCTGGCGTAGTGGAAGAGCGGGAGGGACAGGGGGACAGGTGGCGCATGCGCACGCGGGGGGGAATTGGCTCACTTGGCGCTCTAGGGCCTCCAACGGCGCGAACGGCCGCGCCTGCGCTCTCCCGCATCTGGCGTGCGCTCTGCCCAGGGGGCTGCCCCCTCCTCCCTCCTCCTCTTCTCCAGCCCTGCGGCCCGGTTTCTATCAAGTCACGGACCGGCATCGGTCCGCGGCCCGGGGGTTGGGGACCCCTGCTATAGAGCACTGCACACCAAGACAACTAGACACAAGAACATTTCCCCCTAAATACCATCACTCTGCTAAACAAATAATTCCCTCACCACTGTCAAACCATTAACTAAGGCTGCATTATTATTACTTCTCATCGTTCCTATCACCCATCTCCTCCAATTTATGACTGCATGACTGTAATTTTGTTGCTTGTATCCTTACAATTAATATTGATATTGTTTCCTGATTGCTTATTTGTACCTTATGACTATCCTTAAGTGTTGGACCTTATGATTCTTGACCAATATATCTTGTTTTTTTATATACACTGAGAGCATATTGGCCAAAGACGAATTCCTTGTGTGTCTAATCACACTTGGCCAATAAAAAATTCTATTCTATTCTATTCTATTCTATTCTATTCTATTCTATAGGAGATGAGCGGTATAGAAACTTGTTAATTAAAAGATTCTATATTTATCCTGTACGTTGCCCAGAGTCACACTGCCTGAGTAGGGCAGCCTTACACATCCTTATATAAATAAACAGCCTTGTTCTTGTGAAGAAAACAAAGATGTTTTCTTGCTCTTTATTTATTTATCCTGTGTTAGCTCTCTGCTATGACATTCTCTATTTTTCTGAATCCTGCCTGGCTATTTAGCACTTCTTTCTCAGTGCATTGTGTATTCTTCTCTTAAGTTCTTCACTGAAATTTGACTTCCATGAAGAATTAGTTCAATAACATGCATACTTTTTTGTATCTCATTTCTTTGGTATAGATATATATGTAAGACTGTATATTATCCAATTTCTTGGTTGCACGGATTTGATTCGCATATAGTTGATATAGGGAGGTTAAATTTTTAATTCTTTTGCACTGATGTTATCTAGTTTGGGTAATGAAATGTCTGTGAGAAAACAACCAAGCTCAGAGATCACCAAGGACCCAGATATTTTTCTTGAAACTTAACACATTCAATAGAAATTTATCTGAACTTTGTGGTTTCTTATTTGATAATAGATAATTTACTTAATTCTTACATGACAATAGTTTGATAGAGCAATTGTCTATTGTACCTTATTTCTAAGGGTTGTCACTTATATTGTTGAATATAATATCTCTCTGCCTATGATTCTGTCCTCCTGTCATTTCTTTTGTGAAGCATTTTATACTATAGTACAGTTAGTCAAGTTACAACTATAATGAAGCCTGCCCACTATGGCCATAAGTTATGAAGTGTATAAAGTAGTCATTTGACCAACCTGATTTTAATGACCTTTTTTTGTGGCAGTCATAAAACAGACCAATTGTTTGCTGTAGGTGTGATTTTGCCAAAAACTGGAAATAAATACCATTTTTTTGGCAAAATGGTTGTAAAACACATTAGTCATGTGACTAATGGGGCTCTATGATTGGCTGTATATGAGCCTGGTTGCCAAGTGTCTGAAGTATGGTCACGACCAGCAGATGACCTTTGGAACTTTGAACCTGGGTCGTAACTACCTCCTCCCTGATAGGTTCAACGAAACTTCAAATAGTTGCTAAGCAACTGGTCCTAAGATAAGGATTACCTGTATTTTCATCTTTCATTTGCTCCTAAAGAGATAATTAGAGTATTCTTGAGATTCTTTCTTAGTTGTAGTATTTTTAATCTTCAAACCATCTTATTTTCTGTTGTTTTTCTCCATTTGCAAACATTCTTGGAAAGAAATGATGGATATTTCTTTCCTTCTCCTTTGTTACTTTCTGTTGGAAATCTACACTGATCATTATCCTGTTTTGGTTTATCCAAGACTTTTGCCCTCCATCTTTCTTCAGCTATCATGATATGTCGTTCTGAAACCCATTTGAATTTTTCTTCTTCAAAATTTTTGAGATTCCCCCCCTTCAACTTTTAAAGTATATCTAATTTCTTCCTTACTATTCATCTCATAATTTAACCCTAGTGAATCTGCTTTTAATTGATCTTAGAATTTGATTAGATATCTTCCAAGTCAAAGCTTGTTTAATCAGTTTTGGTAATAATACCTGAAAATATTCTGACTGATTTGCACTTTTCCAAATTTGATCCCCATTTGTTTCCCTTATGTGTGTGTATTGTCAAATATTTATGTTTTTTGAAGCAAGTATTGACAATATTGCATTTACTTAATTTACTTCAGTACTTCCATTTTCTTTCATTTTACTCCGATCACCACGGGGGGGGGGGGGGGGTTACTGCATGCTTTCCTGATGTTTTATTTAGTTCAACTTACAATTTCTTGCACCTGACACAACCCTTTAACTTCATAGTATCTTTCTTTTGCTCAATTACCGTATTTATTCGAGTATAACGCGCACACGTGTATAACGCGCACCCCCTAATTTTCGATTTAAAATCGGTATAAAATTTTGTTTCACTTTTTCTCGGCTCAGACCAAGCATTGTAAGTGACAAACGTTGTTGAACACGTGCGGCCATGATAAAAATCGTTTATAACGCGCACCCTCGTTTATAACGTGCACCCTCGTTTATAACGCGCACCCAAACTTTGAGTTGTTTTTTTGGTAGAAAATTTTGCGCGTTATACTCGAATAAATACGGTATGTATTTCACTCAGTGAACATTTCACTTAAAGACTGATAACTGGAACATAAATCAGTTGCTAAATGTGAAGTGGGTGTAATTTCTTATGAAAATTCAATATTTTTTCCTCAGTAATTGGAGGACTGTTTTCTGACTTGAAGGTCTTCTCATCTGGTACCCAAACTTGTCTAAATAGTTTATAATCATAGAGTTTTCTTGCTAGCAGGCTCTGGCTGTTTTCTAGGAAGCTACATTTGGCTATGACATCAGCATTGTAGAATATTCTACTTCACAAGATGAGAATGATTTCATAGCTTCTGAAGGTCCTTCAAGATTATGCCAGAACTTTGAGAACCCCAAAGGACAGGTGAATTAGTGGGATGGCTGTTTTTATAGCTTTTAAATTTTCTAATAATTGTTCACCATACTGATTTTAGATGCTTGTTGTTTTAGTTTTGTTATGCCCTGCCCACTTATTTCTTATAACGTGGGTTGTTATATAAATTAGAAAAATAAAAGAAAAATGTAACAGCAATTTATTGCTGCCTTTATCAGAGTTGACTTTGGAATTTCTTCTTCTAAATGGGATGGTTGTTTGTATGGTTGCAGAGTCTCATCGTGCATATTAGTCTGGTAAAAAAATATTTTTAAAGTTTATTTAAGAATTACCGTAGATCTGGACTACACATATCTTGAATTTTGAAGGCAATACTGATGGAAACTATGCACCATAGAGAGCTCTTATAAAATGCAAGGGCAATTTATTACCTTTTACATGATTTAGAGATTTGGCATTTGTATTGAGAACTTGCTGATCTAGGCCATGTTATGCTAGCAAAAGGTCAAATATTGGCTCTGGCTACTATTCATTAACTATATAATTAAATTTTATAGAGATATAAATCTTCAGAAGCACAAATATGCACAACACATTAGGCAATTACATATTGGTATTTGCCAAAATTTTATATAATCAGGCTTTGAAGATCATAGAAATAATTATTTATTCAACTTTAGCTACTGCCCTCAGCAGAGGTTTAATGGTTATAATCTGTAATAAAATCTCCAAAGTATAACCAATCAAATAAAAAATACATCAAAAAATACATCACAAAAGAACATGAAAAATGTGTTCTAACAACAGCAAGAAATAAATAACTAGTTGGATGTATTCAAATGTCAAAAGTCCTCTTGAATAATTCTGGCTTTAATACTTTCCTAAAATCATACAGTTTAACCCTCTGGCTGGTGCAGGATTGAACTGTCAAAGAAAACATGACAGATGGCCAACCTATTTCTATAATGGTGATTTAATAAGCCAACCTGGACTTGTGGATTTCAACTCTCAGAATTATCTAGCCTGCCATGAGGCATTCTGCGAGTTAAAATTAAAGTCCGCACATCTTAAAATTGCCAAGGTTCCATCCACGGTTCTAGATGGAAACGTATCCCAAATTTTGACTTTTTATCATGCTGTCTAAGTGCAGCAATCTAGCACAATTCAACTTAAATAAAAGCCTGTTGCTCTGTAATACACCAACAGCAAGTAAGGACATTTGCAGAATGCCACAAAGCATGACATCCTATCATTCCCCAAACTCCTGTCAGATGAGAGAAAGATAGCTTTTTAGGATGATGCTGGTTTGTGGAAGAAACTCTTTCCAATATTTATTCGGATGCACAGAATGTAACAATAAGGGTGAGAACTGAATAGGCACTTAAGTCTTTGAGAAGCAAAATTAGGTTGGTGCTTCAGAGACAAGGGCCAAGGTAAAGAAATGAGTGGGGCCATACATAATAATCAGACCTCCAAACATTAATGGATATTATAATTATAATATATAATTATTCTGTTTAATAAGTTTCCCCATTTCTAGAGTTAGGCCAGGGATCTGCAACCTTAAACACTCCTTAAACAAAGATCCATTTGGACCCGTTTCCCACAGAAAAGACTGGGAGTCACAAAACCTGGCTGGGCGTGGCCAACTCAACATCACTCCCACCCAGTCACATGTCCCCAGCCATGCTTATCCAGGTTTTGTGGCTCCTAGTATTTTCTGTAAGAAATGGTCTCTCTCTCTCTCTCTCTTCCCTTCCCTTCCTTTCCTGTTTTTCTCTTTTTCCTCTTCCTTTCTTTTCTTTTTTTCTTCCTTTTCCTTTTCTCTCCTCTCTCTTTTTCTTTTTCATCTATCATTCTCTCCCTACATCATTTTCTCATTTCTCTCTTTCTCCCCTTTTCTCTCATTTCTCTCTGTCTCTGTCTCTCGCACATTCATGCATGCATGCATGAGTGGGGATACCCTCGCAATGCTGCCCATGGCATTGATTGGAATGTGTCCTCCAGGCGGCTTTAAATCTTGCATGGGGGACTTTGGGCACCTGTAAGATGCTTTTCAATCAAAGTTGGTGGCGGTGCTGCTCAGCTGGAGGAGTAAAGAAACTCAGGGCAGTGGGAAAGCCTGAACTGAGCGCGGGTTTGTGAGGTTTGGCATGATCAGGCTCAGAGAAAGCTAGAGCACCATCACCAAAGACACTCACCCATCAGCGGGTCAACCCACCTGTTCCACGCGCCTTCACTGCGCTTTGGCCAAGCCCAGCCCCTTGCTTGAGGAGGGTAGCCCTGCTTATGTGCACCCTCACAGCCGGCCAGGGTGTTGCGTGAGGAAAAGGAGGGTTGTATTCAGGTAAGCTGCCACCACAGTTTGTGATTGCTCTTCAGCTGTGGGCCTGTCTCTCTTTCTGTCATACCCTCCTCCCGGATCCCATTCCCATCCTGCCAGTCCTCATGTTAGTGAGGTTGGTGTTGGCCATGGCCATGTTGGGCCTTTGTCTTGAGGCGGAGAGCAGGTTGTGCAACTGGATTTGCAGGGAGCCACAGGAGAGGGGTTAAAGAGCCACATGTGGCTTCAGAGCCATGGAAGACATCCAAGTTAGGTAATCACTAGAGACATTGTGTTCTACTTTGACTTTCATCAGAGTTGAAAAAACCTTTACCCAAGAAATGACAAGTGAAATCCACTCTCTCCTTTGTACATAGCATCCTTCTGCTAGTTCCTTTAAGGCAGGCATGTCCAAAGTCCGGCCCGCGGGCCATTTGCGGCCCGGGGGTCGGTTTAATACGGCCCTCCAACAGCCCTCCCTGCTCTGTGTAAATGTGGCCCTCCCTTCCTCCCTCTGTCTCTGGGGCTGTGTGGCTGGGAGGGAGGTGGACGTGCGGCCCCAGAACGTGCGCTTGGTGCCTGCCGGAGGGAGCCGCGATGGAGCTGCAACCGGCTTCCCTGCCTGACGCCCCTGCTGGGCGACCTGCCGGGCGACAGCCTCGGTGGTGCTTAAGATGACGGTAGCCTTGGGTGCTCGCACAAGGTCGCCCGGCAGGTCGCCCGGCAGGTGCGTCAGGCAGGGAAGCCGGTCGCGTCTCCATCGCGGCTCCCTCCGGCGGGCACCACGGCTTACGTTCTGGGGCCACGCGTTCACCTCCCTCCCAGCCACGCAGCCCCAGAACGTGCAGCTCCTGCCGCACAAGGTCGCCCGGCAGGGGCGTCAGGCAGGGAAGCCGGACGCACGGCCTCAGAACGTAAGCCGTGGTGCCTGCCGGAGGGAGCCGCGATGGAGCCGCGACCGGCTTCCCTGCCTGACGCCCCTGCCGGGTGACAGCCTCGGTGGTGCTTAAGATGACGGTAGCCTTGGGTGCTCACCCCGCCTGCTCCCTCGCCCGCTGCGGGAGGAGGCATCCGTAACCTCCGGCATACCGGCACTTCTGCTGCTTCCCGGGGTGGGGGAGAGGAGGAGAGCGGAGAGAGGGAGTGACTGACAGACACAGAGAGAGACAGAAGGGGAGGGAGGGAAAATCAGAGAGACAGACAGAGACAGAGAGAAAGAGAGGGAGGGAGAGAGACGGAGAGAGACACAGATAGAGAATGACACAGGGAGGGATTGAATCGGAGACAGACGGGGAAAGAGGGAGAGACAGACATACAGAGAGAGGGAGGGAGGGAGAGAATCAGAGAGAGTGACACACACAGAGACAGGGAGAGACAGAGAGAGGGAGGGAGAGACAGATAGATAGAGACTGATTAAGTGAGTGAGTGAGAGACAGACAGACAGACAGACACACACACAGAGTGACAGCGAGAAAGAGAGAAAAAGAAAGAGAAAGAGAGAAGGAAAGAAAGAGAAAGAGAAAGAAAGAGACAGAAAGAGAGACAGAAAGAGAAAGAGAGAGAGAGAGAGAGAAAGGAAGAGGAAGAGAGAAAAAGGGAAAGAAAGAAAGAGTGAAAGAGAGAGAGAGAGAAAGAAAGAGAGAGAGACAGAAAGAAAGAGAGAGAGAGAAATGGAGAGAAAGAGAGGAAGAAAGAGAGAGAAAGAGAGAGAGAGAGAGAGAGAAAGGGAGACAGAAAGAAAGAGAAAAAGAGAGAGAGAGAGAAAGAGAGAGAAATGGAGAGAGAGAGAGAGGAAGAAAGAGAGAGAGAGAGAGAAAAAGAAAGAGAGACAGAAAGAAAGAGAAAAAGAGAGAGAGAGAGAGAGAGAGAAAGAGCGAGAGAAATGGAGAGAGAGAGAGGAAGAAAGAGAAAGAGAGAAAGAGGTAGGTAAGTTTTTTAAAAAATTATTTTCAATACAGTGTGAAAACTCAACTGTCAGTTGATGTTAATGTTATGAAATGAAAAGTATGTCATTTGCAATTAACTTGGCATAAAATAATTTATTTGCATTTAATTGTAATGGTTCAAAGAATGTTCGGAAAAATGTTCGGCCCTCCACCATGTTCACTTCATCCAATCTGGCCCTCTGAAAAAAGTTTGGACACCACTGCTTTAAGGTGACCTTACCCAATTTCCTACATTCCAGATATACAGGCAGTCCTGGATTTATGACTACAATTGAGCCCAAAATTTCTGTTGCTAAAGGAGACATTTCTTAAGGGAATTTTACCCCATTTTACAACCTTTTGAGTTATAGTCATTAAGAGGGGTACTTAATGCTATGAACTTGGTTGTTTTCCTGCAGATATTTTATTACTCAAACTATGATGATATTGCCTAGTTTGGCTAATGAAACGTATGCAAAAAAAAAAGCAAGACCAAGCTCAGAGAGCACCAAGGACCCTTCATTTCAACCCTGAGCAATACATGTTTTTCTTTATTAGTGCAGCTAGGTGAATCATTGCAACTCTTAAGTTAGTAACACAGTAGTTAAGTAAATCTGAATTCCCATTGATATTGCTTGTCAGAAGGTAACAAAAGGTGATTGCGTGACCCAGGACACTGCAAGCGTCATAAATATGAATCAAATGTCAAGCATCTGAATTTTGATCATGTGACCAGGGGGATGCTACAATACAATGGTTGTAAGTGTGAAAAATGGTTTTTTAGTGCTATTTGAATAGTCACTAAACAAACTGTTGTAAGTCGAGGACTACCTATATTGGACTTCAACGCTCATCATTCCCAGCCTGGTTCTAATGCTAGAAAGCCAAGCAGGAGAAACTTACTTAAAGCAAAACTAAATGCAGAGATGTAATACAGGTAATCCTTACATACAGCCATTTATTTAATGAGGGTTCAAAGGGCACTGAAAAAAGTGACTTACGACCACTGTTCACATGTACAACCGTTGCCAGCATCCCCACGGTTACCAGACCAAAATTCAGGCACTTGGCAACTGACTCATATTTATGACGCTTGAAGTGTCCTGAGATCATGCAATCACCTTTGATTACCTTCTGAGAAGCAAAGTGACTTATAACTGCTTATCACACTTATGATTATTGCAGCATCCCCGTGGTCACATGATCAAAATTCGGACACTTGGCAACTGGCATGTATTCATGACGGTTGCAGTGTCCCGAGGTCACATGACCACCTTTTGCGACCTTCTGACAAGCCAAGTCAATGGTAAAGCCAGATTCCCTTAACCACCATGTTACTAACTTAACGACTGTGGGGAAGTAAGGTTACAAAAGGGGGCAAAACTCACGTAACAACATGATCTTGCTTAGCAACAGAAATTTGGGGCTCAGCTGTGGTTGTAAGTCGAGGACTACCTGTATTGAGAGGAAGGGAGATTGTGCTCTCTTTTCTTGGCCTGCTTTGTTGGGTAAAGAGGGGCACTCCTGCACCGAGAAAGCCTCCAAGCTGAAAAGTGAACGGGGCCGGATCCCCATAAAATACAAGAGGGTGTTTGTTTCATTTGTCCTTTACAGCTGCTGTGGGAAAGAGCCACAACCCAGAAAGCGGCTCCTTGCACTGAAAGACTGGTGACACTGCAAATGAGTGTCTGGCTCCAATCTGAAGGGCTCCTGTGGAGTTTCTCACCATTAAACTGCAATGCCAGCAGCTCTGTCTGGGATGCGGAAAACGGAACACTCCCAGGATTAGGATTCTATGGTGGAATCTTGGCTTGTGTCACTCCCCACAATGCATCTGTGCCTTTTAATATCTCCCAGGTAATCTTGGGCCACGTTGCATAGCAGTTGGGGAGTGTAGTGCAACACTTTCCAAAGGCAGAACAAAATGTTCCTGTGTTTGTTTACAGGTTGTCCTCATCTTAGCTTGGTCCGCAAGTTCCAATGATTACTCCCTCCGCAGTCACGTGACCCCAAGCATTTGGCAAAAACTGGCCCATAGTGAACCGTTATTTTGGTTAACGAGTGAGGCAAGAAAAGGTTCTGAAATCAGATCAGTTGTGTGAGTGACCAGATTTATAATTGTCATGATTTCAAACTGTGATGCGCAGGCACCATTACAGTCGTATGTTGAGGACTACCTGTATTATTACCATTACCGTGCTTCCCTGAAAGTAAGGCAGGGTCTTATTTTCTTTTTGACCCCTGAAATAAACACTTGGGCAGCGTTGCCGGTGCTGCCGGCGTGAGGTGAGTCAGTGGAAGACATTCCCAAAAATAAGACCTAGTGCCCTTTTTTGGTGGCAAAAATATATATATAAGACCAGGTCTTAGTTTTGGGGAAACATGGTATAAACTGCTTCATAGCACTCTCTAAGTAATTTATAGAGTCAGCATATTGCTCCCAACAATCTGAGTCTGCATTTTACCAACTTCAGAAAGATGGAAGGCTGAGTCAACCTTGAGCCAGTCAGAATAGAACTGCTAGCAGTCGGCAGAATTAGCCTGCAAATAGTGCATTCTAACCAATGTGCCATAACACCTCTGTTGTGATATTATTTAATTAAAAATTATTTAGTAATTAATTGAAGATTTATTTGAAATATTTGTAGGCAATGCAACCTCAAAATATGGTTCACACAACACGACTAGAATTAAGACATAGGGCAATATCCTAAAATGCAAAGTCCATAGAACTGAAGATAACTGGACTCAAATTTCCAGATAATGTTCAGCAGCTGACTTGTGCATATGTTCAAAGGATAGGATAGTCTCTCTGTCTCTGGGGTTTTATTGGGGTTTTATAATATAGCTTAGTTTTAATGGGAATTTTAGCGCAGGTTTAGATTTAATTTATTTTTAATGAAATGTTTATATGTATTTATTGTTTTACTGTGCCTGTGCACCGCCCTGAGTCCCTGTGGGGAGAGGGTGCGGTTTAGAAATATTAAAATTATTATTATTATTAAAAGCAGAGGAGCAATAAAGATCTGAGGCAAAGTCCAGGGACATGAGATGACATAAAAGTTCAATTACTTCTTCTCAGTCACTGGTATCTCATCTTCTGGTTACCTGAGGAAATTTCATTAGATATTTTGTTTAAGGATGAAGGAATCCCCAGAAACTTGGTTCTGACTGAATGAGCTTTATTTTTATTGATTTATTAATCACATTTACATGGCTACCCATCGCACAAGAAGTGACTCTGGGCAGCTTTATCGCAAGATATAAGAAATTTATGGGGTGGAGATGAGATGCAGGAGCAGAAATAACCTGGATCAAATGAAGGTAAGGATGATTCACACATCCAAGTACATCTAAACTAACCAGATAGACAAATCAAACAGCTATTTCCTATAATAATTTAATTCCTTATTATGGTATCTTACTAAACCAATCTGTTATAGAACACAACTGAACTCACAAATCCTACTAAACTACACCACATGCCCAAATAATGCCACTGAAGGTCACTAGTTAAGCAATTTTAATGCAACACAACTTTTTGTTGCTCTCCCACAAGATCAGGAAACACACTTCAAGATGCTTAATTCCTATACAGGTAGTTTTTGTCTTAGAACTATTCATTAGGATCTTTGCAGCATTTCCATGAGCCCGTAATGAAATTCAGCCACTTGGCAATTGACTCATATTTATGACAGTTGCATAAATATCACCTTTTGTGACCTTCTGACAGGCAAAGTCAATAGAGAAGCCAGATTCACTTAACAATTGTGTTGCTAGGTTAACAACTACAGTGATTCACTTAACAACTACAGTAAGGTAGGTCATAAAAGGGGATAAAGTTCACTTAACAACTGTCTTGCATAACAATAGAAATTTTGGGCTTAATTGTTTATTGTGAGTCGAGGTCTACCTATAACTTTACACATTTACACCCTCTTCAATAAACCAGCAATTTTATTTAATGAAGTGCAGTTCCTACTCAGAAAAAAATGTGGGTTCTGCCACTCTCCACTTTATATGATGTGCACAACCGAACAACATTTCCATTCCTGGTTTCTTTTTCTCAAATGTCCCCTCCATATAAACCTCCATATAATCCAATGGGTCTGGATAAAGTTGTAGCCCAAATGCCACTGTCCCTGAGCCCACCAAGAAGCTCTCTCAAGGCACAATATACAAAGCAAGAGCAAAATGTTTTATGGATCTATACTTAGGGATTCAGTAATTCTTCCAAGGACAGAAAATGCACAAGAGATGCAAACCTTTCAAAGGTTGGCAGCAACTAGCAGCTCTTAATGTGACAGAAATGGAAACTCTCCTGGAGACTATGAGGAGAATCCCATCAATAATGCATAGAACTGAGTGCAATCAGTTCGATCCCCCTCAAGTAACTGAACTATCCCCATGTATTATATAGAGACAATTTAATTATACCGATCCCCATAGACAATATGATTAAATACAATTGAACTTAAATGCTGTTTTCTCTTCATGCTGGCAATGCCCACATCTTTCCTGCTGGCCTCTGCTATTTCTCTGCATGCCACACAAAGATCAAGAGCAATCCTTGTGTTGTGTATTTTGGAGACTAGAGAAAGGAGGTGCCAATGGGCTCTTCCATCAAAGTTCTGCTTTATGGTCCATAAGTAGGCGTAGCCCTCATTTAATGTTTGTTCAGTGACTGTTCAGTTATGATGGTACTGAACAAGTGGTAGTTATGAACAGTCCTCAAAGTGTTCCAACAGATCCAGTGGACACTTGATCAAAATCTGGGCACTTGGCATCTGGCTTGCACTTATGACAGTTGCAGCATCCCACAGTCAAAGGATTGCCATTTGTGCAAACTTCCCACTCAACCAGTCAATGGAGAAGCCAGCAGGGAAAGCCACAGGTTGTTCCAATAGGCTGCTTGCACTCTCCCACACTTGGCACCCATCGCCCACAATCTCCCTGCCCTTTGCTTGCCCCCTCACCTCCTCCCTTGCCTCACAGGAAGCCATTACCTCCTTGTTGGCCTGCATGGAGATCATTTAGAGCAGGGGTCCCCAACCTTTGCAACTTTAAGTCTGAAGGACTTCAGCTCCCAGACTTCTCCAGCCAGCAAAACTGGCTGGAGAAGTCTGAGAGCTGAAGTCCTTCAGACTTAAAGTTGCAAAGGTTGGGGACCCCTGATTTAGAGGACTTGCTTAATGATCTGCAATCCTTGCTGAACAACCACAACAGGGAATGTCAGAACTGCTGCCGTTAAGCGATGCGGTCACACGAAGTTGTGCTTTACCACTGTATCACTGAGCGATGGAAATGTCAGTCCCAATTATGTTAACCGAGAAGATGAGACACAACAATCCTGTGTTGTAAGCCAGGGGTCTCCAAACTTGGCAACTTTTAAGACTTGTGGACTTAAAAGGCTGGCTGAGGAATTCTGGGAGTTGAAGTCCACAAATCTTGGAAGTTGCCAAGTTTGGAGATCATTGTTCTAATCTTTTGGGACCACTCTCCACTATAGGGTTTAGGTACCAGTTGTGCAGTGTTGAGGACTTACACCATCCCTTAGGCTTTACCATGATTGTGGGAACCCATGTGGAGACCTATTAGTAGTCTCTCTGTGTTTGCATGCCTATGTGTACACACAACGGAGAGTATCAGGATAGAAACGGTTCTCAAACAACTTCTCACCTATATACTGGAACTTCGGTGGCAGAATGTTACATACAATATCGTAAGTACTGCTAGCATAACAGGGTTTCCCTCATTATAGTGCAATAATTATAAGGCTGAGTTATTTGGCACTTTGTTGGTAATGATTTATAGGTATTCTTACAGCATACACAGGTGTTCCAAGGTAGCTTTCCACTGGCAAGCTTCAACGAAGTTGTGTCACTATGTAATTCGGTCTACATTCTTGACCTATAAAATGTATCTACTGATACAGCTTCTCTTGTATGCTTTGCTGTACAGATTTTAGCTTAGAGGGACACCTGCCCTCGGGATTCATTTGTATTTTGATTAGGTACATAAAGAAAAATACCAACTAACTCTTAAAGTACTGCTTTTTCTCCCCACTCTTATCCTCCATAAACCTTTTCCAACTTGACTGAGCAGCTTAAATTCTTCAGTGTTTTTTTTTTTTTTACTTCACTTGAAAAACACACTTTTGGTACAAAAGCAGAGCTGACAGATTTTCTGTCAATGGAAATGATATATCGAAAGAGCCTGTAGGTTGAATCCCTGGTGCAAAACAACCCTTTAGATTTTATCCTGTCCCACAAAAATCTTCTGGATGAGGAGAACAGAGCAAACAAGTCTAAGAATCTGGAGAGCGAATGAAAATTCTTAAACAATAAAAGAAAAGTTGTTTATCATCATTTGAAGGAAGCACCCGAAGCACAAATCCTACATCACACAGTAAGGAAGAAACCTGTATGATGTGGGAGGGTTTTTTTTTCCTGCCAGGCCACCCTTCTTCCACAAAATCACTAACCACACCAGGAAAGCAATCATATAACTTTTCTAGCAGTAAATGCATTCAGCCACCCATTAGCAAAGGGTGATGCGTGACACATAAATTCCTGGCCACTTTCGAACTAAAATGAATGGGGGAGACTGTGTGTTTTCAGACAAATTCCCTTTTAATACCAACCCTCCTATGCAATGTTCAGCACTTCCTCTGCAGTTTTTTAATTGCTGGTACAGCTGTCTGTGTTTAATGCATCATCATCATGATCCTTTAGAAAGCCTGCTCTTTCTCCTAGTACACAAACTCTGAAAGCAAGCACTTGTATTCTAGGAGAGCATATAGTTCTGTACAAAAAGTACTGCAACTTATGGAGCAGCAATTATTTGGACTTGGTTCCTGAGAATTCTTCTTGCAGTCATCTGATTCATGACTTCTTTGTGGAATGTGCAAACCAGATGCAAAACGAGGCCAGAAAGCTGTATTTGTATGTTCTTCGTCCTTAAAAGAAAAAAAGGTTACCCTCTAGTTTTAGCTAGCGCTGAATCAGGCACTGCCAGGCTAAACAGCATGTTGTGAACTGTGAAGTCTCGGAGAACATTTAAACTTGCCACAAACAGGCTCTGATTAGACAGCAATGGGCAACTGTGGCCCCCTTACAATCTGTGGACTTCAACTCCCAGAATTCCTGAGCCAGCCACACTGCCTCAGGGATTCTGGGAGTTACAGTCCACAGGTCATAAAGGGGCCACAGTTGTCCACCCCTGGTTTAGGGGTTAAACACTCAGCCATTTGGGGACAACAATTGTCTTAGGAGATTCTCAGTCATCCAGGCCATAGCTATCTCAAGAGTGCTTTTTTTCAAAAGGCAACTGAGCTGTGTTTTTTTCCTTGAGAAAGAAGTTGTTTTGCTTCTCATCGAAAAAGCTGCATCAATTGTGACTGGATGGTTGGTGTGGGGTATGGAAGGACAGGTTCTGACAGGATGGTGGGAAGGGGATGGAAGGATTATATTTCTTGGCAGTCATCTGGTTGTTAGCAGTCTCTCTAAGAGCCATTGAGGCCATCCTGGGGGGTGGGGGGGGTAGTGATGTTTATTCCTTTTTTATAAAGGTATTTCATATAATCTCCTCTTGGAGTTAGCAGCTTTTAAATCTCTTCCTTGAACTTTTGTAATTTCAGATGCACAGCTCTAACTCAAGTAATCATTCAACTATTAGTATTGATGTGAGTCAATAGCCCAGGTATCAAACTGGTGGCCCAAGGGCTGGAGGCATCATGCACAGGCCAGCCCCATGCCAGCTCCACAAAGGAGAAAAACATCACGAAACATCATGTGATAGTAACGTTGACACCCGTGTTGTAGCCAATACTCATGCTTTCATAACTTTTCATTTATTTGCCACTAGCCGTACCTGGCCACGTGTTGCTGTGGCCCAGCCTGGTTAAATGGCCAACCAATCTGTGTGTAGATGTATACCTGCACATACAACCACAACCACTGTATAACCCTCAACCTACCTACCTACTGTATTTTTCCCTATCTCTCTCTATCCCTCTACCTACCTACCTACTGTATTTCTCCCTCTCTCTATCCCTCTGCCTATCTACTGTATTTTTTCCTATCTCTCTCTATCCCTCTACCTACCTATCTACCTACTGTATTTTTCCCTCTCTCTCTTTATCTCTCTACCTACCTACCTATTGTATTTCTCCCTCTCTCTCTTTATCCCTCTACCTACCTACCGTATTTTCCCCTCTGTTTATCCACCTACCTACCTACCTACTGTATTTTTTTCTCTCTCTCTCTATCCCTCTACCTATCTACCTACCTACTGTATTTTTCCCTATCTCTCTCTATCCCTCTACCTACCTACCTACCTACCTACCTACCTACCTACCTACCTACCTACCATACAGCCTCCTGGGACCAAAAGTGGGCCACCTGGGAATGTGCCACCCCCCATGCCTAGTTTAGGCCTAGTAGGCGTCCATACAGCCACCTGGACCAAAACTGAGCCACCTGGGAGTGTGTCATCCCCCATGCCTAGTTTTGGGCCTAGCAGCCCTCCATGCAGTGTGGCAATGTTGGAAGCTTATTCGGTTGCTGAGGAAACAACTGTTGGAAATGTGAGGGGCCTGTGCGTGACGCATCATAAGAAACAGCCAGATTGGAGGAGCTACAGGGAGGTGAAAACCTGAGAGGTGCGTACCTTTTACATTACACACGTGTGCCAGCCACACAAAATGTACGTATGATTGTATCGGAAGTCCTTGGGAACATTGTGTGAAAATTTGGTGGCGATCGGTGCAGTACTTTCTGAGATTAGCAGCTTTGCACAAACTATTTTACATTTTTATTTATATAGATTTATGGGGTAGTCCTTGACTTACTACCACTAGGGTTTCCTGCTTGAGCAGGGGGTTGGACTAGATGACCTGCAAGGTCCCTTCCAACTCTGTTAACCTGTTAAGCTAAGTCTGCCAATTACACTCATTGTGGTTGTAAAGTGGGTCATCACATGACCAACACAATTTTACAACCCTTTTTTGTAGTGATCATAAAACATTTGTCATGGCTGTTAAGCAAACCCACTATTTGCCATGGGATGTTTTTGCTGAAAACCAGATGGAAATGTTGGCTTTTAGTAAAAATGTAGTAAATTGCAGTCACATGATTGTGGAATGCCACAATTGGCCAAAAATGTGGGCTGCTTTCAGAGTGCTGAAAATGTGGACACAGGGACAGCAGCCATTGGAACTGGATTGTAAGTTTCTTTTGAGAATTCATGTTTAACTTCAAATGTTTGCTGACTGACCGGTCGCAAGTCAAGGACTACCTCTCTTCTATTTGATTGTCCCTTCCCCTCTGCTATACATTAAATAAGGTGTTATAAATAAGAATACTGAATGAAGAATCACTATCAGTCTGATATTTCTTAAGCGAACACAATATATTCTGTATTCTTTAGAGCAGGGGTCCCCAACCTTTTTTGCACCAGAGACCAGTTTCATTTTCAATAAAATTCTGCAGACCGGCTGGCGTAGAGGAGGAGCGGGGGGGGGGGGGGGAACAGGCGGCGCATGCGCACGCAGGGGAGAAGAGGGGAGTCGTCTCACAGGCGGGGGGGAGTCGGCTCACTTTGCCCTCTAGGGCCGCGCCTGCGCTCTCCTGCATCTGGTGTGCGCTCTGCCCAGGGGGCTGCCCCCTCCTCCCTCCTCCTCTTCTCCGGCCCGGTTCCTATCAAGCCACGGATCGGCACCGGTCCGCGGCCCGGGGGTTGGGGACCCCTGCTTTAGAGTTTCTATGTTGATAGGAAATTACAGAACTGGATTCAACAAACTTGAATTCAGAGCTGCAGCTTGTAAGCAATATAAATGGATCTTCTTCCATTTTCCATTCACATGAATTGCAAGTTAAACACATTTGAGTGTGGGAAATGAATCCATTGCAACATTTGACTCCATAATTCCCAGGACATTTATGCTCACATTTTAAACAGAAAGTTCATTCAGTTGGCAAAACTTGCCTTTAGGCTGTTTATATGATAAAAGGAAAAACAGAGAGGCATATATTTTCTTACTTCTAGCAGATAAGCATTAAGAATGGAAGGTGATTTTAAAAAACATAATTGCAGAGAAACATGACAATTTCAGCAGTCAAAATTGCTCAGGGTGAAGACAAGTTTAATACAATGTAATCTGAGGAGGTTTCAGATTCACAACCTTTGAATTCTGATGGGAGTTGCCTTCCATTATATAAAGGCAGGTCAACACAGCAATCATTTTATTCAAATATGCTGTACTTATTATAAAAGCCATAACTTGCTCCCATCTCGATTACCAAACATTTCAAAAGCTAGCAACACCTTTGAATGAAAGTTTGCATCTTTCCAGGGCAATCCAACATCAAGGATTTGTAGATTGGAGATTAATCTACTCTGTAATCCTAACAATTTGAAAGTAAGATTACAATAAGATTATAAAAAATACTGACAATCAATAAGCTTGCAGCAAGTATGATGCAAAGATAATTTAGAAAGGATCTAAAGGAAAAGGGCTAGCACAATGTTCTAAGACAATAGAAATAGGAGTTTTATATTCTCTGGGTCATGAGAGCTTGTATTAATTAATTTTGACTTATTTAACTGAAGTTTGACACATCTGTTGGCAGGCACACTCTAAGCTGATGTTCGGTTTTTTGGATATGTTATAAAATTATGTGGCAGGCCTGCACAACAATATTGTATTTATTAAATTTATATGCAACTCTTCTCACTGCTGAACCATTCTGGGGGCTCTCCTACATTTAAAGCACACACACACCATTATTCTTTATCTTCCAGAAAATCATCCTATCAGGATAAGAACTTGTTATGAATTCTCTCCCAATAAGCTGATTGTTTTTTTTTTAAAAGACTGATAAACACGCAGCACACATAAGACTTGCAGTCCAACAACAATACAGTTTAAGGAACACCACCGCGTAGAAACAGCATCTGCCGTCTCTCCAAGTGAGAATGCTCCCCAATACAGGGCAGGCCCCTTACCTGTTTCACTGGAAATTGGAATTCCCAGCACTAGGCACTTGATGGCAGCTGCCCATTTTTCGGCCAGAGCCTGGTTGTCCTTGTAGCGTTCTGCTCCGTCCACTTGAAAGGTCTTTGCAATCCGTTGCCGGGCCCGTCCTGAGCCCACTGCTACCTTTTTTTTCTTCAGTGGGTAGGCATAGATGCAGAAGAATGCTGACTGGTTTGCTACTGTATGGCTGCGCAGCGTGTGGCAACCCACCACATCTATCAGCCGTATCACAGTCCGTTGATCAGTGTCTGGCTTGGGTACTAGGCGCTGGATATGCAATTCAGTCCGGGTGAGGCTGAGGGCATAGCGGATCCCCTTAGGTGGATAGGCTCCAAACTCCCCATGGAGGATGGCCTCGGAACCTTCTTGACAAGGCTTCAGTACCAGGTTCATCTTGTCATGGAATCCCAGCTTTACGGTTGTGCTTTATATCTGTCAAAACAGTTGGTTCCAACCCACCACTACTTAACCTCCTTTTTCACTACTCCTCCCACCACCCTAGATTTGAAAAGCAGGATTAAAAACCTTTCCAGTAGCACAGATTTTCCTTAAGTCAGCTGGGCAGCCAGTGCAACTTTCTTTCATTAAGAAACTTGCTTCCTCACTAGCGCTTCTTAAGCATTTTCCAGAGTTAATTGCTCTTTTATTGAGCAAGAAACCTTTGTGCCAATGAAATGAAATAAGAGGAAAAATACAGGTATGCAAGAATCTCAACTTTTCTGAAAAATGTCATCCAAATTCTACAGGAATGAACACAGACCTGTCTGACTCATTACAGGTTTGGTATCACACTAGGGTTAATAAGTATGAAAAGAGGCTTTTCTTAGCAAAACAGGTGCTTCGTCAGAAACATAGGTAGAAAATCTTGTTTTTGGCATGATAAATTCCCTTCTAGATAAGGTGTTTAAATATTTAACTAGGAAGCTGTCCAACCTGTAAGAATTTGATCAAACTAGCTGACCACAAAACATACTGTTTTAGTAAACTCTTTCCCTTCCCTTTAATTTTTTTTTAGAAGCCTGCTTCCCCAAAACTTCAGAGAAGGGAGAAGAACTTCAGTTAAAAATTAAACAAAATATTGATCTATTTAGGAGACACTCAGGAATTAAACAAAAATACACAAAAAAAGGGGAGAAAAGTTGAGTTTGGAAAAAGAATGCAGGGGCATCATCCTAACCCTTCAACTAGCGGCAAACGGAAATAAAATACTTTTATTAAGGCATCCCCGTTTGCCGGTTTAACCCAAATCCCGAGTTTTAGAAACAAATAGTTTCTCACAAATATTTGCAAGAGGGTGTCATCATAAAAGGGGAGAACAGGGGAATCATTTTACAAAGCTATTTAGTTATTTAAAAAAAAGTGGAGGAGGGCAACAGAGCTGATCATTGTTATAGACACACACAAATATACATTTATGCTGGGATGCGAAAGGACGTTTGAGATACACCGCCCCCCAGAAAGGACTATTCCCCTCTCACCGGGCACGCTTTCTCCAAAAAGCCAGATGACCTTACGAAGGAGTCAGTGGGGAGGAGAGTGGGGAAAGGAGAAGCTCAGGGGCACTTCTCAAGGTCTCCCCACCCCTGACAACCTCCAGTCTTCAGGACCTCTCCCACACTTCTTTCCACGCCATTCCCCGCTTTGCTCAGCCCCAGCTCTTCTTCCCGCTTCCCAAGACCACTTCTCGTCTCTGCGCTGAGCTGCTCAGCTGCAGACTGCCTTGCATGCTACACCGGGAAGTGTTCTTTTCTACCTGGGGAAGGATGAGCAATGGGGTGGGGAAAAGCTTTCTCCTGCCCTATCAGAGGTCAGCAAACCATGACAGTCCCGCCCCTCAACGGCCCCCTCCGTGTACATTGGTGGGTGGGTTTTGCCATCTTTGACGACAGCGCGGGTATAAAGCAGCAAAGCGGCCATCTTAATTAAGGGACGGGCACCCACGAAGGGGCTCAAGTTACAAAGGAACGTCGAGTTCTTAAAAGTTCTAGCGATTTCAGCGATGATAGGTTTTGCTGAGGGGAGAGGGGCAATTTGAGCTTTGGGCAACGTCAAGGAGAGAAAAATTTCCAGCTTCCTCCAAGACTGCCATCTTTAATAAGTGAAAAAAACGCAGATTCTGTCTCGAGAAGAGGGATGTGGTAGCGGCCATTTTGGATCAGGGCAATTTCATCCTTCACAGCCCATTCCCTAGCCAAGCCCAAAACATTTAGTCAGGGAAACTTCTGCATGCGTCACGTAGCGTCATCCATTTTGGATATGGGCAAAACGTGGCACTTTCACCTGGAATTTTTTCTTATGGAAACGCAAGCTCTGATTGGCTGCTTTCAGCTTAGACACTAAAGAAATCTGCTTATGGGAGGCCTTTCACTCCGAAATTCTCATATAATCAATTATAAATATACGATATACAGTCTCCACGTCATACCTATTCATATTGTTACACTCTCAATAAAAAAGTGGAAAAGTGGTATGCAATAAATTTGTGTATGTATGTATAAGTAATAATAATAATAATAATAATAATAATAATAATAATAATAATAATAATAATAATAATAATAATAATAATAATAATAATGTGAACCAAAGCACAGAAAAATTGCTGTAGGCTGTAAAAATGGAGAACAGCATAAAAACAACAGAAACAAAGGCAGAATATAAGGAAAAACAGCTGGATGACAGATTAAATAGATGGAAGATCAAGGCTTTGCATGGACAGCACTTGAAAAACATTGAAGGAAAATGTGATGACAACTTGACATGGACATGGCTTAAGATGGGAACTATCAAGAAAGAAACGGAAGGTTTAATACTGGCTGCTCAAGAACAAGCACTACAAACTAATGCCATGAAAGGGAAGATTCAAAAATCCACTGACAACCCAAACTGCCAACTTTGCAATAACAAAGTCGAAACTGTTTCACATTTAATATGTGAATGCAGCAAAATCGCACAAACTGACTACAAAGCTAGACATGACCGAGTTGCTAAATTAATCCACTGGTCATTATGTAAAAAATATGGTTTACCTGTATCCAGAAAGTCATGGGAACACAAAGTAGAAAGTTATTGAGAATGAGAGGGTGAAGATCTTGTGGGACTTTCGAATACAAACAGACCGTCATTTGGAGCACAACACACCAAATATCACGGTTGTAGAGGGACGAAGTGTACAGTTCATTGATATCGCTGTTCCTGGAGATGCCAGAGTCGAAGAAAAAGAACTAGAAAAAATCATAAAATATCGCGACCTGGCCATTGAAACCACACGGCTATGGATGAAGCATGTCACAGTGACACCCATTGTCATCGGGGCACTTGGCACCATGTCCAAGAATTTTAATAAATATCTCAGCAAATTGCAGCTTCCTGCAATAACACCAGTGGAACTGCAAAAAACGGCGCTACTTGGCACATGTTATATTCTACGAAGATACTTGATTGATACCTAGGATGCTGGCAGCAAACTGTATCAACAATTAGCACCAGTCAATAGTATTTGTAATATGCATTTTTAAATGTTCAGTTGGCCGAGTTTCATGTTTTATGAATAAAGTAAATAATAATAATAATCTTTATTGTCATTGTAAAAATTACAATGAAATTGGTTATAATGCTCTTTATAAACCAGAATTGGGACTGGCAACTCAAGTCTTTTAAGCAGAGCAATCAATAGGTGAAATCACGACCCTGCTTATTTTATTTCAGTTTTCCCTTGTTTTACAGACTTACAAAGATTGTAAATGTGAGGACTGATAGCAAAATTACTTTTCTTCGCTGTTGTAGCTGAAGTCGCTAAATAAGGGCTACCTGTATACCTATAAAAGTATTAAAACCAAAAATAATCTGCTGAATGCAATTTAGAAGATCAAAATCTATGTTTTTCTAGAAACACTAGACTATTCACTACTCCAAAGGAAAATATAAAATATTTGATAAAGTAGACCATAACCTACTATTAGATAAAGTAGAAAATTGTGGGTTAGACACCAGCACCACCAAATGGATTTGCAACTGGCTGACCAACCGCACTCAACGTGTAGTCCTCAATGGAACTGCATCTACATGGAAGGAAGTATGCAGTGGAGTCCCCCAAGGCTCTGTTTTAGGCCCAGTACTCTTTAACATCTTCATCAACGATTTGGATGAGGGGATAAATGGGGAACTCATCAAATTCGCAGACGACACCAAGCTGGCAGGAATAGCCAACACTCCAGAAGATAGGCTTAAGATACAGAAGGATCTAGACAAACTTGAACATTGGGCACTGTCTAATAAAATGAAATTCAATTGTGAAAAAAGTAAGGTCCTACATATAGGCAAGAAAAACCAAATGCACAAGTACAGTATAGGTGGTACCTTGCTCAATAGTAGCAACTGTGAGAGGGATCTTGGAATCCTAGTGGACAACCATTTAAATATGAGCCAGCAGAGTGCAGCAGCTGCCAAAAAAGCCAACACAGTTCTAGGCTGCATCAACAGAGGGATAGAATCTAAATCACGTGAAGTGTTAATGCCACTGTATAGTGCCTTGGTAAGGCCACACTTGGAATACTGCATACAATTTTGGTCGCCACGATGTAGAAAAGACGTGGAGACTCTGGAAAGAGTGCAGAGAAGAGCAACCAAGATGATTAGAGGACTGGAGACTAAGACATATGAAGAACGGCTGCAGGAGCTGGGTATGTCTAGTTTGATGAAGAGAAGGACCAGGGGAGACATGATAGCAGTGTTCCGATATCTCAGAGGGTGCCACAAAGAAGAGGGAGTCAAACTTTTCTCCAAGGCACCTGGGGGCAGGACAAGAAGCAATGGGTGGAAACTAACCAAGGAGAGAAGCAACTTAGAATTAAGGAGAAATTTCCTGACAGTAAGAACAATTAACCTCTGGAACAGCTTGCCTCCAGCAGTTGTGAATGCCCCAACCCTGGAAGTCTTTAAAAAGATGTTAGACAGCCATTTGTCTGAAATGGTATAAGGTTCCTGCCCATGCAGGGGGTTGGACTAGAAGACCTACAAGGTCCCTTCCAACTCTGCTATTGTATTGTATTATTATTGTATAGTCCACACTTTAGGATAAATATAATTCTATATACCGTATTTCTTTTATACCTGATTAACAGGCCTGCATGAATAAAAAGACACTTCTATATTTAATGTATGAACAGACTCATACCATAAGGTGTTTTTATTTTGCATGTACTTATATAACTAGGTACAACACAAAAATATCTGAAATATTGATACATCATTTGTAAAGCATCTACAATTTGTATAATAATTAGAGTATAAGATCGCAACTAAAATATATATAGGCTTAGTAAACTGGAGGGCCCATAACCTTCCCCCCCCCTCCAGTTCAACTCAATGATGGATTTCAATTTTTTTCCCTACCAGTTTGGTGAGTGTGGCTTGGTGGGCATGGTGTGGCTTGGCATGGAGGTGTCATGGGACTGAGTGGGCGTGGTGAACTCAATGTCACAGCAAGGTGAGGTGGCACCACCCCACCAAGCCACGTCCACCAAGCCATGCCCACAGAACCCACCAAAATATTTGACCAAGTCTTCTAGCATTAAATCTGGCTGTTTCTTGCTTCCTTCTAATGTTTGCTCTGTGTGTATGAGCCCCAGGAGGAAGAGAGAAGCAGCCATGTTGAATGCTGCAGCAAAGAGAAGCCTAACTTTTCTGCCTCCCTTCGCAGCAGAGCTGCTTGGAAGGCAGCTCCTGCTGTTGCCTGTCCCTTTATGGTCCCCCCCTCCCCTACCGCATTGAAGTACCTTAAAGGCTGAGGCTGGCGGCTGCCTTCCGAACAGGCATGCCATAACGCTGTCACTCCGACACAGCAGGCCATTCTCCTGAGCCTTGCCATGTCTGTCCCCCCAAGACAACTGGAATGGAAGGTAGGCGAGAGAGGTAGAGAGTGAGCAGGCGGTGGCTCAGGAGAATGGCCTGCTTGTTGGAACAGGCCACAGCCCATCCAGTCCAGCATTCTGTCTCATTCTTGCCTTTGGTAAGTTGACCAGAGCGGGCAAGGCCCAGAGGCAACTGGTGATGCGCGTAGCTGGGCCACGTGGCAAAGCAAAGGCAACATATATAGGGCTGTAATGGGCAGGGGAGCATCAGGTGGGCCGGGCGAGTGAGCATTGAGTGAGAGTTGAGTGGCAAGTGGATGGGAAGGGCAAGCGAGGGGTGAGTGATTCAGGGGGCATAGCCAGCCGCGGTCACTACCGGCAACCCAAGTGAAATTTCCGCTACCAGTTCGTGTGAACTGGTGCGAACTAGCTGAATACCACCTCTGTTTCAACTGTGCCCAATTCTCAGAGACTTCCTGGATAAGTCGCTGCAGGGTTTTTTGGCAAGGTTTTTTAGAAGTGGCTTGCCCTTTCCTGCTTCCTAGAAATGAGAGAAAATGACTAGCCCAATCTTACTCAGCTGGTTTGTATCTGTGGGACTAGAACACACATTTATCCCATTGTTTAGCTGATGAATTCACAGTCAAGTAATTCCAGATGGTAAATAAATCTTTTATTCATAGAAGTCAGTTATGCATGCAACAAGGCACTTAAAACAACACTGTTTTATTTTGTCAAGACAGACAAAAGAAATTAAAGATCACATGATGGAACAGGCAACTGCTGACTAACAATTCTCCTGAAAGAAATGTCCTTCTGGGTTCAGTTCCAAGTGTGGGAAAAGACACTGGATTCATGGAAGTTGCTTGGGAAGAAGGTTTATTGATGATGGACAGGACAGTATGGCTTGAGGTCCTGGTGGGGGGTGGGGAAGGGAGAGATGCTAAGAATGCCTGAGTTTTATACCCTCTCTGGGCTTTTGAATTTTAGCTGGTATTCTGATAGGTTGTCAGACTCCCATGCTGACTTCCTACAATCCCCCCCCCCTTTCCCCAAAACATGTGAGTGGGATATACATGTTCTTGGCAGAAGATTAAAAATTGATCAGATGAGGGAGACTTGATGGATGCTTTTAATTTTTCTGATGCAAAGGGGAAGGCACAGATAGAGGCAGCAGAAGAAGGATTCCTTCAGTGGCTCCCAAAAGCAGAGCTTTCAACCATGAAGGTCTAGCAGCCAGGGCAAAAGTTCTGGAAAGAAATTTTCAGTATCCAATCTTCTATGCCAATTAATTTCAGGTGTCAGATATCACTTTTTGTGAGCTTCCAACCAGGTTTCAAGCAAGCATAACACCCAAAATTCTTCACAGAATTTTGCTTTAAATTACAGGCTGCCCATTTCCAAGGGATGGTTTACTAAAACTGCCCTAACTCTTTTACTTTAATGCATCCAGGATTTGTGAGTCCAAATTCAGGTTAGCCAGTGTGCAATCCAGGCTATTTAATATTTTTTAAAAATGACACACAATGAGCCTTGGGACGTCTACTAATGAGACCACCAGTGCAACATATCCTGCTTTATTGGGCACCTGGGCAGCATCATTTGTGAGTCACAGTCAGGGCTTGGGTTTTGGAGATCTCTTTTCTGCTACTTCTTCAGTGAGGGAATGGTCTGAGGGGAATGCCCCTCCTCCACGGGATTAGCAGGGAGTGACTTCTTAGGCCTTAATGCCACAGAGAAAAAAGGAGAAGCTTTGTGAGGAAATAGTTTCAATCTAATTCTGAATGGGGTGTCACTTTCTGTGTGTGCATGTGAATGCAGCTACTTTTACAATAAAAACAATACAAACATGCTGGACAAATTTCCCTACCACTAGACAGAAATCCAAGGTCTTCAGAACTTGCTGTGCCAACCACTCCCAAATACAATTTCTACATGAATCCATTTAACTGATCAGTTACATTTTTGAATGAATAAAACTGCTTTCCCCTGGAAGGGCCTCTGGAGCCGGAAATAGGCCTGTTTCTGGACTTCTGGAACCTCTGGTAGGCCTGTTTCCCTACTCCTCAAGCCTTCATGCAGGTCCTGCACTTATCTGGCATGATGAACGGGCTGCCTGGGAGGGGTGCGACGGGCAAGGCCAGCCAGGGGTGGCATTTGGGGGTTTGCCAAACTGGGCAGAATCCTAGCTAGAGGATCACACGAACCTGTGCGAACCCCCAGCAGCACACCCCTGAATGTGGTGGTAGAAGAGTTGTGGGCATTATGGGCCCTGTTGCAAATAATCAGTGTTGAAAGAAAGGCAGATGGCTGTATCTAATGAATATGTCTAATGAGAGTCAGTTTGGTCCAGTGGTTAAGGCACAGGCTAGAAACAGGAACTTGTGAATTCTAGTCCAACTTTAGGCATGACAGCCAGTAATTTTGGACAAATCAGTAGGAGATGGTGAGTTCTAATCCTGCATTAGGCATGAAATGGGCTGGGTGATTTAGGGCCAATCACTCCCTCTTAATCCAAGCCTCTCAGAGTTATTGTGTGAAAAATAGGAGTAATGAATATAGTGTGTTTGCTGCCTTGCTAGTTATAAAAAAAAGGCAGGGAATTAATATAAACTCATGCTTTTGCTTGCTTTCTTATCTGAAAGTAACAACTGGGAATATGGCAGAAATATAAAAGTAAGTTGAAAGCCAGGTGAATGAGATGTGTAAGAGGAGTATGTGACGAAGTACAATAGCCATAATGAGTGAATGAATGCTGAATAAACGTAGACTAAATGAAAAAGTATGCCAAGTGATTTGGTGGTGATAAAAAAGAGCATGAATTACGTATGTAATTGGAATAATAAAATTTTGAAGATGAAAGCGAAGACTGAGGCCAACATGATGGAATTAAAATTTATCATATTCTGAAAAATTGCAGAAATATGCACGGCTAACACAATGTTTACCTAAAAATATTACATCTTTTAAGAAAATTTGTCTGAAAATCCATTTTGATTTTTGGCTATGGTAGACTAACATAGTTGTTCTTTTACAATAAAAATATAGAAGACAGAAAAATATATTTTAATTATTTGTTTCCCTTTTCTTTTTCTAACTTTAATTGGGGGTGGGTGGGTTACTATGTTTTATACAATTCTTAACCAATTTCGTTGTAAACAAGTACAATGACAATAAAGATTATATACCTTTTTTGCTTTTTTGTTGTTGCTTTGCAAAAAAGCGTGATATGCATGTAGGTTCATCACATAAAGTTTCAGCGAAAACTACGCTATCAGGCTGATCGGTTATAACTAAATTTCATCGGGCATCGAACGGTTTAACGAGATGTAATAAATCAGAAAGTTAACTCGGAAGCTTGGCTTCTTAACAAAGGAATGTCTCTCTATTTCTGCCTTACGTTACGTGCGCGGAGCTAACCTCACCATAGAGAGGTAGAATTGGCCGGATTTCCCTTTCTCAGGCTCATCCTTTCGTTCCCATAGTTCTTTGCGCGTCGGCGGTCTCTTCCGGTCTCTCTTTTTTTCCGGCGGTGCCGACGCCACCATGGTAAGGGTTGAGAGGGAAGAGTGCGGGGTTGTTGAATCGGTTGTAATCTTCTCCGGGGAAGCCACCTGGAGAGCAGGTTGTGTTGTGCTGGTAAAGAGGGAAGGATACAAGTCCTGGAAGCCCAGGATTGAACCCCGATACTAGGGAGGCCTGCCCGCAAAAGGCGGCTGTTGGTGCAGGATGGAGTTCGGGCCTAAAAAAGCTTCCAGTTTGCGGCCTCTCCTAAAGATCGGGCAGAGAAAGAGACCCGAGCCCGCCTGCGCGGGAGAAGACAGGGTTGAATTCTTAAATTTCATCTCTGTACTTGTAATAAAGTAACGCTAGATGAAAAACGGGGAGTCTAATGCCACTAAAGTTCGCTTCAAATATCCTCTTAAAGCAGAAGTCTTCAAAGCGGGCAACTTTAAGACTCGTGGAGTTCAACGCCCAGAATTGAAGTCCACCAGTCTTAAAGTTGCCCACTTTGAAGACCTCTGCTCTAAAGCACGACCTTATTTTGGAAAAATGTAGTTTTGGTGCCAGGTGAGTATTATAAAATAATGACAGTGGAATAAAGGACCTGGGTTTTTAATTAATATTTGTCTGTTATTATTGTTTGAGCAAACGGATTGAGAGGCATAGGATCCATAGAGATCATCCAACCAGATCTGATCTGCCCAGCGTAGTCGCAGTAGGCAGAAAGACATTTCTCTGCATATGGGAATAAATAACAGTATAGAACATGGTGAATCTAATGTTAGTACTAAAGCAAAAACAAAAAAAATAGGATTGGTTCTTTCGACTTGAAATGTAGGTAAACATGAAGGGTGGTGATGCACAAAGAAAAGACAGAGAATACAATGTAATTTGAGAGGAACACACAGCTAAAGGAAAAAGATTATTGAATGGCTTGGAGGGATTGGAAGTTGAACTTGTACTTTGATATGGGAATATCATTGATTTGGGAATAAATGTACTCAAACCATTACCTATAGGATGCCTCAAATGCTGTTTTAAATATAGCATGTTTCCCCCTGTGAATTAATTAGGTGATGCAAGGCCTATAAGGACAGTAGTAATATAATTCTAGCCTACAGGTAGAAGTCAATTTATGACCCTAATTGTGCCCCAAATGTGTATTACTAAGTGAGAAGTAAGTTTTGCCCCATTTTATGACTTTTCTTGCCACATTTGTTTAAGTGAATCACTGCAGTTTTTGAAGTAGTAACATGGTTGTTATATGAATCTGGTTTCTCCATTGATTTTATTTGTCAGGTTGCAAAAGGTGACCCCAGGGCACTGCAACCGTCATAAATGTGAGTCAGTTGTCAAACATCCAGATGTAAATCATATGACCATGGGGATGCTGCAACAGTCATAAGTGTGAAAAATGGTCATGTCACTTTTTTCTGTGCCGTTGTGACTTTGAACGGTCACTAAGCAAACTGTCCTAAGTTGAGAACTACTATAGTTCAGTTTAGTTTATGGTTGTCACCTACGTACCACTGTGTGCTTCCTAGGCTGAGAGAATGACAGGGCTAAATCTCTTTTGTGCCTAAAGCAAGATTGGATCTCCTAATTTTCCAGATTTCTATAGGCGTGAACCACTACACTAAATTCAAGTACATTTTTTAAAAATGCAATTATTGAGTAGTATTGGAATCTAACAAAACTAAGTGTGAATAACATTTTAAAAATGCAATAAAACTGACTAGCTTGACTGGAAAAGAAGTCCTTTTACCTATTGGTATGTTGTGGTATGCTGAGACATTGAGACAGCAAATGAGTGAAATTGATGCTTCTCAAGCTCATCAATTTTAAGATGGGTGGACTTTAACTCCCAGAATTCCCCAGCCAGAATTTGACTATGGAATTTTGGAAGTTGAAATCCATGCATCTTAAAAGTTCTTGAGGTTGAGAAACAATGGGTTAGATAGTAATGGCTATAGATAAAATAAGTCTGAATATATGACATTTGTCTAAAAAATAATAGCTACTTATGTGAAATAGCATAATAATATAGTGCAACATGACTGAATGTCTGTTGCTGTTGTGCCATATCTCATTCTGATGTATTTTACATTTTGTTCACATGATTTTTACATACATATTGACCCTAATGAGAGAGAGATTGTCATTCACAGTGCAATTTTATAAATGCTTCCAACAGAAGATCTTATAATTACAGATAGTTCTTGACTTAACAACAGTTCATTTAGTGACTGTTAAAGTTACAGCATTTGACATGGCTATTTTTCACACATGTCTGTTGCAGTATTTTATTTATTTATTTTATTTATTTTATTAAATTTATACCCCGCCCTTCTCCTTATTAGGACCCAGGGCGGCGCACAGGCATTATTAAAACCACAAAATACAAAATACAAAATCGATTAAAATATATTAAATTATTAGACCCGTGCTAAAAACCCATTTTAAAACCATACCAAATTAATTTTAAATTTAAAAGTCAGAAGTAGGGGCTATCCTAGGCCGGCTTGTTGGAATAGATACGTCTTAAGACGTTGGGGGAAGAGGCGGAGGTCCGAGATAGTGCGAAGGTCGGGGGGTAGGTCGTTCCAGAGGGCCGGGCCCGCCACAGAGAAGGCCCTTCCCCTGGGTGTCGCCAGCCGGCATTGCCCCGCTGACGGCACCCGGAGAAGACCCTCTCTGTGGGAGCGGAGCGGACGAAGGGATGTATGGGGCAGGAGACGGTCTCGTATATAGACCGTCTGGTGGCCAAGTGATCAAAATTGGCAACTGATTCATATTTATGACCATTGCAATGTCCTGGATTCATTTGATCCACTTTTCCAACCTTCTGACAAACAAAGACAATGGGGAAATCAGATTCACTTAACCTTGTTACTAACTTAACAGCAATGATTCACTTAACAATGATGACAAGAAAGGTCATAAAATGGAGGAAAACAAAAAAAACTATCTCCCTTTGCAACAGAAATTTTTGGCTCAATTCTGGTCAATAGGTCAAGGTCTGTCTATAAGGAAGCAAACTAATGCTCTCAGAATCTTGAGGTGTTTTTCATAAGACTAGATATAACCTTCCATGTCAGAAGCACCAAAAGGCTTCTGATGGTTCAGATCAGGATCAGCCCATGATGTCACCATTGCCTGGGGGATGCCTAGTTGGGATTTCTTTCATGTCCCTGTTAATGAGACCACCAAAGTGGTACCTATTTATTTACTCGCGTTTTCATGCTTTGAAACTGCTAGGTTGGCAGGAGCTAGAGTGAATGATGGTTGGCTTACCTTGTCACACAGCAACACTCAGGCTTCGAATATGGGCCTACGAATTTGTCAACCCAGCCTGTTTACCATGCGAGCCAATGTGTTCCTTATGACTAGATCCGGGATGGTGAACCTATGGCATGTGTGCTACAGGTGGTACGCGGAGCCATATCTGAGGGCACACGAGACGTTACCCTATGTCAGCTCCAGTGTTGGGCAGCTGATTTTCAGCATTCTGGAGGGCATGGGGAGGCCGTTTTCGCCCTCCTCAGGCTTCAGGAAAGCCTCCTGAAGCCTGTGGATGGGAAAAAATGGGCCCATTGGAAGTTCAGAAACAAACTTCTGGTAGGCACGTTGGGCCATTTTTTGTCCTCCCAAGGTCTCAAGAGGCTTTCCTGAAGCCTTGGGAGGGCGAAAAATAGACCAATGGGCCCACCGGAAGCTCAGAAACGAAAAGGTTCCCTATCACTGCACTAGATGTTATTGTACTGGACACCAAATTTTGATACAAACATATCAGAAGTTTTGGGGAATTGGGATGCCTGCCCTGGCAGCAGGTCCTGATTTTTTATTTTTATTTTTTTTGCAGATCCTGATTGGAAATTAGAGCATTTTGATTTTGCCCAAGCTAAACTCTTACTTGACACCAGAAGTTATAATAAATATAATGCAAAAATACAAGTAGTCCTTGACTTATCACCACAACTGAGCCCAAAGTTTCTGTTGTTAAATGAGACATTTGTTAAGTGAGTTTTGCCCATTTTACCAGCTTTCTTGCCACAGTTGTTAAGTGAATCACTGCAGTTGGTAAGCTAGTAAGTGAATCTGGCTTCTCCGTTTACTTTGCTGGTGAGAAGGTCACATAAGGGGATCACAAGACCTTGGGACACAGCAGTAGTCATAAATATGAACCAGTTGCCAAGCATCTGAATTTTGATCACATGATCATGGGGATGATATAAAGGTTGTAAGTGTGAACAGTGGTCATAACTCACTTTTTTCAGTGTCATTGTAACTCTGAACAGTCATTAAATGAATGGTTGTAAGTTGGGGACTACTTGTATAAAGAAACAAGATATCTTTTTATTTGTCTGAGAAAGGGTATATCTGAGATATTTCCACTAACCTGAATATTTCTCTTATTTGTCATCAGGGAATTGATATTCGTCATAACAAGGACCGTAAGGTTCGGCGTAAGGAGCCCAAGAGTCAGGATATTTATCTTCGTCTCTTAGTCAAGGTGAGAGCCAAGTTTTGAATTTACATGAAGCAATATAATGACATATGGGTATTGGGTGGGGGGGGGGGGAGTTACACTTGATAGCAGTGTGCTGTCTGTATAAAAATTCTAGGTGTCATCATTGATCACTTTAATTTCCACCTTCTCAGCTCTACAGATTCCTGGCTCGCCGAACCAATGCCAAATTCAACAAGGTGATACTGAAACGGCTATTCATGAGCCGCACCAACCGGCCTCCATTGTCCGTGTCTCGCTTGGTAAGTGCAAGTCTTCAGTTCTCTTATTGCTTTTCTCTTTCTTCTTGGTCCTTCAGTTACCCCTCAGATTTAGCTTTCTCTCTCTCTTTGCTTTGATACCATTGTTCTTTTCCTGTTAAAGGAACAGATGGTGCCATTTCTTTGATCAAATGGAGAAAAAGAAGTTGGTATCAGTGATGAGCTCAGGAGCAGAATGGTAGTAATATTCTAACAGAAGAGAATATTAGTAACTGGGGGTGGATCCTGAGCTCAGTTTCTCTGCAGATGTTTTATTATCCAACTAGAAATGTCAACAGGAAAATAACGAAGCTCAGAGAGCACAGCAACAGCACTTAAGACTTATATACTGCTTCACAGTGCTTTTATAGCCCTCTCTAAGAGGTTTGCAGAGTCCACATATTGCCCCCAACAATCTGTTAGGGTAGTTTGTAGCTAAAAGCAATGCTGCTAAAGCAGGGGTCCCCAACCTTTGCAACTTTAAGTCTGAAGGACTTCAGGTCCCAGAATTCTCCAGCCAGCAAAGCTGGCTGGAGAATTCTGGGACCTGAAGTCCTTCAGACTTAAAGTTGCAAAGGTTGGAGACCCCTGTGCTAAAGGACCAATGAAACATCTGTTGATAAAGGCAAATTGGTCAGGACTTGCATGCTAACTTGATCACTCTTTTACTCTCTAGATCCGTAAAATGAAGCTCCAAGGGCGGGAAAACAAAACTGCTGTTGTGGTGGGCACAGTGACGGATGATGTTCGCATCCAGGAAATTCCCAAACTGAAGGTATCCCGACTGGTGGGAGAGTAACTCCTCAGATGGGCGGAGATGTAGAACAAGGCGACAGGTTTCTTGACAGCTCAGATTTCATAAACTAGAGGAAAATGCTATATATAGAGTGTGTACAGTAAATACAGAACTGTATGCAAAAAAATGGCATATCTCTTCAGTAAATATTTATAGTATAAATTTTTTATCAGAAGAACACGTGAATTGAGTTTGATGAACCATTGATCAAAGCTTTGCGCTTCAGAAAGAGAATGCTTGTTTTTTAAATAAACTGCTGGTTCTACCCAAAGCAGAAATGCAATTTTTATGAGTGCTTTTCTTGATATTTTTAAAATTCTGAACCTTAGCTTCCTGACTAATCATGGAGTTGTCTCATTGTAGTCAATTGATTAAAGGTATTTGATTCCTAGTTACAACAACTGAGATGTAGGTGAGATTGTAAATAAAAATGTCTTTTATCATTTGCATGGGTTCAATTCCTATTGGTTACGACAATGAAAACAGTAAAAAAATGTTATTCATGTGCACAAGCTTGTCTGCCATTTTATCCGTATGCAAAATAATATAACATGAATACATAAAATCCTTTCCTCAGGCAACATGGTCTCATTTCCCTAATGTGGATAAGCCATGTTGGTGTAGCAGTTAAGGCACCATGCTAGAAACCAGACTTGAGTTCTAATCCTACCATAGGCACAAAAGCCAGTTGGGTCACTAATTCACTTTCAGTCCAATCCACCTCACAAAGTCGTTGTGGGGAAAATAGGAGGAGGAAGGAGTATTAGATATATTCATTCCTTGATTTATTATTAAAGTAATAAAATTGGGACAAAAATTAAAATAATGACCCCCATGACTAATGAGGGCTGTCTGTTCTTGCTTTTTAAAAAAGATTTTTTTTTTGAGGATTGTCACATTGCAAACTGGTGTTTTTTCTCTTCCCCAGATTTGTGCCCTCAAAGTCACACAGGGGGCTCGCCGACGCATCCTGAAATCTGGAGGCCAGATCATGACTTTTGACCAGTTAGCCATGGCTGCCCCAAAGGGCCAGGGAACTGTTTTACTTTCTGGTAAGTCAGGAGAGGACATTACACTTTCCTGAGTTGTAAAGTTTTTATTGGTCTTGGTGCTGCTGATATCTCAGCCTGACTGAAAGATCTCTCTGAACTTGCCTTCTGCAGGACCCAGAAAGGCCCGCCAAGTTTATCGGCATTTTGGCAAGGCTCCTGGCACCCCCCACAGCCACACTAAGTGAGTATTCCAGGCCATTCGGTTTTCTTCTGGGCATTTTACTCTTACCCTATTTTGTCTCTGGTTTCAGAGTCATACGGTAGTTCAAAATCATGACCTCTTTATAAAAGACTTAATTTGAGCAGAATTCGTGCTTTTGCTCATTACTTACTCTTCTGCACCAGCATTTTTGGTTTCTAAGTGTACAGGTAGTCCTTGGCTTATCACCAAAATTGAGCCCAAAATTTCCTTTGCTAAGCGACACAGTTGTTAAGTGAGTCTTGCCCCATTTATTAAGTGAATCACTGCAGTTGTTAAGCCAGTAACACAGTTGCTAAGTGAATCTGGCTTCCCCATTGAGTTTGCTGGTCACTGTCACAAAAGGTGGACCCCGGGACACTGCAACCCGCATAAATACCTGCCAGTTGCTAAACATCCAAATTCTGATCACGTGACCATGGAAATTACTGCAATGGTGACGTGAAAACTGGCCATAAGTCACTTTTTTCAGTGCCATTATTACTGAACGGTCACTAAACAAATGGTTGTAAGTCAAGGACTAGCTCTAATGCTTGCTTCTCCTGATCCACCTTTTTTGGAAACCATTGAAAGGGGACATAAAGCAAAACGGGGAGGCAGAAGTAAGAAGTGTCTTGCAGGCAACGCAGCAGCAGTGCCTTCTTGAAGTGTGGTGGTGGTGGGGGACTAATTTCCCTGCGTATCTGCGAGGTTCGTGGTACTTCGGGAACAGTCATTAACAGTCTGTCCATACACCACATACAGTCAGTCCATACACCACTGGAACAGCCGCTGTGGGTCAGTGGTGTTGAGCATTCTGAAAGGCAGGGCTGTTTGAAGGAGAGATGCTTTGTGAAGTTCTATTTTCAGATTTTCAAGGAAATCTGAACTCACATAATACTCCAAGTCCAATGGTTGTCCTGGAAAGGTCGGTCAACCTAATGCTCTAGGGCAGTGATGGGGAACCTTTTCAACACCGTGGCCAAACTGGAACACGCATGTGCGCAAGTGTGTGCGTGCTAGAGTCCTGGAAACCCAAAGACCAGCACGCGCACCGGCACCTGGTCTTTGCGTGTGCCAGAGCACCAGAAACCCAAAGAGCAGCTGATGACGGTGCACATGCCCACAGGAAGGGCTCTGCGTGCCACCTCTGCCACACATGCCATAGGTTCGCCATCATGGCTCTAGTTTCCCCAAATGATTAAATATATTAGGAAGATTTGAGAGCGTGCACGAGTTGACCCCAAAATAGTAGAATGCCATCACAAGGTTATTTCTTAGAAGTCTTGGATATACAGGTGGCACTCCACTTACCAATAAACCTATAAACCTAAAACATAAAACTTACAACCGGTTGCTGAATGGCCATTTGAAATTACAAGTTTGCAAAGCACTTCTGGCTGTTAAAAGATGGTGAGCCAACACATGTAGGATCATGTGACTATTTCAGGTGATTGGCAGTAAGTTTGCCTTTACCACTGGTTGTGCTGTTCCAGTGACATGACCATGATTTGCTATTTGCTATTTTTTGCCAGTTTCTGGTCCACAAAATGCCCATTCAGAAGATTGGTTTCACACTTAGACCACGAGGTTTGCATAACAGCTGCAGATTTGCCTAATGATTGTCACAAAAAGATTGTAAAATCGTGTCCAGTCATTTGGGCGCCTCAACCATCCTAATGACTTATGACTGGAAGTCCAGTCCCAATTACAGCAGTATGTTAAAGTGCCATAAATGCAGTTATGTGACTGTTGGCATGATATTTTATGACCGCCAGAAGTGCTTTACAAACTTGTAATTTCAAATAGTCATTTAGCAACCAGTGTAAGTTGAGGACTACTTGTATAACAGTTTTTCATCCTTTTTACAGTGTTATTAGTGAGAAATTTGCTCTTAAAAGTGAGAGCTGAGGATTTTTGTCCAGTTGATAGAAAAAATAATAGGTACCTGAATGGAGAAGTCTACTTAAAATTCCTGAGAATACATCGGGTTCTGTAATTTACCACACCAAATTTTTAGATAAACTAAAGCTTTAATCCTCTGCTCATATATTTCTTTGGGGAAAATGTTTGTACTCTATGGGATTAATACCAGAATAGACCTGCTCAGAACTAAGTTGAAAGAGATATTTTTGTCTTTTCATCTTTGAATCTCAGTATATTTTTAGATCACCTCAGAAAATGTTAGTGAATCTTCCAGCTTTGCTGGAAAGTAGGATGGAAACTTTATATGATATGATTATATACACCAGTGTTGCTATATTTGTATATTTTGCAGGAACTTTAAAAAGAGGTGCTTAACATGAATTGAAAATCTGATTTGCAATTACTTGTTTCCTGTAATATATTAAGGGATTCTCTCCCCCCCCCCCCCCCCAATCTTAACATGTGGAAAAATGGATTGTGCTTTGTAATATCTGCAGCCATTGAACTCTCTCAACCTATTAACAGGTTTAGGCTGCAATTCTTACATAATTTCCCATGATCTACTGGCTAAGTGTTTTAGGAATAAGAAAAATCCCACCAAACACTTATTCTTGGGATTAGAGGAATTTTTAAAGGCTAAAAATTAAGCAATTTGAAAGCTAGAAACTATAGTGACTTGTTTTTCCACTTAAGAGAGAATCCTGTTGGATAAAGGAGCTGAAGAAAAGTGACTGGAAATAGGAATTTCAAAATACATGTTTTGTCCTCTGCATAAAAGTGGGATGCAACAATAGGCCATTTATTCCCCCCCCCCCCCTTTTCTTTTTTTCCAGGCCATATGTCCGATCCAAGGGGCGAAAATTTGAACGAGCTCGAGGTCGCCGTGCCAGTCGAGGCTACAAAAACTAGAATGTTTGATTTAAAAAAATGTAAAAGTCAACGAGTCAAATTAAAAATTTTTTCGCTCAAATTAATATTCTGATGTCAGTTTGTTTTGCTGAGAGTCCAGCAGGCGAAGGTCCTGATTGAGTCACAACAGATTCGAGATTTCACTTTAAAATGCAGTTTTCTCCCAAGAAATCCTTACCTTCTGTAATTAATAATTCACATGGTAAGCAGGGTCGTAAAAAGGCAGTTATTATAAGAAGTTTGTGTTAGCTACTTAACCACCAGATAAGCATGATAAAAGTGGCACTTTGGTGGTTCGAAATACCTTCTGAAATTTCAATAAATTTCAGAGCAGAGAGATTTCTTTGGAAGTTTTTAAAAAAAATAGAAATAGCTGACCAACCTAGTTTTTAAGCACTAATTTGATAGCTGTTGGAGACCCAGAGTTAGAGGCAGTATCTAAAAATCAGTGTGAGAGAACAGAAAAGAAAAATTAAAAAAAAATTACCATGTTTGAACCGGGAAGCTAAAACTGTTTGCTTTATAAAGAACAAAATAAAAAGACCCAGAGAACCAATTTAAGCTACCAGGCTAGAAACAAATGACTGCGTCCTAGTCCTGTCTTGGATAGGAAGCTAGCTGATAACCTGGGACCAGCTACTCTCTCAGCCCTAGGAAAAATGCAGCCTCAGACTACTAAAAACGTTGCAAAGAAAGCCTTAGGGATTTGTCCAGGCAGATACCAATAGTCAAAATTGATACCCCACCCCCCCACCCCCAAAAAAGGAAAGGGGGAGGAAAAACCAAACCAGCCCCCAAAAATTTATAGGAAGGAAACTGGAAAACATGACACACATTAACAATTCAGGAAACCAATTTGAGAAAGGTTTTGAAATAAAATTATTAGACTGATAGTGAACGTTGCCTTTATTTTATCCATGATCAAAGAACGCAGAAAGGTTTTCGCTCCGAGGGAGAAATCCATTCATCGTCTCCGAATAGTCCTGTGATCAAAATGTTAAAAGTGAGACGTTTATTAAAATAAATGTCCTGAGGGTACAGGAATCCTTGCTCTAGGTTAGACCCATAGGTTCATGCAGCAGACAGGCCAAGTAACAGGAGATCGTCCAGGCCCTCCTCACTTGGTCTTCCATGTGCTGAGGGTGAACCAAGCGCAGGAAACGGAAGCCGAGGGCTTTGTCCGTCAGGCTGTGTAAACTCAGTACCTGCCGCTTGGCAGCCTCTTGCTCAGCCGTCAGCTCCACGGGTCCCGCCTGCAGGAATGGAGGCAGTGTGGGCAGCTCGTGGCCAGTTCCTGCGCTAAAAGTGAGGAAGCCGCTAGGTGCGGCCAGAGTGGACCCATGGATTGAATAGTGGGCCCGAGGACTCCGGGAGCCATATCGTTTGCCTCGCGTCCTTCCTTGGGCTTCGAAAAAAAGCTCTGCGCAGTCCAGAGCCACCAGCACCATGTCGTGATGTCGAAGTTGCTGTTGAGGCTTGAAGGTATCTACGTAGCGCTGGCTGAAGGCAACTGGAACCTGCCAGTGGTAGGAAAAAACTCATTTGCTGTAGGCCTACAGATTAAATAGGCATCTATAGTCAAAAAAAAAGGAGAGGAGATGGCGTATGAGCTAAGTTGGGACTTAGCAACATGAGCAACCGGGAGTCAGCTAAAAAGTCTAGCCTCTTGTTCCCACAGTGATAAATACTTTGGGGTTATTTTTGTCCCCCACAATGGGGGTTGAGAGGGCCACGTAATCCCTCCTTTTGTTGCTGCACCCTAAAGATTAATCAATGTTTTTCAAACTTGGCAACTTTTAAGACGTGTGGACGTCAACTCTTAACCTGTTGAAACTGAATTAAATTCAACAGTTGAAACCCAGACGTCTTTAAAGTGCCAAGTTAATTTGATAAAGGGATAAACGAATATAAGGGAGTATGATTCACATTTAATTAAAAGTTTTGTTTTGGCCCTGCTTATTTTGGGAGTATAGTCCTTGTTAAACCAAGGCTTAGTGTCACTGATCAGATACAACTAGATAGTTTGCAAGCTGTAGTGGATCGCTAGTATGATTTGTGAATAGGAAATTTCACAATTGGAATGAGATTCTGTATTTGTCCATTGCCCCAATTGCTGAGTTGAGAGTTGTCTAAGCTTTCCTCCATCTGCTTCTGGTTAAATTTGATAAGGACCCTGATCCAGGATAGAACATACTCTGTCCAGGAAAATATTCAGTGACATTCAGAAAGCCACAATTTGACCTTGTAAGTATCGATGAAGGTCTTTTTATTTTGACTGATCAGGGAAGATTTGGGAAATGGGCATGAATCCATAAAAGAGTCCAGGGAAAGGGTTTAACTCACTGAAATCAACAGAAAAAATTTGTGGCAATTTAGTATGCTCGGTTAATTTTAAGTGATATGTCAATATAATTCAGATTTGAGGCACCATACAGATCAAACAGAAGAGCCAGTTTGAGACTGGTTAAGACCCTGGGTTAGCAACCAAGAGACTCTGACTTGTAGTTTTGTCTCGGGTGCTAAGCCAGCTGGGTGACTTTCAGCCAGTCATTCATTCTCGGCCCAAGGAAGAAGGCAAGGGCAAACCAAGCCAAGGGCAAACCAGGGTTTTTATCCAGGGTGTTGTCAAGAATGGAATACCGACTCAAAAGGCGCACACACAAATGGATCAAACAAAAAACAATTTTTTTATTCACAATTCAAGGGATGGGAGTGTGCTACAGCCTAAAATTTGATCTTACAAGGAAAATAACTTATATGGCATTGGGTAACTACAGTGCTTCTCAATTATTTTCTGTCATGCCCCCCTAGGAAGAAGAAAACATTCCCCCCCCCCCCCCCCCCCCGCGAAATGATACTGTAAATAGTATCATCCGGGTCTAAAAGTCACACGGGCGGGTTTGGCTAATCAGGATAGAGCATCATGTCTATCCAATCGGGGCTTTTCTCCTCGAAAGGGAGGAGCATGCGCAGTCACATGTACTGGCTTAATGCTCACTATCGATGCAAATGTCAGCAGCGGTAGCCCGATTTCTTTAGCAAGTTTGATTAATTGGGGCAGCGTTATGTTTCACAGGAGAAGGTCCTTGTCAGCATCTGACTGGATACAGAGACATAAACACGGGGCTTGGCTTGTTATGACAGTGTTTGCCGAGGTCAAACGCGCCCCCCTTTACGGAGCCTCGCGCCCCCCCTGGGGGGCGCACCCCACTATTTGAGAAGCACTGGGTAAGTAGGATGCTACATGCTTTATAGCCTGATCCACTAGAGGGCACTGCATACCTGTATTTAAAGAAACGAATCCCTTCAGTTGCCAAGAAGCAAGTAAAGCTATGGGAGTTATATTTAATTCTTAACCTTAGCCCGCCTTCCCTTACTATTCCTCCCTCTCCAACATTTATTCCTTGAACACATTTTTTTAAAAATGGGAGACAGCAGACAATTATACAGACAATTCGTAAGTCTGATAGCATCTTTTCACAGCAGTGTTTCTCAACCTTCGCAATTTTAAGATGGGTGAATTTCAACTCCCAGAATTCCCTACCCATCCATGCTGGCTGAGGAATTCTGGGAGTTGAAGTCCATCGATCTTAAAAGGTTGAGAAACACTGCTTTGAACTGTCAAAGGAAAAATTAAAGGCCATCACACAGAGGGAAAAAAAGTTTTTGAAGGAGCACATAGAATAAATAACCCAAGTGCATTTAACATCTAAGTATTCTTCCTCAGAGGCCACTTTGCTCACTTTCGTTTTTGTTAACACAAAATTCAACCTTTCAAATCTTTCATCTCCACAGGGAAGACTTTCCTGAAAGAATCATGAAAGGTCGCCTGATTTAAATGAACGACTTTATGAACCTGAAAGGCAGATAATCCTCAGTACAAGAATTTCCCCCAAAAAGGGAAAGAAGAAAAGAAAGATAAAATGACGATTTCCCCATTTTAAGGGTAAGACTGTTAAGAGGGCTGAGAGAAATTCAGGTAAATACAATAAGCAGCCATTGAGAAAGACTGAAATCGTCAGAAAGAGACAGGGGCAGACAGATAGCCTGAGGTTTCTCTACTGCCCTTCATTTTTTCTATGCTGTTTCAGTACCTGAGCAGTTCCCAACTTTTTCAACTAGGACAGGGGTCTGCAAAGTCGGCTCTTTTAAGACTGGTGGACTTCAACTCCCAGAATTCTGGGAGTTGAAGTCCACCAGTCTTAAAAGAGCCGACTTTGCAGACCCCTGAACTAGGAGACATTAGCTCAAGATATTTAAGGCAGCTCATCAGCATTGGGAGGGAGGGAGGGAAGGAGGAAGGAAGGAAGGAAGGAAGGAAGGAAGGAAGGAAGGAAGGAGAAAAAGGAAGCAAGCACAGAACCAGTCACTCACCTGTCGTAGTTTCCGCTCCATCAGCTCCATCCAGCTCAGCCAGTAGCGGCAGGCTGTGGATTCAGAGATATGGAAGCGAAAAGCCAGGTCCTGGAGAAGGAGCCCCAAGCGCAACCGGACGAGGACCAAGAAGAGCTGGTTCTCGGGGCTGAGGGCACAAGGAGGGCCATTCTCCAGACTCTCCCCTTCCTGGAGGAAGTCCAAGAAGGCCCTGAGGCGGGGGTATCCATCAAAGCCTGTGTAGAACCTCAACCACCTGCCGTGGGCGTTGACACTCTCCAGGGAGAAAACCTCATCTTGCGCTCGGCCCTCAAGCTTCCCCTTCACTTGCTCCCTCAGTGAGAGGGTGGCGGCACTGCAGGCATCCTGCTCTTTCTGCAAACATGTCTCCCGAGGCTCCAGCTGGTCCCGGTTCCTGGCTTCCAGTTGAGAAACATGAGCTTCAGGATCAGCAAGAATATGACATTTCTTGACTTCTGCTTTTCCCTGGAAACAAGGGCAAAAGCCACATTTCAGGGTTTGTTTTTTCCCCCCTCTCTCCTCACCATCCCTCTGTTGGAATATTACATGCGGGAAAGGTGCTTTTTCAAGAGGCAATTGGATTTTTTCTGGTTTTTCTTTGAAGACGCCTCGCCTCTCATCCAAGAATATATATCAGCTGATATAGCTGATATAGCTATTTTATCGTTTTAGTTGGGTTTTAATTATGTTCTTAGCACGGGCCAAATTCTATTTAATTCTAGTTTTAACTATTTTGATTGTCTGTATTTTTTATATCTTATAGTTCCTGTGCACCGCCCTGAGTCGCATGTTGGGAGAGAGGGCGGTATAGAAATCCAATAAATAAATAAATAAATAAAATAAAAGAAGCTTTGATAAAGTAGACTATAACCTACTATTAGATAAAGTAGAAAAATGTGGGTTAGACAGCACCACCACCAAATGGATTCGCAACTGGCTGACCAACCGCACTCAACGTGTAGTCCTCAATGGAACTGCATCTACATGGAAGGAAGTATGCAGTGGAGTCCCCCAAGGCTCTGTTTTAGGCCCAGTACTCTTCAACATTTTCATCAACGATTTGGATGACGGGATAAATGGGGAACTCATCAAATTTGCAGACGACACCAAGCTGGCAGGAATAGCCAACACTCCAGAAGATAGGCTTAAGATACAGAAGGATCTAGACAAACTTGAACATTGGGCACTATCTAATAAAATGAAATTCAATTGTGAAAAAAGTAAGGTTCTACATTTAGGCAAGAAAAACAAAATGTACAGGTACAGTATAGGTGGTACCTTGCTCAATAGTAGCAACTGTGAGAGGGATCTTGGAATCCTAGCGGACAACCATTTAAATATGAGCCAGCAGTGTGCAGCAGCTGCCAAAAAAGCCAACACAGTTCTAGGCTGCATAAACAGAGGGATAGAATCTAGATCACGTGAAGTGTTAATGCCACTGTATAGTGCCTTGGTAAGGCCACACTTGGAATACTGCATACAGTTTTGGTCGCCACGATGTAGAAAAGATGTGGAGACTCTGGAAAGAGTGCAGAGAAGGGCAACCAAGATGATTAGGGGACTGGAGACTAAAACATATGAAGAACGGTTGCAGGAGTTGGGTATGTTTAGCTTGATGAAGAGAAGGACCAGGGGAGACATGATAGCAGTGTTCCGATATCTCAGAGGGTGCCACAAAGAAGAGGGAGTCAAACTATTCTCCAAGACACCTGGGGGCAGGACAAGAAGCAATGGGTGGAAACTAATCAAGGAGAGAAGCAACTTAGAACTAAGGAGAAATTTCCTGACAGTTAGAACAATTAACCTCTGGAACAGCTTGCCTCCAGAAGTTGTGAATGCCCCAACCCTGGAAGCCTTTAAAAAGATGTTAGACAGCCATTTGTCTGAAATGGTATAAGGTTCCTGCCCACGCAGGGGGTTGGACTAGAAGACCTACAAGGTCCCTTCCAACTCTGCTATTGTATTGTATTGTATTGTAAGCTTCTTCAGCTCTGACTGGATGGTGGGAATAAAAGGATTTATACTTCTTGCAGACAAGCTGGTCATTTGCATTATTTTAGAGCGCCCTTGAGGCCCCCTGGTGGTTTGTCTGTGTCCTCAGGGTCACCTGAGACGTGCAAATGGGCGCAGAGACTTCTTGGAACTGCTGAGAGGACGGTGGTGTGTGGAGTTGTGCTTTCAGCAGGGTGTTTTCTGCCTTGTGTCCTTTCACTGTTGAACACGGTCACAGGCTGCTGGGAATGAATCTGTGTGGTCTCCATCTCAAACTGAAGAGCAAATGGTCCCTGCAGTCTGCAATTTTTCTGGAAATCCGTTCATAAACCCCCCCATCCCCCTTTGAGGGTGTTCATCCCAAAGCAGTATAGCTAAATGTCTATGGAGATTCTCAGCCATCCAGGTCACAGATGTCCCAGTTGCTTTTCCAAGAGGCAACCGGACTTTGTTTTTCTTTGAAGGTCTTTCGCTACTCTGGTGACCCTGAAGACAACAGACAAGCCTCCAAGTGGCCTCAACGACTCTCCAAAAGGATGCAAATGACCGGCTGCCTGCAAGGAATATAAATCCTTCCATTCTCCACTACCTTGTCAGAGCGGAAGAAGCTTCTTGGTTGAGAAGCGAAACATCTTCAAAGAAAAAACAAGAAAGTTCAGAGACTTTTTGGAAAAGCACCTTTGGGACAGCCATGGCCTGGATGACTGAGGATCTCCATGGGCGTCACGTGCACCAGGATATGCGTGGATGGCCCTTACCTGAAGTTCCCGATACCGGCGTTCCTGGTCCTCTACAGTTTTCTGCAGGCTGAGGAGGAGCTCGCTCTGGTGAGACACCGTGTCCTGCAGCTTCCTCACCAGGTTCTTCAGCGCTGCCGCTTCCTCAGGGATGCAATACAGAGCATGATCGCGGAGAGCTGTCTGTTCCAATGGGCTGAGCTGGTGGTGGGGAGGCCCCTCAGCCGCTAAGGTCAGGTCACCAAGACACGGGGCAGTTTCTGCTATGGAGGGATGGGATTCCAAGTGCTTAAGATGTCACGCTGACGGCCCAGGACCTAAACATCTCCCCATCTCTCTGGGAACCAGTGGAGGACAGGAGGGGGCCTGGCGTTCTATGGTCTATGGCAGTGATGGCTAACCTTTTCCATGCCGTGTAGCCAAAGCACAACCGTGCCGGAACCCCCAAAACGCAACGTGTGCCCCGTCCGCATGCGCTCCGCCCCACATGTGCCCTGCCCCTCCCCTTGCATGCTTATGCGATCCCCCGCACTGCCTGCATGTTCGTGGGACCTCCCTTTGCATGCTCCGCCCCCACCCATGCGTGGCAGGGACCCGAAGTCTAGACGGCCAGCGGGAGGCACGTGGGCATGCGCGTCGGAGCTGAATTGGGGCAATGGCTCATGTGCCATCAGAGAGGGCGCTGCATGCCACCTCTGACATGCGTGCCATAGATTCGCTATCACAGGTCCATGGGGTCGCGAAGAGTCGATCACAACTTAGCAAGTGAACACCAGCAGCTAAGAATCCACTGACATCCATCTCAATTACCATTATAAGTAGTCCTTGACTTGCCATTCATTTAGCGACCATTCAAAGTTACAGTGGCACTGAAAAAAGCGACTTATGACCGATCCTCACATGCACATCACTCACACCATCCCTTCGGTCACCTGACCGAAAGTCTGGTGCTTGGAAACCGGTGTGTGTTAACAACAGTTGCAGGATCGCGGGATCACATGGTTGCCATTTGTGACCTTCCCAGCTGGCTTCCGAGAAGCAAAGTCAATGGGGGAAGCCAGATTCACTTAATGACCGTGTGAGTCACTTAACAATTACAGCTGGCCCTTGGCTCACAATTCCCTTAGTGGTCCGTTCGAAGTCACAAAGGCACTGAAAAAAGTGATATGCCTTTTCACACTTATTTACTGTGGCTGCATCCCCCATGGCCATGTGATTCACATTCGGATGCTTGGCAACAGGTTCATATTTATGACGGTTACAGTGCCCCTGGGTCATGTGATTATCTTTGGTGACCTTCTGACAAGCAATATCAATGGAGAACTCAGCTTCAATTAAAAAACATGTATCTAATTTAACAACCTCAACGATTCACTTAACAAACATGGCAAGAAAAGTCGCAAAATGGGGCAAAACTCACTTAACAAACTTCTCACTTAGCAATATAAATTTTAGGCTCAATTGTGGTCGTGAGTCAAGGACTACCTGTACAGTGATTTGTTTAACAACTGCAACAGCAAGGTCATAAATTTGGGCGTGACTCACTTAACAACCATTACAAACTGAACAACCATTACAATGTGTAGTTAACGGAAGTTCTCGTCCCAGTTGTAAGTCAAGGACTTAAACTATGCTGTAGTTTCCACAATATGGTTCCTTTCAACAATTATAGAACTGATGTAATGAACTGGGACAAGGAAGAATCAGAGTAACAAGCCAGAGGTGCTTTTCAGAAGGTTCTGACCAGTTCTGGAGAACCGGTAGCAAAAATTTTGAGTAGTTCGGAGAACCGGTAAATACCACCTCTGACTGGCCCCGCCCCCATCTATTCTCTGCCTCTCGAGTCCCAGCGGATAGGGAGGAAATGGGGATTTTGCAGTATCCTTCTCCTGCCACGCCCACCAAGCCACGCCCACAGACCCGGTAGTAAAAAAATTTGAATCCCACCACTGTAACAAGCTTGACTGGATAATAGGCCAGTTATTAGGATTATGTTCATACAACACACCTTACCACAACTTCCCAGGGGTTTTTTAGCCTAGCGTAGTGTGTGAACGAGGCTCTGTTGATTTACTATGTCCTGAAAGGGAAGAAAATTGGATTAAAATGTGTGAGCAGGTGATGGAACCAACTCACTCTCATCTTCAGAAATTGTGAAGATAAGACGAAGGAAGCGTCCCTGTTTTAATATATGTGCCACTCTGAGCTCCCAGAGAAAAAAAAGAATTTAAATGCATCCATTAATAAATAATAAAAGAAACAAGCCGGGTTATTGTGACATTTCTCAGTCAGATGAATGCTAAATTGCTGGAAGGAAGAAATAAGCCTCTTTGAAATCCTATCCAAATGCATACATGGTTAACCATTAAGATCTTAGTGCAGCATTTCCCAAATAACTACTACTTGTAATCTGTTCTTTTTAATTAACTAAAGTCTGTTCTTTATGCCTGTTTAAGAAACCTTTTTTTTAATATAAGTTTATTTACGATTTTAAAAAGAGATTTTTCCATATATACACTCCAACAAAATATTGCAACAAGCGTGTGTAAATATACATCCATTAATCCTATAACTTCCAGGCAGTAATTAGGACTATTTTGGATTTCCCTTCCTGTTTAAGAAATCTTACAAAGTGAATTTTTAAAAAATGCTTAGGCTGCTTAGAATGATGTGAATAGTTATCAAAAGTTGCACCTCAACTTTTTAAAAATTGTGTTCTTGTATTCACTTTCGTTATTTGATTTAAAAAAGCAAAATAAATGCTATTTGTTTTTAGCTGTTATTCTCGGCAAGTTCCTGTTTTGATATCAGCAGAGTAGGAAGTTTAATTAATCAGTTGCCTTTCCCAGAGCAGGTAGTTCTGCTGCATTCTGCAGTGGAAGTGACAAATGTTATTTATTGGCTGATAACCAATCTTCAGCAGCTGGTTTGGCAGATGTGCAGAGAAATGAAATTTTGAGATGCACAAAGTCCTTGCTCAAAGCTTAAGGGAGTGACAGGGGGAAGAACAGAGCTACCTTTTCCAATCTGTGTCTTCAGAAGCCTTGGGCTTCAGTTCTCATCACCTCCCACTTGATGGCTCTGCTGGCTGATTTTAAAACATTTGAAGTCCACTAACTTATATAACAAAAGTGCGCATAGTCAAGGCTATGGTTTTCCCAGTCGCAATGTATGGCTGTGAAAGCTGGACCATAAGAAAGGCTGAGTGCCAAAGAATTGAGGCCTTTGATCTATGCTGCTGGAGAAGATTCCTGCGAGTCCCTTGGACTGCAAGGAGATCAACCCTGACTGCTCTTTAGAAGGCCAGATCCTGAAGATGAAAGTTAAATACTTTGGTCACTTAATGAGAAGGAAAGACTCACTGGAGAAGAGCCTGTTGCTGGGAACGATTGAGGGCAAAAGAAGGGGACGACAGAGAAGGAGGCAGCTGGATGGAGTCACTGAAGCACTAGGTGTGAGCTTAAATGGACTCCAGAGGATGACAGAGGACAGGAAGGCCTGGAGAAAAAGTTGTCCATGGGATCACGATGGGTTGGACATGACTTCGCAACTAACAACAATTCCTTAAGAAACCCAGGCTTACTGCTTTGAGAAATTTGTTTGACACCCATATAGAAGTAAATTTTGTTTAATAAAAAGGGGGAGATATACTTAAATTATGGAGTAATCGTTAGGATACTGGTCTAGAAACGAGACGACTGACTTCTAGTCCTGTCTTAGACATGTAAACCAGCTGGGTGACTTTGGGCCATTCACTCCCTCTCAACCCAATCCACCTGAAAGGTTTGTTGTTGTTGGGCAAGTAGGAGGAGGAAAGAGTATTGTGCATATTCACCACCTTGTGTTTCAGATAGTCCTTGGCTCACGACAATTGAGCCCAAACTTTCTGTTGCTAAGCAACACAGTTGTCAAGTGAGTTGTGCCCCATTTTAAGAGCTTTCTTGCCACGGTTAAGCAGTAGGCCTGAGTATAAATGGACTCCAGAGGATGGTAGACGAAGAACATTGTCCATGGGGTTGCAATGGGTTGGATATGACTTTGCAACTGACAACAAGCCTGGCAGGTGGGAGGGGGGGCTGAAATAGAGGCTGAAGAATGAGAGCGCCATAAAGTTTTTTGAGCCAGCCTAATTTTTCTTCTTTGGATACAACTGGAATCCAATTGCTTTCCTTTTCTCTTATTTCTGGCAGATCAACAAAATCAAGGTGGGGTGGCCAACTATGGCCCCTTTATGACCTATGGACTTCCTGGCTCAGGAATTCTGGGAGCTTAATTAAGTCCATAGGTTGTAAAGAGCCATAGATGCCCATCCCTGATCAAGACAGAGCCACAACCTATGCAATCAAAGCCTTATCTCTTTTTGATTATATGTTTACTGCTGCCATCTTTTGACAGGTGGATCCAATCATGCAAACTCAGTAATTCTTTAATCTCCACCACTCTAGGTGAAGATAATAGAAAGAACAGATGCTCCAGCTTGTGCACTCCTGAACATATAAGTAGTGGAGTCCTGACAACTGGGATCAGAATTTCCATTGCTAAGCAAAGCAGATGTTAAGTGAGTTGTCCTAAATTTTGGCAATCTTTTTGCCATTGTTGTTATGTGAATCACAGCAGTTAAGTGAACCAGGCTTCCCCCATTGACTTTGCTTGTCAGAAGCCAGCTGGGAAAGTCACAGATGGAAATGATATGACTCTGGTGCAATGGTGCATCTGTCGGACGTTTAGCATTTTGCAACTGTTGTAAATACATGCCAGCTGCCCAGTGCACAAATTTTATCATGTGACCATGGGCATGGTGCAATGGTCCTTAGTGTGATGACTTTTTTTCAGTTCCCTTGTAACTTTGAATGGTTGCCAAGTGAATGGCTGAAAGTTGAATATGTATCTGTCAAATGAACTATAACTATTTATATAGTCTATAAATATCATCTTACTTGTCCTATGATCTGCCCCTTATATTTGGATTTTGTGAAATACACAATGGTGCATTTGTTGGAGGTTTAGCATTATGCTTTTACCCAGCCAATTGTGGTTTATTTAATATGCCATGGTTACACTTAATATGATACATAAACCAGATCAGTATAGCTCAAGGACAGTAATCCATTCTTTGATCATGGAGATGGCTTGGAATCTGCTGACTATGCAAAATATGTGACGCTTGATATCCTTTACCTCAGGGGTCCCCAACCTTTTTTGCACCAGGGACCGGTTTCATTTTAAAGAAAATTCTGCGGACCGGCTGGCGTAGAGGAGGAGTGGGGGGGAAGGGGAACAGGCGGCGCATGCGCACGCGGGGGGGGAGTCGGCTCACTCGACCCTCTAGGGCCTCCAACAGTGCGAACGCCACGCCTGCGCTCTCCTGCATCAGTGCATGTTCTGCCCAGGAGGCTGCCCCCTCCTCCTCCTCTCCGGCCCTGCGGACCGGTTCCTATCAAGCCACGGACCGGCACCGGTCCACAGACCGGAGGTTGGGGACCCCTGCTTTACGTCACATTGTTCTATGAAAACTACAGTAGTTGCCTAGACACTTCTGGCTAGCCCTATTTTTATAGTAATGATGTTCAGGGTCTTAAACACATGTATACATACTTGGTTGAACTAGAAACTGAGGGCCTACTCCTCCCTTAGGCATCAAAGTTGGCTTAGTGACTTTGGGCCTATCACTCCCTCTCAGCCCAACTCTGAGAACCAGTTTGGCCTAGTTGTTAAGGCTAGAAAGCAAGAGATTGTGAGTTCAGGTTCTGCCTTAACCACAAAAGATATCTGGGTGACTTTGGGCCGGTCAATCTCTCTCTGCCCAATCCACCTCTCAAGGTTGTTGTGGGAAAAATAAGAGGACCGAGAATGCTAGCCACTTCCAGTTGTTTTTAAAAATAACAAAGGTAGGATACAAGTATATGAATAAACCCACCTCATAGGATTGTTGTGGAGAAGACGTAGGACTATTATGCACAAATTATAGGTGGTCTTCAATTTACAACCATAATTGAGCCCAAAATTTCTGTTGTTAAGTGAAACATTTTAGTTTTGCCCCATTTTACGTCCTTTCTCACCATAGTTGTTAAGTGAATCACTGCAGTTGTTAAGTTAGTAACATGGTTAAGTGAATCTGGCTTCCCTATTGACTTGTCACAAAAGATGACCACATGACCCCGGGACACACAGCAACTGTCATAAATATGAACCCAGTTACCAAGCGTCTGAATTTTGGGGCTGTTGCAACGGTTATAAATGTGCAATATGGTCATAAGTCACTTTTCAGTGCCATTGTAATTTCAAACGGTTACTAAATGAACTGTTGCAAGTCAAGGACTACCTATAAGGGTGGGAATAGTAAGAATGCTTGAGATTCTCACAATGACCAAATCTGAAGATTTGCAGGGAAAGGACTGCTCGGTGTCCCATGTTAGAAGAAATATGTGGGCACATGGGAGGGAACCTTCATTTGCTGTGGCACCCTAGTTTGGGAATCCTCTTTCCCTAGACTGGCACTGCCATGGCCGGCCTTTCAGTGCCAGGCAAAGATTTGGCTTTTCCTTCTGTTTTTGAGACTTAAGCATCTGGGGTCCAACACCGCATTTTACACCTTTGTGTGTATGTTTCAATCAGTCGTACTGTGGTTATTATTCTGTGTGTTTAAAGTAAGTTATAATTGATTTTAATTTCCCTTTTTGCATGAGCTGCGAACTGCCACAAGACCTCCTAGCTAGACCATAAATATTTTAAATGAAAAATAAAATCAATGAGGATTAGGGTGAGGAGAAGGAATGTATGGCTCCCAGACAGCCTTGGCAGTTCAAGGTAGCTCAGGGATAATAGCTACATTGACAAAGCCTCTTGCCCAATGTTTCACAACCCTGGCAACTCAAAGGGTTGGCTGGGGAATTCTGGGTTGAGGCCCACACATCTTCAAGTTGCCAAGCCTGAGAAGCATTATTGCTCCTGCTTATTATTTCTTGCATATCTGTGCAAAAAGATCAGAGGAGATACCAAAGCCATCCTGAAGCTCACAGCTCAGCTTTTTCTTCTTCCTTCTAGGCGGAGAGGATCTGGCAGACACCTTTATCTCTGGCTCAGAGTGTGCGTCACAGTTGCATGGTGCACCCGAGGGAGCCTAGGGGATTTGGATATGAATTAAAAGTTAGATAGCACTAATCTCTCAGGTGGCAAAAGTGCTGTAATGTTCAAGATAACTTTGATCTTTGTGAATGGCTACTGTCAATTATCGCAGTCGGCATGTGCTCCATTTTATTTCCTATTCCCACCACAGACCAAGGTGTTTAATATACACCTCTCCCTTTCGTCTCAAAATGTCACGCCTCTGATGAAGAGGACTTGCATGGTAATAAATGCATTGGTGATTGTTTTTTTTTAAGTGTTACAAGTTTCTGCAAAGATCTCTTTGCAATTGCTTAATCGACCTCACGTCCCGAGGAGTTGCTTTAAGGAGGGTTATAAACCGAATACAAACGGCAGCAACAAGTGGAGGACTTAGCACAAGGTTCCCAGGATCAACCGGCGTTCCCTAATCTGTGGCTGAACTACCACTCTAATAACTGGCTGAGAATCAAGGGAATTCTAGTTAATTTATTTTATTTATTTATTTTATTACATTTATATCCCGCCCTTCTCCACAAAGGACCCAGGGCGGCGATGCATCAGAAGGTCTTCTTATCATTAATGCAACGGAAAGACAAATATGAAACTGCATGCCTAAAGCATGCTAGGACTCCACGCGCTCTTGTCAACAAATACCTGCGAGAAAATACGGCTGCAGCCGCCGCCGCTGCTGCTCTCCATTGGCTCCCGCAACCTCGTTTCCTATCCAAAATGGCGATAGACGTGAAACTGCCCTATCTCTTTTGGTGGCACGGTTAAAGTTGGAACGGGTTGCAGTCGAGGTTCCCACAACCAAGATGGAGGATTGCGCTTGAACGAATTGAAACCGAAGGGAAGTGGTAGGAGTTCGCCAGAAGTTGGGTCCTAGTTGCTGCATATAAATACTTTTCCTTCAACGGGGTTCTGGAAGAGAGTCGTGGTGGATAAAAACGCGTTTTAGAGTTAGCGGTTTTACATTTGCTTCCAATGTTTGCAATATTCAAATATTTGCCTCCCGCCCTACACACACACACACGAATATTTGGATGGGGGAATGGGAGAAGAATATCTAATCTCACATGTTAGCACATGTCTCAAATGAAATTATCTGACTAAAGTAACTTGCTATTCATTAAAAGATGTTCAAAAGTTGTATTAATTTCCCAAGAGTTAGTTTGTTCACACCCCACATTTATATAAAAACCCAAGGCAGCAAAAACATCCTTTCTTCTTCCATTTCCTCCACAAACGCTGTGAAGTGGGTTGCGTTGAGAGGGACTGGCACAAAGTCTTCCTGGTGACTTACATACCCGAGGCATTGCCTGCTGGTTTCTAGTTTTCTTAACCATTAAACTAAATATATTTCTAAATAACAAAGGAGGATGTGGACAATTAGATAAGAGGATGAATTGGGAAAAGAAACACTTTTTCTTGGGCTCTGCAACCAAAATTACAGTGAAAATTGCAAAATCACCACCACAACAATAAAACCTTAGGCCTACGTGTATATAAAATTATTTTTTCCAGCAGCAAAAGGATGGGATTTTCAATTACAATATTTTTCCAATATGTCTTTATTTGCAAGAATATATGCTAGCAATAATATATAATTGACATTTTAGGAAAGTATGAGTCATATGATCTACAGACAACAGTGATTTGAAGGGGATGGAATGAAGTTGATAGCTGAAATCAGGATATAAATTAAATTACATAAATTTAGATTGCCAATCCTGTTGACAGTTGAGGGAAAGAAAGAAGCAGACAATATACAAGGTTATAATATATGAAAGCTTAAATGAGAGTTATTAAAACAGTCCAAAGTAATAATAATAAAGCTGAACAATATTTGATTTTAATGCCATGCTTGTCAGGCCTGGGATATGAGGACAAACAGGAAGACATGTCTTCCTTTTGTTGTATGTCTGGTAACCCTAAATTTCCCTTAGCCCAGGGGTCTGCAAAGTCGGCTCTTTTAAGACTGGTGGACTTCAACTCCCAGAATTCCCCAGCCAGCATAGCTGGCTGGGGAATTCTGGGAGTTGAAGTCCACCAGTCTTAAAAGAGCCGACTTTGCAGACCCCTGCCTTAAGCCTGTTCTGAGGGTTGTGGGTGTTGTTCATGGTGATATCTGGAAAGCATCAAGCTGAGGACCCTGCTATTGAAATGTGAAGATGAAAAAAGACAGTATTGATACCCCATTGTAATATTGTAGAAAGTTAGCATCCACCCTTCTCCTAGAACAGGGGTTTGCAAAGTTGGCTCTTTTAAGACTGGTGGACTTCAACTCCCAGAATTCCCCAGCCAGCTATGCTGGCTGGGGAATTCTGGGAGTTGAAGTCCACCAGTCTTAAAAGAGCCAACTTTGCAGACCCCTGTAGAAGAATGAAATATTCTAGGACAGTGATGGCGAACCTTTTTTGCCTCGGGTAGCAAAAGCATGCACTTGTGCACTATTGCACGCACTCGGGTGCCCACCCCCATAATTTAATCCCCCATGCCATGCCCACTGTGCATGCATGCATGACACTCTGCCCTGCTGCCCCACACATGCACATATAACTTTCTTGGAGCCTGGGGAGGGCGAAAACGCCCACCTCCCAGAGGCTCTCCGGAGGACAGAAATGGCCCATTTTCCAACTTCAGGTGGGCCTGGTAAGTCCATTTTTCACTCGAGGCTTCAGGAGGCTTTCTTGAAGCCGCCAGAGGACAAAAAATTGCTGAAAATCAAGGCCGAAAATCAGCTGGCCAGCATGTGCATGCACGCTGGAGCTGACAGGGCAATGCCTCGTGTGCCCTCAGAAATGGCTCTGCGTGCCATCACGGTTCTAGAAAATATTAAAAAGGCAGAATATTTCCTTTAAAAGAGAAATGGAAATCTTAAGGGACACAGAAGCTCAGCCCCAGCAGATATTTTGGTGCCAGCTTATCTATAAGACAAAAGACCTTCAGCTCCAGAGTAATAGGATTAGCCCTCACTCAAGATCCAAAACAGGACAAAGCCATTAAGCCATAATAGGAATCCCCATAATAGGAATTACATCACCCAGCAAGATTCAACCAAGACTGGGACTCAAGACAACCCACAAAGTTACCCCTGCGTGGGAATCTGACAACCAATCAGAATACATTTCTTACAGAAGAACAGGAAGCAACTTCAAAGCCCAAGAGAGGGTATAAATCTCTCTCTTTTCCTCCCATGTGCTCGATTGGCCAGGGCCTCAAGCCATAGTGGTCCACCATTAAACTCCCATTCCAGTGTCTTTCTCTCCACTTGGAACGGAACCCAGATGGACATTTCTTCCAACAACATGTTCAGCAAAACCCTTACAAGGAACTTGATTAAGCAATCTAATGCTACATATACAAGGAGGTTGCCTGTGATCCAACCTTCTACACACATGTTTGTGTGGAAGTTTGGTTCCTAGTAATAAAGAGGAAAGATGCTCTTAATTCATCTCTCCAAAAGTTATTGCTGGAAAAGAAAGATAAGGTAGCATATGGGGGTGTGGTGGGGGAATCAAGTCCCAGTGAGTTACAAGCCTCATTGGTCATCAAATCCATGTTCAGATAATGTCTTCCTTCAGATAAGTCTGTGCCCAGAATTAGTTCTGTTAAACTAAAGGCAGGAACAATTTAAAAAGGGGACCTCTACAAAATAGGGCACTCTTGAGACTTAATTGCTGCATGTTCTGATTCAGAAAAACAAAAAACCCTACCATAACCCCCCAATTTCATCAAAAATTGTACACAAAGTATTTTTGAATGTTAGGTAGCACTAAGGAAATCAGTAGGATTAGTAGGCAATAAGATTTTTATCTCACAAACCTTTCCCCAACTTTTTTCCAAATTATTATCAGCAAGATCATGTTTTCTCACCTTACGGACAGGTGTGGCCTAGTCCGCAAGTTGGTTGCGCTCTAAGAGAATTGAATCATGCAAATTCTAGTTATTCAATTTTACTTTAGCCTCTCCTTTTAAGTTCTTTGTTAAAGAATGGTAGCTTTCATTTCTTGCAACTGGGTGACCTTGGAGATGGAAACATTCCTTGCTGATTTCTGAACGTTGCCACTTTCAATGTTGGATTTGTTTCCATTTATTTTTCTTTGGTCCGGAGAATGACCCCTAGGACTGTGCAGAGGGCTGAAGGGATAAGAAATTGCATTCTGTAAGAGAGCAAAGCGATTTGGGGCACTGTTTGAATGTATATACAGTCCGCCCTTCTAATTTGCATTGGCCGCTGGACATCATCAAGAACAGAGGCAGCATGGAAATATGATGTGAAAGAGGGATGTCCATTATGACTTTTGAACCAAATTAAAGGTAAGAGTTGTTTTTTTAAATGAGATCATTATTTTAAACACGTATTCAAACACACTACAGTTTCACACCTGGAACTGATGGATAGAATGGATATTATGGGGGGTATAATAGGTGTGGGGTGAGGTAGAAACTGTCTCGGACTTGAATCAAGCAGGAAAATCTGGAAAAAGGGAGAGGGATTCCAATCTGTCTTTACATATTTTTAGAATTCTGTTTTCTTTTTCTCTCCGTTTATCTGCATTTCTCTAAATTCATTTCTCTAAATTTCTCAATGCTTGACAGGAAGCATTTCAATGGAAAATTACAATAACTATAAAAGAGGCTGAATCAACCACTCCAAGAACAGTAATTTTTGTGATAGTTTTAAATCTGATGGGACAGAAAACCTTGGTCTCAACTAAGTTGTGAATGGATCAAAGACAATTGTAAAGGCAAATTTTAAAAGTTGCAGGAAAGTTATTCCTTTGCTGGAACTCAATATTCCATAGTAAACAAGCCTCCATTTTGTACAGATTTATAACAGATTAACAGAGTTGGAAGGGACCTTGCAGGTCATCTAGTCCAACCCCCTGCCCAAGCAAGAGACCCTACATTTGCCTCTACCTAGGATTGAACTCACAACCTCCTGATTGGGAGGCGAGAGCTCCACCTTGTATCTTGCTTTCTATCTGGTTAGTTATCAGATGAAAAATGGGTGGCGAAAATGTTGGGTGTGATTCAGAAGAAATTAAGAAGTCATAAAATCAAGATCAGACAACCATTTGTAGGCTGGTGGGGGAGGGGCACACCAAATCTTTTGGGAGGAACGAAGACTACAGTGGGTGGAGTGGTGTTAATAGTGCAAGGTTGTACGTGTTAAGTGGGGCTAGCATGGTTTTTTGGGGAAGAAAAAGAGTTTACGGCAGAAAATGATGCCAAAATTCAGTAGTTATGATTGAATAGATTCTATAAGGCTACCAGATCAGTGCTGTAAAACTCTAAAAAGGTATGTATTAGTGAGATGTTATCTAGGGGAAATCTGGATTTTTGCAGTCCAGATCTATAGCCGAGCTCGATTTATGACCAGTTAAAGTTACGATGGATTGCGAAATGGAGACTTACAACCCAGACGCAAACTTCTGATGTCCAGGCCTTTACTTGTGACTGCAGTTTGGTTGCATGGAACTGGCCCATGTTTACAGCAGTTTGCAGCATCCATGTTCATGTGACTGCAATTCACATTTTTTTCTGAAAGCTGGTGTTTACTTCTGATTTCTGGCAAAAACGTCTCACAGCTAATAGTGACTTTGCTTGACAACTGTGGCATTTGCGTAACAGCCATGGTGTTTGCTTTACAATTGCCGCATTCACTTAAAAACAGCTGCAAAATAGATCACAGCATCATGCGAAGATCTGTTTTATGGCCATCCTGATTTACGATCAAAATTGTGGGTTGTAAGCCGAGGACTATCTGTGCTTCTCCTAAGTACGGTTTGAGGTACTCAACAATTTGGTGTGAGAGCCAAATGATGTCATCTTGTATAGCATGGCCTTACTTTTGCATAAAATGTGATGAAGAAAGCATTGGGCAGGTGAGCCCCTGCTAAGTGCAAAGTAATGTCAAGAAATATTGAGTCAAGAAGTAATGCTGTCTTGTTGGAAAGAAGGAGGTTAAAATATATATAGAAGGTGTGTGTGTGTGTGTTTAAGAACTCCTTACTCAGACCTGTCACTTGGTGAAAGAAAGAGCAGTAAAAGAAAATGTGACAGCATCTTGGGATATTGCAGCCATAATAACATCTCTCTTCCAGTAGCTTTGGTATAGCTTAAATTTTGCTTTGCTCTTATTTAATTAATTTGATTCTTGTTAAGAATTTTACAAACTTCTGCATTCAGAGTACCATTTAAAAGGCTTTCCTGTTCCTGCCCCGCTATTCTCTTCTGTTTTGCCGAGGATTTTTGTCTGAAGACAAAACTGTAGGGTCCAGCCTGTTAATCTTAGCTTAAAGGGGAAATATAAGAAGAAAACCACTTCAGATTTGTCCATTCAAAGTCAGCCCCTGTGGAGAAGGCTTGGGAATTCAATGTTTACAGTCATGTACATTGCATTTGTTTTTAAATAAAAACCATTCTTCCTAAACGAACAGGTATTGACTTCATAGAATTGGGTTTTGAGAGACTGGAAGAGGATCAAAGGTGGATGGGAGACAGTCCATTGGAGCCCCTCCCCCCCTTCTCTGTGCAATTGTGCTAATGGATTCTTCTACTCCACTGGAGTCAATGCTGGGAAATACATTGAAATAATTCTCGGCACTTATTTCAGTTGCGTAATTGATCTAATCTGAATGGAAATTATGGACCTGTAACCGGATGGATGAGTAATCCTTGACTTCCAACCGGTCACTCAGTGACCATTCAAAGTTACAGCAGCACTGAAAAAAGTGACTTACAACTGGTCCTCTCATTTGTGACCATTGCAGCATCCCCATGGTCACATGATCAAAATTAATGCTTGGCAATCAGCATGAATTTACAATGGTTGTAATATTCAATGGTGCAGAATTAGGATAGGATGGTATGATATGGTATGGGATAGGATAGGATTGGGTAGCATAGCATAGCTTAGTGTAGCAGAGCGTAGCATAGCATAGGATAATGGGTAGGGATGGGGATAGAGTAGAGTAGAACAGAACAGAACAGACTTTCTTTTTATTCCTTTATTGGCCAAGTGATCACTTAACAGCTACTGTGATGTGCTTAACAATTGTGGCAAAAAAAGGCCATAAAATTAACTTAACAACCAACTTGCTTAGCATTGGAAATTCTGATCACAGTTGTGGGGGTTAGTGGAGGACTACCTTTATGTATGTTTGGGGTTGTAGCTAATGCCAGCCTTCCCTGGGAGGATTTAATTTCCTAGAATTCCCAAGTCACCGTGGCCCTTTTTGAGAATTTGAGTCCAAAACCTCTGAGGGATGATCAGATTGCTCTATGCTTGTTCCGCCTCCCCACTTTTGGGGCAAAAATATTTATTACCCATCAATTCCCCCAAAGGTTTATAGAAGAGAATCCCAGCCAAATAATTACAGGTACTCCTCACCTTACAACAGTTCCTTTAATGACTTTTCAAAGTTACAACGGGACTAAAAAAAGTGACTTATGGCCATTCACACTTATCACCATTGCACCATCCCTGTGGTCACATCATCAAAATTCAGATGCTTGGCAAGTGGCTCACATCTATGATGGTTGCAGAGTCCTGTGTTCATGTGACTGCCCTCTGGCACCGTCTGACAAGCAAAGTCGATGGGGAAGCGAGATTCCCTTATAACTGTGTTACTAACTTGACAACTGCAGTGATTCACTTACCAATAGTGGCAAGAAAGCTCGTAAAATGAGGCAAAAACCATAAACTGTTTTGCCTAGCAATGGAAATCTTGGGCTCGAGTGTACTTGTAAGTTGAGCACTACCTGTATTTTGCAGGTCTGAACTAGACTTGTGACCTTCTGACTTTCAATGTGTTCAGCAATTTCAGGCCAGCATCTCCCTTTGGTGTTCCATAGTTGAAGAAGAGCTACTTTGACATCTGCAGTTATCTGAAATCTTCTGGCACTGGTTCTTGAATGTTGCTATTTATGATGTTGGTTTTGCATCTGTACATAAAGAGGGTAGGTGAGGCGAGAAATCTCATTTCTGAGTGGACTAGGAATTTTAGGACATCTTATAAGTGCACCTGCAATTATATTATGACCTTGTGACTTTTTTTTGTCAGCTGCCTATCTTTCCTAGCATGGGTAGGAGTTAAAACTTGGAATCTGGGATACATGTCTGAATCAATCATGGATTTGAAAGTAAGAAGATAAAAGGGAGTCTGCATGATATTGCACGACGTCACTAGAGGTGTACCTGTATAAGTGAGACATTCCACTTAACTTGATGGCAAGTCTAAATTTAACCATCTATGCAGCCTCTGCGTACTTCTTTGAAAGTCATGGAGAGGAAAGGAGAGGCAGAAACTTCTTTTTAATTATTTGATATTCAAAATGAAACCCGTCATTCTGGTCTGATAGGAATCAAAAGTGATCATATTCACACCAAATACAGCTTTGGAATAAAAATTGGGATATATGGGATGCGGTGGCTCAGAGGCTCAGACGGTGAGCTTATCAGTCAGAAGATCAGCAGTTTCGCGGTTCGAATCCCTAGTGCTGCGTAACGGAGTGAGCTCCCATTACTTGTCCCAGCTTCTGCCAACCTAGCAGCTTGAAAGCATGTAAAATGCAAGTAGAAAAATAGGGACCACCTTTGGTGGGAAGGTAACAGTGTTCCGTGCCCCTTCAAAATTTGAACATGGATACATCTTTGAACAGTGTTGGCTCTTTGGCTTTGAAACGGAGATGAGCAATGCCTCCTAGAGTCGGGAACGACTATCATATATTTGTGGGGAGAATCTTTTCCTTTTATATGCTGACAATGATAAGAATCTTACATGCACAAAAATGGAAAGGTACACTGATTCTTACAATGGAAGAATGGATGGTAAACAGTTGCTGGGGATGGCAAAATTGACTGTTTTATTAAGGATAATAATTTATCTAGTTCAGTTTCCGTTTGGAAACAACTTGATGATTTTGTATTCAAAGCTGAAAATAAAATAAAATTCTAGTTTTAGGCTTTGATGATTAGAACGGCTTTGTTGTTATAGAAATGGCTTGAAAATTTCAAAGTGTAAAGCAAAATATTGAGGCTGTAACTTTTTTGCATTCTACAAAAGTTGTTACTTTTTTTGTTTCTGTTTTACTTCTTTGTGCACTTTTCTTCTGCTTTCTTTAACTTTCTTAATTTTTATTTGTATTTGTATTTATCTTATAATCCATTTTAATAAAAATTCAAAGAAAAGGAAACAATATTTGCCCTGGTTTCTACTAGGTACTGTTATGCTTCCCTTAAGATGTGAACCTCTCTCGAAGTTCCTCCCACCAATATATCAGAGAAAAAGGAGGAGTTTAACTCAGGCCCAGAGTAATACAAAACTTTACAGGTAGTCCTCAACTTGCAACCATTCCTCCTTTGGCTGTTCGATGTTACAATGGCACTGAAAAAAGTTCACTTATGACCATTGCAACATCCTTGTGGTCATCTGATCAAAATCCAGATGCTGGGCAACTGGCATGTATTTATGACTGTTGCATTATCTTGGGGTCATGACGTCATGTGATCATCTTCTGCAACTTCTGATAAGCAAAACCAATGGAAAAGCTAGATTTCCTTAACAACCATGTTTGCTAACTTAATAACTGCAGTGATTCACTTAACTGCAGCAAGAAAGATTATAAAATGGGGCAAAGCTCACTTAACAGCTGTCTTGCTCAGCCACAGAAATTTCAGGCTTAATTATGATTGTAAGTCAAAGACTAGCCTGTATAGATTTTGTCCCTTTAATCTCCTTCAATATTACAAAGAATTTCAGCATCCCCCCACCCCCTTAATTCAATGTGGTTCGGTGCATTAAAACACATGATCTCCTTTTCTTATGATTAGATCTGGCAACTACAGTGCTGGTGAACCTTTCTTCTACCTACTCACCTACCTTTATGGTATGGGATGCTAACCATGTAATTTATTTCCAAGAAGTCAACACACCCAGCACTGCATTAGTCTCTTGGTGCAAACCTCTACCGTCAATCAACTATATAACCTTGGGGAAAATGCTCGAACCATAAAATCTCCTAGGTATCAACTGGGCAAACAGTTGTGCACAATCCAGGTAAGCAGGAAAGAGAGCCTGTGGGTGGGATAGGCAACCATATCAAAGCTTGAAACGAGTGTAAAAAGAAAACACCTGACTTCGATAGACCTGTTTGTGATTCAGAGGGGTGAGTACCTGTAGGAAGAAGCAGAAGGCTGGATCAGGTTCTGGTGTGGATCAGGTGAAGATTGTGATGGGTTGACTGTACCTGGGTGTGCAGCATCCAAGATTTAGTGAATCCAAAAGTTAAGGTATGTGCAAGAGGTAGGTGTGTGTGTCAGTGCCCTACTGAAAGGACAATAGACAAGGTCTTTTTTGTCTCTAGAAGGTTGGTACAGGGAGATGTTCTTTGAGAGGGAAGGAGAGACAGAAGCAAAGAATAAAAAGAAGTGAGAAAAGGCTAGAGGAAAAGAGGTAAGAAAAAGAGAAAACAATGAAAAATGGAGGAGTGGGAGATGGGAAAAATACAGAATTAAAAACAAGACAAAGGTGGAGGGAGAGAGAAAAGAAGGGAAGGGTAGGGAGTGGAAGGGAGGGGAGGGGAGAGAAAAGGAGAGAAGAGAAGAGGGCGCTAATATAAAGTAGGATAGGAGACTTTTGGGGAGGGTAAGCCATGAATTCTGGCTTTTCTCACCACTAGTCAGGTATGATAGTTGGAGAGGAAAGTTGTTAGTTTACAAAAGCTAGAGGTGATGATGGATTCACAGTTTCTACGGTATTTTAAAGAATGGTGAGGAAATTTGCCTACAGAAATGGATTGACAAAAGGAAACTATTATTTACATGCTATAAACTGGAATTTCTTCTGTATCCAGCTATTCATAAAAATTGATCACCTGGATGAAGAGTGGGTGGTAGCAAGGGGAAACATGGCGTTTGAGCTCTTTGCCCAATCTCCCTGTTGCCTAAAATTTGTAGCTGTGACAGGAAAGCCTTTTTCAGAGGTGGGGTAGGGAACACCTTTGCGCAATTTCTATATTTGTTTTCTGTATATAAAGACCTCGTATTGGTCATGGCGTGGTGGCCTCATCCGAAAGAACACAGAGTTTTCAGCCTTGAAGTTTCTGGGATGGGAGAGGTAGTTTAGAAACATAAATGCATTATTAACATTTTAATTTAAACTGCTGTATCTTGGTTGGATAGGAGTAGAGGGTATCTCTGCATGCAGATTTTGGGGGGGAGAGGGTCTCTAAAGACTGCTAAACTGTACATGATCTATTTATAACCCCACCTTTAGTATTTTTAATTAAAAAAACCTGAAGGTAGCAAACATACCTAATACTCGTTTGCCTTCCTACTATGTTTTCCCGAAAATAAGACAAGGTCTTATTTTCTTTAACCCCTCAAAATAAGCACTTGGCCTTATTTTTAGGGAGGTCTTATTATTTTTGAGGTGCAGGAAGCAGAGAGTGTGGTCACCTGATGGCTGCTGCTGTGTTGCAATATTTTCAGGGGAGGGCCTATTTTGTGCATGCACTCAAAAGCTCGATTGGGCTTATTGTCTAGGGAGGCCTTATTTTCAGGGAAACCGCGTATTTTCCTCACAACGGCAATTCTATGAGGTAAGTTCAGTTGAGAGAGAGGGACCAGCCCAAAGTTACTTGGCTGCCTTTTATGTCTAAGGTTAACCACTTGACCAAACTGTCCTTTGATTAAGATCGCTTTTCATTCTGGCTAGGGAATTAAGATGGCTTCTCTAACATTGCCATATATAGTGGATATTTAACATAACCTTTCCCCAAACATCTCCTGTGCAAGCTGTTTGATATGTTGTTTTAGCAGCCTGAATCTCTTCTCAGGACAAGGGACTATTTCAACTATTTTGGTGGGATCACTTGATTATCAAGGGGAAGGCAAGCTGGTTGGAAATGTCCATTCTCTGGGACTACAGAGATTTTGCGTTGCCAAGACATCTAGCCAGCTCACCAAATGCATGGATCTCTTTCCCCAGGCAAGTAACTTTGGGAAATGCACTAATTGCTGTACATTTAGAGCGGCAAAGCTGCTAGAGTGGCAAGGACAGAAATAGAGATGGAGTGTTTATTTTGACTACTGATGGTTCGCTCTTAATTTCTCCAGAGAATAGCCTGTGGGAGAAAGGGTTGCCAAGTTATTTGAGATTTGCAGCATCTTCTGGGGTGTGTGGGGAGGGGGTATGGGAGGTTGATGCGTTTGTTTCAAGAACCTAGGTTTTTTTTCCCCAGAGAATTTTTTTTTACAAATCCCTAAATTATAGGAGGGGAAAAAACCTGAGGAGGGGGGATTGTTAACCAAAGGGCAAACAGAGATAAATTAGGCAGGAAGAACAGCACCAATAATGATTATGCTGATATACCAATTCCTGTGTTTATCCTAGTGTTACCAGTGAAATATGTTGGATTAGATTCAGATTGAACATGCTCCCTAAAGGCACTAGTAATCAAAAATCATCATGCAGTTATTTTGTCTTTCCCTCTTTCTCAATTTTCCTCTAAAAAGAAAAAAAGTGGAATATCTGGTGAGCAAATCCAGCAGTTTAGAAACTGATCTGCTGGGCATTAGTTCAAGAGGACTTCAGTGAAGACTTTTATTGTGGATAATGTAGTTGCTAAAATTATAGGGAAGAGACTGAATGATTGCTTAATAAAAATTGCAGTTGTTTGCAGTAGTTGCTAGAGGAGTTGTTCCTTTAATCCATTATAATAATGAAACAGGTTAATTGCATTACTATTTTTGAAGATGTATTTTGTTTGATAATTTGAGGCATCTTTCCTCGTTTATATAATTTTAATTTAAAATAATTAACAGGAAGATTAAAAACTAAGAAAAAGTAATTAAAAGAAGAGAAAAAGTAAGAAAAAAAATCAGAAAAGGCTAAAAGTGCAAGAAAAAAAGAAAAAGTAAAACCGAAAAGAAAGAAAAAAAAATACAAAGAAGAGGCTTCCAATCCTATTGACAGCAGTTATAAAAGCAATTATAAGTTTACCTATTACTCTGGTTTTAACACACCTCTCTTTTTCCGTAATGTATCCTATCTAATAATCAAAACCATAAATCATAAGTTCACTTTTTTTTGCTTTCCCCAAAAGTCCATATGAGAACCTGTGACATAGTTCTGAGATGGAAAAAAATGAATTATCTGTCTTTCCAGGATTTATTTAATTAATTTTTATTCATTTATTTGTATCCTGCCTTTATTATTTTTATAAATAACTCAAGGAGGCGAACATATTCAATGCACTTTCCTCCTATTGTCTGCATAACAGAAATCCTGTAAAATGACTTGGGTTGAGAGAAAGTACCCAGCTGGCTTTCATAGCTAAAACAGGACTTGAAATCATAATATCCCATTTTCTACCCTGGTGCCTTAACCACTAGGCCAGTGCTTCTCAATTATTTTCTGTCATGCCCCCCTAGGAAGAAGAAAACATTTCGCGCCCCCCGCGCAACTGTAAATAGTATCATCCGGGTCTAAAAGTCACACGGGCGGGTTTGGCTAATCAGGATAGAGCATCATGTCTATCCAATCGGGTCTGTTCTCCTCGAAAGGGAGGAGCATGCACAGTCACATGTACTGGCTTAATGCTCACTATCGATGCAAATGTCAGCAGCGGTAGCCCGATTTGTTATGACAGTGTTTGCCGAGGTCAAACGCGCCCCCCTTTACGGAGCCTCACTATTTGAGAAGCACTGCACTAGGCCATGGGGATGAGGGCTTTTAAGGGAATTGGTTATGAGTTACTCCTCTACTTATGACCAGTTGTTAAGTGATTATTTGAAGTTCAGATTGACCAAAAAAAAAGGGGACTTGCAACCTGGATTTGAAGTTCCCATGGTCAGAACCCCCCCCCCCCCCACGCCATGATCACATGATTGAACTTTGAGTACAGTGGTACCTCGGTTCACGAACTTAATTCGTGAACTGACTCTGGTCGCGAACCGAATTGGTCGCGAACCGAGGCACAGTTTCCCATAGGGTTTAATGTAAATCTGGTTAATCCGTTCTGATCTTTCTTTTGGTTTTAATTCGTGAACTGACTCTGGTCGCGAACCAAATTGGTCGTGACCCGAGGCACAGTTTCCCATAGGGTTTAATGTATATCTGGTTAATCCGTTCTGATCTTTCTTTTGGTTTTAATTCTTGAACTGACTCTGGTCGCGAACCAAATTGGTTGTGACCCGAGGCGGAGTTCGTGAACCGAGGCGGAGTTCGTGAACCGGACCATATTTTTATGAACTTTTCTGTTCGTGAACCGAAGCGGAGTTTGTGAACCGGAGCATATTTTTATGAACTTTTCTGTTCGTGAACCGAGTTGTTCGTGAACAGAGGCATTCGTGAACCGAGGTACCACTGTATTTGGTAACATGGCCTCATATGCGGCCATTTGCAGCGCCCTGTGGTTTATGACAGTTTTGCCCCAATCTGCTACTTCCAGTTTTTGACAAAACTGCACCCACAGTGAACCATAGGTTCACTTAACGACTGCAGCATCCACTTAACATCTGCACATTAGCTTTAAGACCACTACAAAAAAGGTAAGTGGGCAGGCTTTCTTAGTGTCATATGTCAAGAATTTGAGGTTTTCCGCTTGGTTAAAAGTAGATTAAATCTTTTGGGAGGAGATTTTCCTGAGTCAAAATGAGGAAAAGATCACGCCAACTATTTTCATCATGAGTGGCTGGAAATGTACCTGGAAACCTTGAAGAAGGAGTTAATGGATAACCCGTTTGCTCACTTCTTGGTTAGAAGAGACCAGATTCTCACACTTCTCTAAATTTTACTAGCTTATCTACCATGATTGCTATGAAGATAAACATTATTTTTGGGAGAGTGGAATCTGTACTTTTCCTCAGTAGGTATTTAGTGTACCTACAGTTGTTTGTTTACTGTTTGTTTGTCTGAGTTGATAGTTCCTTGATTAGTGCATTCTTTACTGTTTGATTATTGGTCTAGTATTAATCTTGGCATTAACAACATCCACTATTTGCTTAGACCCATCTAGATAGTTGGGTTTTTCTTTCAATAAGCTCTTTATCTCTTAAGTGCTGGCATCTGCTGTGGGGTATTAAGAAGAGGTGGGGGCTGCTTTCTGCCTCTAAAAAAACATGTTTCTCCATGTTCTGCCTTTTTAATATTCCTCAAAATATTTAATTCTTCGAGGAGGGGGGAACACTTTCCACACTGGTGAGCAAGACTCCTTTTTCTTTTGACCTTTTATTCTTGCAGTCCTAGAGGATGTTTCCCTCATGTCTGTCAGTGGCTCTTGAATGGTTTCCCCTTGCTTTGATGGCATTCCCCCAGAACAGGGAGAAGGAAGCTTCTGATGGCTGCAGATCTAGTCTCACCTCAGACAACCACTTTCCTTCTGCCCTCCATCCCAGGGCAAGGTGCAGTTGAGTGAACAAATATTGTTTACACCAACGTCTTTTACTTTGACCTATTTGCTTTATGCTTTATAACCACAAACCTGTTTTGAAAAGTAACATGAGTTTTGAAAGTGATGTCAAGGCAAAAAAACAAACCCCACTTTTGGGTGTTTTTTTTTTGCTTATACAAAGGAGAGCAGTTATATAATGGTCTGGCTCATCAGCTCTGTGGTAAACCAAGATGCGATTGGCTAAGTCTGGTTTACGTTTGGGTGAGCCTAGCCAATTGCAGTTTATTCGGTAAACCATAATTTAAAAAAACAGCTTAATGAAGTGAGTTAATCCAGTCAATAACTCATTAGTATTTAAAAGCTTTGGGATTCAGAAAGAAAATATGCCACGTAGTAAGTTTGCCTGTTTTTCAACCCATCTCTATAGCCCTGTTTCTAACAGATCAGTCTTTATTTCAGGCAACATTTATTTAATCTCCTGTCATTGAAGGTTGGCAGATAAGCGTGTTTTTCTTCCTACCAGGGTAAGTTTTAGTTGCTGAGATATGTACCTTAAGCCATAGTTGCAGCCACTGGTTCTGACATTCCCCATCAGTTGATAATTCTGCCTGAATGCATATGACCCATAGCATTATATATTCTAGCTGAATTTCATCTCCAAGAGCATGCACCGGAGACAAATTCCTTGTGTGTCCAATCACACTTGGCCAATAAAGAATTCTATTCTATTCTATTCTATTCTATCCTATCCTATCCTATCCTATCCTATCCTATCCTATCCTATCCTATCCTATCCTATCTATTGATTTGGAAGAACAGCTGCCCGACTCCTGTCTGAAATCAAAGTGGATGAAAATCCCCAGCCACAATGGGAGGGGAGTAGTAGGTTTCCTGCAGTGATTGCAGGATGGATGGAGTAACTCACTGCTCAACAGTGGAGCTGGGTTTGCACTTCACATTCAGTTAAAACAAGTCAAATTGGGATCCAGTTGAATATGTTGCATGGACTCAGCCCACTCCATCCAATTGTAATTTAATATAATAAATCATAAACAACAAAACTGCTTGTCTATGGAGATTCTCAATCATCCACATCAGGGGTCAGCAACCTTAAACATTCAAAGAGTCACAAAGGTCCTAACTGGAAGCCCCCTCCCATTCAATTCTGGAGCCGACCGGAAGTCCGGTTCCCCCATCATAGAGTCTTCTTCTAGTGCGGTGTCCTTTTTCCTTTTACCGACCGGTGACAGGGAGTCGCAGCAGAGGGATGAAAGAGCCACATGCGGCTCCAGAGCCATGGTTGCTGACCCCTGATCCAGGTCATGGTTGTTCCAAAAATGTTTTTTCCCCCCCAAAAGGCAACTGGTCATTCTCTGTGTTTTCTCTGAAAATGTTTCACTTCTCATCCAAGAAGCCTCTTCTTCGGAATTAAAGAAGTTTCTTGGATGAAAAGCGAAATGTTTTCAAAGAAAACATAAAGTCCAGTTGCCTTTTGGGGAAAAAACATCCTTGGGACGATCAAACTGGTTGTTGAATGAATCAGTCAACAATGCTATGATTCTATTTACATTTGGCTGATATTATAAAACAAGCCTGATTCAGTTTAATACTTGGATGGAAGACATCCCAGCTCGATAATCTAATCTGGGAGATTGGAAAAACACCTTAGAAAAAGACCATGGGAAGCACTTCCATCTTCTTGTTGAGAAAACTGTATGAGTTTCTCCATGAAGATTAATTTGAGGAAAGGAACATCTAATAACCATGCTTAAATGATTCTGGTTATGAATGCAACTTCAAAGGGTAATTAATATCAATTAGATAGCTGCAAGTGCGGAGCCTCCCTCTTTCTGATTCTTGCATCCTCTAATTGTCCTCAAGCCTATTTTTGCATCTCTCCATCTAAGGTCCACCTATAATCCCTCGCAACCTTGCTGTGTATTGACATTCTATCCTTTCCTTAACAGTGTGGCTAGTGGGTGGGAAGAAAAACAGAAGACAGCTTTGCAGAACAGCCAAATCTTGAGAGACATCAAAAAAATCCCTCTGTGTACTGTAGCTTCACTACTATATATGGTGGGTGCCCTAAAATATGAATGGCATTATCACAGCAGCTACTTTCTGGTTTGCTAAGAGCTGCCTTAATACCCAGTTTGGGACGTTCAGATGCATCTCCCATGGAAGTCATCACTGCCCTGGCATTACTTATGACAAAGTGTAGGAAGAGATCTCTCCAGGTCAGGTCCAACTGGCAGGGCAGGTTCCTCCTAAGTATTGCAATATTGATGCCTGCTTTTCCCAATGTCATCCCAGCGCTTGCTTTGGGTGAGAAGGAGGGAAACAACCCTTCAGGAACCCTGAACTTGATTACAATAGGTAGAAACTAAAAACTTTTCCATTGCTGGGTGTGCTTTCATCCCACATCCTGTCTGTGATGATCAGATGGCAAAGGACCTCTCTCTCTCTCTCTCTCTCTCTCTCTCTCTCTCTCTCTCTCTCTCTCTCTCTCTCTCTCTCTCTCTCTCTCTCTCTCTCTCTCTCTCAACACGTTAACACAGGGTGATTCAGTGAAACTGGTTAATGCTTGGGTTCAGATCAGAAAAAGTACTTCTTCATGTTATATCTAAACAGAATGTGGAAGTTATTTCCGGTGGCTTTAGAGAAAAAGAATGAAGCAAAAAAACAAACAAACCCCAACTCATGATTTTTAAGTCATTCCAGTTTGACTTCCATTTCCAGAGCAAAATAACTTATAGGACAAGGTGCTAGGGAAAATAAGACTAGACTAGACTAGACTAGACTAGACTAGACTAGAATAGACTAGAATAGACTAGACTAGACTAGACTAGAATAGAATAGTTGGAAGGGACCTTGGAGGTCTTCTAGTCCAGCCCCCATGCCTAGGCAGGGAACCCTACACCACTTCAGGCAAATGGCTATCCAACATCTTCTTAAAGACTTCCAGTGTTGGGGATTTCACAACTTCTGGAGGGAAGCTGTTCCACTGATTAATTGTTCTGTCAGGAAATTTCTCCTCCGTTCTAAGTTGCTTTTCTTCTTGATTAGTTTCCACCCATTGCTTCTTGTTCTACCCTAACAATTTATTATTTATTTCTACCCTAAATAAGGAACAAGTTGAAGCATTATGCTGGATAGATGCACCGTCAGCCAAATTTTTAGACTGGATTTGGCATTTTTATCCTTACCAAGGACCTGGGATAGGCAGATCCTTTTTGTTTGATGTCATTAATGGTCTGTCTGTAAGTTGTTCTGAGTAAAGCTGCTTTTTGCAATTGTCTGATGGTGATTTTACCAACGTGGACGGTGTTCCAGATATTTGGGATTGCACCCAAGGAGATTTTTTTTTAAACTATTAGTACTACCTTTGCGTTCTATAATCATTCTACTTCTCTTTCAAAGTCTTAGCATTTTGTGAACTTCTCCATTCCTTTCTCTTCTAGTCTCCTGTTTTCAGCTACCGCCACGTCCACTGTCTAGACTTTTTTGTCTTTCTTATCAACAATTGTTAAGTTGAGGGTGTGATGTGACAGGTACTTGTCTGTTTGTATTCTAAAGTTGCAGAGAACTGTAGCTTTTTCATTTTCTATTATTCTGTCTTCTGATCAGTACATGCTGCAGGAAAGTAAAAATTTTTCTATTACATTACATTGAGGCTCTTTTTGTCATGTCACCACCCATGTTTTCCTGAAAATATGACCAGGTCTTATTTTTTCTCCCCCCCCCCAAATAAGCACTAGGGCTTATTTTTGGGGCGATGGGCTTATCTCCCCCCCCCCCCAATGTATGGGAGGCCACTTCTTCTGCTTGCTCACAGCGGGGCAGGAGGCCATGTATCATGCTGCTGCAACCACCATGAAATGGAGGATGGAGCTGCCCCACATGCTCCACACTGGCTTACCTCACGGCCTCCACAGTCAGGTCACCCATGCCCTGACACCTGCCTTGCCTTGAAGGTGCAGCACCAGCACACCACTCGGCCTCCTGCTCTGTCGCGGCCACGAATAAGCAGAAGAAATGGGTTGGCGGCCATGTGGGCTCCGGCTGCACATAGCTACTGGTGCTGCTGCTGTGAGGCAGATGTCGGGGTGTGGCTGGCCTGACTGCAGGACCCTGAGGTAAGCCAGTGTGAGGTACATAGGGCAGCTCCAGCTCCCCGCCTAACCCTTGGCTGTGTCCCCGCAAGCAACCAGAAGAAGGGCGGGCAGCCAGCTGCACAGGGTCTTAGGTGGGGCTTATTTGGGGGATAGGTAGGGCCTATATTAGGTACACACAGAAAAGCATGCTAGGTCTTATTTTCGGGATCAGTCTTATTTTCAGAGAAACAGAGTATTTGTAGTCAGCCTGCAATTTTCTCAACTAACTAGGTGGCACTCTGTTTCTTCAACTTCTTTGCAGAGACAACATTTGCTCTCTTTTGCTGTTTTCTCAATTCTGGCTTTATATGCATTTGATCTTAAGGCTTAGTGCAGCCAGAATTCCCCCCCCCCCCCCATTACTTTCTTCAGCTTTCCCGCTCTTAGCATTGTTAGGTTTTGCTGTTATCTCCTTTGCCTGTTAGGGGTGGGTTTTTATTTTTTTGGGGGTATTTTCATTTCATTTATTCGACTTATTAACCACCCCCTCTCCCCAAAGGGACTCGGGGTGGTGCACAGGAAATATAAAAATACAATACATCACAATATTTATTTATTTATTTTATTTTATTCGATTTGTTAACCGCACCAATCTCCATCGAAACGGACTCTGGGCGGTGCACAGGACATTAAAAAATTTACAATAAATAACAATGTACAAAAGTTAAAAAGAAATTAAATAGAAAACCTGTGCTAAAATTCCCATTAAAAAAACTTGGCTGAGGCTCTATTGTTCTAAAATTCAAGTTCTACACCAGTCCAGCTTGCTGAAAAAGAAGTGTCTTAAGTGAGCGACGGAAGAGGGGAAGGTCCGTGATGGTGCGAAGTTCGGGGGGGGAAGTCGTTCCAGAGGGCGGGCCCTGCCACAGAGAAGGCCCTGTTCCTGGGCGTCGCCAGCCGACAATAAGGCCCTGTTCCTGGGCGTCGCCAGCCGACAATAAATACATAAATACTTAAAACTATATTAAATTACACCCTGTGCTAAAAGCTACCCCATTAAAAATCCCTAAAGCCCAATATAAAATTTCTCTACTAAACAACTAAGGCTGAAAACGGTAGGTTAGGCCAGGCCGGCCTGTTGGAAAAAGTAGGTTTTTAGTTGTTGGCGGAAGGAGCGGAGGTCCGTGATAGATCTAAGTTCGGGGGGAAGGTCGTTTCAGAGGGTCGGGCCTGCCACAGAGAAGGCCCTTCCCCTGGGCGTCACCCGCTGGCATTGCCTAGTGGATGGCACCCGGAGAAGTCCTTCTCTGTGGGAGCGAATCGGCCGAAGGGATGTATACTGGCTATGTAGTAGTTTGTCCTGCCATGCCTCTTTTCAATTCTTCATTTAGTCTTTCTTATAGGCCAGTCTAGTTTCTCTGGAACCTAATAAGCCTTCAGGGTATATAAGGCTCACTTTATGTTCTTTACTATCCTTCAGATATTCTTCCAATGCCCTTTTTATTTCTTTAGCTATCTGATGTACTTGAAACATTTCACGCCCACATACAGTATACTCCTTGGTAAGTAGTAGAGTCTGTCAACAGTGCTGCATGAATGAAGGGCAAGATTTATTGTCATTATTTTTCTAGTCTTCTTATCTAGAGCTTTTAGTTCTGCATAAATCCAGTCCACTTTTCCAGCTGTGTATTTAATGCTTGGAATTGCCCAGGTTTAATTGCCTTGATGGTACTTCTTGCACTAAATTTGGAGTTTCAGACCTTCTTCAATCTCACGATGCATTCACTTCTAGCCTTCTTCTTGATTTATGTGTGCTTGATGTCAACCCAGATGCAGGTAGTCCTTGACTTACAACAGCTCATTTAGTGACCATTCAAAGTTACAATGGCATTGAAACAAGTAACTTGTGACCATTTTTCACATTTACACATTCGCAGCATTCCCATGGTCAAGTGATCAAAATCCAGATGCTTGGCAGCTGACTCCTATTTATGACGGTTGCTGTGTCTCAGAATCATGTGATCACTTCTTAAGATCTTCTGACAAGCAAAATCAATGAGAAAGTCAGATTCACTTAACAACCGTGTTACTAACTTAATAATTGCAGTGATTCACTTCAAAACTGTGGTGAAAAAGATCATAAAATGGGGCAAAACTTGCTTAACAAATGTCTTGCTTAGCAACAGAAATTTTGGGTTCAATTGTGGTCATAAGTCAAGCACTACCTGACTTTTTAGTGAATGTCTTCATCTACACTCTTATTGTTATTGTGATTATTATAGATGGCTGCACAATCAGCCAGATGTTTGCACTGAATTTGGCATTTTTATTCACCTATTGCAGGAGTGTCAAACTCAAGGCTTAGATCTTACCTGCGGGCCTGCCCTGGAAACAGCAAAGGACCGGCCCACCATGCCTCTGCCAGTTAAAATAGAGCTCGCGAGAACTGCGCCCCTGTCCCCTGAGCTCTATTTTCACTGGCAGGAGGCTGCAGGAGACCATCGCAACCGAAAACGGAATCCAGGAGCCCTTTTTCACTGGCAGAATGTCTGGACCACCACAGGCGCCCCCTGACACGAGTGATGTCATGCTGCCCATGGCCACCCCAGCCACACCGATCCTGGCCCCTCCCTCCCGAGGTTAAACAACCCTGATCCAGTCCTCAATGAAATCGAGTTTGACATCAAAGTATTAAGATGGGGAGAAGTTGTTGCTTGATGATATTAAAGTCATTATTGCTATTACAATTAATATTCTAATGCTATTAAGCACCCAGTCAAGGTCTTTTTTCTTGTCTGTTTAAGCTTTCTAGAACTATCTACTCTAATAGCATCAGGCCTGGAGGACAAGACATAACTAGTGCACCAGTGTAGTTTATTGATCATAATGTTGGATCGGGTGGGGAAGCCAACTCAATATTCTACCTAATGATGAAACTCATTGAGTAACTTTGGATTAATTGCTACTTCTCAGGCTAACCTATCTCACAGTTGTTCTGAGGATAAAACAGGGAACAGGGAATTCTTTCAGGAAAAGAAGGAAATACAGATATAAATACAAAAAACTGAACACGAATTAATGTATTAATTTTGCTTTCTCCTGTTTTCTTTTTCTTAAAAAGAATTGAGCGTTTTCAATCTTGTACTGTAATGAAATACACCTAAAACATTACTTTTGATCCTGTTTATACATAAACTTGTGAATTTGTTTTGAAGCACTTATCTTAAAAACAAACTTAGCAAGCTTCTCACTAACCTCCAACAGCCAAAGCGCAATAGATAAATGTATTTCTAGCACACAGTATGGAGTATGTTGTATTAGCTTCCTACTATGACCAGACACTGCTCAGAAAAAGAAGTTTAGAGATTTTGTCCCACTTTTAAAAGGAGTTGCCAGTTCTGTAATTTACTAAAACAACACCAACCATAACCCATATGTGAATGAAATTCTCATTACATCCTAGATGAGATTTTAATTTGCTCCAGTAGAGATTTTTCTGCAATTTTTTTTAAAATGAAGCCTGAGAATTAAACATCGCATCTAAGCTTCGAGAGAAGCTGTTTAGGAGTCCCATTGTCTGTGTGCGCGCGTGTGAGAATGCTCAAACAAATTCTTATGGCCTCAAGACAGCAAATAAAACGAAAAAAGCTAATGAGGGAGAAGAGATACTTTGCTACAGAACATCAGCTTTCCATAACCTCCAAATTGAAATTCTGGCTGTTATAACTGTAATTGGACATATCTGGAAGGTCTGGAGGGTTTTTTTTCTTTCTCTCCTTCTTCTCCTTCTTCAAATAGCAAATAGACTGTGAACCAAGACGATTTGAGTTCCAATTTTCTGTCTGCCACTCCATGCTGCTGCTTTTTCTCTTCCTCATTGTCAAACGTTCATAAATCTGTTCTCATTTTCAGAGGACACAACTAATTCTCTTGGCTGAAAGGAAGAATCCTTTGAATTTGGTTTTGCCGCCAAGTTTCACACTTATTGTCAAATACTTTCCTGTTATCTGCTGGGCCTCAGGATGTTCAAAGATTATTTCCAATATAAAGGGATCAGTTTTCCTCAAGTCATCTATGCAGAACCCGTGTTGCAGATGGTAGAAAACGATTTCCAAGTCCGAGATGACGATATTTTCAATGTCACTTATCAGAAATCAGGTAGAATTTTTTGGGCTACTTGTGGGGAGGGAAAATGCTTCAGATTAGTGGGTGATAGCAAATTGAATAGATTTTGTATGTGTATTTTAAAAGAAAAATAGAATTAGTGTTCCATTTAGTTTCCATATGGGACCTAACTCTTATTAATAGCATAAACAATTTTTACAAAACACTGCTTTTGGAAAAAAAAAAAAGTAACAACAAAAAACCAACAACAGCAGCAAACAGCACTGGCAGTTAATGTGACATTTAAAAATAGCTAAAACTTTTACATTTGTTTTAATTTATTGTAGTTTGTAAAATATTTGACTTGGAACTTTTTAATAAAATGCAGGATAGGGAGGCAAATAGATGAGGTTAAGTGGCATGAGCTTAAATAATAATATGCATGGCATCCTTTGGAAGCATTTGTGCCACTTTGTTATTAAATAGAAATAAATATTTGTAGTTTCAAAATGCTCAAAGAAGTATCCAGGAAACTTCAGATCAAACCAGGGGTTTTCAACCTGGACAACTTTAAGATTTGTGGGCTTCAACTCCCAGAATTCTCCAGCATGGCTGGTTGGGGAATTCTGAGATCTGAATTTTATGCATCTTAATTTGCCAAGATAGAGAAACACTGGATTAGACACCAAGAGAGATCATCTGAGAAGGGGTCTTCTGGCTTTCACAGGTGGGAATTTTCTTAGTTCTCTCAAAAGAACTACCTTCTCAAAAGAACCATTAATATACATACTCTACAAGTGTGTACATAATTACTGTATGCAATTGCGGAGATAAGGAAATTATGTATATAGAAAAACACTTGTTGTTGTTGTTGTTCAGAATTACCATAAACTGAGCAATTGTACAATTGGGATTCTGTAGATTTCTGGGAAGCCCTGTTTGGATTGCTGCTAATAAAACGAGGGAACATCAGAAGGAAAATATTGAAAATAAGCTTAGTTCACCACTGTCTTCCCCAGATGCGTGACTTCAACTCCCAGAATTCCCTAGCTGGTGTGGTTATTGCTGCACACATCTGGAGAGGCCAACCAGCTTGGGAAAGGCTGTTCTAATTTTGATTTGATTAGGCCTGGGCCATTGCATCCAGATCTCGGATGATTGGCTTGGTTTTGCTAAATATTAAGAGAACAAGTAGCTATCAATGCAGCTAACCAAGGTTTCCTACCCTTGAGTTAAGAGATATACAAGTAGTTCAATCATAATGGATCCTGTTGGGAATGCCATGGTGTTAAGTGAATCAGTGGTCTAAGGTTGATACAGTTTTGCCGAAAACAGGAAGTAAATGCTAGTTTTCAGTAAAATTGTCATAAAATGACACACGACAGCAGGATGCTGCAAGCGGGCGATATAATGCAGTCCAGTTACCGAGCATCAAAATGTGTTTAAGTGACTACGAGTTGTCACATGACCCAGGTTGTAAGTACCCTCCAGATAGGTCTGTCAGAAGTTCAAATGATCGCTAAGCAACTGGTCATAAGTGGAGGACTATCTGTAGACGAATTCAGTAGCATGAAGGTAGATGATGCAACTTTCTTAGTGAAACTAAGCAGGATCAGAGCATATTTAGAGAAAAACAGTTGTGTACAAGTAGTCCTCAACTTACAGCAGTTCATTTTAGAGGTGGGTTCCGGATTCTTTTACTGCCGATTCACTCAGGGATGTGCTTCAGGCGCGCACGCTTAATGTGTGCTACACGTGCAGTAGTGGAAAAACTGCTTCTGCGCATGCGCAGAAGCAAAAAACAAGATGGGTGTCACCGATAGAACCGGTTCAGGGCCATGGGGGTGGCCGAGTTACTACCTACCCGGCTAAACCGGTCCGAACCAGTAGGAACCCACCTCTGGATCATTCAGTGACTGTTCAAAGTTACAATGGCACTGAAAAAAGTGACTTACAACCATTTTTACAGTTATAGCCATTGCAGCATCCCCATGGTCATGTGATCAAAATTCAAAAAAGGGATCACATGATCCCCTTTTACAATTTTCTGACAAGCAAAGTCAACCGGGAAGCCGGATTCACTTAACAACCGCGTTATATATAACACTTTATTACACACACACAAACACACACACACACACAGAGTCAGATGGATTAAATGCTGCTTTCTTGGAATGATGGGGACTTTTTTTAGGAACAGTGTGGATGCTGGAGATTTTAAGTCTTATCCGTAGCAACGGAGACCCCACCTGGTGCCAAACCATACCCAATTGGAATCGAGGTCCCTGGTTCGAGACAGTGATAGGATACAGGACAGCTCTGGCCAACAAATCGCCACGCATTATTAGCTCCCACCTGCCTGCCCATCTTTTTGCCAAGTCTTTCTTCAGATCCAAAGCTAAGGTAAGAGAGAAATTGTGATCACGGCAGACTTCCATCTTACTGTAATTCTGACCATTGCTCCATTAGTAAGCTCGGGTACCTGAGCACAGTCAGGATTGAGGCCTAGTGTGGTGTATTCCGTCACTGTTTTTTAAAAAAAACTTTGGTTTATAGAGTGAAACAGGAACAAGCCAGGATCAATCTTGCAGATGAACAGTTATTAGTTGTTTGGCTGATACCCCTGTACATTAAACAGGTGGGGTGCAAACCAAATCAGGAACAAGCCATGAAAACAGTAATGAATACCATCTCTATGGCAAATTGTAGTTTTAAATATTGGTCTACTGCACTAAAGCAAACCAGAGTTTATTTGATGGTCCCATTTAAATGAGACCTCTGAGTTCAGAAAACTTGGGGAAAAGCTTCTAATTGGCCTCATGTATTATTCCCAGTCGTCTCCTTTAAGATGTAAAACAATAGGCCTATTACAGGTAGTCCTTGACTTACAACCATTATTGAACATTCAAAATTACAATAGCACCGAAAAAAGTGACTTATGACTGGTTCTGATGACCGTTGCAGCATCCCCATGGTCATATGACTAAAATCTGGGTGCTTGGCAACTGGCATGATGACGGTTGCAGTGTCCTGTGGGTCGTGTGATCTCCATTTGGGACTTTCCCAGCCAACTTCTGACAAGCGAAATCAATGGGGTGCGGCTCGGTGGTGGGATTCAAAAATCTTTTTACCACCAGTTCTGTGGGCGTGGCTTGGTGGGTGGGGCAGGGCTTGGTGGGCGTGGCTTGGTGGATGTGGCAGGGGAAGGATGCTGTAAAATCTCCATTCCCTTCCCACTCCAGGGGAAGGTTCCTGCAAAATCTTCATTCCCTTCCCATTCCAGGAGAAGGTTCCTGCAAAATCTTCATTCCCTCCCCACTCCAGGGGAAGGTTCCTGCAAAATCCCCATTCCCTCCCCACTCCAGGGGAAGGTTCCTGCAAAATCTCCATTCCCTCCCCACTCCAGGGGAAGGTTCCTGCAAAATCCCCATTCCCTCCCGATCAGCTGGGACTCGGGAGGCAGAGAATAGATGGGGTGGGGCCAGCCAGAGATGGTATTTACCGATTCTCCAAACTACTTTAAATTTCCGCTACCGGTTTTCCAGAACTGGTCAGAACCTGCGGTGCAGCTCACTTAACAACTGCCTTGCTTAGCTATGAAAACTATGGACCCAGCTGTGGTTGGAAGTCGAGGGCTGCCTTTGTTATAATTATTATTTTGCCCTGCCTACACTTATCAATAGCTGACTAGCAGACCAGGGAAAGGAACAGAATCTATTTTGAGGAAGGCCTTTTGCTCACATGGGCTCTGCTATTTTCTGATGTTGTGTCTAATTTTTCGATGTTTTCCAACCACCTCACATTTTTCTGTGCCTAGATAATCTACACAGTCAGGAACCCCAAAGATGTCTTGGTGTCCTTCTATCATTTTGCTTCAATTTTTCACCCCTATAAAGACCCTGGCACCTTGGGTCAATTCCTGGAGGGCTTTCTAAAAGGAGATGGTAAGTGAATGGGTGTAGAAGATATTTTGGTCTTCTTCCATCCACATGTATCTACTTTTCTCTCAATCTTCCCATCTAATTCCTCTTGTAATTACAGTGCCTTTTGGATCCTGGTTTGACCATGTTAAAGGTTGGATGAACTTGAAGGACAAAGAGAACTTCTTCTTCATTACATATGAGGAGTTGCAAGAGGTTGTTCTTATGTTATTTTGCTTGCCAGTTCAACTGGGTTTTATGGGTGGTATGAGCAGAGATACAAGCTGGAGTGGGCTGCTATGGGTTTGCCCGGATTCGGGTTCGGGAGAACCAGTAGCTAACGTTATGACCATTTCGGAGAACCTCCAAATCCCACCCTGACTGGCCCCGCCCCTTCCCTTCCAGCAGTCTCTGCTGGAGTGCAGGAGGCTAACTAGGCCACCTTCACCCTGCTGGAGTGCAGGAGGCTAATTAGGCCACCCTCACCATGGCCATACCCACCCAGAAACTGGGCAGAGAACCCGTTGCTGAAATTTTTGAAGCCCACCCCTGGATACAACCACTAGGAATAGGAGATTCCTGGATTTGACTGAGATGGTCAGATCCTGAAGGTAATTAAAAAGTGTGAGAATTCTCACACTACCCTTTTGGTGATAATCAGCAGGGATGACTGTCCTGCTTCACAGATCCTTGGCTAACTCAATGCTTTATGCCAGGGGTCCCCAAATGTGGCGACTTTAAGACTTGTGGAGTTCAGCTCCCAGAATTCTCCAGCCAGCTATGCTGGCTGGAGAATTCTGGGAGTTGAAGTCCACAAGTCTTAAAGTCGCCAAGTTTGAAGACAATGCTTTATGCTCTCCAAGATGCAAAATGTCTGTAGAGGAGACCATCCCACCTCTCTGTGCCATGAAGACATAGCTTATTCTCTGCTAGACCACCAACTGAGTTTATGTGGGAGTGATGATTTATCTGCTCACTATCAAGTGACTTTGGGCAGCTTACAATGTCCATAAATAACAGTATATTATTTTCTATGTTTCAAGCAAAATGTGTTTATGAGTCAACTTTTCTTGTTCGCTCAGTGCCTTTGAATGCCTGGGTTCTCGCACCACTCAAAGCCATGGTTAATTCAGCCACAGTGTAACCAGTTAGTCCAATTTCCTTTATTCCCATAAAAGATTGAACCAAAAACTGATCACATCACCTAAGTTTGGTGTGAGTTTCTTTCCCCCAGTTAGATGAAAACTAATAATAATAATAATAATAATAATAATAATAATAATAATAATAATAATCTTTATTGTCATTGTAATAATATTGTAATAAAATTACAATGAAATTGGTTATAACTTTATGATTTATTTTGTCACAGAGGCATGTGAATTGTGTATGGAGTTCTTAGTGCTCTCTGAACTTGGTTGTTTCCTTGGAAACATTTCATTACCTAACTAGGAAATATCTTCAGTACATGTGGAGTTTGCTGCTGATAACAACGATGATGTTATCTAGTTGGGCAACAAAACTGCAAGCAAACAACCAAGCTCACCAAGAACCAAGATCTCCATACAGTAGTTCAAACCTGAGTTATATTCTCTTCTATTTTACTGTGTAGGTTTACACAGGCAAATGTTATACAACTCAACTGCCCATTTAATATGACACTCTACCAGTTAAGAAGGGAATGAAGAAGATTGAATCTGTATGATCCAAATGCCCATCTGTATACAACAGTGGTCAATAGTGGCCATAACAATAAGCACTATTGTAGTGAAAAAAGAGATTATAATAACTGGCTAGGACCTCCGGTGTAGAGAGGGGGATTAACACATTTGTTGCGTCAAGATAGGGCCCAGGGTTTTTATATATAGGGTTTCTCAGACTCAGGAAACCCCATTCAAACCAACTTTGGGTCGGGAGGGTGGGGGGAAGAATGGCTGAATTCTGATTTTGTACTTAATCCTCCATTTGTTCTGGTTTGGCTTGTTGCATTGACATAATCCATTGGGGCAGATCAAAAGACATCCAGTTAAACATTGCTCAGCACTACGTATAAATCTAGTTAATGAATTTGGATGCTTTACTGAAAAAGCATTCTGAAAACAATATTGTGGTGAAGGCTTGGGGGCACAATTGTTTTGTTCCCCTCCCTGGATTGGAGTTTCTCCAACCGTGTAAGAGCATTGATGGTTTTGGAAGAAACATGCTAGTTAAAACTGAGTTTGAAACATTTTCTGTTTTGAGCAGAATTAATTATGCCAGGTGTGTGCCACCCAGAGTGGTTTTCAGGCTGTCTTGTCTGATTGTCCTCCAGGATCTGCGAGGGAGTATTGTTCGTATCAGCCAGTTCTTAGGCAAAGATTTAGATGATGCAGCCATTGACTCTGTGGTTGTGAATGCCTCCTTTGAATCCATGAAGCGTAATAAGATGTCCAACTTCTCACTCACGCCGAAGTTCATCATGAACCAAAAGAAAAGTGCTTTCCTTCGCAAAGGTGATGAAGGGATGGAAAGGGGAATCATTTGCCTCATCGAGGGTGATCTTTTAGGGCAGCAGTTCCCAACCTGGGCCATTTTCAGGGGTATGGACTTCAACGCCCAAGATTCTTGTCAATGGCCATGTTGGCAGTGGAATTCTGGGAGCTGGAGTCCACAAACTCAGAGATGGGTCAAGGTTGGGGTAGGTTATTAAACTCCAACCTCTTTGCTTTCCTTGCCAGCTACAGGGAGTTTGAGCTGGCAGGATCCTCCTCTGTCCTTCCAGTTCCCTCAGCTTCTTTCCGAGATATTTATCACACTCTCTTTAGCATTTCTCTGGAAACATTTATGCCACCTTGTTCATATCCTGTGTTGAAATCAAATGATTTTCAAGATTAGCTTTCTTTACCCTGATTCACTTGCTTTGGACTACAGCTCTTAGGATTCACAGCACCAATCTGAATCCTGGGAGTTGAGGTTTGGCTTGTCTGCAGAGGACCAGATTGGTGAAAAAACACTTTAGAACATAGTGAATTAATTATAATGGGGGACACACATATTAACATCACACAGTCAAGCCTCCTGCCTTTCCCTGGTCAAACAGGTCAGTCTGGGACATATTGTCTTCAGGACTGTATTCAGAGTTTATGGCTGGTGTTCATCAACAATTTGGCTCAGGTTGATCTACCTAGTTGGACAGTGTTGTTTTTGGAAAGCAGGGATTCAACTCTTCAAGGTATCCCTGGTCAGCAGAAGTAGAAGGGTGGAGAAATTGATCCCTGGTTTTATAGTACAAAGTTTGTTATACTTTGGGATGCCCTGCTTAACTGAAATAGTTAAGAAAATAGTCACATGAATCTCTTCCTTTACTGGTCTGATCATTTGGCTTCTTATATTGAGCTGAGGTGGCACAGTGGTTAGAGTGTAGAATTGCATGCTACTTCATCTGACTACTAGCTGCAGTTCGGTAGTTCAAATCTCACCTGCTGAAGTTTGACTCAGCCTTCCATCCTGCCAAGGTGGGCAAAATGAGGATCCAGATTGTTGGGGGCAATATGCTAACTCTGTAAATCGCTTAGAGTGGGCTGTAAAAGCACTATGAAGCGGTATATAAATCTAAGTGTTATTGCTATTGCTATATTTGCATTGATATCTGCATTGATAAAACACAGCAACAAAGTCCTAGAACTAGGATTTCTGAATGCATCTCCTCCATGTGGAAGAAAAAAACCCAATAATTTGTAAATCCAAACATTAAAATTTCAAGAACAGACCTACTTGTTCAATATTTCTTAAGAGCTACAAGAAGAATCTGTATTGATCCCAAAGGGGAACAATCCTAAATTTAAAATAATAATCTTCCCCAAAATTAAGATTAGTCAGAAAAATATTGTCTATCTCTATTTTTGTGTTCTTAGTCAATTTAAGATGACACTCTTATATTTCAGAGCAAATTATTTGGGGAAAACCACCTATTTCTTTTAGGTAAATACCGTAGAATACTTCCTCCACCATATCTGACTCTAATGAGATTATTTTATGTTTTGGTTTCTAGGGATTTCTGGAGATTGGAAGAATCACCTGACTAAGGCACAGAGTGAATGTTTTGACCAAGTCTACCATGAGCGTCTACAAGATTTAAGTGTCACTTTTCCCTGGGACAAGAAATAAATTTGCCTTTTTCCAGTTGATTCCCTCCATTACTGGACTGAATAGTGACTTATAAGGATAGTCATTGTCTAGTGAAAGATGTTGTAGATTAGTGGGAACATCTGTGGCTGGTACAGGAGTTATTCAGAGGGTTCTCCTGAATTTCATGGTAGAAGAATGGGAGTAGGGGAGGATAGTTATTAAAGCCAGGAAGTTAGAGCTCAGGAATATGTGGGATGGGGTGGATTAAGATTCCAGAAAGGTAACCAAACTATAGTGCTGATATCTTAAGTCTCAAGCTATGGTTTTGAACTTGCTGAAATCAAGCACATCTGAATCTGGCCTGGATGGAAGACTAGCCTACTATCTATGAACCCCCTTGTCCCTGATGGAAATTGCATTGTAAATATAATATAATAAATAAAGTCAGGCAAACAATGCTTCTTTATTTTAAAGACGCACAGGTAAACACATCTGCTCCTCAATTCATCATTGGTTTCTGATTCCTGTTATCCTGGGGAGATAAGACGGACTCCATTATCTGTAGCTGTAGCCACCTGGGGTAGAACTTAAGGGAATAAGCAGAATATTTCCTGTTGCCATGACAGTTCTGCTCCTTTGTCATGGTAATAGGCCACCACATCTTGACTCTGCCCCAACAGGAGGCCAAGGACACACCAGGTATTTACAGTAAAGCAGGGTTACTATCACTTTCATTAGGTCAAGGGTTAACACTTGGATAGTATTAGATAGGGATGCTGGAGTTACGCTCCAGAAAACGGGGTGAAGTCAGATGAAAGAAGTGAGCTAATTGAGAGGACGAATCTTGAATGAATTTATGTTATATAATAATAATAATAATAATAATAATAATAATAATAATAATAATAATAATAATAATAATAATAATAATAATAACAACAATAATAATCTTTATTGTCATTGTAGTAATAAAATTACAATGAAATTGGTTTGAGCGCCAGGTGGAATACAGAAAGCAGTGACAGCCACAATAGGAATCTCTCTCCAGGAAAATGAAAAGGCCGACAAATGACAGTTGAAATAAAATGGCCGCCAAATGACAGTTGAAAAGGATCAATTGTACTTTGTCTTTTACCATCCATCTCTTCAAATCTGTTTGGCATTTTAGGAGTTGGTGGAAGAGGAGCACGTCTCTTTTTCTTTTTTGTTTCTTGTTGCAATGAACTTATAAACTAATGTCAAGAAATTAACTCCTTAGTCCTTACATATTTGAGAATGTGGATTTTAGCTAAATAGACTTTATAGTTCAGAGGTAAATTTTTAAAGTATTCTTGCAGGGAGCGGGCATACCCATGATTTGAGGGATATCTGTCATCCTGGGGATAATAATGTTACACCCCTTACTTGAAGGTAGACAGGCAATGCTAAGATAGATTCCTAGGGGTATCAGGAGGTTTCAGTAAAGAGGAAGGTAAAGCTAAAGGTTCTCCTCGTACATATGTGCTACCTGACACTCGGGAGCTGTGCTCATCTCCTTTTCAAAGCCGAAGAGCCAATGCTGTCTGAAGACGTCTCTGTGGTCATGTGGCCGGCATGACTAAACGCTGAAGGAGCACAAAATGCTATTACCTTCCCACCAAAGGTGGTTCCTATTTTTCTATTTGCATGTTTTACGTGCTTTCGAACTGCTGGGTTGGCAAATGCTGGGACAAGTAACGGGAGCTCACTCTGTTACATGGCGCTAGGGATTCGAACCACCGAACTGCTAACCTTTCTGATCAACAAGCTCAGCATTTTAGCCACTGAGCTACCGTATCCCTTAAAAAGTAAGTAGGAGGAAAACTGAATTGTCTCAGTACTGGAGCTTACAGAAGTAGATGCCATTAGATCAGGGGTCCTCAACCTTTGCAACTTTAAGTCTGAAGGACTTCAGCTCCCAGAATTCTCCAGCCAGCTTTGCTGGCTGGAGAATTCTGGGAGCTGAAGTCCTTCAGAATTAAAGTTGCAAAGGTTGGGGACCCCTGCATTAGATCACCAAAGGCCAGCTTTTTGATGCCTTCCTCTTTTCTCCTGTCACTTGAGCATCTTTCTAAGATGCCGTTGTGGCTGAGAGGTTCTGCATCTTAGGCAACAGCAGCACCGAATCCTCCCATTTTCAGAGTCCAGAGCTCTCATTAGGAGCAAGTTTCACAAGAGGGCAGTAGAATCCATCTTTATGGATTTTCCCCACTGGCTAAATCTTAGGCTGATTCATACTTAATTCTTTTTTCCTCAGGTAATTCTATCTTATGGGGTAACAGCTTTACACATAATTATTTCTGATGGCCCAGTTTCTCTGTTCTTGCTTTTTGCACCAGGAAATGACTAGCCCCATGGGAGCGGTAGTTAATAAGGTCACTCTAACCATTTATTTCTGTTCTGCAGAATGTAAATCTTGAAATCCACCAGGTGCTTCCTTTTTTAATGTTGGAAAAGCAACTACCGCCAGATCTTCATGAGGCAATTAAATTGCTGTGAATCCCAATGTGCTGGAAGGCTAGAGCATATATTCTATGGATGGGCAGAACGAATAGTAATAAAGAATAATCAAAACACAATTTCTAATCTCAGCCTTGCATTTGGGACCAGTTTACTAGACAGACTTACTCAGTTAAGCCTAGACACCTTCAGAAGCTGTCTCCTGGCCTTCAGGAAAGTCCTTGTCTTAGCTGAATATCGATCTTTTGCACTACAATTGTACAATTGTACATAAAAAACCCTTGCTTTGTTCATTTGTTACATTTCCACCGGTCATTCTTCTACCAAATTCAATGTGATTTATCCTTCTTGTTTGAGGTAGGTTAAGCTGAGAAATGTGACTGAAGTGAACCCTGAGATGGAGTGAAAATTCAAACGTGGATCTTCAGATGCTCATCCAACCCTATTTCTAATTTTGAAAAAAAATCTGGATTCAAATGCAGTGAAATTTTGGTGAATTCGCAAGGTCACCATTGGTTATTTAATCAATAAGTTACGGAATTTGCTTTGTCTGCTCTGTGCTTCCCCAAACTAGGAAGCTGATGGAGAGAACCTCACAATTAAAAAAAGAACAATCTCTAGATAGTCACTGCTTTTGATGGAAGTAAGATTAACACAGAGATCACCGAGAAGTTATCCCGGATCCCTGATCTGTGATTCTTTTAATGCAAAGTGATCTGTGGACTTGGGGATCAGATTTTCTTTTTAAGAATCACCAGCAAGTGCCCAATATAAAATTGTCTAGTTCAGTGGTGGGATTCCAATTTTTTTACTACTGGTTCTGTGGGCATGGAGTGGCTTTGAGGGCATGGCAGGGGAAGGTTGCTGTAAAATCCCCATTCCCTCCCCACAATACTAACCTACTTTCCAGCTCTGTTCTCCTGTTCTGGGCAACAAAAGATCAGCTGGGAAGATAGGATGCAGCAGGGGCGGGGCCAGCCTATTTGCCGGTTCTATAAACCAGGGGTCCCCAACCTTTTTGGCACCAGGGACCGGTTTCATGTTAAAAAAATTCCGCGGACCGGTGGCCATGGCTCGGTCGCCGTAGAGGGTGAGCGGGGGGGAGGAGGAACAGGCGGCACATGCGCACGTGGGGGTGTATGTGAGTCAGCTCACTCGTCCCTCTTGGGCCCCCAATGGTGCGAGCGGCCGTGCCTGCACTCTCCTGCCCCCGGTGCGCGCTCTGCCCAGGGGGGTTGTCCCCTCCTCCCTCCTCCTCTCTGGCCCTTTCTAAGAGTTGCGCCGCTCACTGCAGCCCGGTTCCTATCAAGCTACGGACTGTCACCGGTCCGCGGCCTGGGGCTGGGGACCCCTACTCTAAACTACTCAAAATTTCAGCTACCAGTTCTCCAGAACCTGTCAGAACTGGCTGAATACCACCTCTGCTCTAGGCGTTCAAAAATCTATCTTCCCAGTACTGTATCTCAATTAGTAAAACTCAAGTGCTTCCAATCTATGCCAATAGGATTTCTGAATGACCAAAACAATGTTTTGTAATTTTTTGAAGGAAAGAAATTATGAATGAAAATGAATAAAAAAAACTAAGAGGCAGAAATCCTTGTGCTTATTGACCAGATCTGTTTGCTAAACCAGATCTGCCTTCAGGTCAACCTAGTTACAAAACAGAGGTGAAAGTTTGAGCTGTATCAAACACCACCTCAGGAAGTCCCATTTTCACTTGCAGTGCTAAATTCAGATGTGTGAACAGGATGGGTATTTAACAAAGAAAGAGTTGTGGTGGAATGAACTGCAGATATGAAGTGTTTGTGAACATCAGGACTAGTTTACTCATAAGGGAAGAAAAGACAGCTGCAGAGAAACGGTGAGAAAGAGATGGAGAACAGAGGGGGCATCACATGGTCCATCTGGCACGCTATCAATTAGCAAAAAAAGGCTACCCTTTGCTGTTTTGAAGTTGGGTTGATCTGCCAGTTCAATCAGATTCCAAATGTGTTATTTCTAGCAGCCAAAAACCCAGAGGGCCAAATCTGGGATCACTTCTATCTTTTTGATGCCAGATTATTTCAACTATCTATCATTCATTATGCCACATTGGTGAGTGGGTGGGTGTAAAATAATATTTTATCAATTGTTCTGGGAGACTAGAAGGGCATTGTATAAAAATTTTAAAGCAAAAAGCCTACAGCCATAGAGCTGGTAGATTAATTTTGTACTTGCAATGGTCCCCATGAGTTTTGGTAGATATATATTTTTTTTATCGGGATCTCCAAACGCCCAGCATAGTTTGTAGTATAGTTTATCCATAAACAACTCTCCATGGAGCTGTTATAAGGAATCTTAATTCTGAACTGAGTAGGGGTTATCATTGAAAAACTACGTGAGTCTGCATATCTGCAGAGAGTTCTATCTAGGAAGGATGACTAGGCGTTCTCTGTATACGGTAGGGGGTGGGCAGATTTTTGCTTGTGTGTGCACATGTAAGTGCATATGTGAGAGACAGAATGTGAGAGTGGGGTCTTTGGTTTTTGTTGAGCTCGGTTGTTTTCTTGCAGAAAACAAAGTCCAATCAAACAATCACCAAGATCACTCCAACCAAGATAGACAGGGCAAGCCATGTATATATAAACAGACAGTAAACCCCGCTCCTTTTTAATACTGATTATGTTACCTAGTTGGGCAATAAAGTGTCCACAAGAAAAAGAAACCAAGCTCAGAAAGCACCAAGGACCCCACAGTTCAACCCTTAGCTACAAATATTCTCTTCTATTGATATGTGGATGTTGTAGTGTTTCCTATGTATGCAGTTATATGTATGCATGTACAGTATATGGAAATACATGTAAAAATATTCCTACTTCTAAATAAGGATCATGGCCATGGTGTCATTGAAGTATTGGTAAAATTTTGACCCTGGGGGATGAAAATTGTAGGTTGCTTATTTTGTTTGCACTGTTTCCCCAACTTTAGGAAGGTTTCCCATGAAACATTATCATCCAGATTTCCTGTCGTTGCTTTAAAAGGAAACTTTCACAATGTCTGGAGGCCTTGATGTTCTACAGATGAAGGAAGAAGATATATTCAAATTCCCTGCTGCATAAACTCATCTGGACAGCACTAATCTAGATTTTCTAATCATTCTGTGACACCTAACAGTGGCTCATCCTTCTTTCAGGATTGAATTTATTTCACTTGAAAAAGGAGAAATAGTATCTCTGAGCATTTATGGTCAGGTTGATAGGTTTCTTGTGGCATCAATGGCCATAAATGTTATTATGTCTCTACATAAGAAGGGAGACAGCTGGGAATCTCCATCACTTTGCAGAAGAAAAGACAAATGAAGAAAACATATCTGTCCAATATGTTACCCCCATTCTCTTTGACATCACAATTTTTATGATGAATTAGGACACCAAAAAGATAAGATGAAATCCAAGGCTTTGGGCTTACAGTCCCGGGGGCGGGGAGGGGCAGCCCTTCAATCATGCAGTTGCAGCCACCAATTTTTCTTGGCCCCTCCTGAATGTCTCTGTGACAAATTCCAACATGGTGTAAATTGGACCCTGCCACACATCAAAGTGACAGATTAAGTCAGGGGTGTTAAACTCAAGGCCCAGAGGGCTGGATCCGGCCCATGGGGTACTTAGATCCGGCCCGCGGGCCGCCTTGGAAACAGCAAACAACCGGCTTGCAGTGCCAGTGAAAAACGGAGCATGGGAGGGTTGTGCGTGGCTTTCCCTGGCAGAGGGCTGCAGGAGGTCATCGCAGCTGAAAACAGAACTCAGGAGCCTGTTTTCACAGGCAGAGTGCTTGGGCTGCCACAGGTGTCCCTGACACAAGTGATGTCGACCTGGCCACCCCCACCTGGCCATCCCCACCGCTCCGACTTCAAACACAATCCTAATGTGGCTGTCAATGATATCACGTTTGGCACCCCTGGATTAAGCCCTTGCCTCAATGAAATAATTTCACTCCAAAGAAAACCAAGTTTGTTTGGAAAACCATTGTTTTTCTTAAGTTAATAACACTCATCAATATTCAAAAGGTGGGTTTGTTTGGCAATAAAAATATTCCCTCTGCTGTTTCACAGTTAGGGGTGTTGAAGGCCATTCAGAATGAAATGATAAGCACAGATTCCATATTTTATCAGTTCTCTCTCACACACACACCCCAGGATAGAGTGGAGAGGGATATCTCATTTGTTTTGTTTTCCACCCCAGATTCTCTCATGTTTTACCCAGATTAAAGTTCCAAGTTAACTCTTCTTAAAAAGAGCAATTGGAGCTTAGAGTTTGTGGGGTTACACACCATGTAATGCAGTTCCCTCCTTTTAAACTTCCTGAGATTAAAGGCATTTTACGCGTCAGAGAAAACTACCCCGCTATAATTTTGACTCCCAAGGCTCCTGCAGGTCTCAGAATATTGAGGTCCCCAAATAATTTTGGGGTCTCACTAGGATATTATAAGGATATTCCTCTGCATTTCTAAAGTGCATTCAGTATTGGGAATACAACAGGCTGTCTGATACACTTTAGCTCAGTTTATAATTTGGGCTATATTGCCTTCACTTGACATTTATGACCAATAGAGATTTTGAATAAATTTGATCTCCAGAATAGGCAAAATTGCTTTAGCAAGGAGGCAGTGCAAAGATTCTAGTATTCACACACCCGCCTTCTTTAAATATTAGGCTATAGCTTTGGGGGCAGACGTGCCATATTCTGCAAATTAATAACCCTAATTTCATTGTTTAAGCTTTTGGCAACCCAACCCTATTGTGATCAGAGTTTTCCAAACACCCCAAGGCAAGGTATTCCAGCCTGCTTCCCTTGTACCCCACATGTTGCCTTTCCCACAATAGAAGCTGTGGCAATCATTCAGAGATGGGAGGTTGCAGCTTCCTCGGTCGGACACTGAATTTTGAGTGACTGAGACACTCAGATGTTCAGGAGCTTGCAGCAAAATTACATGCCTGGTTTGGGAGGTTGTGTTCCATCAACTGCAAAAAAGAAGAGAAGAAGAAAAGAATTAAGACTATCTCCTTTGCTTCAAGCTGCATTCCCTATGGCAGGGGTCTGCAAAGTCAGCTCTTTTAAGACTGGTGGACTTCAACTCCCAGAATTCCCCAGCCAGCTATGCTATGCTGGCTGGGGAACTCTGGGAGTTGAAGTCCACCAGTCTTAAAAGAGCCGACTTTGCAGACCCCTGCCCGAGGGCTAATCTTTCCTGCTGCCTGGCCCAACCTTGGAAAATTATTTCTTTGCTCATCTTTCTGGGTTTGCTTTAATTTTCATTTTCCCACAAAGCAGGGAGAGTGGACGGAGTGACTTAGGCCGCCCCTTTTAATTTTGTAGGTGTCTATTACAAAATAGACACCTACATTTGGGCCCTCTTTCTATTACAAAGAGGGCCCAAATTACAGAGGGCCTTTAGCCCTCTGCTGTTGCTCTCTCTCTCATTTCACAGGTTTATGATGCCTTGCAAAAGTGTGAATCTGTGCATACAGTGGTGACATTCAGAATCAAGCAGATTTTGAGAATTGTTTTTCAGAAGGCACTAGCAGGAGTATCTTTTAATCATGTTAGTAACAAAAACCTAGCTCACCCCAGTCCCTATACCCTGTTCTGAGCTCTGAAGAGGCTGGAAGAATGACTGATTTGTGTGTTGTTCAGAAAATAACTACTGTATTTTTCAGTGTAAGATGCACCAAGATTTTGAAGAGGCAAATTAAAAAAAAAAGTTTTTGCACTTTGCAGACCTCCCAAAAAACAGCCCGTTTTTCGCTCATTTTTGCCCTCCCCAGCCCCCAGGAGCACTCTGGAAGCTTCCTAAAGGCTGTGCACAGCCATTTTGGTGAAAGGGGCAGGATTTCAGGAGGCCAAAAATGTTGTATTCAGTGTATAAGACGCACCCAGATTTTCTGCCTCTTGTTTAAGGGAAAAAGGTGCGTCTTATACTCTGAAAAATACAGTACAGTCTAAAATACAGTAGTCTAAAAAGGACTTTGCAGCACAACGAGCTGTGAAAACTCAGCTATAGTCTTAGTTCAGCAGTTCTCAACTTCTCTGATAACTTAAAAATTGTGTGGACTTCAACTCCCAGAAGTTGAAGAAGTACAGCTGGCTGGGGAATTCTGGGAGTTGAAGTCCACACATCTTCAAGTTACTAAGAAATATCGTCTTTTAAGTATTGGGTGACCAACACAACACACTATTCTAAATGAGCTTCTTTATCAGAGCAACTCAACATTTGTGTAGTGTTAAGCAAGGCTAAAGACTTAATAGGTTGTACAGACCCAGCCTAATAGTAACAAAGAAAACAGCGACTCTGACTTGTTCTTTTCCAAATCTCCTTCAGAGCATAGAGGTAGTCCTTGACTTATAAGTTTGTTTAGTGCCCTTTCGAAGTTACAACAGCCCAGGAGAAAAAAACTGACTTGACTGTTTTTTGCACTTACGACTGTTGCAGCATCCTTAGTCACGTGATGAAAATTCAGAGGCTTAGGAACTGACTCAGATTTATGACAGTCGTGGTGTCCCAAGGTTGTGTGATCACGTTTTGTGACCTTTTGACAACAAAGCCAATGGGAAAGCCAGATTCACTTAACAATCGCGTCATCTATTTAACGACTGCGGTGATTCACTTAACGACTCGGATAAGAAAGGTTTTAAAGTGGGGCAAACTCACTTAAAAATGTCTCTCACTTAGCAACAGAAACGTTGGGCTCAATTGTGGTGATAAGTCAAGGACTCTCTGTAACACCTACTCTAATGGCCTGCACAAAACAGAAGTTGCTTCCTGGAAGGAACATCTCCCTGGTTCATTCCATTCCAGGGGTCTCCAACCTTTGCAACTTTAAGTCTGAAGGACTTCAGCTAGCTGGAGAAGTCCGGGAGCTGAAGTCCTTCAGACTTAAAGTTGCAAAGGTTGGAGACCCCTGTTCCATTCCATTCTTCTTGCTCTGGCTTAACTAAGAAAGGAAAAGGCCCTGGGTCCTGGGTGTTGGTCATCATCTTTAAAGCGCTCCATGGCACGGGACCTAACTATCTGCGGGATCGGATTCTGCCCCATACATCCCTGTGGCCAATTCGCTCCCACAGAGAGGGACTTCTCCGGGTGTCGTCCACTAGGCTATGCCAGCGGGCGACGCCCAGGGGAAGGGCCTTCTCTGTGGCGGGCCCAACCCTCTGGAACGACCTTCCCCCCGAAATTAGAACAACGACGGACCTCCGCTCCTTCTATCAAAAACTGAAAACACACTTTTTCTGCTTGGCCGGCCTTGGTTAGTCTTCCGTTTATTAATTGGGTTTTTAAGGGGTTTAGCTTTTTAGTATTGTGGGTTTTTAGCGCAGGGATAAATTGTTTAATTTTCTATTTTATCTATTTATGTATTTTTATGTCTGTATTTTTAATTCCCCTGTGCACCGCTCCGAGTCCCTTTGGGGAGAGGAAGCGGTCTATAAATTAAATATTATAATATTATTATTATTTAGGAGAAGGTGCGGGGTATAAATTCGAATAAATTAAAAAAAATTAAAAAACTCTCAAGCTTTGGGTAATTTCACCCAAGTTCCTTGCACTCAATCCAAAGAGTTGCCTTCTGCTAGCTCTTCCAAGCACGACAGGAAAACTTTACCAAAAACAATGGTCTTTTAATCCAGGAAAAATGGGATGTGCATCAAAGGATTGAAATTTTTTAGCAATTGGTTCTCTGCCTGGTTGCTGGGTGGGCGTGGCCATGGTGGGTGTGGCCTACTTGGCCGCCTGCACCATAGCCTGGGTGTGGGGGGCATTTTTGCCCTCCCCAGGCTCCAGAGACTTTTCTTGAGCCTCTAGGAGGGCGAAAATGGCCTTTCCTGGGCTCCAGAGTCCCTCTGGAGACCTGAAATGTGCTCCTTTCTGGACTTCCGGAAGTCCCATTTTTCACCTTCCCAGAGCTTCTGCACGGGCCCTGCACTTACCTGGCTTTCAAAACGGGCCATGTGGAGACTCCTGAGAGGGGTGGGATGAGGTGGGTAGGGGCCAGTGGCCAGTGGTTGGTTTCAAATTTTTTAGAACCTACTCTGTAGGTGTAGCCTATTTTGTGGGCGTGGCTTGGCAGTCATGTGACAGGGTGGGAGTGGCCACCTTTTAAAATGTGGTGAAACTCATTTAACAACGCTCTTGCTTAGCAACCAAAATTTTGGACTCAATTGTGATGATAAATTTTTCCTTCCTTCCTTCCTTCCTTCCTTCCTTCCTTCCTTCCTTCCTTCCTTCCTTCCTTCCTTCCTTCCTTCTTTCCTTCCTTCCTTTTCTTCCCGTTGGGTCACTGGCAGCGGCGGGCCAGATTTACTTCCAGGTACGCCGGTGGAACCCCCTCTCACCGGTTCTCTAAATTTCACCAACTGGCTCTCGCGAGTAGGTGCGAGCCTGCAGAAACCCACCACTGGGCCAGGCAGTCCTTTTAACTACTGGTTCGGTCAACCAGATGTAACATTAGCATCTGGTTTACCCGAACCAGTCTGGACTGGCTGAATCCCACCCCTGACGTACATGCATACTGGGATAAGGAAGGAGGGGAGGGGGAAATTGGCCTTTCTTCCTTTTCTTTACAGTTGTTCAAGAAATTTAAGATCTGTTTGTTTTCTTGCTGGCATGAGTGCAACCCTTTATGCCCAGCCTTCTTGCAGTCTCTCCTGTTCTCCTACCATCCTCCTGTATGTCTGCCATTTCCCTGCTTTGGGTCACATTCGTTGGGCTGATTTAAAAAGAGGGGAAATAGAATGTGAATAAGTAAAATAGACAAAAAACTCCAAATGGTTCATAATATTCCCAGTATAGCAGCCTAGGTTGAAATGGACATGGAGGATAATGATTTGTGACTGGAGAAAGGGAAGTATGCTTGGCACAGTGCATACTAGATGTGTGTGTTGGCCTACAATGAAATGACGTGCAGAAGGCAGATAACCGGTTGCTCCTTGTCTCCTTCTTGAGCCAACAGAGGTTGGAGAATGCTGCTTTTGATGGGTGGGTGGAGGTCTATCTGGTGGGCTCAGGGTGGATAGAGGACGATAGCCCTTCATGGCATGGTTGCTTGAGGGATCGTCTCATCCCACTGGGATTGGCCCCTATGGCTTACCAAGAGCATGAAGCAAACTCCTGCTTCCGACAAAAAAAACCCTTTTAGTAATTTACTGTGAATTCTGCTCATTCACATCCAGCAAAGTCACAGACCTTATCTGGCTTGGAGAGCTGACAGGCCAATATCTGTAAAACCTGGCAAGGATTCTCGGAGACTCACGAACCAATGAAACGAACTAATTGTCTCCTGCAAACTCCACTCCCCTTTCGCTCCTCTTTTATTTCCTCTGGGAGGGGCCATACATCATCCACCTGTGGCCTTACTCGCAAGTCGACCTCTGTCCTTTAGCGGTTCCCTTCATCTGGCAACTCTGCGCATGCGCACACTGGGAACAGGCTCCAGCTGTTCCTCTGCCTCACTGATGTCTGACTCTGAAGGCAGCTGATAACTGGCATACCGATCGGGCCCCCTCTGTGCCTCCAACACAGAGCCTTCGTCCGAGCCTTCCCCAGATTTCAGGGCTGGCCCATGTTCCTCCCTAACCTCCTCACTGTCCGAATCTGCTGCTGACTCTGCTGGCTGCTGGTGGGCCACAACACCGTCCCACTAGTGCCATGAGAGGAGGAATGTTGTGGGTCTCGTCAGTCCGATTATTCAGGCTGGCAGGGTCCAGAAGGAAGGCGTTCTCTACAGTTGCTCCTGCCCTCTGGAACATTTTGCTCCCCAATGGGAGGTTGGCCCCAACCCTCCTATCTTTTCATAAGACATGGCTTTGCCAGCTTGGCTTGGGGCCCCAGTGGGGCAATCAGCATAATAGAGGTGGTTGATTGAGTAATAACTGATCCCATCTCCCCCTCCCCCACTCTACCCCTGCCCTCCCCAGGTGTCTTTGATTTTAAGGTTTGTTTTTAACTTTTTATGTTTTAGCTTGTATGTAACTACAAGCTGCCCAGAGTTGGGTCTATGACCACTCGCCATAGCTAACTTGCCATGGCCAACTTGCCATGGGACAGTTCGCCGTGTGACAAAAATTACACTAATATCGAAGAAATTGTGGAACAGAATCATTGAAGGATGCCAAAGGAGGGACAAAATGAAATGGAAATGGTAAAAAAATAAAATATTTTTAAAATTATTTTAAATAATTAAATTGAACTGTTGAATTGTCTTGCAGCAAGTTGACCAGTGCAAATTGAGGGTGGTGAGTTTCCCCATTCCGCCAGAGTTACCCTACGGTAAGATGGGTGGTTAATGCATTTTATAAACTTACCTGGTTGTTATTGATCTTACAAAGGCTTTTGAAATCTGATAGGCTTACTTCTTGATGGGGCAGAGGCATCAAAAATTCTATCTACAGGGCTGACAAATTATTTCCCAATTGTTCTTATCTTCAGGTTGGGATAAACCATTTTACTTCCCCAGATAAAGGGCAAAATAGACTTCCCCCTTCCCAGTTGCATTTATAAGCCAATTGGACTGGTTGTTCAAGGTGACAACATTACTGGTGACACGGTAACATCTGAGAGCAGAAGTCTAGCTTATGTGTTTCACGCCACACCCCCATGGTGTTATAGCTCAAAATCTGGGCTGCAAACATATGGATGATCACTAGGTGGTTTCTTTTCTACCACCTGAATATTTGCAGCCCAAATACAGTGGGTCTATTTCAGAGGAGGTATACTACTGGTTTGGACTGGTTCGCCTAAACCGGTAGCGGAAATCGTGGGTGGCTCCACCCACCCGCCCCAGCTATACGGCATCCCATTCACGCCCTTTTTTCGCCAAAAGCACCTACACAGAAAGCTGTGCGCATGCGCAGAGGTGGTGCACGCTCCATTTGCGGATCGGTAGGGCAGGTAAGTGAATACCACCCCTGCTCTATCGGTATGAAAGCTGGGGGAAACTCAGGTTTAGATCCTGCTCAGCTCTGAAACTCCCAACTTACCTTGCATTGGTCCCTACCACTCAACCAGATAAGGGCCTTACAAGAGTAGAAAGGAAAAAGATCTTCTACTTTGAGAAACCTTTAGGAAAGCTTAAAAAAGAAGAGAGACAAAGAAGTGGAATGGCAGTGTGGAGGAAGAGCTCTGAACATGGGATTCCTGGGTCGCCTACCATGCAGCCTGTAGGAGGCTCCTTTGCAACGTTTAGTGGGGCGCCGTGGGTCTCGGTTGCCCCGAAGGCTTCGGTGTAAAAGGGGTTGGAGAGGTCTCGAGTTGTCACTCATGCTCCGGAAAATTTGAGAAGGGAGGTTCTGACTGAGAAGACGAAGGGAGTGAATCTGGAGAACAGAGGGATGGGAGACAAGTGCTCAGGAATGGTGGAAGACACCAGGAAGACAGCAAACGGGGTCAAAGAGGGCAGGGTTTGGGGAGTGACAAAAAGAAAATTAAAGAGAATTTGCCCAGCATTGATGGGCCCTAGGGACCACCTACCTGAACCGAGGTAATATTGATGGGACGGTCAATGAGAATCCAGGTGGCGGTTTCGTAGCATGGAGGGGTTGACATGGATCCTTGGTAAGTGATAAAACCAAATGTTTCTGGATAAAGGTCTTCAAGGCTCAGATCGTGTAGAAGATAAGCATCATCTGTTGAAATAGGATTCATGGCTACCTTAAGAACATGGACAGAACTCTGCTGGTGAGATCCATTTAGTTACCGGTTGTGATCTTTCTGAATGCTTCCAAGAAACTACCCTGTTCCCTCGAAAATAAGATTTCCCCGGATAATAAGCCCAATTGGACTTTTGAGTGCACGGCTAAAATAATCCCTCCCCGAAAATATTGCAACATAGCAGCAGCCATGAGGTGACCATATTTGCCGCCTCCTGCGCCTCAAAAATAATAAGACCTCCCTGAAAATAAGGCCAAGCGCTTATTTCGGGGATCAAAAGAAAATAAGACCCTGTCTTATTTTCGGGGAAAGATGGTAATGAATCAGTTAGACATCGGTATCTGAATGCAGATCTTTTTTAACATTCATATTTTATTGTGTGTGTGCGTTTTTAAATCTTGGCAAAATGTTAATGTATACTGCAAGTCCATGAATGATATGCCATATGTTAAATAAATACTAATGAATAACACATCAAAAGTAGCAATTCTACCATTTGGCCACAGAATCATGTATTCAAAAAATTTCATGCTCTCATAGTCAACAGTTATATCCTCCCTAAATCTTTTGTTGAAGGTAAACAAACTACTGGGCACAGTGAAGCTTTGCTAACATTACTATTCCAAGAGGAACTCTTACGTTGTATTAATTCCCACTGGGTCCCCTCCAGTCTTAAAAATTTTAAGTTTTCAACGCTCAGCCACCTTCACAAACAACTTTCTTATATGATCCACATCTCATACTTGCTTCACTTACTCTTGTAGGAGATCCGGGTAATCGTTTCTCGGTTTAACAGCCTGGTCAGGAAAGAGTTAGGATTTGGTCCAATCTGCAAATGGAAATCCATCCAAGATATTGCTCCTTGCAGCCTGACTTCCCACCTCCTCTTGCCTATTCAAGCCCCACCTCATGTCCCATAGCAACCACGGCAAGGCACTTACATTGGCAAAGATAGAAATGACAGCTAAACCATTGGGATTGCGCGAAGCCTCTGAAATATTGGGGTAGAGTTCTTGGTTGTAGTGGATCAACTGCACCTAAGGAGAGAGGAAAGAGGAAAAAGTGATTCTTTCCAATTCAGTCTTCAGTGAAAGTATTGCGACAAATGGCTTTGGAGCCAGGCTAGTTGAAGGACTGCCTCTCCCCTATCACATCCATCCAGGTCACCGGGATGGGAAGTCAGGGTATGCTATAGGCCCCATCTACTGTAGTAGTGATGTACCTCTGATGAGACCATGAAAAAGGGCCTTCTTGGTGGTGGGCTCTCTCTGGGGAACGTCATTCTCCCCAAGGTATGATTGGCCCCCATCCTGTTGCCTTTCCAAAAGGCCCTGAAGATGAGGTTTTGTCAGTGGGCCACAAACGGAGACAGAGCCCATCAAGAGGTTGGTTTGATTGTGTTGCTAATGACATGGGTGGGATGGGGTTTTGTGGGGTTTTACATTGCAAATTTTTAATGTTGTGAGCCACTCAAAGTCACCTCTGTATGAGTTGGCCAACCATATACATTTATTTAATAAACAATAAGTAAATGAATGAACAAATACTTTCTCACTTCTCCGGATTCAGAACTGTTTAAAATTCACTCCCAAATTTGGGTCTCTTCTTAATTCATACTTCTTGAAACGTTTATTTTTATTTACAGTTCTGCTTAATGAGTTACTGCAAACAATTCTTCCTAATGTAGTGCATTTTTGTACTATCATGGTCTGGTATTAAAAGTTCTCATTAGATGAAGACAAGGAGCAAGAGGAAATAAACCACGTGCAGCTAAGCCCAACAATAATTCTGAGTTGATTTGTGTATTGCTTACCCAAAAATGTGAGATAAATTTGCATTCTAATACAAGCGAAACTAATTTTTATCTCAGTGCCAGTATGTATGCACTGGCCATGTTTGCATAACTTATTTAAATGACGGAGGCTAATGGATAGCTGAACACTACAATGCAGTCAACTGCAGAGCGGTGGGAGATTAATTTTAGCCCAAGAAAGCCCTGAGGTTGTTTCAAACTAAACTAACTTTTCCTCATCAGCTGAGTCACGCAAACAAAAAACGAGAGGACTATCAAGAGGTAGGTTACCCACTCTTCTTGCACCTAACAGAGAGGCAAAGTCCTAGAGTGGCCAATGTAAAAAAGAACTTTTCTAGGTCTCTCTCTCTCTCTCTCTCTCTCTCCTTCCCTCCGTCTCTCTATCCCCTCCCTTCCATCCTTTTCTTTCTTGCCAACCTTTCCATCTTGCAGATTTTGATCAACCTCACCCTCCCATCAACATCCCTGACTAAACCTTAAGTAAATCTGCAGAGGACACCTTCAATGGCGTTACTCCTGTTTGAACCAAGAGTTGTATTCACCTCAGCAGAAAAGCTGTCACCATCTATCCGGTGTTCTGAGCCAAATCCATCTTCACTGCCAAAATGCAGCCTTATTTCTTGGAGCCGGTGACTATACGGCAGAGGTCCTCCTGAAACATTAACCAGTTGTACCGGATCTGGGCGAAAAGAGACATGTCGGCCGGTGTTGTACATGGTCCCGCTAATCTGCAGGAGAAGACAATAGTGACAATAGAGACTGTTTCCGTATTACATGCAGGATATCCAGATGATCTGCTCCTTCCAAAATCCCCTGCAGCTGCCATGTGAGCATCTTCTGCAAAACCTATCCTGAAAAAGGAAAGGTCGATGATTGGGAGAGAAGTGCTGGATAAAAAATGAGCATCATCATCACCTAGTCCAGTGTTGGAGAACCATTTGGCACCAAGTGCCGAAACGGGAGTGCATGAGCCTGCAGCGGAGCACCGGAAGCTGGAAGAGCAGCTCCCCAGCGTGCATGGGTGTGCTGGGAAGCTGGTCTTCCAGTTTCTGGTACACATGCACATGTGAACGCCAGTTGGCCAGCGTGCATGTTGGCCAGCGTGCCGGAAACCATCAACTCAGCTTCCCAGCATGCACATGTGCACCAGGGACCTGCTTTTCCAGTTTCCGGTGCTCCAGTGATCGCAAAGACTAGCTGGCCAGAACCCGGAAGAGCAACAGGCGATGGCTGGCATGCCTAGAGAGATGGCTGTGTGTGCCACTTCTGGCACATGTGCCATAGGTTCGCTATCATAGATCTAGTTCAAGGAAGCAGGCATCACCTTCTTCCTCAGGGGCATTAATCATCTTCCAAATCCAATTGCTTATCCCACCTCTAACCATCTGATGAAGCCAAAGAAACAATTCAATCTGTGACTGGCCAGACTCCAACCTCAACCTGCAAAGCTGGAAAGACATCCAGATCATCTTGAAGGCCATGTCCTTCTGCCTTCTACCAAAGTGGAAGGAGCGTGAGCAGTGAAATGTTTAGCACGCTGGTCGTGGCACTCCCAGAGGACATCTTCAGTCCCATTTTGCCCCCGAAGGGTGCAGGTTGACTTCAAGAGGGCCACTCTATGGCATTCCATTGTGGAATGGGACAACTCGCCATGGCCAACTTGCTACAGGGCAACTCACTGGGGACAATGCAACAGTCCAATTTAATTATTTAAAAGAATTTTTGAATAGTTGAAATTTTTGTCATTCATATTTTATTTATTCCCTCCTTTGGCATCCTTTCTTTAACAATTTTGTTCGTCGATTTCTTCAACATTAGTGTCCTGCGGTGAGTTGGCGGCAGCCAATGGTGGGCTTCAAATTTTTTAACAACCAGTTTTCTGCCCTAATAACTGGCTGGGTGGGCATGGACTGGGGGGGGGGGTGTCTCATGTGACTGAGTGGGCGTGGCCAATTCAATGTCACTCACAGCAAGGTGGGGCGGTGCAGACAGGCCAAAGCGGCGGTGGCTGAAGCCTTAGACTTACCTTTGTGCAGCAATAGCAACAGTGATTCTCTGATGCCTCATCCCTTGCTAGGCCTCACTGCCTTTTTAAAAAGATTTTTGCAACAGGAAATGGCTACTTCTGGCCTTTGTTGGTGCAGCTGGAGACAGGACCCCCCCAGTGGTGGGTTTCAAATTTTTTAGAACCTACTCTGTAGGTGTGGCCTATTTTGTGGGCGTGGCTTGGCAGTCATGTGACAGGGTGGGAGTGGCCACCTTTTAAAATGTGGTGAAACTCATTTAAAACGCTCTTGCTTAGCAACCAAAATTTTGGACTCAATTGTGATGATAAATTCTTTCTTTCTTTCTTTCTTTCTTTCTTTCTTTCTTTCTTTCTTTCTTTCTTTCTTTCTTTCTTTCTTTCTTTCTTTCTTTCTTTCTTTCCGTCCGTCCGTCCGTCCGTCCGTCCTTCCTTCCTTCCCTTCCCTTCCCTTCCCTTCCCTTCCCTTTCCTTCCTGTTGGGTCACTGGCAGTGGCGGGCCAGATTTACTTCCAGGTACGCCAGTGGAACCCCCTCTCACCGGTTCTCTAAATTTCACCAACCAGCTCTCGCGAGTAGGTGCGAGCCTGCAGAAACCCACCACTGGACCCCCCCCTCAAGATACTGGCCTGCAGCAGCTGCCTCTTTTTCAGCACGAGAAGCCTGCAGCAGCCACCTCTTTGCTGGCCGGAACCAACGTGGCAGCGGTGGCTGCAGGATTCTCGTGCTGGCAAAGAGTGGCAGCTGCAAGCTTCTTGGTGGGGGGAGAGAGGAAATGGTGAGGCTTGGCCACCTTTTTGGGCCCTGCTCTGGGCTGCTGCCTGATCAACCTTAGCTCCGCCTTGAGTCCCACATCCAGCCCCGCGACAAGGGACATACCACTTCCAGATCAGCCCAGCCGACGGATGGGTGACTGGGGCCCTCGGGGGAGGCATTTCCTCTCAGGCCTCCCACCCAGAAGGCCGTGTGGAAGCTGAAGCTGGCCCCAAAAAGCTGCCGAGCCTCACTGTATTTCGCCCCCACCCACCCACCCACCCACCCACCCACCAAGGCAGTCCTTTGGCTAAGCACAGCAAGCTTGGAGTGGATCTTCCTTCCTTGTCATCAGTCTTACCTTCTAGCCCTTGGGGCTTGCACCGTTCTCACAGTGGCGGCCTGTCATGCGGGCAGAGGCCCCAGGGACTGTTGCGTCCCCTGGGCCCCGACCCAAGGTGAAGCCAAGCATGCAGGCGGAAGGATGGTGAGAGTGAGACCTGAAAGGTGGCCAAGCCAAAACATGTCAACCCTGAGGTGGCCCTTTAGCCGAATGCCTTACCTTTGCAGGCAGCCACAGTGAGCAAAGCGGGCGATGCGCAGAGATCAGCTGGGCCACGTGGTCTGGGCGAGTGGATTTGCTAATTTGCCAAACTGCAGACTCGTAATGACCGGTTTGTCCAAACCGGTCCGAACCGGCAACAGCCCACCTCTGACTGTAGTGAATTGTCATAGACCAGGGGTGTCACTCGATTTGAGGGCCACATCAGGGTTGACCTTGGGGGGGACTGGTGTATGTGATCAGGGGTTGTGGCCAGCTCAACATCTGTTGCAATGGTCTGCTGCAGCCTTTTGGCAGCAAATACGGAGCTTGGGTGGGGGTGTTGCTTGTTGGCCCCCCTGAGTTCCATTTTTGGTGGCAGAGGGTTGCAGGGGGCTATTGCAACTGAAAACGGAGCTCAAGAGGGTCTCATGCATCCCTCCCAAGCTCCATTTTTGCTGGCAAGAGGGACCATGGGCCGGTCCATCATTTTTTCCAGGGCAGCCCCATGGGCCAGATCTAAGCACCCCGCAGGCCTTGAGTTGGACACCCTCGGCATACTTCCTTCCACTGTGCCACTCTTATCCCAATATGAACACAGCCCTGCACTTATGTCATTGGCTTGTTTTCTGCCAACTGCACTTCAAGCCATAATTTCTGCTGCTTCATCTTCCAGAGTTTCTTGATGACCACGGAGCCCTGCCAGCCTGTGGACTGAAGAGGGGACTTAACTATAATCTGATCCACACCCTCATCTCCTCCATGTTCCTGAGATTAATCAGGGATATAACTGAACTGTCATCCACAGTGCTGCTGGAGATGGGGGCCGGGTGTGTGTGTGAGGATTAGGTGCCTGTTGGAAATGAAGTGGATTATTATTATTATTTTTATACTTTTATTCTTTAAACATGAAACTCAGTCAACTGAACATTTAAAGATGTATCACAAATATTATTGACTGGCACTGATGGTTGATACAGGTTCCTGCCATCATCATCATCATCATCATCATCATCATCATCATCATCATCATCATCATCATCATCATCATCATCATGTAATCTTTGGTGTGATTCTCAGCCTTGGGGCTGGTTACTAGCTCAACAGTGCTAACCAAGGACCTAGGAACTGTTAAGGTAATGTATATTATTAATGGATATTATTATTATTATTATTATTATTATTATTGTTGTTGTTGTTATGGTTGTTGTTGTTGATGATGATGATGATGATTATCACACAGTCAGTTAGATGTTCAGACTGGGTTTGGCCTTTTTGTCTACCTATCATGTTCTTATCGAGGACCTGGGATTGGCAAATCTGGATGTTTGACAATGTTACATATATCACCACCACCACCATTATGGATGATGTCATCTATTAAATATCAATTCATTCCACATTGTCAAAGGTGTTGGGCTTGGAGAGGGTTTCCAGTTCCCTTCAGCTATACAAGGCCCCCCTGGGGGACTTTGGACCAAGGGGGGGGGGTTGGACTTTCCCCAAAGAGTGGAAAAATAGGAGGGAGAATTACTTTTAGCGCCTTCAGCCCCTGAAGGAATGGCAGAATATAAAGGTGGTCTTCAGCTTACAACTATGTGTTTAATGGCTATTCAAAGTTATAGTCGGGGATGGTACTCTACCAGTACGGACCAGTTCGGGCGAACCGGTAGCTCTGAAGATCAGCTGGGAGCAACCCAGTTTGTTCCCATGAGCAAGTGGGGGCCAGTGGTGGGTTTCAATTTTTTTAGAACCTACTCTATAGGTGTGGCCTATTTTGTGGGCATGGCTTGGCAGTCATGTGACTGGGTGGGAGTGGCCAACTTGTAAAATGTGGTGAAACTCATTTAACAACGCTCTTGCTTAGCAACCAAAATTTTGGGCTCAATTGTGATAATAAATTCCCTTCCTTCCTTCCTTCCTTCCTTCCTTCCTTCCTTCCTTCCTTCCTTCCTTCCTTCCTTCCTTCCTTCCCTTCCCTTCCCTTCCCTTCCCTTCCCTTCCCTTCCCTTCCCTTCTTGTTGGGTCACTGGCAGCAGTGGGGCAGACTTACTTCCGGGTCCGCTGGTGGAACCTCCTCTCACCGGCTCTCTAAATTTCACCATCCGGCTCTCGCGAGTAGGTGCGAACCTGCAGAAACCCACCACTGGTGGGGGCGTCCACCTGCCCCTGCGCCTTACCTACCTTTATCTTCTCAGCTGAGTTGCACCTCACCTGCTTTACTTCCCAAGCAGCAATCCGAAATGTAAGCATTCTGTAGACCAGGGGTGTCCAAACTTGGGAACTTTAAGACTTGTGGACTTCAACTCCCAGAGTTCCCCAGCCAGCTATGCTGGCTGGGGAATTCTGGGAGTTGAAGTCCACAAATCTTAAAGTTCCCAAGTTTGGACACCCCTGCTGTAGACTATGCATGCACGCTCAGCAAACATTGTTAAACCGGGTAGGAACCCACCCCTGTTACAACGGCATTTAAAATAATGATTTATAACCAGTTCTCGCACTTATGACTGTTGCAATATTCCCCAGGATCCAAATTCTGGCTTTTGGCAACTGGTACATATTTACAAAAGTTGCAGCATTCTGGGGTGATGTGATTGTCGTTTAACTGCATTGATTCGCTTAACAACCAGGGCAAAAAAGTTCATTAAAATTGGGCTTGAATTCCTCAACAACCACCTTGCTTAGCAACCAGAATCCTGGTCTCAATATGGCCATAGTGCAAGGAGTACCTGAATTTCTCCTTTATTGCTGGAATGCCGTCCCCCGTCCATCCCCCCGCACAGCCCACTCCCAAAGAAATGAACCTTGAGCTATTAAAACATCTTTAGGAATTCTGAGCCCTTGGAGGGATTGGGAAGGAGTGGATCTTCCCAGGACTTCAGTGGATTCATCTTTGCACACCACTTTGGGGATTTAGCTGAGGAGGGCGAAACCAAAGGGTCGATCTCAGATTCTGCCACTAAAGTAATAGGAGAAAATCTGGAATGAATCCAAATTGTTTCAATGCTGGGTGCAGTTACTTGCACTTAGGTGCTACAGAAATTAGCCATTAGTGCAACTCATTTTGTTTTACGATAATGGCTGCACTCCTGGAGTCACCGATGCTTGCGAGGAGGGTAGCCTTCCCCAACCTAGTGCCCTCCAGAAGGCTTGGAGAGGCCATGCCCCAAATGCACCTTTTGCAGAGAGCCTCAGATATGGAAGGCTGCTGAGCTGGGAATTATTTTCCATCAGCCTTAGGGACACAGACGCACCTTCTTTCCACCAATGCTCAGTCGGAGAGGAGGCAGGAAGGGATCAAAAATCATTTGACTTGTGTTGACATCCACAGGAGACTGGCGTTTGCCAATGGCACAGAGGCTCCACGCTGAATTCACAAGACCCCAGAAGGGAGGACCTAAAGAGAGAGAGGGGGGGGGAGAGGGAGGGAGGGAGGGAGGGAGGGAGAGAGAGGAAGAGACAGAGAGAGGGAGAGAGGGAGAGAGGAAGAGACAGAGAGGAAGAGACAGAGAGGGAGGGAGAGAGAGAAAGATACGGAGGGAGGGAGGGAGAGAGAGTCAGAGAGCGAGCGAGGGAGAGAGAGAGGAAGAGACAGAGAGATGGAGAGGAAGAGACAGAGAGGGAGAGAGAGAGAGAGGAAGAGACAGAGAGGGAGGGAGGGAGAGAGAGTCAGAGAGAGGGGGGGGAGGGAGGGAGGGAGAAATAAAAAACAAACATATTCTCCCAGCCAAGAAAATATTTTTATCCCTGGTTCTCTAGGGTGCAATTATAGACAAGGGAGAGTGTTGGCATCAGGGGAGCCATTCAGCAAACGCACCTCTGTGTGTGTGTTTGTGCGTGCGTGTGCATTTGTTTGAAAACAGCCTCCAATGTGTGTGGGCGGGTGAGGGAAGATTACAAGCACTTCAGTGTGTTTCCTTCTCATCTGGTTGCATCTATGCACCTAGCTAATATATAGAAGCACAATATAGACAAGAAGCTGGATGGAACTGCAAATCAACGTAGGATTAAATCTGAGGCACTGAAGGACAGCAACGGGGCAGCGATGTTGGAAATGGCCACATTTCCCTGAAGACCCTCCGGTACTTGCAAATATAAAATTCGGTAGGGGAAAACACGTGTCTCTAATTCCCAGGACCTTCCCTGAGGTGCCTTAGGAGATTATCACTGAATAGGCAGGATATTGTATCTGTTCTCGGGTCGCCTCAGTCAGTCCCAAACGGACACTTCCCAGTTGTGCTAACTGCAACGCCCATCATCCCCAGCCCAGGGATCATAGGAGCCATGAGCCACCAGGAGGAGAAAGACTTGTGCTATTTTGGCAGAATGCAAATTGTCATCAGGTGGTGCATTAGAATCAATACGCACAAACTGTGCACAACCGAAGTAAATGTGTGTGCCTGCACAAATACAGAGATTTTTTAGTATCGTCTCTGGATGCCTTTAAAAAATAATAATAATGTGCATGCATGCCATTTAGTCAAACTATGTTTCTAGGCTGTCTTTCCTGGGCATACTTCATTTTTGTATGTGCGTTTGCTGGCTTGATTCAGTCCCAGCCCCTCGGTGGTTCTGGCAGATTTTTTTGTACCCTCATCTATATGTGAATACTTAATTATTAATTTCCCCCCCCTTTCCAATCAGATCTTTGCCTGTTCTTCCTTTTGCCACCTTCCCCCAGGCAGGTCGAGCGGGTGGGGTGATGGAAGAAGAGAGCCCTCTGTTTTTTTGCCCCACACTCCCAAGCCCACCCCATCAGCCCAGCCACCCAGCCACCCACCCATCTACTGTGACTGTTTCTCTTCGCCTCCTGTTAGCTGCATTGCTGGAACAAGCAAGGGAGATATTAAATATTAATGCAGCCTCTTGCAGTTGCCAAGCTGAGCCCAGCCCCCCACCTTAGCTCTGCACTGTGTACAGCTGCGGCGCAGTAGCGCTCTCCCCCCAGCCGCGTCCCCTCCCTCGCAGGAAGACCACAACAACGTCTCTCTTCCTCTTCCTCGGCACCACCACCCTTGGGACTCTGCGAGGCGCCCCCAGCCTTCGACGACGCGGAGAGGGGTCACCCGTGAGGCAGCTGTTCTCCTCTGGCCTTCCCTCCTAATGGGCTGCCTAGAAGGGGTGCCAAAATTCCTCGCGGAGGAAACCCCACTCCTGAGCTCAGAATAAATTATGCAGATGTGCTCCAAATTTGCATGGGCTAAACCTGCCTAAAACTGAAACGGGGGAATTGATTTCCCCCCACCGCCATATTTGGAAGTTTGGAAGAAGCCCTGGGGGGGAAGGAGGAAGGGAAGGTGATCTAATCCTGGCTGAGAAATGAGATGGAACAGGGATGAGAGAGGGAGGAAAGCCACCAAGGCTTCCAAACAGAAGGGTGAGAAACCAACCAGCAGTCCGTTCCTGATCTAGAGAAATATTCTCACGGACGCCCAAAGGAAACTATCCAAAATCAATATTGTGGCCGCCACCGCCATGTAATAAAAAACATCACTCGTTTTTCTTCTGTGTGTGGCATAGGTAGCATAATATAAAAGGGGTGGGAGCTTTGAGCATATGACTATGGCCAACATATTGAATGTGTTGCCCCTCTCCTCTCCCCTCCCCAGAAACACCCCTGCCTGCACCCATTCCCCTCTATTGTTGGATTCTGCCTGTCCTTGGACACAGTTGTCTGATGAGGACAGGAATAAAGGAAGTGTTAAGCAAAGCAAGTGCTGAATTTGTTAAAGAGCCAATGTGCAAGACCGTGTTGGCTTTGGCTCAGATATAGAAAGCAGCAAACTTTGAAAATTCGGCTTAGGAATGTCATCCCAGGAGCAAAAGGCCTTAGCCAAGAATATGGTCCAGCAATCCAGTTCCTTTATCAGCCTGCTGCTCCGTTTCACTCTCTCGTCATTCCTTTGGTTATTATTTCCTATAGACTTCAGTTTTGGACTGTCTGCAGATATCAAATTGCTGGGTCAGAAGATTTTCTTCTTTCCATAAATGTCTTCATGACAATTCCCCCATTCTCTGCCCCCCCCCCCTACCCGCTTTATTTTTATTTTAGGTAAGGTTAGATGGATCAGGGTAAAGGGTCATTTCGGGCCGGCAGGCCAGTGTAATAAGCCTTGTAGTGGCCCACAGCATCAGCAATCAGAGGAACGCCTCTTATTATCATGGAAGCGTCCTCCAGTTTGGGCATAAATAAAACCATTTCACCCAAAAATAAACATTTAAACAACTGATACACAGTCTGTCTCCTTCCTTGGTCCTTCTAACCTTCATAATGACAAGGAAAGCTGAAGCGTGGGGTGGGTGGGGGTGAGTCAAGGTTGACTCTCCTAATGCCTATGTAGGAACTGCTATATTAATTTCTTGGCAATGATACTGGGGTGGTTGGCTATTTCCCCATCTTGGAAGATATTTTTTTTTTTTTACTCTCCAGACTAGCCAAATTCCTTAGAATTTCCTAATAGTCTACTCTGCAAATACAAGCCAGGTCCAATTCTGCTAAGGCTTTTGAAATTAGACAAATTTGGCTTGGTGCTGCCCCCTAGCCAAGCTTTAAGAGTGTAAGAAGCTCCTTTAAATCCTTTTAAATGATTGGGTCATTTGTCCCCAAACCAAGCAAAATGCAAATACGTTTGGTCTACATTTCCCCAAATTTCTCTGCCATCAGAGAATCTTGGGAATGACCGTCCAGCACATCTGGATGGCACCATGTTGTAAAAAGCCAAGTAACATCAGAATTCCCAGCATAGGTTTTTTTGTCAGTCAGTCTTTGAACCTTTTAGCTGGGATTCTGAATTCAAAGCAAGTGTTTTCTGCTAAGCCCTCTTTGAAATCATCAGCCAAAAGAAGAAATACCAATTCAGACTTTAGCTATGGATCTTTACAATATTCTGTGGCTGGGAACCCTAGATCATTGGGCCAATTGGATGTTGTAATAAAAAACAAAAGACATATATTATACACGAGGGATAGTGAGTGGCCCCAATGCATGTTTCAGTCACAAGAAAATAAAGTTCATGGCAAATATCTCCCCCGTGAAGAGGTCACAGACCTAGAAGGAATACTTAGGATGAGAACCTCAATGGGTCAGTGGGAAAAAGAAAGAAAGCTACACTTCGTTCTTTGGAGACTTCCCCACCACCACTATCCAGGCATGGAGAATTCTGTACCTGGCACAAAGCTTCCGTGGAGTGTTTCCTTGTATGCCCACCAGTCCTCATAGGTTTTTGCAGGAACAAATTGCACTAGAAAAAAGGAGGGAGGAGAGGAAAATGAAAAGGAAAAAAAAAGGGTAAATTAGCAAAAGCAGATGGTGAGAGGACTGGAGCAAAGAAATGACATATGTATCTTTCTCTCTGCTTGGCACTCCTTGTCATAAAGATTATCTGAACTTCTTTTCCTTCTCTTTGTCCTTCTTTAACAGACTTGTCCAGAGCCCAAACTGCAAATGCTGAAATGAGGAGCCCTGGATTGGCAGGTTACCTCCCTCCCCAGCCATGGGAAAACATCAAAAAAAAAAAACCCCAAATCAAAGCTACTCCCCCAACAGTATGAAATACGGATAAAGAAACTTCACATGCTCAGAGACACTTTTGCCTCTCCATGGGTGCCACTTCTTTGGGTCCGTGTCCCCAGGCTGAGTCAGAACAGCACAGGTGTGATCTCAGCCTGGGGATCAATTTAATCAGGTGTTGGGAAAGGTGCGTACAGCAGATGGATGAGAAGCGAGAGGGAACGGAAAGAACGTGAGGGAGAAAAATTTTCCCCTCAGAACAATTGATTGATTTCATCTCTGATTAGCCAGTGTCCATAAAGGAAGGGTTCTTTTTTTTTTTTTGAGGGCGGGAGGCAGACGCACTCACCTGCTCCCAAAATCTGAATGGGGAAAAAATGTGCATATATAAATATATGTACATGGGAGCAGAGGTGAGAGAGTTACCCCTGACTGTGATTCCGCTGGGACTGGCTTCATCCTTTTGTTCATCCTTTCTTTTTACAACAAACAATTCAATCTCCCACCCACCTCCCCAGCCAAAAAAACATTCCAAGCTAACCTGCCCCCCTCCCCTTTCTCTCTCTTACCAGCCATACAAGTTGCTCTCAGCAGCAGCAGCAGCCCCGGCGCTCCCAGCAGGCAGAGTCCCCTGCCAGCTCCGGTCCACATCCTGGTGGGTCAGGAGGGGGCTCACAACAGGAGCTGCCCCCTCCTCAGCATCCCGCGGCAAAGACCCCCGTTCACAGCCTCCGGAGTGAGAGACGGAAGTCGAGCCTTCCTGGCGGCCGGCCCTTATGCGCCCCGCGAGCGAGCCCTCATCCTCGGAAGCCCCCTGCCCTTTCCATGCCCTCTCGCTCTCCGGCTCCCTAGGTCTCTTTCCTCGACGCCTCCATCTTCATCCTCCTCCTCCTCCCGCCCTTTCTCCTGGGGATACCACCAACTCCCCCCCCCCCACCCCACACGCCGCCCACGTCAATTAGATGCGGAAGATGCTCGGGTGGCGTCCGGGGAAGCGAAGGAGCTCCGGCCGTGAAGAGTTTGCGCGCCGGGGAGAGGGGAGCGAGCGTGTGGAAGAGCTGCCCCCCCCTCCGCCGCCTCGTCCCCCCCCTCGAGGCGCCGGAGTGGCGGGACTGCCCGCTCCTCAGCTGGGGGCGCTGGCGCTGGATCCGGAGGGCGGCGGGAAGGAGACGCTGCTGCTGCCCGCGCGGCGCCTTTAACTTTACTTCTCTCCCGCTATCTTTTCTTTCTCTTTCTCTTTCTTTCTTTCCCACCGCCTCTCCCTGCCTCCCCGCGGACTAGCCTCTTCCGCGCTGATCCCTCTTCTTTCCCGGGCTTACCTTCTGCTTTCCCTCCCCTCTGCTCTTCTCGCTTTTCTTTCTCTACCTGTCTTTCTCCCCCCTTTTCTCTCTCTCTCTTATGCTTCCCCTTTCTCACTCTTCCTTTTCTCCTCCCACCTTCCCTTTCTCTTCAATCCCTCCTTCAGCTTTTTCTCAGCCGTTCGTCTTTCTCCCCGCTTCTTATTTGGAGAGGTGGGGGGGGGGGTGTATCTCCTTGCCTTATCTCAGATCTCTCCTCCCTCTTCCCTCTCTTTCTCTCTCTTTTCCTCTCGGGCTCCTCTTCTCTTATTCCTCCCTCGCCTGTTTTTCTCTCTCTTCCTTCTCTGCATTTCCTAGCCAGAGCCGCCTCCCCCCTCCTTCTCTCCCCCCCTTCCACACTTCTAAAATGCACAGATCTTCTCTTCTCTCTTTCCCTTCCTCACACCCAGGGGACTCGGAGAGATGCAATTGAGAGAAGGAGGGAGGGGGGAGAGGAAGCTCTTTTAAGGTGGATTGGATAGACCGGTGGATTCCCCGAAATTGTGATCTCAACTTACTTAGATGCAGTGAGATAACATTTGCCTTACCCATTATGTCATTCCAGGGCAGAGGCTGAGTAGTTCGCCCAACAACATGCCATCTTACTCCATTGTTGCAGAAAAGGCACGGGGAAAGATGGGTGAGAATCAGGCTGCCAGCCCTAAAGCTGATTCATAGGGACATAAACTAGAGGTCACCAACTGGAGAACTCTGGACCAATTTGGCTCCTGAGCAGTTTGGCCAGCACAAATTGGAAGCAAGGAAAGATCTGGGGCGAGAATGGAATCTCTAGCAAAGGATAAGAGGATGAAGATGAAACTCAAATACTTTGGCCACCTAATGAGAAGGAAGGACTCACTAGAGAAGAGCCTAATGCTGGGAAAGACTGAGGGCAAAAGAAGAAAGGGACGACAGAGAATGAGGTAGCTGGATGGAGTCAATGAAGCAGTAGGCGTGAGCTTAAATGGACTCCAAGGGATGGTAGAGGACAGGAAGGCCTGGAGGAACCTTGTCACGATGGGTTGGACACAACTTCGCAACTAACAGCAAAGCAAAATATAAATTGGCATCTCCAGTGCCTACATGACTGCGAAGTTTGCCCACCACTTCTCAAAATTCTTGCAATGTGAGCTTGAAGGCACGAACCAATTTGGAGAGAAGAGTTTTTCTACAAATAAAAGAGAATATATGTAGCTCAGGGTTGAACTGTGGGATCTTCCGTGCTCTCTAAGTTTGGCTGTTTTCCTGTGGATGTTTCATTACTCCGGGTGCCGTCAACCAGGCAATGCCGGTTGGCGACGCCCAGGGGTAGAGCCTTCTCTGTGATGGGCCCAACCCTCTGGAATGCTCTCCCCCCTGAACTCCGTGTCAACTCGGACCTCCGCCTGTTCCGCCAGCGGTTAAAAACGCTCTTCTTCCAACAAGCCGGCCTGGCATGATTTTACTCGACACTGCACTGCCTTTAGTTACCAAAGTTTTAATTCAGGGGTTTTAATATGGGTTTTTAGCACAGGGTGAGTTAATTTAATTGAGTTTTAATGTACGTTTTATTTTTGTATATCTGTGTATTTATATTTTATATTCCCTGTGCGCCGCCCCGAGTCCCTATGTGGTGAGATGGGTGCGGCTTATAAATTTGAATAAATAAATAAATAAATAAATAATCTAATGAGGTAACATCAGCAGTGCAAACCCCCATTTTTTCCAGCACTGATGATGTTGCCTAGTTGGGTAAAGAAATGTCTTCAAGAGAACAACCAAGCTCAGAGAGCACCAAGGACCAAGAACTTTTTCTACCTGAAAATGGGTCACGGGTGTCCTAGGGTGGGGTGGGGTTTAAAAAAAAGTAAAGATGGCAGCTGCAAGTGTGGGATAATATCTTTTTTTAAAAATATGTCACAAATTTGGAGAAGGTTCAGATTTGCTTCTGAGGAAAGTGAATGGACTAGAAAGATGGTGGTCTAGGTTTAGGAGGAGAGGCAGACAAAAGTAGGAGGGATAGATTTCAGGAAGAGGTGAATTTTGACATAGTTGTGTTCTTTTTGTGTCTAAAGTCTCAGTTAATGACTGCAAACTATCCTGTCTTTTTATTATGCCCTAAAATGGATATATTTGCTTAGGGATGTGTTCTGTCCTAAATCAATAAAATGAATCTTCTTTTTTTGTGGATTTATAATTGCCATAACTAATGAAGCTATAGCGTGAGTTCAAAGTACATGTGATCGGTAGTCCTCAACTTAACAATAGTTCATTTATTGACCGTTCAAAGTTACAATAGCACTGAAAAATGTGACTTACAACCGTTTTTCACAGTTGCAATCTTTGCAGCATCCCCATGATCATGTGATCAAAATTCAGATGTTTGGCAACTGGTTCATACTTATGACAGTTTCTGTGTCCCAAGATCATCAACTTTGGTGACCTTCTCACAAGCAAAGTCAATGGAGAAACCAGATTCACTTAACCAGTGGGTTACTAACTCATCAGCTGCAGTGATTCACTTAACAAGTGTGGCAAGAAAGGTCATAAAATGGGGCAAAACTCACCTAACAAATGTCTCACTTAACAACAGAAATGTTGGGCTCAGTTGTCATAAGTTGAGGATTACCTGTATTTTGTCATCTTCAAAATACTGCTAAGCAACAGCAAAGGGTGACTTGAATTAATAGTATGAGAAATCACGCTTTAAAAGTATGAATCCTAGATCAGTCTACATGCTTATTTATTTAACCTGTATCTTCTCTTCCCTTTTCCCCATGGAGTTCAAAAGAGTCCATGGATGAGTGCAGAGAGCATAGTAGGCTAATGGGATTGTCTAGATCAGTGGTAGTCAACCTGGTCCCTACCGCCCACTAGTGGGCATTCCAGCTTTCATGGTGGGCCGTAGGGGTTTTGTCCGATACTGAAGCACTTTCCTTTTTTTAATTGAATTGAGTTCCCTACTTTATAAATCCCCATTACTGTGGAACCGGTGGGCTGTTAGAAAATTTTACTACTAACAGAGGTACAAATTTTACTACTAACAGAGGGCGGTAGGTTTAAAAAGGTTGACTACCCCTGGTCTAGTTTGTGGCTCAATATTAGTTACCCCTTTATGGTTAGTGGTTAATTTACAATTCAGTGGATTGTGTGAATCCAAACAATTGAATTAATGTAGGAAACCATGGCTGTCATCCATAATTTGATTCATCTGGATGTCTTGCTTGTCATGGCTGATGTCCTTCCTCATGATATAGATTCCAACTCATTGCAAGCTTCCCATGAGATAGGTTGAAACTGATCCAAGGACTCCTGAAATAAAAGTTGGACTTAGTCCAACATCCTGAAAGAAGACCTCCTATGTATCATTCTAGGATAGGGTTTCTCAACCTTGGCACCTTAAAGATGCGTGGATTTCAACTCCTAGAATTCCCCACCCACCCTAGCCAACTGGCTGGGGAATTCTGGGAGTTGAAGTCCACACATCTTCAAGTTGCATGGTTGAGAAACACTGTTCTGGGGCTTTCTGGAGTCAACCAGCTTAGAAATTCAATGAACAAACAAAATCACTAGCAGTCTATTTCTTTCAGAGAGTGGAAGACCTGGACAGGAGAACATCACCTTCATGGAAGATCAAATGCAGGTCTTCTGGGAGATTAAGATTCCCATTGATAAGGCAAGAAAACATATGTTCATTCCATGAAGATTCTGGAGGGCTAACAGATTTAGGGGCCAATATGTGCGGAATGTGTGAATTGCACCATGTAAAGCAGGGGTGTCCAACCTGGGTAACTTTAAGACTTGTGGACTTCATTACCCAGAATTCCCCAGCCAGGATGTCCTGCCTGTGGCTGACTGGGAAATTCTGGGAGTTGAAGCCCACAAATTTTAAAAGTTGCCGAAGTTGGACACCGCTGATCTAAAGACTTTGAAACAATCAGACATTTGGGAAGGACAGAAAAACCATGACTGATTGTGAGTCTCTCGAGGTCTCTTCCGTCTTGCCCCTCCAAAACCTTTATAGGTAGTCCTCAATTTATAGCCTTATATTTGAAAAAGGAGGCTTACAGCCTGGGTATGTTTGTCCCCCTGTGTTCACCTGACTGCACTTTGGGCACTAGCAACACAGCTGCATTTATGACTTTGCCACATCTCACGAATCACCTGACCTTGTTTTATGATGGTCAAACTGTCAATTGACCACCACAAAGAACACTATAAATTCAGGTGGGTCACAATGATTGACCTGTATTACCACCACCATGACTCACCAAGAACAATTAATCAGTGGAACAACATGCCTCCAGAAGTTGTGGGTGCTCCAACACTGGAAGTTTTTAAGAAGAGATTGGACAACCATTTGTCTGAAACGGTATAGGGCTGTGATGGTGAACCATGCCACAGATGGCATGTGAAGCCATATATGCTGGCATGTCAGCCATGATCAGCTCCAGTGCACATGTGCATGCCGGCCAGCTGATTTTCGCCCTCCCCAGGCTTCAGGAAAGGCTCTGGAGCCTGGGGAGGGTGAAAACGGCCTCCCCCGGCACCCCAGAAGGCCTCTGGAAGCTGGAAACAAATCATTTCTAATCCGTTGGCCCATAAGGCTCATTTTTCACCCTCCCCAGGCTGTAGAGGCTTTCCTAAAGCCTGGGGAGAGCGAAAACGACCTGCTCCAGTCCCCCGCTCCCAGGAAATACCACGTTCAGCTTGGAGGCGAGCAGAGCATGGCAGGAAGTGTGGGGGGTTGTGCACACATGCACATGTGGGTGGGCACTTTTCATTATGGGTGCTGGAACACATGTGCACTATTGCGTGCACCCACTTGCATTTTTGGCACCCAACAACAAAAAGGTTAGCCATCATTGGTATAGGGCAGAGGTGTTCAAACTTGGGAACTTGAAGACTTGTGGACTTCAACTCCCAGAATTCCCCAGCCAGCATGGCTGGCTGGGGAATTCTGGGAGTTGAAGTTTACAAGTCTTCAAGTTCCCAAGGTTGGACACCCCTGGTATTGGGTTTCCTGCCTAAGCAGAGGGTTGGATTAGAAGACCTCCAAGTTCCCTTCCAACTCTGTTATTCTGTTCTGTTCTTTTCTATTCAGGATTGTAATGGGCAGACTTCATTATGGTCGTAACCTGGAAGTTGGAACTGCCCTGTATGAGAAGGACTGGCAGAACCTGGGGGTGGAGTTAAGAGGGACCAACCTAGAATTTCTACATAACCACAAGCAGAATACAGAGTTCAAAGAGACCTTGGAGGTCTTCTAGTCCAACCCCCCTACTCAAGCAGGGGACCCTATTTCTTTCTAGTCAAGTGAGTGTCCAGTCTCTTCTCAAAAGCCTCCAGTGATGGAGCACTCACAACTTCTGGGGGCAAGCTGTTCCACTGGTTAATTGTTCTCACAGTTAGGAAATGTATCTTTAGTTCTAGGTTGTTTCTCTCCTCGATTAGCTTCCATCTATTACTTCTTGTTCTGCCTTCAGGTACTTTGGAGAATAGATTGACTCCCTCTTCTTTGTGCAACTCTATTGAAACTGCTATCATGTCACCTCTAGTCTTTCTTTTCACTAAACTAGACATACCGAATTCCTGCAACTGTTCTTTGTATGTTTTAGCCTCGAATCCCCTACTTATCTTTGTTGCACTTGTTACTAAATCCAACTCCTTCAATTGCATTGAGCCTTATCTAACTCGTAGTAGGTGCTAAAGGTTAATTGAGAAGATTCCTGTGGTTGGCATGAGTAGTAATACATCACTTTAATTGGACCTTCACATATGGATCTGCTCTTTTGTGCTTGGCATATCCCAATTTTATCCATGAGCTAAATGGAAATTTGAATCGGGGCTTTCTCAGTCCTAATCTCATTATAATATGGGAACCTATAATACTTCTCAAAGAATGGGACTATAGCAACATCTAGCATATTCTCTGCTCATGTTCCTTGGGATAATGGAAGTTACAGTCCAACATCTTAGTTTTGCCTACAGCTGCTCTAATGAAAACATCATTACATCTTAGTTTTCCCTTCCAAGCTGTGGAATTTAATTTGACAAAATGTAATGTTTTCTGCTGGTGAGGTATGATTTCATTTGGGGCAGGCAATTGCTGATAAAACCCCTACAATTTTCCACGTGAAAACCTTTGAACAGATGGCCTGCACATATTTGTGCAACTCCTTCTTTTCCATAATAGGATTTTAAAGGAGGGTGACTGAAGACAGGTAAAACAACAGCACCTGTATCATATTGCCCAAAATAGGTCTGTGGGCTTGTTGGGGCTTAAGAAGTGTCTTCATTTGTGCTTTTTCACACTGGGACTTTTATAAACTACCCCCTCATTCAGCCTCAGAGATTAAGTAACTATGGTGCATTGTTCTCGTGGCAATGACACCATTGCCACAGATTGGCTGAAATGTTGCAATGTCCAGATTAGAATAGGCAAAGTTTGTTTTGATGAACTAACAAAAAAAAACCTGCCAAGGTTGAAATCCCATCTTGCAAGCTGAAGTCATCAAATTTATAAGACTTATGCTAATCATTTCAGTTGGTTTCTCTTGTGTCACTTTTGGTTGTGCTGCTACTTGATTTCATTTGGCTGTGCTGCAAGAAGACAGCCGATCAATTTACACATTCGAGGTTATGGTTAAGCTTTTGTGCAAATCCAACTACTGTGGCAAGGTTTTGTGGCTCAGAACAATAAGTAAAGCCAGATATGGGCCATTGTCATAAAGGTTATATGTTAAATATTATAAAGCCACTTAGAGTTGGTTGGTAGACAGATGGGTGGCAAAGAAATGTAATATGTATTTAGCGTATGGCTTCGTTTTTGTTGCCATGTATTTTTGAGAGGCAGGAAAGTCTCACAGGGTACTCTGGCTGGCAGTAGTTTGGTGAAGTTTGTTTCGTTCGTGCTGTCACCCGATCCAGAGTGCACCTGGAGGCAAACTAGCTTCACACCTCACAAATTTAATAAGTAAATATGTGAAGCAAGCTAACACAGCTTGTTCAAGAAGCTACAATTTAGGAATTTCCAGAGTTTTGAGGTTGCTACACACCATTATGGATGCTTGTTAAAAGTCCTATAAATCAAGTGGCAGCTGTAGTGCCCAGAAGGATGGAGCACTGGAGGAGGTTGTTTCACATTTTGCGGAAAAAGTTTTGACTCCTAAAATCTATGGAAGTTCTAAGTCATCCAGGTCATGGTTATCTCAAAGTTGCTTTTTAAAGAGGCAATTGGACTTTATGGTTTTTCTTTGAAGATGTTTCCTTTCTGAAGAGCTGAAGAAGCTTCTTGGATGAGAAGCAAAACGTCTTCAAAGAAAAACCAGAAAGTCCAGTTGCCTCTTGGAAAAAGATCCTGAGATTGGTAAGGCCACACTTGGAATACCGCATTCAGCTTTGGTGTCCAGGATGTAAAAAAGAATGTGGAGACTCTAGAAAGAGTGCACAGAAGAGCAATAAAGATGATTTAGGGACTGGAGGCTAAAACATATGAAGAACGGTTGCAGGAACTGGGTATGTCTAGTTTAATAGAAAGAAGGACTAGGAGAGACATGATAGCAGTGTTCCAATATCTCAGGAGTTGCAGCAAAGAGGGAGTCAGGCTATTCTTCAAGGCACCTGAGTGTAGAGCAAGAAGCAATGGGTGGAAACTAATCAAGGAGAGAAGCAACCTAGAACTAAGGAGACATTTCCTGACAGTTAGAACAATTAATCAGTGGAACAACCTGCCTCCAGAAGTTGTAAATGCTCCAACACTGAAATTTTTAAGATGTTGGATAACCATTTATCTGAAGTGGTGTAGGGTTTCCTGCCTAAGCAGGAGGTTGGACTAGAAGATCTCCAAGGTCCCTTCCAACTATTCTATTCTATTCTATTCTATTCTATTCTATTCTATTCTCTCCTTTCCAGACTTAGCCCCATCAGATTCATCTTTTGATGTAGTGGGTGGGGCAACCACTTTGCTGGTCTTCGGACCGTCTGGCCATCGGACATCTTCTGCGGGTCAAATACTGAGAAGGACGTCTCTAAGAGGATTTCGCCACCTTAAAAGAGAGAGAGAGAGAGAGAGAGAGAGAGGTCCCCGGTTAGGAGGCAAAGCTTGAGTAACGTATGCGAAGGGAAGTCCCGCCCAGAATCCCTGGATTGGTTATCGCAAAATCAGGACGCCAGAGTCCGATGGGAATGAAGTGAAATTTAGTAGGTTATGAAAAAGGAAGGGCGGAGGGCCACCGATTTCGGCTTCGCGGCGGTCTGGGGGAGGGAGCGGGGTTTATTAGTGAGAGACTGCAAAGGCGGGTTGGGAGAAAGCCGTGCCAGAAAAATCGGATTTTCTTTGGCTGTCTGGAGTTCAAAACTAAAAGGGGACGTGGGGTTTGTTGCGTGAGAGAGGCAGGGACGACCCTCCCCCCCCCAGGCATTTAAAACAGCAGGAGCTATCTTAATAGAAGCCAAAAGTCAGATTTATTGGGAATTACGGATAAGTAAGGATGGAGTGGAAATAAAGCTTTTCCCCCCGGCAGAATCACTCCGTTTTAGAGCTGTCCGGATAAAACAGAATCCCAGGCTGTCCAACATTTCCTGTCGGGAAAGGGGGAAGATAAGAAAGAAGTAAAGTCACCTGTTGAATGTCTACATATTCCAGCCTTGTGGTGGTGGAATTGATTTATTCTGGCAAATGTGACCAAATTCTCACTTTATTTACTTTTAAGCAGGAGAGACCGAAATGATTTTCAATCAGAGTTAATTGCTTAAGCCACTATGGAGTTTGTAAGCCATGATGCATAAGCTGTAATTTCTGAGTGCACCAACTGCATTAAGTCAACCTAAACTAGTTACATAATGATTTAGCTTGTTGCCTAAACCAAGAGTCCCCCGACCTTTTGGACCTCAGGGAGCACTACTTAATTTTAAATCCCACAGACCACTAATATGATCTGCCTAATGACTGGCTGGGTAGGCATGGCTAGGTGACTGGGTGGGTGTGGCCAACTTGATGTCACTCACATCGAGGGGCGCCTTGGCCACCTCTACTCGCTCCTCTCCCTCCTAGCCCGCCTGGCCCCAACAGGAAGCAGTTGTTGGAGCTAAGCAGGGCCCCAACAGGAAGCAGTTGTTGGAGCTAAGCAGGGCCCCAACAGGAAGTAGTTGTTGGAGCTAAGCAGGGCCCCAACAGGAAGCAGTTGTTGGAGCTAAGCAGGGCCCCAACAGGAAGTAGTTGTTGGAGCTAAGCAGGCCACCACTAGAATGAGTTGGCAAAAGAAGCTCAGTTCAAATTGGATCTGAAAGAGAAGGAGGCTCAGCAGAAGAACCTCACTCAGGACTACGAGCATAGGCTTTCCAAGCAGAGGAAAGGCCTGTGGGAATGCAAGGTTAGGTACCAGCACAGGGGTGGGCAAACTTTGCAACTTTAAGTCTGAAGGACTTCAGCTCCCAGAAGGACTGGGAGCTGAAGTCCTTCAGACTTAAAGTTGCAAAGTTTGCCCGCCCCTGTACCAGCACCTGGAGGCTCATCAGGCTGAGATGGTCAGCCAGTTCCAGACCATGATGAAGTCCCCCTGGAACAAGGCCCTCCAGCTCTTCGCCAACAGTGGCCCTTCCCTCCAGCCTTCACCCAAAGCCCCACACCAGGAGGCTGAAGCAGATCCCAAGTCAGAATTTCTGCCCCCCTTCAACCCACACAAAAAGACCCCAAAGGGGGAGACTCTCTGCAGCAACACAAGTGTTCATTGCACTTATGTGGCCCAGGGGCCGTAGTTTGAGGACCCCTGATTTAGTGCAATAAAAAAATACAAATAATTTTCCTGCGGACCACCCAAAATTTCTTGTGGGCCACCATTTGGTGACCGCTGGTCTAAAGGCCAATAGAAGCTAGCTATTTGGATTGATATAGTAGTGCTACCTGTTCTAATCATATCTGGTTCATATGTAAGTATCTTTTCGTGTCCACGTGCCCCTTGGTTGATGTTGCATTATGACACTGCATCACGTGCTCAGCATTTCTGTTAGTGTAGACTGGTTCTGACCGGTTGGACATAAACAAGGAAGCTAGCATGAAAAGTCACTAGTCATACCCTCTGACACCTGACACCTTGGAGAAAAGTTCCCACCTTCTTGCAACGTGCTAACTATCAACAAAGAGCATGTGATTCCTATTCTACTGTGTGAATTTCCTTATATGGTCATGATTTATGTATTGTTTACCTATGACGATGTATGCTTAACCCTGCCTTCTGATAAAGTTAATAAAAGGGCCTGCGGACCTTTGTCCGTTGCGCAGTCCCATTCCGTTCAGAGAAGATCTGGTGTCGTGTTCTTTTCCCCCTCATCCGTGGGCCCGCCCGCCTGATAACGGCGTGAAAGTTATCACTACAGGTTGACACTTCGAGGTATGTGTGAAACCTACTTTGTTACTCAGTGGTCTTCATGTCCAGGATAAATTCTGGGAGCTGAAGTCCTTCAGACTTAAAGTTGCAAAGTTTGCCCGCCCCTGTACCAGCACCTGGAGGCTCATCAGGCTGAGATGGTCAGCCAGTTCCAGACCATGATGAAGTCCCCCTGGAACAAGGCCCTCCAGCTCTTCGCCAACAGTGGCCCTTCCCTCCAGCCTTCACCCAAAGCCCCACACCAGGAGGCTGAAGCAGATCCCAAGTCAGAATTTCTGCTCCCCTTCAACCCACACAAAAAGACCCCAAAGGGGGAGACTCTCTGCAGCAACACAAGTGTTCATTGCACGTATGTGGCCCAGGGGCCGTAGTTTGAGGACCCCTGATTTAGTGCAATAAAAAAATACAAATAATTTTCCTGCGGACCACCCAAAATTTCTTGTGGGCCACCATTTGGTGACCGCTGGTCTAAAGGCCAATAGAAGCTAGCTATTTGGATTGATATAGTAGTGCTACCTGTTCTAATCATATCTGGTTCATATGTAAGTATCTTTTCGTGTCCACGTGCCCCTTGGTTGATGTTGCATTATGACACTGCATCACGTGCTCAGCATTTCTGTTAGTGTAGACTGGTTCTGACCGGTTGGACATAAACAAGGAAGCTAGCATGAAAAGTCACTAGTCATACCCTCTGACACCTGACACCTTGGAGAAAAGTTCCCACCTTCTTGCAACGTGCTAACTATCAACAAAGAGCATGTGATTCCTATTCTACTGTGTGAATTTCCTTATATGGTCATGATTTATGTATTGTTTACCTATGACGATGTATGCTTAACCCTGCCTTCTGATAAAGTTAATAAAAAGGCCTGCGGACCTTTGTCCGTTGCGCAGTCCCATTCCGTTCAGAGAAGATCTGGTGTCGTGTTCTTTTCCCCCTCATCCGTGGGCCCGCCCGCCTGATAACGGCGTGAAAGTTATCACTACAGGTTGACACTTCGAGGTATGTGTGAAACCTACTTTGTTACTCAGTGGTCTTCATGTCCAGGATAAATACGATGAAGCCAATTCTAAGCATTCTTGGTAGCAATATGGAACTCTTACATTCCCTACAATATGGGAAATGATTGGCTGGAGAAGGTTAAGAAGTACTCACCTTAAGCTGGCCAAACAGTGTAGAAATCACAAGGATTTCTTATACCTGCAAACAGCTTGGAAATCGTACAAACCTCACCAAGCTGTGAATAGCCAGGAATATCCCCTCCAAATAACTCTTCAAAGCTTAACATTCCTTATATTTTTAGGTAGTTATTAGACCGGGGTGTCAAACTCATGTCATCATGGTGGTGTCATGTGATGTATCGGGACTTCCCCCCCCCCCCCCCCCATTCACTAAACTAGACGTGGCTGTGGCCAGGGTGTGATGCATCCAGGCCCATGGGCCAGGAGTTCCACAGTCCTGTACTAGATGATACATGACATCATTTCAGAGTTATTTCCTTACCTAAACAGAAAAAATAGAATTGCCATGCGCGCGCACACACACACACACACACACACACACACACACACACACTCTAATGGGAGCGGGAGTGACTTCTGATTTCCTGCTGGCTTCCCCAGTGACTTTGCTGATAGGGAGCTGGCAGAGAGTGTCAGAAATCATTACTGCAACTGACCATTGCAATGTAGTGACCCACAGTTTTGCAAATACAACTGGTCTGAAGATCCTTTAAATCACATGGGTTCTGGATTTTGTATGCATTCTATAATGGATTCGAGACACCTTGATTTAAAAACCTTTGCATTATTTGCGCTTATTGAAGGTTACAAACAGGCAGGTTTAGTAGTACATAGACATCCTGCTCTTTATAGGTCCATGCTATTGCTTCAGATTTTCATATGGTCTTTCCAAAATGTTGCTATTAATCCTGGGTAACTTCCTTGAAATGGTGCACAAAGGAGTTTCCATGAGGATTCACTGGTTAGTAGACAGGCTTCTGTTTGCACTATTCCCAAACAAGATACATTCACTGCATGGAATCATATTAGCCGATCCAGAGAATGGCTCTAGATGGACCTGCTAGAATTTTACTGGAAGGAAACTTTAATTGAGAGGCATTAACAAGAAACTAAGCCAAACCAAACCAAACTAATCATAAAACCCCTGGAGTGAAGGGGTGTGTGTGTGTGTGTGTGTTTTTTAACTCTCTCATTAGTCTACCAGCTCACTCCCAGCTGCATTTTACTGCATGTATAAATCAAGGATATTTGTAGGAAAATGAGAAAACAAAAGTCCCATATTTAGGTTTTATAAAAAAGGCAGAAGTACTGAAGAGGGAAAACAGGTTTGGCTGCTATACAAAGGGAAAGGATTTGGGCATCTTAGTAGGTTGAAAGCTAACCAAGAGCCCTGTAGCAATGTAGTGTGGCTTCAAATAAAGTTATTGCAATTAGATTACATCACCAAAAACAATGATCAGATAGTGAGAAGCAATTGCTCTACTCATTGTTGCTCAAGTGCCCCATTGTAAGAAGGGTTTTCATAAACTGGACAATTACCAGAAGAGAGTAGGAATTGGAACTAAAAATGACCTCAAAAGAAGTTCTGATCCTACAGAGGAGAACATAAAGAAGCAAAAGGTGAGATATATAACTACAATTTCAAGGTTAGTCGACAGAACATACGTGGGCTGCCTGTGGGTCATAGGCCACTGCAAACCCAACAGACAAGCAGCATCTTCCTAAAGAGGCCAGCTTTTTTTTTGACCCATCTGGACTTTCACTGTCTTAGCATCACATCCCTGCAGCTTTTAGGAGCCATAAAGAAGGGTAAAAATAGCCCAGTGATGACCAAGATGGAAAAGTCAAGCTCTCTCTTCTACAGAGGAAATCAAGAACCATGGGCAAAATGCAGGGAAGCAGATTTGAGTTAAACGGGAGAAAGAATGTCCTCCTCATAAAAATTGCTTGGTTGTAGAATCTACCACCTTGGTTGATGGTCAGCTCAACTATGATGAGACGCTTCAGCTGAGGATGCACAATGTCTTCCAATTCTGATTTAATCTGCAATGATTTGTTGGCACTTTACAAGTTACAACTGAGAAGTAGAGAGAAACAGGAGGTCTGGATTTTCTGGAAGGAAGAAGTTTCCAGCAGGTTAGATTTAGCTTGCCAACATGTTTACTTGGCATAGAACCTATGCCTTTAACATCTTCTCAAAAGATATCTCCTTCTTTCTTCCGTCATTCAAAAAACAGAATACAGATTTACAATGGGTATGTTTGACAACCTTGATGGTGGTCGATGGGAGCTGAACATTTGGCTTTTATGTTTATAGAATATTTGTGTGAGTTAACTGATGGCCCATAAGAATGTATATGGATCAATAATTTAGATCCAGATCCTGATAGCAGAGATTTTGGCTGCCTGGTGAGAAAGGCATATCTGTATGAGATATTCTCAAAGCCTCATCTGTTGAATTTCTATAGGTTATGCATGTTAATGGTCCTCTTTTCAGAAGAAAATTTAAATTGGAGACCGACCACACTCAGCTTTCCAAATGATGCTTAATTCCAGTTTCCATCGGCCTTACTGTGTATCAGTGGAGGGATTCAATTTTTTTTACTACTGGTTCTATGGGCATAGCTTGGTGGGCATGGTGTGGCTTGGTGGGTGTGGCTTGGTGAGCATGGCAGGGGAAGGATACTGTAAAATCCCCATTTCCTCCCAATCAGCTGGGACTAGGGAGGCAGAGAATAGATGTGGCGGGGCCAGTCAGAGGTAGTATTTACTGGTTCTCCAAACAACTCAAAATTTCCACTACCAGTTCTCCAGAACTGAACAGAACCTGCTGAATACCACCTCTGGTGTGTATGTATGTGGGAGATTATGGGACTTGCCCAACAGCACCTGGAGGGCTGCAGGTGGCCATTTTGCTCCTATCAATGAACACCAGAGGATCCTTGAATGGAGGAAAACTCTCCATCTGAAGGGTGAGCTACAATGAGGAATCTTAGACCCTCTAGTAGTTACCCGAGAATTAAAACAGAAGGGGGTGAGGTGAGGTGAGTCAGATGATTGGATTCTTTTGAAAAGCAGTTTGGTAATGGAGCTTTGTTTCAACAGGCCAAGACCGATGAATGCTTTTCTTTCCATTCCAGGATTGGGAAACAAAACAATAATAATTCTATGTGAAAAACAACAACATTCTTTTCCAGCAACTGCATCAGTGGGAAAACCACATGTAGAATAATGTTATAGGAAGTTGGTAGCAGTGCATATTTCTTCTGAGTCTGGATTTTACTTATTGTTTTGCTTTTCACTCTGTGTGTGTGTGTGTGTGTGTGTGTGTGCATGTGTGGAAGGCAGGGAGAACTCTGAACATAGACATGTGTGTGACCTTAATTTAATTGCGCTGACTTTTTTCTCTTTGCAAAGAACAAAGTCTCTTTTTGTGAACTTCTGTCAATAGAAGCTAGGGTGTTTTTTTTTGTTCTGCACGGCCTTTGCCACAGAGAGGAGTGGCACGAAAGGAGGCTGGAGGACGAGGAGAAGGGGAAAACAGGTTTGGTGGAGTTGGAGAAGCCGGGAGTCTAACGGTAGATTTTGAAGAAGCGAGGAAGGAAAACTTTGGAATTGCATTCTTCCTCTTTCCTGTGAATTCCATCAAGAAGGTGCCCTCTTTTCCAGGGACAGAGAGAGTTGAAAGGAGTTGAAATTTGGGCTTCTGTTTTTACTTCCTTTGTGTCTCTCTCTTTCCTCCTTCCACAGAAACACAATGGCCAATAGGATTGTCGAGTCCATTCAGTATGAAGGAGTGACTTTTCCCAGCATTGTGCACAGTGAAGAGAGTGTTCGCTACGCTCACCGGAGTTTTGAAGTGCGGGATAGTGATGTCTTCAACGTTACGTACCCCAAATCTGGTGAGCCTCACAAGTGCCTATCCCCTGCTTCCCTGGAATTTCGGGGTGAAGAAAATATATTAATTTATACTTTCATGCTTTGCTTTGACTCACTTTTCCCCCAGCCTAGAGTATATGTCAAGGCACCATTTCATCTTTAGCAGTGGTGTGTGGACATATAAAATTATAATAGCTAGAATGTTTCCAGAAAAATTACCAAAACTAACAGTGTTTGAAGTGTGTGAAATGAAAATCTTATAAGCACAAATGCCTTGTTGGAAAATCTAATTTTGGATGTATGTAGGTACTATTTGCAGTTCTGTCCGTTGGTGAAAGGGTTGTCTTAAAGCTAAGAGACAGAAAGAAAAACAGGTACTTAAACACTGTGCAGTATATTGCAACCTCTGTCTGTTTGTCTGTCCATCCTTCCAATTTTTTTTGTCCATCGAAACTAGTGACCAAGTTAATGGAAGTGGGGAAACCCAAAATACTGAAATAATACCCGAGATTTAGTTTGCTTAGTGCAGGGGTCTGCAAAGTCGGTTCTTTTAAGACTGGTGGACTTCAACTCCCAGAGTTCCCCAGCCAGCATAGCTGGCTGGGGAATTCTGGGAGTTGAAGTCCACCAGTCTTAAAAGAGCCGACTTTGCAGACCCCTGGCTTAGTGCTACTCCTTGTAAGTATGGTGGTTCCACTGGATCATTTCAGATCCTAAACCTGGGGATTTCTTCCACAGCTCCTACAAAAGGCTTTGGTAGATTCCTTCAATGACGCCCTGCAGATTCAGGGTTTAAGGTTGAAGTATAGAATCTTCTTGTCTTGTTTTCAGGAACAACTTGGATGCAAGAAATTCTTACTTTGATCTATAGCAACGGAGATCCCACGTTCTCACAGTCAGTCCCTTGCTGGGAACGGCTGCCCTGGGTTGAACACAAGACAGCAGTCCAGTCCCTGGAGAACCGGCCCGACCCTCGGCTCATTACCTCTCATTTGCCTGCAACAATCTTTCCAGAAAAGTTCTTCTCTTCACAAGCTAAGGTGATTCCATTTGTACATATACCTAGCGGGTGTGCATATATAAAGAAAGTATTGATTCGTTATACAAGCCATGGATTGTTTAGCAATGAATTCAGTTGTAGGATCCAATCTGGATTAGTCACCAGGGCCAAAGTTTAGCACAGTCACTCATGCTCTCGTGACATCCCGACTGGATTATTGCAACTCTCTCTACATGGGGCTCCCCTTGAGGTGCACCCGGAGACTTCAGTTGGTCCAGAACGCAGCCGCGCGAGCAATTATGGGCACCTCCAGGTTCGCCCACGTTACACCGCTCTTGCGTGAGCTGCACTGGCTACCTGTCGTCTTCCGGGTGCGCTTCAAGGTGTTAGTTATCATCTTCAAAGCGCTCCATGGCTCGGGACCTAGTTACCTGCAGGATCGGATCCTGCCCCATACATCCTCACGGCCGATTCGCTCCCACAGAGAGGGACTTCTCCGGGTGCCGTCCACTAGACTTTGTCAGCGGGCGATGCCCAGGGGAAGGGCTCTCTCTGTGGCGGGCCCAGCCCTCTGGAACGACCTTCCCCCCGATATTAGGACAACTACGGACCTCCGCGCCTTCCGTCTGAAACTAAAGACACATCTTTTTCGCTTGGCCGGCCTAGGATAGGATAGTCTCTGTTAAGATTAAGGGATTTTATGAGGGATTTTAGCGCAGGGACATATGTTTAATCTATTTTTAACTTAGTTATTTAGTTATTTATTTATTTATATTTAAGGTTTTAATTCTGTATTTGTTTGGTTTTAGTTGTTTTTAATACCCTGTGCCCCGCCTCGAGTCCCCTCGGGGAGAGAGAGCGGGATATAAAAATAAAAATTATTATTATACTCATGCGGAAGCCCATCCTCGGGGAACTTCTTTGTACCAGAATGTCTACACAGAAAGAAGTTCCCAGAGGATGGGCCCCAGCATTAGTATAAAAGCTAATAAACCTTTGGTCCTGGATGGGCTCCAGCAGGAATCCAACATTTTGAAAGACTAAACCCAGTGACCACAGGTTTAGTAAACCAACCCAGATTGTATCCCACAACATTATCCTGGGACATGTATATTTGTGTGTCCCAGGATAATGAATTTGTAATTCATTTGTGAATTAAATTGTCTTCAGTAAGGCACAATTATCATTATAGTTTACAACTATGCTGGCCAACACACTACACCAAAATTTTAAAAACCCCATTATGAATTAATGTGATGGATGAATCTTAATTACTTTGTGTATTAGAAAGTGTGCTTCCATTGGTCACTGTTAAGAAATCAGCCAGGAGTCAGAGATGGGGCATTTTGATAATTGGTAAGAGAAGTTGACATTTCCCCCTGGCCTCACCAAATTGCCATTTGGGAAGGAACTATGGGAAAAATCATTGAGATAAAGTCATTCCAACAATTAGAAACTGTTTCTTCCAGGCTATTTACACTGTCCGTGACCCCAAGGATGTCTGTGTATCACTCTACCATTATACCAAGATGGCTTCATTTCTGGAGTACAGGGAGGATTTTGGAGAATTCATCGAACTGTTTTCAGCAGGAAAAAGTATGTGGGTAGAGGTGGAAATTTATTCATGATTTGTTGACCTAAGGCAGTAGAATCCCTAGTAGAAAGAGTCAGTGTCAGAGGTTCTTCCTTCCTCCTTTTACTGTTCTTAATGATCCATCTTTCCCCTTCATGTGTACTATTTTAAGAGCCATGGTGGTGCAGTGGTTAGAATGCAGTACTGCAGGCTAGCTCACTGCTCACTGCAGCTCAAGGTTGACTCAGTCTTCTACCCTTCCAAGGTCGGTAAAATGAGGACCCAGATTGTTGGGGAGCAATAGGATGACTCTGTAAACCACTTAAAGAGGGCTGTAAAAGCACTCTGAAGCAGTATATAAGTCTAAATGCTTTTGCTGGTGCTATCTGAGCAAGTCTATTTTGGATGGACAACCAAGATCCCAGGTTAATCTTGAACCCCTGAAGTTACCACCAAACACAATAGCCCAGAATTGATGGTGCTATTTCCCTGCATTTTGAGGTAGGAAATACATGAGAAATAATCTATAGTCTGAGTCGTAGACATTCTAATAATCTGAGTCCTAAAATAAATTAACTTGTTTTAAAAATGCTAAAAAAGGAAATCAATTCCAGATCCAGAGAGAAACATGCCATTTCAGCTCTGGCCTTCAGGTTTCTACCTATTTTGTATTATAATCTTTCTCTAAGATTCTCCTTAGATTCATCCTTAAGCACCAACATCTTAGTCATCCATCCATCTTAGCCCCTTCATTATAACCCCTTTGCTGCCTTCATTCTTTATATAATGAAACATGAGTTGCTTATGCTATGTTTCTGTCATACAATTGACCCATTTTTAACTGCCTCACAACTCACAGCATTGACCTCTGGCATGTATAAAATGCAACTGGTAAACCTGATTGCTTCTTTCTCTGTTCAGCTGGGTCATGTTTTGTCTGACCTGGAACCAATTAAATTATGTCCTCTGATGAAGCAAAATTCCAGCCCTTTGCAGAATCCCCTTGTGTGTCAAATGTCTGTGGATGTCAAGACTGCACTAACAATCTGCTTTGTCTGTTAGATGATAACAAATGGATTCTGTAGGGTGAACTTTTAGCTCCTTGCTGTTTCCTTAGCATTCTTTCCTTTGGATGTGATGGTGTTTTTTTTGGTGACAAAGTTAATAGATTGCTTGTCAGGCATGTGTGGGCCACATGGTCCTTCCCCCAAAGGCCTTGGATTTTGGTTCCTTGTTGCCTAGCCAGCATGGCCTGTGGCAAGGGATTGTAGGAATTATAATCCAAAACATCTGGAGGTGCAGTGCCCACCTCCTTTTGCTATGAACATTTGCTTAGAAACCGGTTTTGCTGGGATCAGTGGAATTCACTATTAAGTAAATGCATATAGCTTTCCAATTTCAGGATTATTTTGCTTACTATATTAAAATCTATGCAGTTACAAAAAATGTTTTCTTTTTTATTTGCTTACCCCAGTTCTCTTTGGCACCTGGTTTGATCATGTCAAAAGTTGGTTGGCCTACAAGAATGAGAAAAAGTTTCTCCTTCTGGTCTATGATGAATTGCTAAAGGTAGGTATCTGTCCATCTATCATCTATCTATATATCTACAGCAGTGTTTCTCAACCTTGGTGATTTTAAGTCCTGTGGACTTCAACTCCCAGAATTCCCCAGCCAGCTATGCTGGCTAGGGGATTCTGGGAATTGAAGTCCACAAGACTTAAAGTCACCAAGGTTGAGAAACACTGATCTACAGTGTCTGTCTGTCTGTCTGTGTATATCTTCCTCTTCCTGCCTCCACCCCCCCTCTCAATCTGTCTCTCTATCAGCTCTCTTTCTCTCTCTGTCCCTCTTCCTGTCTCTTCTGCCTGTCTGTCTATCCGTCCATCCATCCATACCTCCCTCCCTCTCTCTCCGTCCCCCCTCTCTCTCCCTCTTCTCATCTCTTGTCCATCCATCCATCCATCATTTCATTTCATTTCATTTTCATTCCTTGTTGCCCCACTCCAATTTAGGAGTCATTTTGTCCTAGACGCCCTGATTTAGAGATTTTAATTTTACTCGCAACCTTCTACCTTTAGGACCTACGTGGCAGCGTTCTTCGCATCTGCGAATTCCTAGGCAAGAATTTGGATCCTGCTATGGTTGACTCAGTGGTGGAAAATGCTTCTTTTGGAGCGATGAAGAACAACAAGATGGTGAATTACACCCTGGTTCCTGAACATCTGATGGATCAAAAGTCCAGCACTTTCCTCAGGAAAGGTAAAAATAAAAAAGCTTTGAGAAAATCTACAGTTCAAGGAATCTCCAAATGTTGGTGCAGTAAAACACAGAGTGCCTCACTTTTTCCCTTCTCTTCCCTTGCAGGGGTTTCTGGGGACTGGAAAACTCACTTTACTGAAGAGCAGAGTGCTGCTTTCAACCAGCTGTACAAGGAAAAAATGAATGGTCTAGAGACCAAATTTCCTTGGGATGAATTCCAAGTTGAAAAACATCAGGAACCTTGAGATCTTGGAGGGCAAAAGGGACTGCTGCAATCCAAAAATGCCAAACTTTGTGAATTAAAACAATATATTTCATTCAAAATAGGTGGTCCTCAAATTATGACTGCAATCTGGATCAGGATTGCGGTCACTGAAAAATAAAATCATAAAGCACAACCACGCACAACCAATCACTTAGCGTCAGTAATCCAGACCTATTTGTGGTTGTAACCCAAGATATGCAAGTTATTATGTGTGAAGCACACCGTACCTAAGTTCTAGGTAAGTCCCTTACCTGGGACTTACCTACAAGTCCCAGGTGAGGTATGAGCAGATGCCACTGGGAGTGGGGTGGGGAGAGGCCCTGAAAGACCTGATGCAGGCCATGTGGGTGTAGTGTGCATACATCATGTGTTGGGGGCACAGGAAGGCCAAAGAAAGAGGGTGTGGGGTGCAGGCATGTGCATATTGTGTATGTTGGTTCAGGGGGCTATGGAAAGGTGGTGTGGGGAATGTGAATTTGCAAGCACAGGGAACCTGGAGAAAGGGGCAGGCTATAGGAAAGTTGTGCAAAGAGGGCATGTGTAGATGAGCAGGCTGAGCTGGAAGGTGAAGTCAAACATGCCATCAGTTTGGAGTCATTGCGCAACCACAAAATAACCAAGTCCTCCTCCCTGTGAATTCCATTGATCCTTATCTAGCGCCAATTTATTTTTGATCATCAGTTGACCAGATTCTTTTGTGTTGCTACTGTAGCAACAATAAAATTTTTAATGTTTTGAACATAGCAAGCACTCTTGGTTACTTGCGCCTCACAGCATGGAGCATGTGTGAATGAAAGGGGAAGGAGGGCGTGAAGTGTGCCCAAGTGAAGAAAGTGTGAGGACACCTCGAATGACATGTAATCTTTCTCACCAGATTCCCCATTGACTTTGTTTGGTGGGAAGCCATCAGGGAAGATCCACAAATATTGATCGTGTGACTGTGGGCCGCTGCAACTGGTAGTATGTGTGAGCAGGTTGCAGGCTCCTGAATTCAATGACTGGGGTTGGAATAGAGGTGGTATTTATTTATTTTATCTATTTTTTATTTGACAACAAGTACAAGGAAAAAAGTACGAAAACATATGAAAAAATGGCACAAATAAATGGATATAAATAAGCAAAACATAGCCGTAAACATATAAATGGCGACAGTAGTACAGGGATGGTAGGCACACTGGGGTGCTTATGCACGGCCCCTTAGGGACTTCTTAAATAATGCGTAAGTTCCACGGTAGACAGCTTAAGGTAAAAGGTATGGGGTTAGAGGAACGAACAACAGGATCAGGATCAGGTAGGGTATTCCACACATTTACTACTATATCATTTTTCCTGCAATCAAGATTAGAACAGATTACATTTATATTGATAGCCCTTGTGTTATTGTGGTTGAAGTAAAAGTAATCATTAACAGGTAGGACGTTATGGCAGATTATCTTGTGCACTAAACTCAAATCGGAATGTAGACGACTTAGTTCAGGGTTATCCAGGCCTAATATTTCAAGGCTGGTGGTATGTGGAATTTTATTATGAGCAGAAGAGTTGAATACTCTTCTTGTAAAATACCTCTGGACCAGTGGTGGGTTTCAAATTTTTTTAGAACCTACTCTCTAGGTGTGGCCTATTTTGTGGGCGTGGCTTGGCAGTCATGTGACGGTGGGAGTGGCCAACTTGTAAAATGTGGTGAAACTCATTTAACAACGCTCTTGCTTAGCAACCAAAATGTTGGGCTCAATTGTGATGATAAATTCTCTTTCTTTCTTTCTTTCTTTCTTTCTTTCTTTCTTTCTTTCTTTCTTTCTTTCTTTCTTTCTTTCTTTCTTTCTTTTTTTCTTTCTTTCTTTCTTTCTTTCTTTCTTTCTTTCTTTCTATTCTTCCTTCCTTCCTTCCTTCCTTCCTTCCTTCCTTCCTTCCTTCCTTCCTTCCTTCCTTCCTTCCCTTTCCTTTCCTTTCCTTTCTTACTTTCTGCCTTCCCTTCCTTTCCTTCCCATTGGGTTACTGGCAGCGGCAGGCCAGACTTACTTCTGAGTCCGCCGGTGGAACCCCCTCTCACCGGCTCTCTAAATTTCACCATCCGGCTCTTGCAAGTAGGTGCGAGCCTGCAGAAACCCACCACTGCTCTGGACCCTCTCTAATGTATTTAGTATATTCAGCAGGCTCTGACTAGTTCTAGAGAACCAGTAGCGGAAGAACTGGCAAATACCACCTCTGACTGCCCCGCCCCATCTATTGTCCGCCTCCCGAGTCCCAGCTTAAGTCCCAGTTTACCCTTAAATCTCTAACATACTGTGAAAACAGTAGAAAGGATAAAAGGTAGATCCACCCCCCCAAAACTAAGCAATCCAAAGTGGTGGCATTCCACATTTGAGTGTTGCTTTACAAGGACTAAGAAAAAAAACAACCACAATTATTTCTCTAGAAAAAGAGTTATGTTTAGATTCTTCCTTACATGCTATTTTCTTCATGCAGGGAATTATTTTTGATATCATGGAATAAATATAATCCAAAATTTCTGTTTTGTTATCCATGCTTCCCCACCTCCCAATTTTTATTATATTTTAATCAATGTTACCTCGCCCTATTGTGGGTGTTACAAAAATCAATGGCAAATGAAATAGTAAGAGCTATCCTAGGTGACCACCAGATGGTGATGCCGATTTAAACATCAGGTGGGAACAATAAGCGTCTATTTGCACAAAACACAGATTATGTTTGGGTTGTCTTTCGCTAGCATTGAACCACCAGGAATAAAAGTGAGGGTGTAAAGCCCAGTTATTTGGGGTCCCAAGAGCAACAGGTAATTCAATAACATTTAATTGGGAGCTCCCAAATTAGTGTTCTTATTTTAAAAAATTTTTTTTGTTCAAGAACAGATTGCTGGCAATACCTGGTTATGCATTGCATTTTTTCCTTTACAAATATGTTATCTCTTGTGAGTGACAATGCTTTTATTATAAGGGACTTCCTAACTGAAATGACATGGCTTTTTTTTTTTAAATTAACACCTGGAAAAGAGTCTGCTCACTCTTCCTATTTATTCACAGGAGCTGTGAGATAACAAAATTCCAGCTCTAACCCCAATTAGATATAATTTCTCTAGTTTGCCTTAGCAGGAACCTGCTAGACAATTAATCCTCACTAATCCAGGCAGTCCTCAATTTTACGACCATGACCGAGCTCATAATTATGGTCATAAGTCCTGCTAGTCATTAAGCAGATCATCATGTGACCCACTTGGTTTTATGACCTTTTTCTGTGGTGTTCATCACCACAGAACCTATTGTCTGCAATGGGAACTTTTGGGTGAAATGCCAATTTCTGGCAAAAGTCTCTTTGATCCCTCTTTCAAACCAGCAATCAATCCCCTCTGTCCAAAATGGGGACTTTGCTATCTTCAAAAGAATGACCTTTGTCTTTTAAACACAGATGGACTGCTGAACCTTGTTCTGATGGGCTCGTTCTCCTATGTTGTGCCATGTGTTTGGGAAGTGGTGGTTTACATGTACCACGTTGCTCAGTTTCTGTCTGGGTGTTTTATCTTTTGGGTGAGCAAGTTTCTACCTTGGATTTGAAGTCTGCACATATGTTAATAATAAAAATTATTATTAATAATAATTAATAATAATTAATAATAATTAATAATAATTAATAATAATTAATAATAATTAATAATAATTAATAATAATTAATAATAATTAATAATAATTAATAATAATTAATACTAATTAATACTAATTAATAATAATTAATAATATGTTGTGTTGGCTGGAGATCCTCGTGAACTTTTCTGATATTCCTGCAACGTATGGAATGACAGCGTTGCTTCGTTTATTGCTCTCTTCATTGTCTGTTATGGAGGAGCTCCTGCTGGGTCTTCTTTTTTGGGATATCCCACTAGAGATAGCCGCATGTTCTGAGGGCTTCCTTAATGTGTTTTAGTTCTTCTTTCCTAGCTTGGCTGGCAGGCTGGCCTTCAGCTTGGGGTGGTGGTGTGGTAGGATTCTGAAGACTCCCATTTTATGCTCCAGTGAGTGGCGAGAATCAAAATGTAAATGTTGATCTGTATGTGTGGGTTTTCTATAAACCTCAGTGTTAAGGCTTCCTTAATGTGTACTGCACAGTCCAGGAAGGCGAGACTATTTTCCTTAACATTTTCCCATGGGAATTTGATGCTTTCTGTGCTGAGTTGATACATTTGATACACTTCCTATTCTTGTATTTTGATCTTGACCCAAGTATCATCCACATACCTATACCAGTGAGTGGGTGGAATTCCTGTGAAGGAGTCTAGGGCTTTGGTTTCTACCTCTTCCATGTAGAGCAGGGGTCTCCAACCTTTGCAACTTTAAGTCTGAAGGACTTCAGCTCCCAGAATTCTCCAGCCAGCTTTGCTGAAGTCCTTCAGACTTAAAGTTGCAAAGGTTGGAGACCCCTGATGTAGAGATTGGCCACAATGGGGGGGACACACAGGTGACCTCATTGCACAGCCGTGTTTTTGTCGGCAGAAACCTTCATTACATTTAATATAAAATAGGTAGTGGTCAAGCAGAGATCCAGCATGGTACATATGTAGTCTGGGCTGAGGTTGATTGTGCCATCTAAGATGGTGTCTTTGTAGCAGTCATTTTTTCACTACCAAGACAACTTCGGTTGTTGGAATGCAGGTGAAGAGGGAAGTCACACCATGGTCTCATCTGGGTCCAGTTTTTAGTTTCCTGGACATCTTTCCTAGTGCTCATCTTTAGTATCTGACCTATAATTTCACTAGATGTCAACCGCCAACTAAGAATTGATCTGCAAGTCCTACTATAATTGCAGCACTAAGCTGCCCCACCAATTGTTTTTACAGGACTATTGTCTCATCTGCAACTCATCCCAGTCTAAGCATATCTTTAGATGTTCCATTTTTAATGTCATGTTTTCCACCCGCTCTCGACACGCATTGGTGTAGGAATGTCCCATTCACAGCTCTGAGAACACAGTGAAGGGCTGGTAACACAATGAGCTTCTATTGGCTGAGGCAGTTGTGAGAACTGGTCAATGCCTCCTGTGATCATTTTGGCCTGGCCTGAAGAAGACACTAGATATTTGGTTTCCACAGGAGCTGCATAACACCTGACCTGTCTAGTTCTGTTTTGGAAAAACTGATACACTTTTGTCCAAAAAGAACCCAACTGACAGGTTGGTAGGCTAGACGATGGCCAGATGTTTCACCCCATACTCTTGCTGCTCTGTTTTTGATGGGGGTTGACTAATCATCCAGAAGATGGCTAAACAAGTCCTGTCATTTGGGTTCCAGACAATTGATAGTTCTGTATTCAGAAATAGCAGTAACCCGAGTGGACAATTTGAAGAGTGGCCTAGAACTTTCACCTCAGGCGCATGCTCACTTTTACCTAGGCCTGCCTCCTCCCGTGAAGAGCGTTGATGGTGCTCTCCTCCTGGGAACTGGTGCAGGGTGGATAGGAAAACAAAGCCAGGGGAATCTATCAATGGTTGCCCTTAAATTGTGCTGCAGCGAAGCTGTACGGATAGATCACTTGCGAGCCTCATTACTGAGGGCGATTTAAAGCTTGGCCATCAGGGTAATGCAAATTATGCCAGCATATTTTTCTGCATATTGGAGGAATATACATTAATGAGGCTGTGAAAAAGAGCTTTCCTTTGTCTCTATCAGGCTGCTTAGCCCCAAGTTTTAGAATTATTGCATTATATCACTGTGTGGAAGTTGAAGCTTTCTGACAGAATTCACAAGCCCTTTATTTGAAGAGAAGCAGCTCTGAAATCAAGACAGTCTGACAAAAAATAATTTTTGGCCTGAATAAAGAGGACAAACATTTCCATATTTTCATACCTACTTACTGTATGTTGCACTGAGTATAAATAAGATTACATCCTGAGATGTAACTGCAGTCGGAATTTAGGAATATCTCGCTCATTCCATAGTCCATAGGGCTCCATAATCCTAACCCTAGTGTCTTTTGGATAAATTTGGTTTCACCCTGATTTTTCTTTTTCAGATAATTCTTTTTGGTTTTTCCATTTTTGCGATTTCTTTTCTCAGAAGTCGACGCACAAATAATGCCCATTTTTGGAGACATTTTTGCCGTCTTCCCTTGTAAAAATGGAGTTTGCATAATATTTCCCCAAATATGCCTCTGTGTGTATGTACATTTACTAATAGGCACATTTTTGTGTGATGCTTTCAGACAGGAGAACTCTATTACAAAATGTACAAAAAGGTGTATGTGACTGTGTTTGCACATTAATTTGAAAATGCAGATTAGGTAAATTAAATTAAAATGCAAACTCGATAAAGGTTTATGTTCCTAATGTTTTTAAGCAGCTCTAGGATCCAAAAGCTGTTGTGTCCTGAAGGAACTAATTATAGAGAAATGCCCTCCGGGTCCAGCCTCACCTCCCTGTTAATGCATACATTTTCTCTGAATTTTTTTGATGGTCCCCATTACGTTCGTTTGTTCTTTTCTTTCTTCCTTTGCATCCTTCGCATTTAACAGGAACAAAACGATTCTGAATGGACTTTTCCTGTTGATTTCCCAATGTCAGGAAGATTACCTTAGGTTAGGATTCTCAGTTCCACGTCATCTCATCTGGCACATGGTTTGTGGTAGTAATAAGGAATATATCCTTTCCCAGGCTCATAATGCCAGGGGGGGGGGGAAATGAATGAGGGCCTATGATGGCGAACCTATGGCAGGTGTGCCACAGGTGGCTTGTGGAGCCATTTGTTAAGGCAGGGGTCTGCAAAGTTGGCTCTTTTAAGACTGGGGGACTTCAACTCCCAGAATTCCCCAGCCAGCATGGCTGGCTGGGGAATTCTGGAAGTTGAAGTCCACCAGTCTTAAAAGAGCCAACATTGCAGACCCCTGTGTTAAGACATGCAAAGCGTTGCCCTTTCAGCTCCAGCATGCATGTGTGCACTGGTCAGCTTACTTCGGCCTTCTTTTTCGGCTGTTTTTCACCCTCTGGAGTCCGGTGGCTTCCCTGAACTGCAGCCCTGTTGTCCTGCTGATGAACATCATAGAGATAGGTAGGTAAGTTGGTTGGTTGGCCAGTGAAGGACTGGATAGCTTAGTGAGGGCTAATCTATTTTGGATCATGTGCCAAAAGTGGGGGGAGCCCAGGAGGGTCAAGTGCGGGTTGTGCCCATTCCATCAATGCTATGCGGGTGACCCTCCTGCACGCATGCATAAGGCGATTCCCGCCCTCTCCCGCTTTTGGGTTGCAATGGCCCTGTTTTTTGTTCTCCCCAGACTCTAGAAGCTTTCTAAGAGCCTGGGGAAAGTGAAAAGATACCCCCCAGCCCCCCCCAGAGTTCCTCTGGAGGCTTCAGGAGGTTTCCCTGAAGCCTCCAGAGTGCCAAAAAAATCACCCAACGCACAAACTGGAAGTTCGGGAATGGACTTCTGGTTTCTATGTTGCACCATTCTGAGGGGTCTGGAGGGCGAAAAACAGCTCTATCTGCAAACCGGAAGTCACCATTCCCAAACTTCCAGGTTGCCTGTAGGGGCGTATTTCACCCTCCTGTAGCCTCTGGAGGGCCTTTGGGGGTCGGCGAGGCTGTTTTTATTCTCCCCAGGCTCCTAGAAAGCTTCTGGAGCCTGGGGAGGACAAAAATGGGTCCATCATGCACAAAAAGCAGGGGGGAGGGTCGGAGTCATTTGCGCATGCTCACAGGAGGGTCGCACATATAGCATTATGGGCATGACCCTCCCCCCTTGTGCTCCTCCCACTTTTGGCACACAATCTGAAAAAGATTATCCATCACTGGCCTATGCAGTCCCTCACTGGCCAACCAACCAACTTACCTACCTACCTCTGTGATGTGCTCCGTGGCACGGGACCTGGGTATTTGCGAGACCGCCTCCTACCACATACCTCCCTCCGTCCTGTCCGCTCGCACAGAGACGGCTTCCTCAGGGTGCCGTCTGCCGGCCAATGCCGGCTGGCGACCCCCAGGGGAAGGGCCTTCTCTGTGGCGGGTCCGGCTCTCTGGAACGACCTACCCCCCAACATTCACACCATCACGGACCTGCGCCTCTTCCGCCGGGAGCTTAAAACTCACTTTTTCCATCTGGCTGCCCTGGCTTAGATTTTAAATAACAAATTGTTAGGGATTTTAGTAAGGGATTTTAGATGGGTTTTAAAGATGCTTTTAGCACGGGTTTAAATTTAATATATTTTTATTGTATTTATATTGTATTTTTGTACTGTTTTTAATATTTACCTGTGCACCACCCTGAGTCCCTTCGGGGAGATAGGGCGGTATACAAATCCAGGAATAAATAAATAAAATAAAAAGTGTTCATCAGCAGGACAACAGGGCTGCAGTAATTTTTGGTTGTGTCCCAAGCATGCCTTTGATATTGGGTCTATGTATCTGTGTCTGTGTGTATCTAGCAAGATATAGTAGCAATTGCCAATCACCTTATCCTCCAGTGTATTTATCTTCCTGCCATCGGGCTCCAAAAACCAAAGAAGGCATGCTGAGCTACTTCTAGACAGTTTATTTTATTGTTCCTCACCCATAGACTAAAATCTTGCTAAAGTGTTTTAAAGATATACTCTGAGAATTTCTAGAGAGTACCTGTCTTGAGCATCTTCCACCCAACCAGACTATCTAACCTTCACTGTCTCTTTGTCTCTGGAGTGCAGCCCCTCCCTGCTGGGAATCCAGACTTCATTTCGCCACATCTGCTGAAAAACTGCTTGGTTTTGGCAGAAGTTTATTTATTTATTTTATTTATTTTAATCATATTTATATCCCGCCCTTCTCCACGAAGGACCCAGGGCGGTGCACAGGAATTTAAAAAACATACAAAAGGATAAATACAAAATTTAAAAACATATTAAATTACAATCCTATGCTAAAACCAAATTAAAATCCCCAGTTTAAAACTATCTAAAATAGCCCCGACGGGAGGTTAGGCTAGGCCGGCTTGCTGAAAAAGATGTGTCTTTAGACACTGGCGGAAGAGGCGGAGGTCCGAGATGGTACGCAATTCAGGGGGTAGGTTGTTCTAAAGGGCAGGGCCCGCCACAGAGAAGGCTCTTCCCCTGGGTGTCGCCAGTCGGCATTGCCTGGCTGACGGCACCCTGCGAAGGCCCTCTCTGTGGGAGTGGATCGGCCGAAGGGATGTATGGGGCAGGAGACGGTCTCGCATATAACTAGGCCTCGAGCCATGGAGCGCTTTAAAGATGGTCGTCAGAACCTTGAAGCGCACCTGAAAGGCCACAGGAAGCCAGTGCAGCTCGCACAGGATGGGTGTTATATGGGAGCATCTAGAGGCTCCCGTAATCACCCGCGCGGCTGCATTCTGGACTAACTGTATCTTTCGAGTGCACCTCAAGGGAAGCCCCATGTAGAGAGCATTGCAGTAGTCGAGTCGGGATGTCACGAGAGCTTGAGTGACTGTGCGGAGGGCCGCCCGGTCCAGTAAGGGGCGCAATTGGCGCATCAGGCGTACCTGATGAAATGCCCCCGTTAAGTTAAACCAGCTTAACTCAGAGGCGTCTGTCACTTGTAAACATGTCCCAGCAGCTTGTTTCTTCTGCTACCCATTGAGAGTGTTGCCTTAGTCTGATCTTTAACAGCCATCAGTTGGTCTTAGATGTCCTGGAATTAAAGTAGTGTTTTCCCCTTTAGCATGAAACCACATCTCATTAATGTGACGGGGAACACCTAGAAATAATAATAATAATAATAATAATAATAATAATAATAATAATAATAATAATTTTATTTTTAAACCGCACCCTCTCCCCACAGGGACCCGGGGCGGTGCACAGGCAGAATAAAAACAGTCAATAAATACATACATTTCTAAAAAACAATTAAACCAACCCTGTGCTAAAAATTCACTAAAAATATGCTACCCCATTAAAAACCCCAAAGACAGAGAGACTATCCTAGGCCGGCCAGACAGAAGAAGTGTGTTTTTAGCTTGAGACGGAAGGAGCGGAGGTCAGTAGTCATCCTGATATCGGGGGGAAGGTCGTTCCAGAGGGCCGGGCCCGCCACAGAGAGAGCCCTTCCCCTGGGAGTCGCCCGCTGACAGAGTCTAGTGGACGGCACCCGGAGAAGTCCCTCTCTGTGGGAGCGGATCGGCCGTGAGGATGTATGGGGCAGGATCCGATCCTGCAGATAGCTAGGTCCCGAGCCATGGAGCGCTTTGAAGATGATAACTAACACCTTGAAGCGCACCCGGAAGACAACAGGTAGCCAGTGCAGCTCGCGCAAGAGCGGTGTTATGTGGGTCGACCTAGTGGTCCCCATAATTGCTCGCGCGGCTGCATTCTGGACTAGCTGAAGCCTCCGGGTGCACCTCAAGGGGAGCCCCATGTAGAGAGAGTTGCAATAGTCCAGTCGGGATGTCACGAGAGCATGAGTGACTGTGCGAAGGGCGTCCCGATCCAATAGGGGGCGCAATTGGCGAACCAGGCGAACCTGGTAAAACGCCCTCCTGGCCACGGCTGTCACTTGATCTTCCATGGACAGCCGGGTATCCAGGAGGACACCCAAATTGCGCGCCCCATCCACAGGGGCAAGATGTTCGCCCCCTATGGCCAGCGATGGAGTGAGCTGGTTGAATCGGGCAGCCGGAAACCACAGCCACTCGGTCTTGGTCGGGTTGAGTCTGAGTCCGTTCCTTCCCATCCAGATCCGTACGGCTTCCAGGCACTGGCACATCACCGCTACGGCATCGTTGGGGTGGTTTGGGGTGGAAATGTACAGCTGTGTATCATCAGCGTACAGATGGTACTCCACCCCAAAACCACGGATGATCTCACCCAGCGGCTTCATGTATGTGTTGAACAGGAGAGGCGAGAGGACTGACCCCTGAGGCACCCCGCATGTGAGGGGTCTCGGGGTCGACCTCTGCTCCCCTGCCAACACAAATTGCGATCGGCCAGAGAGGTAGGAGGAGAACCACCGTAAAACGGTGCCTCCCACCCCCAACCCCCCCAGCCGATGCAATAGGATACCATGGTCGATGGTATCGAAAGCCGCCGAGAGGTCTAATAGGACCAGGATGGAGGAACATCCCCCATCTCTGGCCCTCCAGAGATCATCTACCAACGCGACCAATGCCGTCTCGGTGCTATGCCCGGGCCGAAAGCCGGACTGGCGCGGATCTAGATACTCAATTTCCTCCAGGTGACGGGGAAACTGTTGTGCCACCACACTCTCAACAACCTTCGCCAAAAAGGGAAGGTTGGAGACTGGACGATAGTTGTTTAAAAGAGCTGGGTCCAAAGAGGGCTTCTTAAGGAGGGGCCTCACCATAGCTTCTTTTAGGGAAGCAGGCAAGGATCCCTCACTTAAGGATGCGTTGACAACCTCTTGGAGCCAGCCTCGTGTCACCTCCCAGGATGCCAGTACAAGCCAGGAGGGACACGGGTCCAATAAACATGTGGTGGCTCGCAGTCGCCCACGTAACCTGTCCATATCTTCGGAAGTAACGGAGTCAAACTCCTCCCAAACAAGATCTCTCTCGTGGCATCCCACTGGACCAAGAATGGGGGCTAGCTCATTCTGTATCTGAGCGGTTTTCTCCTGCAGAAAAGTCACAAATTCCTCTGCTCTACCCTGTAATGGGGCTTCCCGCTCCCTCTGTTGAAGGAGGGAACGGGTCACCCTAAACAGGGCGGCAGGGCGGTTTTCTGCGGATGCTATGAGGGTGGCACAATGATGACGTTTGGCCACTCTCAGCACCACAATGTAAGTCCGTAAATGGGCTCTTACCTGTGTCCGGTCAGATTCAGAACGGCTAGACCTCCATCTTCCCTCTAGGCATCTCTTGCGGCGCTTCATCACCCGCAGCTCCTCAGTAAACCAAGGAGCTAGGGTGGTTCGCCGCCGCAAGAGAGGCCGCAAGGGCGCGACCCGATCCAAGGCTCCCACGGCATGAGATCAGTCTGGCACTTCTTGGTCATTTTAGACAGAACTCCTCTGGTCCTTCCTGGGAAGTCTCCTGGGACCCATCCTGGTTCTTTCCTTGTATCCATCAGGTCTATGAACTATTCCCTGGTTTGAGAACTAGGTTAGCCTGAACAACCAATGGTGGAAAAGAATGCTTCATGGTGAAACAAGAGAGAAAGAGTGGATTCGTCACCTGTTCCGGGTGCTTATAAATACAATTTAGAACAGAGGTGTCAAACTTTTGGCAAATGTAAGACTTCTGCACTTCAATTCCCAGAATTTTTACTGGTTGGGGAATTCTGGGAGTTGAAGTCTACAAGTCTTAAAGCTGCCAAGGTTGGACACTTCTTGTATAGAGCTTTTCTGAAATAGTTCCAGCCGTGGACTTCAAATATTTAAGCAACGTGTTCTCTGCCTGGTTGCTGTGTGGGTGTGGCCATGGTGGGCGTGGCCTAGTCAGCCTCCTGCACCACAGCGGGAGGCCCGGTGTCACCTTCCCCAGACGCTCCAGGGGCTTTCCTCAAGTCTCCAGGGTGTGTGTGTGTGTGTGTGTGTGAAAACTGTCTTTCCCGGGCTCCAGAGGCCCATTTGTGGCCTTCCAGAACTTCCAGGAGACATTTTTCTCCCTCCCCGAGCTGCTGCATGGGTCCTGCACTTACCTCCCATCCAAAACTGGCCGCATGGAGACTCCGGGGAGGGGTGGGGTGGGAGGGGCCAACCAGGGGTGGGATTTGGTGGTTCTCTGAACCAGCCATAATATTAGCTACGAGTTCTCCCAAACCCAGGCGAAACCGTAGCAGCCCACCCCTGAGCAGTCCCCAAAATATTTCCTGCTCTTGTCCATGCAAGATGCATCCGTTGGGTTTGTTTGTAGACACAGGCAAAGCCCCATTTTGGACACGATCACCCAGTGACGCGACCTATGACACACATGTCAAAGATGACATGCTATAACATTTTGGGTGACATGCCAGCATTCACCAGTATCTGAATAAATGAAAGAAGAAGATGTGTGTGACCCTGCTCCACCCAGAGCTTAAAATGGATTCTCACCATCCGCATCATCATATGATCTGCCATCCTCAGGACTGTGATTGGAAAGGACAGCAACTTGCAAAACGGGGTAGGGACATGGCAGCCATAGTTTAGTTGTTTTCCAACTGCTGCATGGGGTGGCTGTTTGCACAGCGAAGCTCATTTTCAAGGCGTAAGTACAGAGGATATTTGTGACTACAGTCTCCCAAAAATGCACTATCAGCAATCGTATGAAATCAGCGTTTGCATTTGTGTGAACGAGAAGTGCATTGAATTATACATGAATATGTAAAGAATTGTTTCTCTTCTGCGGGGCTAACATGCCAGCAGAATCAAGTTAAGCATTTTCTGAATTTTTGACACGCCAAGTCCAAAGGCTTCATCATGACCACTCTATGTTTTCCGAACAGCCAGCGTGTTCAGGCAGAGTAGGGAAAATGCGAGTTAGCTTAACTGTACTGGAAAGGTTGGGACTTAAAACCTAATGGAGCATTTTATGTCTATTGAATCCATTTTAACAGAACTTTATGTTCATAATCGTTATTTATGGATAAGGATTTCTTCCAAATGTTTATGAGTTCGTTTGCCTTTTTAACTGTTTAGCTCAGCAGGAGCACAAAATGTTATTGAGTCAACCCAATTCTATGTAGAAGGGTGACCCATGGATGCTGCTGAACTGTAAAGTCTTTACAGTTAGTCCTCGACTTATGACCTCAATTGAGCCCAAAATTTCTGCTGCTGGGCAAGACAGTGATGAAGTGACCTTTGCCCCATTTTACGACCTTTCTGCTAAGTGAATCACTGCAGTTGTTTAGTCAGTAATGCAGTTGTGAAGTGAATCTGGTTTCCCATCTGGTGGGAATCTGGTGAGGAGATCACAAAAAACGATTGTGTGATTCAGAGACCCTACGAACGTCATAAATGTGACCATAAATTTGGTCACGTGACCATGGGGAATTTGCAATGGTCAAGGGTTGCTTTTTTTAGGGCTGTTGTAACTCTGAATGGTCACTAAGCAAATGGTTGGTCAAGGCCTACTTGTAAAACTGCTCTAATGATCCATGTATTACATTAGCAATACTAAAAAGGAAGTGAGTTAAATAAGAAAAAAATCTAATTCTTCACCAGCTCCATTCAAGAGGGATATCAAATCTTCACCAGCCCTATTCAGGAGGGATATCAAGCTGTTTCTTGTTATGACTTCATTTCTTTGAATCAAGCAACCAGGACAAACTTTCTAACCTTTTATTATCAAGAAATGCCATCCAGCTCAAAGGGAATTCTTTATATGGAACATTTTTCTGTCAGTCTTACATTCTAAAACCACTGCATTTCTCAAGGGTTTCAATTTAGCTTTAGTTAAATTGTATTATTTAGGGCTGTTTCCTGAATGTCTGATATGAAGGTGATGGGAAGGGTCAGACCTTTTGAAATTTTAGTGGTTCTTGACACCACAATGTCTGAGAAGTTCTGCTTTATTGGCATTGTAGTAATTTGCTGTTTTTGAAATATATTTTGACACAATACAGCTTTTTTAACGACTTGATACATTACAGTTCTTAACTACTTTGATAGTTTTAGTTTCAAAGGTCTCACAGGAAGAGTTATTGCCAGGACTGGTTCTTGACTAATTTAAACATCTCCCTTGAAAAATGCCAAACTCATGTCCAAAAGAAATCTGAATGTTAGTGGATATCAATTGGAGTCCTAGTAGACAACCATTTAAATATGAGCCAGCAGTGTGCAGCAGCTGCCAAAAAAGCCAACACAGTTCTAGGCTGCATAAACAGAGGGATAGAATCAAGATCACGTGAAGTGTTAATGCCACTGTATAGTGCCTTGGTAAGGCCACACTTGGAATACTGCATACAGTTTTGGTCGCCATGATGTAGAAAAGATGTGGAGACTCTAGAAAGAGTGCAGAGAAGAGCAGCAAGGGTGATTAGGGGACTGGAGACTAAAACATATGAAGAACGGTTGCAGGAACTGGGTATGTCTAGTTGGGTGGAAGATGCTCAATGAAAAGAAGGACTAGGGGAGACATGATAGCAGTGTTCCAATATCTCAGGGGTTGCCACAAAGAAGAGGGAGTCAAACTATTCTCCAAGGCACCTGGGGGCAGAACAAGAAGCAATGGGTGGAAACTAATCAAGGAGAGAAGCAACTTAGAACTGAGGAGAAATTTCCTGAGAGTTAGAACAATTAATCAGTGGAACAGCTTGTTTCCAGAAGTTGTGAATGCCCCAACACTACAATTCTTCAAGAAGATGTTGGACAGCCATTTGTCTGAAATGGTATAGGGCTTCCTGCCTAGGCAGGGAGTTGGACTAGATGACCTCTAAGGTCCCTTTCAACTCTGCTATTGTATTGTATTGTACTTGATGGTGAGCTTCCTTTTGAATGCAGCTATGGGGGAAAATCCTGCCCCCAAATACTGGGTTTTGACAGACGACCAAGATGGATTCTTTAGCCCTCTGTCAAAACTCAGCTTCGCCTCTGTCTGAGTCTTATTCTTTATCTTATCCTCATCCTATCTCCTACGAAGAGAGACAAGGGGGATAAAGCCAGGGAACTCCTCCAATCTCCATCTGTGTTATGTAGTAAATATTGACAGCACTGTTTGCAGGATAGAGTAGCATATGTTTAGCCCAGCTAGTCTCCTGCTGGCTCAGAAGCTGGTGGAGGGGCCTATAACTTAATCAGCAGCTTCCCATGCCCAAATATTTTCCATTAATTCATCCGAAACCAAGTTTCTAGTTCAGTTGAGTTCCTCTGTCTTGCAAAGAGGGCATAATATGTCAAAGCCATATAGGTCTGTCAGAAGGATGAACGAAAGGTCATTGACGTGCAGAACTAAACCTTTAAAATCAAAACCAGTTCCAGTTTAGGCTCAGCTTTTTATACCCAAGGGAGTATCTGTGGGACTCTAAAACTCAGTTTGAGTGTGAGGTGGGTTTTTCCCCCCTGACCCATTCATCTCTTTTCCTACTTGTTTTTTTCACCCACTTTCCCATCACCTCTCTGGCTTAGGCGCCCCAGCATTTTCCACGCTTGCTTTGCTGCTGGAAACTCCTCAATTTATGTGCCCAGGCGTCCCGCCAGGGCAGAGCGAGGCTGTTTTTGTCAAGGATTAGCCGGGCAGGGTCAGGCGACTCCTCATCGTTGCCGATGATAAGGTAAGATTTGCCAACTTGGAGGTGGAGGCACTGGCAGGCCAAATCTTGTTCCGGTACCCAGAGAGGCTGCTCTCCCCGACGAATAGGCACGCGACGTTGGCGGTAGACAGTGAGGATTGAAGCTGTAAATTGCCACCATGTTCCAGACTTCTCTATGGCCAGTAGCTGGGCCCGGAGAACTGCCATCGGGATTGTGAAGGTCACCAAAAGAGAGAGAAAGAGGGAGAGGGGTGGGGAGGGGGAGGGAGGGGGAGGGAGGGGGAGGGAAGGAGGGAGGGGGAGAGAGGGAGAGAGGGAGAAAGGGAGAGAGAGAGGGAGGGAGAGAGAGGGAGAGAGGGAGAAAGGGAGAGAGAGAGGGAGGGAGAGAGAGGGAGAGAGAGAGGGGGAGAGAGGGAGAAAGGGAGAGAGAGAGAGAGAGAGGGAGAAAGGGAGAGAGAGAGAGGGAGGAAGAGGGAGGGAGAGAGAGGGAGAGAGAGGGAGAAAGGGAGAGGGAGAGGGAGAAAGGGAGAGAGGGAGGGAAGGAGAAAGGGAGAGGGAGGGAGGGAGGGAGGGAGAGAGAGGGGGGGTGGGGAGGGGGAGGGAGGGGGAGGGAGGGAGAGGGAGAGAGGGAGAGAGGGAGAAAGGGAGAGAGAGAGGGAGGGAGAGAGAGGGAGAGAGAGAGGGAGAGAGGGAGAAAGGGAGAGAGAGGGAGAGAGGGAGAAAGGGAGAGAGAGAGAGGGAGGGAGAGGGAGGGAGAGAGAGAGGGAGGGAGAAAGGGAGAGAGAGAGGGAGAAAGGGAGAGAGAGGGAGGGAGGGAGAAAGGGAGAGAGAGGGAGGGAGGGAGAGAGAGAGAGAGAGAGAGAGAGAGAGAACGAATTATCAGGAAGTAAACTGTTATGTGATCCTGCCCTATTTCTGGAATTATGACCTCACTCCTTTCTCTTTTCTTCCTCCCCACTCTCCCGCCCCCCTCCCCCTTGCAGTGCCATCTAAGACTCCAATTTGCAATCCCATGCTGTCATCACTAGGCGCGTCATCTCTGGGAAAAACAGTGTTTCCCAGAAAATGGGTGCTTTAACAGAGGATGTATCAGAGGGCCACAGCATCATCTACTGCACAAAGATTATCAATGTCATTTATTTCCTTTTTCTAACTATATTTCCTGGATTGATTTTGTGGGAGGGGCTTGTTATACAGGTAGCCCTTGACTAACAACACTTCATTTAGCCGCAGTTCAAAATTACAATGGTCATTGAAAAAAGTGACTTCATACTTACGACCATTGCAGCATTGTCACGTGATTGAAATTCAGGTGCTTGTCAACTGACTCATATTTACGACAGCTGCAGGGTCTCGGAATCATGGGATCATATATTGTAACCTCCTCACAGGCAAAATCAATGGGGAAATCAGATTCACTTTACAACAGAGGTGGGTTGCTCCCGGTTCGGAACCAGTTCAGGCAAACTGTAGCAGTATTTGAGCCTGGGTTGCTGAACCGGCCGTGATGGCTGGCTGGCCATGCCCCTGAATCGGCCTGCTCTGACACACACACTTCCTCACCTTCGTCACCTGCATCCACCAACGGCCTCCTCCTGTCTACACACAGGTAAGCATTCGCACTAGCTTAGCCCCCCTCCCCACTGGGCAGCATTTCCCAAAGCTGCCAGTGTTGCAGTTGCCCCCCCCACCCCTTGGAGCTCCAAGGGGCGGCGGGGTGGCCCCTCTCCTTCCCTCACTTGCTGTGATAGCCCTCCAGGAGTAGCAACCAAGCAAGGGGAGGGGAGGGGCCAGAGAAAGAAAGGAGGCGCATGATAAAGCAGCCCCCACTGCAAAGGGCGAAGGGGAGCATCCCTCTGGGCATCCTATTGTTTCTGCTCAACCTCCTGATGTTGTTTCTTCAGCCCTTGTGACCAGGCAATGCAGGGTAGGAGTGGGAGGAAAAGCAGGAGGGGGTGGGTGGGCGGAGGGAGAGCGGGGGAGAGAAGAAAAACTCACCCACCCACCCACTGTCTTCACACAGGCAGGCGGCGTGGGGGCTGCTACAACATGCATCTTGCTGAGCCTGCGCCAATGAGTGAAGGGGACTCCGGCCACAAACCACCTGCCCGCATTCAAACCAGCCCGCCTCCTCTCTCCCCGCACGGGCTCTCTGGAAGGGGAAGGCAGGTCTCTCCCAAGACCAGCTTCTTTCCTGTCCTCCTGCTGCGTCAGTCTGTAACGGGAGGGCATGGACCATTTGGTGCTGAGGTAGAAGGAGCCACGGTGGCGGGGAAGGCCAGGCTTCTTTGCCAGCCTCCCAGCTGGCGAAACATAAATTTTTGCTGGTTTGGTGTGTGTGGCTAGGTGGGGGGGCATGTGACTGAGTGTGCATGAGTGACATCAAGTTGGCCATGCCCACCCACCTAGCCACGCCCACCAAACTGGTAGTAAATTTTTTTTAGAACACACCACTGCTTTGCAACCTTTGGACTTGGCAAGTCAAAAATTCAGAAAATGCTTAACTTGATTCTGCTGGCAAGAGAAACAATTCTTTACAAATTCATGTATAATTCAATATACTTCTTGTTCACCCAAAGGCAAACGCTGCTTTCCTATAATTGCTGATAGTGCAAATTAACAACTGCAGTGATTCACTCAACAGGTGTGGCGAGAAGGGTTGTGAAATGGGGCAAAACCAGAGGTGGATTTCTCCTGGTTTGGCCCAGTTTGGCCGAACAAGTAGTGGAATTCAAGCCTGGGTTGCAGAACTGGCAGCAACCCAGACCTTCCCCCCGGCCCCACCAACCAGGAAGTGGTAAGCATTGCCACTTCCTGGTTGACCATTCCAATTGCTTTTTTGATCACAATTTTGCAAGCAGTGAAATGATGGGCAGGGAAATGAGTTGTCAGTTTGGTGTACAGGTAGTCTTCTCTTAATGTCCACCACTGGGACCCCGGGACAGTGCAACTGTCAGACATACCTGCCAGTTGCCCACTACCCAAATTTTGATCACCTGATCATGGGGATGCTACCACGGTCACACATGTAAAAACTGGTCATAAGTCACTTTTTCCGGTGCCATTGTAACTTCAAATGGTTCTCTAAATGAATGGTTGCAAGTCGGGGACTACCCTTACCTGTCTTGAGTTCCTGCAAGAAAAGGTGGAATCTCAAATAAATAGCTAACGTTACCATAATCCTTCTTGCAATAGTTCTTCAAGTTCATGTGGACACTTTGTCTTTGTGGTGTTGTGCAATGTTTCTGACATTCAGTACCTGGTGAACAAACAACCAACAAACACATGGGAAGGGTAAATCCTTCTTTTGGGCAATAGCAGTTTTAAGACCTATTATTTATCTAACATATTATTTTCATTAGAGAAAGATTAGGCAACCTGTTGTTCTCCTGGTATCTCAGATGCCATCTGCTAGCTTATGGGAGTTGTTCGAAAAATGTTGAAAGTACTGGCCTACCAACTTAGCTGACCTCTTCCCTTGTACAATTCCTCCTACGAATTCTCAAGTTGACTGCCAGCCGCACTAGGTGGACCAAAGCTGGAAATCCATTCAAATGGATGGCTAAAATAGAACGGACTATAAAGCAGGGGTCCCCAACCCCCGGATCACAGCCCACTACTGAGCTGCGGCCCATTCAAAACTAGGCTGTGGAAGTGTGTGGCAGGAGAGTGTGTGCATGCAGCTCCATTTGTGTGAGCAGTGGGCACAAAAGTTGGGGACCGCTGCTATAAGAATCAAATCAAGTTTGTTACTGTACCTCTTCCCTCTTCCTATACTCCTGTGAATTAGGGAGGTGTTTGTTTGGGCTGCTTCCAGGGGTGGGATCCTACCAATTTAACAACTGGTTGGCTGTGTGTGTGTGCCCAGTTTACAGAAAACTCACCTTCCCCATTGCTGGTGTTGAGGAAAACAGCGGAGGCGCGGCAATCCACTCTGCCACGCCGATCAGCTGGGCTTTGGAAAAGGAAATATAAGCGAGCATAGTGTAGGGGCGGGCACCCTTCAAAGTTAGAGTGAACCGGTTCGCTCCCAGCTGATAGTCAAAGTCACCAGTTTGCCCGAACCGGTCCAAACCGGTAGAATCCCATCCCTGTCTGCTTCAGAATGTTATATGGCAGTGATGGCTAACCTTTTTTGGCTTACGTGCCAAAAGCGGGGGGAGCATAGGGGGGTCGTGCGTGGTGGATGTGCCACACCCATAATGCTATGTGCACGGCCTCCTGCTTTTGGCACACTTTTTTTTGCCTTCCCCGGGCTCCAGAGGCTTTCTAGGAGCCTGGGGAGGGTGAAAACAGCCTCCCCTCCCCACCTCCAGAGGCTTCAGGAGCTTCCCTGAAGCCTCCCGAGGGCGAAAAACAGCCTCAAAAGAACGCCTAAATCAGCTGGCCAGTGTACACAAGCGCTCTGGAGCTGACAGGGCAATGCCTTGCATGCCCTAAGAAATGGTTCTGTGTGCCACCTGGGGCACCCGTGCCATAGGTTCGCCATCACTGTTATATGGACACTCTGGTCTTAAAAAATGCTTTAGCCCAGTGGTTTTCAAACAAAAATAGGTTCCTACCGGTTTGGGCCAATTTGACTGAGTAGGAAGTAACTCGGCTGGTCATGCCCCTAAACTGGTTCTATCGGCAGTGCCATAGGTGCCGCCATCTTGTTTTTTTGCTTCTGCTCATGTGCAGAAACAATTTTTTTACTACTGCGCATGCGAAGCGTGTCCCTGAGCGAACTAGCAGTAGCAGAAGTCGGAACCCACCCCTGTTCTCAACCTGTAGTGTGTGTGGACCCCTGGAGGGCCATGATGCCATCACAGGGTATCTGCGAAAGCTTGAAGTAATGTTATGATTTAAATCTTGAGTTCAGTGTTGGGGGTCCATGACCACAAAAGGTATTTAAAGGGGTTCTGTGGTGAAGAAAAGGTTGAAAATCACTGCTGTAGCCCACGCTCCCCCCTTTTAAAAAAACCAACAAAGCCTGTATAGCTCTGTGGACATCACCTTCCTTATTCTTTGCATTGACATTTTCATATATTTTTTTTAGAGATGAAAAGGGCTCCTCTTCTGGGGATGTGGCTTTCCAATCCCTTTTAAAGGAAAAAATTAACATATATTTGTGTGTGTGTGTGTGTGTGTGTGTGTGTGTGTGTGTGTGTGTGACAATACCCTGGTAAGCCCCAATTAAGGGAGGGAGCAGAACCTCTTTCCTTTTTAGTCTTTCGGCTCACCACAGGAGACCACAACAGTTCTGCTCCCTCCCTTAATTGGGGCTTACCAGGATGTTGTGACACAATATATAATTATTCTCCTGACTCAGCTGATTAGGAGGAGAACTTGGTGGCGTAGTGGCTAAAACATCTGCCTAATATGTAATACAGCCCCGGTTCAAATCCCAGTAAGGGTATGGGTAGCTGATGACAGCTAAATAGCTTGAAATAGATCTATACTAGTCTCCCTGACTTATTTATTTATTTATTAGCACAACAATGTATCACACACACACACACACACACACACACACACACACGCACGCACACACGGCATATCTTCTCACCTGCTTTCAATTCCTGCAGTGGAATAACTGTAGTTTTCACCTCCTCCTGGATTCCTAGGGAAAGTAAAATGTAGAATAATAGATTTGGCATGATGTCGCCAGAAGCTCAGCGCTGGGCTACCTGGCTTCCATGACCTCAGTCCACTTGACTGGTGTGTGTGTGTGTGTGTGTGTGTGTGTGTGTATGCCTTATGGCCACCTCATTTAGCATGCCTTGTTAGAAAGATCTTTACTAGAAACACATGAACTCACTTTCTGATTTAGAAATCAGGAAGCAACCTTTTATTCTATGGAAGGATGTGCTGGAAGGAGGAGTGGGAAGAGAGGTGGGTTTCTACTGGTTTGCCCTGGATCGGGCGAACCAGTAGTGGTGGTGGCAGGAGTCTCCGCTCATTCGTCTGGATGCTTCTGTGCATCACCTGAAGACTTCGGGTAACAAATTTAAGAAATGGGAAACCAGAATCTGTAGATCCTAGCCACTTGCTTCTTCTTCCCTATTGACCCAAGGGGCAGAGGAGAATTTCCCCAACCTGGTGCCCTACAGATGTTTTGGGACTGCTAATCCTTTGCTGACCCAGGCATAGGGGTGTGCCATTAGGAAGGTGCCAAATCAGGGGAGGCTGCACAAAGATGTCCCATTCTCAAACTGCCCCCAAGAAATGAATTGCTGCCCGGATGCAGATTGGACTGTCCCACAAGGCTGACATGGAAGAAGGTTTAAGGAAGGAGAAAGCTTACGAATGCAAGGTATGTGAGCACTGCGGCTTTGCTGGAAACCCTGGGCACATCGATTGCAAGTCATGCCAGTGACTCCGTTCTTGCACTGGCACTGCCCAGTGGTCTGGTTGCAAATGGCCCCAGTAGCCCCAATAGGATGACACTGGCACGCTGGAAAGGAAAAAGAGAAGTTATGGAAGGAGAATATGTACTTAACTATCTCTACAATAATTTATGCATCCTCCGATTTTGTTTTTAAAAAAAGGGTTGTGTTCTTCTACAGCAGGGGTAGTCAACCTTTTTATACCTACCGCCCACTTTTGTATCTTTGTTAGTAGTAAAATTTTCTAACCACCCACCAGTTCCACAGTAATGGTGATTTATAAAGTAGGGAAGTCAATTAAATTTAAAAAAAGGGAAGTGCTTCAGTATCAGACAAAACTCCTACCACCCACCATGAAAGCTGGAACACCCACTAGTGGGCGGTAGGGACTAGGACAGGGGTGTCCAAACTTGGGAAGTTTAAGACTTGTGGACTCCAACTCCCAGAATTCTGGGAGTTGGAGTCCACAAGTCTTAAACTTCCCAAGTTTGGACACCCCTGGACTAGGATGACTACCACTGTTCTACAGTGAGACAATGAGTTCTAGTTCCATCTTGGGCATGACAGCCGGCTGGATGACTTTCAGCAAATCACCAGGAGACAGTGAGTTCTAGTTCCACCTTAGGCAGACAGAGAGTTCTAATCCCATTTTAGGAATGAAAGCCAGCTGAGTGACTCACTCTCTCTCAGCTGAACCTACCTCACAGGTTTGTTGCAGAGGTGTTATTCAGCCACTTCTGACAAGTTCTGGAGAACTGAGAACTGAGTTCTGGAGAACTGAGTTCTGGAGAACAAGTTCTGGAGAACTGAGAACTGAGTTGTTTGGAGAACTGGCAAATACCACCTCTGGCTGGCCCCGCCCCCAATCTATTCGCTGCCTCCTGAGTCCCAGCTGATCAGCTGTGTCTTCTTTTGTTGCCCTGCACAGGAGAACGGAGCTGGAAAGCAGGTTGGTGGGGTGGGGAGAGAATGGGGATTTTGCAGCATCCTTCCCCTTCCACGCCCACCAAGCCACGTCTACAGAACCGGTAGTAAAAAGTTTTGAATCTCACCACTGGACTGTTCTGAGGGAGATGGGTGTAGGAAATAACCAGATTGAGCCCAAGGGAGGGGTCAAATGTGTCATCAGTCTTGAGTCCCTTGGCCCCCACAAGAGCTCTAAGTCCAGCCCACCATGAATTCCATTGACTCTTATATACCATCTATTTGCTTTGACCATTAGTAGTTCAGATTCTTGTAGAGAGCATCTTTGCAATAAACTTTTATATCCATTTGAACTGCCTGGACTTCCTGAGCGTGACAATGGGCAGTTAAAAATATGAAATATAAACAGACAAATAAAATAAAATAAAAGTCCTGCCTGGACTGCTGCAGTGCTCTCTACATGGGGCTCCCCTTGGGGTGCACCTGGAGGCTCCGGCTAGTGCAGAGTGCAGTGCAGGGGATTCTGGGAGTTTCATGGTACTCCCATGTAACACCTCTCCTGCACGAGCTGCACTGGCTGCCTGTGGTCTTCCGGGTGCGCTTCAAGGTGTTAGTAACCATCTTCAAAGCGCTCCATGGCACGGGTCCTGGCTATCTGCGAGACTGCCCCCTGCCACATACCTTCCTTCGACCTGTCCGCTCCCACAGAGAGGGCCTCCTCAGGGTGCCGTCTACCGGTCAATGCCGGCTGGCAACCCCCAGGGGGAGGGCCTTCTCTGTGGCAGGTCTGGCCCTCTGGAACGACCTGCCCCCTCGACCTTCGCACCATCATGGACCTACGCCTCTTCCGCCGGGTGCTCAAAACGCACTTTTTCCATCTGGCTGGCCTGGCATAGATTAATGGTTTAATTTTTAAATATAACATTTTAAATAGTTTTTACCTACTTTTAGCACAGACTTAATTATTTAATTCTATTTTATATTGTGATTGTTTGCTGTGGGTGTTTTTATTCTTTCTGTGCACCGCCCTAAGTCCCACCAGGGAGAATAGGGCGGTATATAAATCTGAAAAATAAAATAAAATAATAAATAAAATAAGGGAAGGAAAGAAGATACGTTCTCTGCCTTCAGATAATTATAAAGTAATAAAGGCAGGAATAAAAAATAATCTTGCTTATTGATAAAGAACTGAAACACCTTGAATGATAAAGGTACATTTGCAGGGTAGGGTCAAAAAAGCCAAGATGACAATTGTAACTGTGTGATTGAAGCTCTGCTCCTTTTTATAGGTGACAACTATTCCTTGGACATAGAGAAAGGAGCAGGCTTTGATCAGATAGGCAGGGCCGCCATCTTGTTGCTTTTGTGGGTGCCTCCTGGCAAGGATAGTCTGGGTTACAGGACCTGACCCACCTTTGCAGACTCTGTGGCTGGTAATGGGATGGCTGAAGTCACGCTTAAAGCCTGGTGAGCAATACTGGCAGTGGCGCCCGGCTGTGTGGTGGCGGCAGTTCAAGCAGATGCCCCCGCTCCGGCGCCCCGAAAGTTCAAAAAGCTCCATGCTGAAGCGGCAGCGATGGGAATGGCGGTGGCAGTTACAGGCTGAGGACACAAGAAGGCGGTTCATCGGTTCAGGCAGCTTTCTCCAACCATGCCTAAAATCTCTTTCTACCATACCTCTAGGTCTTGTTTGCCCAGTCTTGCAAGCCAGAGGTGGTCTTCAGCAGGTTCTGACCAGTTCTGGAGAACCGGTAGCAGAAATTTTGAGTTGTTCGGAGAACCACCCACATCTATTCTCTGCCTCCCTGCCTCCCGAGCCCCAGCTGATCGGGAGGAAATGGGGATTTTGTAGTATCCTTTCCCTGCCACGGCCACCACACCAAAACTGCCAAGCTACACCCACAGAATGGGTAGTATAATTTTTGAATCCCACCACTGCTGCAAGCCTCCCCCCCCCCAATATAAGAAGGGGTCCGGAGGGACGGAGTGGGTCAAGCAATCCGGATGCTGGCTGCAACAGGCTGATCAAACCCCAGTTCTTATTTTACATGCATTGTGCAGCTACCTAGGTCAGGGATGTCCAAACTTGGGAACTTTAAGACTTGTGGACTTCAACTCCCAGAATTCCCCAGCCAGCAAAATTTGGACATCCCTGACCTAGGTTAACCTCACCCTGCCCCAACTTTTGTGACCTTCCAGAAAACCCTTATAATGTGTTTTTTTCTCTCAACAGGCCTGGAAATCTCCTGGGAAGAAAAATCATGTATGCTAGTTACTGATTCTAACTCTCTCACGATCCCGTTTTTATTCATGTTGAATGAATGCAATTGTTTTAAATGATCTGGAAAACAGGTAGTCCTTGACTTATAACCATTCACTTAGTGCAGGGGTGAAATGCTACTGGTTTGGACCGCTTCACCCGAAACGACAGTAAAAATGCTACTGGTTCGCCCAAACCGGTAGTAAAAAAAAATAAAACCAGTTTGGGCAAACCGGTTTTTCCAACTATCAGCTGTGGCACGCGATTTATATTAGCTAGAATTTGCAGGATTTCCAGCTTTCTAGCTAATCTAAATCGTGTGGCAAAGTGGATTGCCTCCCAACCCCACCCCTCACTGTTCGCCTACCTTTGCAGGCGTGCTAGGTAGCGGGCTCTCCTCTCTCATCATGTCTGGGTTTTTTTTGGGGTTTTTTTTAATTGAAAAAGTTTTATACAAACAAATTTCCCCCCAACTATCATAATATAATTTCTCTTAAAGTAACGATATCCCATTAACCCCATCTTCTAAATTAGTTATACATATATATTTCCCCACCCTCCACCCTAACCCTCCCCCACCTCCCATTCAAACCCACCCCCCTGACTTCCGCTATACACCACACTAATAATTCCAAACATCCCATATATTATTTACTCTGTTCACCTGTCAATCTAAACATTCTTACCTAAAGGCTACATAATACTTCCTAGTCTGGTATTTATTCTGTATATAATCAATCCATTTTACCCATTCCTGTGTGTAATTCTCCTGCTTCTGATCTTTTAAAAAGATCATGTCTGTTTTTGATGCTCTGTGCATGCACGCTCACATTGCTACTAAACAGGTAGCAAAGGTAAGTTGATTTCACCCCTGGCTATTTGAAGTTACAATGACACTGAAAAAAAGTGACTTATGATGATCCCTGCACCTGCAACTGTCATAGCATTCCCTCCCTCATGTGATCAAAATTCATGCATTTGGCAACCAGTGCGAATTTACAATGGTTTACAATGGAATCACCTGGTGACTACATGCAAACCTTCCCCACTGGCTTCCCACAGGCTAAGTCAATGGGGGAAGCTGGATTTGCTTAACAACCCCATGATTCACTCAACAACTACAGGGATTAGCTTAATAGCTGTGGCAAAAAAAAGTTTGTAAAATTGACTCACTTAGCAACCACCTAGCTTAGCAACAAAAAATTCTGGTCCCAATGGTGGTTGTGAGTTGTGGACTGCTTGTAATGGTGACACGGGGAGCAAGCAAACTTAATAAATACACAATACATACATGTGTTAGATGCGTTGCCATGTACATGTGATAAATATGTAAAGAATGAAGAAATAAATAGGGCTGAGTTCAATTCTATCACAGCCACACTCTGGCCTTTGTAAAAAAAACATTTTTCCTCTGAATAACCCTTCAGTGTTAGGATTGTTTATCCCAGTGGTGGGATTCAAATAATTTAACAACCGGTTCTCTGTCCTAATGACCAGCTAGGTAGGTGGGGCTCGGTGGTCATGTGACTGGGTGGGCGTGGCCAACTCAACATCACTCAGGTCGATGAGCGCTTCACCTTAGCTGTTACAAGGCAATAAGGGTTAACCAGAGAGGCAGTTTCTATAAGCAGGGCAATAAAGATGGGGCTAGAAACAACACCAGAATGTTTCCTTCCTGCCTTCCTTACAGGATTAGCCTTGTAAAGTAGGAAAAAACAAAATGAGATTTCTTCCAACAACCGGTTCTCCGAACTGCTTAGGAAGTTAACAACCGGTTCTCCCGAATAGGTGCGAACTGGCTGAATCCCACCGCTGGTTTGTCCCCACCAAAACAACAACAACAACAACCCCAAATGCTCAGCAGTTCACGGCTTCTGAGTATCAAGAAATCCTTGTTGCCCATAGTGGCATCAAGGGAATCCTCCAATAAATTGAAAGGCGGGTGACAGTGTTTTTGAAAAAGGGCCCCAAACCTTCCACGTCACAAGATTTCAGTGTTTTCACATGTGATATTATCTTTATCCAATTAAAGATGCGAGGTTGTATGAGGTTTTGGTGAAATTGCTATAATCTCATGAATATTTTGGTGGATTGAAAAGAAAAAATTGGAGAGAGCCCAGCAGTGATCCTAAAAAATGCCTCAAAAAGATTGCTGTCCTAGACTGGGGCTCTAGAAAAGGATGTGTTAATATTCTGGATGAGGGCCAAATTGTCATACAATTTTGGTAGAACCTGCAATCCAGTTTGGCCATTCTCCTTTTTTCCAGGGACCATTTAAAAAGCAGATAATTCATAGGATGTTGGAAATTCTTTAAAAAAAAAACTATTTCAGGGGATCTGAAAAGATGGCTGCCCTAGCCCTAACCCTTGCCTTAGCCCTAGCCCTAGCCCTTGCCTTAGCCCTAGCCCCTAGCCCCTAGCCCCTAGCCCCTAGCCCCTAGCCCCTAGCCCCTAGCCCCTAGCCCCTAGCCCTTGCCTTAGCCCTAGCCCTAGCCCTAGCCCCTAGCCCCTAGCCCCTAGCCCCTAGCCCCTAGCCCCTAGCCCTAGCCCTAGCCCCTAGCCCCTAGCCCCTAGCCCCTAGCCCCTAGCCCCTAGCCCCTAGCCCCTAGCCCTAGCCCTAGCCCCTAGCCCTAGCCCTAGCCCTAGCCCTAGGTTTTGGAAAGGTGCCCATGGCAATATCTTTCCAGGCTGGGAAGGACCACATGTGAATGGGGCTTTATTTCTGCAGAATTCCAAAGAATAAGTCCCAGTTCTGCACACAGGAAGTTCTCAGCCACAGGTACTCTCTCTCCCCTGCAGTCTCACCCACACATTCATGAGCATCTTTGGGGGTTGCCCGTTGCCAGGGCCTATCCCAGTAGAAAGTTTTGCAGGTGTCACATTCAGGGCCGGCTGTGTTGTGCCGACAATCACACTGAGGCACCCCTCCATCTTTCCCAGCTGTGCACCGTGAGGCATGTCCATTGCATTTACATCTGCCTCCAACCTGCAGCTCAGCTACTCCGTAGGAGGCCTCTTTCCTGCGCATCCCTAAAATCCGGGCTGAGTGCATGCGGTCAAAGGACATGCGGAGGTCAGTAGCGGTCACCCAGTCATGGAGGATGGGACTATACTCGAACCTCTGGGCCGAAGGGCGGCCTGCAAGAGGCATGAAGGCCACCAGCCCTCCTGTGAGGGGCTTCAGCGCTGTTTGAGCCTCGATACAAACTGCTTCATGCTCCATGCTTTTCACAATGGTGGCGGTTGGGGGTAAATGGTAACGCCGCCAGCAGCGGCTGGAAAAGAACTGAAAAGGCATCCAACTGCGTCCATAGTCCATGGACTTGTAAATGGCCAAAGATTCTGGCCGTGGGGAGCAGAATCGCAGAGCCACATAAAGGATTTCCATCCGCCGGCCCAAAGCCAAAGTAAGCGTGGCATTGGCTGTAGGCTGAGACCACCAACATGTTGTATCCCCGTCGCTGTCCGTGAGACGCTCTGAACGGTGGGTTTGTTCTTGGCAACCTTGACAGAATTTGGAGGCTGGGTCGGTCGAATCGCGAAAGGCGCAGAATCGCCCAGGAGGACCGTTGCACGTACTGGAGGCTTCCACCACACGGCCCAATGCCAGTTCGGACAGCTCAGGCAGGCAGAATTGTGGGCGCTGGTTGGCATTGTAGCAAGGATCACGAGGGTCGGGAGTTTGGCCCAGAAGGAACGGAAGGAAAACTGCAACACCCCATGGGAAGTGAAGCATCTCTGGGGAAAGGCGTCAGGAGTCAACAGCTCATCACCTGGAAGAGGAGAAGGTAATAGCTGATATGAAAAAAAGGATGATGGACAAAATATTATCTTCTTCCCTGTCCCTCCTTCCTATCTTCTACCTATTGTTTCCAAAAATAATAGAGGGAGAGGGAGAATGAGAGAGAGGGAGAGAGAAAGAGAAAGAGAGTGTGAGAGAGAAAATGAGAGAGAGAAAATGAGAGAGCGAGAGAGAAAGAGAGAGTGAGAGAAAGAGAAAGTGAGTGTGAGAAAGAAAATGAGAGAGTGAGAGAGAAAGAGAGTGAGAGAGAAAGTGAGTATGAGAGAGAAAATGAGAGAGAGAGAGAGAGAAAGAGAGAGTGAGAGAGAAAGAGAGTGAGAGAGAAAGAGAAAGTGTGTGAGAGAGAGAAAGAAGGAGGGAGGGAGGGAGAAGCAAGCTAAAGTCTCATGTGATAAAAATATGGGACTATGATACTGAAGATGTTTGATGATAGTCAAACTACACAAATTTGTGTCTGTTGAGGAGTTCAGCTGCCACAATCCCCAGTCAACACAGCATTCATCTACCATCTCTGACATTTAAAGCCACTGACCACCACTAGTATGGAGATCAATTCACAGGATTTTCTCACCTCGAAAGTTGTTAAAGCATCTGTTTTGGGCTCTCTGATGATTTGTACCACACACTAATTCACACACATGGATGTCTCCCCCCACCCTCCTGCCTTTGATCTCAACAACCTTTTTTAATATAGGACCCAAGAGCCAAGTAGACAAGGATGAAATGACCACGAGAAAATAGCTTTAAACTCCCTTTTCACAGTTGTGGCAGGGATGGGAATTGGCACTACAAAAAGACCTGGGAGATGGATGGAGTGGAGGAGTCAGGAGAGACCACGGAAAGGGGATAAACAAGGATAAGTTGTTTTGGGCCTTGCATATATTGGAAAGGATGCTTCAAGCATTCTAGCAGACACAACACTTAAAGCAGAGGTGGGATTCAGCCGGTTCGGACTGGGTCAGGCGAACCAGATGATAATTTTACATCTGGTTTGCCGAACAGGTAGTTGCAAGGACTGGCTGGCCTTGCCCAGCCCTCCCCTCCCAGGAGTCTCCACGTGGCCCATTTTGGACGTCACGTACGTGCAGGGCCCACATGGAGATTCTGGCACGTCAAAAAAACAGGCCTCCTGGAAGTTCCGGATATCTGGAAATGGCCCCATTTCTGGTCTCTGGAGGGCCTCTGGAGCCTGGGGGAGGCCATTTTCATCCTCCCGGAGGCTTGAGAAAAGCTTCCGGTGCCTAGGGAGAGCGAAAACACCCCCTCCCCCATGGTGCAGGAGGCCGTACAGGCCACGACCACCATGGACACAACCACCGGCAACCGGGCAGAGAATCCGGTCGCTAAAATCTTTGTACCCCATCCCTGTCATGACAAGGAATGACAAGGAACCAAAGGTGGTCCCTATTTTTTCTACTTGCATTTTTACATCCTTTTGAACTGCTAGGTTGGCAGAAGCTGGGACAAGTAGCGGGAGCTCACTCCATTACACAGTGCTAGGGATTCGAACCACCAAACTGCTGACCTTTCTGATCGATAAGCTCAGCACTGAGCCCTCAGATGTGCTTAGGGATCCTATTAGCAGGAAAAAATATGTCCCAAATATTTATCCTCAATAGTTATTGACCGCAACGATTTATCACTTGTAATAAATGATAGAATGATGTGGCAAGCTAAAACAAAATAATTTAGAACTCTTTCCCCCAAAACTGAGGAATCCTGGCTTATTCCAGTGCAAACCTCATTAGATCTACAATTGACCTGACAAGGTGCAATCCAAACAGCAGCATATTAAAAATAGATGCAGTTTGTCTTACTTAGATAAAAATAGCTGCACTGATGGAATTTTTTTGCAGGGTTACTTTCAGGCAGTCCTTGACTTATGACCACATTTGGGGAGATTGTTAAGTAACTCACACATGATTTTATGATCTTTTTTTGTCATGATTGTTAAGTGAATAACACGGCCATTAAGCAAATGTAATTTTCCTCATTGTCTTTGTTTGTCAGAATCCATCTGAGAAGGTCACAAAGGATGATCATCACATCACCATTGGCTGCAACACTCAGAAAACACACGCTGGTTGTCAAGCATCCAAATTTTGATCTTGTGACCATGGGATGATTGAAAGTGCCAGGCCTGGTTGTAAAATACTATTTTCAGTGCCATTGCAACTTTGAACAGTCACTAAATCAATAGTTATATGTCAAGGACCACCTATATTGCCTTTTCATGCGCTTAGACTTAAATACCTCTCTTATCCATAACCCAAAGAGGCACTTTTAGTATCATTTTCCAAAAATACAGCGTGAGAAGCAGGGGTGGATTCCTGCCAGTTCCACAAATCTACAGGGCCGTTTAGAACCGGTTCCGGCTCCCTTCCCCCTACTTGTCCACACATCAACAAGATGAAGAGTGAGAGGAGGAATTCTGGGAGTTGAAATCCACAAGTCTTAAAGCTGTCAGGTTTGAACACCCCCGGGGTTTTTTCCTAAAGGGTTAGGGGCGCAAGGGTCTTGTAATGACAGCTTTAAGACTTGGGTGCTTCGGACTCGACTCCCGGTTTTTGCAGGCGACGGATGTGTTTTGGTACTCGTCCTCCACTTGCTCTCCTGGTGGCCCCCCCTGGGGGGCACTGGGGGTTCTGGCGGAATCCCCCGCTGTAAAGGCGGCTCTCTGGAGACCCCCAACCAGGCGGCGGCTAGTGGGATGTCCTTCCAGCCTCGCCTCAGGAGCCGGGAAGCAGACAGTGGGGCTTCGCCCTTTCGCCGATGGATCCCGGAACCAAATGAAGAATTAGGAAGTTGGCTGGAGTGCCGGAGATGGATGGTTTTCCCTAATCTCCTGGCCTGCAACTGAGGGACAAGCGAGTACTGTGAGTTTTTACTTTCAATCAACTTTAAAAGGAGAATAGAGGGGGGAGTTTATTGGTTTAACCCCCCCTCGGAGCAAAGCAGCAGCCGAATAATTTCTCTCCAGGAATGGGGAGAAAGAGAGGATTAATTTGCCGTCTGAAACAACAATAGCAAAAAAAATTTTTGTATCTATACAATCGCAGTTGCAACATTGTATTGTGGACTCTTTTTGCAACAATAAAATGAAACTTTCACTTTTCTTCCTTTGAGGAGGCGAGGCAAAATGGCTCCTCTTTGTTCCCGATCGGAAAACTTTCTTTTATTCACGAACTTTTCCTTTGGCATCTGAGATCTTAAAATTTTAAATTTTTATTTCAACTCCTCCTCGGGAAACCTTCGGTATCTCCCCCCAATATGTAGACACCCAGATTTGGATAATACAGTCCTTTCTTCTTGGTTTTATATACTTCTTAGACTGAACTTTTATCTGAACTGCTCTGATACCTCGGACTTCATAGGCTGCTCGCCTTTTACACGCCATATCTTTTACTAATTAGAACTTACAATCGGGACAATGGCTTCTAAAAAAACACCTACTGGAAAGTCTTTTCTGCTCCATCTTCAGCCCGCTCCAGTCCAGTTATGCAGCAGACAAAGATTACCGCAATACTGCAGAAAGAAGCGACTGGTGAGAGTGCCCAGGAATTGTCAACTAATGAGATGCTTCAGGACATAATGAAAAATGTGCATGAAATCCGAAAAGACTTGAGAAACCTAAAAATAGAGCTGTTGGACATTTTAGTTATAAATATTAATTAGAGAATTTTAAAATGTTTTAGCACGGGGTAATTTAATTTAATTGGATTTTAATAATTGGTTTATTTATGTACGTTGTGTTTTAATTATGCCTGTGTGCCGCTCTGGGTCCTTTTGTAGGAGAAGGGCTGGGTATAAATTTAATAAAATAAAATAAATAAATAAATAAAAAAGTACAATGGATAACAAACAAAAAATTGAGGCATTAGAGGGAGGATCAGCTGAGATGAGGGAAGAGGTAAAGGAAATTTAGAAGGAAAGCTCAGAACTAGGAGGTTATATGACAAAAATAGAGTTTGAAAGAATGTCTTTTTTTCAGAACATACCAGAGACAGAGGGTGAAGATCTTAAAGATCTTATGAGCGCAATTTTAGCAGATTAAAATAAATAAAGAACAACTCTGGTGGGATATGAACCTGGTTTATAGAATTAACTCAGCATATGTTAGAATAAATAATGTACCAAGAGAGGTTCATATTAAATTTTTAAGGAGGTCCACAAGGGATGAGATATTGAGGGCCCAGAGGGGAGGGCCCTTGAAGTATCAAGAAAATGAAATTACCATTTTGAAACAAATTCCAAAAAGAAATTAGAGAAATAAGAAGGAAATATTCCTTCTTGTCCAAAAAATTATATAAAAAAGGAGCTTGGTTCAAATGGTTACTGTCCCGCTTTGGGAGTTTGAAAATCTGGTCACCTTAGCTATAGCTGGAAATATTATGCGGCCTAAAATGCAATTCTGCCCATGTGTGAATAAGATCCATGCAGAGCAGCAGGAGTTCAACAAATTATACACTGAATACAGCATTTTTGGCCTCCTGAATCCTCCCCCTCCCCCTTTACAAAAGTGGCCATGTATAGCCTTTAGGAGGCTTGTAGAGTGCTTCTGGAGGCTGAGGAGGGCAAAAATGAGCACAAAATGGTCCATCTTTTGCTCGTTTTTGTACACCAAGCCCCAAGGAGCACTCTACGAGCCTCCTAAAGGCCATTCATGCCCTTTTTTTTTTGACAAAAAATGGGTCCATTTTGGGGAGGTCTGCAGAGTGCAAAAACTTTTTTTTTAAAAAATTTGACTCTTCAAAATCTTGGTGCGTAGAAATTTTTGTCACTAAATATTATTGATGTTTAGCTAGAATTGGCCCTAAAGAACAATGTTATTGGGATACTAGAAATAGCAAATGAGATGCCAGTATGTGGTTATGTCTGGAGTTTTGGTATGTTTGATGATGAAGGACGTTTAAACAACTACAGTGGTATCTCGGTTCACGAACTTAATTCGTGAACTGACTCTGGTCGCGAACCGAATTGGTCGTGAACTGAGGCACAGTTTCCCATAGGGTTTAATGTAAATCCGGTTAATCTGTTCTGATCATTTTTTTTGTTTTTGAAGCACAAAAAATATGAAACAAATTACAATACACATTAGTACAGTATGTATGTGCTAAAAGCATAACAAAAATCAAAAAAAGTCACTGAAAGTACTCACAGTGTACTTTTTTCTGTCTCTCCTTCTCTCCATGATCTTCCTACAGGAAGTCACAACCATGTGACAGCCAGGAAACAGCATTAAAATGGCTGCGGCTCCTGTTCGTGAACCAAAGCGGAGTTCGTGAACCGGAGCATATTTTGATGAACTTTTCTGTTCGTGAACCGAGTTGTTCGTGAACAGAAGCGTTCGTGAACCGAGGTACCACTGTATAGTCAAAAGGAGAATGGGGGTATGGTAATATGTACAAATATATTTGGTTTAAAACACTAGAATTAACATGAATTACGGGTGACTGTGAAAGAAATGCATGGAAATCTTTTGTAACCAACTGATACACTTTATACAGTATGTAAAGAAAGAGGATTTTTTGTGTCTGTTTTGAAAAAAAAAACTTTTATTAAAAAAAATCTTGGTGCGTCTTAGGCTTCGGTGCATATTATACTCTGAAAAATATGGTATTTCATTGTTTATAGATATTGGAGAGTGATTCTATTGCACTAACAATATGTAGGGAATAAAATAAAGTAAAATGGATTACTTCTGACTGAACATTTTATTTATTTTGGTCATATCCTTCCTTTCTTCCAATGGGAACTCACGACTATGCCTGCACATAGCAAGGCAAATGAATGTGAAGTTTTTCCTTCCCCCTAAAATAAATATATGCACATGTATTTATATCTTCCAGAAGCCACATTAGTGAAAAAAGTAGAATCAGGGGAAACAATATATTAATAGCTACTGATTAGAATTAATTCCCTGTGAAATAAGGTATCTTACAACACTAATTGATTCCGAACTCTGCAGACTCGCAACTCTGCTCGTTCCTTTCCCATGGATAAACACAGAAGTCCAGACCTGAGCACCCCTCTCTCCTTCCAGGAAAAAAGATAAAAACAACAACAGCATTGTTCCAAAGGTGCTTTTTCAGGAGGCAACTGGACTTTCTTGTTTTTTTTTTCTTTTGAAGACATTTCACTCCAAGAAATGTCTTCAAAAGAAATTTCTCATCCAAGAAGCTCTCTTCAGCTCTGAGAGGATAGTGGGGAATGGAAGGATTTACCTGTGTATTCTTTACTGGTCATTTGCATCCTTTTAGTGGGTCATTGAAGCACTTGGCTTATCTATGTCCGTGATGTTGAACCTATGGCACGCGTGCCACAGGTGGCGTGTGAAACATTTCTGCCGGCATGTGAGCTATTAGCTCCAGTACGCATGCCTGCATTGACCAGCTGATTTTCGGCCTTCGAGAGGGCCCGGGAAGGCCGTTTTTGCTCTCCCCAGGCTACAGGAGAGCCTCTGGAGCCTGGGGAGGGCAAATATCAGGCCCGATGGGCCTACTGGAAGTTTGTTTCTGAACTTCCAGTTGGTCCATTGGGCCCGTTTTTTGCCCTCCCCAAGCTTTGGAGGCTTTCCTGGAGCCTGGGGAGGGCAAAAATGTCCTCCTGTACTCCCAAAGGAAATACCAAGCTCAACTTGGAGGTGAGCAGTGTGGCATGCATGGGGGGTGGGAGTGTGGGGCAGGGGTTGTGTGCGCATGCGCAAGTGAGGGGGGCCTTTGCATTATGAGTGCTGGCATGCAGGCACGCCCTTCCATTTTTGGCACCCAACAACAAAGAGGATCACCATCACAGATCTATGTCTTTAGGGGTCACCTGAGTGGAGTTCCTTGTTCCTGCAGTCCTCAACCCCTGGAAATCCTTCCCCACTCCCACACCATTCAAGAGTGCTCATGCCTAACTGGTTAGCCAATACAGCTGCCTCCTGAAGTCCAGTTGCCTCCTGAAAAAGCACCTTTGGGACAACCATGATCTGGATGACTGAGAATCTCTACAAACAACAGCACTGAAACAATTGAAGAGACGTGGAAAGAACAGCTGCACTAGGAAGGGAAAGGTAGAGAGAATTGGATGGAAATAACATGAAGCAAGATAAACCTGGACAGGGCATGAAAGAAAAGTGAACAAAATCCTTTTAATTATGAAAAGTTTAATAGCTACAGCTCAGGGGTGGGTTTCTGGGGGATCGGCCAGGATCGGGTGAACCCTTTCGTAAAATTTCCGGATCCCGAGCGATCCCTTTGGATCGTGGACCCGGAAGTAAGTCGCCGCTGCTAACTGCTGCTCCCAGCTGGGGCGGGCAGGCAGGAAAGCAAGCAAGGCGACTGCGCTGTCTTCTTTTTCCCTCAACGAAACGCCGCCTCCTCCTCGCCCATGCTTCGCTGAGGAAAAAAGAAGACAGCCAGGCCGGCTCTCCGAAGGGGTCCCCCTTTCCCCTTCTCCATGGGGGTGGGTGGTGGGGGTGGGCCGCTCACCTCGTCGCCCCACTTGAGCACGTCCTTGTGCCTCTCCCCGACGGCCTGGTAGATGTGCAGGAACTGCTGGATGCCGTGTTTGCGCACGTGCTCCGCGTGCCGCTGCGTCTTCTCCCAGCTGAGTGGAGAGCCTTGCGACAGAAGCCCCATGGCTCTGCCGGGGAGAAAGAAGAGGAGGCGCGCGGAAAAGGCAACCTGCGGCCGCTGCTGCCGTGACAACTCCGAAGAGCAGCGCTCGGGCCAGGAGCCGCCGGCCAAAAAAAAAGAAAGCACACACACACACACAACCTACTTCAGGCGGCGGGAAACACGCAAGGAGAATCCACTCGCGGCTAGGCGTAGAGGGGAAGAGGTGGCTGAGCAAAGGGAAGGGGGGGAAAGGCGCTCCCGCCGCCTTCCCGAGCCTCCCGCTTTGCCAGCGGCCAGTACCCTTCGCAGAGGGAAAAAGAAGACAGCGCGGTCGCCTTGCTTGCTTTCCTGCCGGCCGCTGTACTGGCCGCTGGCAAAGCGGGAGGCTCGGGAAGGTGGCGGGAGCGCCTTTCCCCCCCTTCCCTTTGCTCAGCCACCTCTTCCCCTCTACGCCTAGCCGCGAGTGGATTCTCCTTGCGTGTTTCCCGCCGCCTGAAGTAGGTTGTGTGTGTGTGTGTGCTTTCTTTTTTTTTGGCCGGCGGCTCCTGGCCCGAGCGCTGCTCTTCGGAGTTGTCACGGCAGCAGCGGCCGCAGGTTGCCTTTTCCGCGCGCCTTCTCTTCTTTCTCCCCGGCAGAGCCATGGGGCTTCTGTCGCAAGGCTCTCCACTCAGCTGGGAGAAGACGCAGCGGCACGCGGAGCACGTGCGCAAACACGGCATCCAGCAGTTCCTGCACATCTACCGGGCCGTCGGGGAGAGGCACAAGGACGTGCTCAAGTGGGGCGACGAGGTGAGCGGCCCCCCCCACCCCACCCCCATGGAGAAGGGGAAAGGGGGACCCCTTCGGAGAGCCGGCCTGGCTGATGTAGGGATCCTTCGGCTGCGCTTGGGAAAGTCTCCCGATTGCGATAGGCCGCCACTCCCCCCTCCCCCCCCGTCTTCTCAGGTAGAAGGTCGGTGCTGGAAGAGCGGCGAGGCTTCTGGCTCTGCGCCTTGCCAAATGGAGGGGACGGGGGAGGCTGGATGCGGGGGAGAAGCGATCTGTTTATTTAAATCGGAATTTCCTTGAACGGAGTTTAGGTGTGAGGCTTAGAAAACAGACCGGCAGCCGTCAGGTCCCTTCCCTGTCGCTGACCTACCTGAGGCTGGTTTCACAAGCCAGCAACCCCCCCCTCCCCTCTTTCTGTACCATTAACTGAAATATATATATATACACATATATACAAATTGGCCACTCCCACCCGGTCACATGGCTGGCAAGCCACTCCCACCCGGTCACATGGCCGGCAAGCCACTCCCACCCAGTCACATGGCCGGCAAGCCACTCCCACCCGGTCACATGGCCAGCAAGCCACAGAACCTGTTCCAAAAATTTTGAAACCCACCCCTGCTACAGCTACTCCTCAATTTACAACCGTGTATTTAGCAACTGCTCGAAGTTACAATGACAGTGAACAGGGCCTTACAACCTCTATGGAGCTTCTCAACCCTCCAGTCCATGGTTGTCTCCAAAATGCTTTCCCAAAGAGTAAGTGGACTTTTCCTGATTTTTTTTCTTTGAAAACATTTTGCTTCCCACCCAAGAAGTTTCTTCAGTTCTGAAGTTCTCGAGACATTTTCAAAGGAAAAAACCAAGAAAGTCCAGCTGCTTTTGAAAAAGTACCTTTGGACAACTGGTTTTTAAACCATTTCAGCATCCCCGCAGTCATGTGATCAAAATCAAGATGCTTGGCAACTGGCATGTCTTTCCGACAGTTTCAGCATCCCGAGGTCATGGGATCCCCATTTGTGACCTTCCCAGTTAACATCCGACAGCAAAGCCAATGGGAAAAGTTGGATTCTCTGCATGACCATGTGATTCCCTTAACAACTACAGTGATTTGGCTTAACAACCATGACAGAATTTATCATAAAATCAGATGCGACTCACTTAATGACCGCCTTGCTTAGCAATGGAAATTCTGATCCCAGTTGTGGCTGTAAGTCGAGAACTATCTGTACAAGGGAAGTAGCTTCTTCCAACAAATAGTTTATTTTTGGCTGATCTGAGAAAGATATCTAAGCTTTTTAGCAGGAAAATCTGCAGCCATTTGGGTTTCTTGTTCAAATTTTTGTTTATTCTCATCAATGGATGCAAAAGACCCTTCTCAAATTATGGGTCATTATTTTGGGGAAGAAATGTCCTTCTGGGTACAGCTCCAAGTGGGGAAAAAGACACTGGAGACATGGAGGCTGCTTGGGAAGATGGTTTTATTATTATTATTATTATTATTATTATTATTATTATTATTATTATTATTATTATTATTATTATTATTATTATTATTATTATTATTATTATTATTATTTGTAACACACACCCATCTCACCACAAAGGGACTCGGGGCGGCGAACAGAAATTTAAAATAAATATACATATATACAAAATATTAACAAACAACAACTAAATTAAACCAAACCCTGCGTAAAATAAATTTAAAACCCATAAATTAAAACTTTGATTTGCTACAAGTCACTACGGTGCGGAGTAGTTCAAGCCAGGCCGGCTAGATGAAAGTAGTGTGTAATGGTGGACAGGATCACATGGCTTGAGTTCCTGAACAGAAAAGGTGATCACATGCTTCCAGGTGTTGGGAGAAGAAGAAGAGAAAGGAAAGAAGGGCTGAAAGTTCCGGGCTTTATACCTTCTGTTTGGCCCCACCTCTCTGTTTCCTGTTCCTGTGTAAGAAATGTATTCCGATTGGTTGTCAGACCAATGCAGGGGCAAATCTCTAGCCTTTGTTTTGAGTCCAAGTTTGGTTGAGTTCTCAAATGCCATGTGGTGAGGTGGTTAAAGGGCTAATACTATCATGCCTTAATCCCATCACCCTGGAGCTGAAGGGGAGAACTCTTTATTATTTAAAATAGACTGGCTTGGGCAGTTTAATGGGCCATTATGAAAAGTGGGGGCTATTAAGAGTGAGTCTATTTCCTGCCTAAAAACATGTTTCTCCATTTCTGATCCAGGGAAATGTAATATTCTGCCATTTCAATATTTCCTAGGGTGTTTCATTTTTCTACGAGTGGAACGCTTCCCCCGGTGACTGGTCCCACTTCTACTGGTCTCCAGACTTGGCTCCTTCTTGCCTAGTTGCCTTCCGATCTCACCTTCGTCGCCAGTATTAGATCGGGTAATGGAAGGACACACTAGGAGTAAAACCAGCTCTTTATTGCAAGGTAGCCAAGTAAAAACATAGCCGGCAGTGATCCCTTTTTAAGGCTCCTGCCGGCGCAACCGACCAATCACGGCTGACCTTTATTAACCAATCAGCTTACTCCAGTACCTGCGGACTGGAGTGAAAACCTCTACTGTTTAGACACAACACCCCTTCCCTCCTGGAATGGTCCATATATTTTATGACATAATCACTGAGATATGTGGATCTACGTGTAGTACGCCCTGACCTCCGTAGTTCCACCGGGTCCTGTGCTTCAGTGGGATTGGGCACTGGGCATAATGTGCTGATAAAAGAGGTAGCCGTTTCTGCCAATCACCCTCCGTCAATTTGGACAGTGCTTCCTTAGCGGACCTTACCATTCGTTTGGCCTGACCATTCACTGCAGGGTGAAACGGCGCCGTGAGGGCGTGCCTAATCCCCAACCCTGCTAGGAATGTTTCGAATGATAGGGCCGTGAACTGCAGCCTGTTGTTCGATACCACTACGTCTGGAAGCCTGTGTGTGGCAAATAGCTTTCGAAGGACTTTGATGACTGCTTCTGCTGTGGTTGTTTTCATCAATACAATTTCCAACCACTTGGAATATGCATCGACCACTACCATAAATATTTGGCCCTGGAATGGACCTGCAAAGTCTATATGTATCCTCACCCATGGGGATTGGGGACGCTCCCATTCTTTTACTGGCACTTCTGGGGGGGCTGGTCTAGACACCTGACACGGTGTACATGTGGCTACCCACTCTTCTATTTCCTTGTCCATATTTGGCCACCATACATAACTTCTAGCCAACGCCTTCATATGCACCATCGCTGGGTGACCTCATGCAATGCCCCCAATACCCTGCTGCATAGTTTGGCTGGAATAACCACTCGATCTCCCCATAACAAGCACCCCCACATAACCGATAGTTCATCCTGCTTGTTCCGAAATATTTTAAAACCTGGATCCCCAGCCATGCCCAGCCATCCCCTCCACACCCAGCTCATCACTTGTTTTAATTCAGAGTCTTTAGCAATCTCTTGCATGACCTCATGTGATGAGACTGGGCCGGAATCCTCACAGTCTATTAGGAGAACTGGGACTTCAGGCGTGGGATCCTGCACAATGTCCGGAAGGGGGCAGTGGCTTAAAGTGTCAGCGTGTCCCAGTGTTGCCCCTGGACAGTGGATGAGTTTGTAACTGTAAGCCACCAGAAATACAGTCCACCTCATCATACGCGGAGATAGGGATTGGGGTGTTGGACGATCACCCGCTAGTAGACCCAGGAGTGGTTTGTGATCAGTGATCAGTTCAAAATCTCGACCATATAGGTACTCATGTAACCGTTTGACTCTGGCAACCGCAGCCAGAACTTCTCAATCCAGTTGACTGTATTTCCTTTCGGCCGATGACATAGTCCGAGAATAAAATGCAATCGGAGCCTCCGTCCCATTTGGCTTACGGTGGCTCAGAATGGCTCCGACTCCATAGGGAGAGGCATTGCAAGTTAAAACAAGAGGAAGGGTCTGGCTATACTGTACAAGAAGGGATTTTGCTGAGAGCAAGTTTTTAATGGCAGTAAACGCGCTAGCTTCCGGCTTTTCCCAGAACCAGGTGGCGCTCTTCACCAGGAGGCGGTGGAGTGGTTCAGCAACCATAGCCTTCTGTTTTAAAGAGACGCTATACAAATTAAGTAGTCCGAGGAATGCTTGCAGCTCTGCCTGGTTTTTTGGTGTTGGGGCATCCCTGATTGCTTTAACTTTTTGTTCCGTCGGGTGGATCCCAGAGCCGTCAACCAGATATCCTAAGAATTCTACCTTGGGCACATTTATTTTACATTTTCCCCTTTTTAAACGGAGGCCTGCAGTTTTAATTCTGCCCAATACTTCCTTCAATCTTTTTAATAATTGTGCCCTATCCTTGGCAGAAACCAAAATGTCATCGAAATAGGGTATGACTCCGGGGATTCCTTGTAGCATCCGTTCCATGAGGCTTTGAAAAAGTCCAGGAGCGATACTAACTCCGAACTGTAACCGGGTACATTTAAAAGCTCCCCTATGCGTGACTATGGTTTGAGCCTCCGCAGCAGCGCCATATACTGGCAGTTGCTGATACGCTTGGGTTAGATCTAGCTTTGCAAAAACTTTCCCTGGTCCCAACGAGTGCAATAAGTGCTGGACAATGTGCACCGAGTAAGCATTTTGTTAACGTGCACCAAGTAAGCACTTTGTTGCAACGCGCGGTTCAGGGAACAACGATAGTCCATGCAGATGCGGACCAACTCATCTGGCTTAACTGGGGTTACAATCAGGGTCTCCCAGCGCACATGATCCACAGGCTCTAGGATCCCCTGAGCAATCAACTTATCCAACTCCGCATCAATTTTTGGTTGGAGGGCAAACGGTACACTCCTTGGTTTAAGTCGAATTGGGGCAAGTTGCGGGTCAAGATTAAATGAGATTGGGGTCCCAATGTACTTACCCAGACCAGGGCTGAAGACTTCCTCGAACTCCTTGAACAGCTCGTCGCAGCTCGTCCTGTGTAGTGTGAACTTCGTGCACTCGGGTGATGTCGAGGCCCAATGCCTCCAGCCAGTCCAGCCCCAGCAGGCTTGGGAGCTTGTCCTTGACCACCATGATCAGCAACCTTGCCTTAAACCCTTCATGCTGTACTGTGAAAACCCCTTCTCCAATAGCTGGAACCTGGTTTCCTTGATAATCTCGGATTCTCAGAGTCGGCTTCTTTAACTGATGCTTTTGTAGCCCGGGGACAACGTGACTAATCATGTTCCATGACATAATGGTGAGGGAGGATCCCATGTCGACCTCCATTTCGCACGGCATCCCTTCAATCTGGATCGTCATCTTGCGTTTCCGCTGCAACCTCGTCCAGATCTGCCCTATTGATGTGTAGGCTGCAGATTGGACCAGGCGAGCCTTCTGATCTACTTTCCGCATTGATGGCTTCGTTTGTGGCACCCATTTCGTTGCTGGGTGTTCCGCTGGTTGCCAGGATACTGCAGGTCTTCTGAGGGTCGGCTGCTTCTGCATACCCTCTTTCCACATCTCTGGCAAAACGCCTCCCGGAAACGACAATGTGCTCTTGGGTGATCTTCTCCACATCCGCCACATGGCGGATAACGCGATTCAAACTTTCGCACGGGTCGCCCCTCCTCGCTGCACATGCGGAAAGCTTCTGCATCTTCTGCATCATCAGCTGGTTCAGCATTTTCAAAATGGATGCTTTTGCATCACTTAGCATTTTGGGCCCCACCCGGCCTGATGATACTCATCGACCAGTCCGCCGTTTCTGAGGCTCTGGCTATATCCAGGGCAATTTGCAATGTTAAATTCCCCTTTGAAAGGAGCCTGTTGGAGGTTCGAATCTTGACAGCCCAGAATGATCCTGTTGAGGATTAATTCATCCAAATCCCAGAACACACAGTTGGCCGCAGCTTGGTGCAACGCGGCCGCATACTGATTAATTGTCTCTCCCTCCTTCTGGTTCCGGGTATGGAATGCGTACCTCCTCACTGACTTGGATGACCGGGGGGGGGACGTAATGCGTTTTGACAGCCTGTTGTATGGCTGACCAGATTACTGACTGCAATGGGGTTGGCTCACACAAAGGACTTAGCCTTCTGTTGCTGCCGTAGCTAGCACCTCGCGGCCACAATAGCTCAGGAACATGTTCTTCTCCCGATGTTCCGGGAGACCTCCGAGATCATGTGCCTCTAGATAGCACTCAAACTGGATCATGTAAAACTCCCAGTCTTCGGTTGCTGGGTGGAGCGGAGCGGGAGAAATGGGTGAGAGATTCATCATCCTGCTGTGAGTAGGATGCTTCCCCCGGCGGCTGGTCCCACTTCTATTGGTCTCCAGACTTGGCTCCCTGTTGAGTGCTTCGCTCTTGCCTAGTTGCCTTCCGATCCCACCTTCGTCGCCAGTATTAGATTGGGTAACAGAAGGACACACTAGGTGTGTAAAATCAGCTCTTTATTGCAAGGTAGCCAAGTAAGGTTCCCGCTGGCGCAACCGACCGATCACGGCCGACCTTTATTAACCAATCAGCTTACTCCAGTACCTGCGGATTGGAGTGAAAACCTCTATTGTTTAGGCACAATGGGTTTTTTTTTTTGCTAACTTTCTGCAGGGGGTGGGGGGAATCGCTTTCTGATCAATAGTTAAAGCATCGTACAGAAGGTTCACAGCCAGATTTGGCTAAGTTGATTAGGAATTATAAATGCGGAAATCTGCCCCATTTGAGGATTACCTGGCTAAGGAATGGTGGGCTGGACCCCATAAACTGCTGCTTCTGGAATTAAATCAGTGTTTCCCTGTATCTAAGTGCCACAGGGGATCCGCACAGACATGCTGGCCACACTTCCTGAGCCATCAATTTGAGTTTGGATTCATTAGGATTGTCCCAGAGCCTCCCCTGAAGACTCCTCTGGAATCTCTGCAACCTTTAGGCTTAGGAAGCAGGAAAAAAAGAAGATGCTCAGAACTTAAGACCACTTGCAAAGACTTTATGAAATATGTATGATCCCTTCTCCAAGCTGCTGGAGATGCAGATATGTCCCTATGGGTCCATTTACTTTTCTGGAACTGGCCAATCATTGTCCCCTTTTGGTACTAAAATTTCTGGGGCTGCCAATTTAATACTAGAAACTTCCTTCCATTTTACAGATGTACAGCTGGTTGATGATGGATTGCATCTCAGCTGTTTCAGATCTTTTGCATGGATGACAGAAATAGATCTTTCTGCCCCCTTGACAATCAAGCAACTCATCTTACTCCAAGGCTGGAATGGAAAATTTTCACCCAGCTTATCAATGGATTTTTCCTTCCCATGCTTGAAGAGTGATTTCCAGGTAGTCCTTGGCTTACAACCATTTGTTTAATGACTGTTTGAAGTTATGATGGTGATAAAAATGTAACTTACGGCTGGTCCTCACCACTTAAGGTCATCTCAGCGTCCCCTTAGACATGCGATTAAAATTTGGGTGCTTGGCAGGCAGGATGTATTTACAAAAGTTGTAGCATCCCAAAGTCATTGTGACTGGCATTTGCGATCTGCACAAGGAATCTTCCAGCAAGCAAAATCAATGGGGGGAAGTCAGGTTCGCTTAGCGACCCTGCAATTTGCTTAAAGGCCATGAGGATTTACTTAACAACAGTGGCAAAAAGATCAGGAAATCAGGCTTAACAACCACTTTGCTTAGTGAGGAAAGTTTTCTCTCAATCATGGTCATAAGTCGAGTGCTATCTGTAGATTCTGGCCCATGCCAATTTGTTCCTTTATTATTATGATTGTGATCATGATGATGATGATGGTGATGATTATCTATTCATTAAACATGAAACTCAGTCAACTGAACATTTTAAAAATGCATCACAAATACCATTGACTGGTGCTAATGGTTGATACAGGTTGCTGCCAAGGTCCTAGGTATCAACAAAATACCTTCTCAAAATATAGGATGTTCCAAGTAGCACAGTTTTTTGCAGTTTCGCTGGTGTTATTGCAGGAAGCTGAGATTTCTTGATGTGTTTTGCAAAATTCTTGGACATGGTGCCAAGTGCCCTGATGACAGTAGGTATCACTGTTACATGCTTCATCCATAGCAGTGTACTTTCGATGGTCAGGTCGCGATATTTCGTGATTTTCTTCCAGTTCTTTGTTTTTACTCCTGGTAAAGCGATGTCAATAAATTGTTCACTTTGGCCCTCTACAACTGTGATATCTGGCGTGTTGTGCTGCAAATGACAATCTGCCTGTATTCGAAAGTCCCACAAGATCTTCACCTTCTCATTTTCGATAACTTTTTCCACTTTGTGCTCCCATGACTTTCTGGATACAGGTAAATCGTATTTTTTACATAACGACCAGTGGGTTAATGTAGCAACTCGGTTGTGTCTAGCTTTGTACTCAAGTTTGTACAATTTTGCTGCATTCACATATTAAGTGTGAAACAGTTTCGACTTTGTTGCTGCAAAGTCGACAGTTTGGATTGTCAGTGGATTTTTGTATTTTCAAAAGTCTCTCCCTCCTTCCTCCTTCCACCCTCCCTCCCTTCCCTCTTTCTTCCCTCCCTGCCTCTTTCCTTCTTTCCTTCTTATAGCTTATGGCTATAATTCCAGGATCAATTGTGGTCCTAGGTTTAAAACAACCTGTATAGACAATTGCTGGAGGTTCCCTGCAAAGCCATCCAATTTGACTGTCTTAATGGTGCTACTTCTAATTGTCAAATTGTCACTCCTTTCTGCTACAATTTGTGAAACATCCCAGGTTTGACTTCATGCCATCTTGTCCAATTCTTAACATCCTCCGTGGCAGCCCTTCTGTCTTAGCACCTGCTCTGCAGAGGGAGAAACCAAGACGAGGATCTGGCATCCGTTTCTATTGTTCCTTTTGGGAAATTGACCCCATCACGTTAGCAAAGAGGCATGGGTGGGGGGAGGGAACAAATTTCTTTTTAAAGCTGCCAAAACAAACACCTCTCCCCACCTTCCCCCTTCTAGTAGACCATCTTGACATAACGCAAGAGAGTTTCAAAACCATCTGGAATTTCAATAGATCATTTGTCAAGCAGAAGAAAAATCTGTCTTTTAAAAGGAAGGTATGGAACAAGGCTTTAGGATTTTGCACTGCTACCTTCACTACGTTTTTTGCAAATCAAGCCCAATGCTCAGATGAAAGAGACCGAATGGAAAAATCAGTGTGGAAATGTGGAAAATAAAATAAGACCTGCGTTTCTCTTGGACTATTGACATTCGCCCATCCAGTTCATACAATAAAGTAGTAAAGGTCATGTAAGCACCAGCACAAAAGCTACACAGGTAGTCCTTGAGTTATGACCGTAATGCAGGCTGCCCATTGCAGTTGTAAGGGATGACAGTTATGAACAAAGCACCAACGAACCCAATGAGATGGATTGTTTGGCAGTAGTTGTTAAGTGAATGCAGCGGTCATAAGTGGGAACGCCACAGTCATTAACTGAATAGTGCAGTCGTTAAGCAAACCCATTGCCAAAAACCAGAACTATGGGCTGCGTTTTGGCAAAACCGTCATAAAATGTGATTACGACTACAGGATGCTACAAATGGCCTTGCAGCTGTGTTGCAAAGTGCCCCAAAAGTACAGTTTCTTGTAAGGATGGGGGGCGAAGGGGGTCACTGGAACATCAGATCCAGATCATTGTCCAATGATCTGTAGGTGTGTTGTAACCACACCTACAGATTCAAATTTTTTTACTGCAGGTTCTGTGGGCCTGGCTTGGTGGGCATGGCAGGGGAAGGTTACTGCAAAATCCCCATTCCTTCCCGATCAGCTGGGAGGCAGAGAATAGATGGGGGCAGGGCCACCAGAGGTGCTATTTATCGGTTCTCCGAACTACTCAAAATTTCTGCTACTGGTTCTCCAGAACTGGTCAGAACCTGCTGAATACCACCTCTGGTTGTAACTTTGAATGGTTCCTAAGAGAACAGTCACAAAGTGAAGATTACCTGTATTTATGGTATAACATTCCTCAAGAAAGTACATTTGACCAGCGAAAGAGCAAATGTGATCTTCGTTAGTTAGACAAATATGCCATTTATTTCAACTGGAAAGAAATAGCCATTTGGACTTTAAAGCACTTGATTGACAAAGACAAAAGAGGGAGGGACGGAGGGAGGGAGGGAGGAGAGGAGGGAGAGATGGATATATATATATATATATATATATGCTGGCATAGCTGGCTTCGGGGATTTTCCCGTGTATAAGGCATAGAAAAGTTGTTGCAACGTTTCGACAAGATCTCACTTGTCATCATCAGGCAGGCTTGTGTCTGTGAGTGTGACTGCGGAGGCATCGCCCCTCTTTAAATCTTGGTCGGGGTGGTGGTGTGCTGACTATTGTTGTGAGTGGGTTGATTGGCTGTGCAATTGCATCGTGACTGGTAGATTGATGCTGATTGGTCTCATTTGTATGTTTCTCCTTGTTTTGAATTTCAACGGCTTGGCTGGAGGGTGGGGCTCGTCTGCTGGTCAATGCTGGCTTCCAGATATCTGGTAGGCCCCCCCCCCAACAAGATTTAAAGAGGGGCGATGCCTCCACCCCCCCCCCCACCAAGATTTAAAGAGGGGCAATGCCTCTGCAGTCACACTCACAGACACAAGCCTGCCTGATGATGACAAGTGAGATCTTGTCGAAACGTTGCAACAACTTTTCTATGCCTTATACATGGGAAAATCCCCGAAGCCAGCTATGCCAGCATACCTACACCCGTGAAAATCTACGAAAACACACACACACACACACACACACACACACATATATATATATGTAATTGTTTCACAACAACCTGTTATTATTAGGCCCCAATTAAAGGGAGGAGACATACTGTTTCCCTTACTGCCCATCGGCTCATCGCTAGAGACCATCCAAACAGCAAGCCAAGAATTACGTTGTATAATATTTTAGATATGTGTGTTAGTTTTATGAGCTCATAAAACTATCACACACACACACACACACACACACATATATATATGTATGTAGATCTTTGGTTGTTCGGGTTTTCTCCCGCGTAGAATTGGAAGTATCTTCACGACGTTTCGATGAAATCTCATTCATCATCTTCAGGCTGGTGCTTCCGGCTTGGTGCTTCCAACACACACACACACACACACACACACACACACACACACACACACATATATGAGAGATAATTATCACAGCTCCTGTTAAGAGGTCCCTTTAAGGGGAGGAGACTCAACGTCATCCCTCTCTGCCCTTCGACTCATCCTAGAGATCATCCAGACAGAGAACCTAATTAGATTACTGCTGTGTGACATTTTTTAGATATGTGTTAGAATTTTTTAAGGGCTGAAAATAAAGAGACCAGGATGGATCCATTTCAGGCTTATTAGCCTTCTTCAGCTGGCCATACTCCTTCTACTGGGATTTGAACTGGTGCTTTCCAGCATATGAGACAGGCTTCTCTATGCTTTGAGCTATCCAGTATCCCTGATATATTAGCCAATTTACAGGACTCTTAAATGAGAGATAATTATCACAGCTCCTGTTAAGAGGTCCCTTTAAGGGGAGGAGACTCAACGTCATCCCTATATATATATATTTTATAACAGGAGCCAATGCGTTAATTTTTAGTAGTTCGGAGAACCGGTAAATACCATTTTTGATTCGCCCCACCCCCATCTATTCTCCCAACTGATCGGGAGGAAATGGGGATTTTGCAGTATCCTTCCCCTGCCATGCTCACCAAGCCACGCTCACAGAACCGGTAGTAAAAAAAGTTGAATCCGTCCACTGAGCCAATAGCGCCATTGACTCAAACAACCCTCTTCCAGAATAGATTTCTAGCCCCCCACCCCCAGGTTAGCATTGAAATTCTGTAGTAGTAATTGTAGTAGTATAGTAATAGTAGAAATAGCAGTAGTAGCAGTAGTAATATTCATTGCCAAAAGGCAGCAAAGTATTTTATTCAACTTCATTAATGCTTTTAAAAATGAGAAGAGTTACATTTCGAATTTCCAAAAGGTATTTTTCCTTTTGTTTTTAAAGTGTCCACTTTTTGACCCCCCCCCTAACTTTTATACACCCCAATCCACATCATTTAGTACAGCTCATAATACTTTCGGACCTTTGCCTAGAACATTCTCCCCCCCGCCCCAACTCTTGACTTAAGTCAGAGGTGTTCAACCTTGGCAACTTTAAGACTTGTGGACTTCAACTCCCAGAATTCCCTAGCCAGCATGGCTAATTGAGGAATTCTGGGAGTTGAAGTCCACAAATCTTAAAGTTGCCAAGGTTGGACACTCTTGATTTAAATTATGCTTTTTGAAGCACACAGGGTCACATCCTGTTACTTCACCCCACAGGAAAAGTAATTTTGGAAGAACTGTCTTGGAAGTATGCGTTGGTCTCAGGTTGCAAGAAACACCCAGGGACCCATCCCAAAGATTGGAAGGAAATTGCATTTTGCTTAATCCTTTAACCTCAATATTGGTCTGTCATCTAAAACAGATAGCATAGGGATATACCTTTGGGAGAAGGATTATGGGGAGAATAATTTATATTAGCATTAATTTAACAGAATTGCCGAAGATGTCAGTCTGGTGAAACTTAACACTGTAGAGATTTGAGAAAAAAAATGTGCTTTAATACCATAGTTGTTATAGGGAGGAAATATGGTAGGGAATAAACTTGAAACATATTTGCTGAGAATGTCAATTACTTGGGATTTTTATTTTCATTATTTTCAGGTTGGATAATTATTGCAACTGGTAAACTTTCCCATTGTAAATAGGTCGATTTCCTCTGACTTTAAATCTTGACAGTTTGATTTATGTAACCATATGCTTCTGCTACATTTGACTGCTTATCAATGCAAATTATATTGTTTATTATTAAAGCAGCAGTTGCAGTAATTAACATGGACCTTCTCAATATTTAGCAAGAAGTAAAATTATGGCTTCCCTGTTGCGAAGCTTCAAAATACAGGCAGTCCTCATTTAGCATCTGTCTTGTTTAACAAATGTTCACAGTTATGACTGTGGTAAAAAAAAAGTAACTTTTTACAGCCTTTGCTGGTTTGTCAAGCAAAGGAAAGCTGAAGTCAGATCATAACCTGTAATATAACCAACTTGGCACCTTCTTGATGTATTGAAGCTCATAAGCCAATAAGCTTCTTTCTGTTGTAGAAAGTTAGCACCCATCCCTCTTCTAGAAGAGTGAAAATATTGAGAAATATTTAAAAGGTAGAATATTATATTCCCCAAAGGGAGAAATGGAAACATGCTTTTAGAGGGAGAAAGCAGCCCCCAACTTCCTTAATAGCCCATAGCAGATGTCAGCACTTAAGAGATAAAGAGGTAGATAGCTCTATTCATAAGCAAAAACCCTCTTTCAAGATCTAATAAGGTTATGATTAGCCCTCAGCTACAAGAGGAATTGCCCAATGCCCCTTCATTGCATCACCCTCAGAAACTTCAACCAAACCTTGGAGCTCAGACAACCTACAGAGCCAGCTATGACCCCTACATAACCCCTACAACAGCCAATAGAATACATGTTCTTGAACAGGAACAGGAAGTTCAAGTGCAAAATCTAAGAGAAGGTATAACTCCCACACACACACATTCCCAACTCCATGTGGTCAGCTACGCAGAATCACACGTGCTTGGTGGTTCTGTTTCATCAATAAATGGATCCTCTTTCCAATCGGCCTCCACCCTCCATTTTGTCTCCAGTGCCTTTTTCCCGGCTTGGCATTCAACCAGATGGATATTTCTTCCCACATTGTGTAAGATGAACATTATGGGAGTTGTAGTCCAATCTGAGGTAGTATTCAGCTGGTTCGGAACGGTTCACCTGCCCACCTGCCATGGCTCTATGCAGTCCAATTTAGACATGTTTTCAAGCTGTGCGCATGCATACAAGCCACATGTACAATCAAAGAACATGCATGAAAAGCCGAGCGCATGGTCACATTTGCGAACCGATAGGAAAAGTAAGTGAATACTACCCCTGAGTCCAATATATTGGGAGAACTGATAGGTTAGGGAAGATTGAAGTGGAATGAAGCTGAGGTCGATAAGGGGACAGAATTAGAATTGCTCTGAGTTTGTGTAGATTAACTGAGCTGCTAAAAACCTAATTGATTCTGGCTGGGCTCTGTGCTCTGCCCGGCTTTGGGGTGTTTGCTGGCATGAGTGGAGAGAGCTTGTTTGCAGAGCAAGAACTTCGGAGCAGAGGTCATTTCAAAGATACACTGGTGTCCAATTAGAACATACAATTTGTCATCACAAAAACAGTACCTCAGCACATTCTGGGAGCAAAGATCACCAGGAAGCTGCTCCCGCTGTATCCCAGGAAGATCATTATGGCATCTATCCACCAGAGAAGAAGCCATGGCAGGAAGTTAGTTCTGCCCCTTTGGCCAATAATGGCTGCCTATCCCCCTTCTCCATCTTCCCTCGGTTTTCTGCTTCCTGTGCAGAAAAGAATCGGGGGATTCTTTGCACCCCAGACAAGTCTGATCTGTTTTTGAACTCAGGTTTTCTTTCGTGCTTTACCAAATCTATTCCCATCACCAGTGGTGGGTTGCAGGCGGTATGCTCCGGTACAGGCGTTCTGGAGCCTGCCCGAAGCACCATATATCGTTCTGGTATGGTGCTCCGGAGGGTCCACCCACCTGCCTGAGCTCCTTACTGGTCTTTGGCGCTTCCGCACACACGCATGGTGCATCCAGCGCCTGTGCGATACTCCTCTGAGCAGCTGGAATGTTGCGGGGGCTCGTGGAGGCTCTAAGATGTATGCGCTGCGCTGCGCGTGTTCATGTGGATACCGATGGGCCCGTTGCAACTGTACCGGTTGGAGCGGGATCCGGAAACCACCACTGTCTTGCACTGATAAATTAACAGACAGAATCCTTTGCATAATTGCTTTCTAACATCCCTTTTAGGTGTGACTTTTATGGAAGCCCATAATATAATACAGACAGTCCTTGATTTACAACCATTTGTTTAATGACAGTTCAAAGAAGGGGTGGGATTGAAAAATGCTAGCAACTGTTCTCTGCCCAGTGGGTGTGGCCATGTAGGGTGTGGCCTACTCAGCCTCCTTCGCCACAGCAGGGGGGGGGGAGTTTTCACTCTCCCCAGACTCCGGATGCTTTCCTTGAGCCACTGGGAGGACGAAAATGACGTGCCCTGAGCTCCGGAGGCCCTCCAGAGGCCGGAAATGGGCCTGTTTCAGACTTCTGTTAGGCTCATTTTTTATTTATTTATTTATTTATTTTATTTTATTAAATTTATAAACCGTGCCACTCTCCCCGAAGGGACTCGAGGTGGTGCACAGGAAATTAAAATGGAAAAAGATAAAAACATAGCAATTAATAAGTACTAAAAACAAATTAAATCCCAGTAACCTTGTGCTAAAAATCCTAAAACCTTAAAAATCCTAAAACTCTTGTCCCTTAAAATCCAAATTTAAAACAATTTAGGCTTCAGTCAACAAGCTTGATGGTGAGTGTTAGGCCAGGCCGGCGAGATGGAAGAAGTGCGTCTTCAAGTTTTGGCGGAAGGAGCGGAGGTCCGTGTTAGTTCTGAGTTCGGGGGGTAGGTCGTTCTAGAGGGTTGGGCCCGCCACTGAGAAGGCCCTTCTCCTGGGCGTCGTCCGCTGGCACTGCCTAGTGGACAGCACCCGGAGAAATCCCTCTCTGTGGGAGTGTATTGGCCGAGGGATGTGTGGGGTAGGATACGATCCCGCAGATAACTAGGTCCCGTGCCATGGAGCGCTTTGAAGATGGTAATCAACACCTTGAAGCGCACCCGAAAGGCCACAGGCAGCCAGTGCAGCTCGCGCAGGAGCAGTGTTACATGGGAATGCCTTGGGGCTCCCAAGATTCCCCTCGCGGCCGCATTCTGAACTAGCTGTAGTCTTCGGGTGCACCTCAAGGGGAGCCCCATGTAGAGAGCATTACAGTAGTCTAGCCGGGATGTCACGAGCGCATGAGTGACTGTGCGAAGGACATCCCGGTCCAATAGGGGACGCAACTGGCGTACCAGGCGAACCTGGTAAAAAGCCCCCCTGGCCACAGCCGTCAGATGATCTTCCATGGACAGCTGGGAATCCAGGAGGACACCTAAGTTGCGTGCCCTATCCATGGGGGCTAGATGTTCACCCCCAATGGCCAGTGATGGTGTCAACTGGTTGTACAGGGATGCCGGAAACCACAGCCACTCAGTCTTGGACGGATTGAGTCGGAGTTTGTTACTTCCCATCCAGACCCGCACGGCCTCCACACACCGGGGACATCACTTTAACGGCATCATTGGGGTGGTTTGGGGTAGATATGTACAGCTGTGTATCATCAGCGTACAGGTAGTATTCTACCCCAAAAACATGGATGATCTCGTCCAGTGGCTTCATATATGTGTTGAACAGGAGTGGCGAGAGGACCGACCTCTGAGGTACCCTACATGTGAGGGGCCTCGAGGTCAACCTCTGCCCTCCTGCCAACACAAATTGCGACCGACCGGAGAGGTAGGAGGAGAACCACTGTAAAACAGTGCCCCTCACCCCCAACCCCTCCAGTCGATGCAATAGGATACCATGGTCGATGGTATCCTATTGCATCAAAAGCCGCTGAGAGGTCTAATAGGACCAGAATGGAGGAACAACCCCCATCCCTGGCCCTCCAGAGATCATCCACCAATGCGACCAATGTCGTCTCGGTGCTGTGTCCGGGTCGGAAGCCGGACTGGCGCGGGTCCAGATAATCAATTTCCTCCAGGTGACGGGGAAACTGTTGTGCCACCACACTCTCTACAACCTTCGCCAAAAAGTGAAGGTTGGAGACCGGACGATAATTTACTAACAATGCTGGGTCCAGGGAAGGCTTTTTGAGGAGGGACTCACCACCGCCTCTTTCAGGGCGGCTGGTAAGAACCCCTCACTCAAGGAAGCATTCACTGCTTCCTGGAGCCAGCCTCGTGTAACCTCCCAGGATGCCAGTAGAAGCCAGGAGGGACACAGGTCCAATAAACATGTGGTGGCTCTCAGTCGCCTCCGTAACCTGTCCATATCCTCGGAAGCTCTCCCCAGGCTCCAGAGTCTTTCCTCGAGCCTCCAGGAGGGCGAAAACAGCCTCTCTTGCGCTCCGGAGGCCCTCAGGAGGTGGTAAAGGGGCCCTGTTCCGGACCTCTGGGTGGCCTGTTTTTTGCCCTTCCAGATCCTCTGAGCGGGCCCTGCAATTACCTGGCATGATGAACAGGCCGCATGGAGACTCTTGGGAGGGGAGGGGCAGTAGGGGCAGGGGCAGCCAGTCCTTGCAACAATAGGTTCGGCGATTCAAAATTAACATCTGGTTTGCCCCAAGTGGTGTGAACCTACTGAATCCCACCCCTGGTTCAAAGTTATAACGGCACTGAAAAAAGTGATTTAACTATGGGACCAGACACTTACAACCTTTGCAGCATTCTCCCAGTCACTTGATCAAAAATCTGACCCTTGGTAACCAGCATGTTTTTACGATGGTTGCAGGGTCCCAGGTCATGTGACCACTATTTGTAACCTTCCCAGATGGTTTCTTAAAAGCAAAGTAAATTGGGGAATCTGGGTTTGTTTAAATGAAGAGATTTGCTTAACAAGAACAGCAAAAAATAAATTAAAAAAATTCATAACATTAGGGGCAACTCACTTAACAACCACTTTTTTAGCAATGGAAATTCTGGACTCAATTGTGGGCAGAGGTTGCAGACTACCTGTAGAAAATCCTGGCCTTATTGCTAAGGTGACCAGATTTTAATAATGGTAAAGCGGGACAGTGTTGGGGGGGGGGGCTTCCCCCCCCCAATAATTTTTTATTTATTTTGGAAAAAAAACACACAAATAAGGCAGACATATTCAGAAAAGAATATAAGAAGCCATCTTCCATTACAAATTATGAATCATAAAAATTATATCAATTAATCAGAAAGTTCCATACATTTCTTCCAGGTTAAGCGGCCTTTCGTGAATGCAGGCCCTGCACTTATCTGGCATGATGAACAGGTCACACAGAGACTCCTGGGCGGGGCAGGGATGAGTGGGTGGGGTTAGTCGGTCCTTGTAACTCCTGGTTTGGCGAATCAGATTAAAATTAACATTCAGTTTGCCCGAGATGATCCGAACCAGCTGAATCCCACCTCTGCCTGGATAGTTCTCAGCTACAAAATGTTTGCCCATTGAAAATACCCTCGAGTAATTCCAAAATAGATCTACTAAATCTGCCCTGAAAAGATATGGATGGTTACAAGATGGTAAATTTCAATTATTTTTCAGAGTCTAAGATGCACCAAGGTTTGAAGGGGCAAATTTAAAAAAAAGTTTTTGCACTCTGCAAACCTCCCCAAAATGGCCTGTTTTTCATGAAAATGGGCCTGTTTTTTTTTTAAAAAGGGGGGGGCATGAACAAGCCTTAGGAGGCTTGTAGAGTATTCCTGGAGGGGTAGTGTGGGGCCACAAACAAGCAAAAAATGGCCCGTTTTTGTAAAGAAAAAGGGGGGGGGCATTAGGAAGCTTATAAAATGCTTCTGGGGGCTGGTGGGGCAAAACTGAGAAAAAAACAGCCCGTTTTTTGTTCATTTCTGCCCTCACCCCCCACCCCCCCGAAGCTCTCTGAAAGCCTCCTAAAGACTCTGCACGGCCATTTTGGTGAAGGGGGCGGAGTTTTGAGAGGAATAAAATGCTGTATTCAGTGTATAAGACGCACCCAGATTTTCAGCCTCTTTTTTGAGGGAAAAAGGTGCGTCTTATACTCTGAAAAATGCGGTATCATAAAAGTAGCTGAAGGGACTGTATCCCTCCATCTCGAATTTTTTTTTTAAAGTTGTCCAGCACACATAAAGCAGGGGGAGAACTTCAATTGTGCAGTTATGACTACCATCTTGAATTTTTTGACACTACTTGTGGATGCTATGACAAAACTAGTCAGTTGGTGAGCTTATCTTGGCTGGGTTTTCCAATGCCAGCAGCAGTGGCAATCTGAAAGGTAGTGTTAATAGCAAAAGCAATCACACTTAGTGTCAGTCTCGCTAGTTCCTGCTTCGCTGCCATGGAAACGGGGAGGGTGGGGGGTTTGGGATGAGTGTGTTCTGCTGGTGGACAATGTTGTTGTTTCGTGTTATCTCCTGTTTAACGGACCTGCATTCCAGGATGGTGAAGACCTGCCCACCTGATGTTGGAAATGGCTGCATATTGGACAATGCACAGGGGGGGTTTGGGGATTGGGATGGGCTTAAGCTTAATACTTTCTGTTCGCGCCTAAACTATTCATTCTCAGCTTTACTTGGTCTGTACGCTATCGTAACTTAGTAAAAGGAGCCTTAACATTTCAAAATAATGTCTAAGTGTGGTCTTTCCTGAGTCAACGAAGAAACAGGCCTGACATTAAGCTGAGAATCAACAAAACCAAAAACCTGCCCTGATGTCGGACCCTTCACAAGAGGAGCCTCCGTTGGTAGAGGTCCTGCCTGAAACAATTTTGGGAGCTGAAGCATCGCATCCTCCTGTTCAATCTGAAGGGATCAGGTCAGTGATGGAAGGTTTGGCTGGCCTAGATCTAAATCTGCCAGCTGAAGAATCAGTCAAACCTAAACGTTGGTCTGAAGGGGTAGGAATGAGTGGGGTAAACGTCTCCAGACGTCGACTTTCCCCAAAGAAAGTCATTCCGGAGCTCTTAAGAGAAGAAAGGGAACTAAAGGAGATGGCTCAGGACTTACTCCGCCAGGCAGATGAGAAGAGATTAGCCCTGGAAAAAATCTGGGGGAGGGAGGCGGATCGCCCACAGCCAAGAGGTTCACAGGCAGCTCCGGGCAGACGAAGCAGGGTTTCAACACCATCCCCCCCTCCTCAAGCCGGCAGGGAATTGCGGAGAGAGGCGGCTTCTGCCAGGCAAAGCAGGAGAGCAACTCCCTCCCCCCCCCCCAGGCCGGAAGGGAAGCCAACCCCATTAACCCCCGCCGACTTGCGAAACTGCCTCCTTTGGGTGTGAAATACGACGGAAGTGCCGACAAACTGGCGTTTTTTCTAATTCACGTCGATAATTACATGCAGTTTTACGCAGCTGATATGGACGATGATATCAAAATCAGAATTGTATCTATGACCCTAGAAGATCAAGCTTCTAATTGGCTGGTTTCATTGCATAATTGCCGCTCACCGGCACTGCGCGATTTCGATCGCTTCATGAATGCTCTTAGAAGGCGTTTTGAAGACCCCCGTGTTGAGAGGAAAGCAAAAATGAAACTAAAAAGTTTGCAGCAGGGGGACATGTCTATTCAGGCTTACACGCAGATTTTCCAGGAGCTATCAGTGTTTATGATTGGTTATAGTGAACAGGCCCTAATGGACATTTATGTTGAAGGGCTGAATAAAGACATTTATCAAACATGTGTGAACAGATTTCGCCCCGAAACTTTGAATGACTGGATAGATCTAGCTTCGGATGTCGAATTGGATCATGCCCACTTGCAGGATCCAGTCCGCTTGGAGAAAAAAACACAGGAAGATAGCCCCAAATCTCACCCCCCTGCGAGGGAGAAACGCATGCAAAAGGGGGAGGGGAGAACAACCCAGCCTCGTTCAGGCAGCTGTTATCGCTGTGGGAAGGAGGGGCACTGGGCAGACAAATGCCGATCAAAACCACCTCCACGCCCACTTTCTTCCTCGGACCGGAAACAGCCTAGGACGCCAACTGTGCGCGCCAAACCGGCTATGAGTGGGATGGAACCCATCAACCTCTCTGCTGACCAGCCCTCCCCAGGACCTGATGATTGGGAAGCGTCTTCTGACTCTTCTGACGACAACCTGGTGAGTCATCGCTCCGGGCCCCTTTATATTAATTTAATGCTTTTAGCTCCATCTACTGGACGTACATGCAATGTGCAGGCTCTCATTGACTCTGGTTGCTCAAAATGTCTCATAAGCCAAGACATCGTGTCTAAAATGGGTTTCCACCTAAAAACCTTGAAAACTCCCATAGCCTTTTGCCAAATGGATGGTTCTGTAGCTGGGGGCACCCCAGCATCTTTTATCACCGAACCAATTCATGTTTCTATAGGCACGGGCCATACTGAGACCATCAACTTTATTGTAACTGCCATTGCCGATAATGCTGTAATTTTGGGGGTCAATTGGCTTCGTAAATGGAATCCTCTGATAAACTGGAAGGAAGGTTGGGTACGCATTCCTTTATCCCTCCCGGAACATACCTCTCTTCCATCAGAAACTGATCAACCCCCGCAACATCACCCACCCCCCCATATTGAATCTGCTGCACCTTTATTGGATTTCCCATCACCCGAGGTCATACCAGGCGAGGAGAAAATTCCCAAAGAATATTGGGACCTAAAGGATGCCTTCAGTGAAAGATCTTGTGATTCCCTTCCTCCTCATAGGGCTACTGACTGTTCAATTGATTTTCTTCCTGGGGTTCAATTACCCAAACCTCGTATGTACTCAATGACCCCGCGGGAGATGGAGGAATTACGTAGATTCATCGATAAAAACCTTCAAAGGGGTTTCATTGAACCAGCTAGGCCCCGTGTAGCAGCACCGGTTATGTTTAGGGAAAAAAAAGATGGCACTCTAAGATTAATACAGGACTACTCATATCTCAACACCATTTGTGAACACAATATTTACCCCCTTCCGCTCATGAAGGACATGCTTGCTCACCTGGCTACCGGTAAGATTTTTACGAAGTTGGACTTACGTGAAGCCTATTACAGGGTCAGAATCAAAGAGGGGGATGAATGGAAAACAGCTTTTAACTGTCCGCTCGGATGTTTCCAATTTAAAGTCCTCCCTTTCGGTCTTCAAGGTGCCCCTTCAGTGTTTATGCAACTAATAAATGAGGTTCTCCACGAGCACCTTTACAAGGGAGTTATTGTTTACATTGATGACATCATCGTCTACTCGCAAACACACGACGAGCACGTTAAACTAGTGCGCTCCGTATTAAATAAGTTGCGTTCCGCTGAACTTTATGCCAAACTCTCTAAGTGTGAGTTTCACCAGGAAAGAATTGACTATTTGGGTTACCGTATCTCCTCTGAGGGAATTGAAATGGATCCTGCTAAAGTCAAGGCAGTGACGGAGTGGGCCCCTCCCCGTACCCGTAAACAATTGCAAAGTTTTTTGGGATTTGCGAATTTTTACCGCCAATTTATTCCGTCATTCGCTGATATTGCCTTGCCCATTACAAACCTTCTGAAAACAAAAGGAGAAGGCAAGCCTCGTCCAGGAACCCCTCTCAAATGGACGATGGAATGTCAGGCCGCTTTCGAAAAGCTTAAACGGTTGTTTGCGGCTGAGCCTGTTCTTAAACACCCCGATGTGAACTCCCCATTTGTGATTCAAGCGGATGCTAGTGATGTCGCGGTGGGAGCAGTCCTGTTACAACTCAATCAACATGGCCAATTACAACCCTATGCTTACACCTCTCGGAAACTCACTGCGTCCGAACGCGGTTGGGCGATTTGGGAAAAGGAGGCTTTTGCTGTTCGGTGGGCTCTCATGACTTGGCGACATTTTCTTGAGGGTGCCCCACATCCTTTCGAGGTCTGGACGGACCATAAAAATTTGGAAGCTCTTACCTCCTCTCGGAAATTGTCCCCAAGGCAACTTCGTTGGGCTCACTATTTCCATCGTTTCAATTTCCACCTCAAATACATTCCTGGGGGCAAAAATTTCATGGCTGATGCACTTTCCAGATTGCCACAATATGATGTGTCTAAGCTCACCATAGTACAACCGATAATGCCACTCACTTTACCTGCTACTCCAGTATCTACTATAGCCCAAACTACTGTCCAAACTACTCCACCTGCTGACCTGATTGCTCGTATTAAGGATGAATTACTTACTGATGATTGGTATTCGACTCATTCAGGTGATTGTACTACCAGAGACGGTCTTCCCTGGATTGGTTCTAAGATCTATGTTCCTGCTACATTACGTCCTTTTGTCTTGCAACGCGCGCACGACTCACGTTTAGCTGGTCATTTCGGTTTCGTTAAAACTATTCATCTTATCAAGAGACAGTTCTGGTGGCCATCAATGAAGAAAGATGTTGAATCGTATATTGCCAGTTGCCCTGTATGTGCGGCTTCAAAACGTGCGCCGGGTAAGCCACAGGGTCTTCTCCAGTCTGTAGCTACGCCGGAAAGGCCTTGGAAGGAAATTTCAATGGACTTTATAGTTGATCTTCCGCCCAGTCAGGGTTATACCGTTATCTGGGTAGTTACCGATCTTTTTTCTAAACAAGTTCATTTTGTCCCCTGTACTAAAGTTCCTTCTTCCAAATCTCTGGCCCGACTGTTCGTTTCCCATATCTATCGTTTTCATGGCGTCCCGCAACGCATCATCTCCGATAGAGGAACCCAATTTACTTCCCATTTTTGGAAGGAGTTTTTGAGACTGATTGGCTCCGCCCAAAGCTTAAGCTCCGCCTACCACCCTCAGACGAATGGATCTTGTGAAAGGGTCAATTCCGTTCTCGAACAGTACTTACGCTGCTTTATTAATTTTCAACAAGATGATTGGGCTGATCTTCTCATACATGCCGAAGTTGCGTATAATAACTCTGTTCACTCCAGTACGAATATGACCCCCTTTAAAATCATCTACAGACAGGACTTTGTACCCATACCCGAACTGCCTCACGACTCGCCGACGGTTCCCTCCTTGTCTGAATGGTCCTCTAGATTATCTTCTGTTTGGCCGGTTCTCCGGAAAACTTTAAACGATGCCCATGACTCGCACAAACTGTACGCTGATAAGAAACGAGCAGTCCCTCCCTCCTACAAAGTTGGTGATCAGGTTTATGTATCTACCAAAAATTTGGATAGCCCCCAAAAATGCAAGAAGCTGGGTCCCAAATTTGTTGGACCTTTCACGATCACCAAAATTATCAGCTCTGTGTCGGTCCGTTTGGATCTCCCCAAGACCTATCGGCGACTATACCCTGTATTCCATGTTCACTTACTGAAACCTGCTCGTACCTCCCATCTCCGCAAAAGATTGCCTGATACTCCTACACCTACCTTGGTGGATGGTCATCATCATTATGAGTTGCGAGACATTTTGGACTCCAGAATCCGCAGAAATAAAACTCAGTTCCTGGTCATGTGGAAAGATTTTCCCCCTTCTCACAACGAATGGGTGGATAAAGAGCATCTCAAAGCTCCTAAACTGGTACGCCAGTTTTATGCCAAGTATCCACACAAACCTTGACTCTTTTTCTTTCTCCTCTCTGTTGTTTTGTCTCTCCCTTCTTGTCTTTCAGGTGTAGCCTCTCGTATGCCTATTGCTGCCCTGGATTTCCCGCTGTTCCTGGAGGAGGTCCGGATGTCAGTCTCGCTAGTTCCTGCTTCGCTGCCATGGAAACGGGGAGGGTGGGGGGTTTGGGATGAGTGTGTTCTGCTGGTGGACAATGTTGTTGTTTCGTGTTATCTCCTGTTTAACGGACCTGCATTCCAGGATGGTGAAGACCTGCCCACCTGATGTTGGAGATGGCTGCATATTGGACAATGCACAGGGGGGGTTTGGGGATTGGGATGGGCTTAAACTTAATACTTTCTGTTCGCGCCTAAACTATTCATTCTCAGCTTTACTTGGTCTGTACGCTATCGTAACTTAGTAAAAGGAGCCTTAACATTTCAAAATAATGTCTAAGTGTGGTCTTTCCTGAGTCAACGAAGAAACAGGCCTGACACTTAGACTTATATACCACTTTACAGTGCTTTAGAGCCTAAGCGGTTTATAGAGTCGGCATATTGTCCCCAACAATCTGGGTACATTTTAGACCCAGTTTAATTTCTTTTTTACTGATTTTACTGATCTCAGAAGGATGGAAGGCTGAATCAACACTGGGCCTGGTGAGATTCGAACTACCAAATTTCAGGCAGACGGCGGTCAGCAGAAGTAGCCTGTAGTACCGTATTCTAACTACTGCACCACCTTGGCTCTTATTATCTCCATACTTGTGCCATACTGTTTTGCTTCCTACTAATCCATGAAAATTTATTAATCAATTGATTTATATTTATATACTCAATTTACGTAGGAATGCAGTGGCTCAGTGGCTAAGACGTTAAGCTTGTCAATCAGAAAGGTCAGCAGTTCAGCAGTTCAAATCCCTAGCACCGTGTAACAGAATGAGCTCCCATTACTTGTCCCAGCTTCTCCCAACCTAGCAGTTCGAAAGTATGTAAAAATGCAAGTAGAAAGAATAGGAACCACTTTTGGTGGGAAGGTAACAGTGTTCCGTGCGCTTTCAGCATTTAGCCATGCTGGCCACATGACCACGGAGACGTCTTCGGACAGCGTTGGCTCTTCGGCTTTGAAATGGAGATGAGCACTGCCCCCTAGAGTCAGGAATGACAAGCACATATGTGCGAGGGGAACCTTTACCTTACTCAATTTACATAACCACTTGCTCAGCCTGCAGCTTCTAGTCCATAATAATCTGAAGATCAATAGTTTGGTCTATTGAGAGAAACTCTTGCACTAAAAACATTTCTGATAATTCTGCCTGTAACATTTACAATACAATACAATACAATACAATACAATACAATACAATACAATACAATACAATACAATAGCAGAGTTGGAAGGGACCTTGTAGGTCTTCTAGTCCAACCCCCTGCGTGGGCAGGAACCTTATACCATTTCAGACAAATGGCTATCTAACATCTTCTTAAAGACTTCCAGGGTTGGGGCATTCACAACTTCTGGAGGCAAGCTGTTCCAGAGGTTAATTGTTCTAACTGTCAGGAAATTTCTCCTTAGTTCTAAGTTGCTTCTCTCCTTGATTAGTTTCCACCCATTGCTTCTTGTCCTGCCCCCAGGTGCCTTGGAGAATAGTTTGACTCTCTCTTCTTTGTGGCACCCTCTGAGATATTGGATCACTGCTAATCATGTCTCCCCTGGTCCTTCTCTTCATCAAACTAGACATACCCAGCTCCTGCAACCCTTCTTCATGTTTTAGTCTCCAGTCCCCTAATCATCTTGGTTGGTCTTCTCTGCACTCTTTCCAGAGTCTCCACGTCTTTTCTACATCGTGGCGACCAAAACTGTATGCAGTATTCCAAGTGTGGCCTTACCAAGGCACTATACAGTGGCATTAACACTTCACGTGATCTAGATTCTATCCCTCTGTTGATGCAGCCTATATTTCTATATTTACAGTCTCTAAATTTTGTGCAATGCTGGCTGTTTTCTCAATTTCCTGAAATGGGCATAAACCTGTAGGTTTCTTGGGTTGGGGACACAGAAACAGGCTGCATTCCAATAATTAGTATCCAAAAAGACCTTCACATGGCAAGTGAAAATCAACAACAGAAATGGACTTTTAGTCACTGGTAATATTGAGAGACAATACAAGAACAGATTGTTACAACTGTGCTAAATGTATTTTGTCAAGATGATGCTTGCAGGAGGTTGACGTTTGCTGTTAATTTTACAACATAGCCCATGATTAGCTGGGAGGCAAGATTTTATATATGAGTAATCCTCCATTTATGACCATAACTGAGGCCAGCATTTCCATTATTAAGCAAAGAGTTTGTTAAGCGAATTGTGCCTAATTTCATGAGACGTTTTACCAAGGTTGTTAAGCGACTCATTGCAGTATTAAGTGAATCACACACTTGTTAAGAGAATCCAGCTTCCCCCATTGACCGCTTGTTAGAATCCAGTTGGGAAAGTTTTAAAGGGTGACCACTTGACCTCTGGACATGGCAACCATTGTAAACACATGTGTCTGAATTTTGATCATGTGACCATGGGGATACACCTGGGGTGGGCTGCTGGGAGTTTACACGGGTTCAGGGAACCCTCTAGCTAGGATTCTGCCCAGTTTGGCGACCCCTAAATGCCATCCCTGGCTGGCCACGCCAACCCCACACCACACCCACCCCTCCCTGCCCTTCCCCTCCCAAGAGTCTCCAGGTGGCCCTTCATCATGCAAAGTAAGTGCAGGGCCCACGCAAAGGCTCGGGGAGGGTGGGAAATGGGCTTACGGGAGGCTCTGGACATCTGGAAACAAGCCTGTTTCCAACCTCCAGAGGGCCTCTGGAACCCTCGGGAAGCAGTTTTCACCCTCCTGGAGGCTCAGGGAAAACCTTGGGAGCCTGGGGAGAGTGAAAAACTCCCCCCTCCCATGGTGCAGGAGGCTGACCAGGCCACACCCACCATGGCCATGCCCACCCATCAACAGGGAAGAAACAATACAATACAATACAATACAATACAATAGCAGAGTTGGAAGGGACCTTGTAGGTCTTCTAGTCCAACCCCCTGCATGGGCAGGAATCTTATACCATTTCAGACAAATGGCTGTCTAACATCTTTTTAAAGACTTCCAGGGTTGGGGCATTCACAACTGCTGGAGGCAAGCTGTTCCAGAGGTTAATTGTTCTTACTGTTAGGAAATTTCTCCTTAGTTCTAAGTTGCTTCTCTCCTTGGTTAGTTTCCACCCATTGCTCCTTGTCCTGCCCCCAGGTGTCTTGGAGAAAAGTTTGACTCCCTCTTCTTTGTGGCACCCTCTGAGATATCGGAACACTGCTATCATGTCTCCCCTGGTCCTTCTCTTCATCAAACTAGACATACCCAGTTCCTGCAGCCGTTCTTCATATGTCTTAGTCTCCAGTCCTCTAATCATCTTGGTTGCTCTTCTTTGCACTCTTTCCAGAGTCTCCACGTCTTTTCTACATCGTGGCGACCAAAACTGTATGCAGTATTCCAAGTGTGGCCTTACCAAGGCACTATACAGTGGCATTAACACTTCACGCGATCTAGATTCTATCCCTCTGTTGATGCAGCCTAGAACTGTGTTGGCTTTTTTGGCAGCTGCTGCACACTGCTGGCTCATATTTAAATGGTTGTCCACTAGGATTCCGAGATCCCTCTCACAGTTGCTACTATTGAGCAAGGTACCACCTATACTGTACTTGTGCATTTGGTTTTTCTTGCCTATATGTAGGACCTTACTTTTTTCACAATTGAATTTCATTTTATTAGACAGTGCCCAATGTTCAAGTTTGTCTAGATCCTTCTGTATCTTAAGCCTATCTTCTGGAGTGTTGGCTATTCCTGCCAGCTTGGTGTCGTCTGCGAATTTGATGAGTTCCCCATTTATCCCCTCATCCAAATCGTTGATGAAGATGTTAAAGAGTACTGGGCCTAAAACAGAGCCTTGGGGGACTCCACTGCATACTTCCTTCCATGTAGATGCAGTTCCATTGAGGACTACACGTTGAGTGCGGTTGGTCAGCCAGTTACGAATCCATTTGGTGGTGGTGCTGTCTAACCCACAATTTTCTACTTTATCTAATAGTAGGTTATGGTCTACTTTATCAAATGCCTTACTATCAAAAACATTATCAAATGTTGCTGCAATTTTTGAAGCCCACGCCTGGATGCCCAATGTTCTCTGCACAGGACATGATGACAATGATGATGATGCTCTCTTGATTGTAAAGGCAAAGACCAGTTATGAGCCACATTTCCCGTGCTGCTGGGAATGGTCACTGGATTTACAAATGATTGTAAGATGAGGACTATTGTACCATGTTACATTCCTCTTCCCGTTCCCCAGTTTATAGCTACACCTCTGGGGTCCTGTTAACAGAGCAGCGGCGGCTTAAACCTAAAATCCAGCTGTGTTCCGTACATGTAGAATTTGTCTTTCTCTCCTCTCTTTTGAGAGTTGGGCCTTCTTCTCTGTGAAAAAGAGCTGCAGCAGGAATTTGTTGGAGATTCATCCTGCCTTAGCCTTGTGGGCAGACACCACCAAGACTCAGAGGACTTAGAATAAACCCACGTAGAACTCGGAGATAACTTGCCCTATTGAGCTAGCTATTAATCAAAGAAGTTCGCATTTTCCTTCCAGCTCTGTAAAGCAAAAATCGGCAGGGATTAGGGCGGCGGAATTGTCCTTGGTGTGTTGGCTACAATTTGAGCATCCGACACTTCTTGGCATCTCCAGAGGGCAGGTGGTTAGAGCCTCTGCCGTTCCAGGAAAGGGTATGTGAAGCATAAATCATGGCTAAAAGCGACTGCCTTCTTCCCATCAACTATCCACATGTTTTCCCTCCTGTTTCCCCTGCCATCAATTTCTGTGGAAGCCCCAAGGTCTGTACTAATTCGTTCCACATATGTTGTGTCACCTTCTCCAATCTGCTGGGTGTGAATGACTCGGGAGAAGATGGAGAGGAACTGGGGCACTGTTTTAGAAAGTATTTTGACACAGAGGGAGTGCAGGGAAGAAAAATTCTAATTTCCTGGACGCTTAAGAGTTTTTCTTCTTACTCAAGGAGTAAGGACTACAATTTAACGATATGGCACCCAAGGCCTGCATTTCAGTCCCTGCCATTGACATGAAGAGCTTCAATTAAAAAAACCCCAGAAGATTAATGCCAAAATGTGTTGAATTTCAAGCAACCAAATACCATACATTTGAACTGTTGAGAAGCTGTTGTAAGACACTCAGGATTCTGCCTTAGTATCTCTATCCCACACAAAAATACAGCAGATAGTCCTTGACTAACAATCACAATTGGCATCAGAATTTCCATTGCTAAACAAGGAGGTTGTTTACACCCATTTAATGTCCTTTTTTATCAGGTTGGTGAATCCTGCTTCCCTTCTTGACCTTACTTGTCAAAATCCAGCTGAGAAGATTTGTTCTGACCCAGGCTTCCTTAGAAAGCAAGACACAAAGTTTTGGTCCCGGCAAAACCTCTTTTATTTACATGACTGTGAATTCCTTTCATTCACAGTCAGCAAGGCTTAGCAAAAGGTCTTTCAAAGGAATGTTTATCCACATGCACCTTATCTCATTTGGAGCACTGCCAGATAACAAGTGTCCAAACACAGGGCAAAGAAAAACTTGTCACAGGGACTCTTATAGTCACAAACAGAACTTTCCACTCTTGACCCGACCGACTGACCAAATTGTTTCCTGCAAAAACCCACTCCCTGTTCACTTCTCTTTTGTTTCCTATGGGAGGGGCCAATCATCTCCAATGTGTGATTTTACTCTTAAGTCGGCCCTGCTTTCTTAGTTGTTCTTGTCAAATAAATAGAATAATCTTTATTGTCATTGTACTTAAATACAACAAAATTGTCTTCTGGCAGCTCTGCGCATGCGCACACTGGGAGCAGATTCCAACTGTTCTTCTGCCTCACTGCTGTTTAACTTCCTCTCTGCCTCCGACACAGAGCCCTCGTCTGAGCTTTCCTCAACCCCCAGAACCGGCTCATGTTCCTCCCCAACCTCCTCACTGTCTGACTCTGCTGCCAGCTCCACTGGCTGCCTGTGGGCCACAACAAGGTTGAAAATAGCAATCGCATGATCCCCTGAGATGCTGCAACCATCATAAATACATGCCATTTGCTCTCGTGACCATGGGGATGCTGTGATGGTTGTAACTTCAAGGACCGTTTTTTTTTTTTTTTAAACATTACAACAAAAACTAAATATACCATACTATACAATACAATGTTTCACCCTGTGCTATACATGGGAAAGGAAGACTTGGTCCTTCGGATACATCTTCACAATCTCCAAAATCCACGTTCTCTGGGTACAGGTGTTGAAGCATCCAAATTTCCAAACGCGTACTCCACAAATGGCTCCCAAGTTTTCCAAAAAGTGTCCCTTTTGTAAACACCCTTTCTAAATTTAATGTCACATGTCATTTTGTCATTTAAAGCTAATTTCCACATTTCACAGTACCACTCTTCTATTCTAAAATTCACCTCTAATTTCCAATATCTAGCTATTATAATTCTTCCCGTTATAATCATAATTCTAACCAATTCTTTCTCATAATTTGTTAGTTCTGATTCCTTAATTAACAACAATAATATAGTTTCTGGTCTCAATATTATTTTTTTCTTCATCATTTCAGATATCGTTTTTTCCAGTTGTCGCCAAAACTTTTTAACCTTTCCACATTTATACCACATATGTTCATAAGTCCCCAGTTCCATGTTACATCTCCAACATTTATTACTAATTTTTTTGTCCATCAACGATAACCTTAATGGAGTCAAATACCATTTCCAGACAACCTTAAAATTATGTTCTTTGATCCTTGTTGATAAAATCCTCATAATTCGACTCTTCCAATTTACATTCCAGTCCATATCTGATATTTTAACATTAAGTTCTTCCTCCCAATTCATCCTCATCGTCATTTGTGGTTTCCCATCAAAATTTATAATCTTATATATCTTACTAACGAGTCCCTTTAACCCAATTTCGTCTTTGATAATTTGAGATACTAGGTTTTCAAATTCAGTTTTGTTTCTACTTATCTTACAATTCCCCCTTACCTTCATAGTCCATTTTTCTATCTGTATTTTTTCAAACCAGTTTAACCCCAGTTTTTCAATTATTCCATTTTTCCTCCTTTCATTTTCTAAAGCTTTTAATCAGTCTATTATAATTTCTATGTTTTCATCTTCAATTACTTTATCGCGGCTTATATTAGTTTTAATCGGCCAATTTCCAATTGTCTTCCCCAGAAAGGTTATATCTGGAATTAGAGTTTTAACAAATTTATCCCAAATTTTGCTCAGTCCTTTTAACCAATAACTGTTAATTACCTTTTTTGATTTTGCTTTGTCTAAGAACCATGTAGGGCCAAATCTCTTAATATCTTTTAACTCTAAATCTCCCCAGTGACCATCTCCGCCTTTGAATATTTTTACCACAGTTCGAATACCATAGGCCCAATAATAATTAAGTAGATTGGGAATTCCCAGTCCGCCTTCCTTTTGATTTTGATACCACATTTTCTTCAATAATCTAGGTCTTTTCCCACCATTGCAAAATTTATCCAATTTCTTCTGATATCCTTCCATATCTTTCTCTGTCAAATTTAATGGTAACATCTCAAATAAAAAATTAAACTTTGGTAACAACATCATCTTGCACATTGCAATTCTACCAAACCAAGACAGCTTTATCTTTTTATATTTATCTATCTTCTTCTCCACTTCATTCATCATCACATCATAATTAAGTTTTTTCAATTCCCTAACTTTAAGTGAAAGTGTTATTCCCAGATATTTCAATGTATTTTTAATTCTTATCCCAAATTGTTCCTGCATTTTCTCCCACTCCTTACCATTTTTATCCATTAATAATTCAGATTTTGACCAATTTACTTTTAAACCTGTTATTTCCTCAAATTCTTTCAAATGTTTATTTATCTTTTTCAAGTCTTTCTCTATATCTTTCAAAATGATCAAGGTGTCATCCGCATACAAATTTATCTTATATCCCTTATACCCTTCCAATTCTTCATCTTTTTCTATCATTTTAGTCAGTACTTCCATAACCAATATAAATAATATTGGAGACAAAGGACATCCTTGTCTCGTACCTGCTTCCAATTTAATCTCTTCCGTCATTATTCCATTCACTTTTACTCTTGCACTACTTTTTTGATATAATTTTGAAATAACATGTATGAATCTGTTACCAAAACCTAATACCTCAATAATTGCTTTAATAGTTTCCCATTGTACAGAATCAAAGGCCTTGAAAATATCTAGTGATACTATACCTATCTTATCATCATTATGTTCAGCTACATCTATAATATTTAACACTCTTCTAATAATGTCACTCATATATCTACCTTTCACAAAACCTGCTTGATTATAGCTTATATGTTTATCTATAAATCCACTTAATCTATTGCTTATAATAGCAGTAAATATCTTTGCATCCTGATTGATTAAAGAGATGGGTCGATAGGACTCAATCCTCTCCAAGTCTTTATCTGGTTTAGGAATTATGGATATTACCGTTCTATTCCATGACATCGGAACTTCTCCACCATGTAAAATTCCATTAAACAATTTTTGCAATTTTGGTATTATTATTTCCTTAAAGTCTTTATAAAACTCAGCAGGCAATCCATCTTCTCCTGGGGCCTTCCCTAATTTTATCCCTTGTATTATTTCATTTATCTCATCTTGTGTTATATCTTCTTCCATCAAATCCTTATATATTTGATCAATTTTCACAACATATTTTTCAAGATAACTTTTCAATTTTTCCAAATCTATTGATTTTTTTGAGTATAATTTTTGAAAAAAGGACCTGACCACTTCACATTTCTCTGCTTTCTTATAACATCTTATACCTTTATCATCTATCAAAGGGCCAATTTCTCTCTTCTCACTTTTATTTTTCGCCATCCTTGCTAATAACTTGGAATTTTTATTACTATATTCAAAAAATTCCCTGTTTAAATATCTTATATTTTTTTAACCAATTCTATATCCTCTTCTATCAATCTATTTTTTAATAAATTTAACTCCTTCAAACATTCTTTGTCCTTTGTAAGTAAAAATTGATTCTCCAATACCTTTATCTGCCTTATATCCCGTTCAATTCTACACCTATAATTTCTATATTTCCTGCTTGATAACTTAATACTTTCTCCTCTAAACACTGCTTTCATCGCATCCCAAACAATTTCAAATTTAACCTCTCCATTATCATTTAATCTCCAACTTTCTTCCCATTTTTTAAGTATCCATTTTTTATCCTCCTCATTTTTATATAATTTTTCATCATATCTCCAACCTCTTCCTTTTTTTCCAAAATTAAAATCTATTTCCATCGTAACTTCTGCATGATCAGACTCCTTGAAAATTTCCACATCTATTTTATCTATATTACTGAGCAAATCTTTAGAAACAAAAATATAATCAATTCTTGAATATGTATTATATATCTTAGAGCAAAAAGTGTACACTCTTTCAGTACCTTTCAACTCCCTCCAAACATCTTCCACGCTATTTTGAACCATCCATTCATTTAAAATCTCCCCTTTATTAGTTTCTCTATAACGGTTGGGATTAGTACTATCTATCTTGTCTCTGATTAAATTAAAATCCCCAGCCACAATCACTTTCCCTACACTTTCAATTTCCAAAATTTTAGTTATTTTCTCAAGGAAGTCTTTTTGTTTTCCATTCGGTAAGTATAAATTAACAAGTGTCACTTTTTGCTCATTGATATTTCCCACAATTATTAAATATCTTCCATCATCGTCCGCAATTACTTTTTCTTTTTCAAAATATACTCTGTCTGATATCAGTGTTGCGACTCCTCTGGCTTTGGAAGTTCCAAAGGATTTTTCATAGATTTGCATACCCTTTATATAAATTCTATTTAAATCTTCAGATTTTTGATGAGTTTCTTGCAGAAATAATATATCTGGCAAATCCCTCTTAATTTTAAGCTCCAATCTCCTCCGTTTAATCTGATTCCCTGTTCCCTTCACATTCCATGTCATTATTTTTATCAAACGCATTTAAACTGTAGCTTTTTTAATCCTAACCCCTCCTCTTCCTTTCCGTGCCCAAATCCCAACACCAAATAAGGAAAACAGCAAAAAAAAAACCATACAAAACACAACAAATAACAATCAATCTTCATCCCCCACATCCTCAGTCGGTTGTAAGTCACTTTTTTCAGTGCCAATAGTTGCTAAACAAATGGTTGTAAGCCGAGGACTATATGTAAAACAAAATCTTTCTGGAAGGGGTGTTTCCAATGGGAGCGTTATATGTCAAAAAAATCACGATGACAGCCACAATCATGTGATCAAAGCCCAATCCTTTTTTGCATATGTTGCACTGATATCATAGTCCAGTAATGCTAACATTGCAGTGAATTATTGGTTGATTATGTGCCATCCAGTTGATGCTGGGACTTTAGTGACTGCATAGATGAGGGATGTAGTAGTACAGCCTAGTAGTACAGCCTTTATTATCATTGTACCAACAAAATTGGTTTTAGCCTCACTGGTGCAATCCATGACAAAACATATAAACAACATAAATAGTACAAAGAATAATCCCTATGCAAGCAATGGGGCAGGGGGGCGAAAGAAAAGAAAAACTACATGTGTGTAGAGTGATTGTGGTTGTGGTTAAGAGTCTGACAGCCCAAGGATAGAAACTATTTTGAAACCTATTTGTTCGGCCGGCTATGCTTCAATGTCTTCTGCCCAGTGATAGAAGTGCGAAGAGATCCTGACCAAGGCGTGAATCATCTCTGAGTATCTTCCTTACTCTGCTAAAGCAGCGAGATCTGGCAATGCCATCCAGTGGTGTTAGAGGGCAACCAATGGTTTCTTGTACTCAATTGATCATTCTCTGTAATGCCTCCCTGTCTGCAGCAGTTAAACCAGTGTACCATACTGTAATGCAGTCATCCTCTGTTGAGTTTTTCTTAGGCCTCTAAGGAAATGAAGATGCTGGTAGTCTTGCCAATCACCAGGGATGCGTTGTTTTTCCAGGTGTTGTTGTTGTTAGTTGCGAAGTTGTGTGTGACCTATTGTGAGCCCGTGAACAATGTTTCTCCAGGCCTTCCTGTCCTCTACCATTCTCTAGAGTCTATTTAAGCTCAGGCCTATTGCTTCAGTGACTCCATCCAGCCACATCCTCTGTCATCCCCTTCTTCTTTCTCAATCTTCTCAATCTTTCCCAGCATGAGGCTCTTCTCCAGTGAGTCCTTCCTTTTCATTAGGTGGCCAAAGTATTTAAGTTTCATCTTCAGGGTCTGGCCTTCTAAAGAGCAGTCAGGGTTGATCCCCTCTAGAACTGACTGGTTTGATTGTCTTGCAGTCCAAGGGACTCGCAGGAGTCTTCTCCAGCAGCATAGATCAAAGGCCTCAATTTTTGGCACTCAGCCTTTCTTATGGTCCAACTTTTCCACCCCAGGTGAGATCTTGACTAATAAGCACTCACAAGAATTTAAAAGAGGAAACCCTCTCCATGTAGCCCCCCCTTGATATACAGTGGGGTAGGTTCCTCTCTGTGTTTCCAGAAATCTAGTTTTGTTCAGCCGTGGCCACATTAACATATGTGGACTTCAACTCCCAGAATTCCCTAGTTGGCTAAGTGGCTCAGATTGCAGACTCCTGGTATAGCTCCATTTTCTCCCTGATGATTTGTCCCTTGTCTGGTCCTTCAGGCCTTACAAAGGTATACTCATTGCCTTTTGTAATTGAGTCCATCTACTTTACTGCCTTTTGTCCTCTTCTTCTCTTTCCTTCTATCTTTCCCAGCCTTAAAGCCTAATCTAGAGAATTAAGTCTTCACATTAAGTATCTGAAATAGGATAATTGGCGTTTGATCATTTATGCCTTGATTGAGAACTTGGTTGATTTGTTTAATGATTCATTGATTTGTTTGTTTGGCTGTTTATGCTATTCTCAGGAATCTCCTCCAACACCACATTTAAAACACGTCAATGCTATTTCTACCTTCTTCTTCAAGATAGAAATACTTCAAGATACTACAGAGTATCATGGGTATAGGTGGGTTGCTCCCGGTTCGGCCCGGATCAGGCAAACCGGTAGTGGCAGTGGCGGGAGGCTCTGCCCTCCCGCTCGGATACTTCTGTGCATGTGCGGAGGTGTTTCGTTCAAACGCGTGTGTGAGAATAAGCGAACCGGGATTTGCAATCCACCAGTGGTGGATTTCGGCTCCTATTGCAACCGGTATGCTGCAACGGCAGCCAGGCGTGCACCACAGCTATGCACACATGCCCACCTACCACCTGTGATGCTCCAGCTGCTCGGTGGACTGTTACACAGGCGCTGTACGCTGCACATGAGGACGCAGATGGCCCGTTTCCTTCAAATACGGGTAAGGAATGAGGGCGGGAGCCCCACCGCTGCCTGCCCGTCCCGCCATGGGAATAAGCACATGGTGACTGGGGGCTGGGGCGAGGCGGCCTCTGCGGTGGGACGGGCGGGTGGCGGTGGGGCTCCTGGCCAGCTGCTCTCAGCGCATCACGGTGGTGGCAGCGGTGGTGCAAAGTTCAAGGCCGCGTGGGCTCCGGCTGCAGCTCCACTGCACACAGCTCTCCTCCTCTGCCTGCTGCATGCCTGGCTGCTCACTTGCTCGCTTCTCCCTTGCCAGCCCTCCCCTTCCGCCTGTCCGCCAGCCCGCTCCGGCCGCCACTTCCTGCCCGTGCCCCGCACTGCTGCCCTGGCCGCAGACCGCATCTGAGCACGTGTAGAGCGCCCGCCACCCGCTTGCCGCCCGCCGCCGCCCGAGGCAAAAATTGGGACTTTTTAAAAATGCCATGGGATACGGGACAACTTGTTCAAAAGCGGGACTGTCCTGCCAAAAACGGGACATCTGGTCACCTTACGGTACGCGCATAGTGGGGCGTACTTCCTGCAACCCACCTCTGATCATGGGCTATGTATTGTACTGCAGTATACTGTCTATACTGTGTCATCTTTATGGGTATATGTGTTTAATTACAGTGTCTACAAAATTCTTGGAATGAAAGACACATTTTACTAAATATTAAGGGCCATTTATCTTTTTTATGAATTGAAAATCCTCTTTGTATTTGGATTCTCTCTTTTGCTTTAATGTTTCCATGCTACCAATCCATCTCACTTCCTCCCTGGAGCAAAAACAAAGGCTTAGTGGTTTGAGGATTAGAAGGTTACATTATTTTGTCATGTGTCTTTACTTAAGCAAACTGCAAGCAGCAGGGATTCCTGCTGGACAAAGGGCCATCTCGGTTTCTCCATCTCACTCAGGCTGTTGGCTCTCGTGACATCCATTCCATGATGTCAGATTTTCTTTATTTTTTATTTTAAAAAAAAAATCGTCTCTGTGTTAATGCCTTTCGCTGAAGAATATGCGGCTGTTGGCTTCCCGCAGCCTGTCTCCATTTCATCTCCTTTTGCTGCTGCAACCGGTTAAACACAGGAGGGGCTTTGCATTGCCAGAAACAAGCCTCACCCTTGACAGAGGCACATCCTACCTTGATGAAAAGGAAGAATGGCACTTTTACAGCCATGGGATAGCCAACTTCTAACTTGGAAGAAATGGCCACAAGCGATTCTGCTTTTGCCTTCTGTCTGAGGTTCTTTCTTTCTTAGACACCATGCTAGCAAAAATATGCCCTCTGGCAAAAAATATGGTGCTATCAAAGCAAGCTGCAAGTGTCTGATCAGAGCCTCACATCTTATCTGCATTTGTATATCACCTTTATTATTTGTATAAATAACTCAAGGCGGCCAACATATCCAACACATTTTCCTCTTCCTATTTTCTCCACAATAACCCTTGTGAGGTAACAGAATAACTGAGTTGGAAGGGACCTTGGAGGTCTTCTAGTCCAACCCCCTGATCAAGAAGAAGATCCTATACTATTTTAGACAAATGGCTGACCAATCTCTTCTTAAAAGCCTCCAGTGATGGATCACCCACAACTTCTGAAGGCAACCGTTCCACTAGAAATTTCTCCTAGTCTTTTTGCTAGACTAGACATACCCAGTTCCTGCAACTGTTCTTCATATGTTTTAGCCTCCAATCTTGTAATCATCTTTGTTGCTTTTCCCTGCAATCTTTCCAGAGCCCCATTTTTATAACATGGTGATCAAAACTGGGTGCAGTATTCTAAGCGTGGTATTACTAAGGCTTTATAAAGCAGTATTAATACTTCACGTGATCTTGATTCTATCTCACCTAGGATTGCATTGGCTTTTTTGACTGCCACCGGACATTGCTGGCTGATACTTAAATGACTGTCCATTAGGACTCCAAGATCCTTCTCATAGTGTGTTGGGCTGAGAGAGAGTGACTGGCCCAAAATCTCCCAGCTGGCTTTCATGGCTAAAGTAAGACTTGAATTCATGGTCTACGGCTTTCTAGCTTGTCTTAATCACTACACCAAACTGGTTCTGCATGCAAAGAGGGATTTGTTTTGGGGTTGTTGTTGTTTTTTTTTTTTTTGCTGCTGTGGCCATATTCTTGATTCTTTTGACCTGTTGTTGAATTTCCCCTGTTTCCAAGGAGATTTAAAGGATTATAGTGCATCCCAAAAGCAGTTCATTGAAACAGTCCTTCATAATTATTTAAAAACACAGACACTTATCTAAAAGAATATTTTGCTTGGTACTCCTCTCCTACAATCATCATATTACAATATAAAAGAATTTCCAATATGTACATTTAAGTGCCTGGGGATGGAGCACGCATGAGACACACATTTTGATGTAGTGAAATAAATCTGATTTTCCATTGCAACAATACAAATATGAAGGAGGAGGGTGGGATTGCATCACAATCAATGTGGTATTTAGAATTTAGAATAACAGAATTGGAAGAGACCTTGAAGGTCTTCTAGTCCTGCTTAGGCAGGAAATCCTACATCACTCCAGACAAATGAATATCCAACATCTTCTTAAAAGCGTCCAGGGTGGGAGCATTTGGAGCACTTCTGGAGGGAAGTTGTTTCATTGATTAATTGTTCTGTCAGGAAACTTCTCCTCAGTTCTAAGTTGCTTCTCTCCTTGATTAGTTTCCACCCGTTTCTTGTCCTGCCCTCTGGTGCTTTGGAGAATAGCTTGACTCCCTCTTCTTTGTGGCAACCCCTGGGATACTAGAACACTGCTATCATGTCTCCCCTAGTCCTTCTTTTTGTTAAACTAGACATACCCAGTTCCTGCAACCGTTCTTCATATGTTTTAGCCTCTGGCCCCTAATTATCTTTGCTGCTCTTCTCTGCACTCTTGCTAGAGTCTCCACATCTTTTCTACATTGTGGCGATCAAAACTGGATGCAGTGTTCCAAGTGTGGCCTTACCAAGGCATTATTAAGTGGTATTGATGCGGGGGGAGGGGGGGGGAGAAAAACCATGGTGTGCACTTACATTTAGTTTTAACCAATACATGAGCTGAAATACTACTGAAATTTACTCCGAATTTTGTCAAGTAGTTTTCTAATTATCAAATTTTCTAAAAATGTATATATCTAGTGAAAAATTTTTAAACAAATATGTGGGTTACAAAAACAATGCACAAACACACTATTATAAGGGACAATTATAAAGACCATGAAAAAATATCAAAATCTGTACATTCATATTATATCCATTGTTTGTGCAGATTTTAAAAAGACTCTTAGATTAATGTGAGTTTGAATGTGCTGAATTTAAAATTCAAAAAAACGAGGAACGGAGACCAACTGAAATTTTAAGAATCATCCATTCCACCCATTAGCAGGAATAATTATTTTAATCAACAGAGAGTCATGTTTGGCTGGAAGAGGCTGCTAAAAAGAGTCATTCAAGATGCTGATGTTTAATAAATTGGTATTCTTTAATGCATCATAAACCTCTTTATTCTGCCTGCAAAAACAGGGGTAAATCAATCAGCAACCTTTAAGAACTTGTTCTCAGTATTTCTCATCTTCAAACAGCACCAAAAATAACGCAAACTGTGATAATGTCACAACATTTTCCATAAACATGAGTGACATGTTTTGGAACCATATGTAATTTTAGCAGATTTCCTTAAATTACAAAAGTAATATTCCTTGCTCATTCCAATTCCTGTGTCTTATGACATAAAAAAAAACTTTGGTTTATATTACATTCTGATCTTGCTTCAGTTCTTGCTATAAACCAATTAACTGTTTATTCAACAGGGTTCTAGGTTCTAATTCAAAATATGCCTCATATATATGTATAAATAAATAAAGTAAGAAAAAATATATTCCACTATGTATTGCGAGACTCCGAATAATTCTGAACCATTGATAATAACATTCTGAGGCAATTTTAAGGTTTCTAGCTATCTTTAATCAGATAACAGAGCTATCCAAGACTATTACTGAGTTAAAAAAAAAAAAAGACAGCGTCTGTCAGGTCTAATAGAGAGAAAGATAAGCAAGAGAGGATAGAGGGGTGTTAAGAATGATACTTGCAAAATTAGGAATCAAAATGCATGAATGCGTACTCACTCATACGCATAGGCATACCTTCCTCTTAGAAAATACAGCAATAAAAAGTTTGTAAATCTGCTCCAGGCATCTGGTGCATGTCTGAGAGATGTCACTGATACCCCCAAATCTACTGTGATTTTGCACCGCTTGGGAATTCAGTTCCTCTCTGGGTTAAAAAAAAAAAGTTATTTGGCAGAAACAGGGGACCCAAGAAGGGGATTTGGTTTTAGACTCATAAAATCAGCCCCTGATCTGTATCGATTTCCATGTCTACGTTTTACGAAATTTAAAAATCGGGGAAGAGGGAATATGTGACTTAAACATCACATATAATTCAATCGTAGAACTGGAATGATATATGGCATGTAGTGAGAAATAAGTGCCTGGGAATAAGCACGATTTCTCGATAAACATGCGGAATGTCAGACTGCATTTTTTTTAAAAACTCAAGGGGAAACATTTTTATTTCATTTTTTCAAAATACTGGGAAGTATGGCTTCTGGCAAATCTTCAGAGAAGCAATTATATGGTCTTCTGAATAATTCCTAGTTGCTATTTAGCACCGGCAAAGGTGACATAAGTCCCCCGATTTCTAGGGTATCTGAAACGTTCATGTATTTTCTCTACACGTTAATTTAGTGCAGAAATTTCACCTGAACAAAGATATCTCTGTATATCATTAGGTTTTATTGATTATAAACAAACTCTTCTATTTGCATAAACTTTCAGAAAATAGTAGATCAGAAGGGAGAGCGTGCTTGACTCATTTTGGCATGATATATGTTTTAACTATTATCATCTTAGAACACGGAGTGTTCCTTTGTTAGAGAGGATACATAACATCTGCAATGTTTTTTAAAGTTCCCCCAAAGATTTTATTCCCTAAAAAATATCCGAGATTTTTTCTTCTTTTTCTCCTCAATCCTTGTGTAGACAAGGCTGCCTTGTAGAATGTATAGAATATATATTTTAATACATTTTTACTCCTTAATTTTCATCAGCCATTTCCCCTGCATACTGTTCTGGACCATCACTAATTTTTGAGATTGGGACAGGGGCGGGGGGGGGGGGACGGGACTTTGAGGATGGAGGTGTAGGATTTTACGAAGGATTCAAAATGATAGATGGTTTGGCACTGAAATGATTCTCACTGCTATTTGCAATGGTCCACAAAGAACAACAAAAAGACATTCATAAAGATGAGCATGTGACTTGAAATACTGAATACTTGAAATACAAATGCAGGGAAATTGTCATCCCCACTCCTCAGTTTGTCTCTGTACAATCCCTGATATTTACAACCAAGTAAAATGGAGGCAAACAAATTGCTGATGAAGGGAAAGGCATATTTTTAATCAAGCAAGATTGTAGCCCTAAACATATATTTTGATTTAACCCTTTCTCCTTTTTTTCTATTGCAAAATATTTACATCAGAATAGGTTAAGAATAGATGCATTGATATTTGCAACTGATAAAACAATACAACCTTAATAACTAGAAACAAAATTGAACGTTTAAAATTTTTTGCATGAGGCTACTTGCGTTGAAGATATATATATTTTTTGCTTTTCTTAGGCTAAAATCAATCCTTGACAAATTTCAAAGGCAGTTTTTAAAGAAAATATTTTCTTGTACCAAATTTCTGCTGAAGTTTGCTTTCAGCCTTCCCGAAACCATACCCTTGACAACTGCAAAAACAGAAAGTTTGACTTGAATGATCTTTGGTCCGAAGAAGTCTAGCTCATTCCTCACATTCTTTGAAAGATTAAATGAAATAAGCCTCTATTGGTATAATACAATGCAAGTGGTATTCCACTTTGCAACACCAATACATTAAACCCAGCAATGCTTCTAAGCACTTGCTACCTGTTTGCTACCTCTATACAATTTGCTTTTTTTGCTTTCTCCTGTGAACAACAATGGCTATTACAGCAAAAGAAGCAATAATTGTCACTGATCTGTGATTGCTGTAAATGCAACATTCCCATTTACCTAATCAAGTGTTTCCTGTTTAACCACCATCTCTTTCCTTCTCAATTATTTTCATTTTAACAGTGCAAATCCTTCACTAGAGGAAGCTTGTCTAACCACCAAGCCTTGGCTTCTGGCTCAGAAGAATAGAAAATTGGAGAAAACAATAATCAGGATAAAGAACTGCTCTGTTCAATGCCGTCATTTTTGTCTGCTTGTTATGATGCTGTTATTTATTAGATCCCATTGCCATGACAATATATACAGTAATAGGTCCAAATGATCATTGAAAGATCCTTTAGTTGAGATAGACATTAACATGATTTTGGAGGGTTTTCAACCTATTTTCAACCTGCCAGCTAAATTCACAAGTTCTGGATATTTCAACCTCTTCATTTTATAATACCCTCTAAATATTGCATGCTTACTGTTTTTCTGCATAATTTATTCCTATTAAGTCTTTCACCTGTGGGCAAATTTAAGAAACAGTTACAAGAGTTTGCCATTTTCTTATACATTCCTAATTGTATCAAAGCAACAGATATATTTTTTTTGTTGCATTAGAGCCTTTTGGATAGGGAGGCTGTGTTAATATTACAACAACAAATGAGAAGAATATTATGACAATTTAAAGACTATCACATATTTTGTGGACCCATTGAAGTAACAATCACTGTATGCTATAAAATGCAGTGTAGCTTACAAACTGCACACTGGCTATTTTCAAACGTGCCACAAAACAATGCACTAATGGGAGGCTGAGTTTTATTAGTAAGTGATTAATATTAGTACCATTTAACACTTTGATAATAATGAGCTGCAACAGTACATATTTTCTTCTTTTCTTTGTGGTGCTGAAAACTTCTGAAGATGCACAGCTGAGGTTTTGCTCCAAAGAGTCTCAGCCCAGCCAAAGAAAAATAAGCCTCATGATTTATAAGGAACTGTATAACTGATTACTATGTAGAAGTAAGACACGTTGCATGCAATAGATTTCCTATTTTCCACATAAGTGAGTACTACAGTTTGCATCTCTCCTATTCATCTCAAAAATATTCCCTGCATCTGATTTATGTCAAACATGTCCAAATTTCTTGAGAAGGCTACTTTGAAAATCTTCTAAATACAAATATCTATGTATATTGTGGTGTTTTTTTTTTTCACCCTTGCACATTCCAAAATTCAGTATGGCGAGCAAAATGTAAAATATAGTATACAAAATGTAATTTAAAAACCTTCCGAAGAAATGTACTTATTTTTTTAAAATCTTCTTTTTTTAAATTATGTCCAGTAGCAACTTTCTAATCTATCTTAAATATAGAGCAATGTATCTTTCAAGTTTTTAACTCCATGACAAATTATATAGACACTATTGAGCGTCTCAAAAGTTTTAGAAGGTTTTTTAAAACAGGATGTTAACAGAAAAATATGCACAACTAATTTATAGTATTTTTTGCTTATTCAATTCATATTCCTCCTTTCTGTTCAATTTTATGCTGCAAGCAGTGTTCAGATCCAACGGCTGTAGTTTAGATTGCTGATAAAAGAGGAAAACATTAAACTTTTCATTTTATTATGTCTAGAGAAAACCTAGGAAAAATTGCTGAAGTCAGCAACTTGAACTATACATTACCAGGATATAAAGTTCACAGAATTATATGACTCTTTACTGTGTAAAATAGAACTGGAAATAACAGCTTTATTGGAGATATATGGAAATAAGGATCTGGATAGCTGGGTGGGATGTCTGAAAATGCCAATTAATTTGGATATACTTTAAAAAACCAACAATAACATACTTAATTGATTGTAAGGTGTGTGTGTTAAGGACTCAATTTCTTGGCTGCATTAACAAGCATATTAACAGTTCTATTTGGATCCATATTTATTATTAGATTTTTATTGTTATAATTAATTCAAGATGACGAACATACATAATGCTCTTTCCTCTTCCTTTCCCCATAGCAACAACCCTGTGATGTGGATTGGGCTGAGGGGGAGAGAGAGAGAGAGTGACTGGCCCAAAGTCACTCAGCCACCCTTTATGCCTAAGGCAGAACTAGAATTCACTGTCTCCTGGTGATCGGCCCAAAGTAACCCAGCTGGCTTTCATGCCTAAGGCGGGACTAGGGAATTCAAACTCTCCTTTCTAGGCTAGCCACCTTCATCATTATATGTACCTTCATTCTCTACTGCTTGAATTATTTTAATAGTGTTTCATTGTTTGTATTATTTATGATGTACTCTACCCAGCGTCACTTGTTGGGATGCACAGCTATAGGGATCAAATAAATTAAACAAAAATAAAAATAATATGAATATGAATAACCAGAGTGGCCTCTCTGTAATTGGAACATGATTACGATCCAAGTGGGACCACTTACCATTCTTGTGAAGGGCTGGCATTTCTATGATAAAAGCAAAAAGCCAATAAATACTAAAAATGCCTCAGAACTTCCATATCCTGAGTATGAATGGGACATTAATGTGCACAAAGAGACCGTTTTTGCTGGATGTTATGAGTAGGTCATTAAAGGAGTCAAATCATGATTCCCCTGCTTCTGTTTTACAGAATTTCAGTGTGACCCTGTGGTTCAGATATAATTCATTTCCTCCTTATATCTCTGCTGGCTTCATACATCACTCTGAGCCACATTTTAATTATAGTTTGTTGTATAATTAACAACTGGGTGGACACTCGCATAGTGCTATTCCATAAACCATATTCTGAAACCTCAAGGACTGAATTTACACAACACAAAACCTAGATCAACCCACGTTGATGTTTGTACAAGTCACTTTCTTTTGGGGAATAATAGACCTTCAGTCCTATAACCAATTTCATTGTAATTTTTACAATGACAATAAAGATTATTATTATATGCCAGGGGTCTCCAACCTTTGCAACTTTAAGTCTGAAGGACTTCAGCTCCCAGACTTCTCCAGCCAGCTTTGCTGAAGTCCTTCAGACTTAAAGTTGCAAAGGTTGGGGACCCCTGCTATACGCTACATGCTTAACTTATCTGTAAATGCCAGGAAGATCCCTGGTATACAAATTGTTGCTCTCTGTGCTCTATTATTCTCTTCGGGGCAGCTTGAGTTAGTTATATCCTTACAGTTGTCATTCTTCAACAATTGTTCTAAACTTCTAGTTTACTCTTTGAACTGTGACAAAAGTCACATATCTACAATTTGAATCTTAAGAAGCCATGCAAAGAATTCCAAACTAGAGTTGCTGTTGTAATTATTATTATTTATATAATTTTATTTAAAACTTTCAAACAAAAAGATACAAGGGAACACAAATTAACAAAAAGTAGGTTAGGTTTTGATATATTGGCAACACATTTTGATTTTTGTCATTTTTGTTATTTTATTCAAAATAATAAATACTATCTGAACTTTAAAGACTGCGTTGAATTGGAAGTAAGTTACTTAGATCTCAATTTGTTATACTTATAAGGCATGAGAAAGATTCTGATGCATGTATTATACAGCAAAGGGAGGGCTGGCACAGAGTGAAGACAAAGAACTGAATTTTTAGCATTATATTTATTTATGAGGAATGGGGTGGAGAGTTGAAAGAACAAGGCTGTCATAAATAAGTCTGAGTTTTCATCTGTTGAAATACTGAAAGTTTTGAAAACAAAACTTTTGCTAATGAAAAGTCTTTAGGTTAGATCTAGAGCTTAATTACATTTCATTCCCACTGAATTCTGTGGGATTCAGACGGTAACCAAAGTGCCCATTGACTTTAATATGGCCTAAATATAATTGCTATACAATACATGTTAATTGTACATGTGTTCTAAGTTAAAGTATGAGTAGAATTGAATTCTTGGGATAGGAATCATATTTGGATTCAATGGGACGTTGTAATTTTGTGTAGGATTTTAATGTTAGGATCTGGATCCCAACTTTTATAATTAAAATATATTAACGTAAACGTCTTTGGAAGCAAGTATATGATTTTCAGTTTTTAGCTGATAATGCTTTCCAGACAAGAATTTTACTATATCATGCTTTGTTCATGTGATTTGATGGGATATCTTTTCTTTTTGTGATTTTCTGAGTATATCCTTCTTCTTTTTTTCTTATCACACTAGGGCCTGTCTATAAACACCCAGCATTTACAGTATTTCACTACAAATATCAAGAATGAAAACAAAGGCTAGCAGAGGTTTCCAAGTTTGGGATTTCAAAGAAACTTTTTTTTGCATCTCGATTTTTAAGTTCATCAGAGCTCTTACCATAAGAGTTTGTTAACTGCAACTCATTTTTAAGTACACCACAAAAAAGCTTTTCATTTATGCAAATATGTCAGTTTTAATTTATCCTCTATGAATTTTGTTTCTTCCATTCCTGTATAGATTTGGTGTTTTTTTTAACGGATCCAAAATATGGATATATGCATATGTGTCTAAATGTAACTTTAAAAAAAACCCAATTTATAATTTTTTTTGTAAACTATCTTTCTTATAACTGCACTTTACACGTTTAGAGAAGTCTGAATTTCAAGTAAGTTCGGCCCTGTGGTTTAAAAATATGAATGTCTATTTCATTCCAATTAGATACACAAGAAATGAATGTGCCTTCCAAATCTAGTGCACGTGTGCCTGTGTTAAAACATTCCTGGAGCTATAAATTACAGAGAAAAGGAAAACAAGCTTTTAAGTAAGTTTGCCTTTGATAATTAATCTACCCATAAAGGAACAATGAGCTCATCAATTGCATAAAGTACAGTTTTAAAACCAAGTATCATACAGATGGCTGGAAGAGACAATTTATTTGATGTTGCTGGTCAGTCTCTTTTAGTTTCAACTCTGATTGTGATTAAAATACCATAGAAAAGGATTTTTATTAAATCTGGGATTGTCTTGCAATGAATTAATAAATATTATAAAGTAAATAGCCATCTTGCATAGCACAAACACCAATGAAACTTATCTCTGTATCTTATATACTTTGAAACATTATTTCCTTATTGTTAAAATTTGCAAAGCAACTTACTGTAATTTTAGGTGCATCATCTATTAAAAAAAGGAATACTGGGCTGTTTATTGACAGCAATGAAGTTCTCAACCATTACATGAAGAGTTTTTTTGGTAATCAATTCTTGTTTTTATAAATTCTCTTCTAATGGAACATTTACACAGTTATACATAACCATTTTATTAAGTATTTGTTAGCTTAAAATAATACACCAAATAAGGATCTAATGCTTAAATACATTAATAGTTTTCATATGAGTTTTAAGAGCTTTTTACAATGTTTACCAATATCAACCAAGACTAACAGCTAAAATATTAGCAAAATAAGTTTGGGATCTAGGCAGAAAATATATTAGTTCTTAAATGTACATAATTGTGTTTGTTTCTAAGCTGTAGAAAAATATAGAAATCTGAAGATTTCTCAAATATACAGCAGGATGAGCCAACTACAGAGCTCATATTATTGTTTTGTTTCCAATTTTCAAACATATTAAATAGATCAAAGCTTTTTCCAAACAAAATAAACTTAATGTCATCTAACGTTGACATTTGCCACTAAGGATCTTCAAATTTTATTAAGGTGCTTCAATGCAATTTTTTAATGGAGCGGAAATTTTGGTTCCAGCATAGTAACAATCCTTCACCATTTATTTGGAACTTTTAAAATGGAAGTGTGATTTAGTAACCCTGTGTAGTAAATTGTGCTAATAATTCATTTGCCTTCTGTGCCATAAAATATGTGTATTAGTCATGTATCATAAAAATGCATGACCATACATAAAGACAAACTAGGCTATAAGTTGTGAAGGAGGGCAGGGAGAAATATTTTTTTTAAAAAATCCCCTCCAATGTATTTTTGGGGTATGGAAGGAATATTTTAGTGACTATTAATCTGAGAATTTGATGCTACAAAATCAACGATCTATCTTCTCCAAAATTATACAAATTTTGGCTGTTAATGAATTTTCACATAAATGTTCAGGTACACAAATCTCTAGGTTCTACAGATATAGAAGAAATGATTTTTTAAAAGAAAACACCAACGTTTTTAAAAAGAGGTTGAAGAACACTCACATAATAATAAAGACTGTTTTAAAGCAATAATGTCTGCATGGTTTAAAACAGCAAATATTTCAACAAGGTCTATTGAAGTAGCATAGATTCTATCATATACATGAAAAATTAAACAGTTGACATCAACATAAAGCAGATTCAAGGTGCAGAATAATAGAATCAGTCTCAGCACTTTTTTATTTTCTGACCTGCGGTACTCTAAGAAGTATTGTACAGAAAATTGTAATAATTTAAACATGGCACTGTGGAAATTTCAAGCATTTCTTCTGATTTCGGGCATACAGCAATGGCAGATTAGAGAGGTCTTAAGATGCAAATGCTTGGGGGAACTTTCATCTCGCCATACATTTTAAGAAATCTTGAAAAGCTCTTCCAGTTCCCCACAAAATTGTCACTAAGCCCCAAAATATGAACAACAAATGAACCATTAGCTACAAAACCACTCACATTCCTCTGCATCTATTACACATTTTATTGCCAAAGGCCTGCAGTAAATATGGATATATTTAGCAATATAAGCACCGGCACACTGTCTATCTCTGTGGCTTGGATATCCTTTATAAGATTTCGTTTGCCTGCATCATCTGAGATATTACAGCTTTGTTCAAATAATAACTGCAGTGTAAACACTGCAGGTTTTCAGCGCCAGTGTCATACATCTTGCTCTTTAATAACTGGATCCACATTATATTGCAATAGTTATTCAGGTGCCTGCCTGCCTGCCTGCCTGCCTGCCTGCCTGCCTGCCTGCCTGCCTGCCTGCCTGCCTGCCTGCCTGCCTGCCTGCCTGCCTGCCTGCCTATCTATCTATCTATCTATCTATCTATCTATCTATCTATCTATCTATCTATCTATCTATCTATCTATCTATCTATCTATCTATCTATCTATCTATCTATCTATCTATCTATAAAAGCCAACATAATGCAGGTATGAAACAACAGACTTTGCCACCCTAAATATTTATCTTATCAAATTTGGGACTGGTGGGGTTGACTGTCAGGGAAGAATTTCTCATGCATTAAAGAAGTGAATGCAGAAAAATAATGGGAAACAAGAATACAATGATATAGTAGAGTGATGAGAGCAAACCCACCTTTTTCTCCCTCAATTGTTGTGTCTGGAGCCTGCGTCCAACTTCACTATCCAACGAGCTTTCTGGAATCCGATATCAGCCAGGCTGGAGTTTCTTAAAAATGAAATCCTCTTTGTTGAGAGTTTAAGAGGAAGTTTGGCAAGTTTTACAAGCTGTTGGGTAAAAATACTAGACAGTCGTCTTGTTGGATGTATGGATTGGGAGGGTGACTGACGGAGGTGGGGAGAGACGGGAAACGGTGCCTCTGGAGATCTGCTAAAATGTTCATGAGTTAATACAAGTTTTGATAGTCAGGTTTCTCACCCAGTCCTGGAATTAGGAGAGTAAAACACTTTTCCAGATCTCAGAGGCTTTGATCTGGGGTTGCTACATTTCCTGATGGCATTGCTCTGCATGAGGGGACTCCCAACAGAGACCTTCATGAGTCAAAAAAGAGAGTAAATCCCACTGTTGGGACAGAAGCCAAACACATGCAGACAGGTGGGCTAATAATGCAGGATACAGAACAGAGGATATATATATATATATATATATAGGGAGGGGTGGGGGGGGATGGCGATTATGGTTAGGGAAGGTCTTGAGCCAAAGGAGACCACGATCCCTCAGACGACCGGATGCGAGTCCCTCCTTGTGAAGTGGGACCTAGGGAGGCAGTTGGGCGTGTTAGTTGTATACCTGGCTCCTCGCTATACAACAACAGCCCTGCCCGAGCTCCTAGAGGTGATAGCCGAGGCGGCGGTGGAGACCCCCAGACTGTTAGTCATGGGGGACTTTAACCTGCCGTCAGCAGGCGAAACCTCTGGGTTAGCTCGGGAGTTCATGGCTTCCATGACAGCCATGGACCTGACCCAAGTAGTTGTAGGCCCTACCCACGAGGGCGGAAACACCCTGGATCTAATCTTCATCTCGGGACAGTGGAGTAGTGATCTGGGAATAGGGGATCTAGTCATCACACCCCTGTCATGGACAGATCACGCTCTCCTTCGGCTCGACTTTCCGATCGCCGCACCTCACTGCGGGGAGGCGGAACCGGACATTCCTATATGGTTCCGCCCCAGGCTCCTGATGGACCCGATAAGGTTCCTGTGGACTTGCCCCGCGACTCGACTGAGGACCTAGTGGCCGCATGGTTAAGTGCGGCCACGGGGGCCTTGGACCGAGTCGCGCCCTTGCGGCCTCTCTTGTGGCGATGAACCACCTGGGCTCCTTGGTTTACCGAGGGGCTTAGGGGGATGAAGCGCCACAAGAGACGCCTAGAGAGCAGATGGAGATCTTCTCGCTCCGAAGCCGACTGAACACTAGTGAGAGACCATATTAGGACTTACTTAGTGGCGATAAGAGTGGCCAAACGTGAGATAACTGCCCTGCCGCCCTGTTTGGGGTGACCCGCTCCCTCCTTCAACAGAGGCCGCGGGAAGCCCCTTTACAGGGTCGAGCAGAGGAATTTGGGATTTATCTGCAGGAGAAAATCACTCGGATTCGGAACGAGCTACCCTCCATCGACAGTGGCCCAGTCGAGTGGGCCGAAGCTGTTCTTGTGACACCATCTTGGGAGGAGTTTGATTTTGTTACCACTGAGGAAATGGACAAGTTGTCAAAGAGGGCTACCACATGTTTATTGGACCCGTGTCCCTCCTGGCTTGTTCTGGCATCCTGGGAGACGACATGAGGCTGGCTCCAGGGCATTGTCAACACATCTTTGAGTGAGGGGTCCTTGCATGCCGTCTTGAAAGAGGCGGTATTAAGGCCCCTCCTCAAGAAGCCGTCCCTGGATCCAGCATTATTAGAGAACTATCGTCCCGTCTCCAACCTCCACTTTCTAGTGAAGGTTGTTGAGAGTGTGGTGGCTCAACAGTTTCCGCGACACTTGGAGAAACTTGATTATCTAGACCCGCGCCAGTTCGGCTTCCGACCCGGGCACAGCACCGAGACAGCATTGGTCATGTTGGTTGATGATCTCTGGAGGGCGCGGGATAGAGGATATTCCTCTATCCTAGTCCTATTAGATCTCTCAGCGGCTTTTGATACCATCGACCATGGTATCCTATTGCGCCGACTGGGGGGGTTGGGGCTGGGAGGCACCATTTTGCGGTGGTTCTCGTCCTACCTCTCTGGTCGGTCGCAATATGTGTTGACAGGGGGGCAGAGGTTGGCCTCGAGACCCCTCATATGTGGGGTTCCTCAGGGGTCGGTCCTCTCGCTTGGAAGCCGTACGGATCTGGATGGGTGGTAACAAACTCAAGCTCAACCCGTCCAAGACTGAGTGGCTGTGGCTTCCGGTGCCCCGGTTCAGCCAGATTATTCCAACTCTGGCCATTGGGGGCGAAACACTGGCCCCCGTGGAGAGGGCGCGCAATTTGGGTGTCCTCCTGGATTCCCGGCTGTCTATGGAAGATCATGTGGCAGCCGTGGCCAGGGGGGCGTTTCATCAGGTTCGCCCAAATTTGCTCCTGGAAGCCCCAAGCCGGAAGCCCCAAGCCGGAAGCACCAGCCTGAAGATGATGAATGAGATTTCGAAACGTCGTGAAGATACTTCCAATTCTACGCGGGAGAAAACCCGAACAACCAAAGACATATACATATATATATATGTGTGTGTGTGTGTGTGTGTGTGTGTGTGTGTGTGTCACAACACCCTGGTAAGCCCCAATTAAGGGAGGAAGCATACTGCTTTCCTTTTCTGCCTTTCGGCTCATCACCACAGACCATCTAGATCAGGGGTGGAAAAACTTTGCAACTTTAAGTCTGAAGGACTTCAGCTCCCAGATCTAGACAGAAAGCTATTAGTTTCGTTGTGTCTTTTTTTTACATGTGTGTTAGGTTTTTGAGCTGATAAATAAATAAATAAGGGAGACTAGGATAGATCTATTTCAAGTTTTTTAGCTCTCATCAGCTAGCCATACCCTTACTGGGATTAGAACCGGGGCTGTATAACATGTTAGACAGATGTTTTAGCCACTAAGCCACCAGGTTCTCCTCCTGATCAGCTGAGACAGGGGAAATAATTATATGCTTGTGTATACGCTCAAAATAGATCTATCCTAGTCTCCCTTATTTATTTATTTATCAGCTCAAAAACCTAACACACATGTTAGGAAAAAAAAGACACAACGAAACTAATAGCTTTCTGTCTAGATGGTCTCTGGTGATGAGCCAAAAGGCAGAAAAGGAAAGCAGTATGCTTCCTCCCTTAATTGGGGCTTACCAGGGTGTTGTGACACAAATATGTATGCATGTATGCATGTATGTATGTACACACACACACATACATACATACAAATACACATAAACACACACACACACACACACACACACACACGAAAAAGAGCACAATAAAAACGGCCCATCAGAGGGGGGAAAACAATCATCCAGATTGTAGACCAATAGGATTTAAGCAGAAAAAAAAACCCGAATAGAGTTGATTCCAATCTTCACATATCCAGAGGGTATGAGGGGATCACAAAGGAGATGAATAAAGATTTAGGACCTGGGTCATTCTTATATTGCAATACCTTCTTGTGCTCACAAAACTCTACCTTTCTCAGAGGTAGAAAAGTAAAAGTAAAAGATGGCCTTCCAGAAAGTTCACTATTGGGGAGGAAAGGTGACTCTTTAAAAAAGGCTCCATTTTCCATTATAACATAGTTCTTCCTTCAATTTTGGGATGTTGTCATTTAATCTTATTTGGTCTACAATTGGAGATTCAGTTTGGTCTAGGGGTGGGTTAGTTTGGTCTAGCCTTTCCACCCAAGAGAAAATCCATCCTAGGTATAGAAAAACCACAAAGCCTACTCCTCTATCTTTAGCTTGTCCATTTTGCTCTGGAGGCCTAAGAAAAACACACCATTGTTTAAGGACTACGTACAATGCTGTTTGCTTTCAGAAGTACAGGTGTGTTGTATTTGGCGCAGAAGTGGACAAACGTGCTTTGAATCTGTTGTGGGTGCATTTTCTTTGTCTGCTTCTTAAAGAAACTGTGGATTTTCCTGAACTCATCCTACAGCCATGCATGCCCAGGAAAATACAAGGAATCCTTGACTTACGACTACAATTGGTACCAGAATTTCTGCTGCTTAGCCTAGCAATTGTTAGTGAGTCACACCCAATTTTGTGACCTTTTTTTTGGGTGGGGGGGGGGGCTATGTTTGTTAAGTGATTCACTGCAATTGTTTTAAGTGAATCCGCTGGTTGTTAATGGAATCTGTCTTCCCCCATTGGCTTTGCTTATCGGAAACCAGCTGGGAAGTTCACCATTAATCCCTTCGTCCGATCCACTCCCACAGAGAGAGTCTTCTCCGGGTGCAGTCGGCCGGGAAATGCCAGTTGGCGACACCCAGGGGAAGGGCCTTCTCTGTGGCGGGCCCGGCCCTCTGGAACGACCTACCCCCCGACCTACGCACTATCTCGGACCTCCGCCTCTTCCGCCAACATCTTAAGACATTTTTATTCCAACAGGCCGGCCTAGCATAGCCCCCCGTTTCTGACTTTTTATGGATAAATTATAATTAGGCAGGGTTTTAAATGGGTTTTTTAGCATGGGTCTAAATAATTTAATATGTTTTTAACGATGTGTATTGTTTTTTATTGTGGTTTTTAATATGCCTGTGCACTGCCCTGGGTCCTAACAAGGAGAAGGGCGGGGTATAATTAAAATAAAATAAAAAATAAATAATGATGACATCACAGGTTTGCCAAGCGCCCAAATTCTGATCATGTGATCATGGGGATGCTGCAATGATTATAACTGATTGTGTTATTTTTTTCAGTGCTGTTGTGAAGAAGTTGTCTAATTTTCCATCACAGGGGCATTGAGAATATTTCTTTCTTCATCTCTCCCCTCCTTCCATTGACCAGATGCTGTCCATTTTTTAATTTGATTGTTCTTTTCCCATTATCTACATCCTGCCACACCAAATCTTACCTAATTCAGTTTTGTTTTCAGAGTCTTATTCTATTGACAGACCCAAGCAGAATGCCTACTTCATGTGTTTGTGGGTAGGTGTCTCTGTGTGGGTGTGTATTCCTAACATTTGCTTTTGTTCAAAGAATAAAACAACCCTTAGCTGAAATTTCCTTCCACTGAGGTTACATTTGCTTATTAAACTGATCATTAAATTAGCTTATTAAACTGTCTTTTAATAAGCTCAAGAAGGAGACTGCATTACAGTTTTGTTATTACATTCACTTAATCATCTGGGTATATTCAATAACTTGATTAAATTTTAATAAATTTAAATAATCAAAGAAACTTTCTAGGCAGCAAATAGAACAAGACAGAACTTTCTTCATATTAGAGTAATCAGAATGAAAAGTGAGAGGCTAAATATATAAAGCAGCAACAGATTGGCAAAGTCTTGTCAAACTAGTGAATCTCTTAAGATAGTCTTGGAACTTCCTGACATTATAATGTAAATTATTAATATTAATCAATCAATTAATATCTTCAGAATATGAATTCATGATATGGAATACTGTGAACTTCTGTACGATTGACTGAAAGATTTTGATATTGTACAAATATGGCATGATGGCATCAAGAGCCAGAAAAAATTACCCTTTCTTGGAGTTAAAATTAAAACTTTAATCTTACTAATGCAGGAAGTCCTCCACTTGCAACCATAATGAAATCTGGAATTACTTAGGACAGGGGTCTGCAAAGTGGGCTCTTTTAAGACTGGTGGACTTCAACTCCCAGAGTTCCCCAGCCAGCTATGCTGACTGGGGAACTCTGGGAGTTGAAGTCCACCAGTCCAGGGGTCTGCAAAGTCGGCTCTTTTGAGACTGGTGGACTTCAAATCCCAGAATTCCCCAGCCAGCTATGCTGGCTGGGGAACTCTCGGAGTTGAAGTCCACCAATCTTAAAAGAGCCGACTTTGCAGACCCCTGCACCAGTATTAAAAGAACCGACTTTGCAGACCCCTGACTTAGGACATGGTTCCAAAGTTCTGATGGCCACTCCCCTTTGAATCATGTGACTGCATGGCGGACTCTTGGCAACCAGTCTGCATTTACAACCATTTGTGATCATGTGTCCGTTGGTTACATGATCACATTTTACAATAGTTTTGCCAAAAACTGGCGTTTATTCCTGGGTTTTGGCAAAACTGGCCTGTAGCAAATTTGTTTGCTTAATGAGAGTCTCAAAAAAAGTCATAACATCATACTGGTCATAGGAGTGACCGGATGTACTGTCGTAAATCAAAGTCTACCTATACTATAAAGGAGGCACTGAAGCCTTGAAGTTGCTATATGGAGAGAAGGATTGTAATCTGATAGTTAACATCTTCTCCATGAAGGGAATTCTATTTAAATTATGTAAATTATTTCTATGAGAGTATGTAGATTAGTATGCATGTAAATACTATGCAAATCTGTGTGATTTTTGCTCTCTTTTTCGTTTGATAAGATGCGTCCTTTGTGGTGTAAGAGATTTTACTTTAGCATTAATCGAGTGCTGACCAAAAAGACTTTGGCAACGATTTGCAATCCACATCAGCATCCAAATACTTAACAATAATGCTTGGCACAGAAAAGGAGAATTTTAGCAATTACACGTATCGCGCTCTAACACTAATTCATATTTTGGTAAATTCAGCAGATCCAAACCCCAGACCTCAGCCACTTGTCAAAATATTCTGAAGCTTGCAATTTTCACACAATTTAAGATAAACTTTCAAATTGTGCCACAGACCGAAACCCTGTAATTTGGGCTCACAGCTAGAATTGCCAATTTTTCCACTTCCTCTCTGTTTGTGAGCCTTAAACACAGATTTGAAGCAGATGGTGAAGTTTATTTCTATTTTGAGATTCCTGCAAATCCAACTGCTAAACACGGGCTGGTTTTCCCCTTAAGCAGTTGGCAACCCTCCGTGCAAGTTGCTTTGCCATTTCGGCCCAAGATGCCCCCTCCCCAGTTCCCAAATCCCTGCCCTTTCCTCCCACCCCTCACCCGTCCAATGAGCTCCTCCCTCTTCACCCCCCACCCCCACCCCCAGCTGTCCCAAGCTCTGAAAGTGAAATTGCTGGTTGACTGGCTAGTAATCTCTCTGGGTTTTTTTTATGAGGCCCCCCCACCTCTTCTTCCCCGAGGTGCCCATTAAGGATCAAAGGTTAATTAATGCAGAGCAGACCGTGACCACAGTTATTTTGACCCCATATGGCCAGGTGGTCCCAAAGTCCTGATATACAAGATGTGATGAAAGGGGGACACAGCCCAGGAATTTAGAAGATTATGAGGCGTGGCGGGTGAGAGGACCGAAGGGGAGAAAGAGGAGACTATGGAGACCTGACCTTCTCGGGGTCAGCTGGGGGAGGGGGGAAGCGCTAAATTTGAGAGAAAGTTGAATTCATTTTGGAAGCAAGTTGCATTAAAAGCCAAACCAATGTTCGATTCAATACATGTGACATTTGCTGGTTGGTTGGTTTGTTTATTTAACAACTCAAGGCAGGAAATGTATTTATTTTATAAACAACTCAAGGCAACAAACATATCCAACACACCTTCCTCTTGCTATTTTCCTGTTATTTGGGCAAAGAGAGAGAGGGAGTAGTCCAAAGTCACCCAGACGACTAAGGTGGAACTAAAATTTACCGTCTCCTAGTGATTGGCCCAAAGTCCCCCAGTTAGCTTTCATGTATAAGGAGAAACTAGAACTCACTATCTCTACCTATTTTTAGCCAATACCTTAACTAAATTAGCTCTTAATTTCTTAATTATTTATTATCGATTTTAAAATCAATTCATTCATTTAGAACAGGGGTGTCCAAACTTGGGAACTTTAAGACTTGTGGACTTCAACTCCCAGAATTCCCAAGTTTGGACACCCCTGATTTAGAAAAACCCTTTCTTATAGAAATTTTTCTCTTGTCTACATTCTCTACTTATGTACAAGAAATTGTCAACTCCAGGGTCACTTGGTATGCAAGTCAACCAAGCTGAAATCTTGTTTGAGGTGCATTTCCTGTTTGCAGAATACTTATTAATACTTTTGAAAAGGCTAATTTGCCCAAATCAGAACATGAGGGAGACTATGCAATGACTGCGTAGTTGTTATATTGGTCTAACCCAAGTGTGTCCAATTTTGGCAAGGTTAAGATACATGGACTTCAATTCCCAGAATTCCACAGCCAGTATAGCCAGCTGGGGAATTCTGGGTGTTGAAATCCACAAAATGTGCCAAGGCTGAACACCTCTGGGCGAGCATTTGATGTATCCAAATATTCACACAGTTTTCTAAGGCTGTCTCAGTCTAACCTACCTTGCAGGGTTGTATTCAAGATAAACTCGGCAGAATATCTTCACAGCCTTAAATTTTGGAGAGCAAAGCAGGGGTGAAATCTACTTACATTCGCTGCCAATTCGCAAATGTGAACGGATGTGTGCATGCTCGCTTTGTGCGTGCACTCCACTTCTGTGCATGCTCAGAGCCTTCTGCACATGTGCAGAGCGTCAAAAATGGACTTGATGACATCCGGCCGGGTGGGCCGAGCCTGCTACCAAGCGCATCTGCAAAGGGAAGTAGAACAGCGAGGGCGGGGGGAATCTGCTGTGCCATGTGATTTAAATTAGCTAGAAAGCAGGAAATCCTGCTTTCTAGATCAGGGGTCCCCAACCTTTGCAACTTTAAGTCTGAAGGACTTCAGCTCCCAGAATTCTCCAGCCAGCAAAGCTGGCTGGAGAAGTCTGGGAGCTGAAGTCCTTCAGACTTAAAGTTGCAAAGGTTGGGGACGCCTGTTCTAGATGATATAAATTGTATGTCACAGCTGATCATCGGAAATACCAGTTCACCCAAACCGGTAGCAGTTTTTTACTACTGGTTAGGGCGAACCAGTCTGAACTGGTAGCATTCACCCCTGGAACAAAGGCAGAATGTTACAGAAACATTAACAACCAGTATCATGAAGAAGAGTTTTGATGGGAAAGTCGAGGCAGCCAGTCCGTTGATGGTGACATGGGTGGCATGTACATTTAATAAATCAAAAAATAAAAATTTAAAAAATCTTGGAATTCTATGATTTCTAGCTTTCCTGTAGGGTGACTACCATTTTAAAGTTAATATTATTTGATTTTGCCCACTTATTTCATCTCTCTGATACAAACACATTCATCAACCCACAAATTAGTACCTTGGATCATTTCCACAATGAAAATCTTCTCACTTTCCAAGCTCCCAGCAGCTGCTTTAAAGTGCCAGAATGGTCTTCACTGCTGTCAGCTTCAGTGGCCTGAAAGCAGGCTATGAATAATCTATAGTCATTTGGCTGACCAAAGGCTGACCAAAGGCTGGCTGCAGATAGGAAGCTAATTGCTTTCCTATTCGTAGAGTGGTTCCTTTCTTCAATGGTTTTCAGATACACTAAAAAAAACCTTCCTACTAAAGAGTTACAAGAAGAAATCTGCTTTGAAGTTCTTCCTGCTTTGAATGGCTCCTCTTATTCAGTATTGTTTAGACCAGTGTTTCCAACCTTGGCAATTTATTTATTTATTTAGTCAATCATGTATTAGATAACAGATATAAGTATAAACGTGATCATGAATACATACAATACAATACAATACAATACAATACAATACAATACAATACAATACAATACAATACAATACAATACAATACAATAGCAGAGTTGGAAGGGACCTTGGAGGTCTTCTAGTCCAACCCCCTGCCTAGGCAGGAAACCCTATACCGTTTCAGACAAATGGCTATCTAACATTATAAAGACTTGAAGTGTTGGGGCATTCACAACTTCTGAAGGCAAGCTGTTCCACTGATTAATTGTTCTAATTGTCAGGAAATTTCTCCTTAGTTTTAGATTGCTTCTCTCCTTGATTACTTTCCACCTATTGTTTCTTGTTCGACCCTCAGGTGCCTTGAAGAATAGTTTGGCTCCCTCTTCTTTGTGGCAACCCCTGAGATATTGGATCACTGCTAATCATGTCTCCCCTGGTCCTTCTTTTCATTAAAGTACAGATACCCAGTTCCTGCAACCGTTCCTCATATGCTTTAGCCTCCAGTACCCTAATCATCTTGGTTGCTCTTCTCTGCACTCTTTCTAGAGTCTCCACAACTTTTTTACATTGTGGCAACCAAAACTGTATGCAGTATTCCAAGTGTGGCCTTACCAAGGCATTATAAAATGGTATTAACACTTCACCTGATCTTGATTCTATCCCTCTGTTTATGCAGCCTAGAGCTGTGTTGGCTTTTTTGGCAGCTGCTGCACACTGCTGGCTCATATTTAAATGGCTGTCCATTAGGACTCCAAGATTACTTTCACATGAAATGGATATGAATAAAAGAGAACATTAGGACAAGGACAGTAGGCACATTGGTGCACTTATGCATGCCCCTTACAGACCTCTTAGGAATGGGGTGAGGTCGACAGTAGACAGTCTAAGGCAGGGGTGGGCAAACTTTGTAACTTTAAGTCTGAAGGACTTCAGCTCCCAGAATTCTCCAGCCAGCTTTGCTGGCTGGAGAATTCTGGGAGCTGAAGTCCTTCAGACTTAAGTTGCAAAGTTTGCCCACCCCTGGTCTAAGGTTAAAGTTTGGGGGTTTGGGGAAGAAACCACAGTGTCAGGTAGAGCATTCCAAGCCTTGACCACTCTGTTGCTGAGTTGATTTTTCTTTAATCGAGTTTGGAGCAATTTACCTTAAGTTTGTATCTATTGTGTGCTCATGTGTTGTTGTGGTTGAAGCTGAAGCAGTTGTTGACAGCAGATAATTTTATGAACTATTGTAAGATATGGGGATGTCAACTTCCAGAATTCTTCAGTGAGCGTGGCTGGTTGGGGAATTCTGGAGTTGAAATTCCCCTATTTTAAAGATGCCCAATTGGGAAACACGGGTCTAGAGGCCAGCTGAGGAAAACAGAAATTATAGTTCCATGCAAGTTTACAGGGATTATATTAGTGAGAGATGGTTCATCCAACACAAGCTCACCAATGAAAGAATAATAAGGAACATGCATTAAATATGCAGGAGAGCTTTGGAAGCATATCAGAAAGGACAGAAGCTAAATTACCTCCATCTTCTGATTAAAAAAACATTTCATGATGCTAATTGGAAGTTAAGTGCAGATTGCATTTCTCTGTCCTTTGCAACATTGACTTATGTTGTAGCAATGTTCATATACTGTGCTAAACCATAATGTGGCTTCTTCTGCTTCCATTAAATATGAGAAAAAAGCCAGCCCATTGTGATGTGTTCAGCCAATTATGAGCCGCAGCTGAGCACAATGGGGACATTTCAATGGAAGAGTCACATTCACTTCTGATTGAACAGCATGCAGGCTTTGTGAGGTCGTGGTTGTGATGTCACTGTTCTGCTGTTCAAGGCCCCTTCCAGCAGCTGACAAGGGAAGATATCGTCATGTCTTGGTTAGAGTTTGGGCTGCTCCTGACCATAATCATCACAGGATCTCAGGGTTGTTTAAAATGTAGCAAAGAAGCCATGGCATTTCAAGAAGAGTTCAAAAATAGCTACCTGGAGAACAAACTTCGAAGAGACCCTGAGCTCAAAAAAAAATTGGAGCAGCTCCTGGACAATACCATGGAGAGGTTATGGCAACAACCCATACATCCACAAAACTATATGGGCTTCATTGGTATGAGTGCATTCCTTCCAGTACCTCTCCAAGAAGATCCAAATTTTTCAGAAGTGGTTCAGAGCCACATTAGACAGACTTAAATCCACATCCTGGCACCATGATCATTTTTAAGGACAGGTTTTGAATTTCACACAGTAACCTATATATGGAACAAAGAGGTCACGTTATCAACTTATGCTGATTTTCAAGATTAATATTTTTCTGGCTGGGGAATTCTGGGAGTTGAAGTCCATGCTTCTTCAAGTTGCCAAGATTGAGAAACACTCTGCTATGACAACCTCATCTCCAAACATTGGCAGGACCAAGTTAGAGAAATTGGTGGGGACAAAAAGCCAGGTTTTATAGGAACATATTATAAATGGGTTCTGGTTTTTTGTGGGACTGCTTATCTCTGCTTGTCCCACCAGACCCAACAAAGTCAGCATGTCCCAGACGCCCTTTTCTTAAAACTGTGTCATCTTGTCAGATGAAATCAACATTTCTTCTTTTTCATAGTGTTTACCCCATGGAGGAGCCTCCCCACTGAGATTTAGAAGTCCAAGAAGTTATTGGTTTTTGAGAAGACCACAGAGACCTGCTTTTCCCCTAGGTCGGGTGTTGGCAACCCGCCAGCTCCAGAGCCGCATGCGTCTCTTTCATCCCTCTGCTGTGGCTCACTCTGTCGCTGCAGAGGGATGAAAGAGCTGTTGTACCATCCCAGCAGTGGCAATGGGTGGAGCCTTGGTGCAGGAGTAAAGTGCCCCTGCACTTGCCTTTGCGTGAAACAGCATTCCTCCTTTGTTGCAGTGCATTTGCTGTTGCCGCTCTTGCAGCACCTTGTGCAGCAGAGCAAAATTTAACAATCTTCACAATGGGGACCCCATTATGACACCTGCCACACCCACCCCTGGCAAGAGCAGTGGGGCTCGCTCTCGCCTCCTGGATGTCAGCTGCTTTTCTGCAGAGCTGCGTGTGTTGTGATGCCCGTCTCCTTACCAGCCAACTGGTCTTCAGCTCCTGGGCTCATTGGCTTCCGGGCATCAGATTCCCACCACCCAGCACCAGTTCAGAAGTTCCTTCCCGCCCCCGCCCCCCACCAGGGGAGAGAAGGAGAGGGAGAGGGGGTTAGGCAGGAGAGCAGGAAGGAGAGAAAGAGAGAGAGCAATAGACAGCGAGAGAAAGGAGGCTTGTGTATTTTAAGAGTGAAATCTGTCCCTGAAAGTAGTTTTGCCATTTTGCTCAGAAAGGAGTGAAGAGAGAGGAGGCGAGGAGAGAGAGAGAGGGAGGGATGGAGGGAGGGAGGGAGGGAGGGAGAGAAAGAGAGAGAGAGAGAGATTCATTTCCCACAGAAAAGAAAACACTGGGAACCACAAAACCTAGGTAGGTGTGGCTGGGTGTGTGTGTCATGTGACCTGATGAGTGACATTGAGTTGGCCATGCCCACCCAGGTTTTGTGGCTCCCAGTATTTTCTGTGAGAAATGGGTCCAAATGACTCTTTGCGTATTTAAAGTTGCAGACATCTGCGCTATGGTGTCATGGGGTGGACCAAAATTTAGAGACGCTTCATACTCATGTATATCCATTATGATTTTTTATATGTTGCCTCAGAGAGGGGTTTTTGTTTGTTTGTTTGTTTTGGTATTGATTGCTTTTAACTATTCTGTGGTAGAGGCTTTTATATTGGTTTTTGTGAACTGGTTGTTATCTGTTCAGAGCTATGTATTTATGATAGGTGGTCTTATTGGTTTCCTAGGTAAATAAAGAAACACAACTGAATAGAGAAGGCAAATAGAAAGTCAGAGAGGCAGCTGCCTTGATGGGTGAAAGTACAAGCCTCATAAAACATAAATCCTGATGACAATTGCTTTGAGCCTTGGCAGTGAAGGGAGAATACAAGCTGAAGATATCCTACTGAATGAATGAAGTGATATTTTTTTAAAAAGCTTTTAAGACGAACCTTTCTTTGAGACCGACTTTGGAGTTGAGAACTCCAAAGGAGCAGACTTCGACCATATCCCTATTTCATACAAGCAACTTCAATAATGTAATCTTGCATCATAGTTTTGCATAGTTTGCAAGCCCCTGTTCAAATGGAGATCTAGTCATGCTTAGGATGCCCACTCAGATAAACACAACTGGGGGCGATGCTGAAATTTGCAAAAATGGTTGTTGTGATAACATTCCTTTTTGTATGGGTGCCCATTGGAACGGATGTCAGTTATTCTATTGAATGGATCTTAAGTAAGACAAGATCTGGATCCAGCCCTAGGTTCAGCGTCCACCTCAGGGTGTGCAACTCAAGGCCCACAGGCCCGATGCGGCCCGCAGGGTGCTTAGAGCTGGCCCGTGGGGCTGACCTGGAAACAGCAGAGAACCGGCCCGTGGTGCCTGCTAACAAAAATGGAGCTGGTGTGTGTGTGTGTGTGTGTGTGTGTGGGCGTGGCCCTCCTGAGGTCTGTTTTGCTGCCAGAGGGCTATCAAAACAAACGAAACAAAACAAAAGGATTTTTTTTTCTCTTTTGCATCTGAGCATGGAAGAAGGGATAGGAAAGGAGAAAGGGAAAGAGGAAAGACAAAGAAAAAGAAGGGAAGACGGGAAGAGAGCAAGGAAGGAAAAACAAGGAAAGAGGAGAAGGAAGAAGAAAGGAGAAGGGAAGGGGAAGGAAAAAGAAGAAAAGGAAGGAAGGAAGGAAGGAAGGAAGGGAAGGAAGGAAGGAGATTATAATGAGAGTGAATGAAGGTCTCAAGAAAGTCCTGCCTTAGCACTTGGCCACCACAGGTGCCCCTGATATGAGTCCAGTGTCACACCCACCATGACCATGACCATGACTACCCCTGGCCATGCCCACCACCACCCCGGCCAGGCTCACCATGGCCATGCCCCACACACCCTCGGCCCTCCGAGGTCAAACACCACCCAGATGTGGACCTCAATGAAATTGAGTTTGACATCCCTAATCTCTATGACTATGTGCTACTACAGGGTTACTATCAAACCCAGTAAACCAAATTGATAGTTTATTTTTATATCTGATCATTTCCTTGAGGTTATAAATAATTGAAAAGTAATTGAAAATATATTCATGTGCTGTTTGTGCCTGTGCGAGATAAAACTTATGTTTCTTCAAAATGAAGTAAACACTTATGTGCAGATAATCCTTGACCTACAGCCATTCATTAAGGTGTGATTCGAAGTTACAACAGCACTGAAAAAAGAGACCTATGACAGTTTTGCACATCCCCGTGGTCATGTGATCATTCAGGCGCTTGGCAGTTGGCCTATATTGGTGGCAGTTGTGGTGTCTCGAGGTTATATGATCACCTTTTGCCACTTTCTGACAAGCAAAGTCAGGGTTAATAATCAGTCCCCTAATGAATCCAGGCTTTGTGTGAAATTCCATAAGGATATATTTGGAGAGATTGGCACATAATGCAAAACTACAATTTTGAACTCTTGATTTGGACTTTTCTGCACAGTAGGCATCAATTATATTGGGTCCACAACACGCTATCTCAAAATGGATCCAGCAATGTTTAGTTCAGTGTTTCTCAACCTTGGCGAGTAAAAGACGAGTGGACTTCAACTCCCAGAATTCCCATGCTGGCTGGGGAATTCTGGGAGTTGAAGTCCACTCGTCTTAAACTCGCCAAGGTTCAGAAAAACTGGTTTAGTTTAATAATAATAATAATAATAATAATAATAATAATAATAATAATAATAATAATAATAATAATAATAATAATAATTATTATTATTATTATTATTATTATTATTATTATTATTATTATTTAATTTGTAAACCGCTCTCTCTCCCCGAAGGGACTCAAGGTGGTGCACAGGGAATTAAAAATACATATAATTTACCAACAGACATTGTAATACAAATTTAAAATGAATTAAACCTAGACCCTGCGCTAAAATCCCCGACTATCTAAAAATGTTTGTTTAATGTTTGTTTGAACTGGAAAAGTTTTGGAAACAGTTTTTATGTTTGCAGGCCATGAAATTCACAAAGGGACATATTGAACGGAAGTTGTGGATTGAGGTTTATATATGGAAAACTGATTTAAACAAGTCTTCTTTAGACAAATGCATGAGTAGGAGGGAAGGAAGCTGACTATTTTCTTTTACCTACAATTCTTCCACTTTTCTATTATTTTCAGATGAATCAACATTAAAAAAACTCACTGCTTACTTCAAACGCTCTCTGAACCGGATCAAGGAAAACAACTTTGAAGGTAGAGACTTGCTAAAAAGAATGGTACTGTATGGGCATAAAAGGAATGCATAAGACTTGTTCCTCTTGAAGGGCACTCAGGATTATTTTGAATTTAGACATACTACAGTCCATTAAGAACGGGGTTAGTGGTACAAGATCCTCCACAAACCTCAATAAAGTTTTTCCTTGCCTGCCCAATTCCCCCACCCATAGCCTGTTTGCTGCTCTTGTCTAAAGTCACCATCGTAATGTATTCCAATATTTTTTTCTCTTGGAATTAACTAAGCAGCACCATCTGGTGGTTTTGTGAAATTCCCTTACCCAAGGGAAGAAAGGATTTCCTCATTCATATCCCCTAATTTCCTTCCCTTCCCTCCACATTAGCAATTTTTTAAATGCACCCCAAAGGCAATTCTAGTCTAAGCATTTTAAAATGGTTCTCACAAGTAGTAGCTAACCGTGGCTAGGTTTAGAACCACAGCCAAAGATTGGAAAGAGGGAGATAGCAAAGCCAGGATCACATATTTTTTCTCTCTCCAAAAGACCCTCTTCTTTAGACAATGGTTTATGTACCCCAAATAAAGGCTCCATAGTGAAGCCATAGGGACACGGTGGCTCAGTGGCTAAGATGCTGAGCTTTTCGATCAGGTCGGCAGTTCAGCGGATCGAATTCCTAGCTCTGCATAACAGAGCGAGCTCCGTTAGCTTCTGCCAACCTAGCTGTTCGAAAGCATATAAAAATGCAAGTAGAAAAATAGGGACCATCTTTGGTGGGGAGGTAACAGCCTCCAGGGCGCCTTTGGCGTTTATGTCGGCCACATGACCATGGAGATGTCTTTGGACAGTGCTGGGTCTTCGGCTTTGAAACGGAGATGAGCATTGCCCCCTAGAGTCAGGAATAGCTATTACGGGGAACCTTTACCTTTACTTAGTGAAGCCATCTCATGACTGGTGATTATAAACTCACTGTATGTTTACAACAGAGCCAGTGGAAACTGGAGTAAACCTAGCAGAGAATTTGCCCTCATGAATTAACAAACTCTTGTTTGTTGATTCATGGACAACATACGATGTCCCTGTGGATAGAAATCGGTCTATGCTGAGAGGTGAGGAGGCTGAGGATATAAATGACCCTCTAACTATACGCTGGACACTCTAATGAATCATGATTGGGTTTGCTAATCTTAACAGACATATTTAGATCTCCACAGATTGTAGAACAGGGGTGTCAAACTCGCAATTTCACATTGTCACATGATGTATCACGACTCCCCCCTCCTTTTGCTAAACCGGCTGGGTGGGTGGGCATGGACAGTGTAACGCATCTGGCCTGCGAGCCACAGGTTTGACAGTCTTGCTATAGAAGATCTCCACAGACTGTAGAACTTGTATTGTAGAAGAACTTGTATTGTTTCGAGAAAGCGTGTAAACACACTTTGTCAGGTGGAAAGAAAATGCAGGTTGGTGCCTGCGGAGTTGAGGATCTTTAATCTTTTGTGAATCAAGATGGTGACCTCTGTAGTGAAGCGATTTTGTGAGGAAATCTAGGTTCAGCAAGGGGAACATTTAACACCTTGAGGTGATTTTCTTATTTGATTACGTTGGTGCCTTTCGCCAATTTCCTCTGTATTAAAACTTGCTTTGACAGTTTCAGCCTAGGTGTCAAATTGGCTTCAGTCTTCTGTCTTATTGTTCTTTGGAAGTCAGGTAGAAAACTGAGAAAAGTTGACTTGATAGGGGAGGTAGACTTCCTTCCTACAAATATATAAGACAATAAATGTGGGAGCCACATGAAGATGGTAGAAGCTCTGAGTCCTTCCTCACATGACAGACAATAGTTTTTTTTTAAGCAGTCCTTGACTTACAACCATTCATTTAGTGACCATTTGAAGTTACAACAGCACTGAAAAAGTGATTTATGACTGGTTTTCACACTTACCACCATTGCAGTATTCCCACGGTCATGTGATCAAAATTCAGGTGCTTGGTAACTGGCACGTGTTTATGACAGTTGCATTATTCTGGGTCATGTGATCACAATTTGTAACCTTCCTAGCCAGCTTCCAACAAGCCAAGTGAAAGTGGGAAGACAGATGTGCTTAACGACTGCATGATCCATTAACAACTGTGGCCAAAAAGATCATAGAATGAGATGCAACTCACTTAACAACTGACTCACTTAGCAATGGAAATTTTGAGCTCCGTTGTGGTTGCAAGACCTGTAAGTCTTTTTCTTGGGCTGCCCTGACTTTAAATTTGGTTTTTGGGATGCTCCAGTGCTTTCACCAACATGCTGGGTCCCGTGGCCCAGCCAGGTCACATTTTTTCCATAACACCTTCTTAGTATTTCTTTTTTCTTTTCAACAGGTGAGCAGCTCTTCAATGAAATGATGTGGAGCCTCCAGAAACTGTTGACTTATTTTCAAGAGGTCATGCCACCCGTTACGAAAAGTAAGTTCTATTTACTACTAAAAAGGAAGAAAAAAGATGTAGTTCTAAGTTTAAAGAGCCAGGTACAAAACTCTGTTTTGCCATCAACGTAATCAAAGGTTCCCCATAATTCAGCTTCAATAGCAATAATACACAGGCAAACAATAGATGCAAGTACTCAAGATATACCACTCCAAACCTGATTGTAGAAAATGCAACTTCATCAACAGAGTGGTCAGTGCCTGGAATGCACTATCCGACTCTGTTGTTACATCCTCAAATTCCTAAAACTTTAACCTTAAATTGTTCTATTGTGGACCTCACCCAGGAGTGGGTTCCTGCCAGTTCTAAGCTCTTCTATGGAAGAGGTTCCACAAATCTACAGTGCTGTTTAGAACTAGTTCCAGCTCCCTCCTCCCGCCCATCCACACATCATCAAGAGGAAGAGCAAGAGAAGAAATTCTGGGAGTTGAAGTCCACAAGTCTTAAAGCTGTCAAGTTTGAACATCCCTGGTTTTTTCCCCCTAAAGGGTTAGGGGTGCAAGGGTCTTGTAACTTGATGGCTTTAAGACTTGTATGCTACAAATGCCAGAGTTTCTGAGCCAACATTTTGGTTGCTAAGCAAGAGCGTTGTTAAGTGAGTTTCACTACATTTTACAAGTTGGCCACGCCCACCCAGTCACATGACTGCCAAGCCACTCCCACTCGGTCACATGGCTGGCAAGTCACTTCCACAAAGCAGGCCACGCCTACAGAAGAGGTTCTAAACATTTTTGAAACCCACCACTGACCTCACCTCATTCCTAAGAGATCTGTAAGGGGTGTGCATAAGCGCACCAGCGTGCCTACCGTCTAGAGGTGAGTTCCGGCTCCTTTTACTATTGGTTCACTCAGGGATGCACTTTGGGCATGTGCACATGCTTTGGGCACTTGCTTGATGTGTGCTACATACGCATGCGCAGAAGTAAAAAGCAAGATGGCAACACCTATGGCGCTGCTGATAGAACTGGTTCGGGCATGTGTCCGGCCGAACCAGACTGAACCGGTAGGAACCCACTTCTGCCATTGTCCCTGTCCTATTGTTCCCATCTATTTGTACTAATTTCTTATGTATATATGTATACCTGCTTATACATACATGTTTATATGTTATATTCATACTTATACTTGTTTTCTCATACATGCTTGACAAACCAAAATAAATAGATAAAATAAAAATAAATAAATAATGTTCTTTTTATTGTTGGATGCTGCAAATTTGCCCATTCTGGTAGGCTGGCCCATTTTAGTTACTAAACTAAACTTTCCAAAACTATTTATGATTTCCAAGAATGTATGAGATGGTCACAAGTACAGAAGGATTGAATTGGTTCATTCAAAAGAGAAATGAAATTCCTTAAATCCTGAAACTTTCTTACCCTGCTGATGGTACTAAGGAAGAGTTTCCCAACCTTGGCAAATGACTTCAATTCCCAGAATTCCAAGGACATGCTGGCTGCTGAATTCTAGGAGTTGAAGTCCATGCATCTGAAAATTGCTAAGGCTGGGGAACCCTATACTTAGGATTCTTCTGCACAACAGTGCTAAAGTATTGTGGTCCATGGTGGCGGTGGACACAAAATCTAGTTCCGTATACTTTGACCTTCTGTTTAGCTACTGCTGTGGCCTAGAGATGGAGCTCTCGCCTCCCAATCAGGAGGTTGTGAGTTCAATCCTTCGTCCGATCCGCTCCCACAGAGAGGGTCTTCTTCGGGTGCCGTCGGCAGGGCAATGCCGGTTGGCGACACCCAGGGGAAGGGCCTTCTCTGTGGCGGGCCCAGCCCTCTGGAACAACCTACCCCCCCGACCTCCGCACTATCTCGGACCTCCGCCTCTTCCGCCAACGTCTTAAGATGTATTTATTCCAACAAGCTGGCCTAGGATAGCCCCCCGTTTCTGACTTTTTAAGAAAATTTATAATTTGGTAAGGGTTTTAACATTGGTTTTAGCACGGGTTTACTAATTTAATACATTTTAATTGATATTTATTGTATTTTGTGTTTTTAAATGATGCCTGTGCGCCGCCCTGGGTCCTACCAAGGAGAAGGGCGGGGTATAAATTTAATAAAATAAATAAATAAATAAATAAATCCTAGGAAAAGGCAGATGTAGGATCTCCTGCTTAGGCAAGGGGTTGGACTAGATGACCTGCAAGGTCCCTTCCAACTCTGTTAATCTGAAATCTGAAATTTCAAAACGTCAATGAAGTAAGTAGAACTGTGTTTTGTCCAAAATGACAACTTGGGGTGTGTGTGAGAGGGAGGCAGAGCGCACTGAGAATGAATGCTTCATTTAATGCCAGTTACAGACAGCAGAAGACCCATAGGTCTCCAGCATCAAAGGAATCATTCTCAGCTGCGTCTCTCTCTCCCTCTGATTGATCTATAACTGAATCATTTAATACTGTCAACTGAAATTAAGCCTGGTTGTTTGCTTGCTTGGTTACTGCTTGCTCAAACTGGTGCTAGAATGTCAACTTCAGCTACCCGTTCAAAATCACTAGGTAGGAAATTGGGGCTGGAGGAGATAAACGGTCTGTGGTTAATGCCCTTCTTTGTTTCTCCTTTTGGTTTGTAGTGTATTGCAGCAATGAATGTGGTGAGTATCAGATTAGTTAAAACGAATGGTGGTTTTTTTTTTTTTGGGGGAGATGTGTGATTTTCTACAACTGATCAGGGTTAGGAGTCATATTCTCCTGTTGTTCCCCTCTCCTCATGAGTCTTATTCTATATTTAGTCCTTAACATAATTAGAACTGTTTCAAGAGGGAGGGAAGGAGGGAGGGAGAGAGGGAAGGAAGGAAGGATTAGCTTCATGTCCAGTTTATGTGTTATTAATACTTTCATATATGTTTATCTGGGCAAAACACCGCTCCTGCGCGAGCTGCACTGGCTGCCTGTGGCCTTTCGGGTGCGCTTCAAGATGCTGACCACCATCTTTAAAGCGCTCCATGGCATGGGACCTAGTTATTTGCGGGATCTCATCCTGCCTCATACATCCCTTCGGCTGATTCGCTTCCACAGAGAGGGACTTCTTCGGGTGCCGTCCACCAGGCAATGCCAGCGGGCGACGCCCAGGGGAAGGGCCTTCTCTGTGGTGGGCCCAACTCTCTGGAACGACCTACCCCCCGAACTTAGAACAACTACAGACCTCCGCTCCTTCCGCCAAAAGCTAAAGACTTACCTCTTCCATCAGGCCGGCCTGTCCTAATTTTATCCAACCTGACTATAGGGAAATTTTAAATTGTTAATTGGGATTTTAAGGAATAGTTTTAAGGTTTTTAAGAATTTTTAAATTTTAGCGCAGGGTTAATTTATTTAATTCGGTTTTAAACATTTGTATTGTTACGTTTATATGATTTTTAAATTTCCTGTGCACCACCCCGAGTCCCTTTGGGGAGAGGGGGCGGTTTATAAATAAAATAAAATAAATGAAACAATGCATCATTGGGCAACAATTTTTCAACTAGGTACTTCAAATGGTTTAGGTTTATTATATTTATATGCCGCCCTTCTCCCAAAGGACTCAGGGCAGTGTACAACATAAAAAACACATATTACAAAAGTTAAAAGTGAGATTAAATAAATATCCAAAATGGACTAACTTACAGGTTGCGTTCAAAATCAGGGGCCTGTAATTCCCATGGAATTGAAATTTGGCAAAAGTTACTAAATACTTTATAACACAAAAATTATGACAAAGCATTCTGTGACATAACACTGTACACAATGTCACAAAACATTTCCTGTGGTCAGATTGTGATGCTTGACTGTGCTGTATAGTTGACCACTTTCAAGGCAGCTACATCTCTGAATTTCTTCCTGAATTTTTAAGAACTTTTCAAGTACATTAGAAGCGTTTCCATTACTGAAGGCATTGAAGAATCTGGTAAGGAAGTATCTCCGAAGCAATGACCCAAGGAGTCACAGGTTGTCTAGTTTCAATTATAAGTCAGAATACTAGTGCATCTTAGTTAGTGTCACCCACTACAAATGGCATTTTAGTCTCCATTGGAGAAAGCAAGTCTATCATACTAAATAACAGAATTACAGAGTTGGAAGGGACCTTGGAGGTCTTTTAGTCCAATCCCCGATCAGGTAGAAAACCCTATACCAGTGATGGCAAATCTTTTTGGCGCCAAGTGCCGAGTGCCAAAAAGATTGTGCAGAAACATTGCGCCCATGTACTCGTCAGGGCTGTGCTCTGGAAAAGCCTGCATGCACGCCCGACGATCAGCTGGCCGGCGTGCATGTGCACACCAGTTTTCAGCACTACCGTGCATGTGAAGGGATCACACTCCAGAAAAGCTGGACTTCCGGGTCTGGCACGCATGCACATCTGACAAGCAGCTGATTGGCATGCATGCGCACACTGGTTTTCAGCTGTTTGCTCCGCACATGAGGGACAGCTGATCGTTACACACACATGCATGCCAGAAATCCAGAAGACAAACAGGCAAGGCCGGGCGTACATGCCATAGGTTCCCCGTCACGGCACTATAACATTTCAGATTAAATTTTGCTGTGCCCTTTTTCATGTTCTTGAACTAACTTTGTTTTGCCCAGTATGTATATCAGATTTTTAAAAAGGTTTCTGAATGATTATTTTTCTGTACATTTTGGCAGGCAAGCAATTTTGCCCATAATATAATGTCTTTCTGTGTTATATATGTCATTATATATTCCTTGTCATTATACGTTTTTTTTGCACACGGTTTTTGAGTTGCAAATGGTCTTTTAACAAAAAATAAGAGGAACTTAAACCAGGTTCACCTGCATTTAGAACTGAACAGTGTGACCAAGGCTTTACCGGACAAATAATACTATGTCTACTCATCAGAGTCCTGTGGTTTTGCCTTTAACAGCAAGATCATAGAATCATAGGGCTGGCATAGACCCTCTTGTCCACTCTTATGGTTTTCTTCTGCTTTGCATGCAGTACATTAGCTTCTCCCTTCTGGTCCTCCTCTCATTCAATTCCCATTCTGCAGGTCGGATGATTTATACGTTTATCATTTGCGGCTCATGTGTTAAAAATCAGCAGAGCTGTAACAAGGACTTCAAGTGTGGAGGTAAGTGTTGATAGACCAGACCCTCAAATCAGCTCATGCAGTTTGGAACTGGATTGGAAGATAACAAAGCCTGGTTGGACGGAGAGGTAAAGAATCCAGTCTAAATCCAGTCTAAATTGCAGGCCCACAAAATCTTTGTTAGCTGTAAACCAGTGTTTCTCAACCTTGGTGACTTTAAGTCCTGTGGACTTCAACTCCCAGAATCGCCCTGCCAGCTGGCTGGGGAATTCTGGGAGTTGAAATCCACAGACTAATATCTCTTATTTATATGTAAATAAAAAGACGTCTCTTAAAAGGATAGGCCTGTGATGGCGAACCTATGGCACAGGTGCCACAGGTGGCACACAGAGCCATTTCTTCCTTTCTTTTTTTAAATAATTTTATTGGTTTTAAAACATTCATGGGGAGGAAATCTGGGTAAAGGGTACATAGAAATTTTTGGTAGGTCCCATGTTAGTAGTAGAAATCCCCCCAGATCTCACAGTTTTACAATCTTAAAAATAACATATAAAAGATAAGCATAAACAGAGTTCTTTTTTTATATCAACCATATGTTCAATCCTCTCTTTCTTTGCCACTTTCTACTATGTCAACAATTACAATAATATTTCAAATACAATTATTTTTGTGATCTGAGCCTTTTCGATATTGCTTCCTCCTCCCTGCCCCCAGGCGGAGTCATAGACCCCCCTTTTTTTCCCATGTCTTGTACATTGCTGCCTTTCCCCCCGCCTCTACTATCTTCGTCTCTAGGAGAGGAGAATGTTTTTTAATAAAGGCTTCAGCCTCTTCCACTGTTTTAATTCTAATACAGAGCCATTTCTTAGGGCACGCGAGACGTTGCCATGTCAGTTCCAGCATGCATGTGCATGCTGCCCACTGATTTCTCCCTCTGGAAGCTTCCCTAAAGCCTCCGGAGGGCGAAAAAAACCCAACGCCCAAACCAGAAGTTTGGGAATGGATTTCCGGTTTGCGTGTTAGGCCGTTTATCTCTCTCCTGAGACTTCAGGAGGCGTGGAGAGGGGGTCATGCATGCATGCACGGGGGCGCATAGAATTATGGGTATGGGCATGCGTGGGCACGACCCCCCATGCTCCCTCCCCACTTTTGGCACGCGATGACGAAAAGGTTCGCCATTGCTAGGTTAGTCTATTACTTTATATACAGTTCAAACATTTGGGCTCTTCCACTGGTTAGCATAATTTGAGTCATCAAGCATGGTCAGTAGCTATAGATATTATGTACCATGTGCCAATTCATAGCATCCTATAATATTCTTAGCAGGATTTGTTAATGACCAATTACATATTCAGTAGGTGAGGTTTTTTACATTATAATGAGTTTTAGTTTATTAAATATCAACTCTGGACAATTCGTGTCTCTGGCCAGCTTGGCCCGGTCCTTATCAGAATTTCACATTCTTGCTTGTTACTTTAAAGCAGTGGTTCTCAACCTTCCCAATGTCACAACCCTTTAATACAGTTCCTCATGTTGTGGTGACCCCCAATCATAAAATTGGTGTCTCGGCTCCTAAGACCATCGAAATTATGTGTTTTCCGATGTCCTTAGGCGAACCCTGTGAAAGGGTCTTTCGACCCCCAAAGGGGTCCTGACCCACAGGTTGAAAACCACTGCTTTAAAGGACTAGAAACATTAATCAAATATGAGCCTTGATACTAAAACCATAACTCAAAGGGTTCTCTTTGCTTGCTCCCATCACTTCAGGCAGGGTAACCCTCCAAGAAAACCTAATAAAGGAATAATTTAAGTTAGTAGCTGTTGGCTTGGCTTGTCAGTAGAATTATAACATGCTGAATTTTGCAGAACGAAAAGTTCAAGTGGAAATGGATGAAGATTTGATTTTGGATTGTGCTCTGAAATGGCATAAGGCAAGCCATGGAGTGAAGATATACAAGTTCTACAGGGTAAGTATTGTCTCCAACAAAGCAGTTTGTCTGACACAAACCTATTTCCCTATCCCCTTTCCAGTAGTGAGGTTCAATGATTTAACAACCGGTTGTCTGTCCTAATGATCAGCTGAGTTGGCGGGGCCCAGTGGTCATGTGACTGGGTAGGCGTGGCCAACTCAACGTCACTCACATTGTTGGGCGCTTCACCTTAGCTGTTACAATGCAATAAGGGTTAACTGGAGAGGCAGTTTCTGTAAGCAGGGAAATAAAGAAACAACACCAGAATGTTTCCTTCCTGCCTTCCTCCAACAGTTGGTTCTTCCAACTGCTTAGAAAGCTAACAACTGGTTCTCCTGAATAGATACGAACTGGCTGAATCCCACCACTGCTTTTGTCCCCTTAGCTCTTGAGTTTGACTTTCCAAACTGAAGCAGTGCCATTGAATGATCCTAGTCTTCGGTGGAGGGCTTGTACTGCTGGCCATTCTTTTATCCTGGAGGGCAACAACTTTGTTACCATATTTTTCAGCGTATAAGACGCTCCGAAGTATAAGACACACCTAGATTTTGGGGAAGAAAACAATCTGCCTCCCAGCAATTTGCCTCCTTGCAGCAAGCAGCAAACAGCAAAGAGTACAGAAGATATACATTGTTTGTGGTGTTACATTTCAGACTATACTTGTATAGATGCTGTTAAAATTGATGTGGCTTTCTGGAAGTATACATTATTCTCTGCTATTTAAAAGAAGATACAATAGCACTGGGCATCTTCAGATCAAGCTTTTATTTTAAAAAGGTTCTTCATTTTGCTAATTTATTTAGAACAATGATACAACAGTCTTTAAAAAATAAGTCTAATAATTTGAACATTCTATAGGCATTTATAGTTATTGACTTACCTCCTTGCAGCAAACAGCCTGTTTCAGTTTAGCCTGACTAGAAGAAGAAAAAATCTGTCTCTGCCTCCAGCAATTTGCCCCTTGCAGCAAACAGCAAGTTTCACTTTCAATTTCAGTTTAAGCAGGGGCTGTTCAGGCTGCAGGGTTGCCATATAGCCTATTGCTCTCTCCATAAGTCCCATGTTCTCCGTTTGCTGCAAGGAGGTAAATTGCTAGGAGGCAGAGGCCACAGGGTGGGGGCAAGTGGGTGGGTGGGGCTACATTCGGTGTATAAGACGCACCCAAATTTTCACCCTCTTTTGGGGAAGTGGGGAAGGTGCATTTTATACTCCGGAAAACACTGTAATACAGAAATAATGTGATCTTCTTCTCAGATGGTGGATAACAAGGAGCAGCTGATGGCCACTGGGGCAGATTCCTTTTTGACCAAGAAAGAAGCCAATATGAAAGATGCAGGCAGATACCGATGTAAAATGGTAGACACAAATGACTATGTATACAGCCAGCTTGACTTTCAAGTTGTAGGTGAGTACAGTGAAATCAGGACTGGAAAATGTCCTCAGAAGCTCCATATTGGGGTTCACAGGCCCTTCTTCTCCAAAGGGGAAGCCTTCCAACTGCATTCGCTCGCTTTTGACCCTAGGAAGCATAAAAGGTTAGCAAACACAATCATTTGGGAGGGCAGGAAGATGCTTTTCCAAGATGCTTTCCCAAGACATGATAGCACTGTTCCAATGTCTCAGAGGGTGACACAAGGAAGAGGGAGTCAAACTATTCTCCAAGGCACCTGGGGGCAGGACAAGAAGCAATGGGTGGAGAGAAGCAACTTAGAACTAAGGAGAAATTTCCTGACAGTTAGAACAATTAACCTCTGGAACAGCTTGCCTCCAGAAGTTGTGAATGCCCCAACCCTGGAAGTCTTTAAGAAGATGTTGGATAGCCATTTGTCTGAAATGGTATAAGGTTCCTGCCCACGCAGGGGGTTGGACTAGAAGACCTACAAGGTCCCTACCAACTCTGCTATTGTATTATTGTATCTTGCACCATACTCCAACCAGGCACCATTCTTATGAACCTTTGGAAGGCAGCTTCCCCAAATTGAGCAAGAATACCACATGCTTGCAGAATGGCATGGAGTGGCCTCTTTAAGAAGACCATGTCTCTCATTGGCTGGGTACTCCTGTCCGCAACTGTAGAGAAACGCGAAGATAAAATATGCTGCTGGGTCTTGTAACCTTGCTGAGGCCTGCTGGGTGTAGTGGACTGGGGTATAGGCCTGGGCCTCCAGTGCCTTCCAGCTTGCATGCACTGGTGGGCCACGTGGGCAGCTGAGATAGGAGGGAGAGATAGGTGGGAAGGAGCAGTTGCAGCTCCCCTCTGATTTGTTGCTTGAAAAGGTAGACGGCCAAATACCGAATCTTTATCACGTGACTGTGAAGACGCTGCAATGTGGCTATAATTTCAAGTATAGGTCATAAACCCCTTCGTTCAGCATTGTTGTAATTTTGAATGGTCACTGAACAGTCATTAAATGAGGACTATTTGCAATATTGCTACATATACGCTTGGATGAACTCTTTCATGATTAATTAGAAGGATGTTCTGCAAACTTTAGTGAGACTCATTCTATAACCATGATGGAGAACCTGTGGCACACGTGCTGGAAGTGGCACACAGAGCCATCTCTCTGGGCATGCGAGCTGTTGCCCATTGCTCTTCCAGGTTCCAGGGCATTGGCCAGGTATTGTTCACACGCATGGGAGCGTCAGAAACTGGAAGAGCAGCCGCCCAGTGAACATGCACACACTGATGATGGTCTGGTTTCCAGTGCCTGCACGGCAGTGGTGGGTTTCAAAAAAATTTAGAACCTCTTCTGTAGGTGTGGCTTTCTGGCCATGTGACTGGGTGGGAGTGGCTTGCCAGCCATGTGACTGGGTGGGCGTGGCCAACTTGCAAAATGTGGTGAAACTCATTTAACAACACTCTTGCTCAGCAACCAAAATGTTGGCTCAGAAACTCAGGCATTTGAAGCACACAAATCTTTAAGCTGTCAAGTTACAAGACCCTTGCACCCCATACCCTTTAGAAAAAAAAAACCCAGGGGTGTTCAAACTTGACAGCTCTAAGACTTGTGGACTTCAACTCCCAGAATTCCTCCTCTCGCTCTTCATCTTGATGATGTGCGGATGGCCGCGGGGGGAGGGAGCTGGAACCGGTTCTAAACGGCACTGTAGATTTGTGGAACCTCTTCTATAGAAGAGGTTAGAACTGGCAGGGACCCAACCCTGATGCATGGGCACCAACCACCTGGTCTTCTGGTTTCTGGCGCTTGTGAAGACCAGCTGGCTGGTGCACATGCATGCTCCGGAAACAAAAAAAACCATCTTCCTGGCGTGCACATGCCCACCGGGTGGTTGCTTTTCTGATTTCTGGCATGCATGTGCACGCTCACCTATTTTGGCACTTCTTGCCGAAAAGGTTCGCCAACACAGTTCTATAACATGGGGATGGTGCTCACCTTAGGGCTCACCTGTAACGCTCTCTACATGGGGCTCCCCTTGAGGTGCACTCGAAAGCTACAGCTAGTCCAGAATGCGGCCGCGCGGGTGATTATGGGTGCCCCAAGGCAAGCCCACATAGCACCTCTCCTGCGCGAGCTGCACTGGCTGCCTGTGGCCTTTCGAGTGCGCTTCAAGGTGTTGACGACCATCTTCAAATCGCTCCATGGCTCGGGGCCTAGCTATATACGAGACCGCCTTCTGCCCCATACATCCCTTCGTCCGATCCGCTCCCACAGAGAGGGCCTTCTCAGGGTGCCGTCGGCCGGGCAATGCCGGTTGGTGACACCCAGGGGAAGGGCCTTCTCTGTGGCGGGCCCGGCCCTCTGGAACGACCTACCCCCCGACCTTCGCACTATCTCGGACCTCCGCCTCTTCCGCCAATGCCTTAAGACGTATCTATTCCAGCAAGCCGGCCTAGCGTAGCCCCCCGTTTCTGACTATATTTATAAATTTTAATTTTTTAGGGTTTTAAAGGGTTTTAGCACGGGTTTTAGGTTAATTTAATATGTTTTTAAGAGTTTGTATTGTTTTGTAATGGTTTTTAATAATGCCTGTGCACCGCCCTGAGTCCTAACAAGGAGAAGGGCGGGGTATAAATTCAAAAAATAAAAAAATAAAAAATAAATGATTCCTAGGCTGCAAAAATTTAGGTAGCCCCTAGATGGCAATAACGAGACACTAAGACCTGTAATTCTGCTACCATATAATGGTCATTGTTTTTTATATCTCCTGTGAAATTCTTTGGCGGATATAGCATTTGTGAGGAGGACAGATTGCGAGTGGACTGTGGGCACATATAGTGACCACCTATAAGAGATGCTCTTTCTTAATTTCTACTAGGGGTGGAGAAACTGTGAGAGTCATATAGAGCAGGGGTCCCCAACCTTTTTTGCACCAGGGACCGGTTTCATTTTTAAGAAAATTCTGCGGACTGGCTGGCGTAGAGGAGGAGCGGGGGGTGGGAGGGGGAACAGGCGGCGCATGTGCACGTGGGGGGAGGGGGAACAGGTGGCGCACGCGAGGGGGAGTCGGCTCACTCAGCCCTCTAGGGCCTCCAATGGTGCGAACGGCCGCGCCTGCGCTCTCCCGCATCCGGCGCGCGCTCTGCCCAGGGGGCTGCTCCCTCCTCCTCCTCTTCGGCCTTGCGGCCCGGTTCCTATCCAGCCACGGACCGGCACCGGTCCACGGACCGGGGGTTGGGGACCCCTGATATAGAGGAAAGACTATAACAATATTCCCCTCTCCAGTGAAAATAAATCCACTGGGCAGTGGGAAGATGCAATTGAGATGGCCTGAATGCAGAACACCTGAGCAGGTTGCTTGCCTACCTGTCTCCTGGCACAGATGTAAGCTTGTAACTTTAGTCTGTGAAATCAAAGTTTGGGCTCCAGGAAAGCGGTTTTTAATGGCTGATTAAATCTTCACTTCCTTGCCTTTCATTAAGAATTCTGAAGGGGGGAAAACCAAGACATCTCTACATAGTTTGTGCAGAGGCTGCTGTCGCTGACCTCAGGTGTATCTGCAGGGAGGAGGTTAAAAAGGTTTAGATGGTCAGCTCAACCATGTGATTAAATCCCTGCTTTTCTTTTTACTATTGCAATGTAAAAAATAATAATAATACCGCTCGGCCCGAGTCTCCTTTTCAAACTTGTGATAATGAAGAGAGCATTTCTCTTCTTGGGTGGAGTCCGTCCATCTGCCTGTTGAATATCAGATATGTTTTCCTTTAAGTAGGTTGCTTTATGTCAGTTTTCAGGCCATTCACCTAACCTGGGGGGAGGTCAGCAACCTGCGGCTCTGGGGCTGCATGTGGCTCTTTCATTCCTGTGCTGCGGCTCCCTGTCACTCAAAATATATGTCACAGCCTCTGATGTGCAACGCTTGCTGGCTGACAAGCTTTTCGACCTCCAGTAGGCCAACCATGGATAAATCCAAGAAGAGAAAAGTTTCAGAAGAAAACAGAATGTTTAATTCAACTACATATGCTAGTTTTGTAGCCGCTCAGAAAATAGACAGGCACTGGAAGGGTTTTGTGGCTCCCGGTGTTTTCTTTTCTGTAGGAAATGGGTCTAAATGGCTCTCTGAGTGTTTAATGTTGCCGACCCCTGACCTAACCAGGGGATGAAGTTTAAAGAGATAGAATGCCTTCTCTTCTAAATTCAACTTCGAACCGAACCTGGCACAGCCATTTTTCCGTCCCTCATTTGCCACATGGGGGTTGGGGGGAGGGGAAGGAGGTTGGAATGCCTTAGTAGACACAACTGAGAGCTTTCTCATGAGAACCAAGGTCATCTCTACTGGCAATCAATAAGGTTGGGAAGAAGTGCCTGAAGAACCCACCAATTAATTCAATTGGCCAACGTGACCTGCGACACTTGAGGATGAGGTTATTTCCTAGTTTAATTATACTGAAATTGCAGGACAGATTTAGATTTGATTTTCCATTGAAGCTGTGCTGATATGATGTACTCATTAAAGAAGAGCATTGAGAAGGAGCCCAGTCTCTGGATTCTGAATTACTTGGGTTCATTATTCAGAGCCTTGACAGAATTTCCCCCCAAACTCCTAATCCCCACCTTGATGTTTCTTAATTTCCCATCTTCTCCTCCTCTTTTTTCAGTTCTACCTTCAAGAGAGAATACCACCTGGTTTACCCACCCACCACCACTGGTTTTGCAGCCACCATCACTGTCTCCACCACTACCATCTTCATTATTGTCATCGCCACCTATGACAGTGAAAAACTCTCTCACCCTAGGGATTTCTTCCAGAGCTCCACCCCCTGAAGCTGATTGGACCGCTTGGAAAGTGAGCGGGATTACAGGAGGTGTGCTGTCCTTCATTGTTGTTGCTTTGTGAGTCTCACCACTTTACAACCCAGTAGCCTCAGTTGCATGCTCATGTGTGTGGCTTGCTCATGCGCACAGCTTGTGCACATTTTGCGCATTGGATGTGAACTGCCCCGCGCACGTGCAGTTCAATGGAAATGAAAACTAAAAAAAAGATGGTGGCAGCGACTGGGGAACCGGTTCGGGGGCGTGACCAGCCTGGGTCGCTGCCGGTTCTGTGACCCAGGCCACTGTACCACTACCAGTTCAGCTGAACTGGGCCGAACTGGTAGGAACCCACCTCTGATTCTGAGCCTATACTGATAGCCCATCGCAAAATAAGGAAATTGCAGTTCAATTTTCCCAGTTATGAAGCTGGTCACAGAGTCGCACCTATGTAACTATTGTCATCCTTAAAAGAATATCATTATAGCTGAAACTGTTTGTCCAATTTTCTCAAAGTGGTTTCCTTCAGGTACATCTCTATTCCCAGAGAGGTATGTTTAACCTACCTTGAGGACATCAGTTTGACAACAAGATAAACAAGGATGGAGGTGAAAAATCAGTAATGGCAGACAGACTTTAATAGGACACCCATAGTCCTTAATTTACAACCATTTTAACAATGGTTTGACTCAGTGGTGGGTTGCAGGCGGTACGCGTATTGGAGCCTGCCTGGAGCACCGGGTACCATTCCGGTAAGGTGCTCTGGAGGGCCCACCTGCCTCCTTACTTGTCCTTTAAAGCAGGGGTCTCCAACCTTTGCAACTCTAAGTCTGAAGGACTTCAGCTCCCAGAATTCCCTTGACTATAATTCTGGCACTTAGCAACAGTTTGGAGAGGAGAGAAGCAACTTAGGAGAGAAGCAACTTAGAACTAAGGAGAAATTTCCTGACAGTTAGAACAATTAACCTCTGGAACAGCTTGCCTCCAGAAGTTGTGAATGCCCCAACCCTGGAAGTTTTTAAAAAGATGTTAGATAGCCATTTGTCTGAAATGGTATAAGGTTCTTGCCCACGCAGGGGGTTGGACTAGAAGACCTACAAGGTCCCTTCCAACTCTGCTATTGTATTGTATTGTAACTTCATTGTCACTTTGAATGTTACACTAACTGGCATACATTAAAAAAAAAGTTTGCATTTATATCTGGTTGCAACATTCATAGTCATGTGACTGAAATTTCTGGCATTTTTTACATTTCCAGCAAAAAGCACACATGTGAGAGAATGGATTTGCTTAAGATGTGTGACTCGGACTAATGACTACATGATTTGATTAGCGACCACCATAAAAACAAATCAGGTCTGGTCCTGTGGATTTTTCAACTTATAACAATGATTTGTGACCAAAATTTTGATTCTAATTATAGCCATAATTTGAGAACTGCCTGTAGATTTTTTCTCCAAAGGTAACAAATATTTTGTGCTTATACCCAGGACATGCAATCTGGTTTAGGGAGGAGACTGTGTCCTTCCCAACCCAAATCCCATGATTGAAAGATGCACATAATAATTTGGGCAAATTAATAATATGACCCACTAGGCCCAGCCAGTATGGCAGATGAATTAAAGGTATATCATAGAATTTTTCATTGCATTCTCTAAAGCTGGTGTGTGTAAGGGCCTCAACAGTAAAAAAAGAGATTGTTGGTTGAATGTATCAAAGCTAGAAACTTTGAAATCTGCTTCTGTGTTCTGTTTCATTTCCCACAGTTTTATCCACTTTTTTCTTTACAGTTTATTTTATTATCGTTATATATCTAAAGAGGAGGAAGAGGATGATGATGATGATGATGACGATGATGAGAGCGACAGTGAGAGTGACAGTGAATCAGAGACTTAGTGGAAAATGTGAAATGTCCCCTGCCCCTTGGAAATTACTTGTAGCCCCGCACCCTCCTTATCTTGAATTTTTATATTCTTATTTTGATTTGTTTATCTGGAGTTCATAAATATAGTGGATTTATTTTACTAAAGATTAGGATGTTGTGGAAATCCACACCAGATTCTAGTGAAGATTTGCAATTTTCACCAAAATTAGGTTCTTCTATCCCAGGACCAGTGGTGGGTTTCTGCAGGCTCGCACCTACTCGCGAGAGCCGGTTGGTGAAATTTAGAGAACCGGTGAGAGGGGGTTCCACCGGCGTACCTGGAAGTAAATCTGGCCAGCCGCTGCCAGTGACCCAACGGGAAGGAAAGGAAAGGAAAGGAAAGGGAAGGAAGGAAGGAAGGAAGGAAGGAAAGAAAGAAAGAAAGAAAGAAAGAAAGAAAGAAAGAAAGAAAGAAAGAAAGAAAGAAAGAAAGAAAGAAAGAAAGAAAGAATTTATCATCACAATTGAGTCCAAAATTTTGGTTGCTAAGCAAGAGCATTGTTAAATGAGTTTCACCACATTTTAAAAGGTGGCCACTCCCACCCTGTCACATGACTGCCAACCACGCCCACAAAATAGGCCACACCTACAGAGTAGGTTCTAAAAATTTTGAAACCCACCCCTGCCCAGGACGGACCACAGTAAAATCTTCTCATGTATTTATAAAAATGGGGCAGGGGGAAGTGTGCTTCTGATTGCTTGGTGATTTAATTCAAGTCAAGTCTTAGTGAGCTCATAAATAGATCTCCTTCAGGATGACTGTCTCTAATCTTGGTCCTGGTTCAAAGCAGGGATTTTGAAATCTAACAACTTCAAGTTGTATAGACTTCAACACCCAGAATTCCCCAGTCAGCATGCTGGCTGGGGAACTCTGGGAATCGAAGTCCACATGTCTTAAAATTATCAGGTTTGAAATCATTGGTTTAATCAGTTAAAGAAAGATAAGTATGAGTATTTTCTGGGAAAATTGTATTTTAAAAATCAGTATAGAACCATGATGGCGAATCTATGGCAGGCGTTCCACAGGTGTGGCATATGAGTCGTCACCCAACTTCGCTCCACTGCGCATATGCGCACGCCTCCCACCAGACAGCTGATTTTGAGGTCTCTGCTGTGCATGCAGGAGACACACTTGCATGCATGGGTGGAGTGGCGCCCCCGCCTGCATCCCGTTTTAGGTCCCAGGAGGCTTCAGGGAGGCCTGCTAGGTCCAAAACGGAGTATTGGAGTGGAGGTTGTGGGTGCATTTGTGGGTAGCGTGGGGGTGTTGCACACACATGCATGGGGTGCACAGGGGGTGTTGTGTGTACATTGCATTATGGGGGTGTCACATGCACACATGCTTTTGGCACACCAGGAGAAAAAAGTTAGCCATCATTGATACAGAACAAGGATTTCTTAAGTTTTCTTCCCCTACTGAGGTTGTTTTTTTCTTCCTGTTGGTTAGAGGCATCCATTGGATGTATGTGTGTGTCAAGAAAGTACAATTGTGCAATTAAAACACTTTCCTTTATATGTATCACTTATAAATAAGGCAGTGTTGCTCAACCCTGGCAACTTTAAGATGTTTGGACTTCAATTCCCATAATTCAGCTGGCTCGGGAATTCTGGGAGTCCAAGTCTGTAAAGCTGCCAAGGTTAAGAAACAGTGAAATAAGACATTGTCCTTTGATTCATGGTGATGGATGCTCTCTTCATTTTTCTGACTCCAAGTGGACTCCCATTCCCAAAGCTAATAATGAACAAATACAATTACAGAGTTGTTGTTTTTTTATTTAAATCATAAAATGTGCTACTCTCATAGATGGTAAAGTGGTTTGATTTATATGGATCTACACATTCCTATCTATTAAAATGAAAAATCCCAAATGTCTGTTTAAATGATCTTTTGAAATGGCTTCCACACACATATTACACACACAGAGAGAGAGAGAGAAAGCACAGTTGGTAGGACAATTTGGCACCTCTTAAAAAGATAAAAATAAAAAGATAATTTTCCAGGGAAGAGCAAACAAGGGGGGCGGGGTGGACTCAGCAGGCAGGCGGCTCCAATGGATCCTTCCCCAACCGATCCTTCTTTGGAGGTGGGTCCACAAAACATATTAAAAAATAGATAGACTTTGACTTAGCCTCTGGGGCCGCCATCTTGAATCTTTTACCACCATATGCAGACACCCATTTTGCATAGAAAAATAAAAGCAGCCTAGAGGCAGTCCTCAACTTAAGTGACCACAACTGAGCTCAACTTTTCTGTTGCTAAGTGAAAAGTTTGTTGTGAGTTTTACATTTTACAACTTTTCCTGCCACAGCTGTTGAGTGAGTCATTGCAGTTGCTAAATTAGTAAGATGGTTGTTAAGTGAAATTGGTTTCCCCCATTGACTTTGCTTGTCAGAAGATGGCAAAAGATGGTCATGACTCCGGGACAATGGAACCATCATAAATATGAGTCAGTTGCCAAGTATCTGAATTTTAATCATGTCACCATGGGGGGTGCCTCAGTGGTCATGTGAAAAACAGCCATGTCACTTTTTGCGGTGCTGTTGTAACCTTGGATGGTCACTAAATGAACTGTGGTAAGTCGATGACTACCTGTATTTGCAAGGAAGCCTACTGCATTGCCCAGGATACAGAGAGGGGAAGAAACTCAGCTTCTCTTAAACCAGGGTTGGGCAAACTTTGCAACTTTAAGTCTGAAGGACTTCAGCTCCCAGACTTCTCCAGCCAGCAAAGCTGGCTGGAGAAGTCTGGGAGCTGAAGTCCTTCAGCCTTAAAGTTGCAAAGTTTGCCCAACCCTGTCTTAAACACACACACACCTTTGATACAGGTAGTCCTCGATTTATGACAATTGGGAGCAGAATTTTTGTTGCTAAGCAAGATGATTGTAAGTGAGTTGTTCCCAGGGGTGAAATTCAGCAGGTTCTGGCAGGTTCTCGAGAATCGGTAGCAGAAATTTTGAGTAGTTCAGAGAACCGGCAAATACCACCTCTGGGTGGCTCCAGGAGTGGAGAGGGAATGGGGTTTTTGCAGTATCCTTCCCCTGCCACACCCACCAAGCCACGCTCACAGAACTAACCACTGGTTGTTCCCAAATCTTTTTTGTCCTCACTTGATTGCAGTGAATCACACTGGTTGTTAAGCGAACCCAGCTTCCCCCATTGACTTTGTTTGTTGGAAATGAAGCTTGGAAGGTCACAAACAGTGATCACATGACCCTGGAACACTGCAACTGTTGTAAATACATGCTGGTTGCCAAGTTCCTAAATTTTGACCATGTGACTATAGAGATGCTACAGCAATCAGATTTAGGCTTATAGGCTGCCCCATGGTGCTTTAAAGCACTCTGGGCGGTATTGCTCCCACAATCTGGGTTCTCATTTTAACAACCTCAGAAAGATGGAAAGCGAACTCCAGGCTATGGGCAGAGTTTGCCTGTAATATTGCACCTTAACCACCACGGCTCTTTCAGGGCTATGAGAGTGGTAAGTATGAAAATCCATTATACTTTTTCCAATGCCCTTATAATTTTGAACAGTCATTAAACGAATGATTGGAAGACGAGCACCTGAAAGGATCTTCTACTGCTGCAATACTTTGGGGTGATTTTTATGAACTTGCTCCAACATTAACTTCTCCTCCTGGCCAGCAGCCTCTTGGGCTTCCCCTGTTTTGCCAGCTTTTTGACTTAACTTCTTTGCGTGAGATCTGCAGTAAGAAAACTCCATCAAATAGTAAAAACAAAGAACAAAACCGCCGACAAATATCCACACATCACTCCGGTAGCTAGAAATGGTGTTTATTCAGAAAATAACGGGGAAACAGGAGAGGGAGGGTTGAATTCTGACTCTCTGCATTGTGTTGAAAGCACAAGAGACTACCTGATTTTTTAACAGAAAAGTTGGACAGGTCTGGCACCATTTTAAACGAGACACCCTCTGCCTGCTGAGTTCTACCCCACATCCCTAGACTAAAACTGACCTAAATCGGGGTCTCACCAAGAAATGGCGAAGGGGGAAAAAGTCACAAGCAGCTGGCTGGGCAAACAGCTATGAGCTGGGAGGCAGCCTATGTTTGTCCCAGGCTTCTCCATCCTGGTGTCTTCCAGATGTGCTGGATCTGCAGCTTTCAGAATTGCCAGCCACCAGGCCCAAAGTTGGCAGTTGCAGTCCCAACCCATATGGCCTATTCAAGAGAGAGGCTGCTTTGCCCTGCCACTATCGAACGACATGAATAAATCATTTTGCTTCTGCACAACCCAGCTGGAGAGCCCAATGGGGTATAAGCAGTGGATGAAATAAAGGATATTATCGCTGGATTGATAGCTCTGCTGAATGAGTCTAAGGATTGGTGGGAACGGCTGGAAAACCTGATGCAGCAGTTTTGTCTTTTGGAAATGGGTTTCGCTTCTCCCTGGATTATTCTTCCAAATGACAAACATGCCGGAACCATAGGCAACACAGATTTTCTTGCTAGCTTGTTAGCTTCCTCCCCCCCCCCAGGGCGGCTTCCTTTCTCTGATTAATTTGGGTAATTTTGCATTCACGCCTTATATAGCGTCTAGTTAATGTCTTTAAAAATAAAGCACCGTTCTTTGATCTCTTACTGAAAAAACGGCTCTGAAGAAACACAGATAATTCACAATGTCAAGGTGCTCATGTAATAGGTATTCATCTTCCTTTCTGCCACAAATTGAAAAATATAACTCCTTAAGGCTGAATCGGCAAGACCACAAGAAAGGTCAAGGCTATCAGAGCAGTTTTCTCAACCTTGGCCACTTGAAGATGTGTGGACTCCAAGTCCCAGATTTCAGGGAGTTGAAGTCCATATATCTTCAAGTGGCCAAGGTTGGGGAATACTATTCTAAAATAACCTTGCTCAGTGTCACCATCTTTAAGATGTGTGGACTTCAAATCTGGCTGGGGAATTCTGGGAGATGGACCTTAAAATTGCTGAAGTTGAAAAATACTGTGATAAACTATAACAATTGTTGTCCCAAAGGTGTTTGTTCAAGAGGCAATTGGACTTTCTGCTTTTAGTTTGAAGACATTTAGCTTCTCATTCAAGAAGCTTCTTCAGCTCTTCTCCTCTGCAGAAACTTCTTGGATAAGAAGCAAAACATCTTCAAACAAAAACCAGAAAGTCCAACTGCCTCTTTAAAAAGCAATTTTGGGACACCATGACCTGGATGACTGAGAATCTCTATAACAATTGTTGTTACAGATCTCATTCCCAGTTCTTGTGCTCCCTCAGATAGTTGAGGTTACAGTTGATAATCTCCAACCAAAGTAGACAAGTGAATGCTAGTTGGCAATTCGGGGAGTTGTAGTCCCAACAAGGTCTGGAAGATACCCTGTAACTTTTGGGAATATAGTACAGGTGCAAATATACCTGAAGCCAATACCTTTACAAAAAAAGTTTTTAGTCACTTTTCATTTGCCTACCTTTTATAGCATGCCTGTCAAATAAGCTGGGGAAATGTAATTTGGTGGGTTCCCTGTGAATGTTATGACAGCGTGCCCAAGTACATCCTCCCAGACCTGCAATTTACAGAAATTCTAGCAGAGATAATTCAACCAGATCAAACATTTGTTTTGATGTGCCCTATATTTTCACACAGCATGGTGATCAATTGCCATAGCTAGTTGCTAATGTTTGGATAAACACATTGGCTTAAATCTCCCAGCAACCTTGGGCTACTGGGACAAAAGGCACCAATGCCACCCATCTCCCTTAAAAAGTAGACTTCTTCTTACGTAACACCCTTAGGGTGCTGTTCCACCACCAGCCCAAAGAATGATTTTGAACCTGTGTAAATATGAATCTGTATGCATCTGTTCCTTTTGTTTCATAACACCAAGTAAAAATGACAAAAAATAAAGAGTTAGAAAGGCACAATCCACCAAAGATGGCACCTCCTGTTCCAATGGCATCTTTTTATGAACAGCTATAAAAATAAGATATCATCCCTAAAAGAGAAGATGTTCTTCTCCTACCCACATGCCATATTTTCAAGAAACGGGAGGCTGCAGCTCCTGGTGCAGTCTCTTCTGATGGCCCCTGGAAATCAAAGCTTCTCCATCACATCAAGATGGAACAATCCCAATTTGTTTTTCAGAGTTGGCACTGAACAAAATAAGATAGCACGCCCAACCGAGCAAGAATATGTGCATGTCGTTCTCAGGTATATAGCATCTAAATCAACATCGCTATCCAGATATGTCTAGAAATGACATTATGCTTCAACTAATAAAATATGGCCTCTTGGAGATGTCATGATTTTGAGAATTATTGGTTTCCAAAGTTGGCATCAGGCAAATAATCAAGGTTCAATGTAGCAAGTGCAACCAACAAGAGTGGTGCACAACATTTTAAATTCTAAAGTGGCACAAAAAGTTGTTAAGAGCCTGAGTATCAACTGTTTCATTGAAACCAGTTTCAAAAACTTGTTTCATTATGTTGTGATGTTAGAAGCTGACATTACAGAAAACCAATACTTTTTTTTAAACTTCACAGTAAGGTGAAGTGACTGAATGGTGATTGATCTTCCAAACATTGGTTTTATCTGTCGAAAGTGAACGCCAGGATTTTTGGCACGTCTGGCCATACAAGATGAGTATAGACTGATACCATCCAGACAACAATGGCTTCATTCTTCCAAGGGAGCAATTGGACATGTCATTAACAGAAAGAAGACCATGCATGATGATGCTTGATGTTAGTATTACTGCCCAATTTAGCTGGATTCTAGTGCCACGATGACCTTTTAAGGATAAAAAGAAGATGCTTCCCCTTTTCCATCAAGCATTGGGGACCAGACTGCTGTTTGTGCCCTTACTACCACTGCTCCACCATTAGGTCTATCATGTGGTTGACACCCAAGTCAGAAGAATCAAAAAGGTCTGTACAGAAGATGCTGCTACCAACCGGACTGGCAGAGCCGAGACCTGATGCTGAACCTGAGGTCAAGGCTTCTAGCCAATCAACAGGGTCAAAGCCGGCACGGGTCCCACTTCCTTGCCAGACATCTGGAGGAGATGGCGGCATCTCCAGAGAGTCAGGGGAGAAAACAGAGGACAGCGAATCCAGTGATGCGGATGAAGAGGAGGCTGTCGAAAGGAAATCGTAGGGTCCTGGAAAATCAAAGATGGCAGAGGGCACCAAAGGTGGCTCATTGCTGGAGCAGGATTTCTTTGGTGGTGATGCTTCTTGGTGGACCAATGGGGACAAGGAAACTTGATCAGAAACCTCTGAGGTCAAAGCAGGTGCTTGAAGAATGTCAGCTAGAAGCCGCAAAACAAGAGGGCAAATTTTGACATGGTAGCACACCCCCGCCCCAAACGTCCTAGCTTTAAAGCTAAAAAGCAAAGCTACAGATTATGTTTCCATACCAGGATTTTGCACTGGATCATATGGTTGTGCCCATCTGAGGAGCAACTGATTCTTTAACCCACCCTTTCCCAAACTTACCACTCCTGTTTTCTCAAAACCTATATTGCTCCCTCTTCGTTCCTGACAGTTTTTTCCTCTTATTAATTCCTCTTATGAGTTAGTCCTGACTGCAGTTTGCAAAACAAAACAGAGCCGTCATCTCACCTGTACACATCAGTGGTTCCTCTAAAATCTCTTCAATGGATTGGCTTGGCACCAGCTGTAGAAAAGGAAGAAAAGAGAAGGTGTCTCAAAAACAAAGTCAGAACATGTTCTGCTACAACTATAATTGCTGAGCTCCCAAACCAATGCTCAAACCAAGCAAATGTCTATGGAGATTCTCAGTCATCCAGGCCATGGCTGTCCCAAAGTTGCTTTTTTCAAGAGGCACCTGGAGTTTCTGAATTTTTCTTTGAAGACATTTCGCTTCTCATCCAAGAAGCTTCTTCAGAGCTGAAGAAGCTTCTTAGATGAGAAACAAATCGTCTTCAAAGAAAAACCCAGAAACTCCAGTTGCCTCTTGAAAAAAGCACATTTGGGAAAAAGCCAATGCAATCTTTATGCTGTAAGCACAGCAGAGGACATTCAGCAGGAGAAGACTGTTCCTTCTCTCTATGGAAATGAAGGAACTCTGAAAAGAGTTGGAGGACTTTAGAAGGATTCATCCTTCCATAGCTGTCCATACCATTGTTCCATATTGCTATTATTTAAACTGGAACAAGGAATTAACCTAAGCACAGTACACAAAATTGTCTGCTACAATGTCCTACCCGTAAATGACTTCTTCAGCTTCAAGCACAATAACACAAAGGCAAACCATCAATACAAACTCAAGGTAATACGATTTCAACGCCTGGAATGCTCTACCTGACTCCTTTGTTACATCTTCTAACCCTCACAGCTTCAACATTAACTGTCTACCATGTACATCCCTAAGAGATCCGTAAAGGGCTTAAGCACACCAGCGTGCCTTCCATCCCTGTCCTACTGTCCCCATTTATTTGTACCCATTTTTTTTGTTCATCTCCATGTTTATATTTATACCTGCTATCTTGTACATGTTTGACAAACAGACAAATAAATAAAAGAACCTGGAGAACTTTGGCAAACCAAAGTAGCCATTTTCTCTAGGACAGCCTGTGATCAGATTGTCTGCAAGAAAGACTGAAAGAGATGCCCCCTGATAGTACCTGAGCCTTTTGAATGGCCTCTTGGAGTTCTTCCTCAAGGGAGCGAGTGGCTGGGGCTGGATCAGGAGGGCTGGCTGTAATCTCGAGGGGCAGCTCCATATCAGAATGGATTGGCTCACACGAGGTGGGGCACAAAACCTAGTAAGAAAGTGGAAGAAATGTTAAGATTTCTACTTGATTTCTTCTTCAGTGAGGCAAAATGCCCTATTGGTTTAATATTACCCATTAAAAAAAACCCTGGTCTCAAGCTAATTGTTTCATGAGGACTCTGATAAGTGCTAAGCAGAAATGCCTGACATTGAGCCAGTGGCCAAGCAGGAGGGTCCTGGAGTCCTATGGATGGATGGGGGTCTTAGGCTGGAGACAGATCAGGGAGGCTGGCAAGTTGTGGGAATGAGGGGCAGGTGAGAATCCCCAGGTGGGGATGGGTGGGGGGAGATATGGCAGTGGACAGGCCATTCTCAAGTATCCTGGTTTTGTTGTTTTCTACAAATCCTGCATTGCTGCATGGCTGTGCTGTTCCCATATCTGACCATTGAACCTTGGAAGCCCTGGACGTCAGCTATTGTTACTTAATCAATACTAAGTCCTTCTGTAATAAAGCCAATTTTATGCATGAGTCAATAATGGATGAGAGGATCAACTGGACATGCGTAACAGAAACCTGGCTAGGCAAGGTGGTTCCCCTTATGGAAATGTGCCCACTTGGGTTTCAGTTGTGCCATGGCTTCAAGGCAGGGACAGGAATGACTACTGTAAATACAAAAGGCTTGGATTTCAGAGGCACTGCCCTGTAGATAGCTGGGTATGAGACCCTTTTTGTGAAGTTGGGCACCTGGGATCAGATGGTTGGTATTATACCAACATCCCTGCTGTCAGGGGTGGGTTCCGGCTGCTGCTACTGCCAGTTTGCTCAGGAATTTAGCACCTGTTTGTGCTAAATCTGCTAAATCTGCTGCCATTATTGCAGTGAGAGATCCTGCTCATTAGTCAACTCTTGGTTGGACTTCTGCAATTCACCTTTGCCCCTAAGGACTTGCAATAATTCCGTATAACATTTCTGGTTCACAAGTTTCTAATGGGCTTCCAGATGCAACTCAAGGTGCTAATTGTAAAGCTTTGCATGGCAGAGGAGCAGACTATTTATGGGACCACTAAGTTATCTCTGGTTATGATTTATTTTATTTTATTAAATTTATACCCCGCCCTTCTCCTTGTTAGGACCCAGGGCGGATGATGACCTATCTCATGCTCTCCCATACTGGATAAGCTTTAGGTGCCTTCCTGGTGACAGTAATATTTGATGGGTCCTAGGAGGTATACCTTTTTGTACTGTCCATGGGGTTTTCATGGCAAAGAAAAATCATGGCTATGGTTTTTCCAATTGCAATGTATGATTGTGAAAGCTGGACCATAAGAAAGGCTGAGCGACAAAGAATTGGGGCCTTTGAACTCTGGTGCTGGAGAAAACTCTTGTGAGTCCCTTGGACTGCAAGGCGATCAAACTGGTCAGTCTCAGAGGAGACCAACCCTGACTGCTCTTTAGAAGGCCAGATCCTGAAGATGAAGCTCAAATACTTTGGCCACCTAATGAGAAGGAAGGACTCACTGGAGAAGAGCCTAATGCTGGGAAAGATTGAGGGCAAAAGAAGAAGGGGACGACAGAGAATGAGGTGGCTGGACGGAGTCAATGAAGCAGTCAGTGTGAGCTTAAATGGACTCCAGAGGATGGTAGAGAACAGGAAAGCCTGGAGGAACCTTGTCCATGGGGTCACGATGGGTCAGACACCACTTTGCAAGTAACAACAGGAAGGAGGTATGCCTTATCTCTGGCAGCCCCCACCCTTTGGATTGATCTCTCTCCTGAAATTCAATTAGCCCTGATCCTGTTGGCCAATTTTTCCTTTGGGCATTTGGTTTGGGTTGTTAAATATCTCTGATCTAGCTGAAGCATGGTGGATTTGATGGCCCGGGAAGTATGTTCTACCTTATCTGTGTTATTATTAATTATTGCTTTTCATTGCTTCCATTTAATGTTAGCTGCCAGGGTCTCTTTGGAGAGTTGGGTGGTGTCAGAAAATTATTCTGAAAGGCTCACCAGCATGTGAACTTTTAAATGATCAAGTTAACCTCTCCTTGCCACTTTTCCTCAAGGAAATTGCATTTTTCCTCTCTGCATTGTGAAGCTCTGAAAACAATCTGGCATTTTAACCCTTTCTAGCTTTTCTATTCCACAATGGCGCTGTAGGTTTGAGATGTGGGGATCATATTTAACCACCCAAGTCAGATAGAGGAGGAGTGAAAAGATGTAGGACAGGTTAGTGAGCCAAGCACAGGTCCAAAGGGATACGAGGCAGGGGTGGGCTTCAAAAATTTCAGCAACAGGTTCTCTGCCAGGTGGCTGGGAAGGCGTGGCCTAGTCAGCCTCCTGCACCACGGTGAGGGGGCTGTTTTTGCATTCCCCAGGCTCAGGAGGCTTTCCTCGAGCCTCTGGAAGGTCTAAACGGTCTCCCCCAGGTTCCCGAGGCCCTCCGGAGGCCGAAATGAAACTTCTGGGAGGCCCATTTCCCCCCACTCTGAGCCTCTGAGCGTTTACCTCATACCCAAAATGGATGTGTAGTAACTCCGGTGGAGGGGTGGGAGGGGTAGGTAGGGCCAGCCAGGGGTGGGATTTGGACGTTCTCTGAACTGGCCATAACGTTAGCTACGGGTTCTCCTTAACACAGGCCAACCTATAGCGGCCCACCCTGAGCAATTGGAAGAAGGCAGATGTAGATTGATCTCATTAATCCTGGCATCCAAAGAGGAGACCAACAAGCAACCACGAAGTCAGAAGACCCTACAAAGTTGGCTCCCACCATGGTAACCACTAACTGTATTGGTCCCCTAAGAATAAACTAATACAGTAGTTCCCAGCCTGTGATCTGTGAACCTTGGGAGCTACAATGTCATTATAGAATGTGCGTAAAGAAATGTTTAAAAATTGAGTTAAGTCTTGGAAGTCCGTGGCTACAAAAGGTATTTAGTGGTGAAGAAAAGGTTGAGAATCATTAGAGAATAGATACAGGAGCAGAATCCAATTTAATGGATGACCCATTTTACAGTCTCTTTTATTGCTGGTTATGGATCTCTCAAATAGCAGCTCTGACTCCTCTTGGGACCTAAGTCTTTAAAGGGGTGGAGACCACTCTTGAAGGAGGTCATCTGAACATTGAATGAGGGGTGTTTGGGACCTCATTGCTGAATATCTGGAACCTGGAGTTTTCTTGTCTATGTTGACCTACAAGGATGAACTAAGGACATCATTGGGCATTATTTTGGGTGCCTGGGAAGGTGACATAGTGTCATTGAAACTGGGAGCCCAGGTGCCTTCGGGATTTATGGGCAAATACACCTGAGGGGCAGTTTAACTGCTGGCATAAATGTTAATATAAGACCCTGGTTATTAAAGCAAAGCGAAGATGCTCCTGCATTTTAATCCTGAAAAGACCAAACTACAACTGGAGTGAGTCATAGAATGGCCCAACCAGTCTTCTACAAAATTGTCCATACCTTAAAGTTACCCAGGTTGATTAACACTGGTAGTTGGTAGAACCTATGGCTGTTTATTTGATGAATAGTAGTTATAGGTTTGTTTTCAGGTCTTCGGTGTTTTTCCTGCTGTGCTGCAAAGCCTCGATAATGACTTTGCTTATCCCTTTTCTAACCTTTCTGCTCTCTAACCATGTAGCTGTTCCCACCTTATCCGGTTAATTTCCCTGACCTCTTTCCTGCTAGGGAAGCGGTGGCTCAGTGGCTAAGTGGCTGAGCTTGTTGATCCAAAAGGTCGGCAGTTCGACAATTCGAATCCCTGGTGCCACGTAACGGAGTGAGCTCCTGTTACTTGTCCCAGCTTCTGCCAACCTAGCAGTTTGAAAGCACGTAAAAATGCAAGTAGAAAAATAGGGACCACCTTTGGTGGGAAGTTAACAGGATTCCATGTGCCTTCGGCATTTAGTCATGCCAGCCACATGACCACGGAGATGTCTTCGGACAGCACTGGCTCGGAGATGAGCATCGCCCCCTAAAGTCAGGAACGACTAGCACATATGTGCAAGGGGAACCTTTCCCTTCCCTGCTAACGAAGAAAATAACCTCCTTGCCTTAGAGAACTAAATAGTTAACCTTTTGCTCTCACTAGCCACATTGCTTGTTTCTCCGTGTCCATCAATTGACTTCTCACACACTGTGGGGATCGGGAAGTACCTCTCACAAATACTTTTACTGATATGAATACACAAATGTTAATTCTATGATTGATTGATCTGGCACTGTTTCCTTTCATTGGATGAAGGGGGAGTGAGATTTGGGACTAAGAGATGGGTACTAAAGGACTCTTCAGTATAGACAAAAGTCATGATGAATGACCTCTCCTGTCAATATTGTCACTGAATGGAATGGGAGCTTCCCTATGTAAGTACAGGTAGTTCTCATTTAGTGACCACAATGGGTATCAGCAGCTTGGTCCTTAAATGAAGTTCTCGGTCATTAAATGAAGCAGCTTGGTCCTTAAATGAAGTTATCGGTCATTAAATGAAGCACCTTGGTCCTTAAATGAAGAACTGAGCAACTGGCCCACATATATGGTTGTTTTCACCATCCCACCATCCCCTGACTGCATTTTATGATGGTTTTCTGAAAACTGGCATTTACTTCTGATTTTGAGCAAAATTGACCCATTTAAAAAAACCATTGGTTTGCTTAATGACTGCCATATTCACTTAACAACCACCACAAAAAGGTTGCAAAATCAGGTCAATCACTTGGATGACCAAAGTTATGACCATCACAACTTATGATCATAATGGGCAGGTTCTATTATGGCCATAATTCAAGAACTATCTATATATCTAGAACAGGGGTGTCCAAACTTGGGAGCTTTAAGACTTGTGGACTTCAACTCCCAGAATTCCCCAGACAGCATAGCTGGCTGGGGAATTCTGGGAGTTGAAGTCAACAAGTCTTAAAGTTCCCAAGTTTGGACACCCCTGATCTAGAAGATCGCTAAAATAATTAAGGGACTTAATTATCTTAAATTAATTAAGATAATTAATTAATATAATTAGGGACTATATCTACCTTTGTTCCAACCCTTGCTTGGAAGAAAGAAATAACCCAAGGTGTAATTTCATCTACCTGGAGATCAGATACAGTGGGGAAAACCACATGGGTATCTTTGGGGGATGGGGAAAGTAATGACAGACCCATCATGATGTCATCACACACAAGTGTTGTGACTTATGTGATCTGCATCATTTGCACACTGTTGTCCTAGCACACAAGGCACTAGCTATAGCTTCTCATCAATACCTACGAGGATCAGATGATCACAGATTTCCACAACTTGATTCAGCTAAGGATAATTTATTTAGCAATAAGCCCCAGTTAGAGACCTCTTGGAATCTATGGAGCTACTTGGAAGTAAAATTTACTTTGAGAAAATAGTTTTATTTGGGAGGACAGAAACGGCAACATCTGCAAATTGAAATTCACCTAGTCTGCTGACTTAGACGTACAACGTATTTTGTGTTACATCTGCTTACGTTATTTAATTTTCTTATGTTTCTTATGAAATAGCAAACACAAGAGTTCCCTCAGAAATGTTTAATCAACACTTTAATTCCTGGGGTGTGCTGGCCAGCAGCCAAAATATTTTGGAGGGGGGGCACCAAACTAAGGAAAGGTGTTACAGGAGGCTGCATTTCCTAGACTCAGAGTAAAACAGATGAGTCAGTCAAAGGATTTTCATACAGGAAATCAAAAAGCATCTGTCATTTTTCAGCTCATAGGGAAGATGAGTACTTCCGGGGTGAGGGATCATGGGGGTATCAAGCAAGTCAAGATCAAGACTGCATGGCGCCCGGTCCCCGGCCCCTTTTGACATGCACATATCAAAAAGGGTTCAGTTACTGTCATCTTACTTATTGCTTATTGATTTTATTAAATGTAGAAGCTTTGGTGGCACAGTGGTTAGAATACGGTATTGCAGGCTAACTCTGCATTCCACTGCTAAGAGTTCAATCCTGACCAACTCAAGGCTGACTCATCCTTCCATGGCAATTATGATGAGGATTGTTGGGGGCAATATGCAGACTCTGTAAACCATTTAGAAAGGGCTGTAATGCACCATGAAGCGGTATATAAGTCTAAGTGCTTTAGCTACTGTATTGCTAGAAGGTCTGTCGGACTCCCAAATGAACTTGGGTTGCTTACCTAATGAAAAGAAAGGATAACCCTTAAAAACCAATTAATCTGAACTTTTTTTGATGTCTCTGGATTCCTCTCTTTGATGTATCTGGGTATAAATAAGCGAGCAGACTAAATAAATGAATGGATTTTAAAACCCTTGGAAAGTCTTTGCTGCAAGATAGGCTTCTGGTTGGTTTTGAAGAGGATTAGATAGATTGATAATCTTTGCTCCCCATAACTTCGTGAAATTTCCATATTGAGTATTGTGTGCAGAGTTGGCAAGGGTTAAAGTCATACCCTGATTTTGGGATCTTAGGAAGCTTCTGATGGACCCTCATTAGAAGCAGGCTCCCACTGATATTCGTAGACTCGTACAACCCTTCATTCTATCAGAATTGTTTTCCAAGGTTTTCTTCGATCCATTAGATTGCTGTTTCTTTTACAAGCAAACCCCCATTGGTCCTATCACTGTCATGGTGAACCTACGGCATGCGTGCCAGAGGTGGCATCCAGAGCCTTCTCTGCTGGCACGCGCCCCGTCCCCCCAGGTCAGATCTCCATGGCGTTTCTTTTGTGAACTTCTGTTTCTCTGCAAACAACGAAACAAAAGCTCACGAAAGAAAAAGATCTTACCTCTTGCCATGGTGCCGGTGTTGGGATTCCCCGCCTCCCGCTGGCCAGCTAGTCTTTGGGTCTCTGCTGTGCATGAGCCAATGTCCATGCATGTCTGCACATGTCCACGCATGCACACATTCATGCATGTCTGCGCATGTGCACATTCACACACACCTTTCAGTTTGGGTATTCGCACATGCACAGTTTGGGCACTTCTTGTCTAAAAGGTTCGCCATCATTGCCGTATCACATGGTTCCTTTTCAGGCTAGTCAAGGAAAGATGGCTTGCTTACCATGAACCTGTCTTCGATGCCCCCTCCCTCCTTGGTGCACTCTCTCTTGGGGATGTAAGGAGGGGGCGGAGCCTCCTGCCGGCCAGGTGACTGCAGTGCTCCCTTCCGGCGGTTCTTGATCTGCTTGTGCACCTCCAGCTCCTCTCGCAGGTCGTTGTCATGATGCTTCAGCTCTCGATGGAGCTTCAGCGCCAGATTCTCCACCACCCGCTGCTTCTCCTGCAGGACCTGCGGTTCTTCTTCCAACTCAGGAGGTGCTAAGCGGGCGCTGGGGAGTGGCGCAGGTGGGGGCTTCACCCGGGCCACCTGGTAAGGCTTGAGACGCTCCAGCAGGGCTGGCTTGGTGCCCGAAACAGGGAGGCCCCGCTTACGGAGCTGCTGGCGGAGTTCGGAGACCTGAGAAGCACAATCATGGCCATAAGTAATGAAGAGGTGGTAGATTACAGCTAGTGCTTGACTCATCATGCACTTAGTGACCATTTGAAGTCATGACGGCACTGAGAAGGTGACTTATGGCAGGTGCTCACGCTTATAACCGTTGCAAGCATGCCCATAGTCACATGAACAAATCTCAGGAAGCTGGCAAAAGGACTACCTGTACCTCTATTTATGATTTGTTTCAGTAGTCCGCTTTTCAGCGAAAAGCTTTCAGCAGAGCAAAACTAAATGTCCTGGCACAGAAACAAAAAGGTATTAGAGGAATGGGAAGGCAAAGGAAGGGATGGTGGTGGAGTTATGGGTTCACTGTGGTCCCTATTTCCACGAACAGTGAAAAAAATATCATGGAGTTGATTCTTTGGAGGAAAGAGGACAAACTGGCTTAATTCAGGACTGTCAAACTCAATTTCATTGAGGGCCACATCAGTGAATTGTGTTTGACCTCAGTGGGGGTGGGGGGGAGTGCGGTCAGCTTGACATCACTCATCGAAATTCTGTTTTCAGCCACGACAGCTTCCTGGAGCCCTCTGTCAACGAAAATGGAATGGCCTCCCCAGGCTCTGTTTTCGCTGTCAAGAGGACTCCATGAGGCCACCGCGACCAAAAACAGAGCCTCAGTGGGCCATGTGTGGCCTCCCTGAGCTCCATTTTTACTGGCAGAGGGTTGCAGGAGGCCATTGAGGCCGAAAACAGAGCTCCATTTTCACAAAGGCAAAGGCACTTGGAGCCGGTCCTTCGCTGTTTCCAGGGTGGGCCTGCAGACCAGATCTAAGCACCCCCATGGATCGGATCCGGCCTGGAGTTTGACACCCTGGCTTAGCTGATTTCCCACCACCTTGTGGAAGTTTGGAATAAAGGACTCCCGTGGCTCTTCCCCACTCCACAATTCTACAATTATGGGACCTCTAACAAAGGAAGCAGAGCAAAAGTGGTCAGGCGGGGGCCATTTTGATGGGAGAGGGATGTGTGATAAAAACCTGCAGGCAGACTGCACTCAGGGACACCATGCCCCATGTCTGAAAGTGCTCCCACTGTCACACTCTTGGTTTCCACCAGTCAGTGTCTGGCTGTCAGATTCTCAACAGTCCTGGATTTCAGCTGTTGTTATAGAAGAGCAGGTCGGCATGTCACAAAGCCTCCATTATTCACAAACTTATCTTGGGAGGAGGTTGTGCATCCCAGGGGAGGGGAGGAGTGATGGATGCTGTCATTCATGAATTGTTAGAGCCTTTCAGAGGCTTCTCTTAGCAGATAACCAGGTGGGATGTGCTCTGGCTGAAGGGAAGAGTTGGGATGATTGCTGGGGTACCAGCCTCCTTGTTGCTCAGCAGCATTCTGTGGCTGGGTTAGTAGTCCTCGACTACTGTAATAAGCCTCGACTTACAACCATTCATTAACTGAGCATTTGAAATTATGACAGGGCTGAAAAAAATCCCGGTCCTCGCACTTACGACTGATCCTCACACTTATGTCTTTTGCACCATCACTCCCACGGTCACATGATCGCAACTCGGTGCCTAGCAACCAGCTTGCATTTACGACTGGCGGCAGTGTTCTGCAGTCACGCAATTACAATTTGCAACTTTTTTCCTGTCAGTTTCCAGAATCAAACGCCCATTTGGAAGATTGCCAGGTTCAAATATTTCACAACTTAACAACCGTGGATTCGTTTAATAACTGTGGTGATTCATTTAACGGCTGTCATAAAAATGGCTATACAATCTTGCCCGACTCAACGTACAATTTAGGACACATTCTGATCCCAATTGTGATTGTTAAGTCGGCCTGTATTCTGCTTCTGTGTTTCCATGGTAACCAAGGCAACCGTCAAAGTATCTCGAGCCGTTGATGGCCTGAGATACATCGGAGATCGCAGGACAGGCCATCAGCACTTCCACGCTGCTGCCTCCAATCTAGCTTTGGCCCCCAATAAACACATGCATGCACAACTGATACACAGTGACACACCACAAATGTGGATCCTGATCTTTCACAGAGAACTGGGGCTTGGGTTCTCCTTCACGGCGAACATAGCTGGAATACCCAATTTGGTGCATTTCCCAATCTCTTCCCGATTGTGTCTTTTTTCCCCTGGGAAGAGAAAAAGGGGAAACCAAAGCCACTGGTCTTTTCATGGATCAGGGGCCTCCAACCTTGACAACTTTAAGCCTGGTGGACTTCAACTCCCAGAATTCTGGGTATTGAAGTCCGCCATGCTTAAAGTTGCTAAGGTTGGAGAGCCCTTTCCTTCCCCAGAGGGTTCTGAGGAGATCAAATTCAGCTCTCTGGCTTGCTTTTTCTCAGAGATCAGGCAGGCAATGATATGATAACCGTCATATCCTCGATGCAGAGAAAAGACAGACTGACTGAAAAGACAGACTGACATACAACTTAAACTTGAACGTGACTAAGCAAATTCTATTGGTTGTATTGGTTTACTTTTTGGTTCCCTATTACCTCTTCTCCCCATAAAAGATAAAGGTAAAGGTTCCCCTCGCACATATGTGCTAGTCATTCCTGACTTCAAGGGGTGGTGTTCATCTCCATTTCAAAGCCAAAGAGCCAGCGCTGTCCGAAGACGTCTCTGTGGTCATGTGGCCAGCATGACTAAATGCCAAAGATGCACGGAAGACTGTTACTTTCCCACAAAAGGTGGTCCCTATTTTTCTACTTGCATTTTTACATGCTTACGAACTGCTAAGTTGGCAGAAGCCGAGACAAGTAATAGGAGCTCATTCCATTACACGGTGCTAGGGATTCAAACCTCTGAACTGCCAACCTTCTGATCAACAAGCTCAGCATCTTAGCCACGGAGCCACTGCATCTCATTTTTCTTCTATTCTCTATTATATTTGTGAATGGGGTGAGGGCTCTTCCATGTCGAAAAGTCCTGGGCCTTTAACCAATACTTTGCCTGTAATTTGCTTAACACCAAGTTAGGAGATTTGCGTTGATAAACCCCCAAACCTACCGTGAGCTCTTCTAAGTTGGCAGGTAAGAGTTCCGGTTTTGGTGGCAAAGGGGAGATTGGGGTGGCTGGAGAAGGAAGAGGGAGCGTTGGAGGCCCACTTGTGGGAGCCGGAGTCCCAGGGAAATTCAAAAGCTGCTCTGGACCATTGCTGGGTTAAAGAGAGAGAGAGAGAAAAGGAAAGAAAGAAGATAAACAAGGGTTTATTGCTTCTGGACAGTTGTACCGCAGACTATAAGAACAAAATGATATTAGTCCACCTAACAGATGTCTAAATTTGTTCAAAGTTGGGCAGCATACACATTTAATTGAATATTATTATTATTTGGGGTAGCATAAACTGGAAGCCATAGGTTTAAATTTCGACTTAGTAAAGAAACTGAAAGACTGCTTTTAAACTGATCAGTGGCTTCCCACCAAAGCCCCTCACAAGATTATTGAGAAGAGCAAATGTGGAGGAAAGGAGCTATCCATTCTTTCCAAGATTGTTTGAAGGAGGAATAAAAGAGGATTCTGTAAAGACAAATAAAACAATTCACCAAAGCAGCTCTAAGCCAGCCTTCAACAGTTCTTAAGACAGAGGAGAAACTTCCTAACATTAAGGATGATGTGGCATCCCAGCTGAAAAGCTCCAGAATAAAGAATGAAGGAACAAAATGAAATATTGTCTTACATGCGTCCAAATATGAACAGAATTTTATTACAATACACGTACAGGTAGACCTTGGTCTATAACCTTTTATATAACCACAGTTTGGAATTACAACAGCATTGGAAATGGTGCTTTATGGTCTGTAAAGCACTCCCTAGCCACCACTGCAAAGTCTTGCAGCACCATCATTGTGGTCACGTGATCACAATCTGGATGCTTGCTACCTGTTGTAATCTGGATGCTTGGCAACTCTTGAGTGAGGGGTTCTTGCCTACCGTCTTGAAAGAGGAGGTGGTGAGGCCTCTACTCAAGAAGCCTTCCCTGGACCCAGCAATGTTGGAAAATTACCGTCCGGTCTTCAACCTTCGCTTTTTAGCGAAGGTTGTAGAGAGTGTGGTGGCTCAACAGTTTCCGCGACACCTGGAGGAAATTGATTATCTAGGCCCGCGCCAGTCCGGCTTCCGGCCAGGTCACAGCACCGAGACGGCATTGGTCGCGTTGGTGGATGATCTCTGGAGGACGCGGGATAGGGGATGTTCCTCTATCCTAGTCCTATTAGACCTCTCAGCGGCTTTTGATACCATCGGCCATGGTATCCTATTGCACCGACTGGGGGGTTGGGGGTGAGAGGCACCGTTTTACGGTGGTTCTCATCCTACCTCTCTGGTCAGTCGCAATATGTGTTGGCAAGGGGGCAGAGGTCGGCCTTGAGGCCCTTCTTATGTGGGGTTCCTCAGGGGTCGGTCCTCTCGCCTCTCCTGTTCAACACCTATATGAAGCCGCTGGGCGAGATCATCCGTGGTTTTGGGGTGGGATACCACCTGTACGCTGATGACACTCAGTTGTACATATCCACCCCAGACCACCCCAACGATGCCGCCAAGGTGCTGTCTCGGTGTTTGGAGGCCGTACGGGTTTGGATGGGTAGTAACAAACTCAAGCTCAAGCAGTCCAAGACTGAGTGGCTGTGGTTTCCGGCACCCCGGTTCAGCCAGGTAACTCCAACACTGGCCATTGGGGGTGAAATATTGGCCCCCGTGGAGAGGGCGCGCAATTTGGGTGTCCTCCTGGATTCCCGGCTGTCCATGGAGGACCATGTGACGGCCGTGGCCATGGGGGCGTTTTATCAGGTATGCCTGATGCGCCAATTGCCCCCCTTACTTGACGGGGCTGCCCTCCGCACAATCACTCAAGCACTCGTGACATCCCGGCTTGACTGCTGTAACAATCTCTACATGGGGCTCCCCTTGAGATGCACTCGAAGGTTACAGCTAGTCCAGAATGCGGCCATGCGGGTGATTATGGGAGCCTCTAGGCATTCCCACATAACACCTCTCCTGCGCGAGCTGCACTGGCAGCGGACAGAGATTTAAAATCAATTATACATATATACAAAATATTATTAAATAATAACTAAATTAAATCAATACCCTGCTTAAAATAAGTTTAAATTTAAAACCCAAATTACAATTTTGATTTGTTATAAAATAATGGGTGTGGAGTAGATCATGCTAGGCCGGCCAGATGAAAATAATTAGTTTTTAGGTGCCAGCGAAACAAGTGGAGGTCTGTGATGGAACGGAGGTTGGGAGGTAGGCCATTCCAGAGGGTAGGGCCCACCACAGAGAAGGCCCTTCCCCTGGGAGCCGCCAACCGGCATTGTCCGGTCGACGGCACCCGGAGAAGACTCTCTCCCTGGGAGCGAGTCGGTCAAAGGGATGTATGGGGTAGAAGACGGTCTTGAAGGTAGCTAGGCCCCGTGCCATGGAGCACCTTGAATATGGTCATCAAAACCTTGTAACGCACCCGGTAGGTCACAGGTAGCCAGTGCAGCTCACGCAGGAGTGGTATTATGTGGGAATGTCTTGAGATTCCCATGATCACCCACGTGACCGCATTCTGGACCAACTGCAACCTCCGAGTGCATCTCAAGGGGAGCCCCATGTAGAGAGCGTTGCAGTAGTCCAGACAAGAAGTCACGAGTGCTTAAGTGACGGTGCGAAGGGCCTCCCGATCCAGTAAGGGGCACAATTGACCGACCAGGCTAACCTGGTAAAATGCCCCCCTGGCCACGGCCGCCACCTGATCCTCCAGGGACAACCGGGAATCCAGGAGGACTCCTAAATTGCGCACTCTATCCACAGGGGCCAAATTTTCATTCCCCATGGCCAGCGATGGTGTCAACTGGCTAAACCGGGAAGCCGGGAACCACAACCACTCGGTCTTGGACGGGTTGAGTTTGAGTTTGTTCCTGCCCATCCAGATCCGTACGGCCTCTAAACACCAGGACATCACCTCAACGGCATCGTTGGGGTGGCTTGGGGTAGAGATGTACAACTGGGTATCATCAGCGTACAGATGGTATTCTACTCCAAAACCATGGATGATCTCACCCAGCGGCTTCATATACGTGTTGAATAGGAGTGGCCTTAATGATAATCGCCACTCCTCCACCCCTGCCTAGGGCCCAAGGCTGATGAAATGCTCGGTATCCCAGTGGGCACATTTCCACGAGAGGTAAACCACCCTCGGGGCCCAACCAGGTTTCCGTAATTCCCACCAGGTCCGGGTCCCCCTCTGATACTAGGTCATTTATGAGGGGGGCTTTATTTACCATGGACCTGGCGTTGCAGAGCATCAGCCTGGGGCCGCGGCTTTGTAAACCTTGACCGCCTAGTCCCCGAGGGGAGCACAGGGAGTTGGGGCAAGCGACCACTTGTAACCAGCGGCCACGATCCCCCAACTTAAGATGGACACCCTGTCTCCCACCGCCCCCACCCCTCCCTAGGACCAGAAAGTCAATGGGGAAGCTGGCAGGGAAGTTTGCAAATTCAAAAACACTCCACCTCATCTCTGGGGGTTGGTTGAAAATAGCTGCCTTCCGAGGGGAGCTGAATTCCTTCAGTGAGGGGCACATGAGGTAGATTTTGTAACTTGTGTGCTAACATAGATAGATGTTAGATTTGTATTTTAATTTGACTTATTTTCTATGTTCAGGTTCATTATAGAACTGGAATGTAGGAGAACTTTTATCCCTTAGTTGTATGGATTGATTAGATAGCTTTTAACATTCCAAAATTGAAAAGATAATTTACAGAAGGATGTCTGGAGACTATCTCCTGATAAGAAAAAGTGTCTTTGTGTCAACTGGCATCTGGTTATCTAACTTCTAACAAGCTTTGTAGTTGATTTACTGTGCAAGGAGGGGGGTTATTCTTATCTTGACTAACTAACTTTCCTGTTTCATTTTTCTTTGTTGTGTTAACTATAAAAAGGAATGTAAGATGGGTCTTGAGGTTCTTTCTAGTTGTTTCTAGAATTGGTGGATAGGTATTCAGGTTATGCTAATCACAATTAAGTCCCCACTGCAATTATTGGGACTTGTGTGAATTCACCATGACTAATTTCAGCAGATGCTTCTCTTGAGTAACTAACTAATTCTGAATTCTGGTACTTAATAAAAATGGTCAGTTAATTTAACACTGCTTTTTGCACTTCTGGGGCATCTTTCCCCAAAGCCAAAAAGTCAAAGAAATAAAAATAGCGGTATGTTCCTTGCTTAATTGGAAAGCAACACGCACTTTAATCTTAATTGGAGAGCAATTCCTTGAAGTAGAGAATAAGTGGTGAGTCTCTGGGGGATCTTAGCAAAAGAAATATACATGTTTTAGCAGCACCCAACAGCAAGCTGTGTGCCATGAATCAAGAGTGAGCCCATGGCAAACAGGGCACATCTGCAAGGTGGTAAGCGTGGTCAAAAAAGTCAAGAGAAGTACAGATAATAATTGCATAGGAATTTGGCCAGGCTCTTCATTTCTTTATTTTGTATAGCTACCCATCTCAAATGGCGATTCTGGGAAGCACACAATCATAAAACATTTCAGAAGTTAACCACAATATAAAATTTAAAATTAAAAAAGACAAAAATAGTCCTCAACTTACAACCATTCATTTAGCGGCTGTTACAAAAATAGCTACATCAAACAAAGTTACATCAAAAATAGTGACTTACAACAGGTCTTTGCACTTATGGCCATCGCAACATCCACTTGGTCACGTGATCCAAATTCAGGCAACTGGGCAACAGCAAAGGTGGTATTCTGCCGATTCGGACTGGTTCACCTGAACCAGTAGTGGAAATTGCAGGTGGGCCAGCCCACCTGCCCACCCACCCCTGGCTCTATGCCATCCCATTTAGGCACTTTGTTTAACCAAAGCACGTGCACGTAAGGCTGAGCGCATGTGCGGACGGGGCCTGCTGACATTTGCAAACCGGTAGGGAAGGCAAGTGAATGGGAAACTGACATATATTTATGACAGTTGCCATGCTCTGGAATCATGGGATCACCATTTGCAACCTTCCCTACAAAATCAGTGGGGAAAGCCAGATTTGCTTTATGACTGTGTGGATTCACTTAACAACTGCAGTGATTTGCTTAACAACTGTGGCCACAAAGGTCATAAAATTGGACGTGACTCAGTGAACAACTACCTTGCTCAGCAACAGAAATTCTGGTCCCAATTGTGGCATACGTTGAGGACTACCTTTAGCCAGGTAAGGACCCCCTCACCCGCTGAGGGCACATAACTATGTCTTCTGAAAGGCCAACAAGGAGAGATCCTAATTTCAGGAGGAAAAAAATTCTGGAGGACAGGCATGAGGGCAGAGAAAGAATGTCTCCTCTCCACTTTTTGGATCGTCCTTGCAGATGAACCTGCTTGCAAACCATACCTGTGGAATTTTCAGGGCGAAGCAAAGACTTACCTGGCGGGAACGGCGTGGAGAGCCTGAACACAGAAGGTTGCTGGGGAGGTGGGCATGGGCTGCTGCTGCTGATTCAAGATCTGGAGCTGCAGAAAAACCTGCTGTTGCTGCAGGAGGTGAGCGTAGGCGGCGTCCATGGGCAAGGGAGCCTGCTCCCCCTTCTGATCGGGAGGCATGTACTGGTGGTACTTCAGCTTCTTGACTTTGGGTCGGGGCTCCTTGGCCTTTTTGGGTCGAGGTGCCTTTCTGGCCTCAGGAACTTTGTGTAAGGCCTAGAGAGCGGGATTGAAAAAGGAAGGAAAGTAAAGATGGCTCAGGATGTTTGTGGACCAGAGCAGGGAGAGAAACTAGGGTTTCTAAATGTGTTACCTTTAAGGTGTGCGGACTTCAATTCCCAGAATTCCCCTTGCTGGTTGGGGAATTCTGGGAGTTGAAGTCCACATGGGGAATTCTAGGAGTTGAAGTTCACACACCTTAAAGGTATCACAGTTGAGAAACACTAGTCTAGAAGATGAAGGGTAGAAATTACATCTTCCTTTTTTATATATAATAGTTAATAGGTTTGTGTTTATGCCTTCTGTGCTTTTCCTGCTGGGGTTACTAAGCTTCGATAATGTGCTTGTTTTCCCTTTTCTAACCTTTTGGTTCCCTAATAATGTAGCCACTCCTACTCCATTCAATTGCCCAGATCTCTTTCAGCCATAAGTTGAGGACTATCTGTACGGAAGATAATTCAGGCACACCTTTCCTGAGGCCCAGCATCCTTAAGTAGGCTTCTCCTCACATCATAAAGTAGTAACCTCTCTGGTACACACACCTACTACTTAGTGAAATTGTAGATACTGAGAAAATAAATTTGGGGAAATTTGACTTTAGTGCTTAAAATTAAGAAGAATGCCAGGGGGTGGTTCTTAGGCCATTTACAATATTGTAACAGCACATTTGGATGAGTCTCAATTTTTTAATGTCTGGACTTCTCCATTTGCTTCCTGGAGTGTGGAAAGGATATACTTTGAAATAAATAAACAATACATGTACCTAATGCAAACAGGCAAACTTTAGCAAACTAAGTCTCAGCATCTCTCCTTGACTGCCCTTGTGTGCCGGGGGAGCCTTCAGATGCTGAATGTGTGACTCTTGTGCAGCAGGACCGAGAGGAGGGAAGGGGATGGAAAGATAACAACTTCTTAGCAGGAGCGCGAATCCTGAGGCACCCCAGATGTTGTTTTCATCCTCCCTGAAAATTGATCATGCTGCTTGGAATTGCCGGGAACTGTAGCCCAGCAGTATCTATGACTTATTCAGCAAACTATAATTTTTACAAAATGGAAGGGAGAATTCAGGACAAAACTGGCCTATAGAGGCTGGAGAAATTTTAGTTAAAGTAGTGTTTTGCAATTTGGAATGAACACTGGGTTACCTTTTATTTTCTGACTACATTCAGCTGACAAGAGAGGGGGTTAGGACGACATCAGCACAAAATCCTCTCCTCTTTTCAACTCTCCTCTCTCCCTTTTTCCTTTCCTCTCCTCTCCTCTCCTTTCTTGTCCTGTCCTGTCATGTCCTGTCGTGTCCTTTTCCTGTCCTGTCCTTCCCTTTCTTTTTCCTGTCCTGTCCTGTAATTGATTTGCAGAGGTTGTCAGAATTAGTGGTATTCTTCCTTGTGGTTACTCATAGCCAGCAGCTGCTGTGCTTCCCTTTACAGAAACGCCTTCTCAACAATAATCCATGCAGAGTGAAGTAAAAAAACACATTGTGCCAGCTAAAAAACAGTGCAGCACTGCCATCATGAACTAAAATTAGTTAAATTTTACCCACAAATGAAGCAGGAACACCAGGGGAACAACTTCCCCTCCACAGGGAGACTAAAAAAATTAAGATGGAGCAGTTTTGATGGAGCAGCTGCAGCCAGCATTTTGACATGTATCCACCCTTCTGTCTGTCTCTCTGTCTTGAACTCTCTTTCTCTCCCATCCCCCCTCCCCCCCATCCTTCCATCCTCTATTTTTCTTTCATTTATCTATGTATCCAATATGCTTCCCCCTGGGACTGTTACAATACAAGAAAAACTAAACCATAAAAAATATTAAAATAGGATTAAAAAAAAAATCAGATAAAAGGTGACCCTTTCCTGCTGATACACATAGTTGCAACAATCCCATATCTCCTGGAGGGACCCTAGAGGACATCCACTGCAGAGCCTTGTAAAACATGCCAGCAAGCCATAACTGATCATTTTCACTGTGGAAAAATGGTGGAAAAGACTTTAACCAGCAATGTTCCCATTGGGCTCCTCTCTGCCAATGACCCATGCCTACCTTTGGGAGTGAAATTGTGGGCTTGAGGAGGCTTCCCCCTTGGAGAGAGAACTCAGCATCAGAGGTAGATGAATTGACAGCAGGTTGTTGATCCACCAGGACTGGGGGCAGGTCCAGCTGCAGGAAGAAAGATAAAATTCAAAAATGCTGGCTCTTACACATGCAGTAAAAAAGAGTTGAATTTATGTTTTGCTGACAAAGAAATAAAGGGAGACTAGTATAGATATATTGCAAGCTATTTAGCTCTATTTAGAAACTAAATCTCAGAAGGGTATGTCTAGCTGATGAGAGCAGCCAAGTAGCTTGAAATACGTAGATCTATACTAGTCTCCCTTTATTTCTTTGTAGGTAAAACATAAATTCAACACACAAATGCCATATTTTTCAGAGTACAAGATGCTCTGGAATATAAGACGCACATTAGTTTTTGTAAAGGAAAACAAGAAAAAAATAGTTTTGCCTCTGCCTACCAGCATCCATCAGTATTCATCTGGCTAGAGTCCTTGAAGCAAACATCAAACAGCCCGGACAGCTTCAGCAACTTATCACAGCCTGATTCAGCGTGAGCAGCTGATTGGCAATTGGATCAGGCTCCCACCATACCGCCAATCAGCTGTTCCAGGCTGCAGGGATCGCTACAGCCCATCGCCGCCTCCGTGCGTTGTGTTTTTGGCCTCTGCATGCTCCATTTTACATCTTTTCCAGTCTGTGGGGATCGCACAGTACATTGCCGCTGATCACTGCCTCTGCCTGTCACATTTTCAGCGGGTGGGCAGGGGCTTTAGTAACATTTGGTGTATAAGACGCACCACAATTTTTACCCACTTTTTTGGGGGGGGGGGTGTCTTATACTCCGAAAAGTAGAGTAATTTGTCACAAAAGCAACTGCCTGTGAAGGGTCCTGGATTGGAGCCGAAAGGCGAAAATGGAAGCCATATGCTCTGTCCCTTAATTGGGTAGACTGGGTTGCCCTGACAAAAAATACTTATACAGTACTGAGTTTTGCATAGTGACCTTGTTCTTTAAACTGTGGTTTGGTGAATAAACCAGAGTAGTGGGTTTATATAATGTAATAACCCAACAGACCCCATGTTGGAACCCATTTCCCCATGGTTCCTAAATTCCCTAATTGCTATTATTTCATGCCAAGGATATATGACAGTTTAAGTTAGTAAGCATCGCGGATGCTCAAAGAACATGGCTGCCATGGGGTGGATACATATTCACAGAATAGCTATGTCTATAGGTATCATGACTATTTTTATTTTGTAAAACATTTGCACATAGAATCCCAAAAAATCCCTGGAAAGCAAGGTGATTTTCATCACCAGTACTTTCTTTTGTAGCCTGCCAACTTTTTATAACTTGTCTTAAAATTAAAGTATGTCAAATATGAAGATTATAGGTAGTGCTTGACCTGTAATCCTCTATTACAACCGTTATAGAGCCGGGAAGTCATAAATCATACCTGTCATTAAGCAAGCCATCATGTGACTGACCCAATTTTATGACTTTTTTTGCAACAATTGTTAAGCAAATCTGCAATCGTTAAGTGAGTGGCGGGGTCATTTGACAAGTGAGATGGAGCAGCTTTGATGGAGAAGTTGCAACCAGCATTGTTTCCTTCCTTCCTTCCTTCCTTCCTTCCTTCCTTCCTTCCTTCCTTCCTTCCTTCCTTCCTTCCCCTCCTTCTCCCTCTCTCCTGAAATGGATGCTTTTTGCTAAAAACCAGAAGTAAACACCTATTTCCCAGAAAAATTATAGTAAATATGTGGTCGCATGACCTCAGGATGCGGCAAATGGCCGTAAATGTGAATTGTTGATCCCCTCATGGAGGTAGGGGGAGGGCAGGTGGGGGGGAGGGAGCTTAGCTGTTGAATCCCAGGGTGGAAGTATCGTTTTTGGCAGTCCATTATAAATTCCATGGTCGCTGGGCAACTGGTTGTAACTTAAGGACTATCTATATAAATGAGGACAGGGAATATCAAGGAGGCATTTGCCACATTGGGGGCCTCAGCTCCGAGTCCAACAATATTTCAAAGTGTCCTGCAGAGGGCAGCAGTTTACCACACAGACAGACAGACACATATACATACATTTGGGCACACATGTATGTTCACATACACATGCAGGCATACAAAACCCTAATGTATTCTTCAATGCCCCAGGCCTCTTTCCTGGCTTTTAATGAAACTTGATTTCCATTATTTAAATTGAACATAGGAATAAATTGACCTACTTGAGATAATCTCTCCTCCCAATATTTTCTGCCTGAGATGCCTGATTAGAGAGAGTTGGCCTACTCTGGATTCCACCAATTAAACAATATCATTTGATGGGATCCTGGAAATGTGTCTCCTCTATTGCAGGGCCTGCCCTCTGGGACAGATATCCATTTGGGCCCTCGCTTACTCTGTTTGGAAGGCCTTAATAAACTGGCTTTGCCTCGAGGTTTAGGCCCTTATTTCATTCTACACAACCGAATGAATCCCCACCCCAGTGGTGGGTTTCTGCAGGCTCACACCTACTTGCAAGAGGCGGATGGTGAAATTTAGAGAGCTGGTGAGAGGGGGTTCCACTGGCGGAGCCAGAAGTAAGTCTGGCCTGCCGCTGCCAGTAACCCAATGGGAAGGAAAGGAAAGGAAGGCAGAAAGTAAGAAAGGAAAGAAAAGGAAAGGAAAGGAAGGAAGGAAGGAAGGAAGGAAGGAAGGAAGGAAAGAAAGAAAGAAAGAAAGAAAGAAAGAAAGAAAGAAAGAAAGAAAGAAAGAAAGAAAGAAAGAATTTATCATCACAATTGAGCCCAAAATTTTGGTTGCTAAGCAAGAGCATTGTTAAATGAGTTTCACCACATTTTACAAGTTGGCCACTCCCACCCTGTCACATGACTGTCAAGCCACGCCCACAAAATAGGCCACACCTAGAGAGTAGGTTCTAAAAAAATTTGAAACCCACCACTGTCCCACCCCCTCTTTTCTTTGTTATTTGGGTTTTTTTCTTCTTGCTTTTAATACTGGATGCTGCCCAGAGTCTTCATTTATAAATTTGAGCCCGGAAAATAAAGGAAACTTCTTTAATTTAACAAAAACCTAAGAGGCCCTCCTGTCAACTGAGCCCAGCCATTGCATTTTTATGCTCCTTAGAGTCACAGCCCCAATATTTTTTTAAAAAAATATGAGTAAATAAAAAATAGATAAACGTTGAGGAATTAATGTGGTACTTGGAAGTAAGCCATGAATTTTAGGAGTCGAATTTTTTCATGTTGTGTGGAAAGCAGTAACATCATCAACTGACACTACCAGTGTTTCTCAACCTTGGCGACTTTAAGCTATGCTGGCTGGGGGATTCTGGGAGTTGACGTCCACAGGACTTAAAGTCGCCAAGGTTGAGAAACAGTGCATTAGACGTTTTAATATTTTACACTACTTTCTTTTACTCATACAGTACAGGTAGCCCTCAACTTGCAACCATTCTTTTAGCAACTCTTTGAAGTTACAATGGCATTGGAAAAAAAAGCTCTTATGATTGGCCTCGCCCTAAGGGCTGTCAGAGCATCCTCAAAATCACATGATCAAAATTTGGATGCTTGGCAACCGGGACATTAACGATTGTTGCAGCATCCCAAGGTCATGTGATCACCGTTCGCGACCTCCCTTGTCTGTTTCCGATGGGGTGGACCAGGATTCGCTTACCAACAGCTTCTTTTATTTATTTTCGGGTACCTTTGTTGCTTGTATCCTTACGATATTGATTGTTTCCTGATTGCTTATGTGACTATCATTAAGTGTGGTATCTTATGATTCTTGATGAATGTATCTTGTCTTTTTATGTACACTGAGAGCCTATGCACCAAAGACAAATTCTTTGTTTGTCCAATCACACTAGGCCAGTAAAGAATTCTATTCTATTCTGTCCTGTCCTATCCTATCCTATCCTATCCTATCGAATCCTATCCTATCCTATCGAATCCTATCCTATCCTATTGAATCCTATCCTATCCTACCCTATCAAATCCTATCCTATCGAATCCTATCCTATCCTATCGAATCCTATCCTATCCTATCGAATCCTATCCTATCCTATCGAATCCTATCCTATCGAATCTTATCCTATCCTATCGAATCCTATCCTATCGAATCCTATCCTATCCTATCCTATCGAATCCTATCGAATCCTATCCTATCCTATCGAATCCTATCCTATCGAATCCTATCCTGTTAACATCTTCAGTGTGATTCGCTTAACAACCACCGCAAAAAATACCCAGTCTTCAAATTGGGCACAACTCACTTAACAATTACGTTGCATAGCAACAGAAATCTTGGTCCAATTGTGGTCGTAAGTTATGGACTGCCTGTAATTCAATAAAACTTCATGAGAAACTGCAGCTGAATAGAACATTTTCACCAGGATGCTCGATTAATCTATTTCCATCCTTCAGACTGTCAGTGTCTTTGCTTATAGGCATTAAAGGCAACAGCAGCACAGCGCATAAAAGATGTCAGGCCAGCTAGGGAAGAATGCAAGATTTACTTCTTCTTCTTTTTTTTAATGGTGAAAAAACAAAAAACCCCACAGTAAACAGCAGGATTATTCCAATTCATAGGATGCAGAGTCTGAAGTGGTGCTGGGAAACCTCCAGAAAAATTTATTAGGAGTAGAATGAATGTCACAGCCCAAATAGAAAGCCCTACGTACTGCAACATTTTGAGGTAGAGACCCACCTGCGCTGCTCCATCTGGATTTCAATCATTTGCATTAATGCCAGAGGCCACAAAGGCTGTCACTCACTTTGTCTTCTCCCCATATCACATTGCATTTACCTTCTTCCCCATAATTTGAACCCTGGCTGTTTAAGAAAGGTGAAGGTCAGAAAAGCCCACCCATGAATCACAGTTGCTAAAATGAGCTGTACAAGTTACACTATCACTATTTTGGTTCATTGGGGGGGGGGGGAGAGAGAAGAGGTGGAGCTCTCGCTTCCCAATCAGGAGGTTGTGAGTTCAATCTTGGGTAGAGACAGATGTAGGGTCTCCTGCTTATAGGTTGGACTAGATGACCTTCAAGGTCCCTTCCAACTCTATTAATCTGTAAGGGGCAAGAGAAGGAGGGAGGGAAAGAGAGAGGAAGCTAGGAAAGGTGGAGTTCTAGTCCTGCCTTAGACATGAAAGCCAGTTGGATAACTGGGCCAATCACCAGGAGACTGTGAGTTCTAGTCCCTGCTTAGGCCTGAAACCCAGCTGAGTGACTTTGGCCCTGCCCCCCCTCTCTCAGCCCAACTCACCTCACTGTTGTGGGGAAAATAGGAGGTGTATTAGGTCTGTTTGTGACCTTGAATTATTTATAAAAATAATAAAGAGGGACCTAAAATAAATTTAGAAACAAATAAGCAACAATTCTCATTGAAGGCAAAAATAAAGACCCTTCTCTGTCCTCTCTAAATGAACAAATCACATATAAGGAAGTCATATATGTCAGGATATTCTAGGTCAGAACAGTGTCTTTGTTTATGGAAGAAAACGTAAATGGTCAGTCACATAAGGAAAACGCTTCCACTGGCGTTCCTCAATCTCAGAGCCTTTAAGACGTGTGGACTTCAACTCCCAGAATTCCCTAGCCAGCGTGTTGGTAACTGTTCCTATGGGTCAAATTTAATAGTTATTGCTGGAAAAACTTTTCTTTTAGGCGTTGACCTCTTCTGTTTGCTGAACGCAGATTTGCAATTCTATAGCAGTTCCTGTTCTGTGAAAATCTTGCCATTTGTACCTGGCACTTCTCTACGGATATTCTGCAAAGCTATTAAAATGGTGCAATTTAATTGATTCTGAATGTGATTATGGGCTCTTTACAGTGACCAGCCTGTAGCTTTATATTTGTTAGAAATTGTTGCTGCCTGTGGTTTTCATTATTAAATTTTGGTTATCTAATTGGAAATGGAATGGATGCAATCCTATTAGCACAAACTACTTGGAGCACCAGGAGATATATATATATATATCTCCAATCTGTGTGTCGATCTGCACCTGCACACACAAACACGTACACACAACACGTACACGTACACAAACACATACAGAAAACCAACCTACCTACCTACTGTATTTCTCCCTCTATCCCTCTACCTACCTACCTACCTACCTACTGTATTTTTCCCTCATTCTCTCTATCACTCTACTTACTGTATTTCTCCCCCCCTCTCTCTATCCACCTACCTACCTACCCATCTACCTACTGTATTTCTCCCTCTCTCTCTATCCCTCTACCTACCTACCGTATTTCTCCCTCTCTCTATATATCTCTCTACCTATCTATCTACCTACCTATCTACCTACCTACTGTATTTCTCCCCCTCTCTCTCTATCCCTCTACCTACCTACCAACCTACTGTATTTCTCCCGCTCTCTATCCCTCTACCTACCTACCTACCTACCTACCTACCTACCTACCTACCTACCTACTGTATTTCTCCCGCTCTCTCTCTATCCCTCTACCTACCTACCTACCTACCTATCTACCTACTGTATTTCTCCCTCTCTTTATCCCTCTACCTATCTACCTACCTACTGTATTTCTCCCACTCTCTCTCTATCCCTCTACCTACCTACCTACCTACTGTATTTCTCCCGCTCTCTCTCTATCCCTCTACCTACCTACTATATTTCTCCCTCTCTCTATCCCACCTACCTACCTACCTACCTACCTACCTACCTACCTACCTACCTACTGTATTTCTCCCGCTCTCTCTATCCCTCTACCTACCTACTTACTGTATTTCTCCCTCTCTATATATATCCCTCTACCTACCTACCTATCTACCTACCTACTGTATTTCTCCCCCCCTCTCTCTATCCCTCTACCTACCTACCTACCTACCTACCTACTGTATTTCTCCCGCTCTCTCTCTATCCCTCTACCTACCTACCTACCTATTGTATTTCTCCCGCTCTCTCTCTATCCCTCTACCTACCTACCTACCTACTGTATTTCTCCCGCTCTCTCTCTATCCCTCTACCTACCTACCTACCTACCTACCTACCTACCTATCTACCTACTGTATTTCTCCCTCTCTCTCTATCCCTCTACCTATCTACCTACCTACTGTATTTCTCCCACTCTCTCTCTATCCCTCTACCTACCTACCTACCTACTGTATTTCTCCCGCTCTCTCTCTATCCCTCTACCTACCTATCTACCTACTGTATTTCTCCCTCTCTCTCTATCCCTCTACCTACCTACCTACCTACTGTATTTCTCCCGCTCTCTCTCTATCCCTCTACCTACCTACCTATCTACCTACTGTATTTCTCCCTCTCTCTCTATCCCTCTACCTACCTACCTACCTACCTATCTACATACCTACTGTATTTCTCCATCCCTCTCTCTATCCCTCTACCTACCTACCTACCTACCTACCTACCTACCTACCTACCTACCTACCTACCTACCGTATTTCTCCCTCTATCCCTCTACCTACCTACCTACCTACCTACTTACCTACCTACCTACCGTATTTCTCCCTCTATCCCTCTACCTACCTACCTACTATATTTTCCCTCCCTCTCTCTCTATCCCTCTACCTACTGTATTTCTCCCGCCCTCTATCCCTCTACCTACCTACCTACCTATCTACCTACCCACTGTATTTATCCCTCTCTCTCTATCCCTCTACCTATCTACCTACCTATCTACCTACCTACTGTATTTCTCCCTCCCTCTCTATCCCTCTACCTACCTACCTACCTACCTACCGCATTTCTCCCGCTCTCTATCCCTCTACCTACCTACCTACTGTATTTCTCCCTCTATCCCTCTACCTACCTACCTACTATATTTTCCCTCTCTCTCTATCCCTCTACCTACTGTATTTCTCCCTACCTCTCTCTATCCCTCTACCTACCAACCTACCGACCTACCTACCTACTGTATTTCTCCCTCCCTCTCTCTATCCCTCTACCTACCTACCTACTGTATTTCTCCCTCTATCCCTCTACCTACCTACTGTATTTTTCCCTCTCTCTATCCCTCTACCTACAGTATTTCTCCCCCCCTCTACCCCTCTACCTATCTACCTACAGTATCTACCTACCTACTGTATTTCTCCCTCTCTCTCTATCCCTCTACCTACCTACCTACCTACCTACCTATCTACCTACCTACTGTATTTCTCCCTCTATCCCTCTACCTACCTATCTACCTACGTACTGTATTTTTCCCTCATTCTCTCTATCACTCTACTTACTGTATTTCTCCCCCCTCTCTATCCACCTACCTACCTACCCATCTACCTACTGTATTTCTCCCTCTCTCTCTATCCCTCTACCTACCTACCTACTGTATTTCTCCCTCTCTCTCTCTATATGTCTCTACCTATCTACCTACCTATCTACCTACCTACTGTATTTCTCCCCCTCTCTCTCTATCCCTCTACCTACCTACCAACCTACTGTATTTCTCCCGCTCTCTATCCCTCTACCTACCTACCTACCTACCTACCTACCTACCTACCTACCTACCTACTGTATTTCTCCCGCTCTCTCTCTATCCCTCTACCTACCTACCTACCTACCTACCTACCTACCTATCTACCTACTGTATTTCTCCCTCTCTCTTTATCCCTCTACCTATCTACCTACCTACTGTATTTCTCCCACTCTCTCTCTATCCCTCTACCTACCTACCTACCTACTGTATTTCTCCCGCTCTCTCTCTATCCCTCTTCCTACCTACTGTATTTCTCCCTCTCTCTATCCCACCTACCTACCTACCTACCTACCTACCTACCTACTGTATTTCTCCCGCTCTCTCTCTATCCCTCTATTTACCTACTTACTGTATTTCTCCCTCTCTATATATATCCCTCTACCTACCTACCTATCTACCTACCTACTGTATTTCTCCCGCTCTCTCTCTATCCCTCTACCTACCTACCTACCTACTGTATTTCTCCCGCTCTCTCTCTATCCCGCTACCTACCTACCTACCTACTGTATTTCTCCCGCTCTCTCTCTATCCCTCTACCTACCTACCTACCTACCTACCTACCTACCTACCTACCTACCTACCTACCTATCTACCTACTGTATTTCTCCCTCTCTCTCTATCCCTCTACCTATCTACCTACCTACTGTATTTCTCCCACTCTCTCTCTATCCCTCTACCTACCTACCTACCTACTGTATTTCTCCAGCTCTCTCTCTATCCCTCTACCTACCTATCTACCTACTGTATTTCTCCCTCTCTCTCTATCCCTCTACCTACCTACCTACCTACTGTATTTCTCCCGCTCTCTCTCTATCCCTCTACCTACCTACCTACCTATCTACCTACTGTATTTCTCCCTCTCTCTCTATCCCTCTACCTACCTACCTACCTATCTACATACCTACTGTATTTCTCCATCCCTCTCTCTATCCCTCTACCTACCTACCTACCTACCTACCTACCTACCTACCTACCTACCTACCTACCTACCGTATTTCTCCCTCTATCCCTCTACCTACCTACCTACCTACCTACCTACCTACCTACCGCATTTCTCCCTCTATCCCTCTACCTACCTACCTACTATATTTTCCCTCCCTCTCTCTCTATCCCTCTACCTACTGTATTTCTCCCGCCCTCTATCCCTCTACCTACCTACCTATCTACCTACCCACTGTATTTATCCCTCTCTCTCTATCCCTCTACCTATCTACCTACCTATCTACCTACCTACTGTATTTCTCCCTCCCTCTCTATTCCTCTACCTACCTACCTACCTACCTACCTACCTACCTACCGTATTTCTCCCGCTCTCTATCCCTCTACCTACCTACCTACTGTATTTCTCCCTCTATCCCTCTACCTACCTACCTACTATATTTTCCCTCTCTCTCTATCCCTCTACCTACTGTATTTCTCCCTCCCTCTCTCTATCCCTCTACCTACCAACCTACCGACCTACCTACCTACTGTATTTCTCCCTCCCTCTCTCTATCCCTCTACCTACCTACCTACTGTATTTCTCCCTCTATCCCTCTAGCTACCTACTGTATTTTTCCCTCTCTCTATCCCTCTACCTACAGTATTTCTCCCCCCCCTCTATCCCTCTACCTATCTACCTACAGTATCTACCTACCTACTGTATTTCTCCCTCTCTCTCTATCCCTCTACCTACCTACCTACCTACCTACCTATCTACCTACCTACTGTATTTCTCCCTCCCTCTCTATTCCTCTATCTACCTACCTACCTACCTATTGTATTTCTCCCTCTATCCCTCTACCTACCTACCTACTATATTTTCCCTCTCTCTCTCTATCCCTCTACCTACTGTATTTCTCACCCCTCTATCCCTCTACCTACCTACCTATCTACCAACCTACTGTATTTCTCCCTCCCTCTCTCTATCCCTCTACCTACCAACCTACCGACCTACCTACCTACTGTATTTCTCCCTCCCTTTCTCTATCCCTCTACCTACCTACCTACTGTATTTCTCCCTCTATCCCTCTACCTACCTACCTACTGTATTTCCCCCCTCTCTCTCTATCCCTCTACCTACTGTATTTCTCCCTCTATCCCTCTACCTACCTACCTACTGTATTTTTCCCTCTCTCTCTCTCTATCCCTCTACCTACTGTATTTATCCCTCCCTCTCTCTATCCCGTCTACCTACCTACCTACTGTATTTTCCCCCTCTCTCTCTATCTACCTACTATATTTCCCCCCCACTCTCTATCCCTCTACCTACCTATCTACCTACCTACCTACTGTATTTCTCTCTCCCTCTCTCTCTCCCTCTACCTACCTACCTTCCTACCTACCTACCTACTGTATTTCTCCTTCTCTCTCTCTATCCCTCTACCTACCTACCTACTGTATTTCTCTCTATATATATATATCTACCTACCTACCTACCTACCTACTGTATTTCTCTCTCTCTCTCCCTCTACCTACCTACCTACCTATTGTATTTCTCTCTCTATATATCCCTCTACCTATCTGCCTGCCTGCCTGCCTACCTACCTACCTACCTACCTACCGTATTTCTCCTTGAATCTTATGGACAGAGTATTTTATGTCATAAAGGATGACCTAATACTTGTGGCCCACTGCTCTCTCTGTATCCATCTACCTTTTTACATTTTTTACATTTCCGTTGCATGTTCCTGGCACAGGTGTGACATCTACACAATCTATATATATCATTGGTGCCGTGTTTGAATGGAACGTTGTGTGAAAATTTGGAAGCGATCGGTGCAGTACTTTCGGAGATTAGCGGTTTTGAACAAACTCTTATTACATTTTTAATTTATAAAAATGTGTTTGTGTGTGTGTGTGTGTGTGTGTGTGTGTATGTGTGTGTGTGTGTGTAGGGGTGGACTTCAAATTTTTTAGTAAGGGGTTCTTTGCCTGGTTGCTGGGTGGGAATGGCCTAGTCAGCCTCATGCACCATGGCGAGAGCGGGAGGTTGCCCCCCCCCCCCCCCGGGGCTCCGGAGGCCCTCTTCCCGAATTTCCCAGTAGGCCCGTTTTTCACCCTCCCCAAGCCTCCCCACACACCTTGCACTTACCTGCATCCAAAACGGGCCACATGGGAACTCCTGGGAGGGGCAGGAGGGGCCAGACAGGAGTGGGATTTGGGGGGTTCTCCGAATTGCACAGAATCTTAGCTAGAGGTTTTCCCAAACCCGAGCAGCCCACCCCTGCAAGTATGTATGAGTGTGAGTGTAGCTCTATTTGTGTTATATTTTATTACACTGCCTCTTTTATAGAGCTATTAGAAATAGTTATAGTGCACCCCTTTTAATGGACATCCCAGGGTATGCAAGTCATTTTTAACTTCAGGTATTGCTAGCTGATCTAGGAAACTCTATTTCCTTGGCTATGGCCAAATTTGGTTAAATTGCATCAAGATCCAAAGTAGATTCTGTTACGAAAACATCAATTCTTGTTCCTGGACAAGAATTTTAAACTTGTGGGGTTAGGTTTCATGGAGTAAGACACAATATGGATTCTTAATTCTATTAGCCACAGACAGCATGGAAGATAGAAGTTGGGGGTCCCATAAAGGCATCATCCTGGCTTGTAGTTTCATATGAGTATACTTCACCCAGTGTTTCACAACCTCAGCGACTTTAAAACATGTGGATTTCAACTCCTAGAATTCCCCAGCTGGCTATGGGATTCTGGGATTTGAAGTCCACATGAAAATCACCAAAGTTGAAAAACACTACTTTTAGTCAATTCCTCCAAATAGCAAGGAACTTCCCACTGTATCCTGGAGCTTTTCCACTTTCATCAAACAATACTTCAACAACTCACACAAAGACACACACACAGATATCTCTCTATATATTGCTTACTTGAAAAACTGCTTCTGAAGTGGAAGGATTTCCTTGGCCACTTGCTGGAGACAATGCAAAACATGGGGAGGAGGAGGAAGAGGAACTACTAAGATCTTCTTCAAAGTTGAAGGACTCAGGGGTCCTACAACGGGCTGCATCTGAAGATGGGGTTGGGGGGAAAAAACAGGTAGAAAGGCAGGATGAATTACTTGGGACTCATAGTAAAGTGAAAGGAAAATGCTATCCTGTTCCTTTATTATCTACAAAATTATTTTATATTGAGCTTTACGATCAATTCACCTACCTCATAAATGTCTAATTCAGGGATGTCCAAACTGGGAACATTAAGACTTGTGGACTTCAACTCCCAGAATTCCCCAGCCAGCATAGCTGGCTGGGGAATTCTGGGAGTTGAAGTCCACAAGTCTTAAAGTTCCCAAGTTTGGACATCCCTGGTCTAATTGTTCTGTTTTTGGAGATCTCACAATCATCAAAACTCTTTCTGGGCCATAGTACAAGACCTCCTTGACTTATGACCACAATTGTGACCTGGATTTCTATTGCTATACAATGCAACTGTTAAGTGGAAATGAGCCCAATTTTATGAATATTTTTTTTGCCATGGTCGTTAAGTTGTAAAGTGAATCATATGGTTGTTAAACAAATTAGCTTCCTATATTGTTTTTTATAGTTGTAAGCCAGCTGAGAAGGTCACTAATGAGTATCCCATGATCCTGAGATGCTACAACTCTTGTAAATACATCCTAGTTGCCAGCCACCCAAATTTTGATCACATGATCCTAGGGATGCTGTGAGTTGTAAGTGCAAGGATTAGTCATAAATATCTTATTTATATATTGAAATATATAATATATATTTTCAGTGTTGTTCCAACTTCAGACAGTTGCTAAATGAATGGCGGGTGCATTTGAAGGTTCCTTCAATCAGAAGATTATAATTCCAGTCATTTCAGCCCATTACACCCACCCTTTTCACTCTTTTAAATATGCTTTTTCTCGTACAATCGCGAGTAGCTATGAAAGAATGAATCTTGTATGAGGCTGTGTTCTCTCCTCCTTCTGAAATACTATTAACAATGTCATTACCTGCCACCACATCCGTGATACCAGGATCCAAGGGGAGAATGTTTTTCTTCACCAACTCAAGTGGCCCAGGACGATGCAAGATCTTCTCACTCAAGTCTTCGGCCAAGCGAGCCTTCTTTTCCTGCAACTCGGAACGGTCCCCTCGAGACGCTGAAATGGAGGACCAGAGGGAATTCAGTGTTCATGGAAAGCGGGTGAGGTAAAATCAGAACAACCTGGCTAGATCTGAGGGGAATTTTACTTCATGTGGAAGCCTGAATCTAAAACAAGATGATCACTAATAGTTACAAAGGATTTTATCCCCTGGGGATTATTCGGAGTACATGTAGTCCTTGACTTATAACCATTCATTTAGTGACCAAAGTTACAATGGAAGGGAAAAGAGTGACTTACTTTCATGACCGTCCCTGCGTTCCACGTCACATGATTAAAATGTGGGCGTTTGCACCCAACATGTATTTATGACAGTTGTGGCCTCCCAGGATTGTGTCAGATTGTCATTTGCGACCTTTCCAATTGGTTTCTGACAAGTAACGTCAATGGGGGAAGCTAGATTTGCTTAATAAGTGCTTGATTTACTTAACTGCAGCAATTCACTTAATGACTGTGGCAAAAAGGGTCAATGGAAATTTTGGGCTCCATTGTAATCATAAGTCGAGGGCTACCTGTAGCTAGAAACACTGATGGGCTTGTTAGGTGGATAGTCACTCTCATTTAGGAATTCAAGATTGTGCACAAAGTAGTTTCTTCTCCAATTTTTCCCCTCAACAATAACCAGGTGGCCTGCAAAAAAGGTTGCCTCAAAGTGAACATTCATGACCTAAATCTGGATTTTGGTTTAAATTAGTAACTTAAGGGAAAAAAAGAATTGGCTTTTTCCAGAAAAGTGTGTTAATTTCCCCCTAAGTGACTTCCAGAAGTCTAAGCTAGTTCAAATTAGAAAGTGAAGGAGAGTGGAAGGCAGGGCTTCAGATCAGCAGTGGGAAAGAAGCACTGAAAAGGATGGAAGGGTTTCCTATAAGACAGTGTTGGTGAACCTTTTTGCCACCAAGTGCCAAAATGGGAGTGTGTGTGTGTTTGTGTGTGTGCCGGAAACAGGAAGAGCAGCCGCCCGGTGTGCATGCACACGCTGGGAAGATGATCTTCTGGTTTTTGGCACGCACATGCACACTGGCACGCATCTTCCAGTTCCTGGCACGCATGAGTGTGAAGATCAGCTGGCAGATGCACATGCGCACAATGGAGACTGGAAGAGCAGCCATCAGGTACGTATGCGTGCGTCAGGAACATGATCTTCCAGTTTCTTCCAGTACACGCCCACTGGCCACCTGGGCTTCACGTGCATATGCATGCCAGAAACCAGAAGACCAGGTGGCCAGTGCGCATGCACGCACTGGAAACTGGAAGATCATCTTCCCGGTGTGCACATGGTGAAGACCTGCTGGCGTGCCATTTCTGGCACACATGCCATAGGTTCCCATCACGGCTATAGGATCTATCATCCACCCCTTAAGGCACAGCACTTTTTCCTCTTGGGGGAAGAAGGATTCCTGATATCAGAATATATCTCTGAGCCTGGAGAATGGGAACTCTTTTCACTGTCACCATTAGGGAGTCAGGAGTGGAAAACATGAAGATCTAAAGTTCCTTCTCATCATCTTAACCTCATTCTTTGAAAGAGTAACACCTGGAGTCGTTGGAAGAGTGTGTAGAGAAAACTGGTGGAAGAAGAGGGTTTTTTTCCCCGCTACAAAATTTAAGAGTAAAACTCATTCTAAATCTCTCCCCTTGTTATTTATTTATAACGGTGCATGTATTCATTTGATCAGGGCTGTGCTGAGAATTGTTCTCACTGCCTATACGCTTCCCAGAGCTGTGATATTCAGCAGCACAGCAAGTGGAAGCTAGAAAGATGGGGCACTATAAAAAGATTATTTGGGAAGAAAGGGGATTGGGACAATATGACCCTACCCACACCTGCCCCCCAATCACTAATTGCAAAAAGGGTTTGCAAACAGAAACAAAGTAGGAAAGCACATTTATGAAAGGAGGTTGCTCACCCTCTGAGTTTTATAAATGTTGCCAGTGCACCTCAAAATTTGGTACAAGAGTGTCATAATCTTTATCCTCACACTTGCTAATCAACCACAAATGTTTCTCCTGGAAATATTTTTTTTTAAAGAAAGGAAAAGAAGGATCTGGCAGGATTCTGAAGATAAGAAGGTGAAAAACGGGTTCCACAAAAAGATCTGGATTTTGTATCAGAGTTTTAAAGCTGTTTGCCTGCGTTTACACAACATACCCTTACTCTGAATTGACAAAACATTAGTGTCTTGCTCACATAATATATTACGCCTAAAAAAACCCAGTATCATGGCTTAAGGTGCTAGCCTGAGTCATACAACATGCTAAGATAATGGTTGTATTCTCACAACACAATTCCGCAAGCTACTCAACCCATGTTGAGCCTTGTCTACTATGTTATACAAACCCAACATCTTGATTTTCAGATTATGATGTGGGGTTGGCAGAGAGGTTTGCAATCTGGACAGAAGCAGCAGAGGCGTAGCGTGGGGGGTGCAGGGGGGGCCGGCCGCACCGGGCGCAACATCTGGGGGGGCGCCATCGGATCTTCCTGCACCCCTCCTCTCCCCCCTTCCCGTTTCTCGCTTCCCCGCCGCTCCGCATGCTGCGCCCTCCCCATCCTCGATGCCGCTGCTTCCCCCCGGGGGAGGGCTAGGAAGGCGCCGAGAAGGATGAGCGAAGGGGTCGCGGGTGCCGCAGCCGCTGCCGCCGCTTCTTGGACACCCAACCAGATCAGTACCTGGCTCACCACCATGACCAAGGCGCCTACCCGCTTCCCGGCCACCCGGGGCCCCGTCCGGGTCGTCCCGCCGCGCTCCACCAGGGGGCGCAAATTACTTGCCTTGCCCCGGGTGCTGACAACCCACGCTACGCCACTGAGAAGCAGTGTTTTTCCCTACCTTCAGCCAGCTGGCCCTTAGCAGAGCTGGTCTTGTGAGGCCGGGGTGAAACTTTGAGCTTGGCAGTCTCATTGGCCTGAGAGAAGCAAAGGAAAAACTTCGTAACACAGCCAATATGTCCAGACAATTTATGTATTACTAAAACTGTCTTGCCTGTAAACTTTAATCGAGTAAAACAGTGCATTGTAGGCCAACAATTTTTGATCTAAGGTAATTAAATGGGCTAACTTACATAATTCATCCAAAATCCAGAATCTATGATTCCCGTGGAATTAAAGTTTGGCAGATTTTATAAAACACCTCATGACATAATATAAATATCATAAAACACTTCCTGTGGTCAACTCCAGGTGCTTGATTGTGCTATATTGTTCAACATGGGTTGCTTTCAAGGCAGCTACATGTCTGAATATTTCCCTGATTTTTAAAGAATATTTCCAGAACATTAGAAGCTTTGCCATTGAAGATATTAAGAGATCGAGTAAGGCAATATATGCGAAATGATGACCCAACAGCTCATGGGGTTTTCTAGTCATCACTGGAACTGCTTCTTCAATCTCTCTGTAATATATCTCAATCAATCATGGAGTTTTGAGCTGAAACAACTGTTTAGCCTGAAGAGTTCATTGTGCCTGTGGTTGACACTCTACAATACACTCCCAACCTTGGCAACTTCCGAATCTGTAGATATCAGCTCCCAGAATTATTTTTAATAATAATGCTAACTGGAGAATTGTGGGAATAGAAGCCTCAGCATTTAGAAATTGCAAAGACTTGGAAACACTGCACTAGGACAATCAAGAGAAGAGAACGAAAAAGTCAAGTATAAGGTCTCATCAACAGAGTGCTAACCATGTTTAGACAAGCATATCCCATTTCAGTAAGCCATGTAATGAATGAACATGTTGCTCCATCAGACATCTCAAGTGGTCTAATTTATTTCTATAGCTATCAGGAGTAGAATTAATGGGATTCTGCAGAGAGTTTTAAATCTGGGTGATGTCACTGAATGTTTTTAAAAGAAGGAGATTTAGATTACCCTTGGTGTTCAGTTCTAATATCAAAGGTGGTAGAAACACACCTGGAAACTTAATGAGAAACGTTTTGGATATAGGAGACTACATGTATTTCCAGTCCATAGATACCATATACCACCTCCCTCTGTCCTAAACTTTGGAAATGCGCTGTTGATCACAATGGCAATTTAGAGTAGTGATACAACAGGACAAGCATCTTCACTTGGAAGGCCTCAGCTTGTTCCATATTAAGTGGGAATTGCGGATGCATATTCATTGCATTTGGAAAACATTCCATTGGAAAAGTGGGAAATAAGCATATTTAACAAGATGGGCCAATGGACTAAATCCAGGGATGGGCTTCAAAAATTTCCGCAACGGGTTCTCTGCCAGGTTGCTGAGTAGGCATGGCCATGGTGGGCGTGGCCTGCTCGGCCTCCTGCACCACGGTATGGTGTGTGTTCATTTTCCCCAGGCTCTGGAGGCTTTCCTTGAACCTCTAGGAGGGTGAAAACTGCCTCCCCTGGGCTCCAGAGACCTTCTGGGAGGCCCGTTTTTCTCTCTCCCCGAGCCTCCGTGCGGGCCCTGCACTTACCTCACATCCAAAAAGGGCTGCATGGAGACTCCTGTGAGGGGAGGGGCAAGATGGGAGGGGAGCCAGCCAAGGGTGGGACTTGGAGGTTCTCCAAACTGGCCATAACTACAGGTTCTCGCGAACCTGGCCGAACCCGTAGCAGACCACCCCTGGCTAAATCAGTATATCTCAGTTTCTGTTTGTCTGTCCTATCCAGTTCACTACGTTGGTGGGAAAGGGGACAGAGCTTGAGAAACTTATGGATGATGGATGGTGCAGAACATGGATCTCAACTTAGCTGCCATTCTTATTGACAGCCAGCCCAACTCTTGAAAGGGGGCGGTCCAAACAGCATGCTAGTGACATAATCCTCTCAAATCCCATTTATACTCACCCTGGTCTGCCCTTGTGTCCCACTAGGCTGCGAGAAAGTTGGGAGAGATTTGCTGAGCCCTGGAGGGTAAAAAGGGAAAAAAATATATCAGATGAGCACTAGAGCAGGGGTCTGCAAAGTCGGCTCTTTTAAGACTGGTGGACTTCAACTCCCAGAATTCCCCAGCCAGCAAGGCTGGCTGGGGAATTCTGGGAGTTGAAGTCCACCAGTCTTAAAAGAGCCGACTTTGCAGACCCCTGCACTAGAGGAAGTGTTCTGCCGTCCATCACTATGCTTCCCCCTAGTTTAGGAGCATAGAGTAGTCCAATCCTTCTAAAAAATGGAGAGACTTGGACGCAACCCTTAGCTGAGTCTTTTGACATATTTTCAGTCCACTTTTGTATTCTCAGCTATGAAATTGTTTGAACTGGCTATGTTATTTAGGCTTGGTATTTTATTCCATTTGGTTACAAAATTTACTATCTTCCATATTGTATGCGTGGCAAAAAGGAGACCCTTCCATCTATTTAGCATTTATGCTGTTAGCCATTTTGGGTCAAGCTGTTGTTATGATTCTTGGTAGGAGAGATACACTTCGGGGTTTCCATTGCAGAAATCAAAGCAAATGTTGAGTTTTAATTTTTCAAAGCTTGCACTGACTGAACATTCTCCTGATTGGGTTGACGGAAGTCCTCTCTTGGGTGTACCCCAGAAATCGAGGAATACAAGCAGTGGTGTTACTGTTTGACCATTATGGCTGTAACTCGCGACGGTTGTAAAACAGATCGACCTGATTTTTACAACCTTTTTTGTGGCAGATGCTAAGCAAATGCCATGACCGTTAAGCAAACCGATGGTTCACTATGGGTGCAGTTTTGTCCAAAAACTGGAAGGAACTTCAGTTTTCAGCAAAACAACGTAAAACATGATCACATAATTGTCGACGGTTGCAAATGATTGTAAATGGCAGCTGGCAGCCGAGGGTGTGAAATTCAGTCATTTGATCCAGGAAGGTGGGCCTGGCTGTTGAAACTTCAAACACTGGTCTTAGGTATTCCCCAGGTAGGCCGCTCATTGAGTAGTCACTAAGTAACCAGTCGTAAGCTGGTTACGTAAGGGACTACGTACAGTGTACAGAAATTCAAAGGGTGCAGCTTTCTCTTTATGGCAGGAAAGCTTTCTCCATTAATATTCTGATGTTGGTGCCAACTCTTTTCCTGGGCATCCACTCCACTCCCCCCGCCCCCGGGGGCATCTTTTTTGCCATCTGATTTTCTTGGCTTTTTACAAGACTCACCTGGAATTAAGTGTCGTTCAGAGAGCTGTTCTTGGGACCTCCGATGCTGCATTCGCATTTGGAGCACTGAAGAGAGGCCACAAGGAATGCATCGTGAGAATGATGGGTTGCATCAGCCAAGGGGCACATGGAAGCATAAAGTGAATTGCACGTTCTAAAATCAAACTCGCTGAAAACTCACCCCGCAAAACCCCACAGCAACAGTGCCACAAGCCCCCACAGCAACAGATTCGAGATTAGGATGCAATGTGTCAAATGAGCGTTATAAATTATATTGGCAGTGTTTAAAGCAAGAGAACCCAACCGTGGCAACTTTAAGACTTGTGGCAGGCTGGGGGATTCTGGGAATTGAAGTCCAGAGGCGTTTAAGTTGCCAAGGTCGGACACACCTGTTTTAAGAGAACAAGCTATTCCCCCTGGCGAATACTCAGCTGCGTTACCAAATTGAGGATTATTTCCCCCCAAAGTTCAGCTCAGAATGTAAAACAGAGCTTTTCCTGCTATTGTGCATACATGTATTCAGCCTTCTCCCCACATCTGCTGCCTGATAAGAGTCTGGCTGGCAGAGAAGATTCTTTTAAATAAATTATGCTGAATGCAACTCAATTGGGCCGTTGTGGCTTCCCTCCAGGGCAAAAGCTAGAGATATTATGCAAAGGTGCCCGGGCACAGCACCTTCAGGATGCATGCATCAAACTAACAAGGTGGGAGGCAATTTTCGCCCCCTCCCCAAGGCTCACATGGCAGCCTTGTAATAATCCCCTACTAAATGGAGCTGAAGTGAGGTTACTCAGCACTACTTAATATTTTAAAAGCAAAAATTAAACAGACAAATCAAAAGGAGCGAGTGGAAACAAGTTCACGATGAGAGCCGTATTTAATCTCCTTCGACAGCTGTCCAAGTGGGGCGAAGATGTAATTGAGGCATCCATCTGCCAGCCAGCAGAGAGACTTCGACCCTGGCAGGGATGTGGGTGGGTGGGAAGTAATACTCCAGGGGCCCTGTTTTGCTTGCACCATGTTCCTCCGGTATAAATCTTCCATGGTAATGCTTCTGCTAGCGCTAAGCATTAAAATAGGGCGTGTGGGAGGACAAGGACAATGGAGGCCTGCAGATCCAAGGTCTTTCCGTTTAACAGAGAGATTAAACTGGGCCCCATAATCGCGCAGATCTTCGTTGTCACGCTGGTTTCCACTGATTCTCTACCACAAATGCCCTTCTAATTGTGGCTGTCTTTTCCTTATGCTCTTTTCAAATTAAACCAATTCAGAGAGGTCAATGAGAACTCTACGGCAGTGTTTCTCAACCTTGTCAACTTGAAGATGTCTGGACTTGAACTCCCAGAATTCCCCAGCCAGCAAATGCTGGCTGGGGAATTCTGGGAGTTGAAGTTCAGACATCTTCAAGTTGACAAGGTTGAGAAACACTGCTCTACGGGATCTCCAGCATTTGCCTTGTTGATCCCTTAAACCAGTGCTTCTCAAATAGTGGGGCGCGAGGCTCCGTAAAGGGGGGCGCAAGGCTCCGTAAAGGGGGGCGCGTTTGACCTCGGCAAACACTGTCATAACAAGCCAAGCCCCGTGTTTATGTCTCTGTGACTGCGCATGCTCCTCCCTTTCGAGGAGAACAGACCCGATTGGATAGACATGATGCTCTATCCTGATTAGCCAAACCCACCCGTGTGACTTTTAGACCCGGATGATACTATTTACAGTCGCGCGGGGGGCGTGAAATGTTTTCTTCTTCCTAGGGGGGCATGACAGAAAATAATTGAGAAGCACTGCCTTAAACCCTGTTCTGATTAGACGCTCCTTTCTTCTCCACCCTTTTCATTATCTCTTTATGTCCAAGGAACATGGGGAAGACAGCCCTTGATTAACACTTAAACAAAGACAAATTGACTTTTCTTAAATAACTTGGAAACGGTTTATCACTTGATTCCATTCAGCCTGGGCCTAATTAAATTTATTCGCAACTCTGCCTACTAGACAGGTGGAAGTATTTTCTGGGGTAGAAGGGAAAGGTCAGTGTATTGTAGTGGTCAAGATATAAGAGTCAAGAATAGGGAAATGCAGGACCTAGTCCCCTCTCAGTCATAGAAGCTTCCTGGATTATTTTAGATCAGGCGCTCTTTTTCGGTCCAGCCTATCTCGCAGGGTTATTCTGGAGTTAAGTAGATTTTGATAAGTCCTCAGCTTATCAACAGCCACTTAGCGACAGTTCAAAATTATGACAAACCGAGAAAGAGTGCCTGATCATTCGCTGGCTGGGGAATTCTGGGAGTTGAAGTCCAGACATCTTCAAGTTGACAAGGTTGAGAAACACTGCCGTAGAGTTCTCATTGACCTCTCTGAAGTGGTTTAATTTGAAAAGAGCATAAGGAAAAGACATTAGAAGGGCATTTGTGGTGGAGAATCAGTGGAAACCAGCGTGACAACGAAGATCTGCGCAATTATGAGGCCCAGTTTAATCTCTCTGTTAAATGGAAAGACCTTGGATCTGCAGGCCTCCATCGTCCTTGTCCTCCCACACGCCCTATTTTAATGCTTAGCTCTAGCAGAAGCATTACCATTCTCTGAAAATAAGACAGGGCCTTATTTTCTTCTGACCCCCGAAATAAGCACTTGGCCTCATTTTTGGGGAGGTCTTATTATTTTTGAGGTGCAGGAAGCGGCAAGCGTGGTCACTTCATGGTTGCTGCTGTGTTGCAGTATTTTTTGGGAGGGCTTATTTTAGCACATATGCTCAAAAGCCCAATTAGGGTTATTATCCGGGTAGGTCTTATTTTTAGGGAAACAGGGTACTTTGGTTCTACTTATGACCCGAAGTTCTAATGGCCGCCCCTGCTCCACTGGTCACTTAACCAACCCATTTTACAACCATCATGACTTATCAGAGAAGGGCCAGGCTCCATTCTGGTTGCAATTCAAGGACTACCAGTGCGCTTAGTCATAAGCATATACCTAAAATATTAGACTAGATTCTTTCTCAAACCACTTCTTCCACTTACACCTCAAAAGTTCCCATTTCCTCTTTCTTCTATACTGTCTACTTTGATTGGCTATTCCAGTCTTCAATCATCACCCTCTCCCCCCAAAGTCCCCTGTGGAGTGACTAGGTTTAATATGGAAGACAGCCCCTTCCTCTAAACAGGAAATAGGAATAACCTTGAGGAATAGGAAGAAGAGGCACAAAGAAGACAACAGACAAATAAGAGAAATTTGAGTCTCAGGCAGAAATGTAATTTGAGAAAACTAACCACCCCTAATTTTCACGGAGACTAAAACAGGGAGAGGGGGAAGCATATCCAGACATACAAGATTCTATTACTATAAACTCATAATAAAAGTATTATCACTCATAACTTTTGGTGTTCTTTCATCTCTTGTACCTCTTGCTCTCAAACCACAAACTAGCAAGGAACAAACCACATTACCTGAAATATGGGATGTTGCTGTGCTTTTTAATTTTATTTATTTATTTGTATCTATTGCGCCACAGTAAAAGTGAAGGTGGAGATCCAGACTATGTGAACAAGGACCCACACTTTTTGTGTGCATCATAAGTTCAATCACGCAGTCCAGATTGCCATCTTGACTTTTTTGGACATATCTGATTGACCCTCCTAAAAGACAGAAAGGGAGAGAACAGGTCAAAGAATGAATATGTACAATGCAGAATGGGGATTTGGTAAAAGAGAACAGGCAAAACTGCTACTTGATAATGTGCGAGAAGTGACACCGCAAATGGATCCATTGAATTCAGTGTTGCCTGCAACTATCAGTTTAGCTTTCTATAATGTGGATTCAAAGTGATCCCAGTGATCTCAAAACCACTGAACCACATCTTTCAAAGATCCTGGAGCACCAGGGAGTGACCAGAGGACTGGAACAGGGCTGATGCAATTCCCAACTTCAAAAAAGGGAGAAACAATAGAACCAGGAAACTACAGATCTATCAGTCTGACATAAATGCCTGGGAAGATTCTGGAAAAGATAATCAAGCAATGAATCTACAAACACCTAGAGAAAAATAAAGTCATAACCAAAAGCCAACATTAGTTTGTCAAAAACAGATCATGCCAAATAAATCTTACTGCATTCTTTGACAGTGACAAAATTAATGGACCTGTGAAACACTGCATAATTTGTTCAGCATTTAATAAGTAGACCACAACCTACTACTTGATAAGATTAAAAAATGTGAGTTAGACAGCATCCATGACCAAATGGATTTGTAATGGGCTAACCAACTGACACTCAATGTGTGGTCCTTAATGAAATTGCATCAATCTGGTAGGAAGTATGCAGTAAAGAAACACCAAGGCCCTGTCTTAGGCCCAGTACTCTTCAATATCTTCATCAATGATTTAGATGTGGGGATAGAAAGGGAACTCATCAAATTTGGAGATGACACCAAGCTAGCAGAATTAGCCAACACTCCAGAAGATAGGCTCAAGATACAAAAGGATCTTGACAAACTTGAACACTGGGTTCTATCTAACAAAACAAAATTCAATGGTGAGAAAAGTAAGGTTTTAGTTTAGACAAGTAAAACTAAATGCACAGGTATATAATAGGTGGTATCTGGCCCAATAGTACTAGGTATCTTAGAATCCTAGTGGACAATCAAATATAACTTAAACAGTGTGCTGCAGGTGCAAAAAAGCTAATGCAGTCCTAGGCTGCATTAATAGGAAGATAAAATCCAGAATGTGAGGTGCTAATACCATTTTGGTAAGACCACATTTGGAATATAGTTTTGGTGCTACAATATAAAATAGATTTTGAGACTCTAGAATTTAGAAAGAGTGCAGAGAAGAGCAGGAAATATGATTGAGGGACTGGAGGCTAAAACATATGAATGGTTGCAAGAATTGGGTATGTCTAGTTTAATGAAAAGGACTAGGGGTGACACAGCAGTGTTCCAATATCTCAGGGGCTGCCACAGAAAAGAATGGGTCAACCCAGGGGTGGGTTTCAGCAGAGACTACTGCCAGTTTGCTCAGGTATGCACCACACATGTGTGTGCTTGATGTGCGCTGTGAGCGCATGTGCAATACAACTAAAACTTAAAAAAAACAAGATGGTGGCGCCTATGGCGCCACTGGGAGAACCAGTTCAGGGGCGTGACCGCCAAGCTACTACCGGTTTGGCTGAACCGGTCCAAACCAGTAGGAACCCACGGCTGGGTCAACCTATTCTCCAAAGCAACTAGGGTAGGACAAGATGCAGTGGATGGAACCTAATCAAGGAGATTAATTAGACAGTAACAACAATTAATCAATGAAATGACTTGCCTCCAGAACTTGTGAGTGCTCCAACACTGGAAGTTTGTAAGAGATTGGACTGTTCTGTTATTCTGTTAAAACCTCTTAACTTGCCTAGAATTTTGCAACCTTGGCAAATTCAAGGCGAGTGGACTTCAACTCCCCAAATTATCAGCAATGGCTATGCTGGCTTTGAAATTCTGGGAGTTGAGGTCCACATACCAGGAAACAGCCAATCCTGGGAAACAAGTTTGCCAAAGTTGGAAGAAGGAACCCTTCTTGAAGAAATCAAGAAAAACTGTAATACAGCAAGCATGCTATTAGATATTATATTTATTTATTTATTTTATTTTATCAAATTTATACCCCGCCCTTCTCTCCTTGTTAGGACCCAGGGTGGCGCACAGGCATTATATAAAACCATAAAATACAAAATACATCAATTAAAATATATTAAATTAATTACACCCGTGCTAAAATCCATTGTTAAAACCTTGCCGAATTATAATTTATATTTAAAAAGTCAGAAGCGGGGGGCTATCCTAGGCCGGCTTGTTGGAATAAGTACGTCTTAAGACGTTGGCGGAAGAGGCGGAGGTCCGAGGTAATGCGAAGGTTGGGTAGTAGGTCGTTCCAGAGGGCCGGGCCCGCCACAGAGAAGGCTCTTCCCCTGGGTGTCGCCAGCCGGCATTGCCCAGCCAACGGCACCCGGAGAAGGCCCGCTCTGTGGGAGCGGGCCGGACGAAGGGATGTATGGGGCAGGAGGCGGTCTCGTATATAGCTAGGCCCCGAGCCATGGAGCGATTTAAAGATGGTAGTCAACACCTTGAAGCGCACTCGAAAGGCCACAGGCAGCCAGTGCAGCTCGCGCAGGAGAGGTGTTACGTGGGCTTGCCTTGAGGCACCCATAACCACCCGCGCGGCCGCATTCTGCACTAACTGTAACTTTCGAGTGCACCTCAAGGGGAGCCCCATGTAGAGAGCGTTACAGTAATCCAGCCGAGATGTTACAAGCGCTTGAGTGACTGTGTGAAGGGCCCCCCGGTCTAGTAAGGGGCGCAATTGGCGTATCAGGCGAACCTGATAGAACGTCCCCCTGGCCACGGCCGCCACATGGTCCTTCATGGACAGCCGGGAATCCAGGAGGACGCCCAAGTTGCGCGCCTTCTCCACGGGGGCAAGTTGTTCGCCCCCAATGGCCATTGTTGGACTTATCTGGCTAAACCGGGGTGCCGGAAACCACAGCCACTCGGTCTTGGACGGGTTGAGTTTGAGTTTGTTACTACCCAAACCCAGATATATAAGCTATATCTGGGTTTGTGATGCTTAAAAACTACTCCATTAATTGTTTGAATTTTACCATGATCTACTTCCTTTTTTTAAAAGCATGGAAACAAATATAGAATTGTTTTAAATAAATAAAATTCGGATGATAAAGCAACACAGCTTCTCTAAAAATATTTCTTTGGGTTCTAGGATCGTTGCCATTAAATAAAATAAGACTGGTTGGAATATTGGGAAATGCCATGAAGGATCATGTTACATGTATTCATGTAACATTTGTCAATGATACAGCTAGAAAGGAAAAATACAACAGCTTAGGCAAACACAAGTGTGTGCACACCTTCACACGAACACACTCTCCCTCTTTCAGGCACATCCTGAAAATGGAACTGAAATGGAAACTCTCAAAGTGCTACCAGATGATTAGATCTGTATTGAAGAAATTAAGAATTATAGTAATGTGCTTTGGCTAATAAATTACCATAATTGAATGAACCTTATGGAGCTGAGTGTGCAGCATCAACCCTTCCCCCTCCAATTTTTACAAAATAAATGCATGATTGCTTGAGAATGACCCTCCTAATGAAAAACTAGAGAAGAATTTTAGAATTGCACAAAAAATTCCACTCATATAGTCTATGCCGGGGGAGGGGTCAAACCTGTGGCCCACAGGCCACGCCCACCCCAGCGCCACGAATGGGGAAATCGTCCCAAAACTTCACGTGGTGGTGGGTTTGACATCCATGGTCTATGCTTTAGGGTTAGAGCAGGGATATTCAACCATACATTTGTGGACTTCAACTCCCAGAATTCCTCAGCCAACCAGTTGAAGTCCAGAAGCCATAAAGTTGCCAAGGTTGGACACCCCTGCTGTAGAGGATTGGATGGGCAATTGAGTTTGCTAACAGTATAAGCTTGGTTCATGTAAACAAGCTAATGAATAATGGATGCACAAAGTTGTTCCTTATGGTCATTCCCCAAGAAAAGAAATATGTCAGCCTAAGGGGGCAATGGCGAGATCATTGAAGACACCTGCATGGATGGGCCAGCCATATGGTGCACCTCAAAGACAACAGATGGACTTCCAGCCTTACAGATTGAATTCCCAGGGATCAAGTGCATCTCCTTGGCATAACTAAAATGTGTGAAGATGATCCAATGACACAACTTTTTAGTCTCTGCTGAAAATCACTTGCTTAAGATAGAATGGAATGGTGTATTGTTGGTTTGCACTTATATTAGGAAAAGCTGAGTAGCAATGAAAATCACTAGAGCAAATTTTGGATGTTTCTTGTTCTTTCTGCATTTATCGCTTTCATCCTTTACCAGTAAGAGAAGACCTGTATTTCTCAACATACACTACAGCAGCAACATGTGGGTTTTGCACATGACCCAAATATCCACATGCAAATATCAAATGAATGAAAAATCAGGAAAAAACTCACAATCCTACCAGTTCCACAAATATATATAACAGGGCTTATCTTTCACAAGCCAATGTTATAATTTTTTTTTCAAAAAGGCAATTTTATTTATTAAATTTATATGCCATCCATCTCGCTGCCCAATGTGACTCCGACCACTTACAATGTAATAAAAATAGAAATATATTAAAAAATTATAAATACAAGGATTAAATAATGCTAGATGAAGATTGCTGTAACAGTACATGCAAATGCTGCTAACTTAGGAAATGGAGCAGAAGTGGGGGCACTTGTAAGACTTAGCATCTTTTAGCGGGTGGACTGGGAATTAACTCTAGCTCAAAAATCGTGTTCTGTACCTCACAACACAACACCACTGATGGATCAAGACGACATGAAACATTTGGCATTTCTGTAATCCAAATCCTTTGAGATTTCAGCCTCTAAAGAGATTTAAGTTGGAATTTCAGCCAGAATTCTTAATACAATTTATGCAGTGGTGGAATCCTGTCGGTTTAACAACCAGTTCAGTGATAATGTGTTTTGCAATCACCTGACGTGCGCTGTGCACGTGTGCACAGTTCTACCAAAACTTACCTTCCACATGAATTCTTGCGGAGTAACACAGCTGGAGGCGTTGCAATCTGCTATGCTGCGTTAATCGGCTGAGAGAATACAGGTAAGTAAAGCGCAAGGGGAGGTGGGCGGGCCAACTCGATCGTCGAGTGAACCGGTTTGTTCTTAGCTGATTGATGGAGCTACCGGTTCACCCGAACCAGTCTGAAACGACTGAATCCAACCCCTGAGCATAGGTACAGATTCCTGTAATCAACTATGAAGACAGAATCGTGACTGTCATTTCTAATTCAAACTGTCTTCAGTTTCTTGGGAGAGCTGATTTGAACTCTGACCCTGGAAAGAAAAGGCCACGAGTTGTTCTAAACTCCGGAAGGAAGACAAGACCATCAACGGCCTTTTTTTGCTTATCATATTTCTGGCAGAGAGGTTACTGGAATGCAAATTCAGATGGAAGAACATCTTGGTGATCAGGGGTCTGCAAAGTCGGCTCTTTTAAGACTGGTGGACTTCAACTCCCAGAGTTCCCCAGCCAGCATAGCTGGCTGGGGAATTCTGGGAGTTGAAGTCCACCAGTCTTAAAAGAGCCGACTTTGCAGACCCCTGACCTAAACCAATATTTCCCAACCTTGGGAACTTTTAAGATGTGCAAACCAGCTCCCAGAATTCTCCAGCCTCCACGGCTGGCTGGAGAATTCTGGAATTGAAACCCAGAAACCTTAAAAAGCCGTCCCCTGCCTGCTGAGGTTGGGAAACACAGGTTTAGATGATCTTTAAGATGACCTGAACTAATTCTTGCTCGGTGCTGGGAAGTGGTTGCTAAGGCATTATGGCCAGATGGCGTCCACTTTCTGCTGAACTAGCTCCAGGAGTAGGAAACTTCTACCTCCCCACGAAAGTCTTGTTCTATTACAGAACAGCTTTCGTCTTTAGAGTTTTTCCTAAAGGTTAGCCAACATCTGCTTCCCTGCATGTCTCACTCTACCCATTGAGGCTAGTCTTACCCTCTGGTGCGATAGAATGCTGTTGCTCCACATTCTGGTTGGCAATCTTTCAGAAACCTGGCATGGAAACCTGAACTCAACTCACTAGGTATGAAATCAAAAGGCATTTGAGAACGCTTCTTTTGAAAAGTCGCCCTGTCCATTGAAATCCGCATGCTGTACCCTCCTTCTGGGGACAATGGTTCCCTGTCCTGGCAAGGGAAATCCTTGGGCAAAGGAAAAACACCTCAGGGGTGGGTGGGATAGGTGAGCCCCCTCTGCCCATCCTCCAAGAGCAGGCACGTCATATCTCTGGAGGGTGGGATTGCTCTAAGCGTTTCTATTCCTGTGCCCCCTGCTTGGCTGGCATTTCTCCTGTTGTCAGCAACAGCTGGGGTGACGCCACTAGCTATTTATTTAAAAGGATGGAAATACAAGATGCCCCTGATTCCCAGGCCAGAGGCTGCAAGGGCCGGGGTGGTGGGTGATACCCACAGAATATGCAGTATGAGAGCCCCTTCATATGGGACACAGGTGCACCTCGGTGGGGATTAATTGCAGAGTTCCAGGTATCTGACCAAAGGAGCATTCGATTGCAGCCTACGTTCTCATTTTCACAACGTTTCTCAAGCCATGGAAGAAAATTTAGAGAAGCAATCATCTAGCTTCTTAGCAATCATTCAACGGATCAGCATGAACAAATGTTTGCATCAAAATTTGCTGTACGTGTGCTTCTGGGATTCTGGAGGTAGAATAGTTCTGTGCAATTGAAAACTGTCAGTTTTGGTGGGTATGTGGTTTCTTCTTTGGTGGTTCCTTGACTGGAGTATTGTTTTCTGCCTGATGTTTTGTCTGGTATTGATCATTCCTTATCTGAATGTGGTTTGCTGGAGGGCATGTGCTCTAATCTGTTTTCTTCAAAGTTTTTTTTTAAATCGTCTCTTTTAGATTTTTTTTTTAATTATTTCTTTTGAACAACTAACTACACATTCCCTTGCACTGATGGCGTTGCCTAGTTGGGTAATGAAAGGTCTACAAGCAAACAACCAGGCTCAGGGACTGCCAAGAATTCCACAGTTCAGCCCTGAGCTGCAGATATTCTCTTCTATTGGGATAATGCTATAGTGCCATTACATTTCATAATCCAGAGTACCCAAAAGCTGGCAAGTAGCCTGACTGCATTTAAACAACATGCTTTCATGGAGACATGTCAGAAGCAATACCATGGCAATACCGTAAAAATAAAATGTGTGGAATAATTCTGAAGAATATTTTACCATAAATGGGAAGGCACACAAGATTCAATACATTACTACTTTATAGTAAGTAAGAAAAATCCAGAAGCAGGTTGAATTTTTAGGGGTTTGGTCCTAAAGACAGACACCGGTAGAGACCAGGTATCATTCATGAGGAGCGCTGGGCCATAAAACTAAGGCTTCTTGCAACTAGAATGATATTAAGGTAAAGGTTCCCTTCTCACATGCATGCTAGTCGTTCCCACTCTAGGGGGAGATGCTCACCTCCGTTTGAGAGCCAAAGAGATAGCACTGGCATTTCTGTGGTCATGTGGCCAGCATAACTAAACACCGAAGGCACACGGAACGCTGTTACCTTCCAACCAAAGGTGGACCCAATTTTTCTACTTGCATTTTTACATGCTTTCGAACTGCTAGGTTGGCAGAATCTGGAACAAGTAACAGGAGGTAAACCTGTTACGCAGCACTAGGGATTCAAACCGCCAAACTGCCAACCTTTATGATTGACAAGCTCAGCACCTTACCCTCTGGGCCACGGCGTCCCTTAAGAATGATATTATATTGGTCTAAATGTGTATGTTCTGCTTCTTGGGTTTTGTTACCTGCTTGGAATACTTGCTTGATTATCCTAATTAAAGGTAGTTCTCAATGTATGACCAGTTGTTTTAGACCAGGGGTCCCCAAAGCTGGCTGCAGAAGTCTGGGAGCTGAAGTCCTTCAGACTTAAAGTTGCAAAGATTGGGGACCCCTGTTTTAGACTGTGTGAAGGTATGACCACCATGAAATAGCCCTTTATGGTCCTTAAATCACCACCTGCTGTGGTAAATAGGCATGACGCCTCCCTCCCCCACGCATGATCACATGACCATATATCAGGTAAGTCAGCTTTAGCACTGGCTATGGTATTCCATAGTCATGTGATCGTGATTTGCCGTGTTTTTTGCCAGTTTCTGGCACATTTTTGGGTCAATTTTTGTCTAAAAACATCCATTCAAATGAATGGGTTTGCTTGATAGCTTCTATCCTTGGGCTGTGAGACTTTTAAATTCAACCGCAATCACTCCATGCACATGCTAGTTTTTTCTTTTTTCTTTTCTCTCTTTTTTTTTTGTTTCTGTTATAATTTTGCACCAGTGAAATTAAAACCAATTTCATTGTAATTTTAGTACAATGACAATAAAGATGATGATGATGATTATTATTATTGACCATGGCAATTGCTTAATGACTGCTCCTGATCTTGTGGGGTATTTTGACTTACCACCATGACTTATGACTCCATTAGAGTCATAAATTGAGGACCGTCTGTACGGTATGTTCTAGGCTGGATGATCTGCTCCTTATAGTCCTTCATTCTTCTTTTGCTACGCCTAACTGATTTATTACTGTTGTCCATGTTCCAGTCATTATTACAGAGAAGGACAATGTAATTCTACAACAGGCCATCTAAATTGTAATGCTTAAGGTACCAGGCTAGACATTTAGGGACCTAGTCCTACTTTAGGTTCAAAGCCATCTGGGTAACTTTGAACCAGCCATTCTCTCTCAGCTGTAGGAAGCAGGCAAGGGTGAACTACTTCCAAAAATCTCGCCAAGGAAACTGAAGGGACACATCCATGCGGATGCCAAGTTAATACTGACATGAAGGCACAAAAAGAAAAGTGACGATGTTAGTAATAATAATTTATTACACCGATATGCTGCTTAACTGTCAACAACACCGGGTGGCTCATAACAATAAAAGAAATTACAACAAAATCAATAAAACCTAATGATAGAAAAGTAAAAGGTGTCAGTCTCTCTGCCTGAAGGCCTGAGTGAAGAGACAGATCTTCACAGGTCTTCTAAACCAGGGCTCTCCAACCATGGCAACTTTAAGCCTGAAGGACTTCAACTCCCAGAATTCCCCAGACAGCTGATGAGTTGAAGTCCCCTAGGCTTACAGTTGCCAAGGTTGGAGATCCCTGTTCTAAGCAGCAGCAGAGTGGGCACCATCAATGAAGACCATCCAGGTTTATGCAGAAACCATGCTCTTAGGGACATCATAGTTCTTATCAGCAGAGATTGGCCAACCCAACAGGAAAGTCAGACCTCTCGGGTAAACCAGATAGGAATCATGATTAAATGAACTAAATCTATTTTATCGTAAGATTATAATAACAGACTCTTGCGAATCTCAAAGGACAAATTCCATTTAACTGCTTGCTCCATTAGGGACCCCTTCCTTAGTTTTTCATTCATTTGGCCATTTAGTGACAGTGGGCTCCTTCCCCTCTTCTCTGATTGTTTCCTACCTCTTGCCCCCCTTTTCTGAAGGAAATCCTTAGGTTTGAGAACCAAGGCCCCTATCCAGGTTTTTTTCCCTGCCAGTTATGTGGGCTTGCAAAGGATACTGCAAAATCTCCATTCTCATCCCACTCTGCGGCCAGCCAGAGGTGGCATTGCCGGTTCTGTGAACTACTCAAACTTTCCACTACCGATTCTCCAGAACCTGCTGGATTTCACCCCTGCCCCTATCCTGCTTGAGGCATGCCAGGAGCCAACTGCCAAATTACTCTCGAAGCCAGTATTTTTCACTTTAAGATGTCTGGACTTCAATTCCCAGCATCCCCCAGCCAGCATGCTGGTTGGGGAACGCTGGGAGCTAAAGACCACATGTTTTAAAGGAGCCAAGATTGAAAAACAGTGCTGTGGAGCAATTATTAGAGGTGAGATCTTTGAAAATGAAATGTGGTGGGTCTTTCTCTTTCCCAACCTCCCCTCCACCCTCCATGTTCAAAGTCTCTTATGGGCAATCCATAAATACATGGATTGCTCTCCCCCCCCCCTCCACCCCCATTTTTCATTAAATGCAACTCATGATGGCTCAACTTGGCTTAACTCATGATGGAAGAGGGTCCTAATACAGGGAATAAACAGAGGTGCAGTTATACACCGTCAATATATTCAAATTCAAGGCCAGCCTGTGCTTTAAGAAGGCAACTGATTGAGAAAAGTGAGGTACCATTTTCTTAGCTCTGTGCCCTATTACAAGTAATCAACCAGGGAAGGACATGTAAGTCTTGATCCCTGGATGTTCTATGACAGAGGTCTGCAAAGTTGGCTCTTTTAAGACTGGTGGACTTCAACTCCCAGAATTCCCCAGCCAGCTGGCTGGGGAACTCTGGGAGTTGAAGTCCACCAGTCTTAAAAGAGCCGACTTTGCAGACCCCTGGTCTATGAGATGTCATTTTGACTTTTTAATTGAAACACGAACATGCATAAATCCATAATAACGTATGACTTATGTATATGTATGCGCATGGTGGTGGATGAGTGGGTTGGGGTACCTTTGGATCAAGAACATAACCATCACTACTGTCAAGGATCCTCAGACTTGGATACGAGTGTGAATCTTCAATTCTTAACTGCTAGAGTCAAACTCAGCCAAAATCTGTTGCACATTTATCAGAGTGAAGTTCAATAACAACCTTTATTGCAAGCTAGCTCAAGTCATATTAAACCCTTCACTACACTTTATTGGCATTTGATTTCCTACTATAGTTATTTATTAAATGAAAGCATCTTTCCCGTATTTTAATTTTCCCTCCACTTCATGTTTTTGAAGAAGCTCAGTGGTTATTGGTGGTTGACATGGAGGTCTGGTTCTTGGCTTCTCTCTTACAACCACTGACTTTTCTACTGTGTTCCTACAGCAACATTATAACACAGGCATTACTGTATTTTTCAGAGTATAAGATGCACCTTTTTCTCTTAAAAAAAGAGGCTGAAAATCTGGGTGCGTGTTATACACTTAATACAGCATTTGTGGGCTCCCAAAACCCTGCCCCCTTCACCAAAGTGGCCGTGCATAGCCTTTAAGAGTCTTGAAGAGTGCTCTTGGAGGCTGGAGAGGGCAGAAATGAGTGAAAAATGGGCCGTTTATTGCTTAATTTTGTCCCCCCTCTGGCCCCCAGGAGCACTCTATAAGCCTCTTAAATGCTATTCATGCCCCTTTTTTTGACAAAAAATGGGCCCGTTTTTGCCAATAACGGACCAATTTTTGCTCATTCCCCACCCCCCAGCACTCTACAAGTCTCCTAAAGGCTATTCACACTCTCTTTTTTTAAAGAAAAAAAAGGGCCCATTTCCAAGAAAATTGGGCTTTTTTTGGGAGGCCTGCAGAGTGCAAAAACTTTTTTTTTATTCACCTCTTCAAAATCTTGGTGCGCCTTATCCTCCGAAAAATGTAGTACATTGGAATTCTGTTGGAAGATCTTAATCTTCTCATCCATGGAATGGTTAAATTGTATGAACATATTACTCCACCCTTATTAGAATACTTCTAAATATGCCACAAGGCAAAAGTTAGCTCTAATTAAGTGTTGGGGAATAGAGATTTTAAATCATTAAGAAGCCGCTTTAGGTCAGATGAAACCACTGACCTTTCTTGATCAATTTTTTTTTAAAATCCAGACTGGAATTGCAACTTTGCAGAATTTGAGATAGAACTTTGTCCATCCCTACCTGGAGATGCCACAAATTGGTCCTCTGACCTTTTGCTACTGAGCGCTACAGTGCATTTCCCGGTGTAATAAAATGTAAAGTATATTTATAACATAAATTTTGCAACATAAAAGCAGCAGGAAACAACCAAGAAAACAGCAGGCAAAAAGAACTAATAGAGGGGTCTGACGTACACTGCTTTTATTGTATCTTGCATAGGTATAAGGGTTTGGGTATAAGGGTTTGAGCCACTGTTTCTCAACCCTGCCAACTTTAAGATGTGTGGGCTTCAACTCCCAGAATGTCCCAGCCAGCATGTTGGTAGATGAAATCCACGCATCTTAAAGTTGCAACGTTGAGCAATATAATATTGATTTAAATCAACTAGCCATCAATAGTTGGATTTTAGTAGCCACTGTATACTGGTTTGGAATTCTGAGAAGTGGATCACCAGTTCATTTGGAGAACATATAATTTGCAGCATTATTGTGATGATATCAGGATGCTGATGATATCATTTGCTCTTCCTGCAGACCCCCACCATATCAGGTTGAGGAAGCTGGGCTAAATTGTTCTCTTATAGAGCAGGAGATGCCTGGGGAAGGGGAAAAGTAAAACTAAGGCTTAAATATTAGGGACATCGTGACCCCCCAAATCCTCAGAATGTAAGGCACAAAGACGAGCAAACTCCAAAAGTCAGACAAAAGCATAGTTTCATTATTTGGTGACATGAAGATGCAAAGAATGAAAAAAGGCATGGGGGGGGGGGGTCCCATTAGGGAAGGGATTGGGGTAGCTGGACCTCCAACCCAAAAGTACAAAACCCTTCCTGTCTTTTCAAATGACACACCAATGCTGGTCCTACCTACCAGAACGAAATCTTCTTCGAATGAGCATGGATTGTTCAGATGCCAGAAGCGTCATCTTTGGCTGCTTTCGGAGCTACAGATCCCAACGTGAAGTAGGCCTCGCTGATGTTTGGCAATACTGGCAGAGGAAAAGAAAAAGAAGGTGAGAAGATGGTAGAAGTAGAAGGTGGTGTGGTGGTGGTGGAGGAGTAGCAGACGAAGGAGGAGCAGGAGGAGGAGGAAGAGAAGGAGGAGGAGGAAGGGAAGGAGGAGAAGGAAGAGAAGGAAGAGGAGGAGGGGGGGAGGAAGAAGAGGAGGAGGAAGTGGTAAAGGGGGAGGAGAATCATCTAAAAGAAAAAAAATGACAATAGGTTCTTAATCTCAGAAATTTTGGTAGGATCTTTTTTAGCAGAGGTCACGTACCTGTAGTTTTTATTGTTGGGCAGATTATTTGGATTTAGGATAGGCGATGGGCATTTAAATCTCCACAGAGCTGGACGTCCAAGGGAGAACTCCGAATTTTTAAATTTTTTTAATGATTATTATTCTCGATTGCCCTAGAAATGTTGAATTGAGACCTGCTGTAGAAATATTTTCAGTTGGTTGCCTACCTCTTGAGAATGTTGTGCAGATCCAACAAGGAGAGGGGAAAGAATCAAAAATGCACCGTTACAAACGCAATGGCAAAGAAGCAAAGGTTGCTGTAAGGATACGGCAGTGGCGGCAAGGACAAAACCACAAGTGAGCAGCTGTGCAACTGGCAGAAAAGCAGCAGGTGGAGCAAGGCCTCGTTTAGGAGATGGCAATGGGGCCAATGGCCTGGCACCCCACCCCCCCACCCCACCCCCCCATGTAAGGGGCTGCTACATCAAAAGAATGATACAAGATTCTCCCCATCAGTTGAATCAACACTTTTCACTCAAACGGAATCCCCACCTTCCTTCCCTCCCCCACCCCCCACCCCCACCCCCAGCTTTGGGGTGTTAGAATTCCCGTGCCCCTCCCCCCCCCCCACCCAGTACATTTTCCTTAACTGGTCTATTGGTTTCACTGGGCAAAACAAGGGGAAGAAGTAGCAAGAAGAGACGGTCAGAGAAAAGTGGGGAGGAATGGCCGGCGAAGTAGTGGGCTTCACCCAGTAAGTTCCTGCCTGCCCTGGTGGAAACTCAGCAGGGTATGAGCTTTACCTAGTGAGGTGTTTTTTTTTGGGGGGGGGGGGTCTGGAAGCTTAGGAGATGAGCTCCACCGGGTGAGTTTCTGCCTGCCCTGCTGGAAAGCTTAGTGGGAAGCGACGACGCAGCCTCTCCGCTGGCTTTCGGGAGAGCCCAGCGGGGATGTAGAGGCGCCCCCTCCCCTGCAGCAGCCCCTGCCCCGAGAAAGCTCCCCGGCTCACCGGAATGATCGACGAGAGAGCGCGGCCCTCCTTCTCCTGTGGCTGCCGCTGGCTCAAGGGGCGCCCCGACGGCTTCTCAGGGAGGGGCGGGCGGGAGGAAGGGGCGAGCGCGCTCCTGCCTCTGCTCGCTGCCCAGGTGAGGCTGGCAGCGCCCGGAGAGCCCGGCGGCGCGGAGAGAGGCTTGCCCGAGCGCTCTGCTCCCACCCCCCGCGGCCCCCTCCGTGCCCGGGGTCGGACGGACGCCACCGAGCCCCCCTCTCCGGCCCCGGGCAGCTGAGATGGCCCCGCGCCTCCGCCCCTCCCCGCCGGTGCCACCTGCCGCGACACTCGACACCCGGAACGCTGCTGGCTCAGCGGGACGGCCCCTTTCCTCCTCCTCCTCCGAGTCGCCCTCGTCCTTCTCTGGGCCCGAAGAGCCCCGTCGCTTCCCGAAGCTGCCCTGGCCCCTCTCTAGACAGGTTCCGCGGGCAGAGCTGTCCCGAGGGGAGCCCCGAGGAGTGGGACGCATCTCTCCCGCAGGGTCCACCTTGGGACCTCCAGAGGTTCTCGGTCGTCGGCTGGGAGTGATGGGAGATGGGTGCCAATATATTGGCAGGGCACAAGATGGGGGAAAGATTTCCTATCCTCCCTTCAGCGCTGTTTTCCCAGGGAGCCCAGAAAAGTTTGTCTCTAGTGTGCCTGATATTTACTGCTCTTAATAATAACTGCAATATCACACTCATTGACTTTTACACCCACTTGGTAGGTTGATATTAACTTGTCTTTATAATAATCACAATATCACACTCACTGACATTTCCCTCACTTCCTGGCGTATGACTGTCTGAACTAACTTAGCATCTGATGTTGTCTTTGCCAAGCCTTTCTTATGAAACCCAAAACTCCCAGTAATCATCTCTCTCCTTAATGCTTCTGGTCCTTTCCCAGATAACCAATATGGCTGTAGTAGTTTAGGTGCTGGCTTAGAAACCAAGAGAAGTGAGTTCTAGTTCTGCCTTTGGCATGAAAAGTTGGCTGGGTGACTTTGAACCAACCACCAGGAGACTGTAAGTTCTAGTCCTGCGATGGCGAACCTATGGTACATGTGCCACAGGTGGCACGTGGAGCCATATCTGAGAGCGCGCGAAGTGTTGCCCTACGTCAGCTCCAGTGTGCATGCACGTGCTGGCCAGATGATTTTGGGCCTTCCAGAGGGCTATCTCATGTGCGTGCCCACACCCGTAATTAAATCCCCCCTATGTGGAAAAAGGTCTCCCGTGCCCAACCCTCCTGAGGCAGGAAACAGCACATTTCCTAACTTCCAGTGGGCCTGTTTTTCACCCTTCCAAGGCTCCAGAGGCTTTCCTGGAGCCTGGAGAGGACGAAAAACGGCCCACTGGAAGTTCATTTCTGGGCAGGGGGAGGCTTTTTCAACTTGGGGCGGTTAATTATGGATGTGGGAATGCATGCATGCGTAATAGCGCACGCCCACACTTTTGGCACCTGAGGGGGAAAAAGGTTTGCCATCACTGTTCTAGTCCCTCCCTTTTTATACAACGTTTGCATACTGTGGAGGGATGGTCATCACTCAGAGTCCAAATGCTGCCAACGCAAAAGTCCAATTTCCTCCTCTCCCCCCCCCACCCTTTTCTTTTTCTTCCTCTCTCCCACTCTCCTCTCTCCCTCCTTCCCTCTCTGTTCCATCCATCTCACAAGATTGTTGTCAGGGAGGTGGGGAGGAAGGAGAATGATGTATGTTTATTGCCTTGAATTATTTGTAAAGTCATAAGCGGTGGGGGGTGGGGGATAAAAATCAAATAAAAAGAAATAAACCCATTCAAATTCAGGTTTATCTCTTTTCAGGTTCAGTCCAGAGCAAGTTGGACTGTTTTACAATACAATACAATACAATACAATACAATACAATACAATACAATACAATACAATACAATACAATACAATACAATACAATACAATACAATACAATACAATAGCAGAGTTGGAAGGGACCTTGTAGGTCTTCTAGTCCAACCCCCTGCATGGGCAGGAACCTTATACCATTTCAGACAAATGGCTATCTAACATCTTTTTAAAGGCTTCCAGGGTTGGGGCATTCACAACTTCTGGAGGCAAGCTGTTCCAGAGGTTAATTGTTCTAACTGTCAGGAAATTTCTCCTTAGTTCTAAGTTGCTTCTCTCCTTGATTAGTTTCCACCCATTGCTTCTTGTCCTGCCCCCAGGTGCCTTGGAGAATAGTTTGACTCCCTCTTCTTTGTGGCACCCTCTGAGATATCGGAACACTGCTATCATGTCTCCCCTGGTCCTTCTCTTCATCAAACTAGACATACCCAGCTCCTGCAGCCGTTCTTCATATGTTTTAGTCTCCAGTTCCCTAATCGTCTTGGTTGCTCTTCTCTGCACTCTTTCCAGAGTCTCCACGTCTTTTCTACATCGTGGCGACCAAAACTGTATGCAGTATTCCAAGTGTGGCCTTACTTTGTCTTTTGCTTTGTCTTTTAAAAAAAAGTGATAACTTTTCAGGGGCCCTTGGAAGAAGTCAAAAACTCCAATCCCCCCCCCAACCCCTATCCAAGGCAATCAAGTACCTAGAGATGCCTTTTTCTTTCATAGCCCTTTCTTAAAATTCTTCTCCAAAGTCTCGGAGGTCACACGCAGCGGTCCAGCGGTCGCTGCTCAGAAATGGTTCGGATTTACATCCTTAGACATGTAAAGCCAGCCGAGTTCCTTACAAAATTCTTCAGAGGTGAAGGGCTTTCCTGTGGAGGAACTTACAAATCAGCAAAGAAGTGTGCATTGTTATCCTGGGGGTGTTTAATTGCATAATTCCTCATCTGAGTTAAGAGTTTTTTGGAAGATTTGCTAATAGCTGCTTAGGAGAAACAATTTTGGAATGAAAAAGCTTGGGATATTTCATCTCTGAGTCGAAAAGATTCCACTTGTCCTTGGGGAGGTTTAGATCTTCATTGAATATTCAAAGACCAGAATTCATTGTCAGGAAAGCAAAAGCTTTTCTTTAAGACATTTTCAGGGATTCTCCATCCTCCCCCTCTTTTTATACAACACACCTCTTTTTATACAACGCTTGCATCCCGTGGGTCATCTCCCAGAGCCCGCACCCCGTCGGCGTAAAGTCTAATTTCCCCCTTTTTGCCTAATTGTGTCATAAAAGTTCTCATAGCTTCTTCTCTGCCATTAGCACCGAACTAATTTCCCATTAAATTATAAAGCTTTTCGCGGTGCCTCTGGCCACGATGTTCCTCACCAAAGTGGCTGGCTCACCCTAAGAACCATCTCTGGCCTTTGAATGGCTTGCCAGGGGCTACCCTTCAACAGCAGGAGGCGAGACTATCGCAAAAAAACGAAAGGTGACTTTGATTTCATTTCATTTCTAAGGGTAGTTAATCTTGATGAGATCATTATTAATAGTTGGGCTTTTAATTGTTTCCTTATTTGGGCAGAGAGGTTGGAGGCACCTCCGAAGCCTCAGATGACTTGCCTCACAGGTTCACTTTATTCTCCCTTAATTGTCTTTTCAAAAAAATATGTTAAATGAAGTTTCTATAAATCTGAACTGATGCCTTCCAAACCTTTGCAAGTTTTCTTGCTCTGTTAGCCTCATTTTCACCGATCCTTCCTTCCTTCCTTCCTTCCTTCCTTCCTTCCTTCCTTCCTTCCTTCCTTCCTTCCTCCCTCCCTCCCTCCCTCCCTCCCTCCCTCCCTCCCTCCCCTGGATTCCCCATTTGTTGCCTAAAACAGGGGTCCCCAACCTTTTTGGCACCAGGGACTGGTTTCATGGTAAAAAAATTCTGCGGACTGGTGGCCATGGCTCGGCCAGTGTAGAGGGGGAGCGGGGGAAGGGGGAACAGGCGGTGCATGCGCGCACAGGGGGGGTGTTAGCTCACTCGTCCCTCTCGGGCCCCCAACGGCGTGAGCAGCCACACCTGCGCTCTCCCGCCCCCGGCACACACTCTGCCCAGGGGGCTGCTCCCTCCTCTCCGGCCCTTTCTAAGAGTTGCGCTGCTCACTGCGGCCTGGTTCCTATCAAGCCACAGACCGGCACCGGTCCACCGACCGGGGGTTGGGGACCCCTGGCCTAAAAGACAAGTCCACATGCAGCCACAGATTTTGGTATAGCACAAATATCTGCATCTCAACCTAGTAGAAACGAGTGGGGGGAGACTTGCTGGCTGGACCGTGCTCAGCTTCTAATATGCACCTATGGTCATATGCCAGGGCAGAGGTAATATCTCAGAAAGTGGGGATACTGTAAGGAGATAGGAAGAAACACTGGCACTGTGTTTCTCCTGAAATAAGCGCTTATTTTCAGGGAGTTCTTATTATTTTTGAGGTGCAGGAGGCCATGAGTATGGTCACCTCATGGCTGCTGCTGTGTTGCAATATTTTGTGGGGAGGGCTTATTTTACTGCATGCGCTCAAAAGCCCGATTGGGCTTATTATGCGGGGAGGTCTTATTTTCTGGGAAACAGTAGTCTGATATACGATCATAATTGAGCCTTCAACCTCAGTCATAAGTCATGGTAATCATTAAATGAGTCACCCCATGATTGTGACCGATTTTACAGCCTTTTTTGCGGTAGTTAAGTGAATCTGGTGATCATAAAATGAACAGCTGTGGTTGGTAAGGGAACACTGTGATCATTCAGCAAACCTATCTGTAGAGTCCTCGACTTGCGACTGGTCTTGACATACGACCAGCCGCAAGTCTTCCACTCTGCTTGGAAGGACCATGGTAACAGACTGTAGCCAGTCTGTAAGTGCCAGTCGCGTCTGATTGGCCCAGACGCGACTGGCGGGAAACTAGGTCCTGACGTGGCCTGATTGGCTCCCCGTTTGACAGCTCGCGTATAAATAGCTGTCAAACACGGGAGCCCCTGTCTACCGCACTTCCTCTGTTCTGTACATAGTTATTCGCGTATCTGCATTTCTGACAATAAACGTCTTGTTCTTTGCTAGCCTGAGTCCCAACTCCCTCTGTTCCCGAAATCTAACACTATCGTTCGCTATGGCATTTATTGGTGTTTCTTTTCAGTTTCTGGCAAAAATGTCATAAATTGTGATCAGGTGAGTGCAAGGGGTCCCGGATATCATAATTTTGAATACAGGACTCAAGCACAGGTAGTCCTCGACTTACAACAGTCCATTTAGTTCAAAGTTTCAACGACATTGAAAAAAATGACTAATGACCACATTTCACGCTGTAGCATCATCCCCCATGATCACATGAATTACATTCGCGCTCTTGACATCTGGTTCATATTTATGATGGTGGCAGCATCCTGGAGTCATGTACACCGAGTCCCTTCGGGCAGAGGGGGCGGTCTAGAAGTCCAATAAATAAATAAATAAATAATAATAATAATAATAATAATAATAATAATAATAATAATAATAATAATAATGTGATTCCCTTTTTGCGACCTTCTGACAAGCAAAGTCAATGGGGAAGCCAGATTCACTTAACAACCTTGTTACTAGCTTAACCACAGGAATTATCTTAACAACCATGGCAGGAAAGGGGCACAACTCACTTAACAAATGTTCTCCCTTAGCAACATAAATTTTGGGCTCGGTTGTGGCCGTACATCGACGACTAACTGTGCCTTTATCTGGGTCCATCCTAACTTCGAATGGCTGCTGAGCAACCGGTCATAATCTGAGGACTAACTGTAAGTAGATTGGTGCCCAGTGAAAATCTGTAGGTGGAAGGGAGAGAGAGCTGCACCTCAGTGGCAGGACACACGTGGGACGTTTGTGCTGGCAGGAGCAAAGCCCCTCGTTTGCAGGCAACCTGAGCTTGACTTGCAGCCAGTTCTTGCTGCTGAGGCAATGCCGTTCATCACCTGTCCCCTGTGTGTGACATGAGCACCAGCCTTCACTGCAGGGAAGGGCAGGCCTCTGGTTGGGAACCCACAGCCGCCACTGGGCCAACAGAAGGAGCCAAACGGGCTGTAGCAGGGAGGCAGCTGCTGCATTGTGGGGTGCAGGAGGTGGGGTGGGGTTCCCTGACCCACATGTCCCCCCTAGTGTCGCCGTGTGAAAGAAGGAGCATCAGCTGAAGAACAAAACTTCGCCACCCTGGGTCCTTTTGTAGGAGAAGGGCGGGATATAAATTTAATAAAGTAAAATAAAAATAAATAAAATGAAAACTAAAAACGGAGCAGGGAGGAAGTTGGAACCTCTCCCCCAGGATTCTAAAACAGGTGGTAGTACAGGAAATATTCGGCTTACGACCACAATTGAGCCCAACATTTTTGTGGCTAAGAGAGGCATATGTTAAGGGAATTTCAGCCTGTTTCACGACCTTGGGTGCCGCAGTTGTTAAATGAATCACTGCGAGTAACACGGTTATTAAGTGAATCTGGGTTCCCCATCGACTTGGCTCGCTAGAAGGTCGCAAAAGGGGATCATGTGACTCCCAGGGCACTGCAGCTGTCATAAGTACGAGTGTGTTGCCAAGCGTCTAAATTTTGATCATGGGACCATGGGGATGTCATAAGTCAGGGGTCTGCAAAGTCGGCTCTTTTAAGACTGGTGGACTTCAACTCCCAGAGTTCCCCAGCCAGCATAGCTGGCTGGGGAATTCTGGGAGTTGAAGTCCGCCAGTCTTAAAAGAGCCGACTTTGCAGACCCCTGTTAAGTGTTCAGTGCCGTTGCAACTTCAGACGGTCACTAAATGAACTGTTGTTAAATCGAGGACTATCTGTACTGAAGCTTGATCCCTGGAGCTTCATTGCCAGGGGACGATTGCAACCTTGTGCTTCAAATCGGTCAATTCTCTGCAGGCTCCCCTGCTTCCCTTGGAACTGAAGAAGATTTGGAAGGACACCATGTTGTATTTATACAATCAGGTTTTTTCTCCTTACAAAATGGCAGACACAGGGGCACTGAGTTTAGGAGGCCCTGCTTGTGGACAGGGGCAACCCCCTTCTCACGAGAGACGTTGCCCATCACACCAAAGGCTTTCTCTTCGGAGCAGACCCGGCAAAACCCAGAGCAAATGGCGGGGGTCTCGCTGGGTTGCCTTTGCCCTTTCCCATCCGCTACTGTCAGGCCACAGGCAGTGTTTCTTCACACAACAGGTGTCACCTGTTGCCAGCTGTCTGAGGCTCGCGCTGGATTTCACTGACGTGGCGGATCAGGTTCTGATCAGGGTATTTAAAGTCAGACACGCTTGCTGCCCAGCGTCCCCGCTTGGGCCCTGCCCCTTGGCACCACCTATGCCCCACCTTCCCCCGAAGCTGCGCTTGCAGCCTGCGTGTGTGTCGTCGTTTCTGCCGATGCCGACCTGACAGGACAGGAGCTAAGACCTCTGTTAGATTTGTAGGCCTGGCCCATGTATTCGGATGAGCAACACTGACCCCTCCTGGCTGTGTGTAAATAAGTCATCTCTCCCCATACTTTGGTGGGAAAAGGGTGCATGTATACAGATTTGCGGGTGTGGGTGTTTGTATGAGCACACAGGCATTCATAGCTAGTATTGCTTTCGGTGGCTCTCATCTCATAATCTGTTTTGCACTCAAGTACATACCAATTTCCAGGTAAAAAATACAGACAAGAGTGAAGGGTAATACCCATATATAAACCTGTTCTTCCTCTTGAGATTCACATAGCCAGGAGCCAAGTCTTTTTACTGTCTTTTCGATAATCCCTGACTTATGACCAGGTGCTTAGCAACCATTTGAAGTTACAATACAGTCTCCAGGAGTACTTACAACCTGGTTCCAAAGTTGCCACTGTTGCCCTCTCCCTGTTATCACATTTCTGCATTTCAGGTGTTCAGCAACTATCCTGCATATATGACCGTTTGCAATGTTCTGCAATCATGGGACTGTTTTATGATGGTTTTGCAGAAAACCAACATTTATTTCCAGATTTTGGCAAAACTGGCTCATAGCGAACAATGAGTTTGCTTAATAACTGTGGTGTTCAGTCAACAACCGCTGCAAAAAAGGTAATGAAACCAAGTTGGTCAAGTTATAATCATCATAACTTTTTTGTTGTAAGTTGAGGACTACCTGCATTTTAAAGAGGAAGATGGTTGGTTGACACACATCTCACATGCACACTGGCCCACCATTTGTGAGGCCCAATTCCAAATAGGCCATAGCCCGGGAATTGGGGACCTCTGATTGTCTCTGTGTGAGCTGTGTTATACCTGGCATGGTCCCTCACCCCAAGGAATGGGGCTGTGGGCAGCCAGACCTTCACATTCAGAGCTTTATGATTCAGAGCTAAAAGTCCTGATTTACTGAATTGGCCCTGATCATTTCTTTCACTTGGATCTCCCTCTCTATAATCATGAGTCCTGGTCCTGCCACAGGAATATAAGTCGGCTGGGTGACTTTGGGCCAAGCCATTCCCTCTCAGCCCAACTCACCTCACAGGGTTGTTGTTATGTGGAAAATAAGAGGAGGAAAGTGTGTTGAATATATAGGTTTGCCACCTCGGGTTATTTGTTAAAATAATGAAGGTGGGATATAAATACAATTAAAATATGAAGAATGTCTGGTGAACAGTTCTGGATTTCCTGCCTTGGCTGCAATATCCTTGGTGCAAAGCAATCGTAGCAAGGGCCACCCTTTGGTATGACTGCTTTGCTGGGAGCTTCGTTGGACATCCAGAGAGGGGAGGGGCATGAGCTCATAGGTCTTCCCCAGGCTCAGATTTCAGAGATTAATTCCAGGCACAGCCGTGAAACTGATGCGATTGACAAAGATAGCACACTTGTGGTCTGGGACAATGGAAAAGAGGCACGTCTCAGCGATAGTAAACCTCCACCAAAGACACCAAAGAACAGCACAAAATGCTTCACATCTAGGACAGACAGCCTCATCAGACTCAAATCAGCATGTTTCTGAACCTTGCTAGCTTTAAGATGTGTGGACTTTTAACTCTCAGAATTTCCCAGATTTCCTGGCTGGTCAAGTTCACACATCTTAAAGTTGCCAAGGGTGAAAAACACTGTCCTAAGAAAGTCTGAAGTAGCCAGAATACATTTCTTCCAATTGCCCTGCTTCCTACATTTCTGCCTTCTGGGTGATATGGTTGCTGCCTGCCACCCTAACATACTCGATTCATTTGTTTCAGATAATCATTTTATTGCAAAGGGGAAAAAAAAGAAGAATGCATAGTTTGCTACAAACAGTACTATCTGAGGCCAAAAATAATAACCTAGGGTTGAGGTTGGTCCTCTTTCAAAGACATTTTCAGGTTGCTCCTTGAAGTCAGCACCTGCCACCAGATGGCATGGCTGCAAAGTGGGAACAGAAGCCAAAGAATTTATTCTTTCTGACCTTGGATACCAGGGCAACCACTGATCTTCCCAGACCATTCTGCATGCAAAGAAGCAAGAGCTATTTCAGGTGATTCTGCATTTCCCAGAATCAGATTGAGGGTTTCTATCCAGCCCGCCCCACCGCAGTCTGTTTTGTTGAAAAGAGCTTCTCGAGGTCATCTTGAATGTTGGCATCGGCTCCTCTTTTCATTGGCTGGGATCCAGCCCATATGCCGCTCTCTGATTGGCTGGGAGAGATTCACGCTCCAGCTCCCAAAGAAAACGGCGCAAGCGCACCAGTTGGCGATGGAGAGTATCATCTAGCACAGGCTCTGACAGACGCAAGCGGAAGCCATCACATGGAAGAATGAGGGGAGGGTGGTCGGTGAAGCTCTCAAATATATCACCTGGAGGGGAGAGAATAAGGATTATGAAAAGAGAGAAGTTGATGGTTATTTATTTATTTAGCGTGTGGTGATGGTATATTAGCCAGGAGACTCAATGCTAGCACAGAATAGTAGTTTGGCTACCTAAGATGGCTAGCCCTCTTTGGTTCATGCTCACATGCTTTCCAAGGTGTGCCACAGGGGGCGAGCTAGCTCTACACAAGAAAGGAAGATGAGCAGCTTTCCTGCAGTGTCATCTAGGCCCTCTCCCTCCACTGAAGAAGGCTTGCAAATGTCACAACCGGGAAGGTTCAATGCCAGCAGGAGTCTAGCCATCTGCACAAAGCACCGGCTCATCTCCCCACTGGAATGGTACCTATTTATCTATTTGCATATAACATGCTTTCGAACTGCTAGGTGGGCAGAAGGTGAGACGAGCGACGGGAGCTTACCCCCACGACACACTGCTGACTTAAACTGCTGGAGCAAAGACCATTTCCAGCATCATTAAGCCACTGAGCCAATGTGCCTCAGGTTGATGGTCAGGTTTCCCTAGAGGAGAATCTTTAAATCATGACCAAGTATTTTTCAAATATTATTAGCAGGAGAATTTGTACTCCCAATTTGACTTTCCACCCATTTTACACATAAGGAGTAGGAGATAAGAAAGGAAGAGGAAAAACATTAAATCAAACACCAGCGTTATAGGTTTTGTCATGATCTGCCGTACCAAAACCAATTGAAACATCGTGACTGAATTGGTGTTGACAAGATGATATTTCGAGAGGGCTGGTTTCTCACAAGAGGCAATGTTTCTTGTCTTCACATTTTTCATGTCTCTATGCTAGATGGTTTTAATATCCACATCCCAGTTTATGTGTTTTGGGGGTGAAAGAATTCCAGAGAAAGGGAAAGGAGAAATCCAGATTAGAATTGAATGAAAAGGGACATATGAATTTAGAAGAAAAGCTTCACCTGATGAATTGTTACCTGGCATGGACTACCCAGTCATCCTGGGTCAGCATGGATCAGAGCCAGTGTAACATTTGTTAGCCTCAATGCCAGTTCCTGACCTGTTCCTCATCACTGATGAATGGTGCTGTGCTCATTAGAGGGTGTACTTCTCATAGGCAAGCTTTTTTTGCCCGTCAGCTTTGCTGATGGCTTCTTTTAACCCAGGGATGTCCAAACTTGGGAACTTTAAGACTTGTGGACTTCAACTCCCAGAATTCCCCAGCCAGCATAGCCAGTAGAGAAAACATCTACTATCGAAGAATAGCATGGACCTGGCTCTAGACTTCAGCCTGGGCTTCCCTAGCTTGGTTGGTTTGCCTCTTTCTTAACACCCTATCTGGGCATCTCCAAGATAAATAATGACACATGACAATTTAATTCTTGGAATGTTAAATTATTTTTATATTTATAATTGTTTTTATGTGTGTGTGTGTGTGTATGTATGTATGTATGTATGTATGTATGTATGTATGTATGTATGTTAGTTTTATGAGCTGATCAATAAATCAATCAATCAGAGAGACCAGGATAGATCTATTTCGAGCTTATTAGCTCTCATCAGCTGGCTGGCCATACCCTTTACTGGGACTCAAACCGGGGCTGTATTGCATATCAGGCAGGAGCCTAGCAATTCAGCCAAACCAGCTCTCCCTTATTGCATCAGCTGAGACAGGGGTATTTAGGGGGGGGGAGAATTACATACATACATACATACATACATACATACATACATACATACATACATACATACATACATACGGTTTTTGAGCTGATAAATAAATAAGGGAGACTAGGATAGATCTATTTTGAGCTTTTTAGTTCTCCTCAGCTGGCCATACCCTTACTGAGATTTGAACCGAGGTTGTATTACATGTTAGGCAGATGTTTTAGCCACTAAGTCACCAAAAACCTAATACACGTGTAAAAAAAAGACACAACGAAACTAATAGCTTTCTGTCTAGATGGTCTCTGGTGATGAGCCAAAAGGCAGAAAAGGAAAGCAGTATGCTTCCTCCTTTAATTGGGGCTTACCAGGGTGTTGTGACACAGCACCCTGTTAGGACTCCAATTAAGGGAGGAAGCACACTGCTTTTCCTTTTCTGCCTTTCGGCTCATCGCCAGAGACCATCTAGACAGAAAGCCATGAATTCTGTTGTGTAATTTTTTTATATGTGTGTTACGTTTTTTGAGCTGATCAATAAATAAATTCATCCTAGTCAAAATCCTAGTCTCCCTGATTTATTTATTGATCAGCTCAAAAAACGTAATAAGGGAGAGCCGGCTTGGCTGAATTGCTAGGCTCCTGCCTGATATGCAATACAGCCCCTATATATATATAGGTAATTGTTTCACAACAACCTGTTATTAGGCCCCAATTAAGGGAGGAGACATACTGTTTCCTTTCCTGCCTTTCGGCTCATCACCAGAGACCATCTAGACAGCAAGCCAAGAATTACGTTGTGTAATTTTTTAGATATGTGTGTTAGTTTAATTATCCTGGTCCCTCTCTAATTTAATTTATTGATCAGCTCATAAAACTAACACACACACACACACACACACACACACACACACACACACACACACATATGAATGAGTGGTGTGATGGCCTAGATGTGAAAATGCTGGTTTCCCACTTGGAAAGTTGAGAGTTCAATTCTAGGCAGCAACAGATGTTTCTCTATCAGGGTATAAAGAGAAAATATATGTTGCAAACTCTGCTTAGGCATTAGGAAGGGCATGCGGCCAGCAAATGCTCAGTTCCATTTAGTCGCCCCAAATCCTCCCTGAATCAAGGGATTACAGGTTCATTAAAAAATGTTTTTTATTTATATCTTTATTGCGTTGTAAACCATCCAAAGTGCTTTGCACAGGGAGATGGGAGTCATATAAATTTAATAATAAATTGAGATAGAAATGGGGCAGAAATAGTCCTGGAGAGAAGGGAGGCAGCTCAGGCCTTGTTAGTATAACTAGCTATTTTTTGCACAGGAGACCTGAAATTACCACATTGCTGAGCAAACAAGTTTCCTCCTTCAGCCACAAGGGCTGGGAAATGCTCGAAACAGACACATATTTGAAAGCTGGACAATAGATTCCCTCCATATTTTCCAATTACAGCAGGAAAAGAATGGGGTGCCACATCGGAACAAAAAGATACATTTCAGTGTATGTTCTAGAATATGAATAATGAAAAATAGGCTGCCTTCTTCCTAAGATAAAATGCTCCACTCTGCTCTCCTCTGCCTTGGTGGAAGCTTGAAGAAAAGATGATGATGTCAAAAACAGGGAAAGAGAGATGTGGCAGGACTGAAAGGAACCAAGAAAATAAAGCATTAATGAAGAAGGCAAAGACTGGGAGAGGAATGAATGTATGACTAGAAGAGGAAAGTGTGCCTCCACCTCCCAAAACACATCTTTGATCCTATTTAGAATTGCCCATGTCTAAGAGAACAGATGACAGATTTTATAGACTTTGAGGCTGTGTGGAGGTAGCATGGGCTTAAGGAAGAAAATATTATTTTTATACTGGCAACCTAGTGGTGAATATTATTTTTATACTGACAACCTAATGGTGATTTCAACTGCTTCACTCATGGGCTGGGGTAAAACTAAGGAAACACCACGAGAAAAATTGGCCATCAGGGTGCGGTTGAGCCTTGATTAAGGTGATAAAGACAAGAGAAACCCCTGCTAAGTTTTTTTAAAAATTGCAAACAATGTATATAGACTTTACACTTCAAAGCTCACGTACTCTGTGTCATCTCGTCTTGTTCCTTGTCAGGTGGGTTCCAGCATTCAGGAGATGTACGGCCTGGTCCCAGTTGGTAATTTCTAAGCACATGCTGGAGCTGGGCTGGTGTTAAGGCTGGGTAATCATTTCTTAGGCGGGACCAACATGTCTGGATATCGATAGAATACAAAATTATTTTTTTTAAATTACAATGGCCCTAAAGACGGTCCATCAAATCTGAATTGTTCTCAGTGGAATGTTTACTTGCATCTAACTCCCCTAACGCAGCTTAATTGTTTAGGAGGAAGAGGACAAAATTATTCCCCTCCCCACATTTCAAAAAGAAACATAGCTGTTCAATAGTTTGATATTGGTTCATGGACTGAAATTTGTTTATGAATAAAAACAACTGGAGAGGGGGAAGGTACATTTCCTTTATCATTGGATACTAAATGTGGCAGAACTCCTATTTTTTAAAACATGGATTTTGATTAAAAAGGTTTAACTAACCAGATGACGTTACTAATTACACAACATTAAAAACAAAGTGATCAATTTACAGGCACTTGGTCTCCTAGTGTGAGCCATACACACAGAGGGATAGTGTTACTAAAGAATGGATTCAGAAAAATAAGTGACACCTATTTTCTATTTTAGTATTTATTACTTATTAATCAGGACATCCTGTCCTGTTAGACTCAGGGAGAGAACAAACTCACACACCTCTCATTTCTGAAATTATTACTGTGACATTTTTGGGGATTTGTATTTCAATATACAGAAATATCTAGTAAAGAAAATGGAGATTCTCAGGATGGATTTGGGCAGAACTGCAGAAAAAAAACACACAGCTACAGTATGTTGGTTAAGTCCTTGACTGCTGTATTTGCATATAAAGTTGGGAGGGGGGGAGACTTTTGTAATATTCTCTGGTGCAATTACTTTAAAGGCATCAGATCTTACATAAAAGGCTACCAGGATCTGATAGTAAGTAGTCCCTTTACAGATGGTTCTGATATGTTCACATTTTGGGCTGGAACTTCTGTTGCTAAGTAAGATGACTTAAGTGAGTCAGCCCCAATTTTATGGCCCTTTTTGCTGCAGTTGTTAAGTGAATCCTACGGTTCTTAAGCTTCTCTGCCTTCACACATTGACTTTGCAGGCTTGGAAAGAAAAATGGTCATCACATGACCCTGGGACACTTCAACTGTCATACATAAATGCCTGTTGCCAATCACCCGATTATTGATCATGTCAGGGGAACGCTGGAGTGGTTTTTAAGTATGAGGATCAGTTGTAAATCACTTTTTTCACTACTCTTGTGATTTTGAATGGTCTCTAAAGGAACGGCCATAAGTCAGGAACCACACCAGAGATGGCCCTGAATGTGAACAAAGGCCTGAGCTGTTTCCCCTCAAGTCCATTTGGGGAGAGGAGGGCTCTGTGAACCAGCTCCCTCACCTGAAGCAAGCTGCTTTTGGGCACGCACAACAGGTTGGCTGTGTTGCTGAGCTTCCGGAAGAATTCCGTGGCGATGTCCCCAAGGCCAATTCTTTGTAGCCAGTCCAGGACGAGGTCCAGGTTGGTTCGGATCTGCACTGCCTTGGCCCACTGGAAGAGAGACTGGGAGCCACCTGGAAATGGGTGGTAGGCGGGAGGCAAGGAGGAAGAGTTGGTAATCCTGGCTGACATCCCTGAACCCTGGCTTTCCTGCCAAGTAGCTGAGCCCCAGCATAACCCACCCCCACCACGTTTGGAGGAGGGAACCGCCCCTGGCAGCCAGGCTTGTTTCCTGCTACGTCCGAGGGCAGCCCTGAACTTTGGGACAGGCAGGAAATAGCCAGCTTCCACCAGAGACCAGAAGAAAAAATAGGAGGAAACAGCAGCTGCTGGGGCAAGGGGGGGGGGGGAGCTGGGTAGCAGGGAGAGGCCAAATGGGATTATTTCTTTTCACTGCTCAGGAGCAACAAACAGAACTTGGAGAGTTCGGGCTTTCTCACATCTCCCTGATAGAAACAAAGGGGTTCTTGCTTCACTTGGTTTCAAACAAGCAAAATCCTCAACTGGCTAGAATATTCACTTAAAATCCAAATTCTTCTCTTCTCTTCTCTTCTCTCTCCCTCCCTCCCTCTCTTCTTTCCTTCTTCCTCTCCTTTCCACTTGTCCACATTAGCAAGTTTTTAAAAAGCACCTCAAAGCAATTCTAAGTTCCTGAAATCATTTGACATGCTGTACTTCAGAGTTCAATTGAAGGTCTGGTAGTTGCAGAACATGATAAGACTGACTAATGCAAATTTGAAACCTGGCACACACATCCCATCTGGTTTGTTTATAATGCCTTGGGAATGCAGCTACAAGGAAAATATCAGTTTTAGGGCAGATCATGGTCCATTCCTTCACAGAACCCTCAAGCTCCTAATGCTTACAATCTTTTAGTTTCTTACACTTTTTATTCTTTTCCTTCCAACAGTCAAAAGCCAGGGGAACACTTTCTGTAAATTCCTTGCCGTTCTTCTACATAGTTGTCCTAACCAAAAAACCCTCCATCTTTCCTTCCTCTTCCTCCACCATTTTCAACAATCCCAAACTTTCTGATAATTCAAGCATCATCACCTGTTATGTACTGTTCACAAGCACAAAAGATGCAACCTATTTTAGTGTTCAAAAATTGCCCTTTTTATGTGAAGCCTTAGGACAAGTGCTTCTCAACCTTGGTGACTTTAAGTCCTGTGGACTTCAACTCCCAGAATTCCCCAGCCAGCTATGCTGGCTGGGGGATTCTGGGAGTTGAAGTCCATAGGATTTAAAGTCTCCAAGGTTGAGAAACACTGCCTTAGGATATTTTTGATTTCTATACTCTATATCAAAAGCTTTTGCATGAATAAACCAATCTTCTTCCTCTATCTTTGCTGATTTCTCTCTCCCATCCGGAAAGTTAAATTATAATTAGCTTGAGGCAGAGTAAAAAAAAAAGGGGGGTTTTTTTAGGAAGGAGATGGAGTTAGGTGCACCTGTTTGTCTTCAAATCTGAAGTACTCTGTAGCCCTATGTTATGGAAGTGAACCTATCTAGTTTTCTTCCACAAAATACTGGAATCTCTCTCCCCCCCCCCCCCCATCCTCCTCTAATCACCTGCTTCCAATTCGTTCAAATTTGTATCCCCTTCCTCCTCCCACCCTCTGGAAACGTCTTGCATACTGTTCCTGGCCCACCTCTTTCCATGATGGTGTTGAAGAGGGAAGCATTGGAGAAGAAGAAGAGGTATCCAAAGGTCTGCGAAACAAGGTCAGGGTGCAAGTCACAGTCACGGGTGAGTTCAAGGGTTGCCTGGTAGATGGCCAGGGTCCCTTGGATTCCCTCCGGCATGCTGCTCAGCTCAGGCACATGCAACAGGTCGGTGGTAGCTGTGAAGGGGTTACTGTCTAGCAAGACAGGAAGGGCCGAGTATAGAGTCTGCCGGATGAGGAAAGAGTTAGACACCGAGACTACTGGAAAAGGGGAAGGGTCGAAAGGTCAGGCTTGTTCCTTGGGGAGTTCTTGCTCACCTTAGTGAGGTAATACACAGATTGCTGAAATGTGGACATGATGACTTCATCTAAGACAGCCATGGCTTCATCACAGGTCTCCAGGTCACTGGAGAGCAATGCATTGTGTGAAACTCCTGCAGTGGGTTTGAGAACATGGTATAATGTTACAGATAGATGGTAGTTCTACCGAGAGTTGTTCTGCAATGAAATTAGGAATGTAAGGAGCATTTTCAAATTGCTCTACAAGGTATAATATTCAAGGGATAGCAAGCCATATCAGTTTGGCATGTCCTTAAAATTCTGGGCTACTTATGCAGAAGCTATGATTCCTCTTGATGAGCTAACATTACCTTTTCTAGAGGAAGTGGCAGTAAACTCAGCCCCCTTTCAGTGACCTCACAGTTATTATGAGTCAATAATATGAGTCTTGGAGAAATCAGGAAGTCATATTTCCTTGACCCCTCTGTTCTGGGATGAATCTTTGAAAAATAGTTGGCTTGTCCCTGTTCTTCAACCCTCCCTTGGCTGCTAGAAAAAAAGAAGATTTTTGGCTCACCTTCCAAATCCAGATCTTTCTCAATGTCTAGGACTCTTTTTTGCACTAAGTTGAGTAGCTCCATTGAATTAGCCATCCAAAGCATGAGGGGGCGCAGATCAGCTGCCACTTCCTCAATGCTGAGGTTTCCTGCTTCTCCTTTATCTTGCTGGCTACACGACACATCAGAGTGACAGAGATTAGCATTAAGGGGTGGGGGTGGGGGGGTTGAAGAAGTTCTCACCTGCCAACAAGAGGCAGCTGACTTTTGGCTGGAATATTAAAACAACAACTGGACTGGATATTTTGCATTCAAGCCATTCTACACATTTTCAGAGTTCACGCCAAGTTCAGCCTTTCTTGATGATTGTGAACTTTGTTTCAAGAGGACAGAGGCGTGCCATTTCCACTTATGCATTTGCAATTTGCTTCTCACACTGTTCATATAGCTACCACCCAATAACGCCTTTTCATTGCATTCTTTGAGAAGTTCTGAATATTTTGTATTGCTTATCTGGACAACACATATTCAGCGCAGCCAAGCTGCAATTGTTCTTCTGAAATAGTTTGTCACAAGGGTGACCTTAGGTATGCTGTAATTTTATAGGTTTGTTCAGTAATATTGTGTAAAAGTAATATTGTGTAAAAGTTCCATTCTTCTCTAATTCCTGTAATTCCTGTAATTTCCCCTTACAGTGCTGGAGTAGATAGGTGGTTTTGTTTTCTTTAGAGGAAAAATCATACATAACTACTGATCTCTACAAAGCCTGCTGTCTCTTGGTATTTATTATGTATGACCTGAAAATGCTGTTGATTTGAAAATGGACTATGGTTTAAATGAAAGTTGTGTGAAAGTTGCATAAGCTAAATAGGAAGAACTAATCTTTTCAGGTAGGGGAGGAGCTAAACAGCAAAAGAATGGGAGGAACTACTGTAAATCAGGAGTTTCTAACTCTAGCAACTTTAAGACATGTGAACTCCAATTCCTCAGCCAGCAGTTGAGACCATAGGTCTTAAAATTGTCCTTACTATTGACTTTCTTAAATGTCAGTTCTCATAATCTCCAATTAACCTGCCAAAATGTCAGTGTTGGAACTGGTAGGAGTTACCTCCATGATCTATCTAGATGTCTGAAGATTGAGAAACATAAACTGCAACACAGCATCCCAGAAGGCCGAGCAAGCAAACTGAATGTGTCTAACTCAGTGTTCCTCAATCCTGGCAACTTTGTGGACTTCAACTTCCAGAATTGTCCAGCCAGTCTCACAGTTCAAGTCCACACATCTTAAAATTACCCACGGTTGAGGAACGTTGACTCCAGAAGATCAACACATCTGCTAAATCAGCTTCTGTCCTCCTGTATCCTTCACAAGGCTAGGTATTCTGGAAGATATTATCTCAATAAATCTGGAGGGAAGGCTAACATTAGTGAACTGAAAGTCGTTATTATGCTCTTGGGCCATAGAAATATCTTCAGGCACTTGTGGAAGTGTTTGTCATTTATTAAAAAATGAGAACATTTCTCAATAGCTTGGAGCGGTTCCTAAGCCATTTGGACCATCTCAGACTAAGAGTAAGATCTTTCTAATATTCCACAAATAGACCTTGACTGGACTAGCAGATGAACCTTTCTTTCCAGGAATGATAGAGCAGCATTTTTCACTGCTCTCAAGGGGTACAGACAAGTTTAAGCTGCCAGGAATGCAAAGCTCCGCTCCCTGATAAAAGGAAATGACTAGAGACTTCTCTGTTGTATCTCACAAATCACTCAACTTCTGTAGCTCAAAACAAGCTACAGTACTGACTAAGCATAATATTATGACTTGCCTTGGAAAACATACTCTTCTAGAGATCATTAATTTACTTACTTTTCTGGCTGTCGATCTCTGATTTCTTTGATCTTGCCCTAGGAAGAAGAATAAGATGAGAATGAAATTATTTAGGGAGGGCTACATTCTTGGTCTTAAACCATTTCCATACCTGATAACCAGAAAGGCTTCTACAGGATCAATGGGGGGGGGGGGGGCAGAGGGGAGTATTTATTACATTTACTTCATTTAAAGAGATCTGATATGGTGGTCGGTTATGGAGGCTTTTCCCTATAGGTTCTGCACCTGCATAATTCTGCTCAGCTATGGATGTAAATATTTTATTTTACATTCTTATGGGGTTTTTTTCTCTTCTGATCATATTTAGAAATTTTAGAAAGCAAGAAACAAAGAAGATAATGTTTTACTTTTTTATGTGGAGCCAGGAGAAGTAACATCTTGCAATTATTCCTTAAGAACCAGTTATCTTACAGTACTCCTTTCTTGTATTTCCTTTTTTTAAGGAAACTAATCATGCTGTCTTCCATTCCATGACAGAACGTCATAGCCATATAACAATGGATATAACATGATACAGATTATGCGGATTTGAATTAATGAGATTCAGAATGGAGAAAAGAAAGTGGGGTTGTACTTCTGAGACTATTTGCAGCTCAGGGTTGAAATGAGGGGTCCTTGATGCTCTCTGAGCTTGGCTGTTTTCTTGCAGATGTTTTGTTACCAAATTAGGTAACGTCATCAGTGCTAGTAGGGAATAGGGTTTGCTCCGAAAGATAGTCTTCAAGTTAGGACTGTAATGATGGTTTCACACCTTTTTTGCTGTAGTTTTTAAGTGAATCACTACAGTAATTACAGTATGCAAACCCTCAGTCATTAAGCAAATGCTGCAGTTGTTAAACAAAGCAGTGGATAAGCATGGGTGCAAGAACCATAAATGACAATTTTTAGCAAAACCATTGTAAGATGTGGTTACATGCTCGTGGGACACTGCAAACAGTCATAAATACAGTTGTGTTTCCAGGTGCCCAAAGACCACGTGACTGCAGAGGTGACTCAACTCTCATAACTTTGAATCCAGGTCATAAGTCCTACTTTTCTGGTTTGTCATAACTTCCAACAATCACTAAGCAACTGGTCATAAGTGGAGAACCAGCTGTAATTAAATAAATTTAAAAGACAGATTTCCAAAATAAAGGACTATCCTTCTTAATCAAAGATAGCACAGGGCCTGAGCAAAGAAGTAGAAAATCCTTTACCCAAACAGCTTCCTTCACCAACTGAGCGATCCTGGCTATCAACCTGGGCAGATGGCCTGGCTCCAGCTCCCGAGCAGCATGCTCCAGGCAGAGCCCAAAGAGGAAGGCGGGCCCCAGCTTGCAAGTGGATGTTTCCTGCAGCCGCACAATTTCAGCCAAAAGGGCCTCCTGCTCTTGGGGGCGGTAGCGGAGCTGTGGTTCTCGGCTCTTGAGATAGGCCCGGAATGCCTCCTGCCGCTCCTGCAGGGAACGACCACATGCCTGGCAAGCCAAGGCCCCCACCAGACCTGGAGACACCCAGGCTTTGGGCAGCCAAGCCGGAGGAGCAGTGGAAGCTCTAGGATCTTTGTACATGAAGAGGAAGTACTGCCCCATGCCCAGCAAGTCTCCAGGAGCCAACTCCACCTGACGATGGAGCGGGGCACCATTGTGGGTGATAGATGCTCCCCGGAAAGGCCGCACCATGGCTGAACTCCGGGGCTGGCTGGGATCAGCGGGGGGCACTGAGGATACCACACAGCAGTGTCGCGGCAAGATGTCGGGGGCATTCAGGAAGGTGTCTACAAAACTTGATTGGTCTGGAGCTGGGCGACGCTCGGGGCGTCCAAAGATGTGCCGGCGACGTGTCATCACGTGGATCACAAACTCCTGCAGAAAGGGAGGAATGGAGCAGAGCAGTGTGAGAAACTGGGAAGGGTGCAGATTAGGTAAGAAGAGGCCACCCGATTTAGATGCGAAAAGGAAATGGTTGAATTTAATAAATTCCCTGCAGGCCCAAATGGAAATGTAGTTTTCCTCCCTACTAGCATGAAAGATCCCTTTCTGAAATCTGTGTAATTTTTACTTGGGTTTGCCAGCCTGTGCCCAAAAGAAGACTCAAGATTTTTTGTCTGTGACAATGAGGTGCTTTGAGTGTGCAAATGCCCAAAGATTGGGACACTTAAGTTGAGCCCAAGAAACTATACACTATTGCTTGAGTTTGCATGACCTATAAGCTAAGCAGTTCTATTCTAAATAGTGGTTTGTGGTTCAGCATGTTGTCTTAATGTGCTTTTTGAACCCCAAGATTTTTATACTGCTGAGGGAGGAACTCCTACAGGTTTTCTCTCTTTGGGAAGGTAGAAAGTTTTGTAAAAAGTATGGTAATTTGATAATTGACTAGGTTTTCGTGGTATTAAAGTCTGAGGCTAACTTCTTCAATCTGCTTGATAAGAAGATGGGGGTTGGGGGCAACGGGATACGAAAGACTTCCTCCAAGACTTCAACTATGGTTTGCTCTCCATAGAGATGGAAATAGCATCCAGGCATGGGGTTGACATTATCCCCTCAGATTGGACTGAGTCTGATTATAGATGCCAGATATACCCAACTTTTGACTCAGTCCACTCCAAAAGGACAGGACGTGTCATGTGGTTACTCCTATATTTCAGAGAGTTTTCAGCACTATTTGATTCTTAATTCCTAAATTTGTGACTGTGAGTATTGTTCTGGCATCACTTGGCTCATTAATCAGGCACTTGGAGGGCTGTTTGGCCATGGGCAGCTCAGCCCAGTGGGGCTGGAGCAGAAGGGCTTTGCACTTGTCAGCTTGCCTCAGCTATTCCGGAGGTCTACTTGGTAGCCTTTTTTTGGTAACCTATTTACTCGAGTGGAAGAGAGTGCAGCGCTCTTTGTCTGTAGTTGGCAAGCACAGGAGAGACTTTAAGGAAGCACTGCACCGGTGACAAGCGACAGCAAGCAATCAGTGCACGAGATCTGGATGCGCTGACACATGTGGATCGAACAGCAGAGACTTGCCTTGATTCCTCGTGCCAGGTGAGTTCAGTTTGACGGTGGAGACTTCAGTGTTTGCCAATAGCCGGCAGAGGAGCGGCGTTGAACTGCGATGCTGTTGGCAGCTGTGCCTTGAAGCCTCACAGGCTGGTGAGTAATTTTGGCTGCTAATCTCCAGCAACAGCCTCAGCGCTATGCTAGAAAAGGCGCGAATGCCATTTTGTCTCCCGAAACTGAGCCACTGCTTCAGCATGGCATCACAAAATGGCATGAATGCCATTTTGTTTTCCAAGCCTGAGGTAAGTCAGATAAAAATGGAGGGCACACCTATCTCTGTGACTAGGAGAGACTCGTGCAATGCCAGGCCCTTGGCAGCCCCATTTTGGAAGGAAGTGAGAGTGCTCCTATATCACCACTTCTACATCCCAAAAGGGAGAGGATGCCAGAGGGCACTCTAAGGCTATTAAAAAATCCACCAGGCCCAAGAAGGCCTCCAAGTCAGCCTCCAAATTGGATAACCACAGGGACAAAGGGTGTATTAGCTTGAGCGCTAAGGCAGGGACCCAGAAACCTCATTCTTCCTCACGAGGTGTGCAGGCCCATTCGCTCCTTCCAGCTGTCACCAATTAGGATGAAGGACAAACCAGGGCCTTTCAGCCCTCTTTTTCCCATTAATAACACTGATCTTTCGGGTTCGGCTCCTGTTCTTCATAGTTCAACAGGAACAGGGGAACAACATGGGGCTGGGGGTAGTAGACTGGTGGAGGCAACTTTTACTCCCACTGCCACCAGTCTCTGTCCCAAACTACCAATGCCATTTTTGCCCTTCCCGAATTTCCAAGACTTTATACCTACTGCAATTTCACAGGGCATAGGGGTGGGGCTGCAACAGCTTGGAAAGGTTGGCACCTTATATACAGGCACCTCACCCCACTGCCACTCCTCAGGCAGTAACTGCTCCCTCCACATTAGAGGAGCAATTTTCAGATAGATCTCACCATCGTTAGTCTCCTGTTTCAGAGGAGGGCAAGATCAAAGATGCTGATTTTTCAGAAGATGAGGGCATAACCCCGGAGAACCCCACCTTCTCTGGCCTTTTTCAGCCAGCCCACTTCAAGACACTTTTGTTTAAGGCTAAGGCTTCTGCTGATTTTGGGGACCAGGTCTCAACACCAGCGCCCGCAACAGCACCTGCTTCAGCAAAGGTCCTTTTTATAGAACAAGCAGTAGAAGCCGAGATCATACCAGCCCTAAATTCTTTATTGATGTTGTACAACAGCAGTGGACATCAAGATGTCCAGCCCAACACCAACCTCAACAGATAAGCATTTTTACAATGTAGCTGATGAGCTGGGCAATTACTACAGGTATCGACTGTCACTGCCCTGGTGGCGGCCCTCTACCTGCCTATTACTATGCCGGGACCGAAGTAGGAGGTCCTCAAACCTGAGGATAAGATAGCCAACCTCATGCTTCAGAGAGGGAATCAGGCTGCAGCTTGGGCAGTTCATGCATCCACGGGGGCATTGTTCTTCTCTAGATCCTGTCTCTTCTGGCTTCAGCAGCTTCAGGAGAGGATTCTGGCAACCAACTCTAGAGTCCACCAGGATCTAAACAAGATTGTCGCAGCAGTCCAGTTCTTGTCCGATGCCACCCTCAACTCCACGAGATTTGCATCCCGGGCCATGGATTTGTCGGTCAGTTTGCACCATTTGCTCTGGCTCCACCAGTGGCAGGCAGATGTGTGACACATGTGGTGCCTGGCCTCTGCTCCCTACAAAGGGGGAGCATTGTTTGGGGAGTCCCTAGAGCCCTTGCTTATTGAGAACAAGGACAAAAGAAAATTTTTGCCGTTGGCTTCCTGGAAGGGGGCCTCTTGCTGGGAGGCAGTCATTTCATGCCCAGGATCACGGTACCTCCTTTTGTTACCCAGATTACGGTAGCTCAGTATTTAGCTCCCAGGGGGGTTATGCCCAGTGACAGGGGCAGTAGGCAAACAGGTCTCAGAGGAGTAATCAATCCAAGCAGCCATTTTGTGGAGGAGGAGGTCGCTACTAACGCAGAACCTAATCTCTCAGGGGCCTGCATTCCCATCAGGGGGGAGCACTTGGCATCATTCGCTGACCAGTGGGATGCGACCACCTTTGATAGATGGGTACGGTGCAGTTAGACCTGGTCTCACTTTAGAGTTTATCTACACTCCCCTGAGGTTCTTTAACTGGTGTCCCGCAACCCAATGAGACAATTCCTCATGCGGTCAGCAACCCAACATCTTATGGACATCAGGGTCATCCAGCCTGTCCCGACCAGTTGCAGCGGGGCTTTTATTCGATCTTATTTATCATCCCTAAAACCTCAGAGGGCTGGAGAGCGATGCTGGATTTAAAATTCCTCAACCATCACTTACTGTACAGGAGATTTAAGATGCACTCCATACAGTCCATCCTAGCGGGCGTTAGAAAAGGTGACTTCTTCACGTCCATTGACCTGACATATGTAATTGACCTTACATATTCCAATTCTGCCCGACCATTCGCAGTTACTGAGGTTCTGCTACAGGGGGTGCCATTATCAGTATTGGGATCTTCCATTCGGCCTTTTCTCAGCACCCCGGGCATTCACTAAATTCTTGGCAGCATTGGTAGCACATTTGTAGTCCCTACTTGTGCATGTTCAATGCTACCTTGATGACATTTTGATACAATCAAAATCTATTTCCAGGGCAAGAGGACCTAGAAGTCACTGAGCAGATCTTGCAATCACATGGGTTCTCCATTAATACGACTAAGAGACATCTTGAACCACCAATTCTTCATCTGGGAGCTTGGATAGACACAATGTCCTGTCAGGTTTTCCTGTCAGAGGATAGGCAGCTCAGAATTAGACACCTTATGGGAGAGGTTGTGGCTGAGCGCAGGGTGTGCTTAGCTAAGCTATCCCAACTGTTAGATAAGTTGGTTTCGGCTATAGCCATCATGCCTTGGGCATGTCTCCACACCAGAGACCTTCAATGGTTTCTCTTACCTTTCAGAAGGCACTCAAGAACACTTCCCTGACCAAGGTCCCCTTGGACGTTCTTTGCTCCCTCCACTGGTGGAGGTCTACTGCCATTGCCAGAGGCTGCCAGTTCAGGGTGTTACACAGACTGACTGTCACCACAGATGCCAGTCTATACAGCTGGGGGGCCCACCTGCAGTTGCAGATGGCCCAGGGGCAGTGGGACTAGGTGGACAGGATTCGCATCATAAACTGGTTGGAACTCAGAGCATCCACCTGGCACTCCAGACTTTTAATCACACCATTTCTGGCCAGCATGTGATAGTCCTGACAGACAACATGGCCGCCAAATCCCACATAAACCATCGGGGGACGACGACAAGATCCAAGGTGCTTATGCTGGAGGCCAAAAGCCTAGAGGCCTCTGGGTGGAGAGGCATTTGGCCCTGCTTACTGCAGAGCATATTTCGGAAGTGGCGAATGTTCAGGCAGACTGAGTCAGTCGAGCCAAGTTGGACCGTGCAGAATGGCATCGTCATCCCCATATTTTTCAACTGATTTTGGATCATTTTGGCATGCCAGTCAAGGACATGTTTGCCATTCCAGACAATGCACAGCTCTCTCGCTTCTTCACAAGGCTTGTGATGCAGGGAACAGAGGGAATAGATGCTCTCAGTCCCCGTTGCCACCAGGTCTCCTTTACGCATTCCCTCCACTTCCTCAAATCATCCACAGAATAATTTCAGTGAGGGCAGAAGTAATTCTGGTGGCCCTGCATTGGCCAAGGATGGTTCATTGATCTGCAGAACTTATCAATGGACCGACCCTGGAGGATCCCTTGGGACATAGTCTCCCTCAGTCAGGGGTTCGCTGAAGCATCCAGACCCCCAGTGGTTGCAGTTGACTGCTTGGCGCTTAAGTGGGCAATCTGAGGGAGCATAACTTTTCCTCCAGGGTCATTAACACTATCCAGGCATCCAGGAAGCCCACCATGAGCTGTATATATAATGCCACCTGGAGGACCTTTTCTACCTGGTGTTCAGGTAAAGACATTAGCCCCACCCATTCTTCGGTGCCTCAGGTCCTAGATTTCCTACAGGACGGGCTGGAGAGGGGGCTAGCCCCAAATATCATCAGGCAACTGGTAGCTGCATTAGCTACTGTATTGACCTGCGGGGAGGGACAGTCTTTATCTCAACATTCACAGTGTGATGTTTTCTGGTGGGGGCATCGCACCTGAGACCACCTGTGGTCCACTGGTACCTGACTTGGGACTTGTCTAAAGTGCTTAACACTCTCACCTGTGCTCCATTCAAGCCCCTTTGCAGTGTCCCCTTGCAGTTCCTTACCTTAAAGGTGGCCTTATTGGTAGCTATTACCTCCACCAGGAGGATTTCAGAACAGCAGGCCTTGTCAGTCAGGGAAGATCTCTGCACTTTTCACAGTGATAGGGTAGTACTCAGACTTGATCCATCATTTGTGCCCAAGATTTGTTCCTGCTTTCACTTGGGATCAGGAGGTTATTTTACCAAATTTCTGCCCGGCTCCGGCCATCCATTGGAGAGAAAGTGGCACAAGTTGGATATGCGACGGGTCCTTAAGGTATACATTAATCATACTTCCACCTTTAGAAGGTCAGAAACACTTTTTGTCTCCTTCCAGCCCACCTCTAAGGGTAGGAAAGTCTCGGCATAAACTATTGGCAGATGGTTAAGAAGCTACATAGTCATGTGATTCCCAGCATGAACCAGTACTGAGGGGCATCACAGCCCATTCTACTAGAAGCATTCTATCACGGCAGTTTGGGCAAAACAGGCCTCTTTAGAGGAGACCTGCAGGGCAGCCACCCTGGCATCACCCTCACCTTTTATAACCAATTACAAATTGGACAAGTTTGTATCTGCTGAAGCAGCATTTGGCCACAGGGTTTTTCAGGCAGTTCACCCTAAAAGGGGTATTTCAGACCAGTCTTTGGCCCACCCATAAGGACAGTAAAGCTTGGGTATGTCCCATGCCTGGATGCTATCTCCACTTCTATGGAGAACGGGTGTTGGTACTTACCTGATATGCCTCTTCTAATAGGGTGGAGATAACATCCAGCCCCTCCCTGGCGTGTTACTGTTCCTCAATAAGGATGTGCGGATTTCTTGACTGCATGTACCTATATATCTTAACAGGCATTTTGTGTAACAAGTTTTCTGACTGGACATTTATTGCTTGTGTACTAAAGTTTGTTGTTTTCCATTGATGACACGTCATGTTTGTGTGTTTCTTTGCCGAAAGTTGGGTATATCTGGCAACAGGGGCGTGTCTTAACTATCTGTAATCAGACTCAGTCTTATCTGAGAGCGGACAATGTCAACCCCATGCTTGGATACTATCTCCACCTATTAGAAGAGGTTATATCAGGTAAGTACCAACGCCTTTCTCCATTCTGATTAAACAACCTTGCTCCCTAAACCTGGGTTATGCAATATTTATACATGGCAGCTTGAAATTATTAAATTCTGAAGTTTTCAGTTTCAAGGGACGGGATGACTAGACCAGATGGAAGCTTGGCCAAAACATTGCCCTCGAGTGTTTGTGAGTATATCTGTGCATATGAATTTTCTTTCTCTGCGGCATTGGACCAGGTGCTTCTCAGTCCCTTTAATGCTGTTATGTGTAAATGTGCATGTTAACAAAGACGCCAGGTGCAGTGACTAGGCAAGAATTACTAGTCCTTCTTTTCCCTAGCTGGCGTTCTCTGGATGAATTAGATTTAAAATCTCATAATCCCAATCAGCGTGTCTGAAAAGATAAGAGCTAAAATTCAGCATTTCAAGAGGTCATCCATTTGATGAAAACTATCCTAGCCTTTCCTCTCTTGGGAATGCTATGAAAATCTGAAGGTGAATTTTCAGTGGAAGGTGAATTTTCCTGCTTTTCCCAAGGTGCTTTTTCAAGAGGCAACTGGACTTTCTGGTTTTTCTTTGAAGAAGTTTCATTTTTCATCCAAGAAGCTTCTTCAGCTCTGACTGAATTTTTCAGTCAGGGTTGAAGAAGCTTCTTGGTTGAGAAGCGAAACATCTTTAAAGAAAACCAAAAAACCCAGTTGCCTCCTGAAAAAGCACCTTTGGGACAACCATGACCTGGATGACTGAGAATCTCCATAGACATTTACCTGTTTTTCATTGTAGCCCAGTAACTGCAGGAAATAGGGGTGTTCAGTTGGGGGCTGTATGAGGCATTGAGTAAGCTGCTCAAGGCTGGCCACATCCGTGACCTCCTCTTCAGGGGCTGAAGGAGCCAGGTTGCCCTCAGCCTCTTCAGCTGCTTTGAGCCGTGGTTCCTCAACTGGACTCCCTTCCACCGGTTCACCAACTGCCATGCTGAGCACTCCTTTGCGGTCCTTGCGGCGCTTAGTGCTGAGATTCATCTCACTGATGCTGCGTCGGAGCGAGAGGTTGTCTGCTCTCTCTTTGGGGCCCACGTGGCCCCCTGAAGCAGCCCGGGAGCGTCGGGATTGTTGCCGGCGTGACTGAGAATTTATACCTACGAGAAACAGGGGCTAAGTACTCACAGTAGTCTTCGATTTAAAACCATTCATTTAGTTACAGTGGCACTGAAAAAAGTGACATGACCAGTGTTCACGTTTATGACTGTTGCAGCATCCCAATGGTCAACTGATCAAACTTGCTTGGCAACTGTCATGTATTTATTTATTTATTTATTAAGATTTATTTACCACCCATCTCGTATTCCAAGTCTGAATACGAGTCTGGGCAGCTTATAGCATTTACGATAATTGCACTGTCCTGGGGTCATGTGATCACCACTTACGACCCTTCCCAGCCAACTTCCAACCAGTGAAATCAACAGGGGAAGTCAGATTTGCTTAATGATCGCATGATTCCCTTAACAACAGTAGTGATTTGCTTAACAATTATGGCAAAAACAGTTCGTGAAATAGGGCACATCTTGCTTAGCAACTGCCTTGCTTAACATCAGAAATTTTGGGTTCAGTTGTGATTATAAGTTAAAGACTATCTGTATGTTGAATTCAGAGCAGTTGTGCTAATGTTTTAGAAGAATGGAGATAGCATGAATGAAGCCTAGGGGCACTGGAAAACATTATATCCTATAAGGTTGTAAATAACAGTTCTGGGAAACTTTTCTTCATTACAAGAACAGCAGCTTTGGAAAAAAAAAAGACTAAACAGCTAATAATAGCCAGCTAGATGGTCCTAAGAAGACCTGCAACAGAGCACAATGGAATGGATACATCCTATCGGCCCCTACAACATCTGGAACTCTGCATTACATTAATTGAAGTTCTTCTGTTTTCAGCAGTCTTGGTTAATGAATGGCTGTTAATAGGGATGGATTTCCAAGCAAGTATCAAATCTTTTATGAAAACCTTCTAAACTCAATTCTGTTGCACTACATCCCGTGCCCACAAATTCCACAAATTAATCATGCTCTGGGCAGAGAAAGGCTTTTTCTTTAATTAGCTATAAAAATGTAGGGTTAATTTTAATTTATGTCTCTGTTTTATATATTCTGTTTTGGTTTTAAATTTTGGTTGCTGCTGGGGTGGAAGGTGGGATATAAATCAAGCATGTAAATAAATTGCACATAAGGTCCAAAAATGTGAATTCCTTCAAAAAACAAAAGCAAATGAAAAATGGGTACAGCTCATGAATCTGTGGAGTAGAAAAACCTGACTGGCATCGAAAAAGATCACTTACCGCCTCCATCTTCATCCTCCCCATCGACCATCCTTTCCACATCACATCTGCGGCGAATCTCAAAGCGTCGAGTGCAACCGGTTTTGGGCTTCCACACATCTTGCAGCACCAGTGGCCGTTCCCCATCGCCAACTGCCCGGAGATACTGGGCCTGCCAGGAGCTATCCATGCCATGAACACTGCCCACAACATCACACAACACGTAGGCATCTTCAGCATTGGGTTGTGTCACCCCGTAGCGCTCCAGGGCCTCCCGCACTAACTGGCGGGCAGTGGAGCGTGCGGTTGCCAGCACGCTCTTATAATTGGCACCCATGGAGATATCCCCTCCATAAATTTTCAGGACTCCTGGCACTTCCCCCTGAGATGGGGGCTTCATTCGTTCTTCAGGCAGGGGGTCAATGAGATCAGCTAGTTTCTTCTCACTGGCCCAGCGGCCTCCACTCCCACCAGTGGGCCCTCCCACCCCACTTCGCTGGAAGAGCGTTGAAAGCCTCTTGTGTCGCACAGCCTTATTCTTGGCTGGGCGCATCTCCACAGGTTCACTGCCACGACTGGCAGTGTCTGAGGACGTAGACCTAAGGGGAGAACAGACAGGGTTGGAAGGGGTAGATCCCAACCAATTCAGCTGGATTGAGATTCAAAGGGGAAAGATCAATTGATAAATTCTGAAGTTATTGGTCTATGAAGAGAAGCAGAAACTCATGGGGATTTATCGTGTTTTATTTACCAAATTTATATGCCACCCATCTCTCTATCAATGAACTCTGGGATGAACATTTTTATAAGGCTAAAAGGAAAAAAGTGCATTGCTACTTGTCCAAATAAACTAATATAGAGAACTGAGCCAAAGCATGCCTCCAATTTGAGATAATCATCTCAACACATAGTTTTCACCTGGTATTACATTTTTAAAACTTTGGATTCGAGGATCAGGACCGAAAACGCTGTTTTTTGTAACAAATTGTTTAATCTGTCGTCATTTAGAGCAGCATTTCTCAACCTCAGCAACTGTTAAGCTGTGCAAACTTCAACTCCCAGAATGAGAAATACTGATCTCTGGAAAATTTCTCCATAAAGCTAAATCTGAGTTACGGCAGTTCTGTTGACTGGTAAGCAGGAAAAACTTTATGTGGTTGGCAACTGGCATGTATTTATGACAATTGCAGTGTTCTGGGTCACATGATCATTACCATTTGTGACCTTCCCAGATGGCTTTTCAAGCGAAGCCAATGCTTAAAGCCAAATTAATTTAGTGACTGTGTGACTGGCTTAATGACAGCAGCAAAGATTGTAAAATTGGGCACAGCTCACTTAATGATCACTCACTTAACAATATAAATTGTGGTCCCAATTGTGATCATATATTGAGGACCGTCTGTACAATTTTTGCCTGAACTGGTGTAATATCTTAAGAAGACAAGCACCGAAACTCATATACACTGCTGTGAATTTGAGGTCAGTTCAGATGACCTGAGAGGATCTCTTCTAGTGCAGTAAATCATCAATTTGACTACAGCTGTTTTCACAGGCACACCTCAGTTGGAGCCACTCTTTGCTCTACCAATAAAGCATTTTGCCAGCATAATGGTGTAAATAGGCCCTGGCTCAAGAGTGGGTTGCTGCTGGTTTTACTACCGGTTTGCAACCCAGGTGTACTGTTCAATGTAAATTGTCCTGATTGCAAGCGCAGAACAATTTACATTGAACTGCGCACATGCAGTCATTAAAATCCAACTTTGTGGCGACATCAGCGGCAGTGAGGGAAACGGTTTTGGGGGGCGTGTCAGGCCTGAGTCGCTGCCAGTTCTGTGACCTAGGCCTAAATCCCACTACTGGTTCGGCCAAACCGGGCCAAACTGGCAGCAACCCACGTCTGCCCTGGCTCCTAGCACTATCCCACATATTTTGCACCTGATGGGTGAGTGGGATTTTTAGGTGCTGACTGGCTGATGAAGAGTCAACAGCACTTGTGTTCCATCTTCCTTCTAAGAAACAGTCCATTCCAATGTTTCAGTGTTACTCGGGTTTACTAATAATCAAGCCTGGAATTGTCATTTGAACATCTCTGTTCAAAGGAAAAGGTATTGCTATGAATGTTAGATATCAAGACCGGTTAAGAGGGAAGCTCGACAATAGTTCTCTTTGAATACTTACTTGACAGACCCCACGCTTGGCCACCTACGTCCCAACTTTGCAAAATGCTTCTTTGGTGAGTTGATCCACAGCCCCACAGGAAAGTGAAGTTTCCCAAAGCGGGGGCTCCCGTCTTTTCGCTCATCCGAGAACATGATCACAAACACTTGGAATTACTGAAAGTCACAAGGAGGGAAAGAAGAAGGGGGGGGGGGACAGAAAAATACAATCTGTAAGACATATTCTTGGTGACTGTGGACCTCCCCTGGTTGATGTTCTTTGACCTAAACAGAGTGGCTTCTGCAGCATTTGGATGCAGCTTCTCCAGCTGTTCTCACCCCTTGCAATTATAGTTTTTTATTTCCTTTATATTTAAACCTTGGCTTTCTGAATGTGATTTGATACAGGGTAGAGCTGTTGGATATTAAGAGCATTGGTCACATAGAGCACAATATTAACAGTTTTAATTTCTTCCTTAAAACAGTATGGGCTATTTTCTGCTTTAATATAGAAAACCTATGAACAAGAGAAGATATGTGGCAGGGCAGGGATGTGGATATTATCTGTGTACCACAATGACTCAAAAAATGAAAGTGATACTTTACAAAATAAGATTGACAAAATCTTGAATTTCACAGAGTTAAAGTTAATCTGGCTACGTGACAAGCCCTAAGTAGTAGCAAGACTGATGAGTCAGTTGGAGTATTAAGGTACCTCATCTGGGCTGCAAAACTCCAGATAATCACTATTTGACAGAAAGGAGTTACAAAAACTCTTGACTTTCTGCTGCCACTTAATGGATTGCCTACATTTTTGCAGCCCTACGGTTAAGTCTCTCTGCTTCTGTCTTTCTCTTATTTTGCCACCTCCAGTCTTGCTTGACTGGCTCCTTGAGAGAGTAGCATATCTCTTACTCTACAAAGAACACATCTTTAAGGGGCTGTCAGGTGGCATTCCTTTATTTTAATATAATTCTAGGTCTGTTTTAGATAAAGAAGCAAAAGAAGAGAGTGAGGCTGCGGACAGAGATGTATTAGCATGTTCATCAATACTTAGCACCTGAAAAAGCATTGGCCCCAACCTCGGACATATGAGCAAAACCCTACACTTTTGCTAACTTAAAAATTTGAAATTTTGAACTACATCACCTGATCTATTTTAATCAATTTTAAACATTTCATTTAGAAAAGTAGGATGCAGATATAGTGACATGTGTGTGCATTATGTACCTATTTGCACAAACTACAAAGTCTTGAAATGGAGTCTCCATTCCTTGTTTCAGTTTGGTTTGTCCTTCCCTGTTTCATATAGTTTGCCCTTCTCTAGCTTGGGGCATTTCAGATATGTTGGAGGATGCCCAGAATTACCAGGCAGCTTGTTGTTGGCCATGTGGTCTGCCGATATATCCTTGTAGCTTAATAAATCTTGTCAAGTAGCTTGTCAACAGCTATTCTAGATCTTCTCCTTGACTAAACCTTCCAGTCTCCAAAGCTAATTTTTTAGCTAATTTTTCATGAGTTGCAAATTTTCAGATCTAGATCAAAGAGGCAGTGAGAACAAATCCAGAACTTCCACGGTGGCTATGAGTCATAGGCCTTGATTCGAACAGTTACGTCAACAGGAAAAGATGAGATAACCAGCTTTGGGGTCAGAATAGCTGGGCCTCACCTCACATGAGCTGCTTAGTTCTTGGGAAACTGGAAATGATGGGGAGACCCTCTGAGATGAAGCCATCTGGGCTCCACCCCATCCAATGCTTTAATTGGAGCCATAAAGTGAAATTCTAAAACATAATTCTTCCCTATTATGGCGCCTTTTCCTTTTCCCATAAAGCTCTAATATTTTAAGCACAGAACTCAGAAGTTTTGTTCTACAGGCACCAAACTTTCTCAAAGTTTGAGACCAAAAATCAAAAGATATTCCAATCAGGCATTCCTTCCCACCCTCCACCCCCCACTCCGATTGAAAAAAAGAAAACAAATAATGCAGGTTGCAATATATTAACTGTTTAACAGGATAACACAGTTGGAAGGTACCTTGGAAGTCTTCTAGTCCAATTTGCTACTCAGAATAGGTTTCTTGTTCCCAATCAGCTATTTTTTTTCCCAATCAATTCCCACTTTATCAACTTTTCCCAAATATTGATTTGATGCAGAACATATTTTTGAGAGAAAGTAAAGAATGATGCAGGGGGACTTGATTCTCTAACATGGGATCAAAATAATTGTTCAGTGCAAGGAGAAAGCCAACCTCCCAACTTCTGGATTTGGTGAGAAGAAAGCAATGGTGGAAAGAGACAAAACTAGAAATACCAGTACCAGACCGTACTATGTTCCCTTTGAGATGTGCTGGAACAAATCAGGATTCATTCTTATCCACACCAGTCTCCCCCATTTTTCCACCTGTTTACTGTCCAAACCTGGTTTTGAAACTACAGTAAACTACACTACAGTACATTAAAGTCTATGAAATTTCACCCCCAAACACACAAATGCACACCAAGTCAAAGACTAACATGATTACCAGCTACAGATGATGTCCCAGATGCTGTGTCCTCTGCACATCACTCACTTTCAGGCATCCGATGGGCCAAGCTCCATCTTCTCCTTCCTTTGGTCTCTGCTATGGTGTTCCTGTGTATGCTGTGACTTAAATCCAGAATGACTGTGCACGGATTTCCCGTCCCGCTGGTCATTCACACACAGGAGGTGGGGCAGGAAAAGGAGATGGGGGTGGGTGGGCAGGAAACTGGCTTGGAGCAAGGCCTCTCCCAAGAACTGGGGAGGGCAAGAGAGCAGGGAAGGGGACAGACAGACCAACACTTGAACTAGCAGGGGCTGGGTCAGGAAACCCCTTGCAGTATAACCAGGGTGGGGATGAGATAAATTCTGATAATTAGAATAGGGGTGAGTTGATGCATTCTGTTGCAGTCATCAAATAGTGAGTCCTATTGATTTGATAATTTGGACAAAAGGGAGCTGTGAGAAAAAATTGCCTGGATTGCTTTCCTAAAACTGTTTTTTCCCAAAGTTTCAGGATTTTGGCATATTTTTTTCCTGGCTATTCTACGTAACTACAATAAGTTAGAACAGGTGATCATTCCTAATCACTACATTGTGAGAAGCTTATATGTCAACCTACTGAAGCAAGTCAAACTAGCATTTCCATTGGGGTTAAGCAGTCTAATACCTAGAGGAGCAATAGCCCATGTAATTCCCACAGATGGCATCTGCAGGTTCCCAAGGTTCAGTAAAAAAATAAATTGAAATGTTGAAAATCATGCAATGTTTTAAAGTCCCACAAGATATTGGATGAGAAAGTCAAAATGTTATCAGTTTGCAACCTCCCAAGAGTGTATGTACAGTACATACAAGCACACACATGCACATTTCTCATTTTGGCACTCTCACAAGGCCCCAGCTTTAGGATCATTGTGGATCACAGGCTGGGAACCATTGGGCTATGTCACTTTGCCTACTCAGTTGATGTTTCCATTTGTTTTAAAAAGGATGTTTTAAGTGGCATGGCTAAAGTAAGAGCAGAGTCACAACTGGGTGGCTGGTCCTGGTGTATGAATGTAGATATTTTCCTGAGGCCTCTGCACATCAAACAATTTCACTAATAGCCCAAGAGTTTGGTGACGCAAGCACTCTATTACCAGCAAGTATGGCAGTGGCTACGTTTCATCATGCACATACATATCTAAAAGATGGGAGGTCTGTGAGATGGTTCTTAAATGATTGATATAAATCCCACAACTGATTCCTAGTTTTATTAGAAATTTAGGATGCAGATCTGTCATATATTATTTTATATAAGCTCTGTTAAAAAAACCAGGAAGTGTGATCATTTGTACCCCAAATGAACTGTTTTCTCATAGACTCAGAAACATGGAAAGCATCCTAGTTAGGCCATGCAAATAAATGAGATTTCTTGGAAGAAATCCAATTTAGAGCCTCAGTCTCCCCTAAATTATAGATTTCCCACCTAAGCATTTAGCAGGATAACTGGCTCAAGCTTGCAATGTTCACTTTCATACTTATTTTTATGCAAATGTATTTTATTGTAACTGGTGATATTAGCACACATTTTGAATATCTCGTACCTTGGTTGGTTGAGCCCAAATCATTTAAAAATGTATTTGACATGTAATATATTTAAAAATACATTTGTGTTATGTATTAAAGGCAATATATAAATATAGCATTATTGCTATTATTATTGGTAGCCAAAGATGTTATAGGTGAAATAGCTTACTGTGGATTTCTGTGCCTGAGGATATTTGTTTGCCTGTGTCAGTCACAAAACTGTGTCAGTCACAAAAACTTTGAACATTGGTTTGATGACCATCTTGGAAAGGCATAGTTACAAACTAAAAATGAATTAGAATTAGATAAAAGAACAGAATAGGATCCTATTAAATTCAGTCAAAAGCCCATCCAAGTTATGTACACTGCTTCTCCTAGAAGCCAACTGGATATTCTGCAAGGCCCATCACAGAGTACAAGACAAGGAAATTGTGTAGTGTACGTTCCACCCCTTGAGAAAGGAAACAAATTTAGCAGAGGGTAGAAAGAAGACAGAGGAAGTAATTAGGCACACCACTGGGTGATTTTAAAAAGCTGTAGTGCAGTTGAGATTGAGACAGTGTTGAATCCCTTAAGAGCATCATAGAATATGCGGGAAAGACTGATTCTTGTTCTGCTGCAGGATATAAGCTGCTTTGGAGGAATAGATTTCCATCAGTATCACACATGCTGAGAAAAGGGAACTACATTCTTTTCCAAGTCTCTATTCCCATTAACTTAATGGAAGTAACTGACTAACTTTGAAAACATCATAGAAGAAAAGGACATCTGCTAGCCTGTTTAAAACAATCATATTATCCTAATACAGGTAGTCCTCAACTTACAACATAATAGAGCCTAACATTTCTGTTGCTAAATGAAACATTTGTTAAGTGAAGTTTGCCCCATTTTACCACCTTTCTTGTCATAGCTAAGTGAATTACTGAAGTTGTTAAGTTAGTAAAACTGTTCTTAAGTCAATCTGCTTTCCCCATTGATTTTACTTGTAAGAACGTTACAAAAGATGATCATATGATTGCGGGACACTGCAACCATCATAAATATGGGTCAGTTGGCAAGTATCCAAATTTTGATCACATGATCATGGGGATACTGCAACTGACCTAAGAAAAAGTCATGTCAGGTTTTTTTAAGTGTAACTTTGAATGGTCACTATCCTCCTGGATACCTGGCTGTCCATGGAAGATCAAGTGACAGCCGTGGCCAGGAGGGCGTTTTACCAGGTTCGCCTGGTACGCCAGTTGCGTCCCCTATTGGATCGGGATGCCCTTTGCACAGTCACTCATGCCCTCGTGACATCCCGACTGGACTACTGTAATTCTCTCTACATGGTTTTGTATGTATTTTAATTTTCCTGTGCGCCGCCCTGGGTCCGTTTGGAGAAGGGCGGGGCATAAATTGAATAAATATAAATATAAATATATGGGGCTCCCCTTGAGGTGCACTCAAAGACTTCAGCTTGTCCAGAATGCAGCCGCGCGAACAATAATGGGAACCTCTAGGTTTACCCACATAACACCGCTCTTGCGCGAGCTGCATTGGCTGCCTGTTGTCTTTCGGGTGCGCTTCAAGATGTTAGTTACCATCTTTAAAGCGCTCCATGGCTCGGGACCTAATTATCTGCGGGATCGGATCCTGCCCCATACATCCTTGCGGCCGATTCGCTCCCACAGAGAGGGGCTTCTCCGGGTGCCTTCCACTAGGCTATGCCAGCGGGCGACGCCCAGGGGAAGGGCCTTCTCTGTGGCGGGTCCAGCCCTCTGGAACGACCTTCCCCCGAAATTAGAACAACTACGGACCTCCGCTCCTTCCGTCAAAAATTGAAAACACACTTTTTCTGCTTGGCCGGCCTAGGTTAGTCTTCCGTCTTTCGATAGGGTTTTAGGGGTTTTTAGTGTAATTTAATTTAGGGGATTTTAGCACAGGGACAATTGTTTAATTCGTATTTTAACTATTTATCTTTCTATGTATTTTATATTGGTTTTTTATTCCCTGTGCACCGCTCCGAGTCCCTTTGGGGAGAGGAAGCGGTATACAAATAAATTATTATTATTATTATTATTATTATTATTATTATTATTATTATTATTATTATTATTATTATTATTATTATTACTATTATTATTATTACTATTACTATTACTATTATTATTATTACTATTACTATTATTATTACTATTACTATTATTATTATTATTATTATTAAATGAACTGTTGCAGGTTGAGGACCAGGGTAAAATTCAGCATGTTCTGACAGGTTCTGCAGAACCAGTAGTGGAAATTTTGAGTAGTTCGGAGAAACAGCAAATATCACCTCTGGCTGGGCCCAGAGTGGGTTGGGAATGGAGATTTTGCTATATCCCTGCCATGCCCACCAAGCCACACCAACCGAACCAGTAGTAAACATTTTTGAATATAACCGCTATTGCAATTATTTGTAATTCTTACAGCAAGCACACAGGAAGGCTATGTTGTTGTTGTTGTTGTTGTTTCTATGTTGCATGCAGAGGAGATAGCAAGACTCAGCAAGAGGCAGAAAGAAGCCAGCTAACCTCAGGTCACCTTGGGGGCTTCAACAGTGGCTTGTAATGAAGACCTCCTCAATCAACTCAATGTTCAATGGATCATTCAGCCCATAGTTCCTCTTCTCAAAGTGTGGGGCACCAGGGCCAAGGTTCCATTAGATTGCCCCCACTCAGCAAAAGTAACCACAAAGTAAGGAACAGGCACAGCCAGTGCTTGCAAAACCCAAAACAGAAAGTGTATGACTATTGGAGAAAGATCCTTGGCACAAAAATGACAGGGTGGGTGAGCATGTCTGTTTGGGACCATGGAATAGCAGCTTCAGCAATGCTGCCCTTCCATCCAATCTCGCATTTGCATCAAGAGATTTCCCGCACCTGTTTCCTGAGTTATTATTCCAGAGGAGACTTGTTTTCCCTTTGCCACACTCCACTTCATAGGCAGAGGATGGGGTTGTCCTGGCAGGGCGTGTCAACACTTTCTCGACCCTAATTTTGATTTTGGGTGTGTGCTTGCTCAGTATGTGAGCATGCATTTCCCTTCCAACTATTTTCCTTAGCTAGTATGCCTGGGTGTGGGGAAAGGAGGAGTGTTTATGTCCTAGCTTCACACCTTTCCCGTTCGTTATCTCTTGTATATTTTGAGGTGTGGATCCAATATCTGCATACAAAATCTTGTTTTAGAAGGCAAAAAGCTTGGCAAGGCAATCTTGGGTTTACATCTGAAGCCTCAGATTTTGTGATTCCTTATATGGTTAAAATAAGTTGTAGTTTTTTCTGGCTCTTTCTGTTTGGGCATAAATCACCTGTTAAGATCTGGATCAAAACCACGATGTAAGAGACAAATTCAATCCTTTCTTTTATCATTTTTCCAATTAAAACCATCAACTGATTCTGAAGCAGTTATCCACAACGACACAGCTCCAATTGCTCAAGATAATAGGAAGGTTGTTATGATAGCCCAAAACATCTAAGAATCAGAGGGAAAATAGGTCTTGAATAAATTATTGAGAAAATATACTAATAGGGTTTCTACAGAAAACTTACATGTGTGATTAATTTAAAATTTTGGAGAGGAAAAGATTTCTTCAGAAGTAGCATGAACAAGTATAGAACAAAATATAAACTAAAACATAAATAAATTTGAAGATAGCTGGGGAATCAAAGTTTCAGATATACGAATCTGGGGAGAAAAGCATTTAAAAACACCTAAACATTTCAGTTGTTAAAAAGTTGTTTATTGGGAATTACTGTTCTGTTTGATTTTTTTTAAACAATACTTTTATTTGCATTTTGTTCTGTTTTAGTGGTGTGGAGATTCACAGTTCTGCTGAGGTAATTAATAGTTGAATTGGAACTAGATGAAAATATACTTGCTGTTGTACCTCCCAGGCTATCTTTATGAAGGTAACGGATGATGGATCTTTATATCTTGCCAGGAAAAGTTCCCAGTTTACGTTGCTCATCCCACTGATCAACCTGAAGAGCAAATAAGAACCTTAAGGAGGCTTAGGCACAGACACACAATACTGTTGTTCTTGGAACAATAACAACAAAACTAGCAATATTTCTCTCTATGACATTGAAGATTTCAAAATGGCATCTTTTTATTCTTCATGTCTTGCAGACGTACTTGCTTTCAACTCTCAAATTCCTAGACAGCAAACTCAGCAGTACAAATAGTCCTCGAGTTACAACCATTCTTTTAATGTTTGTTGAAAATTACATTGGCATTGAAAAACATGATTTATGTCCAGTCCTTGAACTTATGGCTATGGCGACATCCCCACACTTACATGATCAAAATTCAGGCAACTGAATTTTGCTTGGCAACTGGCATGTACTTATGATAGTTGCAGTATGCTGGGGTCATGTGATCGCCATTTATGACCTTCCCAGCTGGCTTCTGACAAGCAAAAACAATGGAGGAAGCAGGATTCAGTTATCGATGGCATGATTCACTTAATAACTGCAGTGATTTGCCCAATGTGGCAAAAAGGTTATGAAACTGGGTGCAACTCACTTAACAACTACCTTGGTTAGCAATAGAAATTCTAGTCCCAATTGTGATCAGATGTCCAGGCCTACCTGTATTTGAAGGCTAAATTATTTGGGGTTTATTTAATTAGGGAATGTCAAACAAAGCAATTTGCTATTATCTGTCCATTAATGATCATCTAACATCTGTCTGGTGAGTTTTGAAAACAAAAAGATTGATATAGCCAGTATTTGAAGAAATATTGTAAACAGGGATCACATCCTTGCATTATATATAGTACATGGATTTGATTCACATTTACAGCCTTTTCACAGTAGCAATGTGAACCTTGATGAAATCCAGACCTTGCTTGCTGATAAAAAGATCTGCTCATTGATACATTGATATCCTGTGTTTTTGAAACACAGGATGTGTGTGGTATGGTTCAGAGAAAAAAAGTAAGACAAGTCCTTTACAATCATAGCTAAAACAAGGCCACACCATAGGCTCTCCTGTTACACTACAATGAACTAATAAAGATAGGCTGGTCAGTCTGAAGCACAGGTGGTTACCTCTTCAAAAATATTTATTACATTGAAGACCAGTTTACTACTAGAATTACTATTTAATGGATATTACAAACCTATGATAAATAATCAAGACTTTTCAGAATAAGGCCATGTTCATAGATATATAGAAAAATGGTATGGGATAAACACAGTTATAGCTTTTTTTTGAAAAGGATAAATAAAAAGTACACATTTTGCCCCGGGTTCTAACTGAAATAATCCATCACTCCCAAAAAGAAGGAAGGAAAGAAGGAAGGCACTGATTATGTAGGGGGAAAAAGATAATAATTGGGTTTTTCTTCTTCTTCTTCCATAACTACTGTTTCTACTTACCCAACTACTGGGACACAAGGATTTGAAAACCTTATGGTACCATTCGCACTTCTGCACATCCTGGCCTTTAGTTTTCACAATCTTCAGACAACGGTAATAATCTGCAAGGATAGGGAAGAAGCTGATATCTTCTGATAATTGTTCAACTCTTGAAGTAGAAATGGGAAATTCACATTAGAATCTTTTCTTCATTTTGATGTTTATTGGTTGACTTAGGATCAATGTCTTTCAGGCTAACTACAAGTTTCTTATGAGTATACAGTGATGGCAGTGTGGATAAATGCAAGAAATAAATACTGTCATCAATTGTGCTTATTCACAGCTTAATATATAGGAAAATTGTAACGGGTGCATTGCGCAACATCTGGAACTGGGTTCTTTGCAAATACAGTACTGTAAATTGTTGAGCTCTAAAGAAACACATTCTGTCAAATATTCCAATCTGCAACTGAAACAAAGCACTTTTTTTTTAATTCCTTGGCTATAAACGATTGTCAGAAGTAAGTTTCACTAAGTACAGTGATATTCCAGTTAGATTCCTCCAGTTAGTAGTCTCTTTTTTTGTTAGGTAGATAGAGCAAATTCCTGCAGCAGTTGTATTTCATTATCTGTATTTAAAATATGCTACTGGAATGACAAAACTGGATAGACCAAGAAGACAGTCAAGCTTACTTTATGTGCCTGCATGGCTCAAAGCTGTTCAGCAAAAATTATCCTAACCCTTATGGCCACATCTTGTCTTTTACCTACCCATGTAATTTTGGTAGCAGTTACGAGTCTGGTTGGTGAATGGAAAGCGAGGATCAAAAGGAGCTGTGAAAGAGGGTTTTCTTTTCTTGGTATCTAGGGTAGCAGCTGAAACACTCTGCATTTCTGAAAAAGTGTAAAGGAGAGAAATAGCAGGAGAGTGAATGTGTATTGGCAAATCATGGAGAAGTCAAACGTGCTGCTTGTCCTTTCTCAGAACAAATCAATTTCCCAAAGACAAATCAACTTCCCAAAGAAGTCCTCATTTCAGAGATTTGGGTAATTAATCTAATTATTCATTGCTACTGAGAAAAAGTATTGTAACCATTCCAATGATTCTTATTCCCTTTCTAGACAGCTGAAGGTTTCTGGCTCAGAAATATCTTCTGATTGATTTCTCTTCTCTAAGGATCTGAAAGTTAATAACATGTAATTCTTATCCAAACATAATCTTCAACCAAATTCAGTTTGGGATTTTAACCTAATAGTTTCCTTCTCTTCCAAATTACTTCTTTCAAATCCTGTTGAAATTGCTCTTCATTTCTAACTTGGACAGTTTTCCTTTCTATTTATTTCTAATTTGACATGGCTTCACCTCGTAATTAATTCTGATCCCAGTTCATGGTAGCTACTCCCAACTACTACAAGCTGACTTCTTTGAACTGCAGTCCAGCCCTCACTTCTCACAGCCCTGCTGTTCCTAATATCTCGACTCAACATACATCATTGACAGTTGCAGAGCAGCCTAACGGTTCATCTGGGGATAAATTCTTCATTCTGGTTTTTCCTTTCCTTTCAGATTAATTTTTGGCAAATTAAATGTAAGAGCAAACAAAGAGGATGAAATCAGTTGGGAGATAAAGCTTATGAAGGAGCCCTTAACCACTGTCTGTCTAATTTCCCTCCTCAAGGGAGGAATTATGCAGCTTCCTGTATTGTCAAGAATTCGTAATTAAAAATTTGATATGCAAACGTGTAAACAAGAAATTCCAGAGTGTTTTGGCCACGGATGCTCTGCTGCTTTGTCACAGATCATTTTCATTTTTCCCTGTAGAGCCCAAGTCAGATAGAACTCCTGACTTAGCCAATAATGGCTGATCACAGAAATAGCTAAATAGCATTGATCTCCGAGCTGATATTACTTGGATAACAAATCACCACAAAACCTTATAGCTCCAGATTAGACTGTGAATCCAACATTCTGTCTGCCAGTCATTGTTTAAGTGGAGTCTTGTCTCTACCCCTCATGGAGTACCCCCTGTGGTACTCCATCACGTTTTGTCTGAATGTCCATCAAGAGCTTCCACCGGCCCAACGTCTGATTTTTTTGAGCATAGACCACCCTGGCCTTGAATGGCTGGGTGGACTGGACGTTAACATTTAAACAACTATGTCCATGTATTTGCATATGTTAAATAAATAAAAACTATGAAGACCCCCTCCCTCTCCCAATATTACAGAATATGGGAATGGCAAATCAGGTCCATTTTGTTGCCAAGATTGTGAGTTGAAGATGGCTTTGCTCCCCTCTGTACAGAACTGTGCACTCCTTCTGTTGGAAATATCGCAATTAATATTATTCTGGATGGAATATTTTTCTCTACTTCCTAACCTGCTTTTTTTCTTCCTCTAGTTAAAAATATCAGAAAAAAACTCCTCTCTCTCCTCCCAATACCCTTATTAATTTATCATATCAGCTTGCTGCGGTGATTTCTAGCCCCCCTGAGGGAGAAAAAGTGAAGCGGCATTTATTTGGTCTGACTCAGGAGCTGGAAACTAGTAGGCCTCATCTCAACTGTAGCCTCAATCCAATCTGAAAAACTCCCTGATCTTAACCCATTAATTTGCAGCCTTGCATCAAAAAGAATCACGTCAAATATTTAATAGCAGATTAGATGGAGCTCCTTCCATGGGTTCCCTCGGTCCTCTCCAATCTTGCCTATTCCTATTCCTGAAACATTATCTCTGACCAAAGGCCCTTGTCAAAAATACAGGATGGTTATTTTCGAGGGAACAGAAATCTGAGGGAAACGGGCAGTTTCTAAAGATGATACATAAATACATGCTACATAAATAAATCCCTCTCAGTGCATTTGAACGAACACCCTGCCTCAGCCAGACTTTTAGAGGGAGAAGTTGAGGGAAATTCCTTCTGGGGTCAAAGTAAGCTAGCTACTGTTTTCCCCCCAGAAAATAAATAAGGGTTTATCCTCACTTATTCCCACCCCAGTTAAATTAGGACTAACTGCCAGAATTTCAGGGACTGGCAGAATATTTATATAAAAAAACAGACCAGTCAGATGTGTGCCTACTGATCCGATGCCTAACGATTGGCTGGAGCCATAGAATCTTCTGGAAGAAGCATGGAAGGAGGAATGAGTAGGATTCCTAACTGAAGCAGGAGTAACAAAATGGCTGCTTTTCACAAGATGGGGGAAACAAGCTACTCAAGTAGCACTCAGAAACCCTTGTTTTGCATGCGCACTCACGTTTGTGAACCACTAAGGAAGATAAGTAAATACCACCCCTCAGTGGTGGGATTCACATTTTTTACCACCGGTTCTGTGGGCGTAGCTTGGTGGGCGTGGATTGATGGGTGTGGCAGGGGAAGGATACTGCAAAATCCCCACTTCCTCCAGTCAGTTGGGACTCAGGAGGTAGAGAATAGATGGCGGCAAGGCCAGTCAGAAGTGGTTTTTACTGGTTCTTTGAACTACTCAAAATTTCCACTACCAGTTCTCCAGAACTGGTCAGAATCTGCTGAATATCACCCCTGGGCAACCCCGCAACACCTACTTCTCTTGACCTCACACAACTCACCTGTAGCTGCACTGCAGTGGTGGGTTCTGGATCCCATTGCAACCGGTACGGTGCATTGGGGCCATGCATGCAGTACGCGTGCAGTGTGTACATGCGTATTTACCGCCCGCGATGCTCCGCGATGCTCTGAGACGCTCCAGCTGTTGAGTGGAGCGTCACGTAGGTGCTGTATGCCCTATGTGCATGCGCAGAAGCCCCGATCGGCTCAAATACAGGTAAGGAGGGCAGGTGGGCCTTCTGGAGCACCGTACTGGAACAGTACCTGGTGTTCCCAGCAGGCACTGGTACGCCTGTACCGGGGTGTACTGGTCGTATCCCACCACTGCTGCACTGGTTATCCCAGAGCTTCTCTAGACCACCCTTTCCTCTCCCCACTGCACTCATTATTTTGGACTTCCATTCTTTCTCACCTAACAACCTGTGTCTTAGGGTTACAATAGCAACTGGGATTGCTGAGATTGTCATCACTAAGCAATGCAGTCATGTGACATCACACTTTAGGACCCCAGTGCTTAGCTATGACAATCCTGACCCCAATTGCCAATGTAACCCAAGACTATAATTAATTTCAAAACTCTGGAAAATTTCTCACAGTTGTCTTTCAAACAATCCAGCAATAGGGGATTGAAAGCCCCATAACACCATGGCAACTGCCTCACTTTGTGGGTCAAATTCACTTTTCTCCTCTTGCGCCTGTCTCAATGGCTGCACGTCACATTTGAATTGACTTCTGATTACTATTTTGAATTCTGAACACCAACAGGGAAGAAAAATGCATAAAATCCTAAACCCTAAAAGCCATTTAAGTACTGAGTCCAATTTCCTACTTAGGGAGGAATCCAAATTAAAGCATTTCTAGTTGCCTAGCCTCTGCTTGAACATATCCAGTGAAAGGGAGGTAATAGCTTCTTGGAGTAATTGGTTCTGCTGCTATACCTATATTCAGAATGTCTTGGGATTTTTTGGGATTCTGCTGAATGAAGATATACTATGCTCCCAGCATTCCTGTAATCTACTAACACATTGCTTATTTAAAAATGTTTATTAAAATATTGTCTGAGCATTGGCATATTTATTTGATTTGCTAGGCAACAAAGATTATTACTGGGAGTAAACGTGCTATGGATACCATCAGGATGGAGTATTTTCTGATTCTTGTGCATGATGTGACAAGAGTAGGAAAGTAAAACACATTAGAGGGCATTTTTTGTTTATGATATTTCTCCCCTGCTTTCTACTTTTTAAAAGCTCTTAAGACAGTTTGCAAAGCAAATACAACTACATCTTTAAAACATAGAAGTTAACAATATTTTTAGGCATTCTGTACAAATAACATTTTTAAAAAGGCCATTTTTGCAACATCATCACTCTAGAGATTTCAAACATCTCTCCCCTGAGATCTCACACATTCCAGCGTGAACTTTTGTTAGAAGTGATGTCATAAGCAATTCTTTGATTTAAAAAAAAAGAAGTCTTGAATATTTTTATTCATGTTCACCATATCATCCAGAATCAAAATAAACAGGAGCTGCAAAAAAGTGCAATTGTTTTCACTTTCTTCTTGACTGATCTCATAAGAACATAAGAACAGCCTTGCTGGAGCAGGTCACAGCCCATCCAGTCCAGCATTCTGTCTCACACAGTGGCTCCCCATTTGCTTCAGGATATTCCCAAGCAGATGTCTTCACCTGCTTATGATTCTCTGCAAATGGCATTGAGAAATATCCTGCCTATCTCTCAATCCCGGAGGGTGTTCTTAGGGATCCATAATGATAGCCATGGATACCCTTGTTCTCCATGAACTCGTCTAATCCTTTCTTAAAGGTGTCGAGGCTGACAGCTGTCACCACTTCTTCTGGCAGGGAGTTCCATAGACCAGTGATCCTCTGGGTGAAAAAGTACTTCCTCTTATTTGTTTGAGGTCTAGCTATCAAAAGTTTCATGGAGTGCCCCCTAGTTCTAGTGTTGTGCGATAGGGAAAACAGTTTTTCCTTTTCTACTTTGTCCACACCGTGCATGATTTTATACACTTCAATCAGGTCATCTCTCAGGTGCCGTCGTTCTAGAGCAGAGGTTCCCAAACTTGGCAACTTTAAGACTTGTGGACTTCAACTCCTAGAATTCTCCAGCCAGCTCTGCTGGCTGGAGAATTCTGGGAGTTGAAGTCCACAAGTCTTAAAGTTGCCAAGTTTGGGAACCTCTGTTTGAGAGTGAAGAGGCCCAGCCGTTGCAGCCTCAGATGGTAAGGAAGGTGTTCCAGCCCCCTAATCATTCTGGTTGCCCTCCTCTGCACCTTTTTCATTTCCATAATATCCTTCTGAAGGTATGGTGACCAGAACTGTACACAACACTCCAGATGGGCCTCACCATAGATTTATAAAGAGGCAAAATGACACTTGCTGACTTATTTTCTATACCCTTCCTAATGATCCCTAGCAATGAGTTTGCTTTTTTCACTGCTGCATCTCTTTTTTAAGTGCTTTACCAAAAATTTAATAAAGGTTCTTGTAAAAAATAGACACTAGACAGACACACATGTACACAAGCATACAAAATCAATACTCCTTTTTTAAATTTGTCAGCGGACTGGACACGGTAAATCTTTTTCCTTATCAGCTATTCTCTGGCTAGAGTTGCACTGCTTGCCCAAACCATGCAGGTCAGATGATCTCCACGCCTCACCCACTCTGCTTACCATGGCTGCCCACAAAGGTAAGGCACTCGGCTGAAAGGCCTCCTTGGGATGGACACAGCAAGGCTTCAGCGACTTTTAGGCCTGGTTCTTGACATCCTTCCGCCTGGATGCTGTCTGCTAGCCCTTCACCTCAAGGGTCCCTGGTTTTCGCCTTCCACGGGGCGAAGTGGAGGTGGAGCAAGCGGCAGCCCAGAGCAGGGCCCTGACTGTGTCCTCCCTTCCAAGGGTAGGTTCTGGCAGCTACTACTGTGGTTGCACAATGTGCGCCCCTTGCATGCACATAGGCAGTGCAATAAAAATTCTGCAGAAGCAAAAAACAAGATGGCGGCACCTATGGTGCCTTCTGGAGAACCGGTTTGGGGGCATGGCAGGCCTGGATCAAGGCCACTAAACCGGTCCAAACTGGTAGGAATCCACCACTGCTCCCCTCCCCACATCAAGAAGCCTGCAGCCCCCACTTGTTTGCCGGTGTGAGATACCTGCAGCCAATGTTTTTTGCCGGCACGAGAAGCCTCCAGCCACCGGTCTTTGCCAGTGTGAGATGCCTGCAGCCACTACTGCCGGCCCAGTTCCAGCCAGCAAAGAGCAGTAGCTGCAGGCTTCTCACTTGAAAAACACCAGTAGCTGGAGACTTCTTGCACTGAAAAAGAGGCGGTGGCAGCAGGCTTCTTGCGCTGAAAAAGACTGGCAGCTGCAGGCTTCTCATGTCGAAAGAGGCTGTGGTTGCAGACTTCTCACACTGAAAAACACTGGTGGCTGGAGGCTTCTTGCACTAAAAAAGACCAACGGCTGCAGGCTTCTCACATCGAAAATGAGGCAGCAGCTGCAGGCCAGTGTTTTGGGATGGGGTTATGTGCCCAGCTGCACCAACAACGGTTGAAAGTAGCTTCCCACTGCTTGCTGCTGCAACCCCCCTTTTTAAAACCCTGACTGTTGGGCAGTGAGACCCAGCAAGAGATGACGCATCGGAGAATCACCACACAAATGTAAGTCTAAGGCTCCAGCCACCAGCACTTCAGCCCGCCTGCGCTGCCCCACCTTGTTGTGAGAGACATTATCTTGGCCACACCCACTCAGTAACATGACCCCCCCCAGCCACGCCCAAGTTTGTCTTTAGGACAAACTGGATGTTAAATTACTTGGATCCCACTACTGGGTTGGGGTAAGGGGAGACAGTACAGGGTTTACTGTCGGAAGTCCTAAAGAAAGAGAGAGAATTCAATTTAGATGTCATACACTCTGTCTCCTTTCTAGGCCAGGCCTTCTAAAAGATGCCTATAGCCTCAGGCTGTATGGCTGCATACACAACTGCAGGATAAATCTTGTTACAATTATCAGGAATTCAGTTTAGATATAAATTCTCTAGATTCCTCCCCACAATGCAATAGTAGGTACTTAATTTTCTCTCTGTTCCAGTCCAAACTACTTTTCCCAGTGTTGTTTTTTCCCCTAAACATCTTTCACCTTCTTTTCAAATATATTTCAGGTAGTTCTCATTTAGCAAATAACTTGTTTAATGACCATTCACAGTTATGATGGTGATTAAAAAAGTAATTTTACAGCTAGTCATCACCTTTATGACCTCAGTTCATATAAGACAGTAAAACAGGTAAGATCATAAACACCATTGCAGTTTCATTTAATGACTGCTTCACTTAACAACAAAGTTAGCAGTACCAGATGAGGACTATCTGTACTCTGTACATTCATAGAGGCATGAGAAGTTCAGGCCTTCCTTTAAAAAAAAAAATTTGTGAGAGGAGAGAAAATACAATTGTCATTCTTCCTAATGACAGAAAACAGAAAACAGAAAACAGAAGCTAAATATAAAATATTATAAGAAATAGAAGAGTGTCAGAGCTAGAAGATCATGATTTGAGATTTAGGTGGCATGGATACTTATGGTAGGAATAAAGCTAAAGAAGTTTAAAAAAATAATTATGTTAGACGTGGCATGTTGGGAATATGAAACAAATTAAACCAGGTTATATCCAAAAACACTTTTGTGGCAGTCATCACAAGAAGCATTTAATAGATGGCAAATGATTAACAAATACGAAAAGTTAATTTATTTTGACATATTTAGAATTTTATCAGGGAAATCAAGAGTGATCTGGTAGCAGAAATTTGTACCTTTCAATGGTTTTTTATGTACAATTGCTAGAAAGATTTAAAGTAGATAAAATAATTTTTGATTTTGAATATTTTAAGACTAAGCTTGAAAACAGAATTGTGTATAAGTAATTATTTTTAAAATGTATAAACTGTTATTGAAATTTGCAACAAGAACAAATGAAAGAATATATGACAAAATTGGCCAACAATTTTGAATACAAATCAAACAGAGAAAGAATATGTGGATTAAAGGACTGAAATTTAGACTGTTATAATTGCAAAAGAATGTATATGTTAGATCAGACAAAGGATTCCGACTCAGGCATAGTCAAAACAACAGGAACGTTTATTCACACTCTTACAACAGCACAAGAATTCAACTGACAAGGTTTCTTCTCTGGCAACCTCTTATATAGAGTTACCAGGCAGGAAACTCCTAGCAAGCAATTGCAACATGTAACTCCTTTCCAGACAGATTCCAGACAGCTCGTCTCAGTCAATTAACACAGCTGCCTGATCTGTTCCGGAATGCGGTGACTCAAAGGTTACCAGACTTGCTGTCTGGGCTGAGGACTCAACACTCCTTCCCCCATAGTCAGTGCGCATGTGTCTAGGTTCTCTGTCCAACACAGTACATGCGCACACGTAGTCGTTCAGATAGGCGGGGCGGTGTCGGGTCCGCCCTGACCGCCTTAGTTCTTGAGGACGCTCCTCTCTGTGGGACACGGAGCCTTTGCCTACGTCACCGCGGCCTGCCCTCGGAGGTGGAGTCGCCGTAGGCGGCAATGGCGACCCTAGCAAGTCCGGGCGATGGGGCGTGGCGACCGGGCTTGGGGTAGTTGACATTTGCTGGCGAGTATTATTCTGGTAGGGTGGTTCTCCGATGGGCGAGGCCCCCAGCTGAGAGTCAGATTGGGTTGTGAGGTCCTGGCGGTCTCCCCGTGCTGTTCCCGCTGATACGAGGTCTGGACCGGCTAGGGACTCCGGGGTTCCAAGCAACTGCTCGGCTTGAGCAGAGAACAACGGCCCAACGGGGGCCAACGGGCAGGAACGGCCTGGCGTGGTGACTGCTGTTTCGGGCAGGCGGCGCCTCAGTTGATCCAGGTGGCGCCGCCACTCGGATCCATCCTGAAGGCCGACTCTGTAAGAACAGGGTCCGGTTACGTCCAAAATGGTTGCGGCAACCCATCGCGGCTCCCCTGAAAAGTTCCTTGCCCAAACCAGGTCCCCAATTTCAAATAAACGAGGAGTGGGAATCTGCAGGTTGCCCCTCTGCAACCCGTCGTAATCGGGGTGCAGTCTGTCCAGAGTGGTCCGCAAGCGTCGGCCCATCAAGAGCTCCGCGGGGCTTTTCCCTGTGGCCGGGCAAGGTGTGACATGCTGTCCCAAAAGGTACGCAGCCACCCTTGCCTGCCAGTCCCCTTTATCCAAACGGGCCAAGGCTTCCTTGGCTGAGCGCACGGCTCGTTCCGCGCGTCCATTAGACGCCGGGTGATAAGGGGCGACCGGCACGTGGCGGATCCCTTGGGTGGCCAGAAAGTCCAAGAAGGTGGAGGATTGAAATTGGGGTCCGTTGTCGGACACAACGACGTCCGGCAACCCGTGGGTTGCGAATAGACGGCGCAAGGCACGCACCGTGCTCTCCGCTGTGGTGGAAGCCATGAGAATCACCTCCACCCAGCGTGAGAACGCATCCACCACCACGAGGAAATTCTGGCCATGGAAGGGACCCGCGAAATCCAAGTGGAGCCTGGACCATGGGCACCTGGGGGCGTCCCACTCCCTCGGCGGGGAGACCGGCGGGGCCGGCCGGGACGATTGGCAGGAGGAGCAGGCGGCCACCCATTCCGCCACTTCAGCGTCCATGCCGGGCCACCAGACATAGCTCCGGGCCAATGCCTTCATACGGACGATGCCTGGGTGGTTGGCATGGAGCGACTGAAGAACCATGTGCCGGAGAGGGGAAGGGACGATGACCCGATCTCCCCAACACAAGCACCCGCAATGGAGCGAGAGCTCCAGCTGGCGTGACTTGTAAGGCCGAAAATTTTCAGCCACGCTGCCCGAAGGCCAGCCCCTCAGCACCCATCGGCAGACCTGGGCGAGGACGGGGTCTGCGCGGGTGTGAGCGGCAACGGCGGAAGAGGACAGGGGCAAGTCCGACTCCGCGACCATCAGGACAGAGAGAGCAGGCACAGGGGCCGGATCCGGCCCCGGGAGAGGGCAGCGGCTTAGGGCATCAGCATGCCCTATCTGCTTGCCAGGACAGTATAGCAGCGTATAGTCATACGCTGCCAGGAATTCCGTCCAGCGGGTCATCCTGGGCGACAGGATGGGGGGGGTCGGACGGTCACCGGCCAATAGCCCAAGGAGCGGCTTATGGTCCGTGACAACAGAAAAGGTCCGCCCATAGAGGTAATTGTGGAACTTCTTAATCCCGGACACTACAGCCAAAGCCTCCTTGTCGATTTGGCTGTAGTTTCTCTCCGTTTGAGACATTGTCCGGGAGTAAAAAGCAATGGGGGCTTCCGAGCCGTCTGGAAAGACGTGGCTAAGGACAGCCCCCAGGCCAAAAGGGGAGGCATCGCATGCAAGCGTCAGAGGAAGCCTGTCATGGTACTGGACTAGTACCGCATCTGACGTGAGCATGGCTTTGACAGCCGCGAACGCGTGTGCTTCGCGGCTGCCCCAGTGCCAGGCCGTGGATCGGTCGAGCAACCGATGCAGCGGCTCGGCTAGCGATGCCTTATGGGGAATAAACGGCGCGTAAAAATTCAAAAGGCCGAGGAATGCCTGCAGCTCCGTTTTGGAGGCAGGAGTGGGGGCCTTTTGGATGGCCTCGACCTTGGAGGGGGTTGGGTGAATTCCTTGGGCGTCAATCATGAAACCCAGGAATTCCACCCTAGGCGCAGCAAACGTACATTTGCTGCGTTTCAACTTTAAACCCGCGCCCCTGAAAACTCTGAGGACCTTCCGTAACGTTTTGGCGAGTTCTGATATGCTGGAAGCAGCAATCAGGACGTCATCAAAATACGGTACAACGCCAGGGAGCCCATGGAGCAGTCGCTCCATGAGGCTCTGGAAGATCCCCGGGGCTACGGACACGCCGAATTGGAGACGGCGACAGCGGAAAGCCCCACGGTGGGTCACGATGGTCTGCGCTTCCGCAGCCTCGTCATCCACCGGGAGCTGTTGGTAGGCCTGCGCCATATCCAGTTTCGCGAACACTCGACCTCGTCCCAATGAGTGGAGTAGGTCTTGCACCACCGGAACCGGGTATGGGTTCGCCTGAAGCCCGAGGTTGATCGTCGACTTATAGTCGGCGCAGATCCTCACGGACCCGTCGGGCTTAATGGGGACCACAATGGGGGTCTCCAATTTCGCCTGATCGACGGGTTCGAGCACGCCCTGTGCCACCAATCGATCCAATTCCGCTTCAACCTTGGGCTTCAGCGCGAACGGCAGCCTGCGGGCCTTCAAGCGGACTGGAGCAACCTGGGGGTCCAAATTTAGGGAAACTGGAGTGCCTTTGTACGTTCCTAAGCTGCCATCAAAGACGTCGTTGAACTCTCTGATTACTTCGTCTACCGGAGAACTGGCTGGCACGCTGTGTATTCCTTGGACTGACAGTCCCAAGGCTGGAAACCAGTCCAATCCGATCAAGGCAGCTAGGGGTTTGGCCACTACCAGGATGGGAAGGGATCCGTGGAAGGGGCCGTAGTCTACTCTCACTCTGTGCAGACCTAGAATGGGAATTTGTGAGCCCTGGTAATCTTTCAGGATCGTCGCCATGGGGCCGAGATCCCGCTTCCTGAGCTTGGGGCAAAGCTTAACTAAATGCGCCCAGGACATGAGTGATCTAGAGGACCCTGAATCTATTTCCATTTTTACCCCCACCCCCTCTAAGCAAACCACTGTTGACAGTCTCCTACTCTCTGCCTGGTCGTAGCTTAGAGCTGGGGGCATCTCCGCCAGCGCGAAGCAGTCGGTCGGCTGTGGCTGGTAGCGTCCTGAACGCTTCTGCGACCCTCGTTGTCCTGGTGGAACGGTTCTGGAGGCGGCAGCTGGCGTTGTCGCTGGAGCGGCAGCACGGCACACAGCTGCTAGGTGTCCTTTCCTGCCACATCTGCGGCACACCGATGCCTTGAATGGGCACTCTGGTCTCTTGTGGGCCCCTCCGCAGCCTAGGCAGTTCCCGGACTTCTGCTGCGGTGTGAATGCGCGATTCGGCACGCGCCCGGTCACCCTCATGCAGTCCCCACGGTCTTCCTCCTCCAGCTCATCCAGCGGCGCTATTTCGTCTACCAGACACGCTCGCGGAGTGGGGAAAAGAGGAGGGCGCGCGCGGCCCATGTCGGATGTGGAGATCTCCGACAATTCTGTCGCGCGTGCTTCTTCCACCACTTGCTCGAGAGTCAGGACAGTTTTTGAAAGCAAGCGGCGCTTTAGGCGGATGTCTCTTACGCCGCATACAAACTGCTCCAGTAGGGATTCCTCCAGGAAGCCAGCAGGGAACTCGCAGGGAATTGCGGTCGCTCTTAATTTCTGCAGGAACTCGGCTACCGACTGTTGCGGCTGTTGCACACATTGCCTGAATGCATAGCGATGCGCTATGCGGGAAGGTGCCGGCGCGTAGTGTGCTCTCAGGCGGCCCAGGAGATCGTCCCACGGCACTTCATGCACCGCTGCGGGTGCTGCTATGGTTCGGGCGGTAGCGAACAATTCAGGGCCGCCGCACTGGAGGAATAGGCTCAGCTTCCTGGCAGGCGCGAGTTCGCCGTAGTCGCTGGCTATCAAGAAGCACTCGAACCGGGCTAAGAAGGAAGCCCATTGTTCCTTCATCGGGTCGAACGGTGCAAACGGAGGCATTGTCGCCGTAGCCATGGTGAGGCTGTGCGTTGCGCTGCGCTCTGTTGTTGAAGTATTCGTTACCCGTTGCGTTCTAAGGCCACGGCCTGAATCCCATCCTCGTCGCCAGTGTTAGATCAGACAAAGGATTCCGACTCAGGCATGGTCAAAACAACAGGAACGTTTATTCACACTCTTACAACAGCACAAGAATTCAACTGACAAGGTTTCTTCTCTGGCAACCTCTTATATAGAGTTACCAGGCAGGAAACTCCTAGCAAGCAATTGCAACATGTAACTCCTTTCCAGACAGATTCCAGACAGCTCGTCTCAGTCAATTAACACAGCTGCCTGATCTGTTCCGGAATGCGGTGACTCAAAGGTTACCAGACTTGCTGTCTGGACTGAGGACTCAACAGTATATGCCCAAAACATCGGTATATGTCATTAGAAAAAATATTTAGAATGTATAAACATTGTTTTGAATTTATATTGGAAATGTGAACATTAAGAGGGGATAGTTTATCATACTTGATAAATATGTAAAAAAAATTGGACTCTACTCATACTAATTCAGAAGATTTGGAAAATTAACGTAAATTGAAACCAGAGGTGTCTCTTTTGAGATTGATGGAACTTTGTTTTTATATATGACAATTGCAGTGAGATTATTATATTATATGCACAAAGTTGGAAAGATTTGACATTACCCACAATGGAAAAATGGATGATAAAGGAGATGAAACTTGCTGGGATCACTAATTAACATGTTAGATTAGAGAAAATACGCATATTAACTAAATTTAATACTGGAAACCCCTTGTAGACTTTTTGCATGAAACAGAAAAAATGAATTCATATGGCTTTAATGATTAGAAAAACATAGAATTATAGGGAAAAAAGGAAGTCATGCTGTAACCATACAGTAAGAGGTTAATTTATACTTCCAACTGATATAAAAAAAACCTGGACATTTTTGTTTTATATTTACTTCCTTTTCTTCTGCATTTTTAGCTTTAATTTTCTTTTCTTTATTCTAAAATATTGGCTTTTAGTTAATTTTTATCTTTATTTTTTAAATGGTCATGAAAGTTATTTTTCAAAGAAAAGAATCATATGTTTGAGAATTTTGTGAAATTGCACTTTTGGTAACTTGTAAACTGTGGATGTCACAGGAGGCAATACCACTGAGTTGGCCTCAGGTGATTTTGAAAAAAAAAACATTACTCAGGACCAGCCTAGTTGGTAGTTAAATGAGAGATCACAGCTACATTGGAAAGTAGCTGGGCATTCTAAAAAAGTCTTCCAGAAATTGTTTATGCCTAACTAGGGTTCCATTGTGGATTACTGTCTGTCACTTCCCCTCCAGCCTAGAATTGCATCCCATAAATTGGAAAAGAGCATCTCACATATATTTTAAAAAACCAGTGAAGCAGGAAAAAGTAGGAAAAAATGAGCAGCTTGTGACTCCTTGCCAGAAAGAACAGCTTTGCTAACTCAGGGGCAAATTTCATCTATTTGAAGGCTGCTGCCAAGTAGAATAAAAGTATTAATAATAAAGCAATAGGCGTCCATCGGGGCAGCAAAGAAGTGAGGGACAAAGCAAAAATTTCAAGGCAACTCAGCCCCTTAAGTTTTTCTGTGCAATGACGCAAAGCAAATGCAAAAGGGTGGAACTGGCATCGTGAAACCATAGCAAACATTTTGTTATTTTGGCACCATTGTGGCTAGGAACAGATGTCTCGGGTAGGGGTGTACGCTTTTGCTCAACCCTAAACAAAATATTAAAGAATGGAATCGCAAGTGAATAAATTTGCTTGCAAAAGTTATATATGCCGTCTTCCTTTTTTGCTCCAAGATGAACACAGGACAAAAAAGTGCCATGTGGATGGCCATAAAGAAAACCATATAATGTACAGTGCTTGGTTTATGCTGCTCTTCTCTTCCTGAACAATTTGGAGAAGAAATAAAGCAGCTGAATTTATTTTCCTTTTAGCAAACTCTTGATTATTTGACTGCAAACAAGGAACTATGGCTAGTTGTTAAACACACAACCAGAACAATGCAAAGTTCAGGATTGATTTGTTTAGCATTCCACTAGAGTCTGCTTTAAAATACATTTTCTAGTTCACATGTAATAAAAAATTAGAAACTGAGAAAGTAAAATGAATTCTATTGTACTCCTCTATTTTATATTAGTGGATGAGGCTGTTCTATTTGACACCTGGCAGGAGAATTTTGGACAGATGGCTGCTAAGTCCTTGTATTGGTTTTCAAAAATACCATCATATTTTCTACAGATTTGTCTTCCAATAAATTTAAGCCCCTGAGGCTTGAGGGCACTTTTTGCCTGAAATCTCAGCCTACCCTTTATGGTCTGACCTTGTAAGGCCAGCAGAACATAATGTAAATAATGTCTACCATATAGCATCCACCATCACAATCTAGATGTCTACAATTCCTGCAACAGGGGTTTAGAAAGAGGGCATAATCTCTGACAGCCTCCTGTCCAAGTCTACTCAGGATGTCAGATATCAGACTGTAAGGTGTGACGATGCGCTTAAGTCAACAATAGGCCAAAAGAAAAGCTTAAGTAGATGCTTGAAAAAGAAACAGCTTTTAATTTTTGATCAAAGGAAAAAGCTGGATGGACCATTCCACGATCTACACACAAAGTGCATGTAAGGAAGGCCACGCCTTGGGGAAGATATGGCGTCCTTTTATACCGTCAGAGACATCAGCTTATCCAATTCTGCCCCCCTGGCCCATGCTTTCCTTGTAGGCATTGGCTGTGCAGCAAGGAACAGGGGTCTGAGTGCTTAGCAACTGAGGGACTGGGTGCTTGGCAACACAGGTCTTTGCCTGATGTAACCCTGCCAGCCCATGACATACCCCGCACCAGGCACTGAGTTGTGCACAAAAACAAGATAACAGGAATTAGATCACTGGTAGAAGCAAACAGCAGAGGCAATTCTAATTCTTAAACAATAATTCCAGTAATTCTATAATAATGGCCAGTAATTCTACCTATTGTACTATTATTATGTCCCTTCAAGACTTTAAATTTTTTACAAATAACCTTCAATTTAACAACCACAATTGGGACCAGAACCTTTGTTGCTACATGAGGCAATTATTAAGTGAGTCACACCCAATTTTACAATCTTTTTTGCCGCAGTTGCTAAGCGAATCGCTGTGTTTTTTTAAGTGAATCATGTGGTTGTCGAGCGAATCTGGCTTCTCCCACTGACCTTGCTTGTCAGAAGCTGGAATGATAATCACATAACCCTGGGATAGTACAACCCAGCAGTCCCAAAACTTTCAGGCTTCATTGACTGGCAGCAGCAGTGGCAGCGGGAGGGGGGGGGGGTAAGGGGGGATGGTTTTGTGTGCATGCCCTCTACTTGTACGAATGGAATTTTGCAGGCTCGCTTACCCACCACTTGTATGGCCCAGTTCCCAAAGGGCCAGAGATCGGTTGGGAGTTGGAAACTCCTGCTACAACCTTGGTAAACATGTGTTTAGGAGCTGGGGTAGGCTTCAAAAGTTACAGCAACGGGTTCACTGCCCCACTGCTGGGTGGCTGTGGCAATAGTGGGCCTGGCCTAGTTGGTCTCCTGTACCTCGGTGGGGGGGCTTTTTCACCCTCCCCAGGGTCCAGAGGATTTCCTCAAGCCTCGAAAACTGCTTCCCCCGGGCTCCAGAGACCCTCCAGAGGCTGGAAACAGGCCTGTTTCTGGACTTCCGGTACTTCTGATAGGCCTGTTTTTCACTGTCCCTGAGTGTCCGCGTGGGCCCTGCACTTACCTGGCATGATGAACGGGCTGCGTGGAGGCTCCTGGGAGGGGAGGGAGCATTTGGGGGTTCACTGAATCGGGCAGAATCCTAGCTAGAGGATCGCCTAACACCCCCCTCCCAACAGCCCACCTGTTTAGGAGCCATAATGTCACAATGGTTAGAATGCATTAATGTAGGCTAACTTTACTCACTGCCAGGAGTTTGATCCTGATCAGCCTAAGGTTGACTCAGCCTTCCATCCTTCCGAGGTCAATAATAAATAAATGAGGTCAATAAATAAATGAGGTATCAGATAGTTGGGGAGAAATATGCTGAAATTTGTGAACTACTCAAAGAGTGCTGTATAAGCACTGTGAAGTGATATATAAATCTTATTGCTGTTGCTAGCCAAGCACCCACATTTTGATCCCATGACCATGGGGGCGTTGCAACGGTTGTAAGTGTGAGGCCTGGTCATCACTTTTTTTCAGTGCCATCATAACTTCGGTCTAAATGAATAAACCATCAGTCAAGGACTACCTGTACTGCTAACCGGCTCAAAAGAGCCAATTGTTTCAGCAAATATGCCCATCGCAGAGTGCCCAATGTCCAGCATTTTAGGTTTTGGGTTTTTTTTTACACCCATACTTTTTGAAACCCTGGTTTTGATAGGAGCACCAGCAACTGCAGAGAGTTTTCTCTGGTTTTCTCAGATAGCAGGACCAGCTATCACAGTGTCTTTGCTTATGGCTGGGCATCCCATGCTTACAGATTTTGGCAGTCTTGGAAAAGCCGGTCCCTTAGGTTTTCCTTGGTGCTTTTCTGGATTGTGGAGATTGGGGGACGAGTTTTGGATGGAGTAATTTCATTGATGGGGGTTTCTTCTGTGATTGCAGAGGGGTGGTAGCCACATTCCCAGGTTTCTCAGCTATTTTGGTTGCAGGCAAAGTCTTTTTAGAAGCCTCTCGATTTTCCAAGTCTGGAACGCTGCATTGTTCCACACCTGTATTCTTGTGCGGTGCTTGGGAAGTGATGCTGGTCACACCAAGCTCCTTAGCTGCAATTGGATGTCCTAATTTTGTGGTTTCATCTGTTTCCACAAGGGTCTCTCTTGCTGAAGGAGCCTGGTGCTTAATGGCCTCTTTGCCATTGATTTTGGGGGCTGGGGAGATGGAGGAAGATCTTTCTTCATCACTACACAAGCGGCTTCCTTGGAGACAACATTGGAGGTGCCAGCTCCTAAAGTCTTGCCGGTCTTCTTGTCCTTCAGGATGATACTTTTTCTTGATTTAGCAATCACCCCGGAGATTGTGACATGTTTTGAAGTTTTGGGAGTCATGCACTGAAAGAAATCAGAGAAAGAAAAAGGATGATTTGCAGACAGGATGGCGAAGGCTTCATTCTCAAAAGTAGACAATTGTTTAGGTGATAAAGGACCAATGCATTTCAAACAGAAGTCTTCCCCAGGAAAAACGATTTCATTCACCTTATTTTACCCCACTGGTTAAAGGTAAAGGTTCCCCTTGCATATACGTGCTATTCGTTCCTGACTCTAAAGGGTGGTACTCATCTCCGTTTCAAAGCCGAAGAGCCAGCGCTGTCCGAAGACATCACCATGGTCATGTGGCCGGCATGACTAAACCCCCCAAGGCATACAGAACACTGTTACTTTCCCACCAAAGGTGGTCCCTATTTTTCTACTTGCATTTTTACATGCTTTCCAACTGCTAGGTTGGCCGAAGCTGGGACAAGTAATGGAAGGTCACTTGATTACGCGGCAGGGTATTCCAACCACCAAACTGCTGACCTTTCTGATCAACAACCTCAGCATCTTAGCCACTGAGCCAGCCCACTGGTTACTCTGTTGTAATTTCGTGTTTGAGGTGGAATGCACTGGATGCCCTCTATAATTTCAAACCAACTTAGTGATTCTGTGATATTCAGATGGAAATGCATATCAGTGGAATTGTGAGGACTGCTGAAATTTGCTTTATGGATCTCCTTGGACACTTCTGTTCAAGGATGGTAAATATAGAAGATGCTTATTATAATATACACCGAGAGAGACTACTGTACCACAGGCGACCAATTGTGAGTCCCTCTACATGAAGTGGGGCCTTGTGAGGCAGTTGGGCGTGCTGATTGTATACCTGGCTCCCTGCTATGCAACAGCAGCCCTGCCCGAGCTCCTTGAGGTGGTCGCCGAGATGGCAGTTGATACCCCCAGACTATTAGTTATGGGGGATTTCAACCTGCCGTCGGTAGGCGAGACATCCGAGGTAGCTCGGGAGTTCATGGCCTCCATGACGGCCATAGACCTGACCCAGGTAGTTCATGGCCCCCTCACATCGGAGGACACACTCTGGACCTAATTTTTGTCTCTGGACAGTGGAGGAGTGATCTGGGAATAGGGGATTTAGTCACCATACCCTTGTCATGGCCAGATCATGTTCTCCTTCGACTGGACTTTCCAATCGCCGCACCCCACCGCGGGGAGGCGGAACCGGAGATCCCAAGATGGTTCCGCCCCAGGCACCTGATGGACCCAGAAAGGTTCCAAAGGGAGCTTGGGCCATTACCTGTGGCCTTGACCCACGACTCGACTGAGGACCTTGTGGCTGCACGGTATAGTGTGGCCATGGGGGCCTTGGACCAGGTCGCGCCCTTGCGGCCTCTCACGTGGCGCCAAATCACCCAGGCTCCCTAGTTTTCCGAGGAGCTGAGGGAGATGAAACGCCGCAAGAGACACCTAGAGAGGAGGTGTAGATCCTCTTGGTCCAAATCTGACCGAACACTACTAAGATCCCATTTGAGGACTTATCTAGTGGCGATAAGAATGGCCAAATGTGATTATTGTGCCACTCTTATCACATCCGCAGATAACTGCCCTGCTGCCCTGTTTGGGGTGACCAGCTCCCTCCTTCATCAGAGGCCGCAGGAAGCTCCTTTGCAGGGCAGAGCAGAGGAATTTGGAGAGTATCTGCAGGATAAAATCACTCAGATTCGGAGCGAGTTGCTCCCCACTGAAAGTGGTCTGGAGGGATTGTCCGATGCAGGTCTTGAGACAATATCATGGGAGGAGTTTGACTTTGTCACTACCGAGGATATGGACAGGTTGTCAAGGAGACTTAAGGCCACCACATGTTTATTGGACCCGTGTCCCTCCTAGCTTGTACTGGCATCCTGGGAGGTTACACGAGGCTGGCTCCAAGATATAGTGAACACCTCTTTGAGTGAGGGGTTCTTGCCTACTGCCCTGAAAGAGGCGGTGGTGAGACCCCTCCTCAAGAAGCCTTCCCTGGACCCAGCATTGTTGGTAAATTATCATCCGGTCTCCAACCTCCACTTTTTAGCGAAGGTTGTAGAGAGTGTGGTGGCACAGCAGTTTCCCCGTCACCTGGAGGAAATTTATCTAGACCTGAGCCAGTCCGGCTTCCGACCCAGGCACAGCACCGAGACGGCATTGGTCATGTTGGTGGATGATCTCTGGAGGGCGCGGGATAGAGGGTGCTCCTCTATCCTGGTCCTATTAGACCTCTCTTGGTGGACTGGGGGGTTTGGGGGTGGGAGGCACCGTGCTACGGTGGTTCTCTTCCTACCTCTCCGGTTGGTCGCAATTCGTGTTGGCAGGAGGGCAGAGGTCGACCTCGAGACCCCTTATATGTGGGGTACCTGAGGGGTCGGTCCTCTCGCCACTCCTGTTCAACACTTATATGAAGCCGCTGGGCGAGATCATCGCGGTTTTGGGGTAGAGTACCATTTGTATGCTGATGACACTCAGCTGTACATATCTACCCCAAACTACCCCAATGATGCTGTCGAGGTGATGTCCCAGTGTTTGGAGGCCGTACAGGTTTGGATGGGGAGTAACAAACTCAAACTCAACTCGTCCAAGACCGAGTGGCTGTGGTTTCCGGTGTTCCGGTTTAGCCAGGTAAGTCCAACACTGGCATAGGGGGTGAACTATTGGCCCCCGTGGAGAGGGCGCGCAATTTAGGTATCCTCCTGGATTCCTGGCTGACCATGGAGGACCATGTGACAGCCGTGGCCAGGGGGGCGTTTTACCAGGTGCGCCTGGTCCACCAATTGCACCCCTTACTGGACCGGGACGCCCTTCGCACAGTCACTCAAGCACTTTTGATATCCCGTCTAGACTACTGTAACGCTCTCTACATGGGGCTCCCCTTGAGGTGCACTCGAACGTTACAGTTAGTTCAGAATGCAGCCGCGCGGATGATCAAGGGAGCCTCAAGGCAGTCCCATATAACATCTCTCCTGCGAGAGCTGCACTGGCTACCTGTGGCTTTCCAGGTGCGCTTCAAGGTGCTGATTACCATCTTTAAAGCACTCCATGGCACAGGGCCTAGTTATGTGCAAGACCGTCTCCTGCCCCACACATCCCTTCGACCGCTCCGCTCCCATAGGGAGGGTCTTCTCCAGGTGCCGTCGGCTGGGCAATGCCGGTTGGCGATGCCCAGGGGAAGGGCCTTCTCTGTGGCGGGCCCTACCCTCTGGAACGACCTGCCTCCCGAACTCCGCACCACCTCGGACCTCCGCCTTTTCCGCCAGCACCTGAAGACGCACCTGTTCCATCAAGCCAGCCTAGCGTGACCACCCGTTAACGACTGAGTTTTTAGTCTACAAATTTTTAATTAGAGGGATTTTAATATATGGTTTTAGCACAGGGTTCTTAAGTTTAATTGTGGTTTTAGAATGTTATGTATTTGTATTTTTATATGGTGTTTTTAATTTCCTGTGCGCCGCCCTGGGTCCTTTTGTAGGAGATAGGTGCGGGATATAAATCAAATAAAACTAAAACTAAAACTACACTAAATACAAGTGGTCCTTGACCACAATTGAGCCCAAAACAGTTAACTGCTAAGTAAAACAGTTGTTAAGTGAGTTCTGCCCCATTTTACCACCTTTCTCGACACTGTCGTTAAGGAAATCACTGCACTTGTTAAGTTAGTAACATGGTTGTTAAGTGAATCTGTCTTCCCCATTAACTTTGCTTATTACAAGGTCACAAAAGGTGATTCCATGACCCTGAGACATTGCAACCATTATAAATACATGCCTGTTGCCAAATGTCCACATTTTGATCAAGTGACTTTGGGAATGCTACAATGGTTGTAAGAGTGACAAATAGTCATAAGTTACTTTTTTCAGTGCTATTGTAACTTTGAACAGTCACTAAATGAAATGTTGTAAGGATTACCTGTATTGACTTCAGACATTTATCAGTTGAAGGCACAAAAATATATCAACCACCTGGAACAGTTCAAAGTGTATCACTATCACAAAGTTTTTTCTCAATTCTGGGTGTTGGCGTCCACCCATCTAAAAGCTGGCAGGGTTGAAAAAATGCTACACTATTAGATTCCTGAGCCTTAAAATGAATTCCCGCTATTCTTCTCCATCCTTTAGATCAGGGGTCCCCAACCCCCAGTCTGTGGACCAACACCGGTCCATGGCATGCCAGCAACCAGTCTGTGCAAACAAGCTAAGCCCCATCCGCAGGATACAGACAGCACATGAATCCACACACCTTCTGGTCCGTGGAAAAAACCTCTCTACATGGAACCAGTCGCTGGTGCCCCAAAGTATGGGAGCCTCTTGTTTAGATCATAGTGCCCCTCTTTAGACCAATACCTTAGTACCATCCTTGCTTGATTTCTTCAGCCTCTCCAATGAAGAAGACAGGATGCTATAGAGGGTTACAAATTTAACACTGGTTTTTTCTTTAGCTGCAAAACAAACGAAACAAAGGTCAACTATGAGGTCCTCAGCTGAAACAGCAAAAGCTAGGGATGGCCAATTTATCAGTGTCCTTTTCTCTTAGTTTTTCATTTTTACCAATTTTGCCATATTCGTCTCAATTCACTTACATGGATCAATTGCATGCAGAGACGTTTGCAAACTGCTCTGCTGAATTTGGAGAAGGGCAAATTTGGACTCGTGGTCAATGCCACGCCTTAGTTCAATGACTTCGTTCACTTCAGAAAGGGATGTTCTACAACGATCATGGGTAACCCATACTGCTATAGGTCATTTTAATTGAGATTTCTTCCTACCTGTGTTTATTGCAGTATTCATTTTGTTCGTGGCTACAGGCCTCTCATTTCTGATAAGACAGAGAGGTTAAGCAGACAAATTTAAGGAACTTTAAATAATCATAATGATACCTTGAATATACCTCTAGATCTCCATTCTTATTAGCTTTGCCTTGCATAATGTTCGTAAGCTAAGCAAGCAAATTTTAAAAGTCAAAATGCATCCATCAAAAACCCTTGAATTGAAACCCTTGAAAAACTTGAATTTTTCATCAGGCCTGGGAATCTCCTGGCGGCAGAGAGCCTGTGCGTTGATAACACCACATATAACATCTTAATTAAGATTCTTGAAATCTTGCTTATATTTATGCTAATAATTTAGTTGTTTAAATTGGCTTTTATATTCTGTTTTAATAGTTGATTTTATTGTAGGCCGCTCAGATTAGCCACCTATGAGATGGATGGTCTATAATGGTGATAAGTAAATAAATAAAATCATTTACAAATGCTTAATTGGTCTTTAGAGCTAGAACCCTGGGGCAATATATTTTTAAAATAAGTCTGTGGTAGAAATAAGCATAATAATTTTGTCAACTCCAATCTATGCCTTAGAAAGGGTTTAATTTTCAGCCAGAATGCCATGTGTTGTTTAGAATACATGTCCTCAACCCCTGGACTATAAACTGGTCGGTACCGATCCACAGCCCATTAAGAACTGGCCCACACAGGTTAGTGAGGCTTCATCTGCACATGTGTGAGATCTATGTAGCTTGTGAAACACCACCAACACCATTCCCCAGTCCACAGAAAAATAGTTTTCCGTGGAACCAGGTCATGATGCCCAACTTAACTTTAAGAGACAATGACAAGCAAATGCTGAAATAAACAATTGGAAGGAATAAAAGGCTCCACAAACTGGTTTTTCCCTCTTCAGACAACAGATTGGTGCAAAGAAAGGTCAAGGGAAGCCAACAGATGTAAGAGCCGCTTAGCAGAACCTTCAGTATAGGTAATGTAGTCCTTGACTTAGGACCACAACTAGAAGTGGAACTTCTGTCACTAAGTGATATAATTGTCCCAAATGTGCCTTTTCTGGAAGTAACGAGACATTCTTATTTTTTCTTCAATTTTTGTTAAAGGAAAAAAAAGGGGTGGGGGAGAAAAAAGAAAGGAAGTCCAGTTGAATAGAATAACAGAGTTGGAAGGGACCTTGGAAGTCTTCTAGTCCAACCCCCTGCTTAGGCAGGAAACCCTATCCCACTTCAGACAAATGGCTGTTCAATCTTTTCTTAAAAACTTCAGTGTTGGAGTATTTACAACTTCTGGAGGCAAGTTGTTCCACTGATTGTTGCCTCCTGAAGAAGCACCTTTGGGACAACCATGACCTGGATGACTGAGAATTTTAGCTATACAATTTGGAATGAACATTCTTTGAATGGTGTGGGATAGGAATGGATTTCCAGAGGGGGAAAAAATTGCAGACTACAGGAACCAGGAGCAGGAGCACCACCCAGGTGACCCTGAGGACACAAATAAACCTCCCAAGTGTTTCAACGACCCTCTAAAACAGTGGGTCTCAACCTTTCCAATGCTGCGACCCTTTAATACAGTTCCTCATGTGGTGACCCCCAACCATAAAATTGGTGTCTCGGTTCCTAAGACCATCGAAAATATGTGTTTTCCGATGGTCTCAGGCGATCCCTGTGAAAGGGTCGTTCGACCCCCAAAGATGTCGCGACCCACAGGTTGAGAGCCAAAAGGATGTAGATGACCAGCTGTCTGCAAGGAATATAAATTCTTCCATTCCCCACTATACTTTCAGAGCTGAGGAAGCTTTTTGGATGAGAAGCGAAACATCTTCAAAAGAAAAAAACAAGAAAGTCTAGTTGCCTCTTGAAAAAGCAACTTTGGGACAACTATGACCTGGATAACTGAGAATCTCTACAGACTTGTGTGGTGGCTGTTAACTAAATCATCACATGACCATGATTTTATATCCTTTTCTTTTTTTTTGCCTTAAATGAAATGTGGTTGTTAAGTGAAGGCATAAACTTCAACTTCATATTCCTACAAGGGCCCACTATGTTCTCTAATTCCTGGGGGAAGAATCAGGTGTTCAGGGCCCTTGAACAAGGCCAGGATAGGAGCCATGATTCTATGGGTGGATGCTCTTGCAGAGGACAGACATTATTGCAGAGAGGGGCCACTTTCTGGGTGTTGAAAATGTGTGGTGCCATTTAGCCAATAGGATTTGAAGGATTTCAACTCTGTTCAAACATTTAAGATACGCAGATACCGCAAGAGATAGATTAAGGTCCCTCAAACAACCAAGTCATGTGCCAAGACTGTACATCTCATTTTGAAACAACATACCTGCTCATTTCCTGGTTTCCTATGGTTTTACTTTGATCTTTGTGGGATATACTAGCATTCAATAATTTGTTGGGCAGGTTGCTCAAATTTTCATCAATTGTTTCAGAGGTCCCCACAGTCACCGTCTTGCAGATGACTTTAGAAGTCTCCACTCCTATTGACATTGTGACTCTGTGAACTTGCTGCCCTGTGTCATTTTGAGAAGTGAGATGCTCCTTTTCTGGGGAAATGTTTGAAAAATCTTGTGGCTTGTCCCCCAGAATCATGCTTGGGTTCCCCAGATTTTTATTACTTTGACTGTTCTGGCTCTGGTTGGCTAGATAAGAAGGATTAAGTGAAAATCTTTGTTTCTCAAAATCTGCTTTTGATTTCCTTTGGACAGCCTGAGATGGACCAGCTCCCACCAACATAGAATAAGCCTTTGGTTCAACTCTGGATGCAGGTTGATTCTGTTGTGGTGACTGGCTGTGGGATGGAGGTCCAGGTGACTTTGGTGGGCCAGGATTACTCCCCCTTGGTATAGCAGCAGGATCCTTATTCCTCATGGCTTGAGGGTTCTTGAGTAATGGGGATGCCATTTTGGTCTTTTGTAACAAACATAGTTCTTTTTTGCTTTTTTGAAGTGTGACTGGGATGGGATTAGATTCAGATGATATTCTTGATGAAAAGCGCTTCCTTTTCTCAAAGTTGAGCTCCCTGACATTCTCCAGATGTTCTGCTGCTGAAGTTTGCTCAGGTGACCTGGAGGAAGGACGCCGTTCCTGCGACTTGGGCTGGACCTTTGCTGACTCCTTACCTGCAGGCTCCTTCTTCAGTTTGGGAGCTGAATGCTGATCCTGCTCTCTTTCTTTCTGTAATGAAATATATAGTGTCATGGTATTATCCCAGAAAGCTTGGGTCCTTTCATCCTGTCAGGGGTGGGTTTCAAAATTTTTGGAACATATTCTGTGGGTGTGGCCTGCTTTGTGGGAGTGGCTTGCCGGCCATGTGACCAGGTGGGAGTGACTTGCCGGCCATGTGACCGGGTGGGAGTGACTTGCCGGCCATGTGACCGGGTGGGAGTGGCTTTCTGGCCATGTGACCAGGTGGGAATGTTAGCAGCTGCTGGAATTATGTTTGCACAACAGTGGAAAAACAGATATGAAAATGAATAAATACTACAATGTGCAGGGATAAATAAAGTAACAATTAAAATCAAGAAGGCTTTGAATATTTTTTCACGTGGGATTTGTTTTAGCAATTGCTAAGTAACAGAAACAGAAAATAGAAATCCAAAAGTATGAAAGACAACACCAATTATGTAAGGAAAGGTCACTAAAATGTATAAGGAAACATTAGTAGTACTTAATCATTATTAATGTGTACAATTGCTGCAGGATATAATACACCCACGCAAACTATGACAGTGCCAGGAAAACACCAAAAACTAGAATCCCTCCTACAAAAGACTGAAAATGAAACCAGTTAACACTGTATATTGAAGTGAACCATTTAAAAGAATTCTCTACTCAATACATTATAAAGTACTGAGTATAGAATTTTTAAAAATGGTTTATATTAATTTGTTTTTCATAGAATCTTTTTTTAAATAGTCTAAGACAGGGATGTCCAAACTTGGGAACTTTAAGACTTGTGGACTTCAACTCCCAGAATTCCACAAGTCTTAAAGTTCCCAAGTTTGGACATCCCTGGTCTAAGACAATTTAAAAAAAGAACCCACACACAATCAATTGAAGTAAACCATTTTTAAAAATTCTCTATTCAATAGTCAGGTAAAACAATTTAAAAAAATTATATGCACAATAAATAAAATAATTTTAAAAAATCATTAAAAAAAATAAAAGAGGGAAAAAAACCAGGTCACTTACCAGAAGGCAGAATCAGCAGCTCTCCAATGGATGCAAAGAGGCAACAGGATGCAGGTAAACCTATCTGACTAGAGGGAGAAGGGAGGCAGCCAGCCAGATGAGGCTGAGACAGAGGGGAGCTGGGGGGCTTTTGGCCATTGTGCGAAAGCTAGCCTACCCCCAAACGCGTGTTAAAAGGCACAGGCCTTTTACATTTCAAGCTGCCAGGCACCGGGGCCTTTCTCAACATGACTAGCCGCTAATGTGTTGAAAAAGGGGCCGGCAGCTTCATAGAGGGCGCTTTAAATTTAACGCACCGGCATCCCCCCCCCAGCAGCGCGAAATTTAAAGGGCCATGCTGTGAATCTGCTGTGAAAAATCCTTTTTCAACAAGTTAGCGGCTAGCCATGTTGAGAAAGGCCCCGGTGCCCGGCAGCTTCAAATGTAAAAGGCTCGGCCCTTAAAGCTGCCGGCGTGGCTGCAGGGGGTCAGGATGGCTTCGCGCAGCCCGCGAATAGCTGCGCGAAGCCCCCCCAAGCCTCTGCATTCGCGCTAAGCGTGAAAGGGCCGGCTCGGCCCTTAAAGCTGCCGGCGTGGCTGCAGGGGGTCGGGATGGCTTCGCGCAGCCCGCGAATAGCTGCGCGAAGCCCCCCCAAGCCTCTGCATTCACACCAAGCGTGAAAGGGCCGGCTCGGCCCTTAAAGCTGCCGGCGTGGCTGCAGGGGGTCGGGATGGCTTCGCGCAGCCCGCGAATAGCTGCGCAAAGCCCCCCAAGCCTCTGCATTCGCGCCAAGCGTGAAAGGGCCGGCTCGGCCCTTAAAGCTGCCGGCGTGGCTGCAGGGGGTCGGGATGGCTTCGCGCAGCCCGCGAATAGCTGCGCGAAGCCCCCCCAAGCCTCTGCATTCGCGCCAAGTGCGAAAGGCCCAGCCCGGCCCTGGCAGCTTCAAAACTAAAGCGCCCAGGCCTGGCCTTGAAACTCTTTCCCTGTTGGCGCAGCTGGGGAGGGCGGGGGGCCTTCGCGCATCTAGCATGCCTTCCGCTGCCCCCCCTAACCATGCTAACAACGAAAGAGCTTCAAGGCCCGGCCCCCGCCCTTTAGTTTTGAAGCCTGGCAGGCTAGGGGCGGCGGAAGGCAGGCGCGCTAGCCTGCGCGAACCCCCCCCCCAGCCGCCCCAACAGAGAAAGAGCTTCAAAGCCCGGCCCCCGCTCTTTACTTTTGACGGTCTTTACTTTTGACGGAGTGAGCCACGTGTTCCGGAAGTAACTTCCGGGTCCATCGTCCAACGGAATCGGCCCGCATCTCTAAATTTTACGATCAGGCTCGCGCGATCCTGGGCGATCCCCTAGGAACCCACCCCTGCTGTACGCAAGCCAGATAGGGGAAAGGAAAACTCTTATTTGTAAATAAAAGGGTCATCCAGATGCAAGTTCCAAATGGGCATTCCCCTTGCTTGGAGTGGATCCCCTTTCATACAATTTTGAAAAGGATATATTGCCATAAATAAATCAGGGGAGCATAAAGGAATCCCTGCAGTTTTTATTCTGCTAGTCGTTACCTATCAACAGGTAGTCCTCAATGTACAACCACAATTGAACCCCTAACTTAAGTTGCTAAGTGAGAGAAGCTTTCCCTCCCTTTTACAACCTTACTTGCCACAGTGGTTAAATGAATCGGTGCAGTTGTTAAGTTAATAACACAGTTGTTAAGTGAATCTGGTTTATCCATTTACTTTTTTTGTCCAAAGGTCACAAAAGATGATGACATGATCCCAGGACACTTCAACTGTCATAAATGTGAGAAAGTTGCCAACAGTTTGAAATTTGACCATGTGACCATGGGGAGGCTGCAACAGTTGTAAGTGGGGAAAAATGGTCATAAATGTTGTACCTTTGAAGGTCACTAAATGAACTATTGTAGCTATAGCTAATAGCTACCTACAGTATCTAGGGGGCAGTGCTCATTTCTGTTTCAATCCTGAGGACAAACATCATTAAACAAATCATTAAAAGCAACATCCTGCATGCATCTTCAGTAGTCATAGTAACATAGTTCAGCTAAAGCTCAAAAGGTAGGCTAAGCCTTTTAACTTATCATTAACATTCCTCCATACTCAAAATGTACCAAAGCAACTTGGTAAAAAGATCTCATCCATCCCTTTAATGGGTAGGCATTCTGTGCAGGAGGCAGATGGTCTTGCTAATTTCTCCTTAACAAAGCAATTCAGCTCCATACCAAGAGATACAAGGCACTGTAGGTTTTTCTATGTGCTAAATAATAATAATAATAATAATAATAATAATAATAATAATAATAATAATAATAATAATAATAGTAGTAGTAGTAGTAGTAGTAGTAGTAGTAGTAGTAGTAGTAGTAGTAGTAGTAGTAGTAATAAAAACTGACATGGTGACAAAACAAACAAAGAAGACAAATGTGCAACAATGACAACCAAAGCAGGTAAGGCCATAGAAGATGATGGAATAGAATTTGAGAATGAAGAAATGATAAAGGCAGTAAAACCAGAAGAAGGCTACAAGTACTTGGGGATTTTAGAGGCCTCTGACTTAATGCACAATAAAGTCAAGGAATTAACTTCAGCCAAGTACATTCGACGAATTCGCAAGATATTACAGTCCAAACTGAGTGGAGGAAACATCATAAAAGCTATAAATACCTGGGCTATATCTGTGATTGGATACTCTGCATGAATAATTGACTGGACCCAGATGGAGTTGGACAATTTGGACAGAAAAACGAGGAAGTTATGACAATTAATCATGCTTTGCACCCTAAAAGTGATGTTGACCGATTATATCTACCAAGAGCAGAGGGTGATTGAGGACTTATACAAGTAAAGCAGACTGTGGAAGAAGAAAGACACAGCTTGAATGATTACATCCAGAAAAGTGAAGAACCAATGATTAAGGAAGTAAATAAAGGAGGCCTTTTGAAGACAACTAAGTCAAAAGCTGAATATAAGAAAGAAGTAATTGAAAAGCGAGCTGAAAATTGGAAAAGCAAAGCTATGCATAGCCAATACTTGAAAAGTATTGAAGGCAAAGCTGACCAAAAACTAACTTGGAACTGGTTAAGATCGGGAGTACTGAAAAAAGAAACAGAAGGCTTTATTTTGGCAGCTCAAGAACAAGCCTTAGCCACAAACTGCATGAAGGCAAAAATTCAACATGTTACCACCAATAGCAAATGTTGCCTCTGTAATGAGAAAGATGAGACAGTCGACCACTTGATCAGTGGGTGCAGCAAAATTTCAAAACTGACTACCTACAATGCACTTTTGGGACAACCATGACCTGGATGACTAAGAATCTCCACAGACATTCATTCTCACTGGCTAGTTTGCCAGTGAATTTCACCACCAGAATTGTTTTAAGCTTACCAAATCCTACTAAATTTTAAACTTTAGAAATGCTAATTAATTGGATTATTTGTTAAATTGTATTATATGGCAAGAGAACTAGACACAGGGACAGTTTTTTCCCCCTCGTGCCATCACTGCTGAACACTTAATTCTTGCAGTTCTGTCTAATGTCTATGTATACAGGTAGTCCTCAATTTATAACAGTTCACTTAGTGACTTGTTCAAAGTTACAATGGCACTGAAAAAAGTGACTTAGGACCTTTTTTCTCACTTATGATTGTTGCGGCATCCCCACGGTCATATGATTTACATTTGGAAGCTTGACAACTGGCATAGGGAAGAACCTAGTTCCTTGGGTCAAGAATATCCAGTTAAACTCTTGACCTGGCACTTCCTCTCCTGCACTTCTTGCATTTTCCAATTTTATCTCACCTCTGGGACCTTAGCTTGCAAAGGACTACTCTTTCATAAAGTGCAAACCTCAGGTTTCTTCCCAGGGAGATTTTCTGGAGACTTAATCTTGCCACTGGCCAGGCGCGTCAGGTAAATCAGGCGCACCCAACAGTCAAAGAGAAAATCCGCCTTCTCATCCGTGCCGAAGAGTTGCAGGTAATACTTGTCCCCCGTGGGCAGCTGCATTTTCAGCTGCCGTTTGCTCGCATCATGAACAAAAATCTCCACCAGGTCCAGTGGGATCAACCTGTAGGTGAGGAAAAGCAACACAAGAACTCAAAACTTTGCAAGGAGGCCTGGGAGGTCAGGATAGAGAGGGCAGTGCCAGTCTTACCGGGTGATTTCTAATGTTCTAGACTTCAGATTTCTATCAGTTGTTTCTTGTTTTTCCCGGGCAATAATCATCAGATCAGGAAGGAGTAACTTGGGGCTGCTGGCTAAAATACCTATGGTGACTACATTGGGATGCTTGTGGATATTAATGAATTGGCCATCTTTGTTCACCTGTATGGAGAGAAAAGAAAAAGGTGCCCTGAGATGCCTTTATGTAACTTTGGAAGCTGGCTTTTAATGATCTCATAGAGTAGCGTTTTGTTTGTTAAATTTATTTCCTGCCCATCTCGCAAAGGGGCAACTCTGGGTGGTTTACAACAGTAAAAATGGAAAAATGAAAAATGAACATAACATCCACAGACACCCCAGCATATATATTTAAAAAATCTAACATGTATGTATGTATGTATGTATGTATGTATGTATGTATGTATGTATGTATGTATGTATGTATTTTAGCCAATAGTCCCAGTATCAAAGTAAAGAAGCCATGAAGATAAACAATGGAATCAATAAACAATGAAAAGTCGTGTGAATTAAAAATGGATGGGGGGAAGCAAGGAGGGCAAGAGGGAGGTGGAGTTTGCTATCAGTCTTATTACTTAGGAATAAGTACCATTTTGTTACTAAATGAATACAGGTAGTCCTCGACTTACATCCACCCACTGAATGACTGTTCAAAGTTAAAATGGTGCTGAAGAATGTGGCTACCAACTAGGGGTGGGCTTCAGAAATATCAGCAACAGGTTCTCTGCCCAGTTGCTGGGTGGGCATGGCCATGGTGGGCATGGCCTAGTCAGCCTTCTGCACCAAGGGGGCAGGGACATTTTCGCTTTCCTCAGGCTCCGGATGCTTTCCTTGAGCCTCTGGGAGGACGAAAACTGCTTCCCCCAGGCTCCAGAGGCCGGAAATGGGCCCATTTCTGGCCTCTGGAACTTCCAGGAGGCCCTGTTTCCCCACTCTGCGAGCCTCTACACTGGCCCTGCACTTACCTCACGTCCAAAATGGGCCACGTGGAGACTCCTGGGGGGGAGGGGGGGCAGCCAGAGATAGGATTTGGAGGTTTTCCAACCTGGACATAATGTTAACTACGGGCTCTCCCGGACCCGGGCAAACCCACAGCAGCGCACCCCTGCTACCAACCAGTCCTTCCACTTACAATCATTGCATTGTCTTGCAGTGACATGATCCTCATTTGCGACCTTCCCAGCTGGCTTCCAACAAGCAAAACCAATTGAGAAAGTTTGCAAATTACAGTCATGTGAGTCTAGCTTAACAACCGCACCACTTAACAACACATTTTAGTTTAGTTTAGTTTATTGGTTTTTTATACCGCCCTACTCCCGAAGGACTCAGCCAAAATAAAAACAAATATATAAATATATAAAAGTTAAAAGAAAGCTTTTAAAAGACATAATTAAAATATTGGCCGAAACATGGAAAAAACCCAAACTAACCCTGATTAAAATAATAAAAATTTAAATTAAAAAATTTAAAAAACATGCTTTATGCCAGCCCGGCTTGTTGAAAGAGAAAGGTTTTGAGACCACGGTGGAAGGTGCGTAAGTCAGGGATAGTTCTTAATTCGTTCCAGAGGGCAGGTGCTCCCACGGATAAGGCTCTCCCCCCGGGTGTCGCCAGTCAACATTGTCTAGCCGACGGCACCATGAGGAGACCCTCTCTATGGCAGCGTACTGGCCGGTGGGAGGCTCTTGGTGGCAGAAGGCGATCTCGTAGGTACCCAGGTCCTAAGCCATGGAGCGCTTTAAAGATAGCACCCGGAAAACCACCGAAAACCGGTGCAGCTCGCACAGGAGGGGTTTTACATGGGAGCGTCGCGTCACCCCCTAAAATTACCCGTGCGGCCACATTCTGGACCAGTTGAAGCCTCCGGGTGCTCTTCAAGGGGACCCCCATGTAGAGAGCATTGCAGTAGTCCAGACGGGAAGAGACAAGAGCGTGTGTGACTGTGCGTAGGGCATCCTGATCTAGGAAGGGACGCAACTGGTAAATCAGGCGAACCTGATAAAAAGCCCCCCTGGTGACAGCCGTCATATGATCTTCCAAGGACAGCCGTGCATCCAGGAGGACACCCAAATATTTTGGCCCCTTTTGTGATTCTAAGTTGAGGACTACCTGTAACTAAAATGAACATTTACGGCTCTGCTCCCATCCAACCATTTTCACTCCCTAGCAATAATAAAATGCTGTTAGTGGGAAAGAAGACATCAATACAAGTAGTGATGTGAGATTTCTTTGCCCTTAACAGTTGTCCATTTGCTGGATCTTCGAGCACCAAGATCATGTAGTGCCTGCTGGTGAAATGGTTTGTCAGCCAGCATAATTCAAGTTATGGAGCAGGTCTGTAAGCATCTCTGAGGGCAACATGTAAAGGTAGTGCTGGATTTTGGATTCATTTAACAACTGGGGCAAAAAAAGGTCACTTAACAACTGCTTTGCATAGGAACATAAATTCGGGTCCCAATTGTTGTCATTACAGCGAAGCAGTTTCTCTCTATTGAAAACCCCTGCTCACTCCTAAACAACAAGAACATCCAATTACCTGGAAAAAGTTGCTCTCGAAGGTGTGTGCTCCTTTAAACACACTGTACTCTGGCATCTGCAGCAATTTCTGCAGTTTGCCAGGTGATGGAGACCAGCCCCGGAGAGCCTGATCATGGATATCTTCTGAGGGATTCCCCTGGCTCCTTGTTGGTTCCCTTCCTGGAAGGCAACAAAATAATAAAAAAGAATAGATGTGAGACGTATTACTAGAATCAGGGTGTGCAAGCTCTCACAATATTTTTAATTAGTCTGTAGGACTGGGCATGTTTCTTGCAGGGCCTATCTTATATCCCCACTGGAGTGCTCTTTTGGTCTCCATCCACAGTTGTTGTTTTTCCTCTTTGTCTCAAACCACAACCATTTGAGGCATAGACCTGCACTCTTGTTCTTGAATCCTGCAAGTCATCACTCCATGATTTATATTTTCATGTGATAATGTTATGTGGAAATGACCTTGGGAGACAGCCTGGACAACTATAATGCACAAGATATTTCAGCCCACAGATAAGGTGTGGTAAGGTAAGGTGAGGTGAGGTGCGGGGATGGGATAGGGTAGGATAGATATAAACTAAGTTGAGATGAGATGAATTAAGATAACCTTTATTGTCACTTTTTTCTGTGAATACATCAGCATACATTAAAACATGAAATTCTGAAGTGATTCAGAATGAAAAAAATGTGTAGGAAGTGGGACTGTCTCTAGTTTTCTTGAAAGAAAAACGGGGGGAGAGGTGCTTTAATATTTGTTTAGTTTAGTTTAGTTTATTTACATTTATATCCCGCCCTTCTCCGCAGAGGACCCAGGGCGGCGCACAGGAAATTTAAAAAACATACAGAGTACAAAAATAAATACACAATTTAAAATATAAATTAAACCGTCTTATCCTATGCTAAAAACCCAATTTTAAAATACCCAATAAAACTATCTAAAAGTCCCCATGGGAGGTTAGGCTAGGCCGGCTTGTTGGAATAGGTATGTCTTTAGACATTGGCGGAAGAGGCGGAGGTCGGTGATGGTGCGTAATTCGGGGAGTAGGTCGTTCCAAAGGGCTGGCCCCGCCACAGAGAAGGCTCTTCCCCTGGGTGTCGCCAGTCGGCATTGTCCGGCCGACGGCACCCTGAGAAGGCCCTCTCTGTGGGAGCGTATCGGTCTAAGGGATGTATGGGGCAAGAGGCGGTCTCGCAAATAACTAGGCCCCGAGCCAAACAGCATTTGTAAAATGCTGTTACGTAACCCTACAATAAATGTAGTGCTAGTACTCAGGATTTATGCTTCTTGTCTGGATTAACTTGCAGGGCTGACCCACATCCGATTGCTCCTCTCTGACATTGGAGCCAATTTAATGTAAGGAAAATATCCAAACCCATCCAGTACCTGCTGAGATCAGCCTCACAGTAACTACAGACCCCCTAAGTGACCCTTCATAGGTTCCCCACACATTTTAAGTTTTGTTTAAGATTTAAATAAACAAAAGTAAAACACCCCAAGTTTCACCAGATCTTTGTGTGGAATATGGAATTTTCTGAAGGATCAGGAAAAATTGCACAAGACCTGTTGAGGTTCAGGTATTTAATGAAACAAAATTATATTATATTTCAATTTCAGATGAAAGGTTCTTTGGAAGGCCATCTCCAAAATATGCAAGGTAACCCTCGGAGGACCATCATCTGAAAAAGTGCTGACACTGGTGGTGTTTAGCTTCTGCCCACCAGCAAAATAAAATAAAATAAACCCTCTGTTTATCCAATAAAATAACAGAATTGGAAGGGACCTTGGAGGTCTTCTTTTCCAACCCCCTGTTCAGGCAGGAAACTCTATACCATTTCACACAAATGGCTATCCCATTTCTTCTTAAAAACTTCCAATGTTGGAACATTCACAACTTCTGGAGGCAAGTTATTCCACTAATTAATTGTTCTGTCAGGAAATTTCTCCTTAGTTCTAGGTTCGTTCTCTCCTTGCTTAGTTTCCATCCATTGGTTCTTACCCTGCCTTCAGGTACCTTGGAGATTTGGTTGGCTCCCTCTTCTTTGTGGCAGACCTTTAACTATTGGAACACTATGTCACCTCTAGTCCCTCTTTTCATTAAACTAGAAGTACCCAGCAAGTTCTTCACATGTTTTAACCTCCAGTCCCCTAATCATCTTTGTTGCTCTTCTCTGCACTCTTTCTAGAATCTCAACATGGTTTTTTTTTACCTTGCGGTAACCAAAACTAGGTGCAACATTCCAAGTGTGGCCTTAAGGCATTATAAAGCAGTATTAACACTTCACGTGATCTTGATTCTATCCCTTTGTTAATGAAGCCTTTAAAGGTATGAAACTCAACCAGCATCCTCACGTATCAGATCCTTCCTCACTACCCAGCTGAAGAATGCAAGTATGTAAATTGGGGGTAGTCAACCTTTTTATACGTACCGCCCACTTTTGTAACTCTGTTAGTAAAATTTTCTAACTGCCCACCAGTTCCACAGTAATGGTGATTTTATGAAAACCTAATGAAAATGTTTTTAAATAATGCTATGACATTTTTTTAAAGGTCAATTAAATTTAAAAAAAAGGGAAAGTGCTTCAGTATCGGACAAAACCCCTACCACCCACCATGAAAGCTGGAATGCCCACTAGTGGGCGGTAGGGACCAGGTTGACTACCACTGATGTAAATTGTTCCCACCTGCAGGGTGTGAGAACATAGCTAGGACTGAATGGAGCTCAGGGAGAAGCTATAATCCCTGCTTGATTATCATGATACCGGAACAAGAGCATCCTCTGGGCCACAAAATTCTGGCTCATCGTTTTGGGTGGGGCTGGACCCCCCCATGGGTTTTGTGGCTACCAGTTTTGAGGCCTCTCTTCTCTTCAGATTCCACCTTTCCTGGCTGAAAGGCATGTCTCTCCTACTGGAAAATCTGTCTGCCAATTATTTGTGCATTGTGACATCAACCAAGAAAGCAGGGTTGTTGGAGAGTAGAGAAAATCAACAAAGGGTCAAAAGGGAGGCAGCAAGAAGATGGAGGCTGGATGAATGCCGCTCTCTAGCTAGGATGAATGTTTTTTGATGCCACAACTCAAAATATTCTTAGATGGTAGAGCTCACAATCTGGAAATTCTAAGGATTCGTCTCCGATCTAAGAGGATGGTAATATTCCAAGCAATGGTAAGTCTACCTGATGGGAAAGTGCAAGTTTTCAACACGTTAGCGGCTAGTCATGTTGAGAAAGGCCCCGGTGCCTGGCAGCTTGAAATGTAAAAGGCCTGTGCCTTTTAACACGTGTTTGGGGGTAGGCTAGCTTTCGCACAGTGGCCAAAAGCCCCCCAGCTCCCCTCTGTCTCAGCCTCATCTGGCTGGCTGCCTCCCTTCTCCCTCTAGTCAGATAGGTTTACCTGCATCCTGTTGCCTCTTTGCATCCATCGGAGAGCTGCTGATTCTGCCTTCTGGTAAGTGACCTGGTTTTTTCCCCTCTTTTATTTTTTTTAATGATTTTTTAAAGATTATTTTATTTATTGTGCATATAATTTTTTTAAATTGTTTTACCTAACTATTGAATAGAGAATTTTAAAAAATGGTTTACTTCAATTGATTGTGTGTGGGTTCTTTTTTTTAATTGTCTTAGACCAGGGATGTCCAAACTTGGGAACTTTAAGACTTGTGGAATTCTGGGAGTTGAAGTCCACAAGTCTTAAAGTTCCCAAGTTTGGACATCCCTGTCTTAGACTATTTAAAAAAAGATTATATGAAAAACAAATTAATATAAACCACTTTTAAAAATTCTATACTCAGTACTTTATAATGTATTGAGTAGAAATTTTTTTTAAATGGTTCACTTCAATATACAGTGTTAACTGGTTTCATTTTCAGTCTTTTGTAAGAAGGATTCTAGTTTTTGGTGTTTTCCTGGCATTGTCATAGTTTGCGTGGGTGTATTATGTCCTGCAGCAATTGTACACATTAATAATGATTAAGTACTACTAATGTTTCCTTAAACATTTTAGTGACCTTTCCTTACATAATTGGTGTTGTCTTTCATACTTTTGGATTTCTATTTTCTGTTTCTGTTACTTAGCAATTGCTAAAACAAATCCCACGTGAAAAAGTATTCAAAGCCTTCTTGATTTTAATTGTCACTTTATTTATTCCTGCACATTATAGTATTTATTCATTTTCATATCTGTTTTTCCACTGTTGTGCAAACATAATTCCAGCACTAACATTCCCACCTAGTCACATGGCCAGAAAGCCACTCCCACGCGGTCACATGGCCAGAAAGCCACTCCCACCCGGTCACATGGCTGACAAGTCACTCCCACCTGGTCACATGGCAGGCAAGTCACTCCCACAAAGCAGGCCACACCCACAGAATAGGTTCCAAAAATTTTGAAACCTACCCCTGAGTGCACCCAAACCGGTGTTTAAAAAATTGGCAATCCACCACTGAAAAAGCCCATAGACTGGATCTGGACGACCACCTAAGTTTAACCCATCAATACCTTATCTCCTGCTTAATCAACATTTTCTAACTAAGATCATAGCATCTGGCCCTCTCAATTCCTGGCAGGTAGATGGGGAAGAAACGGAGGTAGTGGCAGGTTTTATTTTCCTTGGCTCCAAGATCACCGCAGATGGGGACTGCAGCCATGAAATTAAAAGATGCTTATTCCTAGGGAGGAAAGTTATGGCAAATCTATACAGCATACTAAAAAGCAGAGACATCACCCTGCCAACAAAAGTGCGTAAAGTCAAGGCTATGGTTTTTCCAGTTGCAATGTGTGGCTGTGAAAGTTGGACCATAAAGAAGACTGAGTGCCAAAGAATTGAGGATGGTAGAGGACAGGAAGGCCTGGAGGAACGTTGTCCATGGGGTCGTGATGGGTGAGACACGACTTTGTGACAACAACAGCAAACTCCTGCTTGCAGTGATTCTAAAAACTAAAGTTTGCAATTCTGTCTTATACCTGATGTAGAAATGTTCCCTTTTAATAAATTATTTGAATGATTTGAATGATATGAGTTTATATTGTTTATAATACACCTTCAGTTCATGCGGTCTCTTTCTCCCTCCCTCCATAAGCATCTTTCCCTTACCACAAGGGGCGCTCCTGCATGCTCTCTTTTTCCTTTCGACTTCACCCCTCTTTCCCCCCCCCCCTTAAGAAACACGTCTCTATGGTTTTTCCCAATTGCCAGTGTATTTGCTCAAGAGTGAATACGTCCTCACTTAATTACAACTGAGCCTGGAATTTACACTGTTAAGTCACTGTGGTCATTAAGTGGGTCACCAAATGACCCGATTCAATTTTACAACTGTTTTACAAGGGTTGTAAAGTGAATCGCCAATGTAATGATTGATTACCATTAATCATTGTAATGATTACCATTAATCATTGTAATGATTAATGATGTAATTGTTAAGCAAACCACAGGGCATTAAGGGAATACATTCTCTTGAATGGGGATTTTGTGCTGGAAACCAGCAACCAATATTGGAAAATGTAACTAGTTATAAAATGTGAGATGGTTGCCAAATGCCCAAAATGTAATCATGTGACTGTTGGGTGATGGTGGTGTGGCAGCAGTAATTTCTTATTTAATGATCATTAAACAACCGCACATTCAGCAAGGATTTCCTCTTTATGGAAGAAGGATGCTGATCTCTCATCCTAGAAATTTAAATAGCGCTCAACTGAAAGTTAAACAACAGAAGAGTCAAGTCTTCGCCAAATGAATTTCTTTTATTGCAGACACTAGATACCTGAATAATAAAAAAGACCAGCTACTGCAAAATCAAGCGCTTAAGCTCTCTATTTAAAACAGATCCATGCTTGAAATCTGTATTTGAAATCTTAAATTAAATTAAAAAAACAAACCAAAACACTTTTCATTTCTTGTTCCTTGGCCTTGGATGGGGTTTGGATGAGGGTCCTATCCAGTGTTAATTCAAGGTTATATGGTGCCCCCCCAGGCTACATTGACTGATGGTACCATCTGCTGATGCAAAGATGGCATCTTTAGAATAATTTGGAAGGTCAGGTGACAGGAATGCCCCCAAACTTTGACACCCTAGACCAGCATTCCCCAACCTTTTCAGCTTTGTGGACCGGGGGGGGGGGGGGGGGAGGAAAGGGGATGGTTCTGTGTGAGTGGTGCATACGTGTGCATTATCACCCACCACTTGCACACACGTGCGCTTGCCCACTACTTCTTCAAGTGGAGTTGTGCACATATGTACTTGCCCGCCACTGAACAGGCCACGACCTGGTATTGAGCCACTGCCTGGGAGTTGGGAGACCACTGCCCTGCTTGCTTAGCTTTGGTTTGTAGCTGGCCTCAGCCTTGTCCAATGGACCTCTTCAAGCTCCTTTGCTTCCAGCTTTGTGAACTTCAGTTCTCATCCAGTAGGTTTAAACAAATTTAAATCCTGTGTCTAGATCAGTGTTTCTCAACTTTAAGATGAATTGACTTTAGCTCCCAGAATCAAAGTTGCTTAGACTGAGAAACGCTGTGATATATTAATTGAAAGGCGAGGCTAAGATTTAGCAGTGTGTTTCTCAATCTTAGCAACTTAAAGATGTGTGGGCTTCCACTCCCAGAATTCCCCAGCCCTGCTAACCAGTATTTTAATTCATCAGGCAAATGACTTACTTGTCACAGATGGCTCCTGCACCTTTTATGAACTATGACAGAGAAATTAGGCTGTATTCCCAACAGGGCTGGTGCCATAGAAAAATCTCAGAAGATGGAACTTAAGCTTCGCATCCAGAATATGATCCAGCTTCTCTGTCCAATGGACCTCTTATTTTTTTCTTAATCTTTATGTGCTATGCTCTACAATGTCGTTGTGATGTGTGATGAGTGTGGATCTGCCTTCATAGGAATGTCATGATGGCAGCAACTACAATAGATGTCACTGCGTCACTAGAACTTTTGGGTTGGGATGTTGGGGCATCTTATTACATACTGTGAAGCAAGAGATGTCCAGAGGTGCATCTCTGCCAGATGATCTCATTGGCTCTTAGCCACCTAAAGCACTTTCATGGAACTGCAGCTGGCATGTCTTGATACCTTTGCAGATATTCTGGATGGGGAGGTTTCATTTTTACTTTTGTTGGAGAAAATAGGACTCCTGTTTATCCTTCAGGCACCTCCTGGACCCATGGGATAAAGGTAGCATTTACCTAATGTGTTCCAGATGTCTAAACTTCCGTTTGCAGAATTTCTAGCCAATGTGAAAATTTAGAAGTTGATTCGACTTGTCAGGAAGTAAATTGAAGTATAAGACTACAGTGTTTGACTTGCAACCACAACCGAGCCCAAAATTTGTGCTGCTAAGTTAGACGTTAAGTGAGCTTTGTTCCATTTTATGACCTTTCTTGACACAGTTGTTAAGCGAATCACTGTAATTGTTGTTAGTAACATGGTTGCTAAGTGAACCATTGACTTTGCTTGTCAGAATTCCACAAAAAGTTGATTATATGATCCCAGAATATTGCAACTATCATAAATGCATGCCAGTTGCCAAGTATCCTAATTTTAATCACGTGACTATGGGATGCTGCAACAGTTGTAAGGGTGAAAAGCAGTCATAAGTCACTTTTTTCAGTGCTGTTGTAACTTTGAATGATTACTAAACAAACGGTTGTTAAATCGAGGACTATTTATAGTCACCATAGAAATAATACAACAATAATTGCATCAGGAATTTCCCAACTGCTTGCATCAAGAGGCTCATGTACAGGTTGTTCTTGACTTGGACCCATAGTTATGACCAGAATTTCTATTGCTGAGCAAAGGAAATTGTTAAATGAGTCATGTCCGATTTAATGACCATTTTTGCCACAGTTGTTAAACAAAACACTATAGTTGCTAAGTGAATCATGCGGTCATTAAGTGAATCTAGCTTCTCCCATTGACTTTGCTTGTCCGAAGCCATCTAAGAAGATCCCGAAGAGTAAGTTACATGACCCTGGAATGCAGCAACTATCCTATATACATGCTGGGTGCCAAGGGCCAGAATTGTGATCACATGACTGTGGGGAGTGTGCAAAGGTTGTTAAGGGAGGACTACCTATATTGTGCAGCAGAGTATACACAGTCCAATCAAATGGAAAGCTGAAGAAGCTTCTTGGATGAGAAGTGAAACCTCTTCGAAGAGAAACAAGGAAGTCCGGTTGACTCTTGAAAAAAGCACCTTTCGGGCAGGTCTCCTCCTGTCTTTTATCTTCTGCCATGGATAAAGCCTCTAAATGCAATCCCTAAGCAAGGAAAAGGATCAGAACAGTAGTAGCACCATAGTACCAGCCACAGCAGGAATAAGAATAACAATAGCTTTATTGTGAAACCAACCCACAAAGAGAGATGTTCCTTTAAAGACTCAATTCCTGGAGTTAAAAAACCCTGAGAAATTAAAACGTGTGTGTGTGTGTGTGCGTGCGCACGCCCGCCTGCCTGCCCGCCCGCCTGTGTCTGTGTGTATCTGTCTGTCTTGAAGCAAATGCATTTTTCCAGAGTTCTGGCCAGGATTTGGTTAACTCCCAAGGGGCAAAGAGGGAGGAGAAGGGACCAATCCCTGCAGTAATCCCAGAGCAAGGACAAGGAAGCTCCCCCTTGAGGTCTCTTTGAGTAATACAGCAGTTTACATCAGTTCTAGTCCAGAATGTCCCCATTTACTAGAAGTAGAAAAGCATCGGTTTCAATCACAGTCAAGCCGGGGAGGCTGAAAGGAAGGAGAGGGCCTTCACTTCGACCAATGTGGGGGCTGCTTGTCTTCCAGATTTATTTCCCAGTTTTTGGCAGTTTGGGCTCCAATTGTTTTGAAGCTCTGCCTTCAAACCCCATTGGTACTAGACAATTTGTGGCTATCAACTCCCAAGCGCCTGGCCAGCAAGAGGTACCCTGTTATTGTTTGTAAACAGAGGGTGGTGTGAGCAATAAAAGCAGGATTTGAAGGGGTTCAGTCTATATACAAGCTGCCCATCTCCTGTATGAAAGAATGGAAAGGATAAAGGAAAGGGAGGATCCGAGGAGGCACCAGATGTTCTCTTCGCCAAGCCGGCTCAACAAACAAGATTCCAGAGTTCCAGTGGCTTTTTCCCATCACCCGTCTCAAAAGGCAAAAAAAAGTTTTGATCTCAATTCTGCGAAACCACCTGAGTGAGGGAAGAGAGCAGGAAACAGCAAGGGGAAGGCATTGCCAACATCTGGCAGCTGAGTCATTCCCTCCCAGGCAGAAGCACATGTCCCGAGGGTCCACAATTGTGACCTCAGTCCTGCACCTGCCAGACAATGAGGTGGCTCCTCTCGGCTCGACGGAGGCGTGGGTTCGGGTGTAGCAGGTCTCCGTAGTGCTTATCGGAGTTGTCTCCTGGACATGGAGGAAAACAGTGGCCACATGAAAAGACATCGGGTCTACGCCAAGCATGCCAAAGGACTATCAACGAACCACCTAAAACGCTCCCATTAACACTGACCAGGCAAACCACTAATATATAAACAGAAAGCAAACCCCACTTCCTTCTAGCGCTGATAACGTTACCTAGTTGGGTAAAGAAACGTCTGTAAGAAAACCACCAAGCTCAGAGAGCACCAGAGATCCCTCATTTCAACCCTGAGCTACAAATATTCTCTTCTGTTGGTATCAATAATGATTTTTCTTTATAAAGAAATCCCTATTCTGCTTCCTCCCCAGATGTGTTAATTTTTGGATTACAGCACCCCACCATCTCTTGCCATTGGGCTGACTCAGTTTCAGCTCACTTTCTCCATCCTTACTTACCTATCCGGAGATTAATATACCCTTCTCCTCCACTTAGCACCAAGCTGCAAGGTTTGCTTGGTTTCTCTTGACTGTGCGAATCCTTGAGGTTTTCTTCAGCAGATGGAGCCACATATCCTAGAAGAATGAAAAGCAGTCGAAGCTATTCGAATCCTAAAGGCACCAAAACTGAAATGATAATAGTGATTTCCAAACCCATCCTGGATAGGAATCTCATCCTTTCCAGGCAAGGCTGAGGGGGGACACTTTTCTCCTTCTCTCAGTCACACCTGCTTAGAATAAATCTCTCTCATCAACAAACATTTTGATTAGCCTCAATTTGAAATCAATTTTTTTTGAGGGGGGGAGAGATCAATTCGGCACCCCAAAAGGCACAAAGTTCTGCCCCACAGTACAGGTAGTCCTTGACTTACAACGGTTCATTTAGTGACCCTTCGAAGTTGAAAAAAGTGACTTATGACTGCTTTTCACACTTACAATCATTGGGCTCATTTGTGATCGTAAGTCAAGGACTACCTACAGCTACAAGTAGAAGAGGAGATTTGAACAGAGTGGCTTCTGATCTTGTTATTGCTGTTTTTGTCATATATAAGAGCAAAGTTACAAAAAATGATAACAGCCGCAAGGTTACTTGAAGCACAGAGATGAAAGGACTCACACATGCAGTATCTACAATGGAAGAATAGATGGTGGAATTAATGGAGTTGGCGGAGAGGGAAAAATTGACTGGGCTGATTAAAGAAAAGACTTCATTCTAGCTTTATTTTTGTTTGGAAACCACTCTGGGATATTTTGCTTGAAACTGAAAGAAACAGAATTTTAACCTTGGGATGTGACAACTAGACCTGTTTACAACTAGGGAAGTACAGTGCTCTATGGTTTTGTATCTGTACAAAAGAAAGTCAGAAGTTATGCTTTTCTGTAGCCTTTCTATAGAAAGGTTTTCTATTCTGCCCCCACTTTTGCGTGTATTGCCAAAATTGCTTTCTCACTATCTTTCCCTCTTCCATTTTAATTATTTTTTCTATGTCTTTTTTGTAGTTTATAACTTTTTAAAATTTAACTTAAGTTGTGGGGGGGGGGGGGGGGTGGCTTATGATGCAGCTCTAGGTATTCCTGCTAGATTAGTCCAGTGTTTTTCAATCTTGGTGATTTTAAGATGTATGGAGTTCAACTCCCAGAAAATGCTGGCTGGAGAATTCTGGAAATTGAAGTTCACCTTAAATTTTCTAACATTGACAAACACTGGATTGCACTCATCCACATATGCCCTCTCTTTCCTATTCTCCTTTCTCTTCCAGTCATTTTTACTATTTATCTGATGTTTTCTCTGTTTATATGATCCATGGTACCTGCATCTTTCTTTTATTAAAAAAATGTCTTCTTGCTGTATGATAGGATAGATTGTCTTTTGGTCTATGACCCAATAAATAAATAACATACCTACTTAACTTGTATTTTAGAGCTCTGGCTAACTTGGGTTTTTTAATGTATTTTAATGAGTTGCATTTTAGGCAATGAGAGGAACTAAAACTTAAACAGAAAATGAACTGCTTCACTCTACTCCTTCTAATTGTTATTTAGTTTAGGTGTTTTATTGATTTTAGCTCTTTTAGTGTGTGTTTTTTTAACTTGTATTGTGAATAACCCTGGAATAAAAGCTAATGAAGGTAGTATATCAAAACTGTTTGGTAAATAAGGCTATTAAACATTATTAGCCAGAAAAAATATAGTATTAACTTGCACTTTTATAGGGCCACAGGGGAGGATAACCTTCTCTGCAACCAATGTGCAAATCCCCGCCATTCACCATGAGGTAGGTTAGATTTCTTCCAAAGAGAAGGCAAAGAAAAGATTAATTTGCCTATAAATTAACCAATACGGACTTTCTAGTTGCCTCTGCCAATCTGGCCATGTGTTATATCTGTGGCCACAGATGTGCCCAAAATAAACAAATCAAGAACCCAGTCTATAAAAAAAAAAAAAGCAAATTGTTAGAAGCTGCAATTTAGAATCCTATTTTTGCTGCCCCACCCTTGAATCAGAATTGGAGTAAATCAGGACGCAACCCTTACTCAATGGCAGAATCCACACCCTTTGCTAACAGTGATTAAAGACACAACCCACTGCCCAGCAAAGCAAGACATTATATCAGCCAACCACTGTAGTTTCATCCAGTTCATTTAAAACACAGTTACTATTTTAAAGGTTCCACTCTATTTGGGGGTAAAGGGATATATATCTATTTTGTTGATTTGAACTTTAATATACATGAATCCAATCTCACTGAATTTAGCAGTTTCTGCCTACACTTGGTTTCAACTTCCACAAATTCCCAGCCGAGATGCTGACATGAATGCTTTGTTTATCACAGCCCCCATTTCCTTCCTCCACCTCTGTTGTTTTTCCCATGCCGGGAAAATCTGTAAACATCTCAGGGAAGAAACTTGTCATATGCTCCCAAACTGTCATGCACACGGGTAGCCCTTCCTGAAAAATCAAGAAACGGGTTTCAGACATTTCTTGCAAACTACCTGGGACAGAGACAAAGAAACGGACAGCATCGCGGTGCCCATGGTAGCTGATCTGGGCTTGCTCCATAGCACACAAAGGGATACCAGCAGAGGGAGAAGTCTTCACGCTTTCAGAAAATTCTGCAGAGAAACCGGAAAAGCCACCTCAGAACTAAACAGTGCAGCTCTGCATTTTCCAACAATCAGAAGGAGACTTGTTTGCTTACCAGAGACAAAAGGCACAGATATAATGGTGCCACCGGATGTGCCAACCCATAGCCGCTTTCCAAAAGCACCAAGAGCTGAGATGTTCAAGGCTAAACTAACACTGCTGGGCCCTGGGGGATGAGGAAGAGAAAGCAAGGGTGAGCTTGTATATATTTGACAGACTAGCACTGATTATGCTACCTAGTTTGGGTAATGAAACAACTGCAAGAAAGCAACCATGTTCAGAGACCACCAAGGAGCCCTCAGAGGTGTTGAGGCACATCCCATCATGACTGGGAATTCTGGAGGTTGTGCACTCCGACTTGAGCACCAAGCAGGAGAAGGCCACCCAAGCTTCCTTCCTTCTTTCTTTCTTTCTTTCTTTCTTTCTTTCTTTCTTTCTTTCTTTCTTTCTTTCTTTCTTTCTTTCTTTCTTTCTTTCTTTCTTCTTTTTTCTTTCTTTCTTTCTCTCTCTCTCCCTTCCTTCCTTCCTTCCTTTTCTTCCTTCCTTCCCTCTTCCTCCATCTTGTCCATCATCTACAGTTAAATGCCACCTGATTCCCAATGACTCTGCACATCTCAAACCAGAACTGCTGTCTAGATCCACACATGATTTATGACAAGAGTGGATATAGGCATTAGGGAACCTTTGCCTCTCCAAGTATTGCAAAATTAGAGTTCCAACAGCCCCAGTCAACATGGGCCGCAGGAAGGGGTACTGGGGGCTGTCCTTTTGTGATATTTGAAGGACCTAATGCTGGTTCAGGAGTTTTACCTAGAACAGACGATCTGGGAAATGGAGCCCACAATAGCTGAGGAGCTTTCTATAAAAAATTCTGATCCTGCAATAATCCTCCGGTTCCTCATATTCTTCCAGGAACCAGAGCAGCTTGCAGATCATCTCCTGCCTGGCTTACTCCTCCCCACCCTTTGCCAAAGCGTTTCTCAACCAGAATTTAAGAGGTGTGGACTTCAACTCCCAGAATTCATGGCTGGCTGGGGAATTTTGGGAGTTGCAGTCCACCTGTCTTAAAGTTGCCACGGTTGAGAAACGCTGCTCTGCAATGTCCAAGATCCTGGCTCTGGGTGCCCTCTGGTTCCTGACCCAGTCAGGCACAAAAGATCGAGTCCACCTGAAGCTCCAATTAAATTGATTTATTGTTAATCATGCCTATACACAGGAGTCTTCTCAACAATTAGAACCTGCTTGGAGTTGGATATAGGTTAATAGAAATCACGGCACTGGAACTCTTGTGGCTACACAGGGATTCTAGGCTGATCCATCTTTTAACTCCACTTCCAGGTTCTGCCACCCCTTCTCCTACAGCCTCTCACCAAACGTGCGGCTGATGAAGGGCTCCAGTTCCACTTCCTGCAATGGCTGCCCTGTCTCCGCGTGGAGAAGACGCAGAGTGGTCTGCAGGCGGACTGAGATCCAGATGCCACCACCAGCTGCTGCCATGTGCCGGACATGGCTTTCAGGGTGCGAAGTCACTTCAAAGTATCGCTGGAAGGAAAGAAAACATATTGGTGGCAGGAAGCGAGATTCAAAGGAGGCATGCCAATTTTCTCTGGCATGGGTGCAGGGAGTCTATGGCCTGTTGGTTGGGCTAAGACTCTTGTATACAGGTAGTCCTCAACTTACAACCAGCCATCTAGTGACTGTTTGAAGTTACAAAGGCACTGAAAAAAGTGACTTATGACTGTTTTTCACATTATGACTGTTGCAACATCCCCAGGGTCACAGGATCAAAAGTCTACTAAAAATGTAGTCTACTAAAAATGCAGAGGATTCCAGTGCCTTGAATCTGTTCCAATCCCATCTGAGTTTTCCACTGGACAACTTCTTGGCTTCCACAGCTTCCAGTAAGGGCCTTATTGTCTCAACAGGCTCACCTGAATGCGAGCGGTCCGAGGATCCAGCACGTAGATTCGGTTTCCATAGCCACACCACAGCCAATTAAACACAGGGATGATGCAACGGATGGAGCGCCTTGGCCGTCCCAATTGAACCAGGCGTGGGGAGTGCAGTTCCCAGTTGCGATCTAAGAGAAGACAAGTTATTACACTTTAAGCCACCCAGAGTCACCTTGAACTGTGAGATGGGCAGCATATCGGTTTAATTAATAAGTAAATAAGTGTCAACGACCCACGTAAGCTGGGCAAAATCTAGGAAGCAACAGCTACAGAGACTTTAGTAAGGTATATTTAATTTTTAACTCCTTGGGCAACTACAGAATCTTGGAAACGTCAAGAATTCCCAACTCTCATTTACAATGAGTTTGTTAAGACAAAATCTCTTGGAAATGCTTCTTCCCATATTTCTTGCTAGCTGGGCTTCACTGCTGTTTGTAAGACAGGCTGTCAATGGACTCTTGTTCTGTCTCTTGATTATTTACGATTATTTACCCTTCTGTTACTTTCCTAGCCTCTATACATTCTCTCTCATTAAGAAATTAAGGAGAAGGTCCCAACTGTGGGGTAAATGGAGAGGGAAGGAATCCAAGCAGCAGGACCTACCTGCATTCCGATGGAATATAGCCAGAGAACCATCAGCAAGGGCAGCTACAACGCGGCCTTGGGTATGCCTGGAGCAGACAGGGCAGAATAATACACAGGCATGTTTTACTAGCACTAGAATGGGAAGGCGGGCAGTTTCCACCAAGGATACTCAGCTTTCAACCATTGGACAAGAGTTGCATACTCACATAATACAATGGATAGCCTCCTTCAAATGTATTTTGCCTTGGCAATGTCGCCAGTCAGTTGCAGCGGAATGAATATAGATACTGTAAAGCAAAGAAATAGCAGAAATAAGAGGAATATCCAACAGAATTATTAGACCCCCTCCACCCAACTCTGCCACTAGCAGTGCCAGTTTCAGCTGGGACACCTACAGTAGCTTCCTGTTCATTAAAGGTGAAGTTTTCTCCTGTCCAGTTGGGTCACATTCTAGGTGCGCAGAATGCTGAGGTGCACGGAATACTCTTACCTTCCCACTGAAGTGGTACCTATTTCTCGCATTTGCAAGCTTTTGAACTGCTAGGAGGGCAGGAGCCAGGGCTCATCCCATCTCACAACGCTGGGGTCTTGAACATGGGCTGTCAGCTTTCCAGCTGACCAGTTTGGCATCTTTAAGCACTGAGCCATCATCACATACATACCTATTCATTAACTCTTCATAATTGGGAGACAGCATTAAAGTCTCTGCTATCACAGTTCCATTACGCACTGGGCACATTCATTGTGCAGGTGGTCCTTAACAGAGGACCATTCATTTACCGGTCATTTGAAGATACAACGGCACTGAAAACTTACAACTAGTCCTCACATTTACGAGTGGTGAGCTTCCTGAAAGGTTTTTGACTAGCAAAGTCAATGAAGGAAGCCAGATTCATATAATGACCACATGATTTATTTAATGGCAATGATGACTTGCTTAATGACTACAGTAAAAAGGTTTGTAATATTGAGTGTGACTCAGTTAACAACCACATCACTTAATAATGGAGGTTCCAGTCCCAATTATGGTCATAAATCAAGGACCAGCTGTAAAAGCAGGTCCTTCTCCCCAGAATGACAGCTCCCTCCTCAGGATAGGAAGTAGAATTGCAGAGTAACAGTAGCAACAAGAAGAAAATGGTAGGAGGACAGGAAGAGCCAGACGCTGCCTGAAGCAACATAGGCAGGAATGGCATATTTTATCAGACACATTCATTTCTTCCCCACTTTGACTTCCATTACCAGCCTTCCTGGGTCCCAATCCAGACAGTGGGACCTGTACCAACTGCCTCCATTTCCTTTGCTTCTTCATCACTGTCAGATCGGGATGCCAAAGGGTCTTCAAAGATCTCTGGCTTTGCCACTGGCTTTTCATCAACAAGTGCAGTCAGGCCTACAGAAGAAGAGGGAAAGCAACACGAGGGAAAGGGATGCTTATCTATCAGGAACCCACAACACATTGGAACCTTGCTTTGAAATCTCACAGCCAGTCTGAGGCTCCTTCAAAGCAACTAGACCAGTCTTTCCCAATCCCAGCAACTTTTAAGAATGGCGGACTTCAACTCCTAGGCCATTCTCTTTTTCAGGGACATGTATAAAATAGAATAACAGAGTTGGAAGGGACCTTGGAGGTCTTCTAGGCCAGCCCCCTGCTTAGGCTGGAAGCCTTATACCATTTAAGACAAATGCTGTACAATCTTTTCTTAAAAACGTCCAGCATTGGAGAACCTACAACTTCTAAAGACAAGCTGTTCCATTGATTAACCATTCTAACTGTCAGGATATTTCTTCTTAGTTCTTGACTGTTTCTCTCCTTGATCAGTTTCCACCCATTGCTTCTTGTCCTTCAGGTGCTTTGGAGAATATCTTGACTCCCTCTTCTTTGTGGCAAACTCTGAAATATTGAAACCCTGCTATCATGTCACCCCTAGCCCTTCTTTTTATTAAATTAGCATAACCGATTCCAGCAACCATTCTTTATATGGTTTAGACATGAAGACATGCCTAAGTTTGAGAATAAACATAAATAAAAGTTCACAAATCACTAAATAATGAAAGAATCAATCTAGAAAAATCTCATTGGAAGAACGTTTTAGACTCTTTTGATATAGAGCCTGTCTTACATCAAATACATGGGGTTAAGTGGTGTCCATATGGATTAAAAGCAATTCTTTTGACTTTTCAGACTCCCTGGCTGAGGTAGTTTTCTTCCAAAATAAGGTAGTTAAAATGAGGTAGTTCTCTTCCAAAATAGCTTATGTTGAGATTTGAAACTCAAAGCTAGTTTAAACTCATACCTCTAAGTCAACTTTAACATGAACTTGCAATTACGTTCCCCTGGTCTATGCAGTCTCCGTGTTCCCTAGGAATGTATTCAAGGCGTGACCTCCTTTGCCTGCGAGATTCTGCCCTCTCGCAGGCTTGGCCCCCTAGTTTAACTCGGGCCCACCTCGAGGATGGACTTATTGCTCCTGAGAGGTGGGCGAAGCGCAAACTCAGGGGGTTCCTTTTTAATTTTTTAATTCGGATTTTAGGGGGTTCCAGGGAGGAGGGAGGGGATAGTCAGGTGGAGGGACGCCAAATTATAAGGCCGGCCAGCGGAAGTAGAGAAACGGAGGAGGGGGAAGGGGGGGTCATTTCCACTGAGGTATTCCCCATCAATTCGGTCTTGGGGAGGGGCAGGGGCGGTGGGAGACGGGATGGACATCGGTTGGAGGACCGTGGCCGCTGGTTACAGGTGGTCACGTGCTCCGACCCCCCATGCTCCCATCGCAGACTAGGTGGGCAAGAACCACAGACCCGGGGCCCTAGGCTGATGCTATGCAACGCCAGGTCCGTGGTACAAAAAGCCCCCCTCATCCAAGACCTTGTGTCAGAGGGGGACCCGGACCTGGTAGGTATTACGGAAACCTGGTTGGGCCACGAGGGAGGACATCCCCTCGCAGAAATGTGCCCACCAGGATACCGAGCCTTTCATCAGCCTAGGGCCCTAGGGAGGGGTGGGGGGTGGCGATTATGGTTAGGGAAGGTCTTGAGCCAAAGGAGACCACGATCCCTCAGACGACCGGGTGCGAGTCCCTCCTTGTGAAGTGGGGCCTAGGGAGGCAGTTGGGCGTGTTAGTTGTATACCTGGCTCCTCGCTATACAACTACAGCCCTGCCCGAGCTTCTAGAGGTGATAGCCGAGGCGGCGGTTGAGACCCCCAGACTGTTAGTCATGGGGGACTTTAACCTGCCGTCAGCAGGCGAAACCTCTGGGTTAGCTCGGGAGTTCATGGCTTCCATGACAGCCATGGACCTGACCCAAGTAGTTGTAGGCCCTACCCACGAGGGCGGACGCACCCTGGATCTAATCTTCGTCTCGGGACAGTGGAGTCGTGATCTGGGAATAGGGGATCTAGTCATCACACCCCTGTCATGGACAGATCACGCTCTCCTTCGGCTCGACTTTCCGATCGCCGCACCTCACTGCGGGGAGGCGGAACCGGACATTCCTATATGGTTCCGCCCCAGGCTCCTGATGGACCCGATAAGGTTCCAAAGGGAGCTTGGGCCAATTCCTGTGGACTTGCCCCGCGACTCGACTGAGGACCTAGTGGCCGCATGGTTAAGTGCGGCCACGGGGGCCTTGGACCGAGTCGCGCCCTTGCGGCCTCTCTTGCGGCGACGAACCACCTGGGCTCCTTGGTTTACCGAGGGCTTAGGGAGATGAAGCGCCACAAGAGACGCCTAGAGAACAGATGGAGATCCTCTCGCTCCGAAGCCGACCGAACACTAGTGAGAGACCATATTAGGACTTACTTAGTGGCGATAAGAGTGGCCAAACGTGAGTATTGTGCCACTCTTATTGCATCCGCAGATAACCGCCCTGCCGCCCTGTTTGGGGTGACCCGCTCCCTCCTTCAACAGAGGCCGCGGGAAGCCCCGTTACAGGGTCGAGCAGAGGAATTTGGGACTTATCTGCAGGAGAAAATCACTCGGATTCGGAGCGAGCTACCCTCCATCGACAGTGGTCCAATCGAGAGGGCCGAGGCTGCTCTTGTGATACCATCTTGGGAGGAGTTTGATTTTGTTACCACCGAGGATATGGACAAGTTGTCAAAGAGACTTAGGGCTACCACATGTTTATTGGACCCGTGTCCCTCCTGGCTTGTACTGGCATCCTGGGAGACGACACGGGGCTGGCTCCAGGGCATTGTCAACGCATCTTTGAGTGAGGGGTCCTTGCCTGCCGTCTTGAAAGAGGCGGTAGTAAGGCCCCTCCTCAAGAAGCCGTCCCTGGATCCAGCATTATTAGAGAACTATAGTCCTGTCTCCAACCTCCACTTTCTAGTGAAGGTTGTTGAGAGTGTGGTGGCTCAACAGTTTCCGCGACACTTGGAGGAAGTTGATTATCTAGACCCGCGCCAGTCCGGCTTCCGACCCGGGCACAGCACCGAGACGGCATTGGTCGCGTTGGTTGATGATCTCTGGAGGGCGCGGGATAGAGGATATTCCTCTATCCTAGTCCTATTAGACCTCTCAGCGGCTTTTGATACCATCAACCATGGTATCCTATTGCACCGACTGGGGGGGTTGGGGCTGGGAGGCACCGTTTTGCGGTGGTTCTCATCCTACCTCTCTGGTCGGTCGCAATATGTGTTGGCAGGGGGGCAGAGGTCGGCCTCGAGACCCCTCATATGTGGGGTTCCTCAGGGGTCGGTCCTCTCGCCCCTACTGTTCAACACATATATGAAGCCGCTGGGTGAGATCATCCGTGGTTTTGGGGTGGGATATCATCTGTACGCTGATGATACTCAGTTGTACATATCCACCCCAGACCACCCCAACGATGCCGTCGAGGTTATGTCCCGGTGCTTGGAAGCCGTACGGATCTGGATGGGTGGTAACAAACTCAAGCTCAACCCGTCCAAGACTGAGTGGCTGTGGCTTCCGGCACCCCGGTTCAGCCAGATTACTCCAACTCTGGCCATTGGGGGCGAAACACCGGCCCCCGTGGAGAGGGCGCGCAATTTGGGTGTCCTCCTGGATTCCCGGCTGTCTATGGAAGATCATGTGGCAGCCGTGGCCAGGGGGGCGTTTCATCAGGTACGCCTGATGCGCCAATTGCGCCCCTTACTGGACTGGGGTGCCTTACGCACAGTCACTCAAGCACTCGTCACCTCTCGACTCGACTATTGTAATGCTCTCTACATGGGGCTCCCCTTGAGGTGCAGCCGAAAGCTGCAGCTAGTCCAGAATGCAGCCGCGCGGGTGATTACGGGAGCCCCCAGATGCTCCCACATAACACCGATCCTGCGCGAGCTGCACTGGCTTCCTGTGGTCTTTCGGGTGCGCTTCAAGGTCTTGACGACCATCTTTAAAGCGCTCCATGGCTCGGGGCCTAGTTATATGCGAGACCGCCTCCTGCCCCATACATCCCTCAGACCGATACGCTCCCACAGAGAGGGCCTCCTCAGGGTGCCGTCGGCTGGACAATGCCGACTGGCGACACCCAGGGGAAGAGCCTTCTCTGTGGCGGGCCCTGCCCTTTGGAACGACCTACCCCCTGAACTCCGCACCATCTCCGACCTCCGCCTCTTCCGCAAGTGTCTGAAGACACACCTATTCCATCTAGCCGGCCTAGCGTAACCTCCATACTGATTATTAGATAGTTTTAAATTTGGGATTTTAATTCGGTTTTTAGCGCAGGGTTTATTTATTAGAATAAGTATTTTAAATTTTGATATATTTTATATATTTTGTATCTATTTTAACATCCCTGTGCGCCGCCCTGGGTCCATTTGGAGAAGGGCGGGGTATAAATTTAATAAATAAATAATAAATAAATAAATAACCAACACAAATATGTCTGTCCAATTATTTGAGTGGCAGTGGCGCAGTGATTAGAGTGCAGTACTGCAGGCTACTTCTGCTGACTGCCAGCTGCCAGAGGTTTGGCAATTCGAATCTCAGCAGGCTCATGGTTGATTCAGCCTTCCATCCTTCCGAGGTTAGTAAAATGAGGACCCAAATTGTTGGGGGCAATATACTGACTGTAAACCAGTGATGGCTGTAAAGCAGTACGATGCAGTATAAGTCTAAAGGCTATTACTAATGTGCCAAGTAAAAGAACTGAAGGTTGCAAATTATGCCCATTCTTACCTTGGCTGAATTTGCATGACAGGTTCAACCAGATTGCCTCACGTCTAGCTGACCCATTTGTACAATACACAAAGTTTAGTTTAGTTTAACCTTGGTTTGGCCATGACTTAGAATGTTTCAAAACCCATCCCCTTTGGTTAGTTTATAATTCAATTAATTGTAACACTCCAGAGAACGAGCTTGCAATGAATTCAAATAATTGTGAAAATGAACTTGGAGAGATCCTTTCTCTATGAAGATTGATCCCCACTCAAGATATGTATATAACTCAGATCAAACTGTAGCCCCTAAAAAAACCCAATTGGGTAGAATCAATATCTGAGTTGGAAATGGCAAGCAAAAGGATGTTAATAGGCTGGTACCCATTATGCCTCTTAAATTTCCCACAAACCCAGCAATTTTCCCCCAAACTCTCCATCAAAAAATGGCTGAAAGTTTTGACCCTAGTTAACACCCAAGTTCTCCTGATCTCACAGGAAGTGTCTCACTCTGGGGTATTTGGACCACAGAATCCCATACTATTCTCCTTGCTCCTTCTGAGTGTTTCTCAAATCCCTCCTCCCAATTCTCCTTTGTCTCACTGACCAGGCACACAAGCCATGGAGAGCACATGAATTCCAGGCAGCACGAAGTGTTCCAGGAGCTGGTTAGTATTGGGGGCATTGAAGAGGGTCACTTCACTAGCGGAGTGGGTCCCAGCAGCCACCCATAGCTGAGAGCTGCCAGAAGAGCTGCAATGGGGGTCACCCTGAAAGGAAATGAAGAGAAGGGTCAGGAAAAGGCAAGCACTCACAAACCCATCTTCCCATCTTCGATCCACCTGAAGCTCCTAATCTGAAAATCTTAGGTAAACTGGTGAGAAAACTTACACAAATAATTTTTGTCTTACTATCCGGCCCTCATCTGAGTCTTCTGTGCTACAATATATGCTTGCTCAGGTAAACCCAATAAAAATCACATGAGAATGTAACTTTTCAAGGTCTGAATTGTCCAATAGCAAGGATTTGCAGGTAGTCCTCTATTTACAACCTTTCTTTTAGCGACCATTCAAAGCCACAATTGCACAGAAAAAAAGTGACTTATGACCCTTGCAGCGTCCCCATTATCACATGATAAAAACTCAAATGCTTGGCAATTGACTCATATTTATGACAGTTTGTCCTAGGTCGTATGATTGGCTTTTGCAACCTTCTGACAAGCAAAATTAATGGGAAAGCCAGATTCACTTTATACCTGTTACTAACTTAACAACTGCAAGTGATTCACTTAACAATTGTGATAGGAAAGGTCGTAAAACGGGGCAAAAGTCATTTAACAACCATCTTGCGTAGCAACAGAAATGTTAGGCTCAATTGTGGTTGTAAATTGAGGACTACCTGTGTACCATTTAATAACAATGTTGTAGAAGGGAAAGAGAAGAAAAACCACTCCCCATCTTGGCACCATTCCAGATTATGTTAGCAGGACACCTCTCATCATTGCCATAATTCTCGGCCACCATATTAGTTAGGGAATTCTGGGAGTCATACAGGGGAGCTTGTATTTAAGATTCAAGTAATTCCCAAACAGAAGGTCAGAATAACGAAATCCCAAGCATGAAAAGAGCTGAGTTGTGCAAATTCACAAGGGAGCAAATTGTCAAGACAGAAATCAGTGCTTACAATCTGTGATGTTTCTCGAGGCTCCAGCCCAACAGATGCTGCGGCACACCAGAGCTGCAATAAGAGAGAGAGAGACAAGCATGATCTTGACATTCATTCACGATATGTGTGTGTGTGTGTGTTTGTGTGTGTGTTTGTGTGTGTGTCTGTATACATATTCACACATATATATGTGTGTATGTTTTATTTTTATTTTACATCCATACATATTCTGAAGTGTATTGACTGGGTCAATATATTTTTTACACAATGCTAGCAATAATAATACAATTAGGTATACATAATCCTAGTCTTCCAATTTCTAACCTTAACCTGCACATTGTACTTAAAAGCTTCAATAACATTTCTTCATGCAGTATGTTTGTTATTCCCTGTTAAATCACTAGTATTTTAATATTTTAGAAATTAATATTCCACCATAAATCCAATATCCCAATTGTTTAAAAACACCAATAAAACAAATCATTAGCCAAATTTAATAAATTCCTGGATTATGTCTCCAATCCCCTAAAATTATAAATTTCAATATATTTTTACACAATGTTAATAATAATACAATTAGATTACCACATCACAGACTTCCAGCTTCTAACCTTAATTTGCTTATGATTATAGTAAATTCTATTATCTATCTATACATGTTCTACTGTTTTTCCAATTTGTATTTTCTACTTCTTTTAATTTCTTAATACATTCACCACATTGAGAGGGATTTTATTTCTATCCATCATCTTTTACCCTTTTTGAGACTTCATCATTTATTGACTTTTTGATCCCTCTTTTATATTTCACTCTTGGGATCTCTTTCTCTTTCTACCATTTTTATACCAATTAAATATTCCCTCATTCAGACTTTTAATTGACGTTCATTCAGAAACGTTAGCTGTGACTGCAATGAGGATGTCAGCCCTGGAGCCATTTTCTTTGGCGTCTTCAAGGTTACCACAGTGATGGCTGACCAAGCTGTGGGAGTGGGAGGTAGAGATAGTGGGAGGGGGGGTGGGGTCAGGGTTCCAAGTAACACCACCAACGAAAGAAGACTCCGAGGCTTCAGATGAACTTTGGACTGTGACCTAATTGGGCCATTTGATGGTCTGAATGGGGAGGTAAAAGTGTAGTTTTTACTAGGGGGAACCCTAGGGCAGGGGTCTCCAACCTTTGCAACTTTAAGTCTGAAGGACTTCAGCTCCCAGAATTCTCCAGCCAGCAAAGCTGAAGTCCTTCAGACGTAAAGTTGCAAAGTTGGCTGGAGAATTCTGGGAGCTGAAGTCCTTCAGACTTAAAGTTGCAAAGCTGGCTGGAGAATTCTGGGAGCTGAAGTCCTTCAGACGTAAAGTTGCAAAGTTGGCTGGAGAATTCTGGGAGCTGAAGTCCTTCAGACTTAAAGTTGCAAAGCTGGCTGGAGAAGTCTGGGAGCTGAAGTCCTTCAGACTTAAAGTTGCAAAGCTGGCTGGAGAATTCTGGGAGCTGAAGTCCTTCAGACTTAAAGTTGCAAAGCTGGCTGGAGAAGTCTGGGAGCTGAAGTCCTTCAGACTTAAAGTTGCAAAGCTGGCTGGAGAATTCTGGGAGCTGAAGTCCTTCAGACTAAAAGTTGCAAAGGTTGGAGACCCCTGCCCTAGGGGATTTTAGATTCGGGTTTCCCCATGTGTGCCAATATGACATGGCTAATAAATCTGTACTTTGAGGAATTTGCCTGCCTTGGACTTTTGATTCTGTTGGGGATGTTAACTTGGAAGCCTGACAGAGGGTACTATATGGACAAAGGTGGAAAGATCTGAATTTACCTTTAATGGATGAATGGGGTAGTGAAGTGGTTGGAACTTGCTGAGGTGGTCAAATTGACCACTTTACAATGGCCCAAAGCAAAGGTGGGTTTCTGCCAGGTAGGCCCAGATCAGGCAAACCGGTAGTGGCCACGGTGGGAGGCTCAGCCCACCTGCCTGGATGCTTCTGCAAATGCGTAGAAGTGGTGAGCGCGCACGCACGAGCAAATTGGTAGCAAAAAAAAAAAAAAAAAAAAAAAGGAAACCCACCACTGGCCCAATGTGACTTACAACCAGGTCTTGCATTTATGACCATCATAGCATCCCCATGGACACATCATTGAAATTTGGGTGCTTAGTAACCGGCATGTATTTATGATGGTTTCATAACAGATTATGTGATCACCATTTGTAATCTTCCCAGCTGGCCTCTGACAAACAAACTCAATAGGGGATGTGGGATACACTTAACAATTCGCTTAACAGCCTTTGCAAAATGGTTGTAAAATTGGACGTGATTATCTTAACAACCTCCTTGCTTGGGGCCAAAAATTCTGCTCCCAACTATGTTCGTAAATCAATTACTGTATTAATTCTTGCCATAACTAAATCAACCAGTAAAAACTTACCGTATTTTTCGGAGTACCTTTTGCACCTTTTTTCCTCTAAAAAGAGGCTGAATATCTGGGTGCATCTTAATACATTGAATACAGCATTTTTTGCCTCCCAAAGCCCCGCCCCCTTCACCAAAATGGCCACGCGCATACCCTTATGGAAGCTTCGAGAGCTCCTGGGGGCTGGGGAGGGCAGAAATGAGCCTAAAGCAGGCCATTTTTTGCCTCCCCCCCAGTCCCCAGCAGCACTCTATAAGCCTCCATAAGGCTATGCATGCAATATTTTTCACATAGAAATGACCCGTTTTCGTGAAAAATAGGCTGTTTTTTTGCTCATTTCTGCCCCCCCCCCCGTAGCACTCTGCAAGCCACTCCCCTCCCAAGGCTATTCATGCCTTTTATTTTTTTTAAAAATGGGGAGGTTTGTAGAGTGCAACACCCTCCCACCCTTTTTTTCCCCTCCTTTCAGAAGGCTGTTTACTTATTTGGCAACTTTAAGGCTTGTGGACTTCAACTCCCAGAATTCTCCAGCCAGCATAACTTGTGGACATAGCTGGCTGGAGAATTCTGGGAATTGAAGTCCACAAGTCTTAAAGTTGCCAAGTTTGGGAACCCCTGAATTAGAAGGATTGATGAGAATTATATTGATCAAGTGCTGTGGCAGCAGAAACAATGTTTTAGGTGTCACAGCGATTTCCTTCTCTAGCACATGGATAAATAAACCTGGACACATCTACCTACCTACCTACCTACCTACCTACCTACCTACCTACCTACCTACCTACCTACCTACCTACTGTATTTCTCTCTCTCCTTCTATCTACCTATATACCTACCTACCTACCTTCTCTCCCTCTCCTCTCCCCCTACCTATCTACTGTATTTCTCTCTGTTTTTCTTTCTCTATCCCTCTACCCAACTACCAATCTACACTCTCTCTCCTCCTACCTACTGGATTTCTCTCTCTCCTTCTATCTACCTATATACCTACCTACCTTCTCTCTCTCTCCCTACCTATCTACTGTATTTCTCTCTGGTTTTCTTTCTCTATCCCTCTACCTACCTACCTATCTACACGCCCTCCCCCTACCTACTGTATTTCTCTCTCTCCTATCCACCTATATACCTACCTACCTTCTCCCTCTCCCCCATCTACTTACTGTATTGCTCTCTCTTTCTCTCTCTATCCCTTTATCTACCTACCGACCTATCTACACACACTCTTTCTCCCTACCTACTGTATTTCTCTCTCTCCATCTATCCACCTATATACCTACCTACCTTCTCTCTCCCCCCATCTACCTACTGTATTTCTCTCTCTCTCTATTCCTTTATCTACCTACTTACCTATCTACACACACTCTCTCCCTACCTACTGCATTTCTCTCTCTCCATCTATCCACCTATATACCTACCTACCTTCTCTCCCCCCATCTACCTACTGTATTTCTCTCTCTCTCGCTCTCTTCATTCATTTACCTACCTACCTACCTACCTACCTACCTACCTACCTACCTACCTACCTACCTACCTACCTACCTACCTACCCTCTCTCTCTCTCTCTCTCCCTCTCTCCCTACCTACTGTATTTCTCTCTCTTTTTCTCCCTCTCTATCCCTCTATCTACCTACCTACTTTTTTAAAAAAAATGCCTCTTCAAAACCTGGGTGTGTCTTATACTCCGAAAAATACGGTACTTAGGTTTTTTTTATACACTTAAAAAATTAATAAAAGACATGTTTTAAAAAAAGATGTTTGGAACAGGAATTCCAAAGCAGATCATCCAAGAGAAGCACCCGTGAAATTAAAAGTTTCCTCTGAGCATATAGGGGTCTGTTTGAAACCATAGTCCACTTTGCCTCTTTCTCTACTCCAACTTGACCGGGGTTGCAATCGTCCAGAATCAGCTGTGACTGCCTCATCCAAACCAACTGCAGCACAGACACATCACAGATTTATTTATTTTATTTATTTATTTATTTAATTTGTATACCGCCCTCTCTCCCGTAAGGACTCAGGGCGGTGCACAGGGATAATGAAATGTATATCTAAATACAATAGATAAATTTAAAATTAAAATTAAATTAAGTAAACTTAAACTTGAATTAAAATAAATAATTAAGAAACCCTATTAAATGATGATAAAAACAAACTATGCCAGGCCGGCCGCATGAAAAAAGTAAGTTTTCAATGCTTGACGGAAGAGGCAAAGGTCCGTGGTAGTACGAAAGTCGGGGGGCAGGTCGTTCCAGAGGGCTGGGCCCGCTACAGAGAATGCCCTTCCCCTGGGAGCCGCCAGCCGGCATTGTCCAGGCACCCCTTGGAGCGGACAGGTCGGATGGGGTTATGTGGGAGGAGGCAGTTCTGCAAGTAACCAGGACCCATGCCATGGAGCGCTTTGAAGATGGTTACCAAAACCTTGAAGCGCACCCGGAAAGCCATAGGCAGCCAGTGCAGCTCGTGCAAGAGAGGTGTTATGTGGGAGTGTCTTGGTGCTCCCAAGATCCCCCGCGCAGCCGCGTTCTGCACTAACTGGAGCCTCCGGGCACACCTCAAAGGAAGCCCCATGTAGAGAGCATTGCAGTAATCTAGGCGGAAAATGACAAGAGCTTGCGTGACTGTGCGCAGGGCGTCACGATCCAGAAAGGGGCGCAACTGGCGTATCAGGTACACCTGATAATAGGCCCCCCTGGCTACAGCTGTCACATGGTCATCTAAGGACAGCCGAGAGTCCAGAAGGACGCCTAAGTTGCGAGACCTCTCTGCAGGGGCTAATGACTTGCCCCCGATAGCCAGGGATGGAGTCAACTGGCTATGTTGTGGCGCCGGAAGCCACAGCCATTTGGTCTTGGACGGGTTGAGTCGTAGCCCATTCCTCCCATCCAGACTCGCACGGCCTCCAGACATCGGGATATCATTTCAGCGGCATCATTGGGGTGGTTAGGGGTAGAGATGTACAGCTGGGTGTCATCCGCGTACAGATGGAACTCTATCCCAAAACCACGGATGATCTCACCCAGCGGCTTCATGTAGATGTTAAACAGGAGAGGCGAGAGGACAGACCCCTGCGGCACCCAAGTGAGGTGCCTCGAAGTCGATCTCTGCCCCCTGCCAACACAAATTGCGATTGGTCGGAGAGGTAGGAGGAGAACCACCGAAGTACGGTTCCTCCCAACCCCAATCCCTCCAGCTGGTGCAATAGGATACCATGGTTGATGGTATCGAAAGCCGCTGAGAGATCCAACAGGACCAGGATAGAGAGCAACCCCTATCCCGTGCCCTCCAGAGATTTTTTATTTATTTATTTATTTTTCATATTTATAACCCGCTCCCATCTCACAACAAGGGACTCGGAACGGCGAACATAGAATTAAATCAATAAATACAAAATACAAATACATAGATATTAGATGCCTGTGTTGTAACCGTTTTTAAAACCCTCGTTTATAATTGGCGGTGCTGGGGTTACGCAAGGCCGGCTAATTGAAAGAAGTGAGTCTTAAGACATTTGCGGAAGAGGCGGAGGTCAGGAATGGTGCGGATTTCAGGGGGCAGGTCGTTCCAAAGGGCCGGCCCTGCCACAGAGAAGGCCCTCCCCCTGGGCGCCGGCAGTCGACATTGCCCGACCGATGGCACCCTGAGGAGGCCCTCTCTGTGGGAGCGTGTCGGTCCCAGGGATGTATGGGGCAGGAGACGGTCTTGCAGATAGCTAGGTCCCGAGCCATGGAGCGTTTTGAAGATGGTCATTAGGACCTTGAAGTGCACCCGAAAGACCACAGGAAGCCAGTGGAGCTCGCGTAGGACAGGTGTTATATGGGAGTGTTTAGGCGCTCCCTAATTATCCGTGCGGCCGCGTTCTGGACTAACTGTAGTCTTCGGGTGCACTTCAAGGGAAGCCCCATGTAGAGAGCATTGCAATAGTCAAGTCGAGATGTGACGAGTGCTTGAGTGACTGTGCGTAAGGCTCCCCGATCCAGTAAGGGACGCAATTGGCGCATCAGGCGTACCTGATGGAATGCCCCCCTGGCCACGGCCGCCACCTGGTCTTCCATAGTCAGCCGGGAGTCCAGGAGGACACCTAGATTGCGTGCCTTCTCCACAGGGGCTGGTGTTTCGCCCCCAATGGCCAGAGTTGGAATAATCTGGCTGAAACGGGATGCCGGAAGCCACAGCCACTCAGTCTTGGACGGGTTGAGCCTGAGTTTGTTACTACCCATCCAGATCCGTACAGCCTCCAAGCACCGGGACATAACCTCGACGGCATCATTGGGGTGGATATGTACAGCTGGGTATCATCAGCGTACAGATGATATCCCACCCCGAAACCACGGATGATCTCACCCAGCGGCTTCATATATATGTTGAATAGCAGGGGAGAGAGGACCGACCCCTGAGGGACCCCACATAAGAGGGAGCTAGAAGTCGACCTCTTCCCCCCCGTCAACACATATTGTGACCGACCAGAGAGGTAGGACGAGAACCACCGTAGAACGGTGCCTCTCAGCCCCAACCCCCCCAGTCGGTGTAATAGGATACCATGGTCGATGGTATCAAAAGCCGCTGAGAGGTCTAATAGGACTAGGATAGAGGAAAATCCTCTATCTCGTGCCCTCCAGAGATCATCGACCAATGCGACCAATGCCGTCTCGGTACTGTGCCCGGGTCGGAAGCCGGACTGGCGCAAATCTAGATAGTCAACTTCATCCAAGTGTAGTGGAAACTGTTGGGCCACCACACTCTCAACAACCTTCACTAGAAAGTGGAGGTTGGAGACGGGACGATAGTTTTCTAATAATGCCGGATCCAGGGACGGCTTCTTGAGGAGGGGCCTCACCACCGCCTCTTTCAAGACGGTAGGTAAGGACCCCTCACTCAGAGATGCGTTGACAATGCCCTGAAGCCAGCCTCGTGTCGTCTCCCAGGATTCCAGTACAAGCCAGGAGGGACACGGGTCCAGTAAACATGTGGTGGCCCTGAGTCTCTTTGACAGCTTGTCCATATCTTTGATAGTAACAAAGTCAAACTCCTCCCACAATGGTGTCTCAAGAGCTGCTTTGGCACTCTCGACAGGGCTATTGACAATGGAGGATAACTCGCTTCGAATCCGAGTGATTTTCTCCTGCAGATAAATCCCAAATTCCTCTGCTCGACCGTGTAAAGAGGCTTCTCGCGGCCTCTGTTGGAGGAGGGAGCGGGTTACCTTAAACAGGGCGGCAGGGCGGTTTTCTGCGGATGCAATAAGTGTGGCACAATATTCACCTTTGGCCAGCCTTATTGCCATTAAATAAGTCCTAATGTGGTCTCTTATTAGTGTTCGGTCGGATTCAGAGCGAGATGATCTCCATCTGCTCTCTAGGCATCTCCTGTGGCGTTTCATCCCCCTGAGCTCCTCGGTAAACCAAGGGGCCCAGGTGGTTCGTCGCCGCAAGAGAGGCCGCAAGGGCGCGACTCGGTCCAAGGCCCCGCCGGCCGCACTTAATCATGCAGTCACTAGGTCCTCAGCCGAGTCGCGGAGCAAGTCCGCAGGAATTGGCCCAAGCTCCTTCTGGAACCTTAACGGGTCCATCAGGAGCCTGGGGCGGAACCATATAGGGATGTTTGGTTCCGCCTCCTCACAGTGAGGTGTGGCGGTCGGAAAGTCGAGCCGAAGGAGAGCGTGATCTGTCCATGACAGGGGTGTGATGACTAAATCCCCTACTCCCAGATCACTACTCCACTGACCCGAGACGAAGATGAGATCCAAAGTGTGTCCGCCCTCATGAGTAGGGCCTAGAACTACCTGAGTCAGGTCCATGGCTGTCATGGAAACCATGAACTCCCGAGCTACACCAGAGGTCTCACCTGCAGATGGCAGGTTAAAATCCCCCATGACTATAAGTCTGGGGGTTTCAACCGCCACCCCGGCTATAACCTCAAGCAGCGCGGGCAGGGCTGTTGTTGTATAGCGAGGAGCCAGGTATACAACTAACACGCCCAACTGCCTCCCTAGGCCCCACTTCACAAGGAGGGACTCACACCCGGTCGTCTGAGGGACTGTGGTCTCCTTTGGCTCAAGACCTTCCCTAACCATGATCGCCACTCCCCCACCCCTCCCTAAGGCCCTGGGCTGATGGAAGGCTCGGTATCCTGGTGGGCACATTTCTACGAGGGGATGTCCTCCCTCGTGGCCCAACCAGGTTTCCGTAATGCCAATCAGGTCCGGGTCCCCCTCCAACACAAGGTCATGTAAGAGAGGGGCTTTTAGTACCACGGACCTGGCGTTGCATAGCATCAGTCCAAGGCCCCGGGTCTGCGGTTCTTGCTCACCTAGTCTGCGATGAAGGAAAGGGGAGTTGGAGCGCGTGATCACCTGTAACCATCGGCCACGACGCTCCAACTGATGGTGTCCATCCCCCCTTCCACCGTCCCTGCCCCTGCCCCTCCCCAAGACTGTATTGATGGCAAATACCCTAGTGGGACCGACCCTCCCTCCATCCCCCTTCGTCTTTTCATTTCCGCATATTGCCGGCCTTCTCTCTTGGCGTTCCCCTAATTGGTCCCCCCACCCCCCTTCCCTGGGAACCCCTAAAAGTCGGATTAAAAATTTACACAGGAATCCCGAGCCTGCGCTTCGCCCACCTCTTAGGATTAATAAATCCATCCTCGAGGTGTGTCTGTGTTAACCTGCGAGAGGGGACATTCTCGCAGGCAAAGGAGCTCAGATCTAGAATATGGTAGCATTTCAGGGGTCTTTGTTCCCCCGGAGGCAATCTGATGACATATGATAGTTTTGTTGGGAGAGGACTAGGATGGAAGGTAAAGTAGAGGTTATATATATTTGATGGTATATAGCCGAGCCAGGTGTCACAAGTATAAATATATAAGTATATAAATAGAGATGTTATGAATAAATATATAAATATACAATAAATATGATAAATAAAGGAAGGAGGATCTAATCACCAGGGGGAAGGGAGGGAGGGACTGGGGGCATAGAGGAAGGACCTAGAGTGTAAAATTTATATAGTCATAAGTTCATGAAAAGGAATCCGGGATAGTCATGATCTTTAAATAGAGGGAGATAATTAATTAATTGTCCCTCGCCTATCAGATAATTCCTTTGTTTCTGTCTATATTTTTACGTTCCTCATAAGCCACGATGAAAGAAGAAACAAGCCCTCCATAGCAATGTTCTATTAGATATCGACTCCCTGGGTCCTTCCGTTAGACTTCCATGTCAGCCAAGCCTTCTTTGCCAGATGTCTTCTATGGGAATATTCGGTTACAGTTCTTGGAGCAGATGTAATCTCTGCAAGCTGAGCTATAGGTTATGGGTCGCTGCTGGTGGGGGTGATGATTTCTAGGCCCACGTTTCCGGTCCGATAAAGTCTTCCAGAGCCAGTGGTGTCGTTTTAAGGCCTCTATCTCTGGGGCTGGTGTTTGCAGGTACTATAGACCAGCTAGATCACTTTTATTCGAGCTGTTAGAGATCACTGGACAGGTGAGATCGTCCGCTGGGCTGCTGGTACTGCTAGCTGAGCCGTTAATTTCATTTATTTGCCAGTTGGTCCTACCTGTTGGGCCGTTAGCTTTAGCTGCTGGGCCATTGGTTATGTCCGTTGGTAGATAGAACGTTGATCTGCCGCTCCGGCCGGCCGCTTTATTTACTGGCCGACCTATCCGGCTGCTTTGAATAATGGGTGCTAAGCCAGGCCGCTCTGTCGACTCGTTTCTCTTCAGTGCCTAGTCCTTCTGGCCGTTCTGATTATCGGCCGCTTTACTAGGCCATTCGTCCTGCCGGCCGCTCCACCAGGCTGCTCCGTTAATCAGCAGCCGCTCTAGGCCGTAACTCGTTTGTTTCCGGGCCGTTTTTAACCGTTCCCTACACCCGGCTGGTCTTCAGCCACCACACCCTCAACATCTGATTTTAAAATCTAAAAATCTCCAGGTGTGGTGATCATCTACTAACGCGACCAATGCTGTCTCTGTGCTGTGTCCAGGCTGGAAACCGGACTGACCTGCCCCTAATTTCTCTGCAATTGTGTTTGCTCTGGCTTTCCTAGTTTTACTCCTACAGCCTTTACCACAAAGCTCTTTTGTTTGCAGGCTACTGCAATGACTCACACTAGTTCCATTAAGATTTACTCGAGTTTCCATTCCTTTTCAATTTGGGAAAATAGAAAGAACAACAACAAAAAAATCAGCCCAAAACTGTTCATGAGTTGGAGGCAGCTTGTTTCCTCACCTTGGTACTGGGGTCCTTCTGTTCCAGCATTCTCAGCTGCACAAGTACAGGTACATCGGTAGTTCCTGCAGGTGAGTCAGGGCCCTGCAGCAAAATATTAACCCCATTTTAACAGAAAGAAACTCATGCCTGAAACATAAATAGGTTCCATCTGGGGGTAGAACTCTTTTTACTGGATAAGAAAAAATTTATAAGTTAAGACACCGTTGCACTCCCCCAGTCCCTCAATTACGGATAGTCTTCCACTTATGCCTGGTTGCTTAGTGATGGTTCAAAGTTACGACTGACCTGAAAAAGGGGATCAAGACTCGGATTTGAAGTTCCAACAGTTGCCCTTTGGGCACTAAGCAACATGGCTGTTTGCAGTGTCCCGTGGTCATGTGATTGTGTTTTATGATGTTTTTGACAAAAACTAGCATTTACTTCAGTTTTTGGCAAAATCGCACCATAGTGAACAATGAATTCACTTAACAACTGCAGTTCCCTCTTTAACAATTGCAAATTTGTTTAATCACCAGGGTGATTTGCTTAACAACCACTGCAAAAAAGATTATAAAATTGTTACAACTCCATTATAGTCGTAATTGAAGGACAACATATAACTTAGAGGACCAAACGTCACAACTTCGTTTTCCCCATGGATATCCCTCCATTGCCCATGTCAGGAGTGATAAAACACCTAGAGGCACAACCATTCATTTAGTAACTGTTTGAAGTTACGATGGCACTGAAAAAAGTGACTTACGATCATTTTCCACATTTATGACCGCTGAAGCATTCCGTGGTCTTTGGTCACATGATCAAAGTTCAGATGCTTGGCAACTAGCATGTATTTATGATGGTTGCACCTTTTGTGACCCTCTGACAAGCAAAGTCAATGGGGAAGTTAGATTCACTTAACGACTGTGTTACTAACGTAACAACTGCAATTGTGATTCACTTAACGCAGCAAGAAAAGTCTTAAAATGCTACAAAATTCACTTAACAACTCTCTTGCTTAACAATGGACATTTTGAGCTCAGTTATGGTCGTAAATTGACGTCTATGTAGTGTATATGTACTCTTCTCCTAAGCCTTTGGTGAAGGTGACAGAAGCTCTCTTTCATTTGGGTGGTTTGGATTTCTTTGTTCCCATTTTATGCTGTCAATTTCACTATTTTTAATTCTTCAGTTTTATCATTTGTTGTTTCCTTTTTTTTAAAAAAACAATGTGAAAATGGAGTGGTGCATTGCTTATACATTTAAATCAGTGGTGGGTTTCAGCTCCTGTTGCAACTGGTACGGTGCAATGGGGCTGGGCGCCCACCACATGAATGTATGCAGTGCGCACGCATATGCACGCAGTATACACATGCATACTTACTGCCCGCGACGCTCCACAATGCTCCAGCTGCTTGGCGGAGTGTTGTGCAGGCGGCGGGCGCCATACGCTCTATGCGCGTAAGCCATGAAAACTTCAAATACCGGTAAGGAGTGCGGGTGGTCCCTCCGGAGCACCGTACTGGAACGGTACCTGGTGCTCCTGGCAGGCACCAGTACACCTGTACCGGGGAGTACCAGTCATAACCACCGCTGATTTAAATCATAAATAGACAACTTGTGATCTGTTGGATGTTGGGTCATTCTTTCAGAGATATTTCCTTAACCAGATTGCTGAATATCTTTAACAGTGACAGAACTTCTAATATGCTGCGTACACTCAGAGATGTACGTATCTTAAAAATAGTCCATGTTAAACAATATAACAGTATGAAACATCAGCAGAAGGAATGTTTTATGATACCCTGTTTCCCTGAAAATAAGACCCCCTCCGGATAATAAACCCAATCAGGCTTTTGAGCTCATGTGCTAAAATAAGCCCTCTCCCCCAAAATAAGCCCTCCTAAAAACACAGCAGCAGCCATGAGGTGATAACACTCGCTATCTCCTGCACCTCAAAAATAATAAGACTTCCCCAAAAATAAGGCCAAGTGCTTATTTCGGGGAGGTCAAGAGAAAATAAGACCCTGTCTTAATTTTGGGGAAACACGGTATTTTCTATTATGTCATAAAGAGTTTTATGACAATGTTTATGTCATAAAATATTTTATAAAATTTGCCAAATTTCATTCCACAGGAAGCCCAGGTCCCAAATTTTGGCCACATTCTGTAGGTTATCCCATATGAGGTAACTGCTTCCTTATGATGGACCATTTTGCCCAGTTAAAGGTTATGGGAACAAGAAATCTAATACAGTAATACGTAGATAATGATAACAATAATAACTTGTGTTTTGGTAGATAAGATCACATTAAAAGCATTAATTGAAGAGAACTGGTATCTCAACATGGAACTTTTGTAGGCAGGGTCACCTCAAAGCATGTGATTCCAGTACACATAACCAAAAATCCTCACCTGAAATGAAGCTGGCTGACTCCACCCGTGGATCTGTGCCCGTCCATGTTCCTGCCAGATGTGCGAGCGAATCTCACCATACAGCTCTCGCCGCTTCTGCTGTGGGGAGCCATCAGCCCTGTGTTAAATGGACGAACAATCCAATCCATTACAAAGCAGATAGGCTTGTAGTATTCTGGGAGAAGGTGTAGGCCTGCATAAAGACTCACAGCATCACTCTCAGTTAGAGTGAAAAAAAGATTTTTAGATTAAAGGAGAGAGGGGGAAAATACAGTCAGTCCTTGACTTATGACCAAAATTGAGTCCAAAATCTTTGTTGCTAAGTGAAACATTCATTAAGTGAATTTTGCCCCATTTTACAATATTTTGTGCCACAGTTGTTAAGTGAATCACTGTAGTTGTCAAGTTAGTAACATAGTTGTTAAGTGAATCTGGCTTCCCCATTGATTTTGTTTGTCAGGAAATCACAAAAAGTGATCACTACATCCTAGAACAGTGTAACCATCAAAAAAATGTCAGTTGCCAAGCATCCGAATTTTGATCATGTGACTATGGGGATACGGCAAGGGTCGTAAATGTGAAAAATTGTCATGTCACTTTTTTCAGTACTGTTGTATTTTTTATTTTTATTTTATTCGCATTTATACCCCGCCCTTCTTCAAAAAGGACCCAGGGCGGCGCACAGGAAATTAAAACATACAAGTGTAAACAAAGATATAAAATTTAAAAAGATATTAAATTTCCCTCCGTGCTAAAATCAATTTAAAATCCCCAAATTTAAAACTATCTAAAAATAGTCCCCAACGGAGGTTACGCTAGGCCGGCTTGATGGAAAAGGTGTGTCTTTAGACATTGGCGGAAGAGGCGGAGGTCAGAGATGGTTCGTAGTTCAGGGGGTAGGTCGTTCCAGAGGGCCGGGCCCGCCACAGAGAAGGCCCTTCCCCTGGGTGTCGCCAACCGGCATTGCCCGGCCGACGGCATCCTGAGAAGGCCCTCTCTATGGGAGCGGATCGGACAAAGGGATGTATGGGGCAGGAGGCGGTCTCGCATATAACTAGGTCCCGAGCCATGGAGTGCTTTAAAGATGGTCATCAACACCTTGAAGCGCAGCTTTGTAGCTTTGAATGGTCACTAAATTCATTATTATAAGTCAAGGATTACTGCAGTGGTGGGTTTTGGCCAGTACACCCCGGTACGGGTGTACCAGTGCCTGCTGGGAGCCGCAAGCCATCATTCTGGTATAGTGCTGCACACCCGCCCACCTACTCTCCTTGCCCCTATTTGAGCTGACCGCGACATTTGTGCATGCTGGAGCATCGCAGGGGTGGTGCAAATGCGTGTGCTGCGCATGCATGGACTCCTGGCCCCATCGCACCCTACCAGTTGCGATGGGATCCGGAACCCACCACTGGACTACTTGTACTGCAAAGGAAAAACACCTAACCTGCTGGGACTCCAGAAAAGCTATGAGTAAACAGGGCAAGCAAAATTGAGCAGAGCAGATTAGTGTTAAAAACACATTCCAAACACACTTGCATTGTATTTCCCAAGAATTCCTGGTAGGAAAAATTAGGAATTTGGGTTTCTAGTCTTGTAAACTTACTCAGAGGGTGAGATTGCTCGTGGCATGAATCTAAGTGTGTTCCGTCCTGAATCTCTGTGGTTGTTGCGGCTAGGCCGGGACCTCCCTGGTGGTACAGGAGAGGCCATGGCGCTTTCAGGAGCATCTGATGGGTTGAACAGGCGATCAAAGCTGCCGGGGTGGAGGGAAACCAATATGATTAGAAGAAAGAGAAGGGCAAGGAGTTCACCCTAAAAAAAGAAGCAAAAAAATCTGAAAGCTGGTCGTAATAGTTTCCTGCATGAAGGGCAGGAGATCTCAGTGACCTGAACAACAAACAAACAGAAACCATTTTGATGCAAAGTTTAGTTCCCCTTTCTATTCCTAGCAATAATAACAGCTGGGGCTGCCCAGCTACAAAACTTTAGCTGCAGCTTCTGAAATATTACTTGAACTCCCACGTAATTTGAGTCAATGCTTGCACCCAGAAGACCGAGAAATTGTCTTCGTTTCAAAACAAAAAGAAAAGATGAAGCTCAGGCTGCTAAGCTGTGTTACAAAACAGCTAGATTTCAGTAGACCTACATTTTCCAAAATGACGATTTCTTCATTTGAATCGCTTGTTCCTCCCGGGAAGCCCTAAGAAGAAACAAATAATTATTGAGGGGCGTCTGTCTCTGTGTATGGATGGTATTTCTTCTCTCCCTGTGAAGAACCACTAGAAAAAAGGAAGAAAGTAACCATTTCGTGCTCAGCCCTAATTCTATTCTAATTGCTGCTTAAAACATAGACTGGCAGTTGGGAGCAATAACAATTGCAGACTAAAGCAGGGATCTCCAACCATGGCCACTTTAAGACTTGTGGACTTCAACTCCCAGAATTTCTCAGCCAGTAAAGCCAGCAAAATCTTAAAGTTGCCAAGGTTGGAGACCCCTGGACTAGAGATAGGATGATTCAGAAAAGTGCCTGGGAAAAACTGGTAAAACAGCCTCCCTCCTTCCTCTCATGCCTTATTTAGTGACTTTAAAGAATACATTTGGAAAAATCTCTTTTGTTAGAATAACTTGTCATTTATTTTTATTTTTATTTATTTACATCACAGCCGTCCATCTTTTGACTAACTCTGAGTGATGGAAGACCATTTTCTATTTCAATTTGCAGTACAGGTGGTCTTATGACTGATTGCTTAGTAACTGTTTGAAATTATGTCACCCCCACTCCAAAGATGATTATGACCCAATTCTGAAGTCCCAATGCCCCCCTTCCTGTTTCCTCATGACTAAATTTGGGGCGCTCAGCAACCATCCTGCATTTATGGCTTTTTGTAGCATCTCACGATCATACGACCGCAATTTATGATGTTTTTGCCCCAAACTGGTGTTTATTTCCTGTTTCAGCAAAAATGTCCCACAGCGAACCATGAGTTTGCTTAATGATTGAAGTGTTTGCTTTACAACTGCTGCATTCTCTTAATGACTGCTACAAAAAAGTTAAAATCCAGTCATGTGCTAATCCGCTTTATGACTGTCATCACAGAGGATCGTAATGGGCAAATTCAATTATGGTTGTAAATCAAGGACTACCTGTATATAGAAATTGTAGTGTTCAAACATGAGAAAGAAGAGAAGCTTGTATGAATCTGAACAAATTTTATTTGCCAAAATCAAAAATCTATTAGAAAGAGAAAAATGAAATTTCAGATTCAGCAAGAACAAAAATTGCTGATAGTAATATTAATTTTAAAAAAAATGAAACTGCAATGTCTACAGACAACATTTCTATGCAATGATTGTTACTATTTCCCCCGTTTTCCTCAGCTCTTTTAGTGAAACTGTGAACAAACTGAAGCATTTTAAAGCCAAATATATAATTCTGTCATCTGTCTTCAGCTTTACTTTCAGCCAATTTATCAAACTGACAAAAAATAATTAATTAATTGCCTGCACATGAAACCAAGTGAAAAATAAAGCTTTTTAAGTAAACTATCTATGTTACACTTTTACATTTCATAAATGTCCTCCAAATTTTACAACTAAAGTGCACTCTTAAAACAAACCTTAACACAGCTTCTGTCCTTTAAGCAGCAAAGTGAACTCAGATTGGGAAAGTGGGTTATAAAAATAAAATTGAAACGTATTTCAATTTTAAAGAAAGAAAAACATAGAAGGAAAAAGTTCCAATTACTGTTGCATTAGTTAGTAACAGGACTTCGAGAAAGAACACTCAATGTGACCAGGGAAGTTGCTAACACTGGAATATAAGCATCACCAATTTGTAATTCCCAAAGTAACTCATTTCCTTAGCTGTAGCTGCTTAATCAGCCATGGAAAAGACACTTCCTCTCATCTTACTCTCCCATCTTGGTCCCTGGGATGCTGTTCAGTGGTGGGATTCAAAAAGTTTTGCTACCAGTTGGTGTGGGGGTGGCTTAGTGGGGGTGGCTTGGTGGGCATGGTAGGGGAAGGATACTGTAAAATCCCCATTCCCTCCCAATCAGAGAGGTCTTGTGAGGCAGAGAATAATTGGGGGTGGGAGCCAGTCAGAGGTATTTACTGGTTCTCCCAACTACTCAAAACTTGCTCTACCAGTTCTCCAGAACTGGTCAGAACCTGCTGAATACCACCTCTGATGCTGTTATAACAAGCAAGAACAAAATCTTTGAACCAGAAGCGAGGGATGAAAAATTCCCCACTCACCTCTGAATCATACCAGAGTTTGGCTTAGAAAGAGCCATGGCTAGGTTAAGACAAGTTTTAAATCAAAGGGTGGATTATTTCCCAAGTTCATCTGAAAGGGCTGGCAAAGTCCATGACAGCAGGATACAGATAGTCCTCAACGTTCAACCCTTCATTTAGTGACTGTTTGAAATTACAAAAGCACTGAAAAAAATGACGTATGACCATTTTTCACACTCATGACTGTGTGAAAAATGGTCATACGTCATTTTACAGGACACTCCATGGTCCTGTAATCAAAATTTGGACACTTGACAACCGGAATGTATTTATGATGGTTGCAGTGTCTTGCATAAAAGGTCACCTTTTATGACCTTCTGACAAGCAAAGTCAGTGGAAAAGCCAGATTCTCTTAACAATCATGATGCTAACTTAACAATTGCAATGATTCACTTAACTGTGGCAAAAGGAGTCACAAAATGGGGCAAAACTCAACAACTGTCTTGGTTAGCAACAGAAATTTGGGGTTCAATTGTGGTTATAAGTCAAGGACTATATGTAGTCACAGATTTCGCTCTTTCTCTCTCTCTCTCTCTCTCTCATATCTTGAATATGGCCCACCTCAGAAGCTCAGTCCGTCGAACTGCTTCCTGTAGCTCCATCAGCCTCTCTTTATACAAATTACGCTCCATCACCACGCGTGCCATCTCCGCGCGGGTGAATCTCTGAGTTCGGGGCAGCCCCCCTTCAGCCTGTGGAGAAAATGGCAAGCCTTGACTCAATAGCTCAGATATTCATCGCCATTCAAAGTTCCGAATACTCTTTCACCAGAAGCCCAGTCTTCCCAGCTTAGTATTCTCTAGATGTAGAGGTGGTGATTCCCAGACTTTACTAGACAGATGCATTTGGATGGAAACATACAACACAGCTGGAGGGCACTGGGTTGGTGTACCCTCTTGCCTCTGTATCCCAGAGACTTCAACACCCCTGCCAGGTATGGATGAGGATCCTGAGTGGTTACCTCTCCTTCTTCACTGGAGCGCCTTGATTCCTTAAATTCCTGCCGGATCCTGCAATCCAAAGTTTGCAAGAGAAATATTAATACATGTTTTGTTTTGTTTTTTTAAATCCATAGATGTTTAATATCCTAGAACTGAATCTGAAATCACATAACCAATTCAGTGCCCTCATATGCATGCATTAATTTCTAATGAAGACATATTCGATGGTTAAAAAAAAGAATGAAAAGGCAGCCAGCATATATTTTGGATGGCACACAATAGTCTATTCAAGTGTTTTCCAAACTTGACAACTCAAAGATAGGCGGACTTTAATTCCCAGAATTTTCAGAGTTGAAGTCTATATATCTTAAAAGTACCAAGGATGAAAAGTTTGGCAAAACATTGGTCTGTATTTATTTTTACCACAGAAATCTCCCCAGGAATGACAACTGCACTTTCTCCAATTTCAACATATTTTAATTCCATATCTTAACATAATTATTTTGAAATAACATACAACACCCATATATTTTACTTTCTTCTCAATCTTAAAACCTGTTTTAGTCATCTGGTCTAAAATAAAAGTGAATGTCCTTTCTAGAATGATGTTCTAGACCGGTGATGGCGAACCTGTGGCACGCACTGTCTTCTCTGGGGCATGCCAGCCGTTGCCCCAACACAGCTCCACAACACGTCTGCCGTACCTCCCCCCCCAGCCAACTTGTCTCTGGGTCTCTGATGCGCATGCACGGGGTGCATTTGGGGGGGGGGGTGTATGTGTGAGCGTGGGGCATATGCACGGAATGGGGATGGTGCTCGCATTGCATTTGGGGGGTACACTCACTTTGGGCAGTTGACGCCAAAAAGGTTCGCCATCACTCTTCTAGACAATATCTATTTTGACAACCGATGCACCATTTAAACAGTGGTTAAAAAAAAATACGCTAGTCCTAGTGTGCATGTAGCTCTAAGCCCCAAGTGCACCAGGCAAACAGCTGGTTCTAGTGTAATCCTTTGATGTGTATTCATCATTGTGTGAGTGCTTACTCTCTTATTATTCCTTCCTCTCCAATCCCTCTGGTCTGCAATTGGAGATGGGGGAAGAACAAAACTGATCCGAGAACAGAATAACAAGTAATGACTGTAGTGGTAATCAAACAACTAAGCAATGCTGTGGAGATCATAAATGTGTGCCTTGATTATAAAATTATTTTTTCAACACCATCGTAATTTTGAATAGCGGCATGAGGCAGTCAGTAAAGGAGATCTAGCTATACTTCGTTTTATCAAATCCAGTGTTCCTTTGTAGACAAAGAGGTGGAACAAATATGGGAGAGTGGCCAAAATTTACCGAAGAATTTCAGACTCAGCTTCTTTCAGCTGCATTTGGCTGCTACGCAGGTCAGTCAATGATCTCTCATTCTCCATCCGTAAGGATTCACGCTCTTCGCTGAGCTCCTCCACACGGTTAATAAGATGGCGGCGGGCTGTATCCAGAGCGATTCTGGAGGTGGGATGGCCAAAGACATAAAGATTTTAAAGCCAGCTTCAAAATCCAGAAGGACATGCCTCTAAAGCCAACTAAAACATGAACGGTTTTACGTACAGTGGGTTTGAGTCTATGTTTAACAAGGTTTCTGGCTTTCATTAATTTGAGACGGCAAACTAGGTGCTTGGTCTTACCGTGCTTCTTGAAGCTGAGTGTTTTCTGCTATCAAGGTTTCTAAGGCATCCCCTACAAAAACAGTAGGCATGGACATCAGTTGACATCAGCTGATGTGCATGCAAATCAGAATGTCCCACTGCAAGAAAGCTGCAGGGTTTTTTGGGAATGACAATCAAGCTAGGATTCCTGAATTCTAAATCCCAGCTGGGGGGGGATGCAGAAAGAAACATTATATTTACCCTGCAAATCAGCACCATCATCCATATCAGTGAGGAGGTCTGGGCTGAGGCCTGAAACTTCAGCGAAAAGGGAGACCATGTTGCGCTCGAGGGTGGTATTCAAGGGGCTGAGAGACAGACAGACAGACAAATAGACAAGAGTCCCCACCCACCTCCTTCCTGCCAATAAGACACAGCCATGTCCGACATTACACTAAACGGAAATCAGTGAAGGGGCAAGGGATGATGTCTGTGTTGAGGGAAGGTCCCTGGAGAAGAACCTGGACTCAGCTGCCATCAGTTTGTCACTTCTCTGTCTATCCCATGAATGAGGTAGAAGGGATAACCTTGAGGAACAGAAGGAAGAGCCACAATCAAGACAAAAGGTCAGATAAAAACGGAATCTAGAACCAAAACTATAATGTGAGAAAGCATCTCAGACAAAACCCTCCTTAGTTCTCACAAAAATAAAAAGAGGTGATGGGAAGAAGCACATTGGGACTTGCAAGGGTGGTATCAGTCCTCCATAGATGATCAAATTTGGACACCATAGACACACAAATTAATACTACTTTTAATAAGGTTACAGGTAACAGAGCCCTGCAAGTCTCAATCTCTCCCTCTCCCTCTCTCTCACTCACTCACACACACACACCTTATCTTCATGAGAACTAGAGAGGGTCATGTGTGAGATACTTTCTCAAATTACATTTCTGTCCCAGTCTCAGATTTCTTTAATCTGGCCGTCATTTTGGTGTAGAAATTCCTTCTGCTCCTCAATGTTGTACCCTTTTCCCATTATATCCAAGACTGCAATGGTTTCAAAACAGCAGCTGCAGAAAATATGTTTTTGAAGGAGAAAAGCTACTTGTCTGGCCATCAAACTCAATGGTACATGATCCTCCAAAACAGAAATTGGAATGCCTAGAAGAGCTAACTGTCCATCGAACAATGGCATCAGAAGGATGAAGAGATTGGAAAGGGAAGATAATTGAGGATGAGATTAAGATCATGCTGAGATAAAGATGGCAGGAAAGAAAGACCTAGGTGGTTCTTTTTTAATTCCATTGGAGAAGTATCCCTAGTCTGGTGTATATTAATTATAGTGGTCCAATCTGTGCTTTCCACTTATAATTAATGAATAAATTTCCCTTACCTGTTTTGCATTTGGGAGTCAGGTTTGAGTTCTGGAGTAGAGCTTAAAAGTTCATCCAAATCAAAGCCAGGTTGACTAGGAGAAGCTGACGAGAAAAGAAAGTGAAAATCACAAATGTGTTGTTATTGATTCTTATTATCCTTCTCACCCTGATTTTTTGGACAGAGTCCACATCTTGGCAACTTTAAGATGTGTGGACTTCAACTCCCAGAATTCCCCAGTGAGAATTAATTCCTAGATTTACTTTTAAGTAAGGATCTGTACAGGTAAACCTCAACCTACAATCTTTCATTTAGTGACTGTTCGAAATTACAATGACACTGAAAAAGTGACTTATGAGTGTTTTCATATTTATGACCACTGAAGCATCTCCATGGTCACATGATTAAAATTCAGATGCTTGGTAAGTGGTGCATATTTATGACAGTTGCAGTGTCTTGGGATGAGGTGACCTTCTGACAAGCAAAGTCAATGGAAAAGCCAGATTCACTTTACAAATGTGTTACTAACTTAACAACTGCAGCGATTCACTTAACAACTGTGGCAAGGAAGGTCATAAAATAGGGCAAAACAGACTTAACAACTGTCTCACTTAGCTATGGATATTTTGGGCTCAACTATTATGGTAAGTTGAGAACTACCTATAAAACACAGTAGAAAAAATATTCCATCCAACCCTCTTGCTTTCATTTGTATGAACCTTTAGCCAGAGAGAGAGAGAGAGATTCAACAGGCATCCCACAATGGTTTCTAACCTAAACTTACACAGCCCACTCTATCACTTCAGAACTCTATTATCCGCACTGCAAGTAATTCAAAGCTGGCATGGGTGACTTCCAATAGCAATAGCACTGAGACTCGTATATTGCTTCACAGTGCTTTATGGCCCTCTCAGAGCAGTTTGGAGTTGCCCCCAACAATCTGGGTCCTCATTTTATCGACCTCAGAAGGATGGAAGGCTGAGTCAACCTTGAGCTGCTCAGAATCGAACTCCTGGAGTGTGCAGTGAGTTAGCCTGCAGTACTGCATTCTAACCACTGGGCCACCACAGCTCTTCGTTAAAGTCAGTGGAGCACAGAGAAAGCCATAACTTCAGTTTTGGGCTGTTGTGGGAGCACAGGTGGAGAAGGACCTCTCTCAAGGCCCACTGAGAGATACAAAATAGGAGCAGAGCGTTACAGGCTGAGGATCAGCAACTTAAACTCAAAGAGGCACATCCTAGCTGGTGACTATTATCTGCAGCCTTTGGCAATCAATTAATTCAGAAAATGTACCTGCCCCTTCCTTGCAGTTTGCTATTTGGGGGAAGGAGAAAAGAGAATACCAGAAAGAGAAAGCGGGTGGGTGGGGAGGGAGAGAGGAAGAAGAGGGTCAGAAAAAGAAAAAAGTGGTATTAGTATTCATTTATTCATTCGTTATCTTGCTGTTTATTGTTTTTATAAATAACTCAGGGCGCTAAACATGCCTATTTTTCCTTTCTCCTCCTATTTCCCCATCCCCCCAAAAAACAACAAGATGAATTGGACCAGGGGTCTGCAAAGTCGGCTCTTTTAAGACTGGTGGACTTCAACTACCAGAGTTCCCCAGCCAGCATAGCTGGCTGGGGAATTCTGGGAGTTGAAGTCCACCAGTCTTAAAAGAGCCGACTTTGCAGACCCCTGAATTGGACTGAGACAGAATGACTGGTCCAAGCTATCCAGCCATCTTAAAGCAGGACTAGAACTCACAGTCTCTTGGTTTCTAGCCTGATGCCTAGATCAAATTGGCTCTTGGTATTAAGGCTGACACAGAGTTTTAGCCCTCATTAATGTCTGAAGCTCCAGCAGATGATTTCCTGAGTGAATGTAATCACCATCAGGAAAAAAAATGTTGGCCCCAGTATCCCCAGAAATCCATGATGTAGGGGTTAAAAACATTTAACACCCAATTGGCTCTGTTTGTCAGAAGCAGGCTGGGAAAGTCACGGAGGGGGATGCTGCAACCGTTGTAAGTGTGAGGACTGGTCATAGGTTCTTTCTTTTTCCCCAGAGCTGTTGTAACTTCACTGAATGAAGCATTCAGAGGAGAAATTTCCTGACAGTCAGAACAATTAATCAGTGGAACTCCTTGCCTCCAGAAGTTGTGAATGCCCCAACACTGCAAGTCTTTAAGAAGATGTTGGATAGCCATTTGTCTGAAACGGTGTAGGACTTCCTGCCTAGGCAGGGGGTTGGACTAGATGACCTCCAAGGTCCCTTCCAACTCCATTATTGTGTTGTGTTGTGTTATTTAGGCAAGAAACTAGAAAACCATGAATTTTTAGTTCTGCCTTAGGGACAAAAACCCAGTGAATGACTTTGGGCTAGTTACTATCTCTCAACCCTAGAAAGAAGAAAGTAGCACTCATGAAAAATATAGCCAAGAAAGCCACAGGGACCTGTCTTAATCTACTCTAGTTCGGGGTTAAAACTGATCCTACGAAAGAGAGAAAGAGAAAATCTCCTTCATACCATCCTTTCCTGGCTGAATGTCCATTTCCTGTGCCAAGGGAAACACATTTCTTTCTGCAACCTTCTGGGGCGTTTTCTCTGAATGAGAAAGTTCATTCATTTCTCCATGTTCCTAAAAAGATCCAGCAGATTGAGAGCAAAAACAGAATTTGTTTTATGGCTTCCCTTAATACCCCTGTTTCTCACTGGTCCTCTCAGCCATCTCTGTGGCCATCAGAGTTTAACCCCTCACCGGAATCCACCTACCATTGAGGACTCAGGAGGCTTCAAGACTGAGGGACTTGATGGACACTGTGGAGGTACACGAACCGGTGGAGGCTTCGGCCTGTTCATTGAGGGAGAAAGAAGAAAAAGATCCTGATTTTCTCATGTCTGTCTTGTTTAAATGTCTTCGAAGACTTAGATCAGTCAGTGCCATTTCTTATACCTTCCACCCTACTTAAAAAAGCAGTAGGGTGTCTTTTTTTAATGACTCTTTATTTGGGGTGGAGTTGGGGCGACTGAATAGAGCTGAGCATTTACTGGCTGGATGACTTTTCTGGGGCCTATACAAAGTTTGCAGCAGATATTTTCTCTTTGCGCCCTTGAAAGCAGGTAGTTAAACTACTCTAATTATCAATGTAATTAAAATAGGCACACATTATTCCTTGCCGACCCCCCAAAAAAACATTTTTAAAGGGGCACTAATATATATATATCTGTGAAGAGTCTCAATCATCCAGGTCAGGGGTCTCCAACCTTTGCAACTTTAAGTCTGAAGGGTTTCAGCTTCCAGACTTCTCCAGCCAGCTTTGCTGGAGAAGGACTCTGGGACCTGAAGTTCTTCAGACTTAAAGTTGCAAAGGTTGGAGACCTCTGATCCAGGTCATGGTTGTCCCAAAGGTGCTTTTTACATACAGCAACTAGATTTTTTTTCCCTTAGAAAACATTTTGCTTCTCATCCAAGAAGCTTCTTCAGTTCTGACTGTTGGGGAATGGAAGGATTTGTATTCTTTACACTCATCTGCAAAATGCAGAGTGCTAACGACCAAGATGCCTGCAAAGAATATAAATCCATCCATTCCCCAACAGTCAGAACTGAAGAAGCTTCTTGGATGAGCAGCAAAAAAGTTTCTAAGGAAAAAAAATCTAAGAAAGTCCAGTTGCCTTTTGGAAAAAACACCTTTGGGGCACCAATATAATACAGTGAATAAAAACAGAGAGATGAATAGTTTATTGCTGTTGTTAATGGCCTGGGAGACTTATTTGTTATCCTTTTAAAAGGCAAGAGAAGGCAAAACACTAGCCGGATCTGGATGAAATACAGTAAACCTGTCACCAAATAGGGCTTTCTCTGTAGTGCTCTGCATGATTTCTGAAGGTAGTTAAAGGACTCAGTGGCAATCTTATCTCTACCCAGTCTTGTGGGGACAACTAACTGTCATAGCTGTGGAGGAGTAAATGTCACTGTGACACGTGCACACACGCACGCACACACCCCTAATCTTGAATATGTACAAACTATGGCAGTTGCCTGTGTGCTACACGCCATAGTTCAGAACTGCCTTCATTTCAATATGCTAATGCTGGACAATTACATGGGTCTTTCCTTCCGTTGCAAAAGGTCAACAAGAGTGGCGGATTGGCTCCTGCGGTATGAGGATAACTGGGACACCCTGCAACTCCCCATCCGTCTCAGAATTCACCCAGCCATTGCGGAATTTCAAATTATTGGTTTATATCTTAATAATAATAATTTATTATATTTATAAACCGCCCCCCCTCCCCAAAGGGACTCGGGGCGGTGTACAGGAAAATTAAAAACCATCTAAAAACATGCAATACACACAAGTTAAAAACGAATTAAACTACCCTGTACAAAATTTAAAAACCATTAAAATTACCACCCATTAAAACCCAATAAACAATTTGAGAAAACAGACTGGGGCGACAAGCGTAGATTAGGCCAAGCCGGCCTGATGAAACAAATAGGTTTTTACTTTTTGGCGGAAGGCGCGGAGGTCCGTAGTCGTTCTGATATCCGGGGGTAGGTCGCTCCAGAGGGTCGGGCCCATCACAGAGAAGGCCCTTCCCCTGGGCGTCGCCCGCTGGGACCCGGAGAAGTCCCTCTCTGTGTGAGCGAATCGGCCGAAGGGTTGTATGGGGCAGGATACGATCCCTCAAATAACTAGGTCCTGTGCCATGGAGCGCTTTAAAGATGATAATCAACACCTTGAAACGCACCCGAAAGACCACAGGCAGCCAGTGCAGCTCGCGCAGGAGTGGTGTTACATGGGAGTATCTAGTGACTCCCATAACTGCCCGCGCGGCCGCGTTCTGGACCAGCTGTAGTCTCCGGGTGCATCTCAAGGGGAGCCCCATGTAGAGAGCATTACAGTAGTCCAGACGAGACGTCACAAGCACGAGTGACCGTGCGAAGGGCGTCCCAGTCCAATAGGGGACGCAACTGGCGCACCAGGCGAACCTGGTAAAATGCCCCCCTGGCCACAGCTGTCACATGGTCTTCTATAGACAGCCGGGAATCCAGGAGGATGCCTAAGTTGCGTGCCCGCTCCACAGGGGCTAGATGTTAATTTGTTACAGGTAGTTCTCAACTTATAACCATAACAGACCCTGCCAATTTCGGTCATAAGCCGTGATGGTTATCATGTGACTGACCTGATTTTATGACTGTTGTTCACTAGGGGGATATTTCTGCTGGAAACCAAAAGAAGGGTCGTAAAAGCCATGTGACCATGGGATGCTGCAAACAGCCGTAAATGCAGGCCAGCTGCCGAGCACCAAAATGTGGTCACGTGACTGTGGGAGGATGAGGTGGACTGCAGTAATAGGAACTTTGGGATTCGGTCATAAGTCTCTTGGGGAGGCTGTCTGTCACAGTTTTGAATGGTTGCTAAGTGAGCGGTTGTAAGTTGAGGAGTAAGAAATCATTACTCAGTAACACACGATGAAGTCAAACATGTTGATCATGGACCAAAATTTTCTTCTTTGACAATAAGAAGACTACTCAGTTTAAGGACTCTCTAGAGCAGGGGTTCCCAAACTTGGCAACTTTAAGACTTGTGGACTTCAACTCCCAGAATTCTCCAGCCAGAGAATTCTGAGAGTTGAAGTCCACAAGTCTTAAAGTTGCCAAGTTTGGGAACCCCTGCTCTAGAAGATCCCAAATTTTTGCTTTCAGCAAGGGGGGGGGGGATCTAAAGCAAAAGGAAGTAGCTTTGGAGGAGGAGGGTGGGCATAGACACTGACCTTGTTGATACCTTCTTAAGGAAATGGTATCTTTTCCTGAGCTGCACTTATCTCAGGAAAACACATGTTTGAATTAAGCCCAACAAGCTTTTTTGAAATGAGCACTATCAGCGCTTTCAGACGTCAAAAAAAAATATTTCCCTGGGATTGCACAGCCACAAGTCAGGAAAAGGTGCCACAGCCACTTAAAGGGCACTGACCTTACCGCACAACCTCTCCAGGCATCTTTTCTGCTTTGGTCCTAAAATTCTGCGCACACACACACACACACACTCCTTCCCTCCCTTTTTCCAAACCTTTTATCTTCTGTGGATGAAGTACTAGTTTTTCCTGGACCAGCTGATGCAGCTTTTTGTAATTTCAGTTCTTTGTAACTTTGCACCATCTGAAGGAAATAGAAGAGGAAGTGAAACAGTGGTTTGGCTTGGAAAGAGAAAGGGAGGCGAGGTGAGAAAGGCCACCGAAACACTCCGATTGTTCAAAAATACCTTTGTGTGGCTCTGATTGAGAATCGAAATCTCCTTGAGCAGTGAAGATTTTTGTTCCTCCAAGCCAGCCACTGCGAAGGAAGAGAAGGGTGTATTTGAGCCGATCTCACTAACAAGACCTTAAACCAGAGGTTCCCAAACTTGGCAACTTTAAGACTTGTGGACTTCAACTCCCAGAATTCTCCAGCCAGCTATGCTGTGGGTGTTCTTAGGCATCCATAATGATAGCCATGGATACCCTTGTTCTCCATGAACTCGTCTAATCCTTTCTTAAAGGTGTCCAGGCTGACAGCTGTCACCACTTCTTCTGGCAGGGAGTTCCATAGACCAGTGATCCTCTGGGTGAAAAAGTACTTCCTCTTATTTGTTTGAGGTCTAGCTATCAAAAGTTTCATGGAGTGCCCCCTAGTTCTAGTGTTGTGCGATAGGGAAAACAGTTTTTCCTTTTCTACTTTGTCCACACCGTGCATGATTTTATAGACTTCAATCAGGTCATCTCTCAGGCGCCGTCGTTCTAGAGCACAGGCTCCCAAACTTGGCAACTTTAAGACTTGTGGACTTCAACTCCCAGAATTCTGGGAGTTGAAGTCCACAAGTCTTAAAGTTGCCAAGTTTGGGAACCTCTGCCTTAAACCAACCTTAGCTTGCAGTGCTGGGCTCCGGATCCCGTTGCAACCTGTAAGTTGCAACGGGGCCAGGCGTCCACCACATGCACGCGCGCAGCGCACACTTACCACCCGCAACACTCCAGCTGCTCAGTGGAGCGTCGCACAGGCGCCATACACTCCGTGCATGTTAGCCCCGATCAGCTCAAATACAGATAAGGAGGGTGGGCAGGCAGGTAGTACTGGAGCGGTTCCTGGTGCTCCCAGCAGGCACCAGTACGCCAGTACCAGAGTCTATCAGTCATATCCCACCACTGTTAGCTTGGCTGTTTTCAAACATAACGCTAAGGTATTTCCCTCGTATTTTATTTGCACAGCTCAAGTGGGAAGCAGAGCAAGAAGGATCCATTTCCTGGAAGATTAACTGTGATGATCCAGTTCCAATAATCAGAAGCCTCCTGTGTGAAAATACCCTAATGTTGCAGATTCATGCAGAGAATGCGGAGGCTGTAATCCTACATCCATTTGGGAATCAATCTCATTTGAATGCACAAAAATCTATTTCAAAGAAGGAATTTATAGGATGGACTTATACAAATCTTCTCATTTTGTAAAGCAACAGAGACTTTTGCTTAGCAATGCTTCATGCTATGTATACAGCCCTTTCTTTTTCCCAAGGAAGAATGATTCTTCCAAAATCATAGATGTTTTTATCTGTTCTATATTCTACGTAATCTGACAAGTATCGTTTGTACACAGGGCGGTGTACAGGCAGCAATAAAATCAATGATAAAAAAATACATGAAATATATATTTAAAAATGTATTAAATAATATGCCTGTACTAAAACCATTAATAAAACCTACTAAAACCATTTAAAAATTATGCCAGGCCGGCCGCACGAAATAGATAGGTCTTCAAAGCCCGACGAAAGAGGCGCAGTTCCGTGTTCGTGCGTAGGTCGATGGGTAGGTCATTCCAGAGGGCAGGAGCCGCCACAGAGAAGGCTCTGCCCCTGGGGGTCGCCAGCCAACATTTCCTGGCCGACGGCACCCTGAGGAGGCCCTCTCTGTGGGAGCGCACTGGTCGGTGGGAGGTATTTGATGGCAGGAGGCGGTCTTGCAGGTAACCAGGCCCCTTGCCATGGAGTGCTTTAAAGGTAGTTACTAATACCTTGAAGCGCACCCAGAAAGCCACAGGCAACCAGTGCAGCTCGCGCAGGAGGTGTCACATGGGAGCATCTAGGAGCTCCCAGGATCCCCCACACGGCCACATTCTTAACTAACTGGAGCCTCCGGGCGCACTTCAAGGGAAGCCCCATGTAGAGAGCGTTGCAGTAGTCCAGGCGGGAGATGACGAGGGCTTGAGTGACCGTGCGTAAAGTGAAACAATCCAGAAAGGGGCGCAACTGGCGTATCAGGCGAACCTGATAAAAGGCCCCCCTGGCCACGGCTGTCATATGATCTTCTAGCGACAGCCGAGAGTCCAGGAGGACGCCCAAGTTGCGAGCCCTCTCTGTGGGGGCCAAAGACTCGCCCCCAATAGCCAGAGCTGGCACCAACTGGCTATATCGTGCCGCCGGAAGCCACAGCCACTCGGTCTTGGATGGGTTGAGTCGGAGCCTGTTTCTCCCCATCCAGACTCGCACGGACTCCAGACACCGGGACATCACTTCCACGGCATTGTTGGGGTGGTCCGGGGTAGAGATGTACAGCTGAGTATCATCAGCGTACTGATGGAATTCTACCCCGAAACCATGGATGATCTCACCCAACGTAAGTTAAATTAAATTAAATTAAAATTAGCATTAAAAAAATAACCATCTGCATGTTCTGGAACTGATTTTTTTGGGGGGAAAGCAATGTTAATAGAATATTCTCTTTTTTATGGCAATTCTTAAATAGGCTATTTTGAGCAGAGTGTGAAAAATACAGTTAGGGAGCATATATAATCTTGTTAAACAAAGCCTTCACACAAAGGGGGGCAATGAAGCAGTGAGTTAACATTTTGCCAAATAGCATTATTAAACTGTTCCCATAATAGAATATTTTATTAGATGTAAACTGAACAAATTATCAGGCTTATCTGCTAAACAGAAGCTAAAATCCAGCAAAACGGCATCATTTGAAATATTGTGATGGGCAATCAAAGTCTCTTCATTGATCTAGCTGTTAAACCCTGTTCAGTTCAATGGCTTTCAACTTTCATCCCTATAACTGCACAGCAATTTAATCTATATTTCCTAATGATTTTGATGTGCCTTGAAAAAAAATATGTTAATGCAACTTCTACTGTATCTCTTGTCTTACACCCAATCTTGGCTAACAAGATAGACCAGTCTAGCTAGAGCTGTCAAAAGAGGAGATGTGCAAGGGCACAGAATGGGGCATGCCTATTATGGGATGGGCATAGGAGGAACCGTATGTTCCTACAAGCAAAGATGAGAGAAAAGATACTAACTGGACGCCTGCTTCTTGAATTTATTTTATCCACATGATGGCTAACCTCAAGAGTCAAAGGAGGCTCATTATAGGTTGAGAGAGAATATGGAATGGTGGTACATTGGCATCCTACACAGATTTGGCAAAATAACTATTCTTACCCTGATCTGCATAGCTTCGTGCTTTGCTGTCCAGGATTCGGCTCTGGCCCTCTAACTGGCTCACAGCTGTTGAATGCGCTTTACGTTCCTGATCTATCACGTCCTCCAGTTCCATGAATCGCTAGGAAAGAGAATCCAAGAATCAACCCCTCCTATTGATACGGATCTAGTTGATCGCTTTACTACCTTTCCAATCTTTTCCCATCCCAAAGTGTTTCCTTCAGGCCGATTTCTTCTCTGCCCCATATCTTCACTTCTCCAGTTCAAATGCCCATCCACCATATCCAGTGTGAAATTATTGCCACTTATGCATTAAGATTTATCTATCAGCATAATTTTGCACCAGTGAAGTTAAAACCAATTTCATTGTAATTTTTACAATGACAATAAAGATTATTATTATTATTATTATTATTATTATTATTATTATTATTATTATTATTATTATTATTATTATTATTATTATTATAAGGTTATTTCGTTGGGCTAGGGATATTCTTTTCCTAATCAAGACAAACTTGAGCAGTTGTTGTTTTAACAAAATAAACATGTTGTTTTAACAAAATAAACATTAGTTTAAAATTGTGAGCAGCACATAAAGAGAATGAATAAATTGCTGCTGTTTGTTTTCTCCACTGAACACAAAACCCAATAATAGTAGCATCCTCTTTGTGTTCCTAGTAACTGTATTGCCTCTGGTATTGGATTTAATATAGTTTCCCCCTCCCCCCCCCCCCACTCTCTCTCTCACACACACACACCCCTACCTGTGGATTTTGGCTCCTGGTGACTTTTATGGATGCATACACACAATTTTCTTGGTATGATATGAAGGTAGTATTTTGGCTTCCTAATATTAGAGCTTGAATATTAGTAATTGAGTAAGTTTATCCTTCATGAATTTGTTCTCACTGAAGCCACAAAGTTCACCATCACATCTTGTTTATCTACTCTTTTTTTGTTGTTATCTTTTTACGATTAGGGTCCATTGGCTCATCCTAGATCTACTGAGAATTGAGAAAATCCTTATCTCCCTTTTCAACACAGAACCTCATTTTATACACTTCTGATCATTTTCTCCATATTTCCTCTTTTTTTGCCTAAACTAAAAAACCCTCATCATTTTAATATTTTAAATCAAAAGACCTTTATGACTTGTGGGCTTCAACTCCCAGAATTCCTGAGCCAGCATGGATGGCTCAGGAATTCTGGGAAATGTAGTCCACGTGTCTTAAAAGGGCCATTGTTCTCCACCCACTTTAGAAGTAACTTGAGGCAATAGAATAGCACTTAAACTTATATATCACTTTACAGTGCTTTAGAGCCCTCTCTAAGTGGTTTACAGAGCCATCTTCCGTTCTATATTAAAGCAGCAGTTAAGTTGACTTGTGAAGTTAAGAATTTTTATTCTAATACATATCACAGGTCATTAGCTCACATTGAACCCCGTGAAGTATCTTAATGAAAACTCAAAAAAAGAACGAAAGACAAAATATACATTTTAAATCAGGAATCTGGAGACAGTTCCTATGAATTGCAAGGAGTCAACTGGTTCTGGATGGAATAAGGGTTGAAATGACAATGCTGTGGAGCTAGAAACATTACAATGCTTCTAGAAAAACGTGGAGCATTGACAAATCAGGAGAATGAAAAATGTCAGAAAAATTATGACTAAGATATAGGGACAGGATCAAAGTGGCAAACGGAATGTCCTCGAAAGAGGTCTTATTGGGAGTGAGACTTTATCCAGGAGTAGAGTCTGACTCAGTGGTATCTATAGAGCAAACTGCTCTTTGACCTGAACTATCAGACGTTATAGGGAAATGTCAGCAAACGTGGCATTTCACTCATCTGAAAAATGCCAGTATAAAACCTTGGATCAATCTCCAGTTTGCCTTCAAGAGTCTGTTTATGTCTATATTCTCTTCTTTAGCTACTTATTGTACTGACAATCTATCTCATATCAGGACTGATTACTTGGCTCAGTAGCTTTCTGGTGGTTAGGTTTTTGGGGTTTTTTTGGTCCAAAATTGCTGGGTATTGACAGAAGTTGACTTCAGCTTTCCCAGTTAACCATTACACAAGCCTTCCTGAGAAAGCTTCATAGACCAGACAAGAAGATGAGAAAATAAAAAGTTTTTCGGGTTGTGGCTTGTCGGGCAGGAGAGCGCCCCTCCCGACTAAGGAGGGGGAGGAGGCAATCATCTTGCCCGACTCCTCCGGCTGGCACCAGTTGGCATCTAAGCTCTCTGATCAGGAATTGCAGGACCGTCCTCCTTCTTTCTCTCTGGCTCTCTCTCTCTTTCTTTCTCTCTCTCTCTCTGGCTCTCTCTCTCTCTCTCTCTCTCCCTCCTCTGCCGTCACCAGCTGAGACTTAAACCAAGGTCTGAAGATAGCTAAAGTTAATCGACGCCGCCGACGGAGCGGAAGCCGATACCCACCTCATCTGCCCGCTTGCGCCCTGCCCGTTCGCGCTCGTATTGCTCCAGGAGCCGCAGCCGGTCATCGCGCAGCCGCTCCAGAGCCTGGTCCCGGTCTTTCACCTGCCCGCAAGCCGCCTGCAGGGCCTCCAGGACGGAAACCACCTGCGGCAGCAGCCCAGAGACCGCGGTTGGGCCGTGGGCGCCCACCAGCCGCTCCAGTTCCCCATACAAACCCCCGGCCATCACGGACACCAGCTCCTCGTAAGGCGCCGGGGTGGCATCCCCGTCTCCCCCGAAGGTCTCCTCGGGGTCATCCATGGCGAAGTGCTCTAACCACTGCACTCTCCAGCCTGGCACTGGGGACACAGGGGGTGCCTGGGCTCCTTGACTCTCCTGCTCCGATTTCCCGAATTCCTCTAAATTAGGGGAAGCCCCTTCCAATTCCCTCCCTTCCTGCCCCCTCCCCAAAGCAGGCTACTTATACGATTGCTCCCCCCTTTCTCCCTTGAGGAAGCAGGAGGTCGTAGCCTAGGACTCGATCCTCAGTTTCCCCCCAGATCTAAAATGCGATCCCCCTTGCTATAAGGCAACTCTATATTCTGCCCCCTAGATCCATTCCCTTGCACTCCCTGGCTTCCACTTTACGGAGCTCTCACCACTAGGCGAAACTGCCTCTGGGGATCCAGGGGGTCTTTCCCTCTCCTCCCGTCCAATCCCCCTTCTGGCTCGTCCCCCGCCCTCCCCCCACCCCGGCCGGTCCCTGGCCTGAACTTCTGATTCGCCTCCCTCCAGCGGCGGTCGCTGCGATCCCAACTTCAAGTCACTTTCCAAGAAGAAAAGAGGGGCGGGCTCAGAAGCCCACAAGTCTACCAGTAGCGGGCGAGGAAAGCCCTAAGGCTGGCCAATGGCGAGCCCGCCTGCGGCCTGGTGGCCAATAGCACGCACGGAGGTGGGAGTGCTCCGGAGAAGGGCCGGCAAAAGGGGAAGATAGTATGTGTGAAGGTTCTGGCATCATATGATTCTTGGTCATGTGACCTGGAAAAGCTGTCTGGGTGGAGAAGGGTAGGGGATTGCCGTGTGAGTCCCTGTTGGCATTGAAGTGTGTGTGTGGTGGTTGGGGGAGAATGGCGGTTTCAGGTATGGGCACCGTCTTGGATAATATTAATACTGGGTTTTCCCCGTGGTGAATAACAAGAGTTTGGTTTGCAACTCTCTGTTGCTTTAGAAGTAGGTTACCCTACTATTTAAAGATTTGACTGCGTTGCTTTTGAGCCGCCCATTCCTTTTCCTAGTACGTGCATAAGTCTCTAGAGCAGAGTTTCCCAACCTGGCAATTTTAAGCAGAGTTGGACTTCAACTCCCAGGATTCCGCAGGTGGGGAATTCTCGGAGTTGAAGTCCACCCAGCTTAAAATTGTCCAGGTTACAGAACACTGGTCTAAAGGTTTTCTTGGGTTGATTGCACAATATGTTTTTATTTTTATATAGAAGATGTTAATTTGCTTTGTTTTGTTTTGTTTAAAGACAAACAACATAAAGTTATACAGGATCTTATCATAAACAAAGAAAATCTTAGCATCTTTACTCAGAAATCATTTCCATAGCCATCTTTGGCAAAAAGGAATAACTACTATTAAATAATTTTCTTTCTGGCAGTAGCAAAGTAATCAGCTTATACCAGCTTTCCCTAATCTGTTTGTCCACAGATGTGTTAAGACTACAAATCCCAAGGAATGAGAATTTGAAGTGTTGTACTCTGAGCACATCTGGTGGCTATGAGGTCAGAGTAGGTGATCATATACTGTATGTAGTGATATGTAGTATCTCAAGCCTCCTCTTTCTGAAATCTAATCTTCACTCTGGATCCACTTTATGCCCAAAATTAGAACTTGGTAGTAGTTTCCATTTCTACCACTGAATTCCCCAAGTGATGCCTTACCTCTGGTGTGGGAAAGAAATACCCTGCAGTCTTTCTGTAAATAGATGACAAGAATGAAATAATTATTCTAGCACCATGTCCTAAAGATAATATTAAAGATATTGGCCTGCCTACCTTTTGGGAGATTGAATAATCTCACAAGAGATAAAGAAAAACCAAACTTCATTTAAAAAGAAAAATTATGAAATCACATATCAACTTTAAAAATTTAAAATTATGAAATACAGTCTTGCAGGACCTACAATATATTGTTGTCCAGTGTATAATAGAATAGTGTCCCCAACCTTTGGGGCTGGGCAGCCCGGTTGGGGATGGGGAAAGAAGGGAAGTGGACCGCAAGAGTGATGGGATGGGGCACACACACATGTACACATAGCTCAACTAGTTGAGCTGTGCCGCATGTGCACCTTCCAGCCTGCCACGCCTATGAGTCAAGCTGCATTCATGTGTACCTACCACTTGCTTGCACGGCCCAGTTACAAATAGGCCACAGCACAATAGTGGGACATGGACCATGGATTGGGGAGTCCTGCAATAGAAAGCCAGATCCTTTGCTAAAATATAAAAGACTGCAAATTGATTTTGACGTGCTAATTTTTCCTTAGGCTCCAAGTTTTAAACAGCTGAAAAACAAATGGTCCCAATAGATTTGAAAAAAAATGTATTTCATACATCATCTACATAAAAACCTCCCTTTTTACGACCCCGTAATCCATGGGTGTCAAACTTGCAGCGTCACATTGCCAACATGTGACATTTCACAACGTTCTCCCCCTTTGCAGAGCTGCGGTGGGCGTGGCCTGCACGTGACGCATCCGGCCCACAAGGATGACAGACCTGTAAATCCCTTCATTCGGGGCGACTGGATGGAGCTGAGCATTTACTGAGTGGATGCCCTTCCTGACACCACACGAAGTCTGCAGCAGATTTTTTTTTCTTTGTATCCCAGGAGAGAAACATCTGCCATGCTACCTAGGATTGAACTCTCAACCTTCCGAGTGGGAGACAAGCATCTTCATCACTAGGCCACCACACCACTCACAATATACCATACACATAAAAGACAGAAACATGTGCCATCACTAAGCTTGTGCAGAGATATAAATAATTTTGGAATTAAGCACAAAGATCAAAAAATTAAAATTTACACAGCTTCTGCCTAAAAGCTTTATCTGCTTTGTAAAGATAGTGTGAATCCCGAAGGAAAATTCTCTTTCCCCCCTCCCCCAGGCAAGTATCTGAAGGCAATTCCAGACATTTATCTGAGTTACTGGGAAGATAATTCACTCCTGTGAAAAATGTCATGTCACTTATTTTCCACTGCTGATATAACTTTGAACGGTCACTAAATGAAATGTTGAGGACTACCTTTATTTTTCCCACCTCAGACATAGCAACTTCTTCCTTGATTTTCTAAGAACTCTGCTGACATTTTCCAGTCTAGGAAAAGAAAAGCTGGACATCTGCCTTTGCTATATAGGGTAAATGGCATGCTTCCCCCAGTGCTAATTTTGCTCCAGAAAAATATATATATTCCCAGGCTTAGATCACCAGGCGTCTATTTGTGAATATAGGCTAGCATCTCAACTATATGTTTAGAAATTATTTTATAATAATAATAATAATAATTTATTACATTTATAAACCGCCCCCTCTCCCCGAAGGGACTCGGGGCGGTATACAGAAGAATTAAAAAACCATCTAAAAACATACAATACACACAAAGTTAAAAACGAATTAAACTACCCTGTACTAAAATTTAATAACCTTAAAATTACTACCCATTAAAACCCAATAGACAATTTGAGAAAACAAATGACAGTCAATGAACTATCTTAAAAACAAAAATCTTCGTTATGCGTGTACAGTCTAGAGTGATTCCTTCCACATCTTTTCCATCTTCCTCAGATGTTTCTTTTTCTGTTAGGCCCACCTATCTCTTAAAAGGACCAACTTGACAGATAAGGTTTGTGGAAATTTTAGCACTTTGAAAGAATATTTGATTAAAGTCTGAGAGAAAAGGATGAGAACTTTCATGTTGCATAAGTATGGTACTTTCATTAGGCAGGGATGAAAAAAACAAGCTAATTCCAGCCCAATTTAAAAAAAAAAAAAAGGAATGCCAGTGTTTATTTAAAATGCAAATAGTTTTATTTCCTGTAGGGGCATAACCAAAAAGCTTTTTGTACTTCACAAAGCTGAATAGATCAAAGCATTTCATTCTGGACTAGGTTGCCTAATGCTCATTTAAGGGGACCTCTGAATCTTAGCTCTTTTATCAGCTGCTGACTACAAAGGTTGAGCTCAGAGATTCCCAAAAGTAGTAATATGGCTATTATTCCGAGTGCAACTCGCAAATACCCTTGGCAAATTTGGAATAAAGAATCAGTTGTGATGGCTGGATCCTGGCGTGAAGTCAAACACCAGTGTCATATCTTGCTGGATCTTTGCACCATCAGCGTTGGGCAGCTTCTTCAGATGATCCTTTGATCATAGGTAACTCTGTTCTTCAATCTCATATGATCACTCGATCGATCAAATATTTAATTTTATGCTTAAAACTTGAATAGCTCCATTTCATTCAATTTCCAAACAGTTGGAAATGAAAAATTAGTTCAACTAGATAAGCAAAGATTAGATTAGATTAGATTTATTGAATTTATATACCGCCCTTCTCCCTTTCGGGACTCAGGGCGGTGTACAGCCAACAGTAAGAGTGGATATTACAAAAGCTAAAATCATATGTTAAGATATATTAAATGGATTGGCCTGCCAATTAAAAACCCCTGCTGAAATCAATTTAAAAACTACGACAGGCCGGCAGCACAAAATAAATGGGTCTTCAGGGCCTGACGGAAGAGGCGTAGGTCGGTGATCGTCCGTAGTTCAGGGGGTAGGTCATTCCAGAGGGCAGGGGCTGCCACAGAGAAGGCTCTCCTCCTAGGGGTCGCCAGCCAACATTGCCTGGCCGACAGCACCCTGAGGAGGCTCTGTGGGAGCGAACTGGTCGGTGGGAGGCATTTGGTAGCAGGAGGCGGTCTTGCAAGTAGCCAGGTCCCTTGCCATGGAGCGCTTTAAAGATGGTCACTAATACCTTGAAGCGCACCCGGAAAGCCACAGGCAGCCAGTGCAGCTCACGCAGGAGAGGTGTCACTTGGAAGCGTCTAGATGCTCCCAAAATCCCCTGCGCGGCCACATTCTGAACTAACTGGAGCCTCCGGGTGCACCTCAAGGGAAGCCCCATGTAGAGAGCGTTACAATAGTCCAGGCGGGAAGTGACAAGGGCTTGAGTGACTGTGCGTAAAGTTGAGAGTTGACCACTATTTAAGCAGGAATAAGATGTCCAGAAAGGGATATGGTGACTCAGTGGCTAAGACACTGAGCTTGTCGATCAAAAAGCAGATTGGCAGGTTGGCGGTTTGAATCCCTAGTGCCGCGTAACGGAGTGAGCCCCCATTACTAGTCCCAACTTCTTCCAACCTAGCAGTTCGAAAGTAGAAATGCAAGTAGAAAAAATAGGGACCACTTTTGCTGGGAAGGTAATAGCGTTCCGTGCACCTTCAGCATTTAGTCATGCCAACTACATGACCACAGAGACGTCTTCAGACAGCACTGGCTCTTCAGCTTTGAAACGGAGATGAGCACCGCCCCCTAGAGTCAGGAAGGACTAGCACATGTGCGAGGGGAACCTTTACCTTTAAGATGTCAGGCACCTCCAAATGTTTTGGAGTTCCATCAGCTTCAATCAAGAAAGCCATAAGCAAGGAATTGTGGGAAATGAAATCTAAAATACATGGCAAACTCCAGATTATCTCCTATTGATTTAGATGCAACATATGATTATCTATGGGATAATGCCTTACTTCTAGTGCAAAGTCAATCCTGGCTACCGTATATTTATATTATATATATTTATTAAATTTTTATCCCGCCCTATCTCCCAAAAGAGGGACTCAGGGTGGCGCACAGGGACTTAAAAACCCACAATACAAATAGTACAAATTCTACAAAATTTAAAACTATTATTAAACAATTTAACCCGTGCTAAAAAGAGACATTTAATTTAAAACCCAAATCTAATAAAACATGGTTAGCAGTTATGCCAGGCCGGCCATACGAAAAAAATAGGTTTTTAAAGTCCGGCGGAAGAGGCGAAGATCGGTGATAGTCCGGAGGTCTGGGGGGAGGTCATTCCAAAGGGCGGGACCTGCCACAGAGAAGGCTCTTCCCCTGGGCGTTGCCAGCCGGCATTGTCCAGCGGACGGCACCCTAAGGAGGCCCTCCCTGTGGGAGTGGACAGGTCGAGTGGAGGTATGCGGTAGAAGGCGGTCCTGCAAGTAACCAGGCCCACTGCCATATTGCTCAGAGAAAGGAGTAGAGAGTTCCTTTTTATTGTCTTGCCTTATATCCTCTTGCCTGATGAAAGATTTTGGGGCTTAAAGGTTACACACCCTCCTTTGTTATTTTGATTGTGTAATAAAAATATCAACTATGGAGTTCGAATTTCCCATGAATCAATCAGACAACACAAGTCTTTTATTCCCATATTCAAATTGTTCGCTTTTTTCTGTCTTTGACTTTGAATAGGGCAGGATCATTGATAAAACCAGAGGTTTATGATCTATCAATGACTAACCAGTTTATTACTCCATAAGGTTTCATGGATCATAGTCCATCCCATCGGTTTTTTACAATGCAGTTCAAACTGCTTGGCATGCTACATATTGGTAACTCCCATTGATGTGTTTACGTCTGAATTTTCCATTTAGGATTTTACAATGGATCTTTTTAGTTTATCCAGAGAAAGCAAAACAGCATAATTTCCACGGTGGAAAGATGATCCTCTTTTCCAATTGCAAGTGATAGTAAAGGAAGGTAAAGACATTTCCAGGTTATTAGCTGTCTAGAGGGTACGGTTTGGCTCATGATTCAGAATATGAATGTCCCAACACTGTAAGTCTTTAAGATGTTGGTTAGCCATCTGTCTGAAACGGTGTAAGGTTTCCTGCCTGGGCAGGGGGTTGGACAAGAAGACTTCCAAGGTCCCTTCCAACTCTGCTATTGTATTGTATTGTATTGTATTGTATTGTATTGTATTGTATTGTATTGTATTGTATTGTATTGTATTGTATTGTATTGTATTGTATTGTATTGTATTGTATTGTATTGTATTGTATTGAATATTAGCTATACCCGGCCACGCGTTGCTATGGCCCAGTCTGGTTAAATGGCCAACCAAACTGTGTGTAGATCTACACCTGCACACATACACACAACCACCATATAACCCCCAACCTACCTACCTACTCTATTTCTCCCTCTCTATCTATCCCTCTACCTACCTACCTACCTACTGTATTTCTTTCTTTCTCCCTCTATCTACCTACCTACTGTATTTCCCCCTCTCTATCCCTTTACCTACCTACCTACTGTATTTCTCCCTCTTTCTCTATTCCTCTACCTACCTACCTACTGTATTTCTCGCTATCTATCTATACACCTACCTACCTACCTACCTACGGTATTTCTCCCTCTCTGTCTATCCCTCTACTTACCTACCTATTGTATTTCTTGCTTTCTCCCTCTACCTACCTACTGTATTTCTCCCTCTCTATCTATCCCCCTATCTACCTACCTGCCTACCTACTGTATTTCTCCCTCTCTGTCTATCCCTCTACCTACCTACCTACCTACTGAGTTTCTCCCTATCTATCTATCCCCCTACCTACCTACCTACTTACCTACCTACTGTATTTCTCCCTATCTATCTATCCCCCTACTTATCTACCTACTATATTTCTTCCTTTCTCCCTCTACCTACCTGCCTACCTACTCTATTTCTCTCTCTCTCTCATCTATCTATCTATCTATCTATCTATCTATCTATCTATCTATCTATCTATCTATCTATCTATCTATCTATCTATCTATCCCTCTACCTACCGACCTACCTACCGACCTACCTACCAACCTACTGTATTTCTTTCTTTCTTTCTTTCTTTCTTTCTTTCTTTCTTTCTTTCTTTCTTTCTTTCTTTCTTTCTTTCTTTCTTTCTTTCTTTCTTTCTTTCTTTCTTTCTTTCTTTCTTTCTTTCTATCTATCTTTCTATCTATCTATCTATCTATCTATCTATCTATCTATCTATCTATCTATCTATCTATCTATCCCTCTATCCCTCTATCTACCTACCTACTGTAATACAATAATACAATAGCAGAGTTGGAAGGGACCTTGGAGGTCACCCAGGAAGCCCTATACCCATGATGGCAAACCTATGGCACGGGTGCCACTGGTGGCACACGGAACCATTTCTTAGGCCACGCGAGGCATTGCCCTGTCAGCTTCAGTTTGTGTGTGTGCCCTGGCCAGCTGATTTAGGCCTTCTTTTGAGGCCGTTTTTTGCCCTCTGGAGGTGGGGGAAGGCTGTTTTCACCCTCTCCAGGCTCCTATAAAGCCTCTAGAGCCTGGGGATGATGTAAAAAGCATGCCAAATGCAGGGGGTCATGCACATAGCATTATGGATGTGGCACACCTGTGCACATCGCCCCTGCACTCCCCCTGTTTTTGGCACGCGAGCCAAAAAAGGTTAGCCATCACTGCCCTATACCATTTCAGACAAATGACTATCCAACATCTTCTTGAAGACTTGCAGTGTTGGGGCATTCACAACTTCTGGAGGCAAGCTGTTCCACTGTTTAATTGTTCTAACTGTCAGGAAATTTCTCCTCAGTTCAAAGTTGCTTCTCTCCTTGATTAGTTTCCACCCATTGCTTCTTGTTCTGCCCTCAGGTGCTTTGGAGAATAGTTTGACTCCCTCTTCTTTGTGGCAACCCCTGAGATATTGGAAGGCTGCTATCCTGTCTCACCTAGTCCCTCTTTTATTAGAGTCCTTCGGGAGATAGGGCAGTATATGTGTAAATAATAATAAAAATAAATTAAACTGTATTTCCCCCCCTCTCTCTATTCCCCTATCTACCTACCTACTGTAATACAATAATACAATAGCAGAGTTGGATGGGACCTTGGAGGTCATCTAGTCCAACCCCGCTGCTCAAGCAGGAGATCCCATACCGTGTCAGACAAATGGCTATCCAACATCAATGATGTCAGGAAATTTCTCCTCAGTTCTAAGTTGCTTCTGTCCTTGATTAGTTTCCACCCATTGCTTCTTGTTCTGCCCTCAGGTGCCTTGGAGAATAGTTTGATTCTGTCTTCTTTGTGGCAGCCTCTTGAGATACTGGAAGATTGCTATCATATCACCCTTAGTCCTTTTTGTTAAACTGCATTTCTTCCTCTCTCTCTCTCTATGGGCCACCTGGGAGTTTGCTATCTCAGTGCCTTTTTGGCCGTAAGAGGCCTCCGTACAGTCTTTTTGAGGAACTGACTGTTGGAAATGCCAGGTGGGAGGAGTTACAGGGAGGTGAAAAAATTTTCATTTTACATTTGTGTACTGTGTACATGACACACGTGTGCTAGGCACAAAATGAGTTGGTATTCTATTATCCGAAGTCCTTGTGAACATTGTGTGAAAAATTGAGGTAAATCGGTCCAGTAGTTTTTGAGATTAGTGGATTCGTACAAACTATTTTACATTTTTATTTATATAGATGTAGTCCATGAAAATGTCCAATACCCACCACAGCACGTTTTGAGGGGTCCTTGGTGCTTTCTGCTCACTAATGTTGTTGCCTAGTTTGGGTAATGAAAAGTCTGCAAGGAAACAACCAAGCTCAGAGAACATAAAGGACCCCTCATTTCAACCCTGAGCCACAAATATTCTCCCCTATTGATGCAGCAAGTTTTGTAATGTATTGACTGAGGAAATGAGAGAGAGCAAAGAAATAGACACTACAGGTTGAATCACATTTATTTAGAAGTTGGTGGTTTTGTTTTTTTAGAGTCACTCAAGCCCTCGTCATCTCCCGCCTGGACTATTGTAACACTCTCTACATGGGGCTGCCCTTGAGATGCACCCGGAGGCTCCAGTTAGTTCAGAATGCGGCCGCACAGGGGATTTTGGGAGCATCTAGACGCTTCCAAGTGATTCTTGGAGTCTCAAGGTACTCCCATGTAATACCTCTCCTGCGCAAGCTGCACTGGCTGCCTGTGGCCTTCCGGGTGCGCTTCAAGGTTTTAGTGACCATCTTTAAAGCGCTCCATGGCATAGGTCCTGGTTATTTGCGGGACCGCCTCCTACCACATATCTCCCTTCGACCTGTCCACTCCCACAGGGAGGGCCTCCTGAGGGTGCCGTCGAGCGGTCAATGCCGGCTGGCGACTCCCAGGGGAAGAGCCTTCTCTGTGGCAGGCCCCACCCTCTGGAATGACCTGCCCCCCCACCTCCGTACAATCACGGACCTTCGCCTCTTTCGTTGGGCATTAAAAACATACTTCTTTCATGCGGCCGGCCTGGCATATTTATTAGTGATTTTTAACTTGGGTTTTAATTATGAATTTTTAGCACGGGTTCTTAAATTGATTTAATTTATTTTTAATCATATTTGATTGTATTTATGACTTTTGCTTTTATTATTCCTGTGCACCGCCCTGAGTCCCATTGAGGAGAGAGGGCGGTATAGAAATATAATAAAATAAAATAAAATAAATAAATAAAGCTTGGGGAATTTCGTTTTTAGTCAATAAATTTTGGATGTATTGAATCTATAAGGAACTGGATGATAAAATAAATAAAGAATGGTTCCTGGAATTGGGCATGTCTAGTTTAGTGAAGGACTAGGGGAGACATGGTAGCAGTGTTCCAATATCTCAGGGGTTTTCACAAAGAAGAGGAGGTCATGTTATTCTCCAAAGCACCTGAGGGCGGAACAAGAAGCAATGGATGGAAACTAATCAAGGAGAGAAGCGACCTAGATCTAAGGAGAAATTTCCTGACAGTCAGAACAATTAATCAGTGGAACCGCTTGCCTCCAGAAGTTGTCAATGCTCCAACACTGGAAGATTTTAAGAAGAGATTGAACAACCAAGAATCTGAAATGGTTAGGCTTTCATGAAGGCAGAAGAAGACCTCCAAGGGACTTCGCTTCCGGCTTCCGGAGGCAACGGACAGGTCCATGTCATTGGTCAGCTCAAAGTCACTCACTGGGGGCACCTGTGGTGGCCCAAGCACTCTGCCAGTGAAAACTGCCTCCCAAATTTCATTTAGGCTCTGATGGCTTCCTGCAACCCTCTGCCAGCAAAAACGTAGCTTGGGAGGGCTGCATGTGGCCCTCAGGAGCTCTGTTTTATCTGACAGAGGCACTGCAGGCCAGTCCTTTGGTGTTTCCTGGGCGGCCCCATGGGCCAGATCTAAGCACCCCGCAGACCAGATCTGCCCCCCCCCCCAGGCCTTGAGTTTGTCACCCTTATTCTAAACATTCTATGAAATGAACTTAATGATGATAACTTTGCAAAAGTGGGCTTCAAAATGCACTGCTGCAGCTCATCTGAATTTTCACTAACTCTAAACCAGGGGTGTCAAAACATGGGAAATTTAAGACTTGTGGACTTCAACTCCCAGAATTCCCCAGCCAGCCATGCTGGCTGGGGAATTCTGGAAGTTGAAGTCCACAAGTCTTAAAGTTCCCAAGTTTGGACACCCCTGCTCTAAACCCTCTCAAATGCTCCTCTTCTTTCCTTGTACTTGGTTTGGCCGCCAGGTGAGTGCGTGCACAGATCACACAGGCAGCAGCCCTGAAAGTCTTTAGTGAGTGAGACTCCTTTTATAGACAGCTCAGTGTCTTGTGAAGGAGGGAGAACCGAGCATCCGGAGAGTGTCACTAGGAAAGGTGGAGGGTGGGGGATTTTAGAAAATAAAATAAATAGCCGGAGGCTTCCTGTTTTCTGCAAGGAAGTTATTTGAAGCAAAGACAGTGAATACCCAGTGCTCTCCCAGCTGTGTGAGAAGGCAGATTTGTGGGTGGGTGGGAGGGGAACGGGGGCTCAGGGCCTAGGACCCAGGCCTTTTGAGTTCCTTGGAGGAAATTTGAAAGACGATGGTGAGCAAGTGGGAGCATAACCAGGTTTCTTAGCTCTGAGGGTACAGGAGGGTTAATTATACTCTTGGTCCCTCCCTTTCTGAAACTGGTTGGACCACTTTCTAGGTGCACTCACTGGGCACTCCTTCTTTCCACTCCCAGCCTGAATAGTTTGCCTTTCCCGCTGTTCTTTTTCCGCCTCCTCGACTTCCTTTCTTTCAGCTGAGTTTGGCTGTAAATCTGCATTACTGGCATATGAGGGACCCCCCTTTGCAGTTGCCAATTGCCATTGCAACCTGTGCTTTGGGCGCCTTATCTCCCCCCCGCACCCCGATTTCTGAAGGGCTCCCCAACTCCTTTGAAGTAAGTGCACTCCACTCAGCAGTTCCAGTCTCATGGTCTCCTCGGGACTGAGCCGTTGCCGGCTGGCGCTGGCATTTGCGGTGTTCATGGACGCTGCGGGCACCGGGGCACTGCTGACCGGCATCTTTGCCAGACTGAGGCTGCGAGGCCGAGACTTTGGGGATCTATTAATCTACTCGGGAGCGGTGCTGGTGTTCCTGAGCCTGTTGGGTTGGATTATGTGGTACACGGGCAATATTGAGATAGCCCCTGAAGAGCTGGCAAGGGATTATCATGCCAAGAAAGGCACACTGGCACGACTGGCTAGGAAGATCTCACGGACCTGGTCACGACGCCAAGGTGGTGGGCTGGCCATGAGGACCATTCCAAGCAGCCGGGAAGCGGCTTAGAGGTAACATATGCTCTCTTTTCCTTACAGGTCACATCAGGATTTTCATAATAGACCAACCAATTCCTCTCTAAACTATGTCTCAGGTGCACCTGAACACCTGGCTTTTATTCCTTTTATCCAAAATTCCGTGCTGATTTCTGCACACCAACTTCCAGGATGAAATTGTCTTATTTATTTTATTTATTTTATTAAATTTATACCCCGCCCTTCTCCTAAAAAAGGACCCAGGGCGGCGCACAGGCATCATAAAAAACATACACAGTACAAAATCCCAAAATTTTAAAAACTAATTAAATAATTCCCTGTGCTAAAATACTAATCTTATAGCAAGGGGCCTTGGGTTAATTATAGTTCATTAGGAATCTTTTTAATTTTCTTTAATTCAAGTTTATTAGAAGATAAAGTACAAAACAAAAGTGCAAAACAAGATAAAGCACAAAACAAAAACTGAGAAAATTAAAAAGAGTCGCAGAAAGAAGTGAAAAAGGAAGAAAAAAGTAGCATCTTTTCAGTGCAATGGAATTTAAAAAAAAGTTACAGTCCCAACTTTTTGCCGTTTTTGTAACAACAAAGTAATTTTAATTTGTCAAAATCTAAAATTAGGGTTTCATTTTTTTCAGCCTCAAATACAAAATCCAGGATTGGAAATGGAAACAAAATTAGAAAAATTCTCTTTTATTAGAACAGTCTGTGCCAATTCTACTACCTTTACCATCTCTTGTTCTATTGTGGAGTTGTTTGCAAACCTAACAGTAATTGGGACTTTTGGAAATCGTGGCTAGCCCAGCTCCCATTCCTGTAATATAAACAGGTGCACCATTGTAATCTAATTTTCTTCTGGGCATTATTTTTATCTAGTTTGTCATGTATATTAAGCAGCATTAAAAAGAATTGTCTCAGCTGGTTTTGTAGTCAATAACGCACAAATAGGGATTGCAATTTACCTTAGTGATTGTAAATATAAAATTAAAAGTAACCCTAGACCACTGTTTCTCAACCGTGTCAACTTGAAGAAGTCTGGACTTCAACTCCCAGAATTCCCCAGCCAACGTTGAAGTCCAGATATCTTCAAGTTGACAAGGTTGAGAAACACCGCCCTAGATTTACAAAATATTGTTTAGTGACTCTTCAGAGTTTACAAAAAATGTGAGTTATGGCCGTATTTCACAGGACCATTGCAGCATCCCCAAGGTCAGTGATCAGAATTCAGACCCTTGGCAACTGACTCACATCATGGGGTCATGTGATCACCTTTTGCAACCATCTGGTAAGCAAAGTCACTGGGGAAGACTGATGGCACTAACTTAACAACTGCAGTGATTTACTCAACAACTATGGCAATAAATGTCCTAAAATGGGGCAAAATTCACTTAATAAATGTCTTGCTTAACAACAGAAATTTGGGGCTCAGTTGTGATCATAGGTTGAGGAGTGCCTGTAGTAGGGTGTCATACCCAATTTTCTCTCCTTGCATGATTTGCTGTTGCTCTCCATCATCTTCACAACATCTACTCTGTCACATTTTTCCAATTCATGCCAGCATTTTGTGGAATTGCTGTGAAAGAGCTGGTTTCCATTAGTATAAGTGAAACTGGACTGTGGAGCTGACTGTGTGAAATTTGTTTCTTTGTCTTCCCCTGTATTTCTGTAATTTTCCAGAAACTTTCATTTTCCATGGTATTATCCTAGTTTCTCATTCATATATTACCCTGTGGAAGACATTCTCCTTGTCCTTATCCCGCAGAGCTAGAGGTAATCGTAGCTGCTATAAGGTTCCAGCAGTTTTCCCCGAGCCACTGAAATGCCAAAGAGAGGAGACTCAAAACGAGACTTGCAAAAAGTATCAGCTTTTATTTATGGCCGTAGCAAAAGCTGGGCGACAAAACTATACCCAAAACATACAAACAAATGCCTGTAAGGAATAGCCACAACCTGGAAGAGTGGCTCAGAGTATTATACACATTTTAGGCAGATAGAAACAAAGTTTATCCAATCAGAGACAAAGATTTGTTACCAACATGATCTTTAAAGCATTATTTGGTTCAAGTTCCTGTCTCTTGTCTACCTTATCCGTGGAGTATTCCTGTAGCCTTGTGTAGGGGGTGGCTGCTCCCCTTTGCCAAGCTGTTTTTCGGCAGAATGCTTTAAGGATTTATGAGCCAGGAAAATTCCCTAGTTTGGTTCCTTTACCTATGGGGCCTCATATGCCCATCTAACAATTTCTTCTACTAGCTTTCAAAATGTGCCAAGCTTTGAAGCCAAGAACAGAAGCGAGAAACAGCAGTGAGATAACATTTGCAGTCCAGTATAGGTTACAATTTGCTAGGCTAAAAATTTCAGACAGTATACAATAATATAAGCAGAAGCCAATATTGATTCATATTGATTCATATACTCCTTCACTACAGCCCAGCACATCTATAAACCATCTTGGCTAAGAAAGGCTGGGTTTAGAGAAACTGGGGAAGACCTCTGCCTTCAACATCTACTGCATGTGAAAGGTCAATGAAAATAATACCACCTCAAGTTGAGCTTGATTATGGTTGACTCCAAAGATATGGCTAGGAGCCATGGTGGTGCAGTGGTTAGAATGCCATACTGCAGGCTACTTCTGTTGCCTGCCTGCAATTTGGCAGTTCAAATTTCACCAGGCTCAAGGTTGACTCAGCCTTCCATCCTTCCAAGGTGGGTAAAATGAGGACCCAGATTGTTGGGGGCAATTCGCTGACTCTGTTAACTGCTTAGAGAGGGTTGTAAAAGCATTGTGAAGCAGTGTATAAGTGCTATTGCTATTCCCCCAGGTTGATTGTGCAGACTGGATTATAGTCTTGGTTTGTACTGGTAGCTTCTCCTCCAGATGCTAGCCAGATCTGAACCAGCTTATCTTTTCCAAGGTCATCCAGGAACAACTAGATGCTCCCAGGAAGCAAATAAATGACAATAGCCATATAATTGGAAAGAATATGTCCAGCTTTCGGTCAATGCAATTCTTCTCGATGTGCTAATTAAGGTTGGCTTCCTGTTTTTCATGCAAAGGTAGTTTTTCAATGAACGCAACACAGCAGTTAACATTGGCATGGCAATCTCTGCCATTGAGTCTATGCCAAGAACAAATATCTTTTTGACTTTTCGCCAACCTGCTGTTGTGAAGAACTGGGTAGTGCCCACTGGTGTGATACAGAACTGGAAAAGGGAAAGGGCATCAAATGAATAACTGATTTAAAAAAGCAAACATTTGCGCAAGTCATTATATGTCAAACAAATAAACTTAAAAACAATGTCTATATAACTTGAGATCAACCAACACATGACGTTGGTTTGCTAACCAAAGGGTATTAAATTATTATGTGCTTTGGTTGATTTTGGTGGAATGGTGTAGAGTCCAGCTTGGCCAGGAAGTTGGACTAGATGACCTACAAGTTTCCTTCCAATTCTGTTGTTCAGTTATTTTGCTGGAACATAATATAAATATAGCCCCTAATGTAGCCCCTAACAGCCCCTAATATTCCACCAGATTGATTGTGCAGACTGGATTATAGTCTTGGTTTGTACTGGTGGCTTCTCTTCCAGATGCTAGCCAGATCTGAATCATACAACCGACTTAGTTTGTTGAAAGATAGCTACTCTCACATCTTGTTAATGTTGTTGTTCATTATATAATAGACTTAGACAGGTATTAATCTAGCCAACAGAGGACTATGCTTTCTGAAGAAAAATCATGGACAGATTTTTTCAGCCATTACCACGTACCATATCAGGACAACAGTAATGGAGATGATCTCTAGGTGGCAGCAAAGAGCAGCATTTTCTCTATTTCTTTGCTCATCTGTTTAGTCATCTGGAATTTTTATAGCCCGGATAGGGTACTATAGGTAATCTTCATTTAGCAACCACAATTGGGACTGGCAAATTGGTCATTAAGTAAAGTGGTCACTAAGTGAAATGCAACTATACTTAATGGCTTTATTTCAGCTTTCCTTTGCTTTAGAAACATGTGAAGGTTACGAGCACAACTGAGTCCAAAATTTAAGTTGTTAAGTGAGACATTTGTTAAGTGAGTTTTGCCCCATTTTAGGACTTTTTTTGCCTCATTTGTTAAGTGAACCACTGCAGTTGATAAATTAATAGCCTGCTTGTTAATCTGGCTTCCCCATTGACTTTGCTTGTCAGAAGGTCACAAAAGGTGATCACATAACCTTGGGACATAGCACTAGTCATAAATGTGAACAGTTGCCAAGCATCTGAATTTTGATCACATGCAGATACTGCAACGGTTGTAACTGAAAAATGGTCATAAGTCATTTTTTTCAGTGCCATTGTAACTTTAAACAGTCACTAAATGAACTGTTGTAAGTCAAGGACTACCTTCACTGGTCATAAAATTACTTTTTCACCTTCTTGGTAGCTGCGAATGGACAATAATTGAGGCAGTGCTACCATAAGTATTACTTGTAATCTTTTACCTGTAAAAATAAAATGAAATAAATAGAATAAAATAAAATAAAACACTATCTCTAAATTCAAAATGAAATAAAATACTAACCAATTGGCAATGGCTACTAACTGACTGAATAGCACGAATCTCATATCAACAAGATCCTAATGTGTGTTTGTGTATGTGGGTGTTTATATTTACATATACATATATATCGGTCGGTCGCAATGGGTCGCAATGGGTGTTGGCAGGAGGGCAGAGGTCGTCCCCGAGGCCCCTCATATGTGGGGTCCCTCAGGGGTCGGTCCTCTCTCCCCTTCTGTTCAACACCTATATGAAGCCGCTGGGCGAGATCATCCGTGGTTTTGGGGTGGAATACCATCTGTACGCTGATGACACTCAGTTGTACATATCCACCCCAAACCACCCCAACGATGCCGTCGAAGTGCTGTCCCGGTGTCTTGAGGCCGTACGGATCTGGATGGGTAGTAACAAACTCAAACTCAACCCGTCCAAGACCGAGTGGCTGTGGTTTCCGGCACCCCGGTTCAGCCAGTTAAGTCCAACACTGGTCATTGGGGGCGAACAACTGGCCCCCGTGGAGAGGGCGCGCAACTTGGGTGTCCTCCTGGATTCCCGGCTGTCCATGGAGGACCATGTGGTGGCCGTGGCCAGGGGGGCGTTCTATCAGGTACGCCTGATACGCCAGTTGCGCCCCTTACTGGACCGGGGAGCCCTTCGCACAGTCACTCAAGCGCTTGTGACATCCCGGCTGGATTACTGCAACGTTCTCTACATGGGGCTCCCCTTGAGGTGCACTCGAAAGCTACAGTTAGTACAGAATGCGGCCGCGCGGGTGATTATGGGTGCCTCAAGGCAAACCCACGTAACACCTCTCCTGCGCGAGCTGCACTGGCTGCCTGTGGCCTTTCGAGTGCGCTTCAAGGTGTTGACAACCATCTTTAAATCGCTCCATGGCTCGGGGCCTAGCTATATACGAGACCGCCTCCTGCCCCATACATCCCTTCGTCCGATCCGCTCCCACAGAGAGGGCCTTCTCGGGGTGCCGTCGGCGGGGCAATGCCGGTTGGCGACACCCAGGGGAAGGGCCTTCTCTGTGGCGGGCCCGGCCCTCTGGAACGACCTACCCCCCGACCTTCGCACTATCTCGGACCTCCGCCTCTTCCGCCAACGTCTTAAGACGTATTTATTTCAACAAGCCGGCCTAGGATAGCCCCCCGTTTCTGACTTTTTAAAAATAAATTATAATTTGGGAAGGTTTTTTAACATGGGTTTTAGCACGGGTTAACTAATTTAATATATTTTAAATTGATATTTATTGTATTTTTGTGGTTTTAATAATGCCTGTGCGCCGCCCTGGGTCCTAACAAGGAGAAGGGCGGGGTATAAATTTAATAAAATAAATAAAATAAATACATATACATATACTATAGATACATATACATTATATAGGTAAAGGTAAAGCTTCCCCTCACACATATGTGCTAGTTGTTCCTGACCCTAGGGGGTGGTGCGCATCTCCGTTTCAAAGCCGAAGAGCCGGCGCTGTCCGAAGACGTCTCCGTAGTCATGTAGCCAGCATGACTAAATGCCCCAAAGGCACACCGAACGCCATTACCTTCCCACCAAAGGTGGTTCCTATTTTTCTACTTGCATTTTTTACGTGCTTTCGAACTGCTAGGTTGGCAGAAGCTGGTACAAGTAACGGGAGCTCACTCTGTTACACGGCAGTAGGAATTCGAACCGCTGGCTCAGCTACCAACTCTTGTTACTGGAATATACCTCTGAGTTTCCTAAATAAACAAACAAACAAACAAATAAATATATTTGTTTTCTGAGGTTTTCGCGGGTGTTTGTGTGTAGGTCTTTGGTTGTTCGGGTTTTCTCCCGCGTAGAATTGGAAGTATCTTCACGACGTTTCGATGAAGTCTCATTCATCATCAGATGATGAATGAGACTTCATCGAAACGTCGTGAAGATACTTCCAATTCTACGCGGGAGAAAACCCGAACAACCAAAGACCTACATATATATATCATCACTAGAGACCATCCAGACAGCAAACCAAGAATTTAATTTATTGATCAGCTCATAAAACTAACACACACACACACACACACACACACACACATATATATATATATAGATATATATCCCACTATCACCATCCCTTTGCATGTGTATAGAGTGTCTTTATAGTTTTGCCCTTCAACCTGAGACACTTCTGACCACATCCCTCCAATCCTAGGATTTCCAGTCAGGTTTCCTGGTCACAGCTACATTTCCATTTCTTTCTCATTTCCAGCAAAAATGTTTCATGGAAAGAGAGAGGTTTGGGTTACTGATGCATAGATCATAGGGGGAATCCAAAGTAGTCCTACTTCTGTGGGGTCCTTGGTGCTCTGTGAGCGTGGCTGTTTACTTGCAGACATTTCATTACCCTACTAGGTAACGTGATCACGAAGGCTAATGAAATGTCTCAAAGAAAACAACCAAGCTCAGAGAACATCAAGGACTCTGAGCTGCCAATATTCTCTTCTTTTAGTCCTATTTCTCTTTGACCGCATATACACATAACATAAACACTGTGTAAAGTACTCCATGTTCCTTGCCCTCGTTCTTTTTATGGGCAATCCACGGTAAAAGGCAGGTGGGGAGGAAATGAAGGCATAGAAAGTAAAAGCTGTTCTCACAGCAGAAGTGGGACTAAACCTGTAGACTTCCTGTTCCATAGTTCATATGTTAGAGCAGTGTTTCTCAGCCTTGGCGACTTTAAGTCCTGTGGACTTCAACTCCCAGAATTCCCCAGCCAGCACAACTGGCTGGGGAATTCTAGGAGTTGAAGTCCACAGGACTTAAAGTCGCCAAGGTTGAGAAACACTGTGTTAGAGGTTCAACTGGCCACAGCTGCAGTGAACAACCCACCTCATTTTAAGTTGCAAGGAAGGCCAATATCTTTCATCCTTGCAAAGAGAGGGTCCTTTAGAAATGCAGGTCAAATCACCTACTATGCAGGTAGCCCTTGACTTACGACCACAATTGAACCCCAAATTTCAACATTGCTAAGCGAGGTGGTTGTTAGGTGAGTTTCGCCCCATTTAACAACCTTTCTTGCCATCGTTGTTAAGTGAATCATTGCAGTCGTTGAGGTAGTGACACGGTGGTTAATTGAATTTGGCTTCCCCCACTGACGTTGCTTGTCAGGAAGGTCACAAAAAGGAGATCACATGACCTTGGAAGATTGCCACCGTCATAAATTTGAGTCGGTTGCCAAGCGTCTGAATTTTGATCCTTGACTATGAGGATGCTACAACGGCCCTAAGTTGAAATATGTCACTTTTTTCAGTGCTGTTGTGATTCAATCGGTCACTAAACGAGCTGTTGTAAGCCGAGGACTATGTGTAATCGAGAAGGCGGGGAACAATTGCGGATAAACTTCTTCATGGCTTCCTAAACCAAAGTCTGTTCCTTGCCTTACCTTGAAACAAAGGACTGATCTCAGACAGATTTTTTATTTTATTTTTCTAGGCGTCCTACTGGACTGGAGAAATTATATCAGAGGTAGCATTCAGCCGGTTTGGGCCGGTTCGCCCGAATCAGTAGCGGCAAACTGTGGGTGGCCGCCCACCTGCCCCAGGCTCCAAAACATCCTATGTAGCTTTGTTTTTGACGCTGCACACATGCATGCAAAGCGCATTGCATGGAAGGCTGCATGCATGCATGGAAGGCACATGCGTGATGCGAGCATGCATGCAAACAATCACAGTTGTGAACTGGTGGTAAACCTAAGTAAATCCCACTGCTGTCCTATAGGATTAAGCACTCTCGTTCCTGCAATGGCCTAGAACAGGGGTCCCCAACCTTTTTGGCACCAGGGACCGGTTTCACGTAAAAAAAATTCCGCGGACCGGTGGGAGCCTCCAGCGGGTGAGTCGAGTCACGTGGGCCGCACACGCGTTTGGCAGTCACATGGAACCCAAGGCTCACTCCGGCCCGGTTACTATCAAGCCACGGACCGGCACCGGTCCGCGGCCCGGAGGTTGGGGACCCCTGGCCTAGAAGCTGCTTTTAGAACTCGGTCCTCCCTGTTATTACTTCCCTCGCTGACCGCTTTTGTTTACCTTTCAAGGTCCTCATTAAATTTTTAATGCCACATATTCGGAGACAAGCCACAGATATCAATTTTCATGTCTGGGTGAAACTGGAGACCACCTCGTGTTGCTCTGCCTTGGAGGGCCTTTGATTGCAAACACAGCCTCCTTTGCTACATCCTCATCGGGGGTCCCCAACCCCAAAACTGGGCCGTGGCCTATTCGAAACGGGACTGTGCAAGCAGCTGTGTGCAGCTTGACTTGTGCGAGCAGTGGGCTGGTTCCCTTCTTCCCCGCACTGCCAGGCCGCCAAGCTGAAAAGGTTGGGAACCACTGATCTGCGTCATCAGTTGAATACAAAACAACCATCAGCTAGTATCACACACTGAGTTTAAAAGTTTAGGAAGGCCAAGCTTAAAGAATTTCCTCTGCCTGGCCAAATGACCTCCCCAGAGGCTACTAAAGGCCTCTTATTGTAAGTTCTGGTGACTGTGTGCATTATCCCTCCCTGTCCCTCTCCCTTCCTCCCTCTTCCTCTCTCTCTCTCTCTCCCTCTCCCCGCTCTCCCTCCCTCTCCCCCTTCACTCCCTCTCTCCCCACTCACCGTCCCTCTCCTCCGTCCCTCTCCCTCACTCTCGCCCCCTCCCTCTCTCCTCTCTCCCCCTTCCTCCCCCTCTTCCTCCTCTCCCTCTCTCTCCCCTCCCTCCCTCTTCCCTCCCCCTCCCTCCCTCCCCCTCTTCCCCCTCTCCCCTAACCCTTCCTCTCCCCCACTCTCCCTCCCTCTTCCCTCTCCCTCCCTCCCTCCCTGTCCCCCTCCCTCCTCTTGCTCCCTCCCCCTCTTCTCCCTCTCTCCCTCCTCCTCTCTCCCGTAAGCCTCCTGCCTCTCCCCTTTCCTTCTCTCCCCCTCTCCCCTCTCCCTCCCTCCCCCCCCTCTCTCTCACACACACACACTCACATGATTGAATGTCAGGCACTTGGCAACCAGCCTGCATTCATGGCCAGTTGCAGTGTTCTGTGGTCACAAAAGACTGCGAGTTCTCCTGTGTTTTGCTGGTGTTGAACATTTATTTCCGATTTCAGCAAAAATGCCGATTGCAGAAAGCAGGCTTGCTTAACAATTGCTGTGTTCACCTAACGTCCACGGGGAAAAGAAGATGCAAAAAAAAAATCAGTCACAGTCACATGGTGACCTGCTTAATGTCTGAGAGGACTGACAACTGTAATTCTGGGCTTAATTACAGTCATCAGTTGAGAAGTATCAGTAACATTTCCAGCCATTTCCAGGACAAAATCATTTATTTAGACATATCAATATGTTATATGACCTGAATTCTGGGTCTTTTCCATTCTTTCCATGATAAACTGATGTGGGAATCTTCTGAGGAAAATTTGCCCCTTAAATAGATCATTTATTTCTTCCTGATCTGCCTTAAGCTGCAGGACTTGAAAATTATTGACTCTTTCCTCTCTTATCCCAACCTATTCATTATTCCCTTTAGTGTGGAAGATGGATATTTGTAACAAGCTTGTGATTAATTCTTGCTTCTTCTTTGTGCTCTTCCTGCAGGATGCATTTAACTGGACAACATTCTTTTCAAATTGGACCTCATTGAGAAAAGCCTGTGACCCTTCATTCAATACCCTGGAACTCCTGCCCATATCCACATAGTATCTTGTGATATTATTGCTGTACAGTACTGGGTGAATTTTGCTTTCTTTCTGTTTCTAAATATATAAACATATAGAGAGAGAATGTATATATATATATATTCAGAAGCAGGTGTGGTATTATTATTACTTTTCCTTTTCCTAGTATAGGAAGGTAAAACCCACCCCTCTGCTAGAAAACTGAAAGATCCTGGGAAATATTAAGAAGGCAGAATATTATATTTCCCTGGATGTGAAAAGAGAGAAACACGTTTTTAAAGACAGAGTAGCTCCCTGCAGCTTCCTGCCTCCCTTTTGTCAATGACCCATTAAAGCCCGAGCTAGTCTATTTTACATAATAAAGGTAGGATTAGCCTTCTACAGAAACTCACCACATGGCATCTGGAAACTCAATCAAACTTGGGACTCAAAACACAGCCTAGAGAGTTGCCCCTGCATGGCGCCATGAGAGTCTGAGAACCAATCAGAAGACATTTCTTACACAGGAACAGGAAACAGAGAGGTGGGGCCGAACAGAATATAAAAACCCAGCAAGCCCCTTCTTCTCTCTTTTCTTGTTCACCCAACATCTTGAAGCATGTGATCACCTTTTCTGTTCAGGACCTCAAACCATGTGGTCCTGTCCACCAATTAAACTTTCCAAGCAGCCTCCATGTTTCCAGTGTCTTTTTCCCCACTTGGAGCTGAACCCAGAAGGACATTTCTTCCAACAATTTGGCACCTAAAGGCGGGACTCCGAGCTAACCTAGCCAATGGATATGGCCCAGGTAAGCCTCCCTTGTTGGCACAGACCCCATTGAGTCTGTGGGTCTATTTTTCCTGGACTTTAGCCATTTGGAACTAGGTTTTAATAGTGTTTTGAGTTTGAGGTCAAAGGCTGCTTGGAAAGAAGGTGAGTACCTCTAAATTTTAATTCTCTAAAATTTAATTTTAAAACTTGGGAAATGTGTGTATGCCTGCATGTGTGTAAGTGGACACACACTTCTTCCAATCACAACTGGATCTTGCTTCCTCTGAATATTTTACCAAGAGAGCCTGGAAAGTATTGGGGTCAGGCCAGAGCACCGGACCTTCTGTTAGGGAAAGGAGACGGTGTGTGAAAATAGGGTGGAAAAGTAAATGAAAATTATTATCATTATTTGTTGTTTTTGCCTTTGTCCTTTGAAAGCAAAAAAAACAAAGGCTCATTGTGTGTGGAAAAGTTTTTTCTTGAAACTTATGATGGGTCACCCGGCTAAGCCAAAGTGAGCCTTACATTTAAAGGGTCATGGGAAGCGTTAGCTCGCGGGTTGCTGGAAGTGCCCTCGGAGATTTCCTTGAAGCCTGGGATGCCAGGCGCATGCCTATTTTCGCTGGCATGAGTAAAAAGATAGGAAGGAAATTGTGCAACAAATGGACTGTGTTGAGGGATGACCCAGGAAAACTAATTTGGCTAAATAAAGGTACTTAAAAGAAAAGAGAAAATGTTGAGGGTTTTTTTTTTCTTGTCTGTTTGTCTCTTTCTCTATTTTTTATGCAACCACATGAATGTTTGTTAAGATCTGTGCCTTCCCTAATTTAACTGAGATTTGTGCTGGGAATGACTACGGTGTGTGAACCTGAGAGTTGTGGGGGGTTTTCTCTTCTCATTTTCTCTTTGTCCTTGTGTGTCTAAATCTTTGTACACTCTTGAGGTAATTGTAACTGTAAAATGACTCCAATCTAAAAAAGTGTTTGTTTGGCCAACAAAAACAGAGTAAAGAGAAGTATTTTTTTTCTTCCCTCTCTGTATTTTAAAGTACCAACCCAAAGTTATGAGGGACTGTTTTAAGTTCATTTACAAAAAAAAAAATCAGTCTTGTACTTACTGTATGTGTTTAAAATGATTTCATCTGTTCATCTCTTTCCTGAAGCATGTGAATCCAGCCCCATTTCTCATCTGTGATAACCCCATATTGTAACCAGTTTATCTGTTTAGTAACTGCAATACTGATGTGTTGTTTTTTCAAGCTCTGCTTGCAAGCTATCTACCCCCACCCCACCCCACCCATCCCTACCTCTAATCCTCCAACAATGCCTTTTCTATGGGGGAGGGGACCCTGTTCTCATGTCTTTCAGCCCTGCACAGATGAGTAGAGCACATGGATCCAGAGGAAGCACCATCCATTTGAGCCAGGAACTGGGTTTGAATCCAATCTCCACTAGAAATTCATCACAGCAACCAGAGTGGAGCAGACCTTCCCAAACCTGATTGACTACCCTTACCACCAAGCCAAGCCGAATGCCACACAGAAGACATGAAAGAAAGGACCCTGAGATGGACAAGGAAAGACTGAAAGACTCTTTTCAATCCCCAGGAGACACCTGGAAAGACTATGGGAAGGGTGGAAACTGATTGTAACATTTTCTTTCTTTGCTTCATTCACAGAAATTCATTGTAAGGTTTTTTTTCTTGTCTCATTTATATGGTAAACAGTTTAATATACTCATGTAAGAATTGTATTGGAGAGCGGCTGGCACAGCAAGTTCTGAACACCTTAGATTTCTGTCTGGTGGGAAGGAAATTTGTCCAAAAGGACACACACACACAGAGAGAGACCCCATTGATGCCCTGCTATAAATGTGACCTGTTATGTACTCAAGGGCAGACCTAATCCTACTGCGGGAGTCCCCCCTCTCGCAAGTCTGGCCCTCCGCTTTTACGAGGGCCCACCTTGATGAGGGATATATTAATCCAGAGAGGTGGGCGAGGCGTAGTTTTAGGAGTTTTTTATCTAAATTTTTGATTCGTATTTTAGGGGGCTTTAGGGTGGGGGGAGGGGTTAGGCAGGCTGAGGGAGGGACCAGCGCCAAGCCGGCGGGCGGAGTTTACAAGGAAGTGAGTGGGGCCGTTAAGGGGAGGGGGAGTAGGGATGTTCCAGAAGAGGGTCTTTCTATTCAAACGGTCGTGGGGAGGGGTAGGTGCGAGGGTAGACAGAGATCTAATCACCGGTTTGGAGACCCTGGCCGATGGGTACGGTCGGTCATATGTCCCAACCCCCACAATCTAGGTGGTCAGGGCTTACAGAGCCAGGGGCTGAGACTGATGTTATGCAATGCCAGGTCTGTTGTCAACAAAGCCACCCTCATTAATGACTTGGTGTCGGAGGGGGAGCCGGACCTGGCAGGAATTACGGAGACCTGGTTGGGCCACGAGGGAGGACTTCCTCTCGTGGAAATGTGCCCGCCAGGTTACCGCGCATTTCATCAGTCACGGGCTCTAGGCAGGGGTGGAGGGGTAGCGGTCATTGTGAGGGAAAGTCTTGAGCTGAGAGAGACCACTGTGCCTCAGATAACCGGTTGTGAGTCCCTGTGCGTGAAGTGGGGCCTAGGGAGGCAGTTGGGCATGCTGATTGTATACCTGGCTCCTCGCTATGCATCAGCAGCCCTGCCCGAGCTCCTCGAGGTGATCGCCGAGATAGCAGTTGAGACCCCCAGACTGTTGGTCATGGGGGACTTTAACTTGCCATCGGTAGGTGAGACATCCGAGGTGGCTCGGGAGTTCATGGCCTCCATGACGGCCATGGACCTGACCCAAGTAATTCAGGGCCCCACACACGAGGGAGGACACACACTGGATCTCATTTTTGTCTCTGGCCAGTGGAGGAGTGATCTGGGAGTAGGGGATTTAGTCATCACACCCCTGTCATGGTCAGATCACTCACTTCTCCAGCTCGACTTTCCAGCCGCTACTCCCCACCGCGGGGAGGCAGAACCGGAATTTCCAAGATGGTTCCGCCCCAGGCGCCTGATGGAACCTGAAAGGTTCCAGACGGAGCTTGGGCCATTACCGGTAGCCCTGACCCACACCCGGATGGACGACCTAGTGGCTGCATGGAATAGTGCGGCCACTGGGGCCTTGGACCGGGTTGCGCCTTTGCGGCCTCTCTTGCGGCAGCGAACCACCCAGGCTCCTTGGTTTTCCGAGATGTTCAGGGTGATGAAGCGCCACAAGAGATGCCTAGAGAGCAGGTGGAGATCTTCACGCTCTGAATCTGACCGAACACAGGTGAGAGCCCATTTGAGGACTTACCTTGTGGCGTTAAGAGTGGCCAAACGTCAGTATTGTGCCACTCTTATTGCGTCCGCAGATAACCGCCCTGCTGCCCTGTTTGGGGTAACCCGCTCCCTCCTTCAACAGAGGCCGCGGGAAGCCCCTTTACAGGGCAAAGCAGAGGAATTTGGGGAGTATCTGCAGGACAAAATCGCTCAGATTCAGAGCGAGTTGGTCCCCACTGGAAGTGGTCTAGAGGGGACGTCGGAGGCGGGTCTTGAGGCACCATTCTGGGAGGAGTTTGACTCTGTTACTTCCGATGATATGGACAGGTTACGTAAGCGACTGAGAGCTACCACATGTTTATTAGACCCGTGTCCCTCCTGGCTTGTACTCGCATCCTGGGAGGTTACACGAGGCTGGCTCCAGGAGTTAGTCAACGCTTCTTTGAGTGAGGGGTTCTTGCCGGCCGTCTTGAAAGAGGCGGTGGTGAGGCCCCTCCTCAAGAAGCCTTTCCTGGACCCAGCATTGTTAGCAAATTACCGTCCCATCTCCAACCTTTGCTTTTTGGCAAAGGTTGTAGAGAGTGTGGTGCCACAACAGTTTCCACGTCACTTGGAGGAAATTGATTATCTGGACCCGCGCCAGTCCAGCTTCCGGCCCGGCCACAGCACGGAGACGGCAGTCACGTTGGTGGATGATCTCTGGAGGGCCAGAGATGGGGGTTGTTCCTCCATCCTGGTCCTATTAGACCTCTCGGCGGCTTTTGATACCATCGACCATGGTATCCTATTGCATCGACTGGAGGGGTTGGGGGTGAGGGGCACCGTCTTGCGGTGGTTCTCCTACTACCTCTCCGGTCGAGCGCAATCTGTATTGGCAGGGGGGCAGAGGTCGACCTCGAGGTCTCTCACTTGTGGGGTGCCTCAGAGGTCGATCCTCTCGCCTCTCCTGTTCAATGCATATATGAAGCCGCTGGGCGAGATCATACATGGGTTTGGGATAGATTACATCTGTACGCGGATGACACCCAGCTGTACATCTCTAGCCCAAACCACCCCAACGATGCCGTCAAAGTGATGTCCCAGTGTCTGGAAGCCATGCGGATCTGGATGGAAAGTAACAGACTCAAGCTCAACCCGTCAAAGACTGAGTGGCTGTGGCTACCGGCGCCCCGGTTCAACCAGCTGACTCCATCACTGGCCATTGGGGGCGAACATTTGGCCCCCGTGGATCGGGCACGCAACTTGGGCGTCCTCCTAAATGCCCGGCTGTCAATGGATGACCATGTGACAGCCGTGGCAAGGGGGGCGTTTCATCAGGTTCGCCTGGTGCGCCAGTTGTATCCCCTATTGGACCGGGACGCCCTTCGCACAGTCACTCATGCGCCGTCTAAACTACTGTAACACTCTCTACATGGGGCTCCCCTTGAGATGCACCCGAAGGCTGCAGCTGGTCCAGAATGCGGCCGCGCGGGCAGTTCTGGGAGTCACTTGATACTCCCACATAACACCACTCCTGCGCAGGCTGCACTGGCTGCCTGTGGCCTTTCGGGTGCGTTTCAAGGTGTTGGTTATTATCTTTAAAGCGCTCCATGGCACAGGATCTAGTTATTTGCGGGATCGTATCCTGCCCCATACATCCCTTCGGCCGATTCGCTCTCACAGAGAGGGATTTCTCCGGGTGCCGTCCACTAGGCAATGCGAGTGGACGACGCCCAGGGAAAGGGCCTTCTCTGTGGCGGGCCCGACCCTCTGGAATGACCTTCCCCCTGACATTAGAACGACCACGGACCTCCGCTCCTTCCGCCAGAAACTCAACACCCACCTGTTTCATCTAGCCGGCCTGGCCTAATTCCATGCTTCCCGCCACAGTTTGTAATTTTAAATTATGTTATTAGGTTTTAAGGTTAAGTTTTTAATTTTTATAAATTTGTACAGGGGATTATTTAATTCGATTTTAGTTTATATGTATTGTTGATTGTCATAATTTTAATTTTTACCTGTACACCGCCCCGAATCCCTTCGGGGAGAGGGGGCGGTCTAGAAATCCAATAAATAATGAAATAATAATAATAATTCAGAATCAGATTGAATTTTATTCTCTTCACCTACCTCCACACAGCTTCTCCTAGGTTGATTTCTGCTCTGTGGCACTAAAGCCCAAGCAATCATATCTCCCTTTCAATCTCATGGGAGATGGAAAATTCTCCTCAGGAAATTCCCCCACTTGAAGACCCAGAAGAAAGGATCTTCAAAACCCAAACCCTGACTGTGACTCACAAATGATGTTGCCCAGTAAAGCAGGATATGTTGCACTGGTGGTCTCATGGGTAGGAGTCCCAGGGCTCATTGTGTGTAATTTTAAAAATACTAAATAGCTTGGATTACACACTGGCTAAACTCAATTTGGACTCGCTAAAATAAGAGCTAGGGCAGGTTCAAGAACTATCCCTTGGAAATGGGCATCCTGTAGTTACTTAAAAGGCAAAACCATGGCTGTGAAGAATTTTGGGACTTCTGTTTGCTTGTAACCTATCTGGAAGCTCACAGAGAGTGATATCAAACATCTGAAAATAATTGGCATAGAAAATTGGATACTGTAAATTTCTTTCCAGAACTTTTGCCCTGGCTGTTAGACCTTCATGGTTGAAAACTCTATGGGAGCCACTGAAGGAAATAAAATTTCTGCTGCCTCTCACAATGCGTCTCCCTTTGTATCAGAAAAAAAAATCAGATCTCCCATTAAAGCCTGAGGTAGTCTACTTTACATACTAAAGGTAGATTAGCCTTCTAAAGAAACTCATCACTTTGGGTAGTAACAAACTCAAGCTCAACCCGTCCAAGACCGAGTGGCTGTGGTTTCCGGCACCCCGGTTCAGCCAGATAAGTCCAACACTGGCCATTGGGGGCGAACAACTGGCCCCCGTGGAGAGGGCGCGCAACTTGGGCGTCCTCCTGGATTCGCGGCTGTCCATGGAGGACCATGTGATGGCCGTGGCCAGGGGGGCGTTCTATCAGGTATGCCTGATACGCCAGTTGCGCCCCTTACTGGACCGGGGAGCCCTTCGCACAGTCACTCAAGCGCTTGTGACATCCCGGCTGGATTACTGTAACGCTCTCTACATGGGGCTCCCCTTGAGGTGCACTCGAAAGCTACAGTTAGTACAGAATGCGGCCGCGCGGGTGATTATGGGTGCCTCAAGGCAAACCCACGTAACACCTCTCCTGCGCGAGCTGCACTGGCTGCCTGTGGCCTTTCGAGTGCGCTTCAAGGTGCTGACGACCATCTTTAAATCGCTCCATGGCTCGGGGCCTAGCTATATACGAGACCGTCTCCTGCCCCATACATCCCTTCGTCCGATCCGCTCCCACAGAGAGGGTCTTCTCCGGGTGCCGTCAGCGGGGCAATGCCGGCTGGCGACACCCAGGGGAAGGGCCTTCTCTGTGGCGGGCCCAGCCCTCTGGAACGACCTATCCCCCGACCTTCGCACTATCTCGGACCTCCGCCGTTTCCGCCAACGTCTTAAGACGTATCTATTCCAACAAGCCGGCCTAGGATAGCCCCTACTTCTGACTTTTAAATTTAAAATTAATTTGGTATGGTTTTAAAATGGGTTTTTAGCACGGGTCTAATAATTTAATATATTTTAATCGATTTTGTATTTTGTATTTTGTGGTTTTAATAATGCCTGTGCGCCGCCCTGGGTCCTAACAAGGAGAAGGGCGGGGTATAAATTTAATAAAATAAAAAATAAAAATCACGTGGCATCTGGAAACTCAATCAAACTTGGGACTCAAAACACAGCCTAGAGAGTTTCCCCTGGATGGCTCCATGGGAGTCTGACAACCAATCAGAATACATTTCTTACACGGGAACAGGAAACAGAGAGGTGGGGCTGAACAGAGTATAAAAACCCAGCAAGTCCCTTCTGCTCTCTTTTTCTTCTTCACCCAACATCTGGAAGCATGTGATCCCCTTTTCTGTTCAGGAACTCAAGCCATGTGATCCTGTCCATCATTAAACCATCTTTACAAGCAGCTTCAATGTCTCCAGTGTCTTTCTCCCCTCTTGGAGCTGAACCCAGAAGGACATTTCTTCCAACATTAGCATAGGTAGTCCTCAAAGTAAAACCACAACTGATCCCAACATTTCTGTTGTAAGAAAGACATTTGTCAAGTGAGGTTTGCCTCATTTTACAACCTTTCTTGCCACAGTTGTTAAATGAATCACTGAAGTTAATAAATTAGCAACCTGATTGCTAAGTGAATCTGGCTTCCCCATTGACTTCGCTTGTCAGAAAGTTCCAAATGTGAACACATGACCCTGGGGCACTGTAACAGTCATAAATATGAACCAGTTGATAACCATCTGGATTTTGATCACGTGATCATGGGGATGATGCAAAGCTCGTAACTCTGAAAAACAGTCGTAAGTCACATTTTTTCAGTGCCGTTACAACTTTGAACGGCCACTAAATGAACTGCTGTAAATCAAGGACTGCTACTGTAATACTACTATTACTCTTCTAAATCCAACTAGCTTCCATTCCTTTCTTAGCCCACTTCCTCATCCTTTCTTGGTTCATCTGAGTTTAAAAAACGTCCAGCACTCTTGAGATTTGTGATGGCAACTTTCTACACATGGCAACAAATAATTTTTTATCTTTAAGCTTTGAAATCAGACAAGGAGCAAGGGAGAAAGTGTGGAAGAATAGCTGGGGCCGGTTTGGGAGAGGGAGAGCGGAGCAGGGAGGTAGACCCTTGAGCCCTGAGAAATGCATGAATTCTTCTTGGGCGCTTGTAGATTTAGGAACCCTGATCCAATCAATCAACGTGAGAGAAAGAAAACTATACTCTTTTATTGGTGACCATAAATGTGTCAGGAGATTCCAAAATCACACTAGGGAGGAGGTGGGGCCGGTGGAGGGGGCGGAGGAGGAGCGGGGGGAGGTTCTCCTGGTGGTGGAGGTGGAGGAGCAGGTGGTGGAGCAGGTGGAGGTTCTCCAGGTGGTGGTGGTGGCGGCGGTGCTGGTGGTGGTGGAGCTCCTGGTTCTCCGGGTGGTGGCGCCGGAGGTGCTGGAGGTGGTGGTGGCGGTCCTCCTTCTGGAGCTGGCGGTGGCGGAGGTGGTGGTGGTGGTGCATCTGGCGGTGGTGGTGGTGGTGGTGCTGGAGGTGGGGGCGGTGGGGGCTCTGAAGGGGGTGGGGGTCCTCCTGCAGGTTCTGGCTTTGAGGGAGGCGGTTCTGCTAGTTGAATTGGTTCAGGACTGGCTTCAGAGCCAGGCTCCGGATTCTCCTCTGGCCCTGCTTCTCCACCTCCTGGCTCAGGTGAGTAACTTCCTTGGGCCCAGGAATCAAGTAGATCGTGTCTTTTGTAGTCATCACCCTCGCTTTCCTCATCTAAGAGCTTGACTAAGTAATCGGCCATTTCGCTCCCACCTCGTGACGTCCGAGATGCTTTTTCCTTCTTCTGCAACTCTTTAAATCTCCTGTGTGGGAAAGAAGAACATCAGAATTGCGGGTGGGAAATAAAAAAGTGTGCCTGTGTGCATTGGCTAACTCTGAGCAGGAGGATACTCCAGTCCAACGGTGAAATCCAGCAGGTTGTGGCAGGTTCTGGAGAACCGGTAGCAGAAATGTTGAGTAGTTCGGAAAACCGGCAATGCCACCTCTGGCTGGCCCCCGAGTGGGGAGGGAATGGAGGTTTCGTAATATTCTTCCCCTTCCACGCCCACTAAGCCACACCCATCAAGTCACACCCACAGAACCAGTAGTAAAAAACACTGAATTTCACCACTACTCTAGTCCCCTCCGGATACCCGGATGTATATATATAAATAATACAATAGCAGAGTTGGAAGGGACCTTGGAGGTCATCTAGTCCAACTCCCTGCCTAGGCAGGGAGTCATATATCATTCATATATATATGAATGATTATATATATATGAATATATATATCATATATATATATCACACATATAAAAAAAATTACACAACGGAATTCTTGGCTTTCTGTCTAGATGGTCTCAGGTGATGAGCCGAAAGGCAGGAAAGGAAAAAGCAGTGTGCTTCCTCCCTTAATTGGGGCCTTAACAGGGTGTTGTGGAAACAATTATATATAACTATCCTCCTGTCTCAGCTGACAAGAACAGAACCTAGCTGGCTTAATGGCAAGGCTCTCGCCTGGCATGTAATACAGTCCCGGTTCGAATCCCAGTAAGGGTCTAGCTGATGAGAGCTCAAAAGCTCAAAATAGATCTATCCTAGTCTCCCTGACTTATTTATTGATCAGCTCAAAAACGTTACATACATACATACATCCATCAGTGTTTATGTCAGAGCACCTGGCATTCCCAAATATGGGAGAGAGAGAGCACACTGCTACCCATTTTGCCTTTCAGCTCCAACCTAGGAACTTTTTCAGGCAGGAAACCATTTTGTGTGCATTGTACTGATAGATAAATAAATAAAGGAGACTAGGATAGATCTATTTCGAACTATTTAGCTCTCGTCAAATAGCCATACCATTAGTGGGATTCGAACTCAGGCTGCTTACATGTCAGGCTGTTGCCTTAACCATTAGGCCATGAGTTCTACTCCCTTATCAGCTGAGCCAGGGAAATAAGTCTGGGTTTATGTCAGAGCACCTGGCATTCCCAAAAGGAATGAAAAGGCTCCTAGGAGCTGAAGGGCAAAATGGGTAGCAGTATGCTCCCTCTCTCCCATATTTGGGAATGCCAGGTGCTCTGACATAAACCCAGACTTATTTCCCTGGCTCAGCTGATAAGGGAGTAGAACTCATGGCCTAATGGTTAAGGCAACAGCCTGACATGTAAGCAGCCTGAGTTTGAATCCCACTAAGGGTATGGCTATCTGATGAGAGCTAAATAGTTCGAAATAGATCTATCCTAGTCTCCTTTATTTATTTATCTATCTATCAGTACAATGCATATATATATATATATATACTCAACCTAGAGTACATATATATACTCAACCTAGAGATCATCCAGACAGAAATTCTTAAAAATCTAACACGTATCTAAAAAATTTCACACAGCAGTAATCTAATTGGTTCTTGTCTGGATGATCTCTAGGTTGAGTCGAAGGGCAGAGAGGGATGACGTTAAGTCTCCTCCCCTAAAGGGACCTCTGAACAAGAGCTGTGAAAATATTCTCTCATTAATAGAGTTCTGTAAATGGCTGATGTAATCAGGGAAACCGGATAGCTCAAGGCATAGAAAGGCTTGCCTGATATGCTGGAAAGTGCTGGTTCAAATCCCAGCAGAAGGAGTATGGCCAGCTGAAGAAGGCTAATAAGCCTGAAATGGATCCATCCTGGTCTCTTTATTTATTAAATCAGCCCTTAAAAATCTAACATATGTATATATATATACACACACACACACACATACATACATACATACACATATACACATACACATACATACATACATATATACACACGCTATAGAGTTACAGATAATCCTTGAGTTACAACCAGAGTTGGACTGAATGTCCACCACTAAGCAAGGCAGTCATTGAGTGAGTCACGCCAGATTTTTTTTTGCTGTGGTCTTTAAACGAATCGCCACAATTGTTATTAAATTAATCTTACAGTTGTTACACAAATCCAGCTTCTGCCAGATAGGAATGCAAATGGCTGCCAGATGATAGTGGGACTCTGCAACTGTCTGAATTACATGCTGGTTGCCAAGGGTTCGAATTTTGATCTCATGACGGTGGGGGCACTGCAATGGTCCTAAGTGCAAGGACCCATCATAAGTCACTTTTTTTCAGTGCCATTGGAACTTTGAACAGTTGCTAAACAAATAGTCGTAAGTGAAGAACCACCTGTATTCTTCCACTGACATCATCCATATCCTGTCCAGGATTGCACTCCTACTAGTAACTGGGTGAGGGTTACACAGACACCATCTTGTCTCCCTCATCACAGGCCCACCCCTTTTGGACAGTTGTATTACACAGGTGTGTGGTTGACCTTTCTTGACCGAGACGCCCTCCGCACTGTCACTCAAGCACTCGTGACATCTCGCTTGGACTATTGTAACGCTTTCCACATGGGGCTCCCCTTGAGGTGCACCCGGAGGCTCCAGTTGGTTCAGAATGCGGCCGCGCGGGGGATTCTGGGAGCTTCTCGTTACTCCCATGTAACACCTCTCCTGCGCGAGCTGCACTGGCTACCGGTAGCCTTCCGGGTGCACTTCAAGGTGCTTGTTACCATCTTCAAATCGCTCCATGGCTCGGGGCCTAGCTACTTGCAGGACCGTCTCCTGCCACATACCTCCCTGCGTCCGATACGCTCCAACAGAGAGGGCCTACTGAGGGTACCAACCGCCGGTCAATGCCGGCTAGCGGTGCCCAGGGGTAGGGCCTTCTCTGTGGCAGGGCCGGCCCTCTGGAACGACCTACCCCCCGAACTTCGCACTATCATGGACCTTCCCCTCTTTTGCCGTTCACTTAAAACAGTGGTCGGCAAACTCATTAGTCAAAAGAGCCAAATATCAACAATACCACGATTGAAATTTTTTTGAGAGCCAGAAGGTGTGGCCTGTTTTGTGGGAGTGGCTCGGGTGGGCGTGGCCAACTTGGAAAATGTGGTGAAATTCACTTAACAACGGTCTTGCTTAGCAACCAAAATTTTGGCCTCAATTGTGGTCATAAGTTCTCTTTCATCTCTGTCCCACTTTCTTTTTCTTTCTTTTCTTTCTTCCCTTCTTTCTCTTTCTCTCTCTTTCTGTCTCTCTCTGTCTCTCTCTCTGAGTCTGTCTGTCTCTCTCTGTGGCTCTTTATCTCTCTCTCCCTCCCTCCCTCTCTGTCTCTTTCTATCATTCTCTGAGTCTGTCTGTCTGTTTCTCTCTGTGGCTCTTTATCTCTCTCTCCCTCCCTCCCTCCCTCTCTGTCTCTTTCTATCATTCTCTGTGTCTGTCTGACTCTCTCTCTCTCTCTGTGGCTCTTTCTCTCCCTCCTTCCCTCCCTCCCTCCCTGTCTCTTTCTGTCATTCTCTCTCTGTGCCTGCCTTTCTTTCCTCCCTCCCTCTTATCTCTGTGTCTCTCCCCTCCCTTCCTGTCTCTCTCTGTTATTCTCTCTGTGTCTGTCAGATTCTGATTCCCTTCCTCCCCCCCCCTCTCTCTGTGCCTCTCTCTGTCTGCCGGTCACTGTGTCCACAGAATACCGCGTGAAGCAGCGGCGACTCTGCGCTGCTGGCGATGCCATCCGCGAGGTCCCCCTCGTGTTCCCCGTCTTTCCGATGACGTCTGGAGTGATCAGGGGCCGTGCAGAAACTCGGCGCTTTTCCACGGTGTGGAAAAGATAGGCGCGTGCAGGTCCTGCAGAATTACAGTGCAGATTCCCACCGCTACGAAGTCTCCGAGACTGTAATCGGGCGGGGCATGCGCACGGAAAAGATTGGCGTGCACATGCCCCGCCCGATTACAGCCTCGGAGACTTCGTAGCGGTGGGAATCTGCGCTGTAATTCTGCAGGACCTACACGCGCCTATCTTTTCCACACCGTGGAAAAGCGCCGAGTTTCTGCACGGCCCCTGATCACTCCAGACGCCATCGGGGAAGACGGGGAATGCGAGGGGGACTTCGCGGATGGCGTCGCCGGCAGCGCAGAGTCGCCGCTGCTTCACGCGGTATTCTGTGGACACAGTGACCGGCAGACAGAGAGAGGCACAGAGAGAGAGAGAGATAGAGAGGGAGGAAGGGAGGGAGGGAATCAGAGAGAGACTGAAGAGCCACATTCAAGGGGCCAAAGAGCCGCGTACGGCTCGCGAGCCGCGGTTTGCCGACCACTGACTTAAAACATACTTTTTTCAGCAAGCCGGTCTTGCTTAATCGTTCAGACTTTTTTGTTATATAGCTTCTGCCAAATACTTAAATGGACGTTGGGTTTTTAGGGGGAATTTTAGCACAGGCTCCGATTTAATTCTTTTTATCTATTTATTGTATTTTTATCATTGTTGGTTTTAATTTCCTGTGCACCGCCCTGGGTCCATTTCGATGGAGAAGGCGCGGTATATAAATCAAAATAAAGTAAAGTAAAGTAAAGTAAAGTATATTTCTATTGCTACAAATACCTCAATTACCCCCACTCAGGTGGGTTGCTGCCAATATTACTGCCGGTTCTGTGCAAAAAAATGTGTGCGTGCACGTTGCACATAACTAGGTCTGTGCATGCGCAAAACATTAAATATAAAAAATAGAATTTGTGCAATGAAAATTGTTCTGCACATGCGCAGAATCAAAAATCAAGATGGCGCCGCTGTAGGAGAACCAGTTCAGGGGCGGGGAAGACCTGGGTCGCTGCCAGTTCCAGCAACCCAGGCCGCCAAACCACGACTGGTTCAGCCAACCGATGCAAACCGGTAGGAACCCACCACTGCCCCCACTCATTTATGGTTTTCTCACTGCATATTTTTCCTTTGAAACTGTTCCAAAGGGCTGGGGGAAGTGAAAGAGTGGCTGTCTGACTGACACAAGAGGCAACCAATCGGGTTGATGCACAGCCATACTCTGCAAAGGGGGAAGTGCTTTGCTTCAGGATTGATGTATGAGCTGTCCAATGAGTGTCCTGAAAACAGCTTTCGTTCTAAGCTGAATGTGAGCAAGTGGTTGGTGCATGTACCATAAATGCAAGGAATGAGTCTCTACAAAGTGGGTGGTTTCGTCCGTGAAATGAAACACAAATATATACATCCAAAACTTTTCTCTTTCTTCTCAATTACATTTAGCCTTTATGTTAACAAATGAGGTGACTGGAGGTGTGACTCAGCAATGGGATTCATTTATCTTCCTTACTAGTTCGCAAATGTGAATGCACGCACCACCTTCTGCATTCATAGAAGTTAATGCATTACATCGAGGTGGGTGGGCAGAGCCGCCTGCTGCCCCGCTACCAGTTCGCCCAAACCAGAGAAAACTGGCTGAATACCACCTCTACTGTGACTCCTTGTCATCATCTCCAACCAAAATGTCTCATGTGGGCATGGAGAATCTGGTGAGAAGCAAAACTATCTTTCAGGTAGTAATTTTACTGGCTCCACTTGGAGAAATACAATACAATACAATACAATATCAGAGTTGGAAGGACCTTGTAGGTCTTCTAGTCCAACCCCCTGCGTGGGCAGGAACCTTATACCATTTCAGACAAATGGCTATCCAACATCTTCTTAAAGACTTCCAGGGTTGGGGCATTCACAACTTCTGGAGGCAAGCTGTTCCAGAGGTTAATTGTTCTAACTGTCAGGAAATTTCTCCTTAGTTCTAAGTTGCTTCTCTCCTTGATTAGTTTCCACCCATCGCTTCTTGTCCTGCCCCCAGGTGCCTTGGAGAATAGTTTGGCTCCCTCTTCTTTGTGGCACCCTCTGAGAAATCAAGGAAGAGGACTTTGTGCTCTGCTGCTGTACTATGGATATGCTACAGGCACAACTACAGGCTGTATAATAAAGAACTATATTACATTTCAGTATAGACTTTCAGCGAAGGACTTCCAGCTCTGTTATGGAAAGGAAGGATTTCAACACAGAACAAGTTTAGAAGGTTACAGTCTCTTCGCTGCAAGTTGTAGTCCTGTCTTAGGCATGAAAGCCAGCTGGGGATTTTGGGCCGATCACCAGAAGATTTAAATTCTAGTCCCCCACCTTAGGGTTGAAAACCAACAGGGCATTTTGGGCCAATCACCATGAAACTGTGAGTTCTAGTCCCACCTTAGGCACGAAAGCTGGCCTTTGGCTTCTGCATGGAGCGTTTTCCGCACCTTCTGTTATCTGATTCCAACAGAAAAGCTGCGGTATGGATAGTTTTCTAGATATGATCTGACCATATGAGAGCCACCAGATCCAAGAAAAAAAAATGCAATTGCCACCTACTCAACTCCCACAAATCTCAGAATTGAGCAAAAGAGAGTGAATTACACACAGGTAATCCTCTACTTATGATGGGAATTGAGTCTGGATTTATGTTTGTAAATTGTGCTGGTCATTAAGTGAAACCAACCTGATTTTTTTTGGGCAGCAGTTGTTAAGTAAATCACTGCGGTCATTAAATGAATCTGCAATCATTACTGAAATGCTGTGTCATTAAGTGAACCCAGGGTCCCATTGTTTTTGACAGTTTCTGACAAAAAGACCCATAAACCCCAGTCATGTGACCACAGGATGAGGCAAACAGCTATAAATGCTGACTCATTGTCAAGGGGTCTAGGACTGTTTCTCCTCCTGCCCTTCGCCACGCCTATTTTGCCCCCAGGATTTCTCTCTGCGCCCCGCCCCCCCGGGCCGTCATCCTCCTCTGCCACTTGGCCTCCGCTGTTAGGGACCTAGCTGTTCGTCCTGGGTAATGGGACTCATTCTCTTCCGTCCCCAGCCCTTCCTCATGGGCCTTTGGGAGAGATACTCTTCACCCCGGCCTTTTGGGCTCAAGAGACAGCCACCAGCCAATCGGAAGGAGGGAAGGGAGAAAGTTTTTTGTGTTGAGTTTCCAGTTGCCTCTGGTCTGAGCTAGAAAATCTAATAAATCCTTTGCACTCCCCACCCCCCCCGTCCCAAAATGTTGGGAAATAGCTAGAAAATCCTTTCCATTCCCCCTACCCCAAAATGTTGGGGAAGATTTCTTTCTGCTGAGAGGGCCTGTTTCCTCTCTTTTATCTTTGCACAGGCTTAAAAGTGTATTATTAAGAGTTCACCGTTGTTTTGCCGTAAGGATCTCCAACAGGTTTCAACCATAGGTATACTTCAACTACACTCAGCTTATGAAATACCTAGAGATACCCATCTGAAACAACATTTTCTCTTCCTCTCTTGCTTGCTACAGTTACATTCATCTTGCAGGTAGGAGCAGTAACACAAGTTGTGCTTGTCCTCAACAAATGCAACTTGCTGTTGGGAGGAAAAAGCCTCTCTTCAAGTCAGGAAACAAGGTTTCCCTGTAAGGTTTGGCAGAATGCTTAAGCCAAAAAGGTAGATAGGGAGAGGGAGAGAGGGAGAAATACGGTAGGTAGGTAGGTAGAGGGAGAGAGGGAGAAATACGGTAGGTAGGTAGATAGGTAGAGGGAGAGAGGGAGAGAGGGAGAAATACGGTAGGTAGGTAGGTAGGTAGGTAGGTAGGTAAGTAGAGGGAGAGAGGGAGAGGGAGAAATAGGGTAGGTAGGTAGGTAGGTAGAGGGAGAGAGGAAGAGAGGGAAAAATACAGTAGGTAGGTAGGTAGAGGGAGAGAGGGAGAAATACGGTAGGTAGGTAGATAGGTAGAGGGAGAGAGGGAGAAATACGGTAGGTAGGTAGGTAGGTAGGTAGGTAGAGGGGGAGAGGGAGAGAGGGAGAAATACGGTAGGTAGGTAGGTAGAGGGATAGAGGGAGAAATACGGTCGGTAGGTAGGTAGGTAGGTAGGTAGGTAGGTAGGTAGGTAGGTAGAGGGGTAGAGAGAGGGGAGGGGAAACTCTGCCCTCGGGTTGTGTCCCTCCTGACTGGGCCACAGCAACGCGTGGCCGGAAATGGCTAGTGTTAAATATAGTGGTAAGCAAATGAATGATGGAATGTTTGTATTAAAAGAAAAATATTTTTTTATAAACACACACACACACACACACACACACACACACACACACACACACGGATCATAACCATAAGTTTTAAAATAAACAAGCTGCAAAAAATCATTCAAAAAACAGGGTGGTGGTGGTGCTGGCCCTGTGGTTTTTAGAGCCTCAGGACGAGCAGAGTGCTGGGAAAGATTAACTCTGTAGTTAGAGGGAGTTGAGTTCTCTGTCTCTCTGTTTCCACCTCTTTCATTCTATTTCGACATAACCAGGATATTAATATTTAAATTTGATACTTTAACACAATCAATATCTAAATGTAATAAAATACCAGTTTGAGGGAGCCTGAATATGAAGTATACCTATGGTTGAAACCTGTTGGAGATCCTTAGGGCAAAACAATGGTGAACTCTTAACAATACACTTTTAAGCCTGTGCAAAGATAAAAGAGGAAATAGGCCCTCTCAGCAGAAAGAAATCTTCCCCAACATTTTGGGGTGGGGGGAATGCAAAGGATTTTCTAGCTGTTAGGGACCAGCCAGGTCCCTAACAGCAGAGGCCAAGTGGCAGAAGAGGATGACGGGAGGAGAAACCCTGGGGGCGAAATAGGCGCGGCGAAGGGCAGGAGGAGAATGGTCTCATTCCGTTGTCAAGCACCCAAAATGCAAACATGGGCCATAAGGAGATATTAAAATTTCAAATCTGGGTCATGTCCCTTTTTTTTTTTGGTGCTCCTTCGTAATTTGAATGGTCACTAAATGACCTCCTGTAAGTTGAGGACTACCTATTTCTGCTCAGGGTGCTCATGTTTTGATGACTAAAATCCCAAAGAACGAATCAACAGGTTATGTGAATCAATGCTGAAAACTGCCTCCCACAACACAATATGGCAGTCAGGTTCCACAAGTACCAAGATCAAAAACCTACCAGGAGAAAAAGACACACGCGAGGATGATGAGAATAACAAGGATGCCTCCGAGGATGCCTGCATTGCGCCGTTGTTTGTCAACTGCAAGGGGAAAAAACAACAACAGGGGTTGCTCAGGCTGAGATGTGAGGTCAGGAGATGTCAAATTGTGGGAACGTTTTGCAAAACTGTCGTTTCACTACCCCTTGATAATGGTTGTTGCAGTGGGATCAGCAATATGCCATTGTGTGCAGGACTGGGTCATCTGCTGAGACGGCAGTCCCCATGCTACACTTTTTAATTTCCTATGGTGTCCTTGACTCAACCCAACGGCAGGGGGGGCTTTGGGAGATATTTGAGATAGCCTGGGGGTCTGCCTTGGCTTATAATGACTACTTAAAGAGCTGGTAGCAACTGTAGCAATAGCAATAGCACTTAGACCAGTGATGGCGAACCTATGGCACGGGTGCCACAGGTGGCACGCGGAACCATTTCTTAGGGCACGCAAGGCGTTGCCCTGTCAGCTCCAGCACGCATGTGTGTGCTGGCCAGCTGATTTAGGCCTTCTTTTGAGGCTGTTTTTCGCCCTCTGGAGGCTTCGGGGAAGCTCCTGAAGCCTCTGGAGTTGGGGGGGGGGGAGGTTGTTTTCACCCTCCCCAGGCTCCTAGAAAGCCTCTGGAGCTCAGGGAGGGCGAAAAAAGCATGCCAAAAGCAAGGGGTCGCGCAAATAGCATTATGGGTGTGGCATGCCCAAGAATGACCCCCCTGCACTCCCCCCACTTTTGGCACGCGAGCCAAAAAAGGTTCGCCATCACTGACTTAGACTTATATACTGCTTCACAGTTTATTTATTTATTTATTTTATTAAATTTATACCCCGCCCTTCTCCAAACGGACCCAGGGCGGCGCACAGGGATGTTAAAACACATATAAAACATATAAAATTTTAAAAAAACTTATTCTAATAGACCCTGCGCTAAAAACCGAATTTAAAAAACCCAAATTTAAAACTATCTAAGAGTCAGTAATGGGGGTTATGCTAGGCCGGCTAGATGGAATAGGTGTGTCTTCAGACACTTGCGGAAGAGGCGGAGGTCAGAGATGGTGCGGAGTTCAGGGGGTAGGTCGTTCCAAAGGGCAGGGCCCGCCACAGAGAAGGCTCTTCCCCTGGGTGTCGCCAGTCGGCATTGTCCAGCCGACGGCACCCTGAGGAGGCCCTCTCTGTGGGAGCGTATCGGTCTGAGGGATGTATGGGGCAGGAGGCGGTCTCGCATATAACTAGGCCCCGAGCCATGGAGCGCTTTAAAGATGGTCGTTAAAACCTTGAAGCGCACCCGAAAGACCACAGGGAGCCAGTGCAGCTCGCGCAGGATAGGTGTTATGTGGGAGTGTCTAGGCGCTCCCGTAATCACCCGCGCGGCTGCGTTCTGGACTAGCTGCAGCTTTCGGGTGCACCTCAAGGGAAGCCCCATGTAGAGAGCATTACAGTAGTCAAGTCGAGAGGTGACGAGTGCTTGAGTGACTGTGCGTAAGGCACCCCGGTCCAGTAAGGGGCGCAATTGGCGCATCAGGCGTACCTGATGGAATGCCCCCCTGGCCACGGCTGCCACATGATCTTCCATAGACAGCCGGGAATCCAGGAGGACACCCAAATTGCGCGCCCTCTCCACGGGGGCCGGTGTTTCGCCCCCAATGGCCAGAGTTGGAATAATCTGGCTGAACCGGGGCGCCGGAAGCCACAGCCACTCAGTCTTGGACGGGTTGAGCCTGAGTTTGTTACCACCCATCCAGATCCGTACGGCCTCCAAACACCGGGACATAACCTCGACAGCATCGTTGGGGTGGTCTGGGGTGGATATGTACAACTGAGTATCATCAGCGTACAGATGATATCCCACCCCAAAACCACGGATGATCTCACCCAGCGGCTTCATATATGTGTTGAACAGTAAGGGCGAGAGGACCGACCCCTGAGGAACCCCACATATGAGGGACCTCGAGGCCGACCTCTGCCCCCCTGCCAACACATATTGCGACCGACCAGAGAGGTAGGATGAGAACCACCGCAGAACGGTGCCTCCCAACCCCAACCTCCCCAGTCGGTGCAATAGGATACCATGGTCGATGGTATCAAAAGCCGCTGAGAGGTCTAATAGGACTAGTATAGAGGAATATCCTCTATCCCGCGCCCTCCAGAGATCATCAACCAACACGACCAATGCCGTCTCGGTGCTGTGCCCGGGTCGGAAGCCGGACTGGCGCGGGTCTAGATAATCAACTTCCTCCAAGTGTCGCGGAAACTGTTGGGCCACCACACTCTCAACAACCTTCACTAAAAAGTGGAGGTTGGAGACGGGACGATAGTTCTCTAATAATGCTGGATCCAGGGACGGCTTCTTGAGGAGGGGCTTCACAGTGCTTTACATCCCTCTCTAAGTGGTTTACAGAGTAAGCCTCTTGCTCCCAACAATCTGGGTCCTCATTTTAGCCACCTCTGAAGAATGGAAGGCTGAGTCAACCTGGAGCCTGGTGAGATTTGAACCACCAAACTGCAACTAGCAGTCAGCTGAAGTAGCCTGCAGTACTGCACGCTAACCACTGCGCCACCTCGGCTCATGTAGCCCAAGGAATCTTTGCATGGGGGATCCATCTTACGTACCTATTGCGCCCATTCCTAGAATAGGAGGCCCTTCAACCCATCAGTTGTGCCCTCCTCACCTCCTCACCCCACAATCGGATTGCATAATGGTCTACTGGGGCTGCCTCTGAAGACTCCCCAGAAGTGACAACTGGTCAAAAGACAAGCAGTAGCACAAGCAGTAATGGATGTACCTCCATCTGCACTCCCTGCTCTGTCACTGCACTGTTTGCCAGAGGGCTTCCGGATGAAATTGAAAGGTGCTGGTTTTCACCTATAAAATTATTTATAGAATATGGCCTGGTTATTTGCGGTATCACCTGTAAATGGGGTGGGCGGGAGGAATGCTGGATCCCCTCAATTAAGCATTTTTATCTAGTGGGATCCCATGTCAGGGGTGGGCAAACTTTGCAACTTTAAGTCTGAAGGACTTCAGCTCCCAGACTTCTCCAGCCAACTTTGCAACTTTAAGTCTGAAGGACTTCAGCTTTGCTGGCTTGAGAATTCTGGGAGCTGAAGTCCTTCAGACTTAAAGTTGCAAAGTTTGCCCACCCCTGCCATAAATGTATCCATCACGTCATCTGTCTGAAAAAAAAACCCTCACCAACCATTCATATGGACATTCCTGGACAAGTATTTGTCTGGAATGGTATAGGGCTGGGATGGCAAACCTATGGCACGCATGCCACAGGTTGCACCCGGAACCCTCTCTGCATGCACGTGAGCCGTTGCCCCAACTCAGGGCCACCGCGCATGCACGCGTGCCTCCTGCTGACCAGCTTATTTTTGGGTCTCTGCCATGCATGCGGCGGGGGGGAGGCACATGTGGGAGATGCACATGAATGCATGGGGGAGGGGGTCACGTGTGAATGCACGAGATGCTCCCACCACACCCCATTTTTGGTCCCAGGAAACTTCAGGGAGGCCTGTTAGGCACAAAGTGGGCCACAGGAGGGGTGCAGTAGGGCTCCCGTGCCCCGTTTTGGTCCCAGGAGGCTTCAGAGATGCCTGCTAGGCCCAAAACTGGGTGCAGGGGTGGTAATGTGCACATGCAAGGAAGGGAGCAAGGAGCATAGGGGGAGCCCACAAGCATGCAGAGGAGGCAGGGCGCGTGCGCATTTCATTATGGGTGTGGAACACATGCGCCCTTTCAGCATACGACAACAAAAAGGTTAGCTATCACTTATATAGGATATTCTGCTTCAGCAGGGTGTTGGATTAGAAGATCCTAACCCTACTATTCTATGCTCTATGTGGCTTTAACCCTACACGGGTTATATAAGTCTTTGAAAAATTAGCTTTGCTCCAGGCCCTACAATGAATTTCTTAGAATGTTTGTTTGTTTATACATCTCATTTTCATTTTCGATTGTTTGGTTTTAGTCCCCCCCCCCCCCCTTTTGACTATGTAAAATACCCAGTGTTATTTGGAAGTCAGACAGCCTTCCAATCCAAATAAATAAATAAACAAACATTGGTTAATAATCCACAAATTTAGCACTTCTGGGAGAAAATACCATTAAAAGGAGAGGCAGCTATCCTCAGCAATCCTCATGGTGAAGACTTTGTCTGAGAACACTAATTTATAGAAGAAGAACTTATTTCATAGAGTATACATAGGACTTGGACATTATTTTCTCAGCTCCAAGATTTCCATCCAGTTCAAAGGGTCGTAATAAGGATATCTACCATGCTTCTCCTACTTTTTTCCCCTGATCAATCTCTGGCCTGATTTTATTTTATTCAGTAGGTAATGCCTTTCAGCAACAACTTGTCATGAGGTTTATAATTTAATGTGCACAATTTTTTTTTTTAAAGAATGCAAGATCAATGAAATACACGCAGCAGAATCCAGTGGGAAAACAGTATTATTTTCTGGAGTTGGGGTTGTATATGTGAACATTTTGCTTATCTCAAGAAAAAGTCCTCTGTGTAGAACAGTGGTAGTCAACCTGGTCCCTACCGCCACTAGTGGGGGTTCCAGCTTTCATGATGGGCGGTAGGGGTTTTGTCCGATACTGAAGCGCTTTCCTTTTTTAAATTTAATTGGCTTTCCTACTTTATAAATCACCATTACTGTTGAACTGGTGGGCGGTTAGAAAATTTTACTACTAACAGAGATACAAAAGTGGGCAGTAGGTATAAAAAGGTTGACTACCCCTGGTGTAGAAGATCAGCATGTGAGGATGAAGACTCCAACCTAATCTATGATATTCCTCCATCCCCAGATAACATGCCATCATGCAATGTGAAGGGGTCCAGTCAGTGGTGGGATTCAATTATTTTTACTACTGGTTCTGTGGGTGTGGCTTGGTGGGCATGGCAGAGGAAGCATATTGTAAAATCTCCATTCTCACCCCACTCCAGGGGAAGCTTATTGCAAAATCCCATTCCCTCCTGATCAGCTGGGACTCGGGAGGCAGAGAATAGATGGGGGCAGGGCCAGTCAGAGGTGGTATTTACCGGTTCTCCGAACTACTCAAAATTTCCATTACCAATTCTCCAGAACTGGTCAGAATCAGCTGAATATCACCTCTGGGTCAAGACCACAAACCACATTGAGATGTTATTGACAGTTTTTTAGAGGTGGAATTGGCCGGGGCTAGTCTTGACTTCTGGCACCTGCCTGGACAAACTCCTGAAGTTGTACTGGCAACATTTCACAAGTGACTTGCCGTTGCCTCCTTCCAAGGCCTGAGAGAGAATAAGTGGTCCAGGATGACCAACTAGCTTTGTACCTAAAGTGGTACTAGGACTCTCAGTCTCCTGGTTTCTAGCCCGATGCCATAACTCAGGGGTGGGTTGCTGCCGGCATTACTGCCAGTTTGGTGCGCAGAATTTTTTGCGCTCATGTGATCGCTTTGCTCGTGCGCACACCAAATGTGCGCTCCATGCACCTAAAAAGGTCTGCACATACACACAACATTTAAAAGGGGGGAAATGTACATTTTTGCAATAAAGATTGTTCTGCACGTGTGCAGAACCAAAAATTAAGATGCCGCTGATGCCGATAGAACCGGTTCGGGGGCGTGGTGGGCCGAATTACTACCTACTCCGACGAACTGATCCAAACTGGTAGGAACCCACCTCTGCCTTCACTACTACACCAAACAAGTCCTCATTGACCATATAGATAGACTTTAAAATAAGCCATCTGAAATGCATTACCTTGCACTACCCAACCCACATAGAATGAATAGCAGAAGAGCGAGGCAATCTGGTCAAAGAGTGTTCAGCATTGTCAAACCCTACCCTGCTTTTTTTTTTTTTACTTTGTGAGAAGAAAACCACTCTACCAACTCAGTGGAAAATTAAACTCCCCCAGTCTCAAGGGCTGTCTGCGTAATTTTAATTCTAGTTATCTCAGCAATGGAAAAGCTAATCCTGAGCAATGTTAGTTAAACAATTTCTACCAGTATATCATTTGCTGAACAGCGCCACTTCTAACTGCAAATAAAAATGTCCCTCATATAAGATGGTCTGTTAATTATTTTTTTTTAAAAAACACCTTTCAGTTGGCAGCTTGTTTAGCTTTATTTCTTCTTGACTTTTCATGATTAAAATCTAACCCACGATATGGATTGTTAGCTTTTTCTGCAATGTGTACGTTTCCTTACGTGAAGAAGGCACTGTTTGGGGAAAGCTTTAGAAGTGAGGGTTCCTTCACCCCACTGATAAGTGGCTATCAAACCACTTCTAGGTTTTCCAGTAGCTTTTTCATGTCCTTCTGAAACAAAGGAAATTAAATGGAAGGGATATGAGTTCCTTATTGTCAGTTATGTCACAGGCATTGGCCAACTGGGGCCTGTGACACTTAAACCACCAACGCTTCAAAAGCCTCTCCAAGTCACAATGCTTCCACTTATCAAGAAAAACAGAAAATGTTTTCTCCAACCACAATGTACCATTTATGTTTACACAGCAGATGCAAACTGGTTTGACTGTTATGCTTTATCCTAAGAAAATGACATTGCTGGGAAAGGGGAGGGCTGAGAAGACCCCTCCAATGGACAATAACCAATGTTTCAAAATTTCAATATCTACTTTAGGGGTGTCTAACCTTGGCGACTTTAAGATTTCTGGATGTCAACTCCTAGATTCCCCAGTCAGTATGAGGGAAGTTGAAGTCCACAGATCTTAAAAGTTGCCATGGTTGGATATCTGACCTACCTTCTCAGCTAGTGCATCTGAGACCTGAGACCTCAACACATTGGTAGGGAAGCTAGATGGGGAAGGCTAACAAGGAACAAACTACGAATCCATTCTTTCTCTACCCTCCAGGCTAAGAGTTGTACTCCAAGCACATCTGGAAAGCATCCTTTGAGGAAAGCTTCCCAAGATCTCTTCAAACTACAACCTCCAGAATCCTTTGCTAGAAGTCAACTAGATATGACAATTAGTAGAGATTTATAGTGAAAATACTCGCGTAGGGACATGGGAGAAAATGGCTTTTTTTGAAATAGATTTGGTTCATCAAAAGGAAGATAACTAGACACGGGAATTAACAGGAGCAGCAATTTTTGGATTGTTCTTGGTTTTACCATCAAGAATGTGGTAGTAGCAGGAGCTATTCTTGTAACAGCATCCTTTCAGTAAGCATTGGTGAGGGTAGAAAATCTCTGCTTCACCACCACAGAGTTTTTTCGGTGTGGATTCCAGTTGGCAGGCTAGAAGAAATGGAGAACATATCACCTCAGTATCTGCCTCATTTTGTTCTTCCTTCTTGCCAACACTAACACAAAGACATAATTCAGCACAGTTGTGGTGTCTAACATTACGGCTTCACATGTTGCGTTGAAGTAAAGACTGTGAGGGAAGACTCACAATGCCTTTATGCCTCGCTGGGAATTTCCCAGAGTCATTTCAGCAGACATTCGCCGCCCTGGGTCCTTCGTGGAGAAGGGCGGGATATAAATCGAATTTAAATAAATAAATAAATAAATAAATAAACATTCTTGAAAACTGACCAAATCATGATATTAATCAATCAAATAGGGTAATGAACTTTTGTACTTATTTTTGGGATGGAAACCACCCAAAGGCAAGTAGAACGGAGCTGAATGTGCTTGTTAACTGCAAAAAAAAAAAAAAAAGGTTCATTGGCGCTAAAGGTGACAGGCAGCCATATTTAACTATAAGGAGGCCTCTTTATTGATAAAGCAAAATATCAGATGATGGGATGGTAGCTTTCGACATTACAAGGTCCATGCAAGTAAAGAGCCCCAAACGCCCTACATCAGGGGTGTCAAACTCAAGGCTTGCTAGCCAGATCTGGCCTGCGGGGTGCTTAGATCTGGCCCGTGGGGCTGCCCTGGAAACAGCAAAGGACCAGCTGCAGTGCCTCTGCCAGGGAAAATGGAGCTCATGGCGGCCTTCCCAAGCTCCATTTTCCCTGGCAATGGGTTGCAGGAAGTTTTCGCAGGAGGCTGTCGCAGCCAAAAACAGAGCTTGGAAGCCCATTTTTGCTGGCAGAGTGCTCGGGCCACCCCAGGCACCCCCAACATAAGTGAAGTTGAGCTCGCCACGCCCACCCTGGCCACGCCCATCCCGGGCCCCCAAGGTCAAACACACTCTTGATGCGGCCCTCAATGTAACCGGGCGTAACACCCCTGCCCTACATCTTCACCTGCCTTACTTTGCTGCCCTCTTTTGTATCACATTAGTGGCCACATCCTGTCCTTCCTGCAGAAGGCAGTCCTCTCTTGGAGGCTGGCTAGTTCAGATCTAAGACAAATGAAAACTAATCAAGTAGAGAACCAACCTAAACAAAAGAGAGTTTTCTCTGGGCGTCAGTGGCTGGAAAGCCAAGGAGAGAAAACCATTTTATCTCCAAACTCTGGCCCTGCCTCCTCTAAACTGTGATAGCTGCTGCTTTGCTAGACTGATCGCATGGCCCATCATGGCTTCATGATATTTGAAAGTATCTACTTTGGGGAGGCTCATCTCTAGTTCTATGTTGCTTCTTAGAAGAATTGTACATCAGAGTTGAAAATACACTAAATACTCAAAATGAGAAATGGTTCTTATGATTTAGCAGCAAGGGAGGAATTTCCACGATAGGCCATCCCAGTCAGAATGTTGCTTCTGTTTACATTTCACCATGGAAAGATCTAAATGAGCACAATTAAGACCAGGAGCCCTTGGTTTATCTCTAATTCCTTTCCCCGAGTTGCCCCCTGATCTGTCTGTCCAGAAGACACCACATTCAAGAACGCTTCAAACCAAGGTACAAAGCTGAGTTTCCTGCAAACAATTATCTTTCTTTGCCACAAGACCAGGTACTGACGTCAACCCCAAAACCGAGCCTGCCGCCCAGATTACAGTGCACTCATGGTCAACAACATTAACCTACAGACCTCCCCCAAAACAGCACTGTTGACAAACGGGGCTGTGCTTCCTCTTGTTGCCTCCAGAGGGAGCACTCTGACCTCTTTGAGTGCAGGCCTTTGGGCTAAGTATTTAAGGAAGTGGGGGAGGATGAGAACAAATTGAAAAAGGAAATAATAAACGCTGGATTTTACTCACTGACAGGCTTGAAGAAACTTCCATTAACACCTGGTGGGAGGAAAGAGCACAAAATCAGAAAGGAGGAGGAGAAGGATAATGAGGAAGAGGAGGAGGAGGATGGGAGAGGCCGTCCCTTTCTGGTGTCCCCTCCCACTGAAGTTCCTTCTTCTCTTACCTTCCAAAAGCAGCACTATATAAATAAATAAAGCCAGGCTAGGCTGGCTCATATCTCTCTCCCTTTAGGGATGTCAGTTCCATGTGGGGCAGATGCCCACTGCAGGCTCCTCACAGGAACTGGGGAAAGATTGGTAGAGCCGATCTTCAAATTGTGCAGTCCGGGTGGGCCAGGGAAGGTGGCTGGGCTGTGGCATGGATGGTGGTATCAGAATCGCAGAGAAGTGTCATAGAACCTGGGGGTTCTAGAATGGTCACTTAGCAACCAGACGCCTGGGCTCAGGGATTCAGGACGCAGAGCAGGCCAAACCCATCGGGAGAGCTCAGGGGTGGGTTCCTGCCTGTTCTAACCTCTTCCACAGCAGATGTTCCACAAATCGACAGTGCCGTTTAGAACCGGTTCCAACTCCCTCCCCCCGCCCGTCCGCACATCATCAAGAGGAAGAGCAAGAGGAGAAATTCTGGGAGTTGAAGGCCACAAGTCTTAAAGCTGTCAAGTTTGAACACCCCTGGGGTTTTTTTTCCCCCTAAAGGGTTAGGGGTGCAAGGGTCTTGTAACTTGACGGCTTTAAGACTTGCGTGTTTCAAATGCCAGTTTCTGAGCCAACGTTTTGGTTGCTAAGCAAGAGCGTTGTTAAGTGATTTTCACCACATAACAGGAAGAACGAGAAAACACGGACTTTGAGTGAGACAATGCTGTGGAGTCTTTTGCTGTGGAGGCCAATTTGTGGTGAACTGAAAAGTCCTGCTATTGCATTAGACACCCCTCCTGCCTTTCATCTGTTATTGTGGCTATTTTTAAGCTCAGTTTTAGTGCTTTTTTAAAGACCTGGAATATAGAACGCCCTAGAATCTCTCAGGGTGTATCTGTTAGGTTAGAAGGTTATTGCTTTAGTCTGGCAAGATTCTGTCCATTCGGTGTAGGCAAATAAAGGATTGGATTTCATTGAAAATATTTTGTGTTGTCTCTGGGCTGTGGCTTGACAAACCTGCAAAAAATAGTCCTGAAAAGTGTTGATGGATGCTGGAGAGGGGCTGCATGATAAAGCTGTTTCTGAGAACCACTTGCGGGGGTGGAGGGGTGGAGAGGAGGCCGGTGGTATGAAGAAAGCTGGTGCTTTAGCAGCTGTGTCTCCTCAATGGCTATTAATGATTCAGAGACATCTCTGCTCAGTGATGAATGTTGACATTTTCGTCCTTAGGACAAACCATAGACTTGAGCAATTTCAGTTAGCCCAAGAGGGAAACAGAACGACACATTTTGCGAGAAGAACCCACGGGTGTTCAAATTTGAGAAAATTATGCCTCTACAGGTAGTCCTCGACTTACAACCACAACTGGGCCCCAAATGTTGCTAAATGAGACGTTTGCTAAGTGAATTTTACAATCCCATTTTACAATCTTTCTTGCCTCGATTGTTAAGTGAATCACTGCAGTTGATAAGTGAGTAACCCGATTGTAAAGTGAATGGTTTCCCCATTTACTTATCTTGTCAGAAGGTTGCTGTTAGATTGGGTAAAGGAAGGCCACACTAGGAGTGAATTCAACTCTTTATTGGCAAGGTATACCTCAAGTAACAAACAGCTGGCAGCCCCTTTTTAAAGGTAGCCGCCGGTACAAATCGACCAATCACAGCCGGCCCCGGTGCCGGCCAATCAGGTTACTCCATTAGCTGCGGACTGGAGTGGAAACCTCTATTGTCAGGACACAACACCCCTCCCCTCCTGGATTGGTTAATGCATTTCGTGACGTAGTCACTGAGGTAAGTGGGGCTTCGAGTGGCATGCCCTGACCTGCGCAGTTCAGTTGGCTGCTGAACTTTGGTCAGATCGGATGGACCTGTTGCTGCTGCGTCTCCCCCTGCTGGAAGCTGCTGGAAGGTTCCGGCGGTCATAGCTGGAGCTTCTGGAGCGCCCCCACTCGGAGCTCGCTGCAGACTAGCAGCTTGCTCAGATGGGTACCATTCCATGTCTGGGGTTTTTGGGAGGTGTGGTGTTGATGTCTGTTGTGGGCTAGGTTGTTGCTCAGTCTCCCTGACCTGTGAGTGTGCGAGGCATCCGCAGAGTTGGTCTATGTGTCTCCGCCAAACTCTGCCGTCCTCTAATGTAACCGTGTAGGAATGGGGCCCCGTGATGCTGGTTATTTTGGCCGGTATCCAGAGGGTGCCCCTGGCGTAGTTGTGAGCGTACACTGTATCTCCTATGGTGAAGTGTCTTGTCTTGCTTGTGGAATCTGGTGGTGTATGTGTGGAATAATTTGGGTGCAGCCGGTCCAGAGAGGACCTTAGTCTGCGGCCCATAAGGAGCTCTGCAGGGCTTCCCCCCGTCATGGGGCTGGGTGTGATGTGTTGGTAGAATAGGTAGGGGTCTATTCGTGTTTGCCAATTGCCTGTGGTCAGCTTAGCTAATGCTTCCTTGGCCAATCTTACCATGCGTTCGGCCTGGCCATTCCCCACTGGATGGAAGGGGGCGATGAGGGCGTGTCTGATCCCTAGGTTCGCTAGGTATGTCTCGAACTGTACGGCTGTGAATTGAGGCCCGTTGTCCAATACCAGTGTGTCGGGTAGCCCATGTGTGGCAAACAGTTTCCAGAGGGTTTTAATAACCGCTTCAGTCGTGGTGGTTTTCATGAGTATTATTTCCAACCACTTTGAATATGCATCGACCACTACCATGAATGTTTGGCCCTGGAATGGGCCTGCGAAGTCTATGTGTATCCTAGCCCACGGTGACTGGGGGTGCTCCCATTCTCTTACCGGTGCTTCCGGGGGGGGGGCTGGTCTCGATGCTTGGCAGGTTGTGCAGGTCGCTACCAATTCTTCTATTTCCTTGTCCATGTTGGACCACCACACGTAGCTCCTAGCCAATGCCTTCATATGCACAATACCTGGGTGGCCCTCGTGCAATGCCTCTCGCAACCTGCTGCGCAATTTGGCTGGCACCACAACTCTATCTCCCCACAACAAACACCCTCGCATAACCGACAGTCCGTCCCGTTTGTTCTCAAATGTTTTAAAATTTGGTTCCCCCGTTTCCTTCGGTCACCCCCTCCACACCCAGCTCATCACTTGCTTTAATACATTGTCTTTAGCCGTGTGGCGAGCTACCTCGTGTGATGAGACTGGGCCAGTGCCCACACAGTCTATCAGGAGCACTGGAGTGTCCGGCATGGGGTCCTGTACAATGTCTGGAAGGGGGCAGTAGCTCAGGGCATCTGCATGCCCTAATGTGGTCCCTGGTCGGTGGATGAGTTTGTAGCTGTATGCTGCCAGGAATACAGTCCATCTCATCATCCGCGGCAATAGGGAAGCCGGAATGGGTCGGCCACCTGCTAGTAAACCCAGGAGCGGTTTGTGATTGGTGATTAGTTCAAAGTTTCGGCCGTAGAGGTACTCGTGAAACTCTTGACTCCGGCCACTGCAGCCAGGGCTTCGCGGTTGAGCTGGCTGTAATTCCGCTTGGTCGAGGACATGGTCTGGGAATAGTAAGTGATTGGGCCTCCATTCTGTTGGGTATGCGATGGCTGAGGACGGCTCCAACCCCGTAGGGCGAGGCATCACAGATCAGAACAAGGGGGAGGGTCTGGATGTACTGTACAAGAAAAGAGTCTGCCAAGAGCAAGTCCTTTACTACTGCACATGCGACAGCTTCCCGCTTTCCCCAGGACCAGGTGGCGTTCTTCACCAGGAGGCGGTGAAGTGGCTCAGCAACGGTGGCTTTCTGTTTTAGAAAGACGCTGTAAAAATTAAGTAGTCCGAGGAATGCTTGCAGCTCTGCCTGGTTTTTGGGTGTGGGGGCATCCCTGATAGCTTTAACCTTTTTTTCGGTTGGATGGATCCCAGAGCCATCTATGAGGTACCCGAGGAATTTTACCCTGGGTACTTTAATTTTACATTTTTCTTTTTTGAGGCGGAGGCCTGCGTCTTTAATTCTGCTGAGAACTGCACTCGGCCTTTTAAATAATTGCGCCTTGTCCTTGGCCGAAACCAAGATGTCATCAAAATAGGGGACGACTCCTGGAATCCCCTGTAACATGCGTTCCATGACGCTTTGGAACAGTCCAGGGGTGATACTAACTCCGAATTGTAGGCGGGTGCATTTAAAGGCCCCCTGTGAGTGACTATGGTTTGAGCCTCCACTGCAGTGCCATCTACTGGCTGTTGGTGGTATGCCTGCGTTAAATCTAATTTAGCAAAAACCTTTCCTGGGCCCAGCGAATGTAGTAAGTGACTGGTTGGATGACTGGTACCAGGTAGGCGCTTTGTTGTAGGGTGCGGTTCAGAGTGCACCGGTAGTCAGCGCATATGCGGACTGACCCATCTGGCTTTACCGGGGTAACAATAGGTGTTTCCCAGCGGGCGTGGTCAACTGGCTCTAAGATCCCCTGAGCGATCAATTTGTCCAATTCCACATCAATTTTGCATCAGAGGGCGAAAGGCACTCTCCTGGGTTTGAGCCGAATTGGGGCAATTTTAGGGTCTAGATTAAATGAGATAGGGATCCCCGTGTACTTACCAAGGCCAGGACTGAAGACTTCCTCGAACTCCTTGAACAGCTCAGCGTAGTCTTCCCTGCCCTCGTTGTCTTGTTGACCCGGGTAACTTCCAGACCCAGGGCCTCAAGCCAGTCCTGTCCCAGCAAGCTTTGCAGCCTGTTCTTGACCACCATGATGGGTAGCCTTGAAACCCTCGTGTTCGACCATGAAGACACCTTCTCCAACGACCGGAACTCAGTTCCTTTGGTAGTCCTTGACCCCCAGGGAGGGTTCCTTCAGCTGGTGCTTCTGTAGTCCTGGAACGGCGCGGCTGATGGCGTCCCAAGACATGATGGTGATGGATGATCCGGTGTCGATCTCCATTTCGCACGGTGCCCCCTCAATGAGGACTAGTACCTGAGCTTTTTGGGCACCCTTGTCCAGATCTGGCCAATGGATGTGTGGATCGTGGGTCGTGGGTCGTCTTCGGTGTGGATTTGTTGGACCTGACCAGCCCTCTGTTCTGGTCTCTGCGTTGGTGGCTTCATTCAGGGCTGCCATTGCATCGAGGGGCGTTCTCCTGCCTGCCAGGGTGCCATGGGCCATTCTCTGGGTCGGGTACTTCTGCAGACCCTCATGATGTGGCCCTTTTTCCCGCACCATTGGCAGAACACCGCCCGGAACCGACATTGCGTTCTGGGGTGGTCTTCTCCACAGCCGCCACAGGGAGGGTAGCGCGATTAGAATTTCCACACTGGCCTGCCGTCGTCACTGTGCATGGGGAAAGCCTCAGTGTCTTTTGCATTCTCAGCTGCCTCTGTATCTTCAAAATGGACACTTGCCGCTGAGGCTGAGGTTTCTTGCTCCGCCAGGTCAGATGGCGTGCATTGACCGGTTGGCAGTTTCAGAGGCTCTGGCTTCGTCCAGGGCAATCTGCAGGGTTAGATTGTTCTTTGAGAGTAGCCTCCACTGGAGGTCCAGTTCTCTGCAGCCCAGGATGATCCGGTCGAGGATCTAGTCGTCCAGGTCCCTGAACTCACAATGGGCCACTGCTCGGCAGAGAGCGGCCACATACTGGTTTATGGTCTCGCCGTCCTTCTGGTTCCTGGTGTGGAACGTGTATTGCCTCACCGACTTCGATGCTCTGGGGGCCTAGTGCATCTTCAGGGCTTGCTGTAGGGCTGACCAGGTGACCGACTGTAGGGAAGTTGGCTCACACAGGCCCTTTGCCGTAGCCAGCACGTCTCAGTCGCAGTAGCTGAGGAACATATTCTTCTTCCGGTTCTCCATGAGGTTCCCCAGGTCGTGGGCTTCCCGGTAGCACCCGAACTGGATCATATGGAACTCCTAGTCTTCGGTTGCTGGGTCGAACGAAGCTGGAGCTGGGGTGGTTTGCGGGTTCATGCTGCCGTCTGGTCGTGCGTTTGCCGTGGCTGCTGGTTCCGCATCCTTCCTGGCTCCGGACTTGGCTGCTTGCCGAGGTGCTTCGCTCTTTGCCTAGTTGCCTTCCAATCCCACCTTCGTCACCAGTGTTAGATCGGGTAAAGGAAGGACACACTAGGAGTGAATTCAGCTCTTTATTGGCAAGGTATAGCTCAAGTAACAAACAGCAGGTGGCAGCCCCTTTTTAAAGGTAGCCGCCGGTACGAATCGACCAATCACAGCCGGACCTGGTGCTGGCCAATCAGGTTACTCCATTAGCTGTGGACTGGAGTGGAAACCTCTATTGTCAGGGCACAACAGTTGCAAAAGCGGATCACGTGACCCCAGGACACAGCAATGGTCATAAATATAAACCAGTTGCCAAACAGCTGAATTTTGATCCCATGATCATGGGGATGTTGGAAAGATTGGTCACTAAAAGTACTGTTGTAAGTTGAGCACTACCTGTACTCAAGAATCAGCAGTATTTTAATGCCATTTTCTACCCCATGGCCTAGAGAGGAGATCGATGGTAGGAAGAAAGCTGGTGATTTCACAGCTATGTCTTCAATCCCATGAAGCATCATAGAGCATCAGACCACTGCTGGTCTTTGCGTAGTAGCATAATTTTCTCAAATTTGAACCCCCATCGGTTCTTCTTGCAAACTATCTGTGGTTTTGCTTTCCTCTTGGGCCAGCTAAAATGGCTCAGGTCTATGATCTATCCCAAGCATAGAAAATGCCATCACTAAGCACTGAGCAGAGACGTCATTGAGTCATTAGTAGTCATTGAGAAGCATCATGGTTTAGCTTCAGAAGGGACCTGAGTGGTCATCAGCATGCCATCCAGGAAACAGAAGGTGCTCTGTCTTTCTACCTGGCTTCTGGTTATCTGGGTTTTACGATTCAAGGAATAAAGATGATTCGAGATTGGTCACTTTGTAATTCTGGATTGATTCAGCCGAGGCCACTCTTGAGTCCTTGGGATTCATTCAGGTAGCTTGGAGTAAAATCCCCATTGGTGTGTTGTGGAAAGGATCATTGGGATATCCTCTGTATAATTAAAGCACCTGGACAGATGTTGCCAGAAAGGAAGAAGAGGGGATCAAAAGAAGCTCTTGGGTTTATATACAGACCCTAAGTTGAAGGCCTATCACAGGGTGTGTAAAATTGGCTGAAAATAGAACATTTAATTCCCCTAAATCAGAGTTCCCCAACTTTCCGTCTTTGCAGGCCAAGGGGTTTCTTTTTCTTTTTCTTTTTCTTAGCAGCTCATAGGCCAGTAGTGGCCCTGGCACAGGGGTTGGGGACCCCTGCGCTAAATTAAAATTGCTTTTAATAATTTCCCCTCCTCACAAAAGTTTTCTTTCAAGTGGGCTGCTTTAATTCGGCCTGCTGATCTCAGCCCTCCTCCCTCTTTCTATGCCCCTACTTATGACTTTTCCCCAAACAGCCAAGGATCGAAGACGGATATTTATGCTCGGTTCTCAAACAGGACGCCAACTTTCAAATTCCCAGCAGCTGGTGGCTCCGTTGTTCCTGGCGCCCTGCAGCACAGAAGGGAATCTAATCAAGAGTTATTAAATGCAAATACAGCCTCCCTTCTCTTCATGTCAGACTCATAAACCATGGAGGTTCTCGTTTATTGGAAACTGAGGTCATAGCTGCACAGCCCCTGGGGAAATGATGGGATCCAACAGCATCTTCCCAGCTGTGACTGCCATGTCATAATCTGAAGGGACACCAGTTTTACGCCCCCCTCCCCCCATCAAATAACTAGAGGTAGTCCTCGACTTACGACCCTGCTGGAGCTTGCCAATTAGGATGGTAAGTTGGGACAGTCGTAAAGTGGGTCATCAAGTGACCGACCTGATTTTATGGCTTTTGTTCGTAGTAATTGTAAAATGAACCATTGCGGTCATTAAGAAAGTCCTCAGTCATTAAAACAAACCCATTGTTTGCCCCAAATCGGAAGTAACCCCTGATTTTCGGGAAAAACGTAAATCGTGGTCACATGACAGGGGAGCCTGCAAAAGGCCATGAATGTTGGCCAGCAACTGAGTGCCCAAAATACAGCCATGTGACTATGTTGGAGGGGGGCAACTGTCAGCCAGAACTTCTGTGCGTAAGCACCTTTAGGAGGGTGTCTGTAGGAACTCAAACGATTGCTAAGCAACCAGTCATAAGTCAAGGACTACCTATACTGGAGTCTCCTCCGTTATTTTTAAAAAAAATGTGGCCTAGAAACTAAAATGCACTTTGGAGACAACTTGTTTCTACATCTTGTTCAAGAGGAGATCGTTTTCTGATGGCTCCTCAGCGTTCATGTCGTCTCCCCTTGCAGAAGGGGACATATTTATTCACAAAGGACATTTAAATTCAAATCCTCTCTGCCAGAATTACCCAAGGTGAACTTAAGCATGGTTTATTCCATTAATCCAATTTTCACCGTTTGCACAACAGATTGACCCATATATTCACTACAAGGATTTGGTTCACAAGGCCAATGTGTAGCTGTCTAGTTTACTGTTCAGCATCGTATCTAAACAATTTTGTGCACGGATTTTTTTTTTTCCTTGGGCAACAGAATGGAAGGAGTCCTTAGATCTAAGCGACAGAAATACCTAAACAGAAACAAGCCAAGCATGAGCCTTTTGAGCAAAGTCTTCCCTTATCCCCAAACAATTTAAAGGCAAAGTCAGCCTTCTCCTGGCTACACTTCTGTAGATCTGGTTTTTTCCCCCCTAGAGGGCTTTGGGGATTGACAGGGGTATCAAAAAAAAAAAGAGGATAAAAAAAGAAAAAAAATCAATAGATTTTGCAAAATCAAAGTCATCCTTTTGACTTTATGTTTTACACCCCACTGCAGACATTGTAGCGCGCGCGCGCACACACACACACACACACACAAAGATATTGGTACTGTTGACCAATGTGGTGCAATTGGAATGGATTGTTTATTCTAACTTTTTTTATTGTTTTAATGATATTTACTGGAACAGGAATCTTTGGATTGGAGCAGCATAGAAACCTGAGTGAGGGAGTAAGTAAATACAATATTATGCCTTGCAAGTTAATTACATTTATTTTATAGTTGGCCAAATAAGCCACAACAATAGGAAAGCCACACCATTAAGCAAAATTAATGGTCCTGAAACATTTATTGCATACGTAGACCATATTCAGATCTAGTTATTTAGTTGTTGGGTTTCTACCATCTCCCCTCTAACATCCCAAGAATGTTCCATAGAAATCTGTTTCTGCTTTGTCTGCTCAACAGCGACTCTGCAGAGAAGGCTGGACTGAAAGCTGTGCCTGAGATGGCCTGAAGCCGCCCAGAGACTTTTCGTGTTTGAGAGTGGACTTCTCTTAAGTCTCCCTCATCAGAAGCTCTGCAGAGCATCAGAGAAAGAGGCAACTGATTAAACATCACATAAATTCTTTAATTTTCATCCTTGCATTTGCCCTTAAGTAGAAAGCAAGAACAAAGTCATGGATTTGTGTGGGGTCGCAGGTTTCGTCATATTTCACCCTCCCAATTTGAATTAAATGCACAGATAGTCCTTGACTTACAACCATAATTGAGCCCACAAGTTGCGAAGGACATTAAGTGGATCATCGCATCACTGGGCCCAAATTTACAATTTTGGGAGTGCAGCCGTAAAGCAAACACAGTGGTTATTAAAGTGAACCATTGTTTGCTACAGGATGCTTTTCAACGGAAGCAGGAAATACAGGTAGTCCTCAATGTATAAACACAAGTGAGCCCAAAATTTATGTTGCTAAGGGAGAATTTTTTAAACTGAGGTTTATCTCATTTTATGACTTTCCTTGCCACATTTGTTAAGTGAACCATTGAAGTTGTTAAGTTAGTAGCACAGTTGTTAAGTGAATCTGGCTTCCCTGTTGATTTTACTTGTCAGAGAATTGCAAAAGGAGGCCGCGTGACCCCTGGACACTGCGACCGTCATAAATATGAGTCAGTGGCCAAGTAAATATGAACCAGTAAATGGATACTGCAATGGTCCCAAGTGTGAAAAATAAGTCACTTTATTCAAACGGTTACTGAACGAACTACTGTAAGTCAAGGAATACCTCTATGTGATAATCTCCCGCAAAAACCTCATGAATCATATTAATGTGATTCTTTCTAGTCTAGGGTGCTGCAAATGGTTATAAATGCACGCTGGTTGTTGAGCACCCAAAATGGAGTCACATGACCATAAAGAGGGGAACAGCTGTTGGAACTTTGAATCCAGGCAGCTTTTGCGGGGCTTCATCATTACTTTGAGTGAGTAGCTATAGGTCAAGGGCTCCCCCTGCATTCAATACAATACAATACAATACAATACAATAGCAGAGTTGGAAGGGACCTTGTAGGTCTTCTAGTCCAACCCCCTGCGTGGGCAGGAACCTTATACCATTTCAGACAAATGGCTATCTAACATCTTTTTAAAGACTTGCAGTGTTGGGGCATTCACAACTGCTGGAGGCAAGCTGTTCCAGAGGTTAATTGTTCTAACTATCAGGAAATTTCTCCTTAGTTCTAAGTTGCTTCTCTCCTTGATTAGTTTCCACCCATTGCTTCTTGTCCTGTCCCCGGGTGCCTTGGAGAATAGTTTGGCTCCCTCTTCTTTGTGGCACCCTCTGAGACATTGGAACAGTGCTATCATGTCTCCCCTGGTCCTTCTCTTCATCAAGCTAGACATACCCAGCTCCTGCAGCCGTTCTTCATATGTTTTAGCCTTCAGTCCCCTAATCATCTTGGTTGCTCTTCTCTGCATTCTTTCCAGAGTCTCCACGTCTTTTCTACATCGTGGCGACCAAAACTGTATGCAGTATTCCAAGTGTGGACTTACCAAGGCACTATACAGTGGCATTAACACTTCACGTGATCTAGATTCTATCCCTCTGTTTATGCAGCCTAGAACTGTGTTGGCTTTTTTGGCAGCTGCTGCACACTGCTGGCTCATATTTAAATGGTTGTCCACTAGGATTTCTAGATCCCTCTCACAGTTGCTACTATTGAGCAAGGTACCACCTATACTGTACTTGTACATTTGGTTTTTCTTGCCTATATGTAGGACCTTACTTTTTTCACAATTGAATTTCATTCACCTTTGTTCCACGTCCAATACCCTTAATCACTACAAAATCCTTAAATCTTTGATAACCAGATGAGTTCTTGGGTGGTGCTTCCCTCATCCAGCAGAGCCGGGGGTGACATTAAGACCCAAACCTCGGGAGAGTAGAACAAAGGAAGAACTGGAACTCGTGAATCTCCTTTATTGGGGCTGTTTGAAATATTTTTTTTCTAAGCAGGCAATTGCTGGTGCCTTTTGCGCACTACTGGTCTTAGCCACTAGGAGTCGCCCATTTCCTTTGGAGGGGCAGTGGCATAAAGATGGACTAAGTTTAGCTGTATTTATTTAATTTTCCTCCACCTCTAGACCCAGATTATAAACAGAAATGTAGAAAGGATAAACATTGCTAACAACTGTATTTTCCCCCCATTGGTGAACAAGAAGCCACAATATTAGCAATGTCCCTTTCCAAATCCATAAAAAGCTGGAAGAGAGGTGGCATTCATATTCCGGTTATTTGCTCTTTCTTTCTTTCTTTCTTTCTTTCTTTCTTTCTTTCTTTCTTTCTTTCTTTCTTTCTTTCTTTCTTTCTTTCTTTCTTTCTTTCTTTCTTTCTTCCTTCCTTCCTTCCTTCCTTCCTTCCTTCCTTCCTCTCTCTCTCTCTCTCTCTCTCTCTCTCTCTCTCTCTCTCTCTCTCCATATTACTTGACTAGCCGTTCCCGGCCACACATTGCTGTGGCCCAGTCTGGTTAAATGGCCAACCAATCTGTGTGTAGATCTACACTTGCACACACAAACATGTACATACAACCACCGTATAACCCCCAACCTACCTACCTACTGTATTTCTCCTTCCCCCTCTCTCTCTATCCACCTACCTACCTATCTGCCTACCTACCTACCTACCTACTGCATTTCTCCCCCCCTCTCTCTATCCCTCCATCTACCTACCTACCTACTGTATTTCTCCCCCCCTCTCTCTATCCCTCTATCTACCTACCTACCTACTGTATTTCTCCCTCTTCCTCTCTATCCCTCTACCTACCTACCTACCTACCTACCTACCTACCTACCTACCTACCTACTGTATTTCTCCCCCCCTCTCTCTATCCCTCTACCTACCTACCTACCTACTGTATTTCTCCCTCTTCCTCTCTATCCCTCTACCTACCTACCTACCTACCTACCTACCTACCTACCTACCTACCTACCTACCTACCTACTGTATTTCTCCCCCCTTCTCTCTATCCCTCTACCTACCTACCTACCTACCTACTGTATTTCTCCCCCCTCTATCCCTCTACCTACCTACCTACTGTATTTCTCCCTCTTCCTCTCTATCCCTCTACCTACCTACCTACCTACTGTATTTCTCCCCCCTCTCTCTATCCACCTACCTACCTACTGTATTTCTCCCCCCCTCTCTATCCACCTACCTACCTACCTACCTACCTACCTACCTACCTACTGTATTTCTCCCTCATCCTCTCTATCCCTCTACCTACCTACCTACCTACCTACCTACCTACCTACCTACCTACCTAGCTACCTACCTACCATATCTTATGGACAGAGTATTTTATGTCATAAAGGATGACATTATACCTGTGGCCCACTGCTCTCTCTGTATCCTTTTTTACAATTTTTCACATTTCCGTGCATGTACCCGGCACAGATGTAACATCTACACAATCTATATATATATCATTGGTGCCGTATTTGAAAGGAACGTTGTGTAAAATATTTTAACTCTTGTTACATTTTTATTTATATAGATTAGGACTCCAAACCTCCAGATTTCCTAGCCATCCTCAAATATTATTCCTTTCCACAGACGGACAACTTCATTTGAATTGACAACTGATAGCTTGGCTGCATTCACACAACACTCTTTAAACTGGAAGATTAAAACTTATGGGTTAAAAACCTAGAAGATGCATTCAGACAGCTCCTTTTGCTTACTGATGGCGAACCTATGGCATGCGTGCCTGAAATGGCACACAGGGCCATGTTGCCTGGCACGCGCAGCGTTGCCCATTCCTCTTCTAGGTTTCTGGCATGTATGCATGCGCAATAATCAGCCTGCCTTCGTGTGTGCAGCAGTGCCGGAAACTGGAAGAGCTGGTCTTCCGTTTCCAGCATGGGCATGCATGCCGTCCAGCTGATCATCGTGTGTGCATGCACACCATTAACCAGAAGACTAGCTGGTTGGTGTGCATATGTGCGCTGGGAATGGGAAGTTCATTTTCCGGCGTGCGCATGCCGTCTGGGCAGTTCCTCTTCTGGGTTGTGACCCAGACAAGTGTGCGCAAAGCAGTTCCATCACGGGCATAGGATCTCCTGCTTGAGTAGGTGATCGGATTAGAAAATTTCCAAGCTCCCTTCCAACTCTGCTATTCTGTTGCAATTATGTTATCCTATTACAACTATTGTGTCATATATGGCAAAACCACAGAAGGCCACTAGATGACAACAAAGTGTAGGTTTTCCCGTATCGTTTTGTTGCCATTTACTGTAGTTGATCAGATCTGGTTTTGCAATTCATATCTGCTGACAGCAAATAAGCAACTTGGATCTGTTACATTGAGAGGGAGGGAGGGAGGGAGGGAAGGAGGGGGAGCAGGAGAGAGAGAGTAGGTAGGTAGGTAGGTAGGTAGGTAGGTGGAGGGAGGGAGAGAGAGAGAAATACAGTAGGTAGGTAGGGAGAGAGAGTGTGTAGATAGGTAGGTCGATAGAGGGATAGAGAGAAATATATAGAGAGAGAAATACAGTAGATAGGTAGGGGTGGGGGAGAGAGTAGGTAGATAGGTGTATAGGAAGATAGAGGGGGGAGATAGAGAAATACAGTAGGTAGGTAGGAAGAGAGAGATAGTGTAGATAGGTAGGTAGATGGATAGAGAGAGAGAAAGAGAGAGAGAAATACAGTAGATAGGTAGGGAGAGAGTAGGTAAGTAGGTATATAGAGGGGGAAAGAGAGAGAAATAGAGAGAGAGAGAAATACAATAGATAGGTAGGGAGAGAGTAGGTAAGTAGGTATATAGAGGGGGAGAGAAATACAGTAGATAGGTAGGAAGAGAGAGAGTGTGTAGATAGGTAGGTAGATGGATAAAGAGAGAGAGAGAGAGAGAAATACAGTAGATAGGTAGGGAGAGAGTAGGTAAGTAGGTATATAGAGGGGGAAAGAGAGAGAAATAGAGAAAGAGAGAAATACAGTAGATAGGTAGGGAGAGAGTAGGTAAGTAGGTATATAGAGGGGGAGAGAAATACAGTAGATAGGTAGGAAGAGAGAGAGAGTGTAGATAGGTAGGTAGATGGATAAAGAGAGAGAGAGAGAGAAATACAGTAGATAGGTAGGGAGAGAGTATGTAAGTAGGTATATAGAGGGGGAAAGAGAGAGAAATAGAGAGAGAGAGAAATACAGTAGATAGGTAGGGAGAGAGTAGGTAAGTAGGTATATAGAGGGGGAGAGAAATACAGTAGATAAGTAGGAAGAGAGAGAGAGTGTAGATAGGTAGGTAGATGGATAAAGAGAGAGAGAGAGAAATACAGTAGATAGGTAGGGAGAGAGTAGGTAAGTAGGTATATAGAGGGGGAAAGAGAGAGAAAGAGAGAAAGAGAGAAATACAGTAGATAGGTAGGGAGAGAGTAGGTAAGTAGGTATATAGAGGGGGAGAGAAATACAGTAGATAGGTAGGAAGAGAGAGAGAGTGTAGATAGGTAGGTAGATGGATAAAGAGAGAGAGAGAGAGAGAAATACAGTAGATAGGTAGGGAGAGAGTAGGTAAGTAGGTATATAGAGGGGGAAAGAGAGAGAAATAGAGAGAGAGAGAAATACAGTAGATAGGTAGGGAGAGAGTAGGTAAGTAGGTATATAGAGGGGGAGAGAAATGCAGTAGATAGGTAGGAAGAGAGAGAGAGTGTAGATAGGTAGGTAGATGGATAAAGAGAGAGAGAGAGAGAAATACAGTAGATAGGTAGGGAGAGAGAGAGTAGGTAAGTAGGTAGGAAGAGAGAGAGAGTGTAGATAGGTAGGTAGATAGAGGGATAGAGAGAGAGAAATAGAGAGAGAGAGAAATACAGTAGATAGGTAGGTAGAGAGAGAGAGAGTAGGTAAGTAGGTAGGAAGAGAGAGAGAGTGTAGATAGGTAGGTAGATAGAGGGATAGAGAGAGAGAAATAGAGAGAGAGAGAAATACAGTAGATAGGTAGGTAGAGAGAGAGAGAGAGTAGGTAGGTAGGTAGATGTTTCCAGGTGTATTTACCCATGTGCTGGAGAATTACATTGACCAACGTAATTCTCATCAATCAATCTAATAAAAAAGCTTTCCGAAAAAGAAGAAAACCCCCTTTTTGCACTTTGCAAACCTCCCCCAAATGGCCAGTTTCTCGCAAAAATGGACCTGTTTTTTTTTCCCAAATAAAAGGCATAAATAGCCGGGGGGAGGGGGGGCTTGCAGAGTCCTCCGGGGCTGGTAAAAAATGAGCAAAAACCTGGCACATTTATCGCAAAAGCGGGCCGTTTTTTGGTCAAAATAATTGCATGCATAGCCTTATGGAGGCTTATAGAGTGCTGCTGGGGGCTGGGGGGGGGGGGGCAAAATGCCCTGTGTTTTGCTCATTTCTGCCCTCCCCAGCCCCCAGGAGCTCTCTGGAAGCCTCCTAAAGGCTCTACGGGGTTTCAGGAGGCAAAAAAATGCTGTATTCGATATATAAGGGGCACCCAGATTTTCAGCCTCTTTTTAGAGGAAAAGCTTGCGTCTTATACTCCGAAAAATACGGTATACCCTGGTTATTCCCATAGGTAACTATTTTTCCTTCTATTTTCCAGGTGACAACATTTATCTCATAAAAATATTTTTTCATCTATTATTTTGTCACAAAAACATATAATTTTGTTTTTTTTCTTTTTCTAAAAAATCTGTTATTTAGTATGGAAAGAGAAGATTAGGGAATGTGCTTTGGGTGGCTGGCTTTCTCCCTGCTGATTTAGCTATTTATATATTTATTTATTTCCTCCATGCTCTGACTGCAAAGCAGCCTGTGATGGCTAATAATATAAGTCCAACATCATAAATCAAAGCTAATAAGCACTAAAATACGTTAGACCATCATAACACATCATGTCTTCTATAAATAATAACAATAAAAAGAAATAGAATATTCCTAGCCACCATAGTAAAATCCTGAGCAGCATTTTAAAGATCTGGCGAAAGTAAAAAGTACTTTTTCAAGATTTCATAAATGTGGAAGGGAGTGTCCAAATTTATAAGGATGGGGAAGCTCCATAGATTCTGATGCTAGCAGGGAGGAAGCCCTTTTTAAAAGCTATTTCCAAGAGTCCCTCTTCAGGTCCACTCAGAATAACAGAGCTGGAAGGGACCTTGGAGGTCTTCTAGTCCAACTCCCTACTCCCTGCTGAGGACTTGCCATCCCACTGCTCAGGAAACCCTATACCATTTCAGACAAATAGTTGTCCAATCTCTTCTTTAAAATGTCCAGTGTTGGAGCATTCACAACTTCTGGAGGCATATTGTTCCACTAATTAATTGTTCTGTCAGGAAATTTTTCCTTAGTTCTAGGTTGCTTCTTTCCTTGATTAGTTTTTATCCATTGCTTCTTGTCCTATCCTTAGTTACTTCGGAGAATAGTTTGACTCCCTCTTTTTTGTGGCATCCCCTGAGATATTGGAACACTGCTATCATGTCACCCCTTAGTCCTTCTTTTCATTAAACTAGACATACCCAGTTCCAATTACCGTTCTTTTTGTTTTATCCTCCAGTCCCCTAATCATCTTTGCTGCACTCCTCTGCACTTTTTCTAGAGTCTTAGTACGTTTTATTACCTCATGGCAACCAAAACTCCTTCTAAATCAATAGGAGGAAAATAGGAGGAAGGAGTACTATGTATATTCATCACCTTGAGTTATTTATAAAAATCATAAAGGCAAGATAATAATTGAGGTGAATGTTCAATTAATTTAAATTCAGTTCCAAGGGCTAGTGTATTGCTATGCCTATATGGAATGCCACACTTCAGATTATGGGTGTCAAATCAGACTACACCTTCATTTAAAAGTCCCTGAAAATAAAATATGACTTCACTATAGAACTTATTTCTTCTTTTTTGGCAAGACATTTTGATCAATTTCTGTATATCTGTAGATAAATAGGGGGTTGCAGCAAAAAATCTCTCGGAGATTATTATCCTAATATATGTACTATACCCCAAATTATATGAATGAAAGGTGGAAAAGGTTTTCGTGTTGGAACAAAGAAATCCCAAATCCACATTTGGATCATAGTTTATTGGGGCTGGCCAAAAACAAAACAAAAAAAATGCAAGGATTTAATCCTTTAGAACTCTCATCTAAAAGTTGTTAAGGAACTTGTTACGAAAAGCAGGAAAGGCAAAGGGGCAAATTAGGTGGGTTGTTTCAACAACAGTGTCAGACTTAAGATGGTGACCGGAGATCGGGGTGGGCAACTACGGCACCTTTATGAACTGTGGACTTCAACTCCCAGAATTCCTGAACCAGTCATGGCTGACTCAGGAATTATGGGAGTTGAAGCCCACAGGTCATAAAGATGCCACAGTTGCCCTCCCCTGCTGTAGATTGAATGGACTGTATTGGTTAATGGCAGATGTTCCATCTGAGGAAAAGAAAATTGTTCTTCCCCTTAACTCTGAAAGCATGAAATTCATTGGTCTCCAATCTGTCTCTCATTTTCAGCCAAGTTCATAATCCACGCTTTTGCAAAGAAAAATTGGTGCTGGAAACCATTAATAGCAGTTATTCTCAGGGGCCTAAGAGAGGCCATTTTCTCAAGAGTCAAATTCTTGTCTGAACTCCAGTGATCTCTTGTGGCCCATCTTGGCTTTTTTGTCCTTCCTCTCATGGCCTCATACCCTCTGGTTGGGACACAAAACAGGGAGCCGTGCTGAAAACAGGAGGGTGCAGCCACGGTTGCTCCATCTGAGCCAACCGCAAAAGCAGCCGAGGTCCTTGAAGTCGAGTGACATCAAGCAGGGAACTCCCTGTAGAACAAGCACTGGCCCAGGAATGTGAGAAGAATGCAGTCCAAACCATTATGGACTCGGTGGTTACGAATGCCGTTCTAATGGAAGGGAGCAGAGCGGAAGACAAGCTGCTTGTTGACGCAACGGGAGCCAGCATTGTAGGGAATGACTGAGACAGGGCTGTGTGGTTCAGGTTTGGCACATATTAACAAACACGAAAGCAGATTTAATTTTTGTCACCCTGGACGACAGGCTGCTGCATGGAATAAAAGTATGCACGGGTGGTCCTTGATTTACAACCAGTTCCTTAGCAACTGTTTGAAGTTAGGACAGTGCTATCTAGAGGCCATCTAGGATCCAGTTCTCAGGTTCTGACAATCGCCCTTACCCATGGTCACATGATTGAACCAGGGGTTCTGGCTTCTGTTACTGCCGGTTCGCTCAGGGTGCCTGCACACTTGATTTGCACTATGTGCGCATGCACAGAAGCAAAAAACAAAATGGCGGCGCCTGTGGCGGTACCAATAAAACCGGTTCAGGGAGATGGCCAGCCAAGTTATTACCTACTCGGCCGAACCAGTCCGAACCGGTAGGAACCCACTTCTGGACTGAACCTCAGGTGCTTGGCAACATGGCCTCATTTAAGGGTGTTTGCACATCCCACAGTCACATGACCCTGTCTCCTAATGGTTTTGCTGAAAACTAGCAGTTATTTCTGGGTTTTGGCAAAACTATACCTCTAACCCACTTAACAACATCTACTAAAAAAGTCATAAAATTGGGTTGATTAATGTCTCATTTTCCAAACATGATTCTTTTATTTATTTTATTTTATTTTATTTATTTCAATTTATATACCGCGCCTTCTCCACCGAAATGGACCCAGGGCGGTGCACAGGAATTTAAAACGAACAATAATAAAAATACAATAAATACAATAAATAGATAAAAAAGAATTAAATCACAGCCTAATTTATATACCGCCCTTCTCCCTCTCGGGACTCAGGGCGGTGAACAGCCACAGTAAAAACAGGAAATACAAAAGTTAAAATGACATATTAATATAGATTAAATACTTTGGCCCACAGTTAAAACCCAATACTAAAAAAAAACAATTAAAAAGGCTATGACAGGCTGGCTACATGAAATAGATGTGTCTTCAGGGCCCGACGGAAGAGATGTAGGTCCGAGATTGTCCTTAGTCCAGGGGGTAGGTCATTCCAGAGGGCAGGAGCTGCCACAGAGAAGGCTCTCCCCCTGGGGGGTCGCCAGCCGACATTGTCTGGCAGACGGCACCCTGAGGAGGCCTTCTCTGTGGGAGCGAACTGGTCGGTGGGAGGTATTTGGCAGCAGGAGGCGGTCTTGCAGATAACCAGGTCCTTGATGATGACTCATAACTGTGATGGGGAAATTTCAGTTGAAGTTATAATAAAGTTGAAGTTGAAAAAGGGATTTTGAAAATCCTCCCTCCCTTGAATATATTTTGTGCATTCAGCAATTGGCATTGCAGCTGTTTGCAGTGACCCGTTGTTACATGACAATAATTTATAATATTTCCCCCCCAAAACTGGCAAAGAGTGGCTTCACTTAAGGACCACACTGCTTGTTTTATTACTGCCACAAAAGGGTCTTAAAATTGGGTCCGGTCACATGGTGACCCGCCTTACAACCACTTGTAATTGTAGGGCTTAATTAGTTTAGTTTAGTTTAGTTTAGTTTATTTACATTTATATCCCGCCCTTCTCCGCAAAGGACCCAGGGCGCACAGGAAATTTAAAAAACATACAGAGTACAAAAATAAATACACAATTTAAAATATAAATTAAACCGTCTTATCCTATGCTAAAAACCCAATTTTAAAATACCCAATAAAACTATCTAAAAGTCCCCATGGGAGGTTAGGCTAGGCCGGCTTGTTGGAATAGGTATGTCTTTAGACATTGGCGGAAGAGGCGGAGGTTGGTGATGGTGCGTAATAGGTCGTTCCAAAGGACTGGCCCCGCCACAGAGAAGGCTCTTCCCCTGGGTGTCGCCAGTCGGCATTGCCCGGCCGACGGCACCCTGAGAAGGCCCTCTCTGTGGGAGCGTATCGGTCTAAGGGATGTATGGGGCAAGAGGCGGTCTCGCAAATAATTATGGTTGTACCTCGAGTGCTACCTGCATACGAACTAATTCTGTGTTTCTTGTTGATGGGTGAAAAGAAAAGAAAGGAAAACAAAACCTTGAAATAAAAATTGGACTAAGAAGATGGTGTAATTGAGAAATATTTAGGTCTCCAGACCATGGTTCACATCTCTTGCATAGTAGATTCTTGAAAATATAAGCTGTACTTAACAAGTACAGGAGAAAATCAGTTCAGCTTTAAATAAGGTCTTTAAATAAAATAGAAGGCAGAGCATTAGTAAAGAAATGCTACAATTAAGAACATGTCTGAGCATGATACTGGAGGGATTAGACGCAGTGTTCCTCAACCTTGTCAACTTGAAGATGTCTGGACTTCAACTCCCAGAATTCCCCAGCCAGCAAACGCTGGCTGGGGAATTCTGGGAGTTGAAGTCCAGACATCTTCAAGTTGACACGGTTGAGAAACATTGGATTAGAGGAAGGTCCTTGGAAATCTTCAATTTATGGAAGCAGGCAGACAAGGAAAACATGACTTTCCCTGTTCTCATTGTCTATACACCAATTAGATGGCAATAAACAAATGGGCCTAGAAAACCTAGGGAAATCAACTTGATAGGGAGCAGAGAAACCTAAGAAAATGAAAAATGTAATTAGAATGTAATATTAGACAGGTATTATTCATTCAAAAGAAATAGGCTCAAGAAAAAGAGGGGCAATTTTATAAGTAAAGAGACATGTTATGCCTTTGGAGAAATTCATGTCTCCGGATTTGGTAGTCTTGTTTGAGAGCATCTGGGCAAGATTATGCTATAGTCCAGGAGATTTGGGTTGAATTATATCAGGCGCGGTGGCGCAATGGTTAGAGTGCTGTACTGCAGGCTACTTCTGATGATCGCCAGCTGCCAGCAGTTTGGCAGTTCAAATCTCACCCAGGCTCAAGGTTGACTCAGCCTTCCATCCTTCCTTGGTGGGTAAAATGAGGATTCAGATTGTTGGGGGCAATATACTGACTCTGTAAACCACTTAGAGAAAGAAGGCTTTAAAGCACTGTAAAGGGGTATATAAGTCCAAATGCTATTGCTATCATCTATAAAACAGTGGTGGGTTTCTGCAGGCTCGCACCTACTCGCGAGAGGTTGGTGAAATTTAGAGAACCGGTGAGAGGGGGTTCCACCGGCGGACCCAGAAGTAAGTCTGGCCTGCCACTGCCAGTAACCCAATGGGAAGGAAAGGAAAGGAAGGCAGAAAGTAAGAAAGGAAAGAAAGGAAAGAAAAAGAAAGAAAGAAGGAAAGAAAGGAAAGAAAGAAAAAGAAAGAAAGAAAGAAAGAAAGAAAGAGAAAGAATTTATCATCACAATTGAGTCCAAAATTTTGGTTGCTAAGCAAGAGCGTTGTTAAATGAGTTTCACCACATTTTAAAAGGTGGCCACTCCCACCCTGTCACATGACTGCCAAGCCACGCCCACAAAATAGGCCACACCCACAGAGTAGGTTCTAAAAAAATTTGAAACCCACCACTGCTATAAAATCTGCTCAGAAATGACTGCACATTCCTGGAGCAATCAAGACTTCATCCTTAGACTACTGCTGCACAATATCTTTATAAATCACATAAGAGATGGAGTGGCAGGGTTGTGATCAAATTTGCAGGTGACTCTAACCTAGTATTAGGCTATGTTGGTCTATGGCCCTAATAAAGATTTGATTTGATAAAATTAATAACTTAGACGGTTCCTGGGTTAATACCTTAAAGGACAATCCTAGAGCTACAGATTGGGGAGGCGTGGCATGGTGGCAGTGCAGGTAAGAAGAATGTAGGAGTATAAATACAGCCAGTCCTCAAGTTACAACAGTTCATTTAGTGATTGTTCAAAGTTACAATGACACTGGAAAAAAGGGACATTTTTCACATGACCATTGCAACGTCCCTATGGTTCACATGATCAAAATTCAGATGCTTGGCAGCTGACTCCTATTTATGATGGTTGCAGTGTCCCAGGGTTCTGTCAAAGTCAGTGGGGAAGTCAGAGTCACCCAACAACCATGTTACTAACTTAAAATATGCAGCGATTTTCTTAACAAGTGTGGCAAACAAGGTGGTAAAATGGGACAAAACCAAATAAATGTCTCACTTAGCAACAGAAATTCTGGGCTCAATTCTGGTTGTAAGTCGAGAACTACCTGTAATGTGTGAACAAATGCAATCAGGAGGTCAATCCTCAGGAGGGATGGAGTGCAATCCAGAGGAGTAAGAGGCAATTCAGTCCAGATACCATGTGTGAGAGAAAGAGGGTAAAGACAGCCCCTCCCCAATAGTTTACAAAGTATATTATATATATATATATATCCAGATAGCAGAGACTTCCCTCTGCCAAGATTTTGTCTACCTTCGAGACCGTCTTCTACCCCATACATCCCTTCGACCGACTCGCTCCCAGGGAGAAGGTCTTCTCCGGGTGCCGTTGACCGGACAATGCCGGTTGGCGGCTCCCAGGGGAAGGGCCTTCTCTGTGATGGGCCCTACCCTCTGGAATGGCCTACCTCCCGACCTCCCTTCCATCACAGACCTCCACTTGTTTCGCTGGCACCTAAAAACTTATTATTTTCATCTGGCTGGCCTAGCATGATCTACTCCACACACATTATTTTATAACAAATCAAAATTGTAATTTGGGTTTTAAGTTTAAACTTATTTTAAGCAGGGTATTGATTTAATATAGTTATTATTTAATAATATTTTGTACTTATGTATAATTGATTTTAAATCTCTGTTCGCCGCCCCGAGTCCCTTTGTGGTGAGATGGGTGCGGGTTATAAATGTGAAAAATAAATAAATAAATAAATAAATAAATAAATAAATAAATAAATAAATAAATAAATAAATAAATAAATAAATAAATAAATAAATATAGGTGTGCAATAATAAAGAACTCAGCTTGGAAAAATTGCCACGTGCCATTCTTGATTTTGAGCCTGACAAACTGTGATGCGGCAGCTAAAAAGGCCAATGTAACTTAGGGGTGTATTAACAGAAGGATTGCTTCTCATTCCCATGAGGTAACAGATCCACTATGGTCAGTACTGCGTATAGAATTGGAATAGCCTGTCCAGTTCAGGGTACTAGACAGGAAGAAGCTGGTGTAGGTCAGAAGTGGGTTCGTATTGGTTCGGCCCGGTTCGGCTGTGTAGGTAGTAATTCAACCGCCCATGCCCCCGAGCCGGTTCTATTGGCAGCGCCATAGGCGGCACCATCTTGTTTTTTTATGCTTCTACACATGCACAGAAGCAATTTTTTCACTACTGTGCACGCACGCGTAGCACGCATCAAACACACAAACTATGTAATGATAGCAGCTGACAAATATCTGGAAGGTTATTATTTGCAAGCAGGCTGGAGGTGGGAGAGCAGAAGTGTTCTCGGTCCAAGCTAAGAGCAGGATAAAGATCCCAAAACTGAAATTTAAACAGAGATAGTCTCCGATTTATGACCACAATTGGAACTATCCTGTTTCCCTGAAAATAAGCCCTCCCTGGATAATAAGCCCAATCGGGCTTTTGAGTGTATGCGCTAAAATAAGCCCTCCCCCGAGAATAAGCCCTTCCTGAAAATATTGCAACACAGCAGCAGCTGTGACCACGTCTGCTGCCTCTTGCACCTCAAAAATAATAAGACCTCCCTGAAATAATGCCACGTGCTTATTTCGGGGAGGTCAAAAGAAAGTAAGACCATGTCTTATTTTCAGGGAAACTTGGTACAATTTCTGTTACTAAGCAACATGATTGTTAAATAAGTTGCACCCAATATTTTGACCTTTTTTGCCACAGCTATTAAACGAATCACTGCAACCGTTATGTGAATCATGCGGCCGTTAAGCGAATCCAGTGTTCCACAATGACCTGGCCTATTGGAAGCCAGCTGGGAAGGCCACACATGATGCTCATGTAAACTATAGGATGTTGCCACCAACATAAATACCATGCAGGTTGCCAAGCACACAAATTCTGATCACATGACCTTAGGGATGCTACCACGGTGACAAGTGTGAGGACCAGTCATAAGTCACTTTTTTCAGTGCCGTGACTGTGAACAATTGCTCAGTGAATGGTTGTAAGTTGGAGACTTCCTGTGTAATGGATTTAACCTGAGTTATTAGGCAGCTGGAAGCGGTGGAGCAATTTCCTTAGATCAGTGGTGGATCCCCCTGGCTGGATGTTTTCAGGTGAGGACTGTTTGACAGAGCAGAGTGGGTTCCTGGAGTGCATACAGGTAGTCCTCGACTTATGACCACAACTGAGCCCAAAATTTCCATTGCCAAGCAAGACAGTTGTTAAGTGAATCACTGCAGCTAAGTTACTAGCACAGTTGTTACGTGAATCTGATTTCCCCATTGGCTTTGTTTGTCAGAAGGTCGCAAAAGGGGATCCCATGACGCTGGGATATGGCAACCATCATAAATATCAGTCGGTCGTCAAGTGTCTGAACTATGATTATGTGACCATGGGGATGCTGCCACGGCCATGTGAAAAAGAGTCCTAAGTTACTTTTTCAGTGCTGCTTAGCACAACTTAGAAGGGTCACTAACAATGGTGGGATGGGCATGGCATGGCTTGGTGGGTGTGGTAGGGGAAGGTTACTGCAGAATCCCCATTCCCTCCCAATCAGCTGGGACTCGGGAGGCAGAGAATAGATGGGGGCGTGGCCAGCCAGAAGTGGTATTTGCCGGTTCTCTGAACTACTCAAAATTTCCACTACCGGTTCTCCAGACTGGTCATTACCAAAACTGCTGAATACCACCTCTGGTCACTAAATGAACTTGTATAAATAAATTTGCCTTCATTCGTGACTAAACGAATGGCTATAAGTCGAGGACTACCTGTAATGTAAAAAAAAAAAAGATTCCTCCAAAGTCTGCCTTCATGCTTCTCCGGTTCTAGTATCGGGGCTGACCTTTAAAAAGGAGAAAATATGCACACGCACACACCCACAACTCGGTGACCAGGAGGGCAAAAGCAGGGTTGGTTGGCTTGGTCAGAAGGAGGCCAGCAGCAGCCAGCGTCCAAGCCTCTCCGTAGTGCTGGGGTGATGTCGGTCGTGGTTTGGAAGCCTCCGGAGGGAGTCAGATCAGAGCACTGTCTGAGGGAGGAAAGACCGGTAGGGAGTCGGCCAGGAGTTGGCTCCATTAATTTCACCACAAGTAGGCCAACTCCCAAACCTCAGACTGGGCTCATGTTCAGAGAAAGTGCAAGGAATGGAACAGCCAAGGCTGAGCTTGTCTGCCGCTGCACGAGGTCTGGCTGGCCGGTTGCAAGGGAGGGGAGGCCGGCGGCCCTGGGTGGAGGGGATCCCACGAAGCCAGCAGGTTCAAAGTTGGTAAGTATTTGGAGCTGGACTCTATTTCACTCCCCGGAGAACCTGGAGGGGACAAGGGAAGATTCCCCAGTTCAGAAGTGGGTCCCGGCTGCTGCTACTGCTGGTTCACTCAGGGATGCATTTTGCATGCGCGTGCTTGATGCACGTTATGTGCGCATGCACAGTACTTTTAAAAATGCTTCTGCGCATGCAGAAAACAAGATGGCTGCACCAAAGGCGGCGCCATCTTGTCTTCTTCATTCGCAGAAGCCTTTTTAAAAGTACTGTGCATGCGCACATAGCATGCATCAGAACCGGTTCGGGGGCGTGGCAGGCCAAGTTACTACCTACTCAGTCGAACCTGTCTGAACTGGTAGGAATCCACCTCTGCCCCAGTTATGCGAAACAAACCGGAGATGCGAAACAAACTGGACCGGAGTTGCCCTTTATTTGTTTTTCATCCTCTTCTGCCCTTCCTGCCCAAATATTTTTTTTAACTTACAGCCCACCTTTATTATTTTTCTAAACAGCTCAAGGCAGTGAACATATCTAACGCTCCTCCTTTCTCCTGTTTTCTCTACAGCAACAACCCTGTGAGGTAAAAATCTGTAGAGATTCTCAGTCATCCAGTCATGGTTGTCCCAAAGGTGCTTTTTTCAAGAGGCAGCTGAACTTCCTTGTTTTCTTTGGAAGACGTTTCACCTCTCATCCAAGAAGCTTCTTCAGCTCTGACAGGATAGTGGGAATGGAAGGATTTATATTCCTTACAGACAGCTGGTCATTTGCATCCTTTTAGAGGGTCGTTGAAGCACTTGGAGGTCTATCTGTGTCCTCAGGGCCACCTGGAGTGGTGCTCCTGGTTCCTGTAGTCTACATTTTTTCCTCTGGAGATCCATTCTTACTTCTACACCATTCAAAGGGTGTTCAATCCTGAATTGTATCACTACTACTATCCTGTCAGAGCTGAAGAAGCTTCTTGGATGAGAAGTGAAACATCTTCAAAAAAAGAAAAGAAAGTCCAGTTGCCTTCTGAAAAAAAACATCTTTGGGTCATCCCTTTGAGGTAGATTGGGCTGAGAGGGAGAGGGAGGGAGGGAGGGAAGGGGGGAGACTGGGGAAAGTCACCCAGCTGGACTAGAATTCACATCTGCTGGTATTAGTCCAAAGTCCCCAACTGGGTTTTGTTCCTAGGGCAGAACTAGAACACATGGTCTCCCAGTTTCTGATGCCTTAACCACCAAACCAAACTGGGTGCAGGAAAAGGTCATTTTCCTGGGTGCTATCCCAGGGCAGGATAGCAACAAACCTCACTTTGCGGCATTGGTTTTGGGAAAGGGCAAGCACAGGGCAAAGGTGGTGAAATATATAATAGAAGAATCAGAGAAAAAGAGGAAAACGTAGGTTGGTGGGCTTGACCTTTTTCCATTCCTGGCGGTCCAAAAATTCTGCCGCCACTTTAAAACAAAGAAAAACAGGAAGGAATAGAACAGAATGTTGAGAACTGAACACATTTCAGCTTCATTTCTCTCTTTCAAAATGTATTTTTTTTTGTTTGCTGAATTTGTACAAGGACTCCTTGACTTACAGCAGTTTGTTTAATGAGCATTCAAGGTAACAATGGCATTGGAAAAAAGCAACTGATGACCATTAGATTACCTGTAACTCAGAGGACCAAATGGCATGGCTTTGTTTTCCACATGGATATCCCTCCATTTTGCCCATAAAACACCTAGAGGCAGTCCTCCATGCACAACCATTCATTGAGTGATGGTTTGAAGTTACTATGGCACTGAAAAAAGTGACTTACCACCATTTTCCACACATACAACCCTAGCAGCATCCCCACAATCACATAATCAAAATTCAGATCTTTGGCAACTGGCATGTATTTAAGATGGTCCTGGGGTCATGCAATCTCCTTTTGGGACCTTCTGACAAGCACAGTAAATGAGAAATCCAGATTCACTTAATAACCATGTAACTAATTTAACAACTGCAGTGATTCACTTAACAACTGTGGCAAGAGAGGTTGTAAAATGGAGCAAAACTCACTTAACATTATCTCGCTTAGCAATGGAAATTTGGGCGGAATGGGACAACTTGCTGCCTCAAACTCACCATGGCCAACTTGTTGCAGGACAACTCATTATGGGACAATTTAGCAATACTATTTAATTGTTTAAAATAAATAATAAAGTATTTTAATTTTTGCCATTCACATTTTATTTAACCCCTCCTTTTGCATCGCCTCTGTAATGATTCTGTTCCACCATTTCATTGCTACCTATTAGCGTAAGTAACTTTTGTCCCACAGCAAATTGTCCTGTGGCAACCTTTAGGGTGATCTCTCAAATAATAATGAAAATAAAATTCTCTCACCAAAACGACACACTTTCTCTCCTGCTCTTTCTTCCGTTCCAGAACTGTCCCAACTTCAGCAGCTTTGACAGCTACTTCTCTGCCGCCGGAAGAAAGGCTTCTCCTGGATCTACCAGGGACTTTGCGATGTCCCTGGGATCATCAGGACGTGCCCTTCTCTGTCACCATCTCTATAGGACGGTTTAGGTCCAACAGGACCGTCCAGTGGCAGAGATATCAATGGCGATCTTGGAGCTCTAAGATCGCATGTCGTACCGCTGTGACGTCAGTCCACCTTCCGGCCATGGCGAATTGTTATAGACCTCTATTGTGGTTGTAAGTACAATACAATAATACAATACAATAGCAGAGTTGGAAGGGACCTTGTAGGTCTTCTAGTCCAACCCCCTGCGTGGGCAGGAACCTTATACCATTTCAGACAAATGGCTATCTAACATCTTTTTAAAGACTTCCAGGGTTGGGGCATTCACAACTTCTGGAGGCAAGCTGTTCCAGAGGTTAATTGTTCTAACTGTCAGGAAATTTCTCCTTAGTTCTAAGTTGCTTCTCTCCTTGATTAGTTTCCACCCATTGCTTCTTGTCCTGCCCCCAGGTGCCTTGGAGAATAGTTTGACTCCCTCTTCTTTGTGGCACCCTCTGAGATATCGGAACACTGCTATCATGTCTTCCCTGGTCCTTCTCTTCATCAAACTAGACATACCCAGCTCCTGCAACCGTTCTTCATATGTTTTAGTCTCCAGTCCCCTAATCATCTTGGTTGCTCTTCTCTGCACTCTTTCCAGAGTCTCCACGTCTTTTCTACATTGTGGCGACCAAAACTGTATGCAGTATTCCAAGTGTGGCCTTACCAAGGCACTATACAGTGGCATTAACACTTCACGTGATCTAGATTCTATCCCTCTGTTTATGCAGCCTAGAACTGTGTTGGCTTTTTTGGCAGCTGCTGCACACTGCTGGCTCATATTTAAATGGTTGTCCACTAGGACTCCAAGATCCCTCTCACAGTTGCTACTACTGAGCAAGGTACCACCTATACTGTACCTATGCATTTTGTTTTTCTTGCCTAAATGTAGAACCTTACTTTTTTCATAATTGAATTTCATTTTATTAGATAGTGCCCAATGTTCAAGTTTGTCTAGATCCTTCTGTATCTTAAGCCTATCTTCTGGAGTGTTGGCTATTCCTGCCAGCTTGGTGTCGTCTGCAAATTTGATGAGTTCCCCATTTATCCCCTCATCCAAATCATTGATGAAGATGTTAAAGAGTACTGGGCCTAAAACAGAGCCTTGGTGGACTCCACTGCATACTTCCTTCCATGTAGATGCAGTTCCATTGAGGACTACACGTTGAGTGCGGTTGGTCAGCCAGTTGCGAATCCATTTGGTGGTGGTGCTGTCTAACCCACATTTTTCTACTTTATCTAATAGTAGGTTATGGTCTACTTTATCAAATGCCTTACTGATGTCCAAGTAAATTATATCGACAGCATTCCTCTGGTCCACTAATTTTGTCACTTTGTCAAAGAATGCAATTAGATTAGTCTGGCATGATCTGTTTTTGACAAACCCATGTTGGCTTTTGGCTAGTACTTTGTTTGCTTCTAGGTGTTCGCTTATTTGTTGTTTAATTATCTTTTCCAGAATTATCTTTTCCAGAAGTCAAGGACTTCCTGTAACAAGTTATTCCGTCAGGCTCTCAAAGGTGTAGTGGGGGCATATTGCCTGTCCTCTGTTCTGCAAGGGTGCTATGAAGCTGGTTTGGTCCAGAAGAAAGCTGGCCAAGCAGGATTTCTCTTCTCTTAGAACATGCAAAGGAAACATGCAATATGAATATGCAAAATGAAGCCATTGGCAAGCTCTCAGCTGCTCATCGGAGCTACCGGTTTGCCCGAACCGGATCAAACTGGCTGAATCTCAGCCCCTGCCCTCGTCCATGTGAGCAAAAGAGGCTCTTGTCTGAGTAGTTTTCTCAGTAGTTTATATTTCTGCCCAGCTTTCTTTTATCTGACTGTTGTCGTGTTGACTTCTTCCTCCTGTCCCTCAAGGTCATTCCTTCTTGTCATTATAGAACCAGGATTGTGAAGTTCACAGTGCTGCAGTGATTTTGTGAGACTGTGATGCTGCTTGCACAAGGCCTCATGAGGGTACATTTGAATAAGAAAAACTGATAATGATCGATTGCCGCCTCAGTCTCCAAGGTTCCCTTTGGTCGAGCATTAGCTGGGCCTCTGGCCAAAGTGGTCTTGGCAGCAAGAAAGGGGAACAGCAGCTGTTCCTACTCCCATCCTGCCTCTCTGGACCTTGTCCGACCACGGCACAACTGTGTCTGCAAGCCAGAGGAGAGCCACCCAACCTAGCCCCAGCGCCCAGCATGGAACAACTGAAGTCAGGTAGGGTGGAGGACAGACCCACAAAAACCTACAATTGGTGCTGACGGCAACTGATCTCCCTTCTTCAAAAGAAGGGGAGTGGCTCAGATTTCAGGCAGGAAGGACGAGTGGGAGCTGTGATTTCATGACCCTGTGAGACGAGATTGAGTCTGGCATGTGGGCTTGGGCCTGTTTCAGGGGACAAATTTGTGGGTGCAGAAAACCCTCTTCCCTCCCCTACTGCAGAAATAAATTAATGCCTTTAGAGCCTTTTGTTTTGAAATCTTAAGCTGGCTGAATAGTTGCGGCAACCAAATGTGAAAAAGTTGCATCCAGCCCTGCAGAATGTCAGTATAAGGCCGACGGTTTGGATATTCCTGGGGTGCAGTTGGCAAGGCTGGGCCCTCAACTCCCCACAGTAAGAGTTTCCACTCTTTGGGGAAGTTAGCTATTTTTTTAAAAAAAAAATGTTGACCTATTATTTGCTCTGTGCAATAAAGTACTTTTTTTTCGTCATTAGTCAGACTGGAAAAGTTCTATGCTAAATGCCTCATCTGGCTGAAAGAAGGGGAGGAAGGAATTGCCACATGTATTTGTGTACACACACACACACACACACACACAAATGGATGGGCTTCCGAACGTGGCTGGTTCAGCTCCGCCACCTGCTAGCAAATATTTTTCCATCTCTCTCTCTCTCAAAAAAAAAGCGGGGAGAGGGAAGGAAAATGACCCAGATTTGTTGGAACAGCTCATCTGGCCCAAGGACGCAGCAACCTCAGGAGTCTAACCGCCATGCCCAAATGGTGACCCCACCCCTGGCACCGCATCTCGGATTCTCCTGGAATGTCTAGACGCCAATCCGGAGAAGATGCCAGCGTTCCTTTGCACGGGATTCCCTGGAGCCAAACCAGGCTGGCACTGGAGCCTTGGAACATGGCAGAAGGGATGTCAGCATTCATTTTGTGCTGTTTTCCCTCCGTGCTGGAAGATTCCCTAAGACTATTACTGAATAAAAGAAATGAACTCATATCCTTTGGGATTGACTCAGAGGTCATGTATCCTGAAGCATTTCTGAGCTGTGGCTTTTCTGAACACAACAGAAGCTGATGCCATTGAGTCAATAATAATAATAATAATAATAATAATAATAATAATAATAATAACAACAACAACAACAACAACAACAATCCACTGACAACCCAAACTGCCGACTTTGCAATAACAAAGTCGAAACTGTTTCACATTTAATATGTGAATGCAGCAAAATCGCACAAACTAATTACAAAGCTAGACACGACCGAGTTGCCAAATTAATCCACTGGTCATTATGTAAAAAATATGGTTTACCTGCATCCAGAAAGTCATGGGAACACAAAGTGGAAAAGGTTATCGAGAATGAGAGGATGAAGATCTTGTGGGACTTTCGAATACAAACAGACCGTCATTTGGAGCACAACACACCAGATATCACGGTTGTAGAGGGCCGAAGTGTACAGTTCATTGATATTGCTGTTCCTGGAGATGCCAGAGTCGAAGAAAAAGAACTAGAAAAAATAATGAAATATCGCGACCTGGCCATTGAAACCACACGGCTATGGATGAAGCATGTCACAGTGACACCCATTGTCATCGGGGCACTTGGCACCATGTCCAAGAATTTTACTTTTTTTTTTTTTTTTTTAATTTAAATTTATATCCCGCCCTTCTCCACAAAGGACCCAGGGCGGCGCACAGGAAAATTTAAAAACATACAAAATACAATAAATATAATTTAAAAAACTATTAAATAAACTTATCCTGCGCTAAAACCAAATTTTAAAAACCCAATTTAAAACTACCTAAAAGTCCCCATGGGAGGTTAGGCTAGGCCGGCTTGTTGGAACAAATATGTCTTAAGACATTGGCGGAAGAGGCGGAGGTCGGTGATGGTACGTAATTCAGGGGGTAGGTCATTCCAAAGGGCTGGGCCCGCCACAGAGAAGGCTCTTCCCCTGGGTGTCGCCAGTCGGCATTGTCCGGCCGACGGCACCCTGAGAAGGCCCTCTCTGTGGGAGCGTATCGGTCTAAGGGATGTATGGGGCAGGAGGCGGTCTCGCATATAACTAGGCCCCGAGCCATGGAGCGCTTTAAAGATAGTTGTCAAAACCTTAAATACCTCAGCAAATTGCAGCTTCCTGCAATAACACCAGCAGAACTGCAAAAAACTGTGCTACTTGGAACATCTTACATGCTAAGAAGATACTTGGCTGATACCTAGGCTGCTGGCAGCAAACTGTATCAGCCATTGGCACAAGTCAGTAGTATTTGCAATGCATTTTTGAATGTTCAGCTGGCTGAGTTTCATGTTTTATGAATAAAGCAAATAATAAGAATAAGAAGAATAAGAATAAGAATAGAATAGAGCAGAATAGAATAGAATAGAATTCTTTATTGACCAAATGTGATTGGACACACAAGGAATTTGTCTTTGGTGCATATGCTCTCAGTGTACATAAAAAAATGAAAAATTGCGACCTGGCCATCGAAACTACACGGCTATGGATGAAGCATGTAGCAGTGATACCCATTGTCATTGAGGCACTTGGCACCATGTCCAAGAATTTTACAACATACATCAACAAATTGCAGCTTCCTGCAATAAAACCAGCGGAACTACAAAAACCCTGCACTACTTGGAACATCTTATATTTTTACTTGATTGATACCTAGGACGCTGGCAGAAAACCGTATCAACCATTAGCACCAGTCAATAGTATTTGTAATGCATTTTTAAATGTTCAGTTGGTTGAGTTTCATGTTTAATGAATAAAATGAATAGAATAGAAGAAGAATAGAATAGAATAGAATAGAATTGAATTGAATTGAATTCTCTATTGGCCAAATGTGATTGGACACACAAGGAATTTGTCCTTGGTGCATACGCTCTCAGTGTACATAAAAAGACAAGATACATTCATCAAGAATCATAAGGTACAACACTTAATATTAGTCATATAGGGTATAAATAAGCAATCAGGAAACAATCAGTATCAATATAAATCATAAAGATATAAGCAACAAGATACAGTCATGCAGTCATAAGTGGGAGGAGATGGGTAATAGGAACAATGAGAAGAGTAATAGTAACGCAGCCTAGGGAATGGTTTGACAGTGGGGAGGGAATTATCTGTTCAGCAGAGTGATGGCTTTCACAGCCCTCTTTTTGACTTGTGCAGTGTGCAGGTCCTCAATGGAAGGCAGGTTGGTAGCAATTGTTTTTTCTGCAGTTCTAATTAGACTCTGAAGTCTGTGTCTGTCATGTTGGGCTGCCAAACCAGACAACAACAACACAACAATTGAAGAAAATCACAAAATACAAAGACCTGCAAATAGAAGTGGAATGGCTGTGGCAAAAGAAAGCAAAGATAGTAGCAATAATAATAGATGCCTGGCGTTCAATCCCAAAATAATTGGAGCACCACTTGAACACCATCACCATTGATCAAGTCACCATCAGTCAACTGCCAAAGGCAGCTTCATTTGGAAAGGCTTACATCCTGCAATGATGCCTTTAATTCCATCAAACCATCTGACTGGCATCAACATCTGCCTATCCCAGGACCTTGAAGAGGACTTGCTAGGTGGACAAAAATGCCAAATTTGAACATCTGGCTGACTGTGTGACAAACCAAAATAATAATGAACTGGAGAAAATCACAAAATGCAAAGTAGAAGAACTATGGCAAAAGAAAGCAAAGATTGTACTAATAGTAGAACTGAAGTCTCCTGGCCAATCTGAATCTGGATGCCTTTCGTTTTATGAAGTAAACCTACATGAGACATTTATTTTTAAAAAAGAAAACCAATTGTATCCTGATAAAGCAGGTGAGCTCTTATTCACTTTGTCACCAGAACGGACAGGCAATTGGATTTGAAGGAAACACAAATTAAAGATGTTGTCATCTATTAATTCTTCGCACACTTTGAAATGTCTTCAGGGGGGTATTTTTCTGCCAAATTTCAAAGGATTCTTTCTCATATGGGTTGCCTTAAATGTCTGTTCCATTTGGGGGTAACATACTTCAATTTGTTGCAAACAAACCATAACACTACATTAGCTCTTTCGCAGGGAATAGCTATGGTCCTTCGACTGAGCAAATACTTACCATAGTCTCTGATATATGATATTATGACAGTAACATAATAGTTTTAACAATGTGCCTTGTAACTATTTGTCTTGTGAGAGGGATCTTGGAGTCCTAGTGGACAACCGTTTAAATATGAGCCAGCACTGTGCAGCAGCTGCCAAAAAGCCAACATGGTTCTAGGCTGCGTAAACACAGGGATAGAATCAAGATCACGTGAAGTTTTAATACCACTTTATAAGGCCTTGGTAAGGCCACACTTGAAATACTGCATTCAGTTTTGGTCACCATGATGTAGAAAAGACGTGGAGACTCTGAAAAGAGTGCAGAGAAGAACAACAAAGATTATTAGGGGACTGGAGGATAAAACATATGAAGAACGGTTGCAGGAACTGGGTATGTCTAGTTTAATGAAAAGAAGGACTAGGGGAGACATGATAGCAGTGTTCCAATATCTCAGGGGTTGCCACAAAGAAGAGGGAATCAAACTATTCTCCAAAGCACCTGAGGGTAGAACAAGAAACAATGGGTGGAAACTAATCAAGGAGAGAAGCAACTTAGAACTAAGGAGAAATTTCCTGACAGAACAATTAATCAGTGGAACAGCTTGCCTCCAGAAGTTGTGAATCCCCCAACACTGGAAGTCTTTAAGAGGATGTTGGATAGCCATTTGTCTGAAACGGTATAGGGTTTTCTGCCTAGGCAGGGGGTTGGACTAAAAGACCTCCAAGGTCCCTTCCAACTCTGCTATTGTATTTTTATAACTAGAAAGTTGCTGGTTCAAAGCCTGACAGATTTTTAAAAATTATTATTTTTCTTTCTTTGAGCTTCCTACTTTTCTCTGTGCTATTTTTTTTAAAGTCCTGTAGTGCACGATTTCACTGTTTTCTAAGATAGAAAGATTTCAACCTCAGCAACCACATAGCCTATTCCCAACACCCTGGTTGCTCATATATACACACATAGAAAAGTATATATGCCCAGGGAAACTCATCTACGATTGGCAGTTGGTTATCTGGAAAAGTGGAAGAGCAAAGCACCATGGGAATTATCTAAGGGGCTGCATGCCTTACAAGCTGCTGCCAGAATGCTCAGTCCAGACAAGGTTTTCTTAGATTGGCTTAAAATCAAAAGGACATGACCAGAGTAGCTTCAATGTTATATACCCAGAGACACAGAGGTGACAATGCAGGACAAAGTATTTATGTGAAGTAGTTTCCTTCCTGTGCTGGCTAGATGATTTCACAAACAAGAAGAGATGGAAGCAGGAGTGGGTTCCTGCCAGTTCTAAGCTCTTCTGTAGAAGAGGTTCCACAAATCTACAGTGTCGTTTAGAACCGGTTCCAGATCCCTCCCCCCGCCGGTCCCCGCATCATCAAGATGAAGAGCGAGAGGAGGAATTCTGGGAGTCCAAAAGTCTTAAAGCTGTCAAGTTTGAACATCCCTGTTCTTTTTTTCTAAAGGGTTAGGAATGCAAGGGTCTTGTAACTTGACAGCTTTAAGACTTGTATGCTACAAATGCCAGAGTTTCTGAGCCAACATTTTGGTTGCTAAGCCACTCCCACCCGGTCACATAGCTGGCCAGCCACTCCCACAAAGGAGGCCACACCTACATAAGAGGTTCTAAAAAATTTTGAAACCCACCACTGGATGGAAGATATAAATATATATGTTTCTGTAACTACATAGCCTTAAATAAATTAAATAAATAAATAAATAAATAATATTTGTATACTTCCCAGAATCCCTCTATGAGGGAAATGGGTGATTTCAAAATATAATAAATCAATAATGACAATCCCGATTCCAAACACCTCATTTGAATTCTATCCCATACGCATGAGACACTTGGGCATAAGATACCTTTGGTTTGTTGTTGGGTTATTTTTTAAAAATATTAAGATAATCTAAGGCAATCAACTTTTGATCTATATCAGCTTTTCATTGACTAGCCACTCCACCTGTGTTGGACAGCAAATCCCATAATTCCTAGCCAGTTCTTTTAGTATGGGGTTTTTGGCGTTCTCTGCTCTCTGAGATTGGTTGTTTTCTTGCAGATGTTTCAGTATCAAATTAGGTAGCATCATCATGCTAATGTTCAATCGTGAGTTCAACTGTGAGTTAGAAATATTCAGTTCTTGTAATTAACTTTAGCACATCTGGCAAACTCTATAATAAGGAAGAAAGATCTGTGCAAATGGCTAGCCACCAATCCAACTGCAAGAGCTTATCTTCCTTACTTTTTCTTATGGGAACACATCAGTGGTGGGTTCCTACTGATTCGGACTGGTTTGGCCAAACCGGTAGTGGTATGGTGGCTGGGTCGCTGGAACTGGCAATGACCCAGGCCTGCCATGCCCCTGAACCGGTTCCCTGGTTGCTGCCTTCACTGCCGCCATCTTGTTTTTGAGTTCTGCGCATGCACAGAACAATTTTAATTGAACTGCGCATGTGCGCGCACACACACAAGCAAAGTGCGCGCGCGAGTGAACTGGCAGTAAAACCAGATGGAACCCACCCCTGGTACACATATTTCTAGACAGGTTAACTGTTACTATGGATAGCTTTACCTGTTGCACTGTTCTAATTGGGCCCAAAGTCGGTTTCCAGAGAAGTGGGCCATAGCTGGGAAGCTGCCTGTGTCGAAACTTTCCCAGGGTCTTCAAAAAGAGCAAAAGTGGATCAGGAGATGAAGGTGCAGATGTTTCAGCTGGGGGTTGCTTGTGCCTGGATGTGCTTGAAATTTTCTGTACTGTACTAAAATGGAGTGCATCCCACATGTGAGACTATGAGTGTGTACGTGTCTACCCTTCCTTCCATGGGGTACACGATGCTCTCCTTCTCGCTCACCCCACAGGCCTCCCTTACGAATCCACCCAAATCCCCCAAGGAACTCCACAGCCAAACCACACTAAAATCTTCCCCCCCATTTGCGTCACAGAAAGGCTGGACTAGGCCTCGGTTAGTGGGGGAAGCAGACATTGGGCTACAAGGGTGTGAGTGAGCATTGGACTGGCTCCCTAGTGCTGATAGCCTAGATCAAGGAGAGAACGGAGGTTTTAAAAGAGAAACTGTTCAATGTCTGAACATTTCTCTAATCCCCCACTGCTGATTCAGCAAATTTTCCACGGCCCAGGAATTCACTTTGGTTAAGAACAGTGTTCCTCTGTTGTGTGTCTTTGGACAGTGCTCAAGGCTAAAGCCAGGAGGGAAAGAAGTAGAAGAACAAGCTTTGCAAGCGCCATAATGGGCTGGAGCTGGGTGTTTGTGCATCAGGATTGAAAAATGTTGGCCAAAGAGAGAGAGGATAAGATTTTACAACTGGAGGGGGATCTGTGCAGATTGAGAATGAGAGGATGGGTGGAGGGGGTGGGGGAGTTTTCAGGCTGAAATGTAAAATTGATCTGAAGCCCGATTCTCTGTTTTACTTGACTAGAAGATTAGGCATCTCCTCCCCACAAATAATCAATCTTTAACATGGTTTAAAGATAAGATTAATGAGGACAGGTGTCTTTTCTCCTCCTTGGATCTTCTGGGTGAACGGTTTCAAATTTGGGGTAGTTTTTTTTTCATATACATTCAGAACAGTATACAGGTAATCCTCAACATATAAACAGTCCTAAGTGATTGTTCAAAGTTATGACCAACTCCCCTTTTAGGTACTTATAACCTAGACCCAAAGTTCTGACAGCTGCCCCTCCCATAGTCATGTGATTGCATGTCAGGCGCTAAGCAACCAGCTCACTTTTATGACTGTTTGCCGCATCCCACATTCACATGACCATGTTTTACCATGGTTGTGCCATAATAAACTCAACAGTTACTTCCAGTTTTCACTACTGGCCCACAATGAACCATTGGCTTGCTTAATGGTGCAACATTTACTAAAGGATCACCACAAAAAAGAGTATAAAATCAGATTAGTAACATACAAATTTGCCTGATTTACGCCTGTCACAACCTACGACCATGATGGGCAGGCTCCATCATGGTCATAAGTCAAGTACTATTTGTAGAGTCAATTTGGTATAATGGTTAATGCAGAAAGCTAGAAAACAGGAGACTGTGAGTGCAAGTCCTACCTTAAGCTCCAAATTTGCTGAGTGACCTTGTGCCATTTAATCCCTCTCAGTCTTAGGAACCTATTTTTCTTTCCCTTAAGTTTCCTGCTGTCCTTTGCGTTGCTTCTTTTCGTTTTTTTAAAAAGCATACGTATCATTTCAACTGTTTTTCAGTCAGCTGAAATAGATAGCCTATGTTATCTAGTAAATAAATATTTGGCTCTTTAAGAGTTGAGGTGACTAGAAAAATAAGAAAACACTATTGCTGGACTTTTTTTTTGAAGAAGAAAAAAGAGCACAGGAAAAAGTAGAAAGCAGGAAAGGAGAAAACAACATTTTTTAAAAGCAGCCCTGCCAGTTTCAAACCAACAGCTTTTTATTTGCAAGGCAAAAATTAATACCATTGTGCTATTACAGCATTCAGGGTAAATGGTATCTCCAGAAAGTTTCGGAGAGCGTGGTAAGCATGCAGCTTTTGCCTCTGTAAAGCTGCCAATAAACTGATGGATTTAGTCTGGAAGAAACTGATTTACCTATTTCTACTGAAATAACAATCCCTGAAGTATTTCTTCCTCTGTTGCAGTTTGTCTCGTCTTCTCATTTCTTGGAAATTTTAAATTTTAATTAGAACATGCTGGAAGATGTAAATCCGACTCTAGAGTCCTTGGTGCTTTCTGAGTTTGCCTGTTTCCTTGCAGATGCTTCATTAGCTAAGTATCCAGTGGCATTGATGATGTTACCTAGTCAGGTAATGAAACATCTTCAAGCAAATAGCCTTGATGTCAAGGACTCCACATTTAATCCTGAGTGACAGATGTCCTCTGTGTTGAAACCTTACTCTTCCCAGCCTTGTCAAACAAATTCTCCTCTTTGCTTTAAAAGCTACCAGGGGTGGGTTTCTGCAGGTTCGCACCTACTCGCGAGAACCGGTTGGTGAAATTTAGAGAACCGGTGAAAGGGGGTTCCACCGGCGTACCTGGAAGTAAATCTGGCCCACCGTTGCCAGTGACCCAACGGGAAGGAAAGGAAAGGAAGGAAAAATGGAAGGAAGAAAGGAAAGAAAGAAAGAAAGAAAGAAAGAAAAAAAGAAAGAAAGAAAGAAAGAAAGAAAGAAAGAAAGAAAGAAAGAAAGAATTTATCATCACAATTGAGTCCAAAATTTTGGTTGCTAAGCAAGAGCGTTGTTAAATGAGTTTCACCACATTTTAAAAGGTGGCCACTCCCACCTGTTACATGACTGCCAAGCCACGCCCACAAAATAGGCCACACCTACAGAGTAGGTTCTAAAAATTTGAAACCCACCCCTGAAAGCTACGTCCAGCATAAAGACTGTCTTTTCTCAAAGGTATGTGGATTGATTATTTTGCCGTAAACTGGAAGAGAATTCTGAATTCTGAAATTTGTCTTTATACAGGTAGTCCTTGATTTACAACCAGCCGTTTATTGACCATTTGAAGTTACAACAGATATCCCAAGAAATATTTATGACCCAGTTCCAAAGTTACAACAGCCGCACACGCACTCATGTTATTGCATTTTGGGCACTCAGCAGCCAGCCTGTATTTATGACCCTTTGACCATAAATGTCACAATGGCCACAATTTATGAAATTTTTGCTGAAAATCAGCATTTATTTCATAGTTTTGGCAAACTGATCCAAAGCAAACAATTCAGTGGTGGGCTCCTACCGGTTCGAAATGGTTCGGCCGAACCGGTAGTGGTTTGGCAGCCTGGGTCGCTACTGGTTCCAGGCCTGCCATGCCCCAAACTGGTTCTCTGGGCGGCACTGTAGTCGCCGCCATCTTGTTTTTCACTTCTGCACATGCGCAACACAATTTTTATTGCACTGTGCATGTGTGTACAGCACACATCAAGCATGCACACTCCTGCTGGAACCCACCTCTGAAACAATTGGTTCGCTTAACAACTGCACTGTTTGCTTAACAAACACCACAAAAAGTTTGAGTAGTTTGGAGAACCGGCAAATACCACCTCTGGTTGGCCCCGCCCTCCCATCCCCATCATTCTCTGTCCTATATTCTTTTGTTTTTTTTAGCTCAGCTGATTAGCGTGGCAGAGTTTTGAGGATTGGCACGCCTCAGCTGAGCTAAAAAACAGCTCACCAGCGCTGACAGCAAGGGTGATTTTTGAGTGCTGTGTGTGTGAAGCACATAGAAGCGATAGGAAAAGATTTGGAATCCCACCACTGGTTTTATCCCAGTGTTTGAGCAAGCATATTACATACATATAAATGGATCCCCATCTAAAATGTGTCCTGCAGGGGTATCCTTCTCTGTGGGCTGAGCTTGAATTCAGAGTGACAGATCCAGTTGCAAAATGTCTACCACGAGAGGCTGGCCTATCACAAAATGTTCTACTGCCTTTTCCCCCAAAACATTTCACAAAGGCTGAGCTGAGAAGGTTAAAAGGCAGGTAACATGCCAAAGCAACTGAATACAAGACAAGGATTTCACCTGGGCCTCCAAACAAACTCCTTGAAATCCAATGTCTGTAGAGATTCTCAGTCATCCAGGTCATGGTTGTCCCAAAGGTGCTTTTTCAGGAGGCAACTGAACTTTCTTGTTTTTTCTTTCGAAGACGTTTCGCTTCTCGTCCAAGAAGCTTCTTCAGCTCTGACAGGATGTTGGGGAATGGAAGGATTTATATTCTTTGTAGACAGCTGGTAAACAGCTTTCAGTTAGCTCCCTATTTCATAGGTGACAAGGCCATGAACGTGCTGAAGTTGCTTCTAAATAAAGTTCCTTCCCAATTATTAATTTTTTTCTTCCATTGAATCCAGTTCTTGGACAATGCCTAAACAATTAGTTTTCTTGACAGACTTCTCCTTCCTTCCTAAGGCTGAGAGAAAATGACTGACCCAAGGTCACCTAGCTGGCTTTGCGCCCAACGTGGAATTAGAATTCTTGCTGCCTTCCAGTTTCTAGCCTAGTAACCTTAACCTCTACACCAAACTGGCTCTCTCGCATTTAATTTCACTTCTATAAATTAGTAAGGAGATCATACCCAAATTGACTTTGCTCAGATTTGTTCATCAGCTCAATTCCTATTCATTACTTTTCTATCTTCCAGCCAACAGGCCTCCACATTCAACCTCTACGCATGCTTATTTATTTATTGGTTTGCTTATCTAATTTGTATAATCACCCATATCACTTATATTATTCTGGGCACCTCACACAGGAGACAGAAAGAGGAAGGAAGAAAGGGAGGGAAGGGAGGGGAAAAAACGAATAAATAATCAAAACAAAAAGAACAAAAATAATTAAAAATACATTAAAATAGAACATAATCTCTGGATCCATCTTACCAACACCATAACCATTTTCCAACTCCCACTTCAGCACTAAGATTCCAGGTCAAGTGGAAAAGTCAGGTCTTCAGCCTTTCGGAAAAGCCAATAAATTGGGTCAATCCAGAGGTGAAATGCTACTGGCTCACTCGAACCAACAGTAAAAAAATGCTCCCAGATCAGGCAAACTGGTAGCTCCGATGATCAGCTGTGCCACGTGATTAGAAATCGTGCGACACAGCTAATTGTCACACAGTTGATTGTCGGAACTACCGGTTCACCCGATCCAGTGGCATATTTACGTTTCAATGATCAGCTGTGCGACAATCAGCTGTGTGACAATTAGCTGTGTCGCACAATTTCTAATCACATGGCACAGCTGATTGTTGCACAGCTGATCATCGGAACAAGCAGTTTGCCTGCAGCACAGCTGATTGTCAGAACTACCGGTTCGCCCGATCCAGTAGCAGTTTTTTTACATTCCATTGATTAGCTATGCGACAATTAGCTGTGTGGCGTGATTTGGTGTTGACTATCATCTTTAAAGCGCTCCATGGCATGGGACCTAGGTATCTACGGGATCGCATCCTACCCCATACATCCTTTCGGCCAATTCGCTCCCACAGAGAGGGACTTCTCCGGGTGCCGTCCACCAAGCAATGCCAGCAGGCGACGCCCAGGGGAAGGGCCTTCTCTGTGGTGGGCCCAACTCTCTGGAACGACTTACCCCCCGAACTTAGAACGACCACGGACCTCCGTTTCTTCCGCCAGAAACTTAAAAATTATTTTTTCCAACAGGCTGGCCTAGCCTAGCTCACACCACCTAGCCTATAGTCTGCAGTTAAATTGTTTTAATTGGTTTTTAGGGATACAGTTTTAACTTATTTAAATTTTTTAGCACAGGGATACTAATTTAATCTGGTTTTTAAATTTTGTATATTGTTATGTTTATATATGTTTTTTAAATTACCTGTTCCCCGCTCCGAGTCCCTTCTAGGAAAGGGAGCGGTATATAAATTTAATAAAAGTAAAGTAAAAGTAAAGTTATATTCGCTAGAATGCAGGAAACCCCGCGGCACAGAAGTTCCCCGCCTCGCTGTTCTACTTATCTTTACACACTCAGAAAAGGCTTCTTAATCTTCGTTTTTCAGCGCTGCACGGTAGAGCCTGCGGTGCACATCTGTGCAAACTGTGCGTTTGGAGCACATGCGCGCACAAAGCAAGCCAGTAGCAGACTTCAGAGCCTTTCACCTCTGGGTCCATCAAACCTGAGGCGGTAGGGAGGATGATGTTCTAAAGCAGTGTTTCCCACTGTTTGGAGGTGTGTGGGATTTTAATTTTAACGACCACAGCAGTTGCTTTATGACCATGCATTCACTTAATGGACACCACAAAAAAAACTCATTAAATTGGTTGGTCCTGGGAGGGAGGGACTCATTTTATGACGTTCAAAATTTACATCTGTGTCAGGCAGGTTCCATCACGGACTATCTGTATCACTACAGCCATTAATCCAGCTGCTATCTGCTATCGGCTGCTGGGAAAAATAAAAATAGAGGAGCCATCAGGGGACCTTCATTTCCCTTTGCAACGTGCCTAGTTAGCCACCCAAGGAAATATCGGGTGGGGAATTCTCTGGAAACGAGGAAAACATCTGGAGATTCTGTGGCATCTCTAGGCAGAGAGAAGAAGGCATGAAACAACAGGACCACGCATGAAGTTCCAATAAAACTGATTTATTACTGCAGGTAGTTCTTAACATACGACCACAATGGAACCCAAAATTTATGTTACAAAATAAGACAGTTGTTAAATCATTTTTGCCCCATTTTACAATCCTTTTTGCCATAATGGCTAAGTGAATCACTGCAGTAACACAGTTGTTAATGAATGTGGCTTCCCCATTGATTTTGCTTGCCGGAAGGTCGCAAAAGCTGATCACATGACCCAGGATACTGCAACCAACACACGCCAGTTGCCAAGTGTCTGAATTTTGATCACGTGACCACAGCGATGCTAAAACAGTCATAAGTGAGAAAAACAGACACAAGCCACCTTTTTTCAGTGCCGTTGTAATATCAAACAGTCACTAAATTAATGATTGCAAGTCAAGAACTACCTGTACTCATATCTATGCATAGGAATCTATTGAACTAATGGTTAGCATTATTTTGATACTAGATAATGGAATACAAGAAGGGCTGGACTAAGGCATGTGATGGCAAACCTCTGGCACGTGTGCCACATGTGGCACGCGGAGCCATTTCTGAGGGCACACAAGGTGTTGTTGCCCTGTCAACTCCAGCGTGCATGCGTGTGCTGGCCACCTGATTTTCGGCCTTGATTTTCATCTGGTTTTCACCCTCCAGAGGCTTCCCTGAAGTCTCCGAAGGGAGAAAAACAGCCCAATGTACAACCCAGAAGTCCTTTTCCGAACTTCTGGTGTGTGTGTTGGGCTGTTTTCACCTTCCAAGGCTCCAAGAAAGCCATGCATGCATGCGCGGGGCAGCAATGTGTGTGTGTGTGTGTGTCACGCGAGCATGTGCAGGACACATGGCATGGGGGGATTAAATTATGTGGGTGGGCAAGCGAGCGTGCCCAAAAGCACCTGCACACGTGCTTTTGGCGCCCGAGGTGAAAAAGGTTCACCATCCCTGACTTAGGCTGTTTGTGGCTATGTGGTGACTCTAAGTTGATTCTCCTTTTGACTCCGCTCTGGGTTCTGCCACTAGAGAAGTGATGGCTAACCTTTTTCTAAAGATGTGCCAAAACTGTGTGCATGCATGCTATTGCGCATGCCCAAACCCACAATGGAATGCACCTCACACACCTGCGCATGCGCATGCGACCCCGGCGTGGGCGGGAGGCTTTCCTGAAGCCTGGGGTGCGTGAAAACAGCTGCCCCCGAGGAACGGATCATTTCCAAACTTCCAGTTGGCCATTTTTTATCCTCCCCAGGCGTCAGGAAAGCCTATAGAGCCCAGGTAGGATGAAAAACGGGCCCAATGGCCAACCAGAAGTTCGGAAATGATCCATTTCCACCTTCCTGGAGGGCCTTCAGAGATGCCAGGGGAGGTCATTTTCACCCTCCCCAGGGTCTAGGAAAGCCCCTGGAGCCTGGGGCTGCCGTGCCGGCAAATATGGTCCTAGAGTATCTGTGTATAAGCAGAATAGCAGAATAACAAAGTTGAAAGTTGAGATGTTCTAGTCCAACCCTCTGCTCATTTCAGACAAAAGGTTATCCAACCTTTTCTTAAAAACTTCCAGCATTTACAATTTTTGGAGGCAAGTCGTTCCATGAATTAACAATTATAACTGTCAGGAAATTTTTCCTCAGTTTTAGGTTGCTTCTCTTCTTGATTAGCTTCTATCCAGATAAGTGTGCTGTCCAAACCCCATTAGACCTCTCAGCGGCTTTTGATACCATCGACCATGGTATCCTATTGCATCGGCTGGAGGAGTTGGGGGTGAGGGGCACCGTATTACGGTGATTCTCCTCCTACCTCTCCGGTCGATTGCAATTTGTGTTGGCAGGAGAGCAGAGGTCGACCTCGAGACCCCTCACTTGTGGGGTGCCTCAGGGGTCGGTCCTCTCGCCTCTCCTGTTCAACACATATATGAAGCTGCTGGGCGAGATCATCCGTGGTTTTGGGGTAGAGTACCATCTTTATGCTGATGATACGCAGCTGTATATATCTACCCCAAACCACCCCAATGATGCCGTAGAGGTGATGTGCCAGTGCCTGGAAGCCGTGCGGGCCTGGATGGGAAGTAACAGACTCAGACTCAACCCGTCCAAGACCGAGTGGCTGTGGTTTCCGGCATCCCGGTACAACCAGTTGACTCCATCTCTGGCCATAAGGGGAGAACACCTAACCCCTGTGGATGGGGCACGCAACTTGGGCGTCCTCCTGGATACCCGGCTGTCCATGGAAGATCAAGTGACAGCCGTGGCCAGGAGGGCATTCTACCAGGTCCGCCTGGTACGCCAGTTGCGTCCCCTATTGGATCGGGATGCCCTATGCACAGTCACTCATGCCCTCGTGACATCCCGACTGGACTACTGCAACGCTCTCTACATGGGGCTCCCCTTGAGGTGCACCTGAAGACTCCAGCTTGTCCAGAATGCAGCTGCGCGAGCAATTATGGGAACCTCGACGTTTGCCCATGTAACACCGTTCTTGCGCAAGCTGCATTGGCTGCCTGTCGTCTTTCGGGTGCGCTTCAAGGTGTTGGTCATCATCTTTAAAGCGCTCCATGGCACGGGACCTAGCTATCTGCGGGATCGGATCCTGCCCCATACATCCCTGCGGCCGATTCGCTCCCACAGAGAGGGACTTCTCTGGGTGCCATCCACTAGGCTATGCCAGCGGGCGACGCCCAGGGTAAGGGCCTTCTCTGTGGCGGGCCCGGCCCTCTGGAATGACCTGCCCCCCAAAATTAGAACAACTACGGACCTCCGCTCCTTCCGTCAAAAATTAAAAACGCACTTTTTCTGCTTGGCCGGCCTAGGTTAGTCATCTGTTTATTGTTTTAATCGGGGTTTTTAAGGGGTTTAGCTTTTTTAGTATTTTGGGTTTTTAGCGCAGGGATAAATTGTTTAATCTTGATTTTATCTATATTTATGTATATTTATGTTTGTATATTTTAATTCCCCTGTGCACTGCTCCAAGTCCCTTCGGGGAGAGGAAGCGGTCTATAAATTTATTATTATTATTATTATTATTATTATTATTATTATTATTATTATTATCCTGCCACATACCTCCAGTCGACCTGTCTGCTCCCAGGGGGAGGGCCTCCTCAGGGTGCCGTCCGCTGGGCAATGCCAGCTGGGGGCTCCCAGGGGAAGGGCCTTCTCTGTGGCGGGCCCAGCCCTCTGGAACGACCTGCCCCCTGACCATCGTACCATCACGGACCTTCGCCTCTTCCGGCGAACATTAAAGACTTACTTTTTTCATGCGGCTGGCCTGGCATAGTGTGTTTTTACTATCATTTCAATAGGGTTTCTTATTATTTTAACACAGGTTAAATTTATTTAATTTAATTTTAAATTTATCTATTGACTGTATCTATATGTATTTTATCCTTTATTATTTCTGTACACCACCCTGAGTCCCTACGGGAGAGAGGGCGGTATACAAATCAAATCAAATTAATAATAATAATAATAATAATAATAATAATAATAATAATAATAATAATAATAATAATAATAATAATAATAATAATACTCTCTTCATTGTGAGAGACATATGTGGATACCCCTCAGTCAAACTCAGCTCACAGGTTTGCTCGGACAATAAACGGGGAGGAAGAAATCCCTTATCACAACCTCCTTAGGAAGTTTCTTCACTAGGCTTAATCCCTGACAACTCTATGAAGACAAGCTGTAATTTAAATAATGATAGATCATCACCGACAATAGAACCTGATTTGGATAGATTCGGAAAAGCTTTCGGATTGCCAAGTCCAAATTAGAAAGTGGAATGTCCATTTCTGCATCTGCTTTCCAATTAGAGGAGGGTGGCCTGTGATTTAGAAAAAGTATAAATACTGCAGGTATTTTGGCACGGCTTCATATAATCAGTCTGTTAAAATGCTCCGATAAGTCACTGGGTAAAGCTTTCTGTGCTTATTAAATACATTTTGGAATGCATAATACAAGTCAGAGCTGGACTTCCCTTCCACCTGAATTTTTGAGATATTCATTTCTTCTTTGTTGATTCCCTGCAATTGATCTGTCTGTCTAGCTAGATAGTGATCACCAGGGCTAGGCCTTCATGGACGTTGGCTACCGTTGCTTGTGGTTTAGAGTTATCTTGCCCAGTCTCAGGGAATGATAACTGTGGTTGGACATGTTAGCTACCCCCTTCCCTCTATTCCTAGTAGCTCTGACGTGGCAGGAGGCATCTAAGGGATGTTTAGATATGAGCAAACATCTGTCGTCAGCAGCAAACGTGGTAATCCGGGCATCTTGTGTCATTAAGGCTGTGAGAAGAAGAGGATTCCCAACAGAGGAGGGAAAGGATATCCAGGAAAATAACCACGTAAACACACACACACACACACGGGGACACCCCACTCAAAACATGTGCTCCTAGAGATATTTCTACACAACCACCCACTCCCAGACACTGACACCTCCGCCCAAGCAACAAATGCTGCACAGGAAATATGCTATAAATGCTCAGAAAAGTACACAAATAACAACCACACACGCGCACACATGCTTACACATAAGACAAGCTTGGAAAGAATCCTGTGTACACTGTCGCACACTAATGTGTGCCTTTCCAAAGCTATCCCACACAACTTTTATGTCATGAAACAAATGCGCAATCATTACTCAGGATCCAGATGTTTTCCCTCCAAATGGCACTTCTGCAACCGGATGTTGCATTTTTGTCTTTTTTGTTTTTCTCTCTTGGGGCGCATCTTAAAAAGCACTCTCTTGAAGCCTAGAAAATGCCATTCAACTAACGTGTCTCTTCGCACACAAACTGTAGGAGAAAGTATGAAATTAATTGAATCCAGCAAAGTGTAGAAGTTGGGTACGCCAGGGTTTGGGATTCAAATTGATCATCAAATTGAATATATTTTTGTGCTTACAGAGTTGAACCAATCTGCTTACTCCAGGGGTGTCCAAACTTGGGAACTTTAAGACTTGTTGACGTCAACTCCCAGAATTCCCCAGCCAGCACAGCTATGCTGGCTGGGGAATTCTGGGAGTTGAAGTCCACAAGTCTTAAAGTTCCCAAGTTTGGACACCCCTGGCTTACTCCAGTTATATGCGAGACCGCCTCTTGCCCCATACATCCCTTAGACCGATACGCTCCCACAGAGAGGGCCTTCTCAGGGTGCCGTCGGCCGGACAATGCCGATTGGCGACACCCAGGGCCTTCTCTGTGGCGGGCCCAGCCCTTTGGAACGACCTACCCCCTGAATTACGCACCATCACCGACCTCCGCCTCTTCCGCCAATGTCTAAAGACATACTTGTTCCAACAAGCCGGCCTAGCCTAACCTCCCACGGGGACTTTTTAGAAAGTTTTAAATTGGGCATTTTAAAATTTGGCTTTTAGCATAGGATAGTATAGTTTAATACATATTTTAAATTATGTATTTATCTTTTGTATTTTGTATGTTTTTAAATTTCCTGTGCGCCGCCCTGGGTCCTCTGTGGAGAAGGGCGGGATATAAATATAAATAAACTCAAACTCAAACTCCTTCCAAGCCTCCATCTTTCTCTCCAAACCCTAACTGTTTTCCTATCCACAAACAGAAGATTTGGAGCTGAAAGGTGTTTTCCTCATTTCAGTGGACTGTTTTCACACACTCCATTCATGGTGACCTTTGATGATCAATGACAGTCCAGGTCATATACAGCTCAAGAAAGCTTTGACTGCACCCCCGAAAGCTTCTCCAGAGATTCCCCAAAATATCTGCTTCTTCATGAGATAGACAATATATGTTCCTGAATGTCTCAGGAGGTGACAGGACCTGAACAACTTGCCCATGCTTAGAAACCAAGGAGCATCAGTAGATATTTGGTACATGCATGAGACATGGACAACTCATGGTTATAGGCTAGATTGGGAAGGCCAACAAACATTCTGGAAGAAGGCAGTGAGAAACCATGTATGTATTGGAGACCAAGTAAGCTTCAAGGATATACTCAAGTAGGATAGATGGAAGAGGTGGAACCTGGCTCAAGAGCAGTAACTACGAAATGGATCTTGGAGCCTTAGTGGACAATCGCTTACATATGAGATAGCAGTGTGCTGCAGCCACCAAAAAGGCCAATGCAATCCTAGGCTGTATTAAGAGGGACAGAATCAAGATCACTTGAAGTGTGATCCAGTTCTGATGACCACGATATAAAAAAAGATGCTGAGACTTTGGAAAGACTACAGAAAAGAGCAACAAAGATTATTAGGAGACTGGAGGCTAAAACATATGAAGAATGGTTGCAGAAATTAGGTATGTCTAGTCTAGTGAAGGGACGCAGTGGCTCAGTGGCTAAGAAGCTGAGCTTGCCAATCAGAAAGGTCGTCAGTTTGGCGGTTCGAATCCCTAGCGCCACATAATAGAGTAAGTTCCCGTTACTTGTCTCAGCTTCTGCCAACATAAAAAAGCACATAAAAATGCAAGTAGAAAAATAGGAACCACCTTTGGTGGGAAGGTAACAGCGTTCCATGAGCCTTCGGCATTTAGTCATGCCAGCCACATGATCACAGAGACATCTTCGGACAGCGCTGGCTCTTTGGCTTTGAAATGGAGATGAGCACCATCCCCTAGAGTCATGTGATCACATGATCACCATTTGCAATCTTCTTAGCTAACTTACAACAAGCAAAGTCAATAAGGAGGGAAGCTGGATTCACTTTAGGACAGCATTGTTCACATAATGACCACAGCAAAAAGGCGATAGAATTGGTGCTGTCACATAATGACTCATTTAATGGCCACATTGCTTAGTGATGGATGTTCTTGTTCCCATTGTGATCATGTCAAAGACAATTTTGTGATTGGCCATGTCCACCAGAAGAAATCAGGTGCTGACCTTGCCAGGTGCTGACCTGGCAAGCCTTCCATGGCCATCAGATCATAAGAAAACCCACCACGTGATTCTAAAATTTGAATATGCCTTCCCCCAGACTTATACAAACATATCAAGACTTTGCCCAAATGGATTAGAGCAAACTTGGCAACTTTAAGAGGTGTGGACTTCAACTCCCAGAATTTCTTAGCCAGCTATGCTGGCTGGGTAATTCTGGATGTTGAAGTCCACACATCTTAAGGTTGCCATGGTTGGTGACTTTGGGCTAGACAGGATGCAGCTAGAGGTAGCAGGGGAAAATTACTCCCTTAAGGCAACCTCCACCTGTGTTCCTATTTTTTTTAAAAATAGAGTAAGGGTGTCTTTGAAGATATCGACTTTAACAGCAACCTAAAAGCATCTTCCAAGGAAATGTATCTTTCCAAGCAGATATGGCAAGGAGCTCTCTGGGACTTTCCAGAACAGCCCCAACAACAACAACAACCTGGTGTCCAGGTGGGTGAATATATTCAGCATTGACCATGATAGCCTAAGGGACGTGGGAGTTGAAATCCACTCATTGGGAAGGTGTCCAGGTTAGAGAAATCACTTCTGGGCACCTCTGCCTGGCAGTTTAATAGAATAGAATAACAGAATTGAAAGGGACCTTATAGGTCATCTAGTCCAACTCCCTGCTCAAGCAGGAAACCTTATACTATTTCTGACAGATGGCTGTCCAGTCTCTTCTTAGAAGTTTCCCATAATGAAGCACCCACAACCTCTTGAGGCAAATTGTTCCAATGATTGATTGCTGTCACTGTCAGAAAATTTCTCCTTATTTCTAGGTTGAATCTCTAGAAATAAGGAGAAATTTTAGGAGCCAGTAAGAATTTCGCTCTTCTTTCAGACATTCAATGGTGCTCAATTTGTGATTGTAATTTCTTTTTTCATTTGCTGATTGCTCGTTGATTTTAGATTTCTTTATTGGCCAAGTGTGATTGGACACACAAGAAAATTTTCTTTGGAGCATATGCTCTCAGTGTACATAAAAGAAAAGTTACATTCATCACAAATCATAAGGTACAACACTTAATGATAGTCATAGGGTACAAATAAACAATCAAATCATACTAGGAAACAATCAATATAAATTGTAAGGATACAAGCAACGAAGTTACAGTCATACAGTCATAAGTGGAAGGAGATGGATGAAAGGAAGGAGAAGATTAATAGTAATAGTAATGCAGAGTTAGTAAATAGTTTGACAGTGTTGAGGGGATTATTTGTTTAGCAGAGGGATGGCATTCGGGGGGGGAAACTGTCCTTGTGTCTAGTTGTTCTGGTGTGCAATGCTCTATAGCGTCATTTTGAGGGTAGGAGTTGAAACAATTTATATCCACGATGTGAGGGCTTCTGTTTATGCCCTTTCAGTTAGAGATTTCTTTTAATGAAGAAGGAGGATAAATGTTATCAATATTATGGTTCACAGCACAGTCAGCCAGATGTTCAGATTTGATTTGGCAATTTTATCCACCTAGCAAATTCTTCCCAAGAACCTGGGAATAGGCAGATGTGGATGTTTGATGATGTTATCATTATCTGCGCAGAATGTAAGCCCTTCTGAGTAAAGCTGCCTTTTGCAATTGACTGGTGGTGGAATTGTCAATGCCGACGGTGTTCAAGTGGTGCACCAGATGTTGTTGCTCTTATTATTTAAAGGGAATTCTTTGTCAGAAGCCATTTCAGGACTCCTATTAATGAAAAAGGAAAGTTATGGTGTGTTTTGAATCTGAAACCGAGTCTTTCAAGTGAGTTTCTGAATGCGGACTCCCAGGGCTGGCTCCTACCCAGCCGATAAAATGCCTTCCAAGTTCCCGTAGTAAATTATATCGCCTGGGGGGAAAAAAAGAAAAGGAACAATGAATTTCGAAAACATCCCCTTGATCTGGAAGTGCCTGCAGCAGATTTTGAGAGACGGGAAGCCTGCAGACGTGGGAAGCGGGAGGAGGGGAGGAACAACGAACAGCATACCCCCTTCACATGGATCTCCTCCTGTTTAAAACCTCGTGAATCCTCCCCCCCCCCTTTCCCGGGGTCTATTTCTTTTTCTAGGGGTTGATATTTTCATAGTGAGTCCATTTCCCCCAAGTGGGGTCAAAGCCAGGGTGGGGGTAAATGACGCCAGGGACTGAGACTCATTGCAGATTTTTGCTGTGGCAGTGTCTGAGCCAAATGCAAACAACAAAACCAGCTCACAGGCTGACCGCATCGACCTTTTGACAAGCCAACCACACAGCCCTGGAGGCTTTGCTCTCTTTCCTTGATATTCCAGACTGGGGGTGGGGTGGGGGGTGGGGGTGGGGTTACTCCCTCCACTTTTAATATCCCACCCCCCACCCACCCCGCTGCCATTTGATCCCGATTAATAGCTCCCTTGCCCTTTACGTGGCATGGCTGCTTCCTCTTGGCAGTCTCTTCCAAAGGACAGGAGGAGATAATCATCAAAAGTACACAATTCAAGGGATAACCTGGTGACATCTCTTGAGGAAATGGCTGCATTATCATGCCCACAACGCATGAGTAAACATCTATGCAAAGGGAAAGTCACATCCGTTACTTAGTCTGGTCGCCTTATCATAAGTGCGCCCGAAGGGAGAGCTTGCTTGTAACAAACGGTAGAGGTTGAACTACAATTCCAGCAGCCTCTGCCAGTGCGGCATCCAGGATAGGAGCATTTAGCACATCTGGAGTGCCTCAGGGTGCCTCTCCTTGCACTTATCTTTCATCTCCTTTCTGGTTGCAACCACCAGGCTCGTAAATGTAATTGGAAACTGGCTTATCTCAACAAGTCACTGTTAACAATTTGCTACAGCTTGCCACCTAACCATCTATGGTTGGAGTCTTCTTAAAAATTTGAGATGTCCAGGGCATAAGCTTCTGTCCTCCCTTTTCCTTCACAGCTTGCTGTGTCAACATCATTTCCTTTCTCCCTTTTTGTCCTCAGTGACCGAGGAAGCTGGAGTGGGTGGGGAGCTGTTCTAAAACTTTGAAATAACAGAGCGTTTATTTCCACCCTTTAGTCTTCCAGGATTGATGAGTTCAGATACTGCCTTGTGTTTGGGATGGGCTCTGGCCATGTTAAATAAAAAACATCGTCATCATCGCATCTTCCATTTTTCCTCCGCATGGCTTTCCTGGAGAGGATCACATGGCCTCCCGGACCTGTTGTGGCTCATCCTTATTACGTTAAACGAAGCTTTCGCAATGTGAAATTCAGCTGTCATGGAGCACACGAGGCGAAGGGAAATGGACGAGGCATTTCCTGATGACGGGGGTTTCCTGGGAAGTGTCTTTTAAAGGCAGCAGGAGCTCACACGCAGGGCTCTGCACACGCTTATCTAGCAAACCGCCTCCACAGAATTACATTCCCCAGAGCTCTCAGGCCCCCCCCACCCACCCAAGACGCCTGCAATAAACTTCCACTGAGTTTCACGGAGGGAAGCAGGAGGAGATTTACACCCGTGAACCTGATTTAGAAATAGGCAACGATAATAAGCCAAAGAGGTTTCAGTGCTTCACACATGGCGTCACATTGGGGCCCCCATCTTGCCTCTGGAGGGAAGGAACTCATGGAGATAACCATTTGTATAGTTGCAATATTGCTTCCATCTGCCAAGGAGTATTTAATGCACAAGGGGGGGGGGGGCGACGACTTCCATGCACCAAATGAAATGTCAAACCACAGAGCTTCACCAGCTCTTCCAATCCCTTCGGCTGATTCGCTCACACAGAGAGGGACTTCTCCGGGTGCCGTCCACTAGGCTGTGCCAGCGGGCGACGCCCAGGGGAAGGGCCTTCTCTGTGGCGGGCCCGACCCTCTGGAACGACCTTCCCCCTGACATTAGAACGACCACGGACCTCCGCTCCTTCCGCCAGAAACTCAAAACCCACCTGTTTCATCTGGCCGGCCTGGCCTAATTCCATCTTTCCCACCTTAGTTTGTATTTTTAAATTCTGTGATTTGGTTTTAAGGTTAAGTTTTTTAATTTTTATAAATTTGTACAGGGGTTTATCTAATTCGATTTTAGTTATATGTATTATTGATCGTCATGGTTTTAATTTGTACCTGTACACCGCCCCGAGTCCCTTCGGGGAGAGGGGGCGGTCTAGAAGTCCAATAAATAATAATAATAATAATAATCACCCCATACGCAACAGGGCAAGCCGATCCAGACAGATCTCTGCACACCTCCCTAAAGTAGCCTTAAAGCCCGTCTAGGATAAATACCGAACCTTGGAATCTCTACCGAGAACTTCCAGCTCTCCATCATAGTGAGCCACTAAGGTGGAGTTTCTTGTAATATGTTGAAAATGTTTTTTCCCAGATTTCTCCCCACCTGGTTTGCGTGAGTTGTCATGTATCAGAGAAGCTGCCAACTGACTCACCTGCTTTCTCTTCCTTTTTCTCCCTAGCCTGCCCTCTGACTCTGATGGGCAACCTTGCAAAGGGCTGCAACAGAGAGCCACACACATATGTGCAGATCTGATTACACCATGTGAAAGTTTTGCCCGCGGAGGAAAAACCTCAGGCACAGAGCGGCAGCGAAGCAACGAACCACACAGATTGTCCTTGGTGCAAGAGAAGACTCATACATTCCAGTCTCATGGTTACCCACTCCCCAAAGTCTACCCAGGACAAGTGATGTGCAGCCAACCAAATCCCATGAAAAGCAGCCTACACAACATCACTGAAATCCATAATCCAGCCGAATTTTTCAGAGCTGCACGAAACATAATGCTGTCCTTTGCATTTTGCCAACCGACCGAAGGGGGAATCATGCCTGCAGTCACTGTGACAGAATGCTGAATGGACCTGCCCTTGGGTTCAAAGCAGTCCCTCCTTGAATCTGATCGATTTCAATGGTAACTAAATGCAACTAACATAAGTGGGACCCAAACTATGGTATAGAGTAGAGTAGAGTAGAGTAGAGTAGAGTAGAGTAGAGTAGAGTAGAGTAGAGTAGAGTAGAGTAGAGTAGAGTAGAGTAGAGTAGAGTAGAATTCTTTATTGGCCAAGTATGATTGGACCCACAAGGAATTTGTCTTTGGTGCATATGTGCTCAATGTACATAAAAGGGAAAAAAATGCATTCATCAAGAATCACAACACTTAGGGATAGTCATAATTACTAAATAAGCAATCAAATCATACTAGGAAACAATATAAATCATAGAGATACAAACAGCAAGGTTATAGTCATAAGTGGGAGGAGGTCGGTAATAGGAAGGATGAGAAAAATAATAGCAATACAGTCTTAGTAATTAGTAATCCCCAGCGTTGTGGGAATTAGTTGTTTAGCAGAGTGATGGCATTCGGGGGAAAACTGTCCTTGTATCTAGTTGTTCTGGTGTGCAGTACTCTATAGCAGGGGTCCCCAACCTTTTTGGCACCAGGGACCGGTTTCATGTTAAAAAAATTCCGCGGACCGGTGGCCATGGCTCGACCGGCATAGAGGGGGAGCGGGGAGGGGGGAACAGGCGGTGCATGCCCGTGTACAGGGGGGGAGTCGGCTCACTTGTCCCTCTCGGGCCCCCAACAGTGCGAGCAGCCGCGGCTGCACTCTCCCGCCCCCGGTGCGTGCTCTGCCCAGGGGGCTGCCCCCTCCTCCCTCCTCCTCCTCTCCGGCCCTTTCTAAGAGTTGCACCTCTCACTGCGGCCCGGTTTCCATCAAGCCACAGCCCGGCACTGGTCCGCGGCCCGGGGGCTGGCCCCCCCTGCTCTATAGCGTCATTTGAGGGTAGAAGTTGAAACAATTTGTGTCCAGGATGCGAAGGGCCTGTAGATATTTTCTTAGCTCTCTTTTTGACTCGTGCAGTATACAGATCCTCGATGGAAAGATATAGGACAGGTTTATAGTGTAAATCTTTTATTATGTCCTGATCTATTTGCGTGGTTGCAATTGAGATCGTATTAAAATTACAGTATATTGGCCGAGCCTTTTTGAATGCCTAGAGGACCACGTATATATATATTTTTTAAAGAACATGTGCAGCACACTTGTCTGCAACAGAACAATATATCTTAAAAGATAATTTTTATATTGAGAACATTTGGTGTTTTTTTAATGCATTGCCAAATATAAATAATTGTCCAAATAGGAAAGCTTTGAATCATTTTCAAAAGAAGCTCAGGCACTGATTTTGCCAAGCCTCAGAGGATAAGGAAAATTACAGCTAGAGTGAATGGGCTTTTCCATGTTGCAAAGAAGCTATCAGCAAAAGCTGTTGAAGTTCAAGAACCTGCCTTTTCCTACAGTGCCGAAAGCAGTAGATGTCGTCTTCCCCTGTGTGATATTTGCGCAATGTTTCCAAGAAGCCAGATTCAATGACCATTCAAAACAATTCTAGGGGTGCCTTTTCTCTTTCAACAATTTTTCTGGCTCAGGAATTCTGGGAGTTGAAGTCCACAAGTCATAAAAGGGCCATTGTTCCCCATCTTTGCTTTAGATCAGTGGGTCTCAACCTTCCTAATGCCGCGGCCCTTTAATACAGTTCCTCATGTTGTGGTGACCCCCCAACCAGTGGTGGGTTTCTGCAGGCTCGCACCTACTCGCGAGGGCCGGTTGGTGAAATTTAGAGAACCGGTGAGAGGGGGTTCCACCGGCATACCTGGAAGTAAATCTGACCCGCCGCTGCCAGTGACCCAACGGGAAGGAAAGGAAAGGAAGGAAGGAAAGAAAAGGAAAGGAAAGGAAGAAAAGAAAGAAAGAAAGAAAGAAAGAAAGAAAGAAAGAAAGAAAGAAAGAAAGAAAGAAAGAAAGAAAGAATTTATCATCACAATTGAGTCCAAAATTTTGGTTGCTAAGCAAGAGTGTTGTTAAATGAGTTTCACCACATTTTAAAAGGTGGCCACTCCCACCCTGTCACATGACTGCCAAGCTACGCCCACAAAATAGGCCACACCTACAGAGTAGGTTCTAAAAAAATGTGAAACCCACCACTGCCCCCAACCATAAAATTATTTTATGTTTTCAGTATTTTTTCAAAAATATGTGTTTTCCAATGGTCTTGGGCGACCTTTCTGAAAGGGTCTTTCAACCCCCGAAGGGGTCCTGACCCACAGGTTGAGAACCACTGCTTTAGAAGAAGATGCCTTATTTCATCCAAGAGTTGAGTTGATTTATACATATAGGGTTTTATATTAAATTTTTAGTACTTTAATATTTTTATCAGTGCCTTTTCATGAAATCTGAGCTGTTGGTTTGATTTTAATTTATTTTGTTGACACAGCTGCAGCTGCCTGTGATCTTTGATCTCCTTGTTTAATGGGAAGATGAGGGATGAATGAAATAAACCATGTGATGGATAATTAAATAAATTACAATAACTAAGTGTTATTTGTCTTTTTGGTGCATTTTCTCTTTGTGCAATCTTATAAATTCCCCACTTGTAATACAGAATGAGATTTTCTAAGGAGAGCAATACCACCACAGTGAAAATTCATCTTTAATTTGCCATGTAGTTCTGGGAACAAGAAGTGATATAATTTCTCCTTTGTGCTTTTTTATTATCCTTCTTACCAGCTTTTCAGATAGCAAAAGTGGAGCCCCTGCTGATAGGAAAAGCCTTATTATCTTTTACTCACAATATAAAGTTCTTTTTAGCTAACCATACTTATAAAATGTTGAAATCAGTAGTAACATTTGCCTGCGAGCTTTGCATCAAAGACAAAAAAGTCAGAAGAATTTGACTCCAGTGCCAATTGCTGGGGCAGACAGCAAACCAGCTGACAAATCAAAAACAATATTAATACAAAATATTTTATTTTTAAAAAAAATACAATTAATTTCTTAGCACGATACATGAGATTTTGTCTCTTGCTTTGGCATTTTTCAAACAATGTCATGTCCCATAAATCGGATAATATTTATTTATAGCCTGAGAGATGTAGTGATTAAGATGTAAAGAAGGATCAGGGAGATGTGGATTTTAATCCATCCTGTGCCAGCAAAGCTCACTGTGTGACTTTGGACTAATGATTCTGCTCAACCCAACCTACTTCATCAGGTTGCCATTGTGGGCAAAAAGGAGAGGTTCACCTCACAGCCCCTAGAAAAAAACCAAGAGCAAACCAGTAGTCTCTTCTGGAACCCACCACTGCTCCAAGCCTCTCACACCACTTCTGTCACTATTCTCTGTAGTCTTTTTCAATTTCTAAGAGTCCTTCTTGCATTATAGCTCATGTCATCATTTTCATTTTACTATTCTCTCGAACAGGCAGTCCTCAGCTTATGGCTAGGCCCTTAGCAACCATTTGAAGTTACAAGAGAGGTGGGTTGCTCTCGGTTCGGCCCAGATCAGGCGAACCAGCAGTAGTGGTGGCAGGAGGCTCCGCCCACCCCCTCGGACACTTCTGTGCATGCGCAGAAGTGCCAAGTGCTAGCACGCCCAAACCAATAGTGAAAAAATTGGCAACCACCACTGAATTACAACCTACCTGAAAAAGATGTAAATGAAAACTCCATTATCCAGGCCAAAAGTATCTCAAAAGTTTAAATCATGGCAACCGTTTATTAAAACTGAGACGTTTCATTACTCATCCAAGTAACTTCTTCAGTCACAGTTACTTGGATGAGTAATGAAATGTCTCAGTTTTAATAAACTCTGGTCCAGTTGCCATGATTTAACCTTTTGAGATACCTGAACTAGGGGCCAGATCTGAAGTTCTGGCAGTTGTGCTCCCCACATGGTCACATAACTGACTTTGGGCACTTGGCAACATGGCTGCATTTAGGGCCACTTGCAGCATCCTGTGCCCATGGGACCACATTTTTCAACAGTTTTGCCAAAAGCCAGCATTTACTTCCTGTTTTTGGCAAAACCATTCCTAAAAAACAATGGGATCCGTTTGGAGAAGGGCGGGGTATAAATTTAATAAAATAAATAAAAATAAAAATTAATAACCATGGGATATGCTTAATGACCATGGTGTTCGCACTTACAATTGCCACGTTCACTTAATGACCATAGCAAAATACATTAAAAAATCATTTTATGACTGTTATGACTTACAACCATCATGGGTAGGCTCCACTGTGATCTGAACTTAAGAATATAGCTGCATAGGGGACAAGAAATAGTTGACCATAAATATTCTTCCTTGTTCCTTGGCAAAAGCTTTCATACAAAATGTTTGAGTTCACACAGTCTTTGGGACATGCTTGGGGGTTCACAGGGAAATGCACCAGAGGTAGGTTCCGGCAGCCACTCCTGCCAGCTTGCTTGTGGGTGTGCAGTGCGCAGGCACTTTATGTGCACTGTGTGTGAGCATGTGTAGTACAATAAAAATAAAAAGCCAAAAACAAAATGAAGAACCAGTTCAGGTTCATTGCCGGTTCCAAGGACCCAGTCTGCCAAACCACTATCGGTTCCGCCAAACCGGTCCAAACTGGTAGGATCCCACCACTGAAATGCAACCACTATGACAATGTGTGCAAAACTCTATAAACTTTAAAACCACAATTAACAGACCACAAAAGCAATCTTCATATCACAGAGAAAACTAAGGACTCATATTATAGTTCAATGGGATAAGCAGACTCCCTAACATTCTAAGACATTGATTGCTGGGTTTGATTTGAAACCAGTCTTGTCTGTAAATCATGGTTTGGGATTTGAGGGTTATTGTGTGAAACCAGGAGTGTAGATATGTCATAGGCTTAGTGCTCAGCAGCCAATTAACCTTCCGTAAGCACAATTTCTCACCCTTTGTGCATCTTTCTTTCACTGACTATGAAATCACTCCTAATTGCATTCATTTAAGAAATGAGGAGCAAGATATAAGGAAATGATACTTTTTAAAAGTCACCTATCTGTATAACAAGCTGATATTAAAAATACTAAAGGAAAAATAATATATTTTTTTCATTTTAATTCCTAAATTGTGGGCTTATTGGGCATCATAATGATAAACCCTACACCTGGACACAAAAAAACCCCATCAGTCACTTCTGACATATATGATTTACACCATTTGCACAATTAAGGGGCAATTCATTTTCTTACCACGTTCAGAGCACTGTTTTTGCAAGTGACCCGGGCCAATGCATTGGTGCCACTTCGCAAAATCAGATTCCTTTTGGTAAATATGTGGCACTAAGGCAGAAGGGCAAAGGATACCCATCCATATGACCTCTGCCAGGCCCTTTTCTCTGGCTGGGTCTGTTCCCAACTTCTGGATCTGGGCATCGTATTTCAGCATTCCATGAGTTGTGTATAGTTTGAAAAGCCTTGATGGGCTGTAACCAAGAGGCAGAGAGGGAAGGTTTCCCCCATCACCTCATGGCCAAATATTTATCTATCCGGCTGGTGTGTTTTTTGGCACTCGTCCGGCTCCTTGATATTTCATCCCAGATTTTGCTATTATATATCATTTACTCATAAGCTGCTCTGAAACCAGCATGCTCTTCAGAAGGCATAAGATGACCCGTGGCATGGCAGTGGTTCTCAACGTGTGGTCTGAGGACCTTTGGAGGTCTCCAAGACCCTTTCAAGGAGATCCACAAAGTCCCAAAAAATAAATATTTTAAAACTTCTCCGTTTTAATTTCTAATACAGTAAATAGCTATAGACGTAACCCACATAAACCAAAGCTCTTCGGGAACCTCAATAATTTTTAAGAATGTAAAGGAATCCTGAGATCAAAATGTTTGAAAACTGCTAACATAAGTTCTGCCACTGTCAACAAAGTTTGTGCTCATAAGGTCTAGATATTTTTCTTTTTTAAAATGAAGCTAGGGTCGTTGAGAAGTTGAATTATGTCCCATTCTGTGATTTTTACCCCCTCATAACCCTAGTTAGAAATAACCCTAACCATGCTTCGGCTATGCAGAAGATACGTTTTTACAGTGCAATGACTATGCTTGAGAAATAAGAACCGTATTTTTCGGAGTATAAGACGCATCTATTATTAGATTTTAGATTAGATTAGATATTAGATTTTTTTAGGGGGAATTTTTAGCACAGGTTGTGATTTATTTATTGTATTTTATTATCGTTGTTTTAAATTCCTGTGCACCGCCCTGGGTCCACTTCGGTGGAGAAGGTGCGGTATATAAATTGAAATAAATTAAATTAAATTAAATCTTCACACACACACCCAAAAAGGGTGAAAATCTTGGTGCGTCTTATACACTGAATACAGCATTTTTGGCCTATTGGAGCCCCACCCCCTTTGCAAAAATGGACATGTAGAGGCTTTGGGAGGCTTGCAAAGTGCTCCTGGGGTCTGGGGAGGGCAAAAATGAGCAAACAATGAGGCATTTTTGCCCCCTCCCCAGCCTCCAGGAGCACTGTACAAGCCTCCCAAAGCTCTGCATGCCCCCACCCCCCTGTTTTTTTTAAACAAACGAGGCGTGCAAAGGGTTTGGGAGGCCTGCAGAGTGCAAAAACCTTTTTTTTTAAATTTACCTCTTCAAAATCATGGTACGTCTTATACTCTGGTGCATCTTATAGTCCAAAAAAAATACAGTAACATATTCACATCAAATTTTGGAAAGATGCAAAGGACCAATAAAAAGACCTCTGAGCATCAACAGAGTGTCCCGTAGCAAAACAGACAATTTACAACCTGAACCACTTCTCTTCCCCCCACCCCCAGTTTTACAATACAATACAATACAATAGCAGAGTTGGAAGGGATCTTGTAGGTCTTCTAGTCCAACCCCCTGCGTGGGCAGGAGCCTTATACCATTTCAGACAAATTGCTATCTAACATCTTTTTAAAGGCTTCCAGGGTTGGGGCATTCACAACTTCTGGAGGCAAGCTGTTCCAGAGGTTAATTGTTCTAACTGTCAGGAAATTTCTCCTTAGTTCTAAGTTGCTTCTCTCCTTGATTAGTTTCCACCCATTGCTTCTTGGACTGCCCCCAGGTGCCTTGGAGAATAGTTTGGCTCCCTCTTCTTTGTGGCACCCTCTGAGACATTGGAACAGTGCTATCATGTCTCCCCTGGTCCTTCTCTTCATCAAACTAGACATACCCAGCTCCTGCAACCGTTCTTCATATGTCTTAGTCTCCAGTCCCCTAATCATCTTGGTTGCTCTTTGTTATGTACTGACACCCGCTTGATTTCCCCGGCAACAGCCAGTCGCGTCTGATTGGCTAAGACGCGACTGGCTGCAGCCGAAGCGGGAGACGCGCCGATTGGCCGGCGTTCTGACAGCTCGTATAAAAGGAGCTGTCAGAGCGAAGGCGCGCGCTTTCTGTACGAATATACTTACTGTTGTGTTGTATTGCTGTTTGCAATAAAGAGCCGTTGGATCAGCCGGGTCTGGACCCTTCTTGCGAACTTAACACTGGCGACGAGGACTGGGGCCCGGCGTCGATCCTCCTATCCGTGACTCTTCTCCCTGCGGGAACGAAGAGACGTTCACCCTCCGTGCAGGAGAAAAGTTTCTCCTCACCCTCTGGGCTCGCATCTGCGCTCGCCCTCATGGCTAACCTTCCGCCATTCGCTACATATGACCCGTCGGCGGAGTCCTGGGATGCCTTCCTGTCTAGATTCGACTGTTTCCTCCTGACCGACGTCAACGGGGAAATTACCCCCGCCCGCCGCCTCGGCCTATTCCTCGGGTGCGGAGGCCGCACCGTGTTCGCCGTGGCGCGGAACATTGCCGCCCCTGCCGCGGTACAGGACTTGGACTGGGGGGTCCTGCAGGCTCGCCTCAAGGCACATTTCGCCCCGGCGCCCTCCAAATTTTCCCGCCGCTGCGCGTTCCGGCAGTGTCGGCAGCAACCGACTCAATCGGTTGCGGACTTTCTCCAATCGCTACGAGCCGCCGCCTTGCTCTGTGACTTTCCGGCCCCGTTCCTGGATGAGTCGCTGCTCGAGCAACTCATCGCCGGCCTGAAAGACATCAAGCTCCGCCGCAGGCTCCTGGCCCGCTCGGACATCACCCTGGAGCAGGCCATTGAGGAGGCCAGAGCCGCGGAGCTGGCGGAAGCCACTTCTGACCTATATCTGGGCCAGCATGCCAACCCTGTGCCATCTCCCCGGGCTTGCCTAATAGACGAGTTGGCCCCTCTGGAGCCTTACGACGACGACCAGATCTATGACAAGGTGGCGCGTCTTCAGGCCTCTGGCCGCGGCGCCTCCAGGCCCCCTCCCCGCCAAGGGTCGGCTGCCTGCGCGGGGTGTGGGGGCGCCCATGCTAGGAGCGTGTGCCCCTTCAAGGAACACTCTTCTCTGCACTCTTTCCAGAGTCTCCATGTCTTTTCTACATCGTGGCGACCAAAACTGTATGCAGTATTCCAAGTGTGGCCTTACCAAGGCACTATACAGTGGCATTAACACTTCACGTGATCTAGATTCTATCCCTCTGTTTATGCAGCCTAGAACTGTGTTGGCTTTTTTGGCAGCTGCTGCACACTGCTGGCTCATATTCAAATGGTTGTCCACTAGGATTCCTAGATCCCTCTCACAGTTGCTACTATTGAGCAAGGTACCACCTATACTGTACTTGTGCATTTTGTTTTTCTTGCCTATATGTAGGACCTTACTTTTTTCACATGAGCCATAACAGTGGTATAATTCTAAAATTATACCACTGAAATTCCATGTCACATTACCAAGAGTGGCTATATTTGACTTCCCATTAATTGTTTGCAGGAAACAGAATAAAACTGCACTCTTGTGTGAAAAAAGGACTCCCAAACTCTGCAGAATATAGGGGCAGGAATTGGACTAAGAACGCCACTTCCACTTCCTTTGGCACCAGTTATGGCTCATGGCCACTGAAAAACTGCCAGCTTTTAGTTGCAAGCACATGTGAGCAATTGTTTTCCATTCTTCAGATTCTAGAGTTGGGGATCTAGAATTCTGGATAGGACAGTGTTGTTTTTCAAACTTGGCAACTATAACATGTGCGGACTTTAGCTGGGGAATTCTGGGAGTTGAAATCCACACATTTTAAAGTTGCCAAGTTTGAAAAACAATGCTATACAATCTAGAATTCTGGTCCCATGACTGTCACATGAGCCAAGTATTACATGCTAAAGGGTGCTAATTTATTGATTTTTCTCTAGGAATGTCTTCTTTTAATAACCCCCCTGGAAGGGAGATGGGCAGTTAAAAAAGTGATGGATGATGGATGGACAGAGATGAGAGAGAGAGAGAGAGAGATTTCAGACAGAGATATTACAGACCGAGATATTTGAGAGAGAGAGAGAGAAATGAGAGAGAGAAAGAAGGAAAGAAGGAGGGAGGGAGAGGGAGGAAGGGAGAGGGAGGGAGAGAGGAGGGAGGCAAAGAGATTTGGGAGAAAGGGAGAGAAGGAAGAAGGGAGAGAGGGAGATTTCAGACAGAGATATAACATACAGAGATATTTGAGAGAGATGAGAGAGAGAGAGAGAGAGAGAAGGAAAGAAGGAGGGAGGGAGAGGGAGAGGGAGGAAGAGAGAGAGGGGGAGAAAGGAGGGAGGCAAAGAGATTTGGGAGAAAGGGAGAGAAGGAGGAAGGGAGAGAGGGAGATTTCTCAGCTCTGTTATTCAAGGCAAAGGAGATACAGTGAGCTCCAGGATGTGCTGAAGGTTGAACTGGGACTACCCTGAGCCTCAGATACAGCAGCATATGCTGGGGGAAAGTTTAGGGCTTCTAAAGATGAAGAAGATTATAGTTTTCCATTTCTGAAGAGCACCAGAGTGGAAGGGTGTTTTGTAAAAAGAGCTCATGGTTGAGACAGTCAGAAAAAACTATGACAGTCAAATTTTCATTTCTCTGGATGTTTTCTATAATGTAGGTGCTGCTCATTGTTTACATCAGAGGTGGCTCCTTTATGACCTGCAGACTTCAACTCTTTTGTGGCAGTTGAAGTCCACAAATCATAAAAGGGCCATAGGTCCCCACCCCTAAGATACATGGACAAATGCTACCCTTCTAAAATAGGGTCAAAGGGAAACATTATACTGGTAGTCCTTGACTTACAACCATGTGTTTATTGACCTTTTGAATTTGCAAAGTTACTTACAACTGGTCCTTGCATTTACAACTATCACCGTATCCCCACAGTGACATGATTAAAATTCAGGCACTTGGCGACAAGCATGTATTTTTGACAGCTGCAGCATCCCAGGATGATGTGATTTCCTTTTGTGGTCTCCCCAGCTGTGCTTCTGACAAGCAAAGTCAAATGGAGAAGCCAGGTTCATTTAATAGCATGTATAGCTTAACAACTGTACCAATTTGCTTAACAACCATGGCAAAAGGAAGGTCATAAAATTGGGCACAACTCATTTGAAAGCCGCCTTGCTTAGAGATAGAAATTCTTGCTCCCAGTTGTGGCCGTAAATTGGGGATTACCTATAAATATGCTGGAAAGGCCCATGTTTTGGCTGACCCACCGATTTTGCAGCTGCATCTTACAAATGTGGTTTTATATATTCGTTTTTTTTTTTAAAGTTCAGTTTCCTGTCTGTAAATGTGGTTAGGTTCAAAGCATAATTCCTCAGGTCCTGCCCTCTTGATGCAAGTTTTATTTTTCCAAAGGCCAAATGGCCAACCAAGAAGCAGACCCCGTTCACTCGCTCTCCCCCATCCTCCCCTATCTTTCCCTGACTTTGCAAAAACCGACCCTATCAGCAACCCAAATCTCAATGCCTTCTAGTTGTTTTCACAATGCCCATAAAAAAAAGGCCTCCTGTCTTGATTTCCCCCTGCTCATATAAACAGTGTCTTGCTTTCCTAAAACAGCATCCCACAAGTGAAATTGATAATGCCACAACTTTGAAACCCTTTATGTTCACCAGCACACAAAGGTTTGAGATTGCCCAGGAGAAGTCATAAAAGAAGGGAAGGGATTATGGAACAGATTTTCGAAGGAGATGATCTCAGGAAGATGAGCTGAACAGGCATCAGGGGTTAAACCACAGACCGGGTACAACCACCGTGGTGGTCTGAGTCCCACATCTTTGCATTAGGACTGACAATTTGGCTTGAATTAGGTTCAGCTTTAATTGCTTTTTTTCATTCTATGGATGCTTTATGGATGTTTATTTGCAATGTTATGGAAAAGGACACTCCAAGTATGGGATTATTATTATTTTTTTTTTTAAACAGCATTGCATGTTGGGATCGAGGGGTTCAAAAAGACATTTCTCCATCCCATTTGAATATAAAAGTTGTAGGCAGACCTACAATTTTATCTCGGATGCCACTAAGCGTGACACTTGCTCGGGTGGGCGGCCTGCTGATGTTAAAGTTCCAAATGCATTCATGCTTACACATATCTTCACAACACCTCCCTGCACACACACCTTGGCCTGGAGCTGTGTTTATGCCTGAGTCACAGTGGGGGAAACTCCATGTCTGGGTCCCGCCCGACTGAAGGACAGAGAGCTTTCTAGTGGATTGACAGATACCGTCTACCTGAGAAATCGGTGGTGCTGGGAAGATTTGAGAAAGGGAGAGCAAAGGTGTTTGTGTTTATATGCTTGTTTGTGTAAGCATATGCATGTCCTTTGATTCAAACATACACATGCCCAGACCGTTCGACACAGCTGCCAATTCCTCAGCCTCCAAAATGTGACCAACAGGGAACATTCTGAGTTTCACAGCTTCTTGGCTAATTCTGTACAAATGTTTGGTGTCAATGATATAATTTGCCCCCCATCACGAAGGATTTTTCCCCTATGAGTCTTAAAAGGAACTTCCCAGCTTATCTTATCCCCCAAAGAACTGTCGGTTTGATTAAAGCGTCATCAGATGACCTTGAAGGGTCTTCTGAAATTAAGTAGCCAGGAATGTTGGCCAAGTCAGAAGTCTTGTTCCATTCCCACCAGAAGACACTTAAGAGAAGCTAGTCAAGACTCTCCTGAGCCCCATGCCTTGTGGTTACAGTGGTCTCAGACAGTACTTCCGTTTACAATACAGTGCTGACGTGAACTCTGATTTTAATTCCTTAGCCAAGATTCAGGATTTCCAAACTGTTTGTTTTGTAAACTCTAGCAGAGCGGTTGGTCACTCCATTGACATTTCCAAGGAGCTGGATTTGGGGGCAGCCCTAGAAAAGCCCAGATTGCATCAATTCCTTCCCTCGGTTTTCCTCTGAGAGACAAAGTTGGCTGCTCAAAGACATTCTGGCGCTGCAGCTTTCAACTTGGCATCCTTGCAGAAACTCCGGGACTGCACTTTCCAGAATTTACAGCCTCCAGCCATATTAGTTTAGCATTCTGGGAATGGCAGATTCAGCGTAGCTGAAAGTAAACAAGTTGGGAGAAGCTGGACTGAGAAACAGAGGTGCCTATCTCTTAGTCCAGCGTTTCCCAATCCTGGCAACTTTAAGGCCTTTGGGCTTTAATTCCTATAATTCCCCAGCCAGTAGGCTGGCTGGGGAATTCTGGGAGTTGAAGTCCATTTATCTTATATTTGTCAAGGTCGGGAAACGCTGCCCTAATCCAATCCGTATCGATGTTCCATGTTCACATCCATCTGATTTTCTTTTTCTGGGACTGCTCTTCACTGCAGGATTTTACCCTGAAGCTAAAGAGTTTTATAAGGTAGTTAGGATCCTTGTTGTAGAGGGACCAATTGCCTCTGGACTCTCTCTGGCATCCTTTATGTTTCAGTATTTGAAAGGATCCAGTAGACCATAGGCAGTAAGGTAGTATTAAACCTTACAAAACCATTGTTCAACCAGGAGGAAGAAAGCCAAGATTCCAGTCCCACCTGAGATACAGAAGCCCTCGGGTGAATGTTAGATCAGTCACGCCTTCAGTCCAAACTTACCGTATAGTTTTCTCAAGGTGGTGAAAACTGGAGCTTTTGGTTTTGAATTCTTGTCCTTCACTCAAACCTTATTGAATGCAAGTTGCCAGGTTTTGAGAGTGGTGATTCCTGTAGGCCCGTGATGATGGACCTATGGCACGTGTGTCACAGGTGGCACGCAGAGCCCTCTCTGCAGGCATGCAAGCCGTCACCCAGCTCAGCTCCGTGCAAAGCGACGCGCCACCCACTGGCCAGCTGATTTTTGAGTCTCTGCCAAGCAGGCGGGAGATGCGCACGCATGCATGGGGGGGAGGGGGTCGTGCACAGCCCATTTTTGGTTCAAGGAGGCTTCAGGCAGGCCTGCTAGGCCCAAAATGGGGTGCCGGGGAGGCATGTGTGTATGCGTGAGGGGGCTGTCAGACGTGTGCACATGATTTCGGCACGCGAGGAGGAAAAGGTTAGCCATCACTACTGTTGACTGTGGAAGATTCTAAATCAGTGTTTTTCAACCTTGGCGGATTTAAGCTGTGTGGACTTCAACTCCCAGAATTCCTTGTAGCACTAGCCTTCCACTACAAAATATCCAAGGAAACATGATTTTGATTTGATTTGATATTTATACCACGCCTATCTCCCCGGAGGGACTCAGGGCGATGCACAGGAAGTTAAAATGAAAAATGCAGACATATAGATAAATATGAACATATAAATAAACATATAAATAAACATATAAATAAACGACTACAAGCAATAAAAACTGATTAAATTTGAAGTGACCTGTGCTAAAAATACACTAAGAAGTTACCAAAAAATTAAAATCAATTAAAATAATTTAAAACTCAGTTTGTAGAAATGGTCTCGGGGGCTAGGCTAGGCCGGCTAGGTAAAAGAAATGGGTCTTGAGGGGTTGGCAGAAGAGACGGAGGTCTGTGGTGGTCCGGAGTTCGGGGTATAGGTTGTTCCAGAGGGCTGGGCCCGCCACAGAGAAGGCCCTTCCCCTGGGTGTCGCCAACCGGCACTGCCCGGCCGACGGCCCCCGGAGAAGGCCCTCCCTGTGGGAGCGAATCGGCTGAAGGGATGTATGAGGTAGGAGATGGTCTTGCAAATAACTAGGCCCCGTGCCATGGAGCGTTTTAAAGATGGTTATCAACACCTTGAAGCGCGCCCGAAAAACTACAGGTAGCCAGTACAACTCGGGCAGGAGAGGTGTTATGTGGGAATGCCGTGAGGCACCCAGAATCCCCCACGTGGCTGCATTCTGCACTAGCTGCAGTCTTCGGGTGCACCTCAAGGGGAGCCCCATGTAGAGAGCATTGCAGTAGTCTAGGCGGGACGTAATGAGTGCTTGAGTGACTGTGCGGAGGGTGTCCCGGTCAAGAAAGGGGTGCAACTGGCGTACCAGGTGAACCTGGTAAAAAGCCCCCCTGGCCACAGCCCTCACATGGACCTCCATGGACAGCCGGGAGACCAGGAGGACACCTAGGTTGCGAGCCCTTTCCACGGGGGCTAACAACTCGCCCCCGATGGCCAGTGATGGCGTCAACTGCGAGATTGCATCCTATCCCATACATCCCTCCGACCGATTCGCTCCCACAGAGAGGGACTTCTCCGGGTGCCGTCCACTAGGCAATGCCAGCGGGCGACGCCCAGGGGAAGGGGCTTCTTTGTGGCGGGCCCAGCTCTATGGAACGACCTACCCCCCGACCTCAGGACAACCACGGACCTCTGCGCCTTCCGACAAAAGCTCAAGACGTATCTATTCCAACTGGCCGGCCTGGCCTAACCTACCTTCCAGCCTTTCAGTTGGAACATTTAAAATTGTTTTAATTGGGTTTTTAAAGGGTTTAGTTTTTAGTATTTTGGGTTTTACCGCAGGGATAAATTGTTTAATCTGCTTTTATATATATTTATGATGTATTTATGTTTGTATGTTTTTAAGTCCCCTGTGCACCGCTCCGAGTCCCTTCGGGGAGAGGGAGCGGTCTACAAATTAAATTTTTTATTATTATTATTATTATTATTATTATTATTATTATTATTATTATTATTATTATTATTATTATTATTATTATTATTATTATTATTATTATTATTATTATTATTATTATTATTATTATTATTATTAACAACTGGCTGTACCGGGACATCGGAAACCACAGCCACTCGGTCTTGGACGGGTTGAGTCGAAGTTTGTTACTCCCCATCCAGACCCGTACGGCCTCCAGGCACCGGGACGTCACTTCAACGGCATCGTTGGGGTGGTTTGGGGTAGATATGTACAGCTGCGTGTCATCAGCATACTGATGTTACTCTACCCCAAAACCACGGATGATCTCACCCAGCGGCTTCATATAGGTGTTGAACAGGAGCAGCGAGAGGACCGACCCCTGAGGTACCCCACACATGAGGGGCCTCGAGGTCGACCTCTGCCCCCCTGCCAACACGAATTGCGACCAACCGGAGAGGTAGGAGGAGAACCACCGTAAAACGGTGCCTCTCACCCCCAACCCCTCCAGTCGGTGCAATAGGATACCATCGTTGATGGTATCAAAAGCCGCTGAGAGGTCTAATAGGACCAGGATAGAGGAACAACCACTATCCCGGGCCCTCCAGAGATCATCCAATGCCGTCCAATGCCGTCTCAGTGCTGTGCCCAGGTCAGAAGCCGGACTGGCGCAGGTCCAGATAGTACATTTCCTCCAGGTGCCAGGGAAACTGCTGTGCCACCACACTCTCTACAACATTCACCAGAAAGTGAAGGTTGGAGACCGGACCATAATTTACTAACAACGCTGGGTCCAGGGAAGGCTTCTTGAGGAGGGGCCTCACCACCGCCTCTTTCAAGGAGGCCGGCAAGAACCCCTCACTCAAGGAAGCATTCACTATTTCCTGGAGCCAGCCTCGTGTAACCTCCCAGGAGGCCAGTACAAGCCAGGAGGGACACGGGTCCAATAAACATATGGTGGCATTCAGTCGCCTCGGCAACCTGTCCATATCCTCAGAAGTAACAAAGTCGAACTCTTCCCATAATGCAGTCTCAAGACCTGCCTCAGATGGTCCATCTAGACTACTTTCCATGGAGGTCAACTCCTTCCGGATCTGAGCGATTTTATCCTGCAGATACTCTCCAAATTCCTCTGCTCTGCCCTGCAAAGGGGCTTCTGGCGGCCTCTGTTGAAGGAGGGAGCGGGTCACCCCAAACAGGGCCGCAGGGCGGTTATCTGCGGATGCGATAAGAGCAGTGCAGTAATTGCATTTGGCCACTCTTATCGCCACTAGGTACGTCCTCAAATGGGATCTTACCTGTGTTCGGTCGTATTCGAACCGTGTGAATCTCCAAATGCTCTCTAGGCGTCTCTTGCGGCGTTTCATCACCCTCAGCTCCTCGGAGAACCAAGGGGCCTGGGTGGGTCGGCGCCGCGTGAGAGGCCGCAAGGGCGCGACCTGGTCCAAGGGCGCGACCTGGTCCATGGCAGCTTTACTGGTAGTCTGTGGCACAGTGGTCTCCCTCGGCCCAAGACCTTCCCTAACAATAACCGCCACCCCCACCACCCCTGCCAAGGGCCCGAGGCTGATGAAATGCTCGGTAACCTGGCGGGCACATTTCTACGAGGGGTAGTCCTCCCTCGTGGCCTAACCAGGTCTCCGTAATACCCACCAGGTCCGGCTCCCCCTCCGAAACAAGGTCATTAATGAGAGGGGCTTTGTTGACCATGGACCTGGCGATGCATAGCATCAGCCTGGGGCCCCGGCTCTGTGATCCTTGGCCTCCTAGATTGTGGAGGGAGCTGAGGGAGTTGGGGCGTGTGACCGCTTGTAACCAGCGGCCACATTCCCCCAACGAATGGTGTGATCCCTGGCTCCCGCCATACCTACCCCTCCCCAGGACCATTCTGATAGAGGAGCCCTCTGTAGGATCGACCCCTGTCCCCCCCCCCCTTATCGGACCTGCTCGCTTCCCTGTTTGCTCCGCCGGCCGGCCTGACAATATTCCCGAGTAAACCTAACTGAGTAGACCCCCCCCCACCCTGGAACCCCCTAAAATCCGAATTAAAAATTTATTTTAAAACCCCCTTAGTTTGCGCTTCGCCCACCACTCTTGATCAATCAATCCATCTTTGAGGTGGGCCCTTGTTAAAATAGAGGGCCAAACCTGCGAGAGGGGGGACTCCCGCAAGGAGAGGAGGTCTGCCCTTGAGTACATAGTGGGTAGAATAGTAGGTACGGGAGGCCGTACTGGCCACCTGGGGTATTGTTCTAGCAAGACATGGCATTCAATATCGCGCAGATTGAATGAAGATGGTGCCAGAGCTTCTTCTATCTTGTCAATCAATAAGGAGTAGCAGCCAAAAGCATTGGAACTGGGACAGGAGGAAAGGATAAAGAGGCCAATAAAGAAAAGGAGGGAACAAAGTACTGTATAATTCGAGGAAGGCTTCTTAGAAAGAATCTGCCTTTTTCCAAGACATTCTACATCTCATCTTTTTATTCCTCACCAATGACTATTCTGCACCCACCCACCCCTTCTAGTAAAATGCATGAGGTTCCAGATGAATTGTAGAATTACAGTGGTGGTTCCTTTACATTCATATTGCTAATTGGTTTTAGCACAAAAGCTTGGGATGAGCATTAAAATACAATTCAGTACACACCAAGCCTCGGGGTCAGTCCCCACTCAACACAGGTAGGTTACGCTCTGCCATCCAAAGGCAAATTCCCCCTTGCGATCTGGACACTTTGAGCATTGCTCAGCTGCATTGGCAGGAGGACAAGGCTGGCTGGGGAATTCTGGAAGTTGAAGTCCACAACTCTTCACAACTTGGTAAGGCTGAGAAACACTGATCTATGTGATTGCTAAGCATTAACACCAACTTCATGGCACATCAAGCATCCATCCATCCACCCCCCTCCCTTTCTGCCATGAGCCAAATGTCCTTTCTTTTGTCCCCCAATTCTTTCTCTTCTCCTCCATGCAGTAATGGACCTTAAGCAAAAGGATTCTCACTTTTTGCGAGACCGTCTTCTGCCCCATACATCCCTTCGTCCAATCCGCTCCCACAGAGAGGGCCTTTTCAGGGTGCCATCGGCCGGGCAATGCCGGTTGGCGACACCCAGGGGAAGGGCCTTCTCTGTGGCGGGCCCTACCCTCTGGAACGACTTACCCCCCGAACTACGTACCATCTCAGACCTCCACCTCTTCCGCCAGCGTCTTAAGCCGCACCTTTTCCAACAAGCCGGCCTAGCAGAACCTCCCGTTTTGACCATTTTTTAGATAGTTTTTAATTTGGGGGATTTTATACTATTTTAGCACAGGGTATGGATTTAACAGCTTTTTACAATTTTGTACTTTTGTTATATTTGTTATGTTTTTAAATTTCCTGTGCGCCGCCCTGGGTCCTTTTTGGAGAAGGTGCGGGGTATAAATTTGAATAAACTAAACTAAACTAAACACTGATAAGACCTTCCCTCTAAATTGAGGAGACGGAGATGGTGTGGAGTGATGTGGAATACAAGACAATCCCAGACCATATCCAACCACATTTCAGCAAGCTGTATGGATGGCCTAAAACAGGGGTGTCAAACTCATGTCCGGATGCATCACACACTGACCATGCCCACGTCCGGTTTAGCAAAGGGGGGGGGGAGTCCAAATATGTCATGTGACACTGCTGTGATGACATGAGTTTGACACCCCTGATCTATAGGATTAGCGGTCTTTTAGACCAGGGGTCTGCAAAGTTGGCTCTTTTAAGACTGGTGGACTTCAACTCCCAGAATTCCCCAGCCCCTGTTTTAGACAGTTCTCTAGCGATATACAAGGATAAAGTCAGAAACTATGAGAATTTTAGAAGTTTTTTATGGTCTCTGAGGTTGGTTGTTTGCTTGCAGATGTTTCACTACCCAGTTCTAAGTGGGACTGCTATGAACAACCCAATTATCTCAAACCCGAGCAACAGATGTTGTCTTCTGTTGAAATTCCCAAAGGATATTTCCAAAATGGACAAATGGATTTTTCAAATGGCAAATGCCGTTCAGTACGAACTTCTCGTAAACATTCAAAACTTCCTCTACGTATTAATTTACATATTAATAGGATCTGAGCTGGCAGGAAATGTCTGGAAAAGAAATCTTGGAAAAACTGATCAAATTCTCTTCTTGGAACTGATAGGAAGAGGATTCAAAATACAGTAACATGATAATGACTGATGCAGAGCCAGGATGACATTACGCTTAAGAGTATTGTGTATGCTTCTAGTCACCACTCTTAAAGAAGGATGAGATAGAACTAGATAAGGCAACCAAAATTATTAGGGGGCTGAAATGGCTCCAGGAAAGAAAAGACCACAAAGCAGATGTAGGCTCTTTAGTCTGAAGGGTAGAAAAGAAACATGACAGAGGCATAAAAATCCATGCATGGCATCAATAATGAGGAAAGAGATTTCTCTCTCTCTCCTCTTTCGGAGTTAGAAGTGAAGGACATCAACTGACAGAAATTTAGGACCAACAGAATGAAATATGTGCTGTTTTTTATACAGCACATTGTTAGTGTCAAATCTACTGCCAGCAATTGTGATGATGGCAGCCAATTTGGATGGTTTTCAAAGGGTGCCGGACAGATTCCTGGAGGATCAGGCTATCAGTGACGCCTTGTATCGATGGCTGTTTATTACTTCTTGAATCATAGGCATTCGGCTTTAAATTTGGGTTGCTGGGAAGCAGCAGTAGAAAGAGATTCTGAGAGAGAAGCTATAGCTCAGGGTTCAACTGAGGCATCCTTGATGCTCTCTGAGCTTGGATGTAAATTTTATTCATAGAATTATATATTCTGGCCAGGGGCAAATACAGGTAGAAGAATTAGGGGGGGGGGGGACTTTGAATCCAGAATAGAAATGTGCAACTTTATTTTCAATATGGAAATATCTTCTTTGCTGGCCTTCGCTTACCTTTCTAGGTATGTTGGGACCGCAGTTCCCAGAATTCCCAGATACTTTGGCCAGTGGGGAGGATTCTGGGAGTTGCAGTCTCCAGCACATGTGGAGAAGGAGAGTTTAGAAATGCCTGCCGTTGCTTATGACAACAAAAGGTCAGCGAGTCCCTCTCTGAGCTTATGACTCCACTTAAATGCTTCGTGCAAGGGCTTTTAGCATTAACCTAATTTGCTCCCTTAATTCCCCACTGTTCGGGGGCTCACTTGTGGGGGACTTTCGTCTTTCATCCTGTTGGGCACCTGCCCTTCCCCACCACCTCCCTGGCACAGATATATCTGATCCAAGTTTTCCATTGCTTTCCCGCGTTGTCATAGGGAACGGAGTGTTTATGAAGCCTGGGTTGACACAGGCCCTATTCATGGCCCCGGAGCTACATCCAAAGACCTGGCCTTTTTAATCTCTTTCCTTTGAAGGCTGTTGGGGAGCAGAGTTTGGGGGGGGGGGTTGGTGAGGTTGCGATTGCTTCCAACAGAAGGCATTGCAGCTGGGCTCCAACCCCCCCCCCCCCATCTTCCTTTGCCAAGCTGTGGTTTTAAAAAAGGTATTCAAAATGACCAGATAAGCTTACTTTACTTTTTATTTCATGCGATCCCACGAAGCATTCAGGCTGTTGAGACCCTCTTCTTGCTGGGTGTTGAGGTGTAAAAATTGCCCGGGGTTGTTTTATACATAGAAACATATATGAATACACACATTCTTTTTTTCCCCCCACCCAGGGTTCAATTTTAAAAACAGGCAGACATTTCATGGGTGCAGATTATCTTTGTGTGGGATGTTCTAGTGCAGTGTTTCTCAACCTTGGTGAGTTTAGGTCCTGTGGACTTCAACTCCCAGAATTCCCCAGCCAGCTGTGCTGGCTGGGGGATTCTGGGAGTTGAAATCCACAGGACTTAAAGTCACCCAGGTTGAGAAACACTCCTCTAATGAGAAAAGCATCATTAGAGGTAGTCCTCAACTTATAACCCTACTTGAGAACTGGATTCCTGCTGCTAAGCAATGCAGTTGTTAGATGTGCCCGATTTCACAACCTTTTATTTTGCCACGGTTAAGCAAATCACTGCAGTTGTTAAATGAATCACACTCTTGTTAAGCAAATCTGGCTTCCCCCTTGATTTTGCTTGTCAGAAGCTGTCCGTGAAGGTCCAAATGGCAATCACATGACTCTGAGTTGCTGCAACACTGCGAACATATATGCAAATTGCCAAGAACCCAAATTTTGATCACATGACTATGGGTATGCTACGATGGTCATAAGTGCAAGGACCGGCCGTCACTTTTTTCAATGCTGTTGAACCTCAGTCCCTAAGTGAATGATTATAACTCAAGGATACCTGTGTCTACTTGCTGTTTTCCCAGACTATTACAAGAGTATTTTTCCTGGTTGCTTCAAAAACGTCAAGATGGCCACTGCCACAAACTCCACCCCCTTTTTTTTTAATACGGCAGGCCTTCAATTGCACTGTTGTGGACACAATTAACTTTTTTGTTGCCCTCCCTGCCAACGTCTTCCTAAGAATATCTAAGCTGAATGGCAACATCAAGCTGCCGTATGTAATTTCGTGTACTGTATCTTATTTACGCTTATTTATTCCAGCCTTCTTCCAGACATCTGAAGGGGGCAGAGATGATTCTCTCCCTACCTTAACCTTTCAACAAAATTGCAATTTAGGAGAAGCTGAAATGCAATGACTGGATAAACGGTAATGTTTTAGTGCAGCAGTCACCAACTGGTAGTCTGTGGACCACGAGAAAGTGGACCACGAGAAAGTGGTCCGCAGAAAAATTATTTGCATTTTTTATATTACACTAAATCAGGGGCCCTCAAACTACAGCCCCTGCGCCGGATACGTGCAATAAACAGTTGTGTTGCTGCAGAGAGTCTCCCCCATTGGGGTCTTTTTGTGTGGGTCGGAGGGGGGCAGAAATTCCGACTTGGAGTCTGCTTTATCCTCCTGGTTTGGGACTTTGGGTGAAGGCTGGAGGGAAGGGCCACTGGTGGCGCTCGAGGGCCTCATTCCAGTGAGATTTCATCATGGTCTGGAACTGGCTGACCATCTTAGCCCGCTGAGCTTCCAGGCACCAATACCTGGCCTTGCACTCCCACATGACTTCTTTCTGCTTGGAAAGCCCATGTTCGTGGTCCTCAGTGAGGTGCTTCTGCTGAGCCTCTGTCTCGGTCAGATCCGATTTGAATTGAGCTGTTTTGCCAACTCGTTCTCATAGTGGCTGCTTATCTCCAACAACTGCTTCCTGTTGGGGCCCTAAGGAGCCCGGGTGGGGAGGGGAGGGAATGGCTGAGAGGGGAGGTGCGAGTAGAGGCCAGCAAGGTGCCCCTCAGCATGAGTGACATCGAGTTGGCCACATGACCACCTAACCATGCCAACCCAGCCAGTCATTAGGCAGATCGTATTAGTGGTCTGCGGGATTTAAAATTATGAATTTAGTGATCCCCGAGGTCCAAAAGGTTGGGGACCCCTGTTCTTGTGGGCTCCCCAATTTGAATTCAAGTAATTTTCACAAGACTGTCTCCCCCACGACTCTGTCCTATTGGAAAGAAAACTTCGGATAATGGTTCTCCCCTCCTGATCTGAGCACAAACACAGAGTTATTCTCCGTATCTATATGGATATTCTCAATCATCCAAGTCATGGTTGTGCCAAAGGGTCTTTTTCCAAAAGACAACTGGACTTAGGTGTTTTCTTTTCTTTGAAAACATATTACTTCTCATTCAAGAAGCTTCTTCATAAGTTCATCAGAATAGAGCTGGAAGGGACCTTGGAGATCTTGCAGCCCAACATCCAACTCAAGCAGGGGACCCTATACAATTTCAGACAGGTAGCTTATCCAGTCTCTTCTTACAAGCCTTCAGCGAGGGAGCACCTACAACTTCTGAAGGCAAGTCGTTCCACTGGTTGATTGTCCTCACTGTTAGGAAGTTTCTCCTTCATTCCAGATTGCTTCTCTCCTGGGTTAGTTTCCATTCATTATTGTTTTTTGTCTTCCCCTCAGGTGCTTTGTGGCAGCCCCTCAAATTACTCGGATGTGCTATCATGCGCCCCCGCCCCCCTTAAAGGTCCTTCTTTTCTTTAGACTAGCCCAGGGGTGTCCAAACTTGGGAACTTTAAGACTTGTGGACTTCAACTCCCAGAATTCCCCAGCCAGCATAGCTCCACAAGATCCACAAGTCTTAAAGTTCCCAAGTTTGGACACCCCTGGACTAGCCAAACCTAAATTCCGCACCTTCTCATCCAACAAACTTTTTCAAAGAAAAAACAAACAAACAAACCCAAGAAAGCCCAGTTGCCTTTTAGAAAAAGCACCTTTGGGACAGACTTATCCCCTCCACCCCACCCTTCTTTCCTGGGACGGAAATGACTGCAGGCGAGATTCTGCAAGAGCCGTTTTTTAGGGGAAAGCGAGCTCCTGGAACAGGGCAGAGCATTTTGGGAAGAGGCACGCTTTCCCCGGGCTGCGATGACCGCACGCTTTTCGCGCGGAGTTTGTGTCACCGTGGCTCCTAAATATCATCTTCCCTTCCCGCTTCCTCGCCCCCAGGCCCTCCCTGCCTGACAGCTAGCCAGCCAGCCAGCCAGCCAGCCCGGCTCCCTCCCCGCAGCCTCTCATCACTGCCAGGCACACAGGAAGCGAAGAGGCACCTGCAACTCTGCCGCCTCAGCCACGGGAAAATTCCCAGTAGCCCCCAGGAAGCCTCGTGGCATTTCGCTCCCTGGAGCGAGTCACCCCGCCCTCTTCCCAGCCACGGGGGGCAAGCCCTCCCGCCTCGACCTCGGCCTCCAAATTACGTGTCAGCAGCCTGAGGTGGTCGGGGATATGGGAGAGAAAAGGTGGGCGTCGTTTTTCTGACGCTTCCCTTCGCAAGACCGGCGGTCTCCAACTTGCGTGCGCGCGCGCGTGTGCGCCTTCGCAGAGGAGTCAGGGGTGGCAACCCCGCTTCGTGCGAGTGCGAACTGGTGGCCCAGCCTTGACTCAGCTGGATACGGGGAGGAGGAGGCGGGGGGGGGGGGAGGTCTTGTGCAACCACCTTCCCGTGTGGAGTCAGAGTTGCAGATTCAAAGTCTCCGCAAACTTTCATTTGCTGGCCTCAAAACCACGCCGCGGCCAGGGAAAGGTGACTGAGCCAGCTACCTCGTCTTCTTTCAGGGACTCTCCTGGTGTGACTCAGGGACAGGATGGCACCCGGAGCAGTTTTGGCTGGGTGTGTGTGTGTGTTTCTTTCTCTCCTTCCCTCTCCCTCCCCCTGAGAATTGAGAGGAGCACGATATCCTCCCCCCCCCCCGCCGGCCAAATCTGGGGGTTTCATCTTCAGCAGTCGTGAGCTGCATCTGCATTTTTAAAGCTTTCTTCTTAAAAGCCATTTGGGGGTTTGTGTGTGTGTGTGTGTGTATGTGCATGTTCAGTGCACAGAAACATGCTTTATTTCAAGGAATGGCACTCATGCATGTACAGAGGGCAAACTCATCAATCAAGGTCAGTCCCTGAAAATTCTCCTGAATTTAGGGTTGAGATTCCACGTCAGGGAGATTTAAGAGTGGGATACATACATGAAGAGCAAATTAAATGTCTCACATGACTCCACATAACTCTTTGCCGGGCCTTGTGCTTTTCCACCCCAAGTTTTCTTTTCAAGTGTCGGTTCAAGGATTTTGGCAATTCCAAGAAGCATTCTTTTAATATATATCCCCTCCCCAATTTAATCTGAAAGAATCTGGATTTAGAAACAGACATTCTCTCATAAGGCTTTGGAATGACTGGTGGGGGGGGGGATATTTTACATAAACATTCAAATGTAGACAGCAAAAAAAATAAATGATGCTGGAATTGAAGCAAAGAGCTGGTGCTGCTACTGATAACTTCATCCCACCAAGCATAACTCATTTCCCATTCCCCAAATCTTCCTTTTTTCGATTGGTTATTTGCAACTCGGCCTTATATACTTATTTCTCTGTATATTCAGGGTACCCTTGGGGATAATAAGGCTTGTATGATTGTGGCTATCATTTTCATCTTTTTAAACACACACATACCCTTCCCTGCTCCGCAGACACCTCCAAGTGTGTTGGGACTTCAGCTCCCATAATGCCAGGCTTGCGTGGTTAATCTGACTTCATAAATACCTTGTTTATTTTTAAATATTCCCAGGGACTCCTCTTAAATACAATTCAATCTATATAGCATTCTGGTTCTTCTCTTGAGATACGGTTTCCTCATAGCCCAGCGCCACACATGTTTCTTTAAAGTAGGCCCCACTCCATCCCCTGGGATTTTCAAGTAAATATGCATAAAATGCATGCATTTGATGGCAGTTATCATCTAAACACTTACATTGCTCTTCCAACAGTAATAAGCCCCTGTAATATCTCTACTCAGCAGAGAGCTGAAATATGTCTTTGCTAGTACTTTTCAATTTCAGGTTAGAAGTAAGTTACATATTAATATAGATCCCCAAAATATGACATTGGAATCACCAGGCAGTCCCATATTAGTTCTAAGGTGGTCACATCCACTAAACAAGGGAATGGTAAGAATCTGAGCTAGATCTATTACCAATTTTCTGGCAATGTGAGCTGTTAACAAATGGGATCTTTAAGAGCACCGAATTCGGCAAATATTATGCTCGCTATCCTTCTGTTAATCTTCCTATGTGGGTCATTCCCAGAATTCCCCACCTAGTGTAGCCATTGCTAAGAATTCTGGGAATCTGCCCACCCAATTTGGAGAAGACTGTTCTAAACCTAAAGCTTAACCTTTAGATAGTCCAAGAATTCAAGCTTTGTACTTAAGCACATATTTTATATGTGTCACGTTCGTTTCCTGCCCTCAGCATCTCACAGTGCAGCCTGATCCCTGTCTGCTCTTGCTTCAAGGGAACTAAATATCTGAGTGTTACCTAGAAACATCCAGCAGCAAGAAATGGGAAATACCTTACAGTCCTGGTGAGATGCAACCAGAATATTCAGCAATGAGCGAGCAAAGAATCAGTGGGCTGGCTTGGTATAATGGAAAGATTACAAGAACTATAGTAGAGTTTAATCCCTCTGAACATGTACCAAGTACCGGCCTCTTAGTAAGAATTGATTACTGCCAGTCTGCATGTAACTATTTTATTTCCTGGAAGAATAAATTACTACCTTACTACTCAGCTTTCTGCTACCTGGACCTCTTCATCCTATCTAGCCAAGGATTATGGGTGTCATAGTCCAACACGGACTATGGGAGAAAGGTTGGGAGAAAGTGAGCCAGCATTTTTGAAGGCCGCTTATCAGCATATTTTCAAGCCCGCTGAGAAAGCTTGGTGCTTGGAAATGGATGACTTGGCGAGCCATCATTTCACCCCAAGACCTATCAAGGCCAAAATTAGGACCTGTTGTATACTTAGCCATACAACCAGACTACATGGGAGAAGGGCCTTTTTAATGGTGGCTAAGAATTCCTTTCTGGCTTATCTCTCTTGTTGGGTTGATCATCTGGGTTGATTAATTCCTAGTGTGCTCAATATACTCAAACCTATACAGTGTACACACTCCTACTGTATGCACTGTTTTGGAGGGGCTAAAAAGCAGCTTATAAATGGATTAAATACACATGCAACAACTCACCCTGTTTTTTTCTTTGCATACCCTGCACGGGAACAAACAGGCCTGCACTGTCTTCTTTAGATGCTGCTTTCTGGTGCTGGCCACACACAACCGGCCCTAATGTGACGCTCAGGCTTGGACGAGAGGTCCTATATAAGCAGCTCCCCCCACCCTAAACTCAGCTGCTGCAGCTCAGGTTCAGGAGAGAGATGCTGCCTGCGTAAACTGCTGCTGCGCCCCAGAGGGAGTCCCTCTCTCCCTCTAGAGACGAATCCATCCGCCTCTGGAATCCGCCTGCTGGTGGGCAGGTGCGCTGATGTGGTTTGGAAATCAGGAGAGGGATGGATGTGACCCCCTGACCCAGAACGTATCCTGTTCTAACAGCCTGGCTGGGACCCTGTCTGTCGAGTTTGGCCTTACGTGAGAGAAGCGTGTGGCAGGGCCCGGCTCTCGCTCTTGCTCCAGGCAATGCGAACAAGGAAGCATCTTTCCCCTTCAAAATTCTTTGCGCCAAAAATGGAGCTGCCGAGCTGCTCAGGTCACAAGAGCTTCGGATCGCCACAGAGGGTGCTGCTTGAAGTGAGACCTTTCGCTCACACTCATGGTGTGGGATTTTCTGTGGGGCTTTTATGACTCTCAAGCTTTGCCTCAGCTTGTAGTTGAGTAAGGTCTCTTTCCTGACTGCATTCTTCCTTTCCCTCTTCTGATTGTGATGTGGTATAATAAAACGAACCACTTCGTTTACTCAGGACCCGGATTTGAACACCCAGAGTGACAGACTTGTACAATAAATTATATTTGTTTCCTGTTCTTCATACAGGGGATGTATTTTTTTTTTTTTGAAAGCTGCCCAGAGTTGGAATGATTCACTGCCACCATGCAAGTTAAATAATAACAAGATTTGCGACAAGAATCGCGCAAGAGCCCTACAGGCAGATTGGATCACAAACTCCATCATTCGCAGTCAGTATGCGGTGATGGGAATTGTAGCCAAGAGTGGGAACGGTTGTAATATATTCACATTAGGAAAAGTGTGCTTATGTCACAGGTTTGGCAAGGAGGATTAGTTCCTTTAATCTGAGAACCAGAGGAAGGAATTCATGCCAGTTCATTAAAGTTTATCCCTTTTAGTAAAATTTGTAGTCAGAAAAGGTCTGCCAGATTTCTGATGTTTTGCCACTGTACACTAATATGTCCTTTCCTTCAAAGTTCCTGCTTCTGTTGCCTTTCATATGCAAGGCATAGCAGTCAGCCTACAAAGGCATGATTGGAGTCAAGGTCCCATTTAAAACGAGAGAGAAAGAGACAGACAGACAGACACACACACACACACACACACACACAATGGATATTGTCTATGTTTGCATATATATCTTTATTCCTGGAATAGAGTGTTTCTCAACCTGGGCCCTTTAAGATCTGTGGACTTCAGCTCCCAGAATTCTCCAGCCAGTATGGCTAGCTGGGGAATTCTAGGAATTGAAGACCATAGGTCTTAAAGGGACCTAGGTTGCAAAACAATGCAGTATAGCAGATGTTCCATTCCGGGTCCAGTCACTCTTGGGAACTGGTTCATATTTATGACAGTTGCACTGTCGCATGGTTATGTTTCACTTTTGTGACCTTCCGACAAGCAAAGTCAATGGCGAACCCAGATTCACTTAACAACCGTGTTACTAACTTAAAAACTGCAGTGATTCCTTTAACAAATGTAGCAAGAAAGCATCATAAAATGGGGCAAAACTCACAACATCGGTCTCATTTAGCTCAATTGTGGTCATAAGTCAATGACTACTTGTATGTCATTGCTGTGCAATGTGCATTCATTTCCTTAAAATGGAGTTGTATTTAGTCAATGAAGCCTAATTCATGCATCACACAAAGTGTGAAATATAAATCCAATAAATACCACCATAGTTGTCATCCTCAGCAAATACAAGAACAAAACAGTTACTACCTTTGGTATTATTTAACAATGCTAGGAAAATTTTCAATTAAAAGAAGGTAAAGCATTCTGAAGTCTAACTAAGTGGAATGATTTGTGGTTGTTAATTTCCCCATTATATCAGAATAATAGAAAAACAGAGTTGAAAGGGACCTTGGATGTCTTCTAGTCCAACCCCCTGATCAAGCAGGAAACCCTGTACTATTTCAGACAAATCTCTTCTTTAAAAACTCAAGTGTTGGAGCACCCACAACTTCTGGAAGCAAGGTGTTCCACTGATTAATAATTTCTGTCAGGAAATATCTCCTTAGTTCTAGGTTGCCCCACCTCCTTGATTAATTTCCACCCATTGCTTAAAATCAATGGGACACGGTATCATTTTGCAAATAATTGTGCCAATTAAGCCTCAAACAAGGACCATATAATAAAGATTGCATTTGAGTTAAAAAGCATTTAGCTTTTGCCGAAATCTTGCCTCGATCAAAATAGTGACATCTTGGTCTCATATAATTGGCCAATCAATCAATCAACTAAGTTAGTTATTTTATTATAGGAGTACAAACCATTACAGAGGGGGCAAACCCAGTATGACATACTGCTGGGGCTGATGCAGGATTAAAATGTGGGTCTGGCTGCCTCTGGAGGTGGCAAGTGGGATCAGCTACTTGGAAAAAGATGAGAAATTCATGCTCCCCAGTGGCTGCCTGTGAGACAATCTCTGACATTCAGGGGTGTTCTGCGGTACCAATTGGACACTGTTCTAGAGACAAAGTGCCCAGGTGGACAGACATAGTGATTTGATGTCACATCTTGGGCATTTTGTACATCCAGAGCCGGGGGTTCAAAGCCATTCATCCCTGATTGTGATGGCTTTTCAAGTTTACTATTTTATATCTTTCCCTTTTCTCTATTAAACCCCAGGGGTTTCCTCCCCATCTTCCAGCTTACTTTTCCCCCCACTAAAATTCTCCAGCTTTTTTTTTTTTTTTTTTTTGCCTAAGTCAAGATGTCTCGGTGCACTTTTTAAAAAAAAAACCTCGAATTCAGGAACAATGCACACTCCATTAAATTTTGGAAGTATGGCAATTACAACATGTCATATTTCCTTCCTTCCTTCCTTCTTTCCTCCCTCTTTCTTTTTCTTTCTTTCTCTCCTTTCTCTCGCTCCCTCCCCCCCCCCTCTCTCTCACACACACACAGAGTGAGAGATATATACACCTTAAAAATTCATCTTAAAGGGACAGTACCACATTACAAAGCATATGTGTCATCCAGGGGCATGAGGAGCAGCATTGCTTATGACCTATCCTTTCTTTTTTTCTTTCTTTTTTTTTTTTGAATGGAAAAGTGTATGAGTCAAGATGTGTCACCGTTTGAAAAAAAAAATAAAAAACACTCGCCTAGACAAGACCTGTGTATATATAAAGACCAATTTGTAAGTGATGTAAAACACACACTTGCACATATACAAATCTGAACAGTTCAAGACTGCTCTGAAGTTAATTCTTTTTTTTTTTTTTTTGGTAAAAAAAATAATTTTGGGTTATTCCATTACTTTTTTTTTTTTTTTTAAAGAGAGGGAGAAAGAGAAAATTTTGAACTGAACAAAGGAAAAGCTGAGAGATTGCAGATTTTTTTTAAAAAAAACAAACAAAAAAACAAAAGCAACAAACAACAAGAACAAAAGAAAATTGGCTGCGCCTGGTGCTTTTTTTATTATTTATTTATTTATTTGGCTATTTATTTATTTATCAATTGGAGAATATTGTCACTTTGTTGGGGGGCTTGGGGGGCTGTCTGAAGATTTTTTTTTCTCCCTGAGTGTGTGTATGTACAAGTTCATCTACCTCAAATACCAAGCCTCCTGAGAAACCAAGAACAGGTGTGGTTTGGAAGAAGTTTACAGCCCAAAGAAAACTTTTTAAGGAAAAAAAAATCAACCCCCTTCCCCCAACCAAACCAATTTCGTATTAAGTTCTCATACCTCTCACTCCCCCCCACCCCCGAAAAAAATACTTCACAAACAATATAAGCAAAGAAGACATTTTTTGTTTGCTTGCTTTTTGTTTTCAAGAAGAGGGAATTTTAACTCAGGAAAAAGTAACCCTCAAATCTTCTCCAAAACATGAAAAGTAAGTTTTACTCTTTTTTTTTTCAAAAAAAAAAATACTTTTGGTATGATAGATATTGCTTAATTTGACATGTTGAAAGTTCCTTTCTTGGCAGCACTGCTGTATCTCAAAATGTACATATTGACAGATAATAGCTGTATCTCATTCCCTTTGCATGAATTACAGTGTTGTAAATCCAGGTTTATTGCCTTTGGTGGGGTGCTTGATTTTTGTCTTAGATAGGCAGATGTTTTCGTTATCCTTTGCTTATAGAAAGGACTGAATCTTTATTACTTAGGATGAGAAGAGATCTGTCTTTGGAACTTAAGTGGAGGATTGGATGGGGAATGTGATTGCGAGCAGAGAGGCAGGGGGCTGGCTTTGCTTATGAATTCACCTATATTTTGCAGAACTAAATACTTGCATATCTTAAGCTGCCTGGGTGGGCAGGCAGGAAGAAAACAGAGCCTTCTGCTTTGGCTCAGGGATTCCGTTCTGATTAAATGTGTGGATTCTAAAGCATCCTTTGTGGACTTTGTGTGATCCAAAGGACATTCTTACAATTGCATTTGTGTGAGTGTGACAGTGGGACTATGGGGAGAGAGGAGAGTTAAATCTCTTACTGCTAAAGATTAAGCTACCTTAATTTTGCTTGAGTTTGCACTAATTTTTTTCATGTCTAGATTCCATCCACTACTCTAGCCTGCTCCAATTTGAAATCTTCCAAATAGAGGTGGGAATAGAGTTCCCATCATCCTCAACCAGCATTTACCACTGGTTAGGGATGGCAGAAGCTCAGTCCCACACATCTGGGGGATACCAGATTGGCTTACATTGCGCTACTGTAAACTGTTTGTTTTCTTTGGAGTAGTTCTGTCGGATGGAAAGGGAAGAGGGGGGAGAATTGGGATCTCTTCATTCCTTCTCTCTGTTTCCCTGGGAGATGGGCTCGTATGGTTGAGCAAGTGGGTTGCCTCTTCCTTGAGGACTCAAGATCGCATATCATAATGCTTTTTCCATTCAGAATTCATAAGTGGGAGCAAGGTCCGTGGGTACATTGGAGGGCTACATTGACCAAGCATTTTACGTGGGAAATGGCTCGCTGTTTTTAGACAGTAATGCAACTTGAGGTGGCGACCAGTCAAACTGCTAGGGGAAAGCTTGTATTTTAATATGCACCTGGGGAAAAGGTTGGACTATATTGTTCACTAGTCTTAATGCTGTTGCTACAATTTCTGTATCAAGTGAGCCCAGACACAAATTCTTCAATGTTGCCCTGTGGCTCCTTCCTTCCTTCCTTCCTTCCTTCCTTCCTTCCTTCCTTCCTTCCTTCCTTCCTTCCTTCCTCCCTCCCTCCCTCCCTCCCTCCCTCCCCCCCTCCCCCCCTCCCCCTCTATTTCTCATACACAGAAACCCTCAAGCAGAAAAATGGATTTCCGTAGACTTTCTTGTAAGTGCATAGTTATATTCATTTTAGATTTTGCTAATTTCACACTGTTCTGTTATCTGGCTAAGCAAGAACAGGGTTTAATTCCTGACTTTTACGTTTAAAGTTTGGGTTATTGTCTCAGCTTCATATAACCTTGCTGACTGTAACATTAAATAGGCAGATCTATCGAGAAACGTCCTATAGAGAGAATGTAAAGATAATTCTGCACTATTGATAACCCTGTTTCGTCAACCCATCTTAACCTCTTAACTATACATTTCCACATCTGCTCAAGAATCACACAACAACAGGCTTAACTCCTCAGCCCAGCACCTTTTAGCATTGGGGAATGAACCTGGTGCTCCTAAAACTCCCCCTCACCAAAAGTGGGTATTGTAATCCAACATGTCTGGAGAACATCTGACTCAAGAAAAGTGCTTTACAGATTAGGAATGTAAAAATGTTCCTCATCTTTGAGAGTGAGACTAAGAGAGTTTTCGAAAGACATGGTTATTCCTTAGACCTTTGCTTTCTTGTTGAAGGAATTATCCTCTGAGCCTATACCAAATGTTTACACCTTATTTTGGAATATTTCCACTATGCCTTGATCTATGCATATCTGAATATATACTCAGGATTGAACTGTGGAATCTTTGGTGCTCTGAGCTTGGTTGTTTGCTCACAAACGTTTCATTACCCAATTAGATAGCATCATCAATAGTAGTGAATGTGAGGTTTGGTCTCTGTTTCTATACAGTAACTTTGCCTTGTTTTGGTGGATGTGTGGTTTTCTCTTTGATAGGTCCTTGATTATGGTATTGTTTTCTGCTTAATAATTTGTCTGGTATTAATCCTTGTTGCTGAAAAAAGCTAAGACGGGAATGAAAAGATCGGAACACTGCCTCTGTAGTAGAAAACAGCGAGATAAGCATGTATTGACACCAGACGAACCATAAGCTAGAAATACCCTAATCAAGGAACTCTTTTCATATAAACCAGGAGCAAAGCTCACACTCACTCACACTGATGTTACCTAGTGAGGTAATGAAACGTTTACAAGTAAACATCCAAACTCTGGGAACACAAAGACTCCACAGTTAGCTACTCTAAATTTCTTAAACTTATTAAGTTAATTCAAATATGCATACTTATCATACTTTGCTACTTGAATGACTGAACCAGCTTCATCAAAAACGCTCTATCAAGGAGATGAAAATCTTGTCTCTGAATAAACAGACACTTTGCTAAAAAGATGGAAAGGATCCCATCAAAACAGAAGCCTTTTCGCCTCCATCAGTGTTGGTGGGGCAGATTTACAGAAGCACCCTAACCAACTAAGTTTATTTGAAGAAAATATTTGAAGTGGCAAGGAATGTGGGAGACCTTACTCCAACCTCGTGCTCTCGTACGGCCTGGGTTTCTGGAGGCTGAAGGCAGCACCAAATTGGGGAAAAGTTATAGGTATTTTTTTCACCCTGCCAAAAATATTTGGGTTAAATCTCCCAAATTCTTGTAATTGCTGAAGGGGAGAACGGGGGTGGACGGGGGACTGCAAGAACTTTTTCTTCTGAGGATCAATTGGAGAACGGCAGCTGGAATTCGGCAGGAAAACAAAAAAAAAGGACAGTAGTTTACTTCTTCTGTTAACAAGGGAGAAAATCGCTGAGGTTTCAGAAAAATACATGCAAATAAACCTTTGACTTTCTTCCAGGATTTTTCTGGTCTTCCCCTATCTCCTTTTTAGGTTTGTGGGAGAGGTAAATCCTAACCTCTTTGACTCAAGGTGCAGTTAATGTTAGAAAAATGTGTATTAATGACGTGTCAGAGAGCCAATTTGACATAGCGGTTAAGGCACCAGGCCAGAAATTAGGAGACCCTGAGTTTTAATTTCACCTTTCACATGAAGCCAGCTGGGTAACCATGAGGCAGACACTTTTTCTCAGCCCTAGGAAAGAGGCAGAGGCAAACTACCTTTGGAAAACCTGGCCAACAAAACTGCAGGGACCCATCCAGGCAGTTGCCAGACGTCAACACTGACTTGAAGGTACACACCTGCCCCAATGACATCTCTAACATCTTAGGCTCTTAAACCCACTGAAATCCAGAGCTTCTTGCTGTTTTTTTCAGCAAATAGACAAAAAGAATTTCCTCCCCTCCCCCTTCCTCCCTCTTGTCCCCTTTGCCAGTTGTGATCATCTGTATGTCTTTACTCAGAGAGGGAGAATCTTTGTATAGATCGAACCAACAATTCCAAACATGCTTATTTGTTCTCCTTCAGCAATAGAAACTAGGCTCTATTGTCCGAAAGGACTACCTGAGACTGCAACCTTGCTACATGTTGACTAGGTTCAGGGAGGTAAACCTTGCTTTCCTTAACTGGAGTTTGTGGAAGGAACCACAATTGGATGGTTCATACAACAGGCTAACCCCTAAACCACCGCTAAGCAGCTTTCCTCCAGAGTGTTAAGAAAGTCATAAACAAACATAACAATGAGGCTACGCATGACATTTAATGATAGCCATTCTCATTTTCCTTGGGGTTTTTTCCCTTTAGCTTTTCCTCAAAAACTGTGTCAGTTTTCAGACTACAGGTAGTCCTCAACTTATGACCACAATTAAATCCAAAATTTCTGATTGTTAAGCTTTGCCCCATTTTATGACTTTTCTTGCCAGTTGTTAAGTGAATCACTGCACTGGGGATGTTGCAACGGTTCTATGTGTGAAAACAATCATAAATCACTTTTTTCAGTGCCACTACAACTTCAAACATTCACTAATGAATGGTTGTAAGCTGAGAACTACCTGTATGTAGAAGTTTGATTGAACAATAGTCAAGTCAGTAATGATGCTTAGTGAGCACAGTATAGATTTTTTTCCAGGAGGATCTATCCTAACAGCAGCTTTTAGATCTTCCAACTATGCACCCATCATTTATTTAACTGAGACCATCCACCTTGCAACTGGTCATCCTTTTCTTCTCCTTCTCTCTTTCTTTCTCAGCATCAGATTTTCTCTAGAGAGTTAGGTCCTCATATAAGGTTCCCCAAAGTAAGATAATTTGAGAATGGCCATTTCAATCTGAATAGAACTGGAAGTCCCGTTCAAGGTGATGAAGCACTCACAACTTCTGAAGGCAAACTGTACCATTGATGGATTGTCTAACTCAGGGATGTCCAAACTTGGGAACTTTAAGACTTGTGGACTTCAACTCCCAGAATTCTCCAGCCAGCAGAGCTGGCTGGAGATTTCTGGGAGTTGAAGTCCACAAGTCTTAAAGTTCCCAAGTTTGGACATCCCTGGTCTAACTGTTGGGAATTTTCTCCTTAACTCCAGGGTGCTTCTTTCCTTGCTTAGTTTCCATCCATTGTTTCTTGTCCTGCTCTCTGAGATCTTTGGAAAATAAGTTAACTCCTTCTTACTAAGGATTTATAAACTGGTACTAATACTTCATGTGATTTTGATTCTATGCCTCTGTTTATACAATCAAAGATTGTATTAGCTTTTGCGGCTGCTGCATCACACTGCTGGCTCATATTTAAGTGATTGTCCGCTAGGACTCCAAGGTCCCTCTCACAGTTCCTGTTTTTGAGCCAGTTCTTGCCTACTTTGTACCTTTGGGTTTTCCTGCCTAAGTGTAAAACCTTGTTTTTCCCCACACTAAATTTCATTTTGTTGGATAAGGGCCCATTGTGCAAGTTTGTCAAGATATTTTTGGATCCAGAGCTTGTGCCAGAATGTGTGCTTAAAGTGAGAACTCTGGATGGATTTGTTGATTTGTTCTGTAATCTGTTTGTTTTCTTGGTTGTTCACACTATCCTCAGGAGTTTTTTTCCAACACCAAAGTTCATAAAGCATCACTGCTCGATATTACTTTTATTCTGTTTCTTTGGAGTCCACTAAATCAAGTTATAGAATGCTATGTAGGGAAAAAGCTTATGAGCTTGTAAGCTTTGACACCAAACTATACACCACCAGCTTCTCCCACACGCATGAAAGAAAACAAATCCTATCCTGACAAAAAATGTGATAAAACTTACCTAATCTATTTTTCTCTATCTTTTTTTCTGCTGGCACCAGCTGTCTGAATCCAGCCATGTTTATTGAGTATTTATGGACATTTTTAATGGCTTGGCATTTTTACAATCCTTATCTCATTTACTAGCTCACAACAACCCTGGGAGGTAGGTAGACTGATGACTTCCTAGCAGACAATTGGGTTTAAATGAATGAGTTAAGGATCATTAAGCAGTTTGGGAATTAAACGTGCCAGTCAACATTAAGTAATATTCTGAGAGGAAAGTGGCTTTGATTAGAAGGTGCAGCCTCTGTTTTATACAGGCAAAGCAATAATTAAGCTCCAGCAGAAAATAATTAATAATATTCTCCTTTTAAAAGGTAGCCAAAAGGAAATGTAAAGGTTTATTTATTATTTTATCTAACACACGGCATCATAGTACATGGACTAACAATATAAATTAGCATTTCAGATAGATTAGCAGACACTTTAAAAGAAGCTTGCTCCTGGGGAGGAAAGCTATGGCAAATCTAGGTAGCAAACTAAAAAGCAGAGACATCATCCTGCCAACAAAAGTGCCTATAGTCAAGGCTATGGCTTTTCCAGTTGCAATGTATGGCTGTGAAAGTTGGACTATAAGAAAGGCTGAGCACCGAAGAATTGAGGCCTTTGATCTATGCTGCTGGAGAAGACTCCTGCGAGTTCCTTGGCCTGCAAGGCGATCAAACCGGTCAGTCCTAGAGGAGATCAACCTTGACTGCTCTTTAGAAGGCCAGATCCTGAAGATGAAACTCAAATACTTTGGCCACTTAATGAGAAGGAAGGACTCACTGGAGAAGAGCCTAATGTTGGGAAAGATTGAGGGCGAAAGAAGAAAGGGATGACAGAGAATGAGGTGGCTTGATGGAGTCACCAAAGCAATAGGTGTAAGCTTAACTGGACTCCAGGGGATGGTAGAGGACAGGAAGGCCTGGAGGAACATTGTCCATGGGGTCGCGATGGGTCGGACACGACTTCGTAGCTAACAACAACCATAAAATATAAATATCAAAAAGATCAGCATTCAGATATTTAGGCCATCTAACCACTGAAACGCAGGATCACTTATATTTAAAAAAATCAGATACTAGATCAGTATATGCCCTCAGTTTGCAGCCAGTCATGAGGCGATCTACAGTTTGACGTGCAGCCTTCCCACAGTCACACTGAGAGGAGGATACTATACCCCATTTATATAGAGAGTCCCAGCGGACAGCATATGAGGTGCGAGTATTGTTTGGGATTGTCCATTGCTGTTGTGGTATTTCAAACACCTTTTTTAGTTGGGTCATTTATAGGTCTTCCTATAACTGGGTGTTACAGGTAATTTAAAGATTAAAATGCCCCTTTAATCTTCTAAGATACTAGTAAATACTTAGATGGGAGACTTGCAGAAATTCCAGGGCTGTTGAGGAGACTTAAGTCAAACAACAAACAAAAACCATATCTAAACAAAACTATAGGAAATTATTGTCACACACCCCCCCCCCCCCCAAAACCCTATAAGGATCTCTGCTCAAGGGAATATGTACTTCCTTTTATGAATGGAATGAAACATCAGTTTCAGTCAACTGGGTGAGAATGCAAAACTGCCTTTTGGGAGGTGAAGACCCAAGAGAAGGACCTCAAGATAACAAGCTGAATTAAGAGTGTGCCTTGTCATTTGTGTGCACCTTCAGTATTAGTGTTATTTGCTGGTAGATTAACAATGTGTTGGATAGTGAGTACAGATAGTCCTTGATTTATGGCCACCATTAAGACCAACATTTGTGCTGCAAAGCGAGACACTTGTTAAGTTGTTAAGTGTTGAATTCTTGGCACCACCATTCAAAGGGCATCATGCAGGACTCTATGAAGCTGTGGGCCATTTTGCAATTAGGAACCCAGGTAGGAACTTTGACAGACTTTCAGAGAAGGATAATATTATCTGGCCCCTTGTAAACATCTGAGTCTAGCAAGTGCCTAATAAAACCGGCACCAACTCATTCCTCCCCTTTCACACACCCACTCAACCACAGGGGCATGTTGCCGAGTTTTCCAGAAGAAGAGAGCATATGAAGTTTGCACGCTGCAGTTAGATCCTGATTTCCATTAATTCAGTCCCTGAAATTTGTCTATCTTGTTTTGTACTATTGTTTTGTTACTATTGTAAGGGCAACGTAAAATGATTCCTCTGTTTCTGAAACATGGAATTGTATTATAACTTGCCTTGTTGATTGTTCTGATTTTACTGATCTCAGTCTCCTGATTTTACTGATCTCAGTCTCCTGATTTTACTGATCTCAGTCTCCTGATTTTACTGATCTCAGTCTCTGTGCAGTAAAGCAATAAGAATCTGTTTGAGGGCTTTGTAGGATCATGTCTCTCTAGAAATAATACTAATATTATTAAATGACTACTGGTAACAACATCCTACATCTTTGATTGTCAAAAATTCCAAATCCAGTTAGAATTATCTGGTGAACTATGTGTAAATGGTGATAATTATGATGAGGAAGGGGGGGGGGGGAGGAGGAGGATTGTCAAATCCATTCTAAACACCTGGCTCTCTATGTGACCAACCATATAATTCAGGTAGTTCTCGACTTAAAATCATTTGTTTAGTAACTACTCAATGTTACAACGGCAATGAAAAAAGTAGCTTACGGCCAGTCATCACACTTATGATCATCACAGCATTCCCATGGTAGCATGATCAAAATTCAGGCATTTGGCAACCGGCGCATAATTACAATAGTTGTGGTGTGCCAGGGTTGTGTGATCACTATTTGTGACCTTGCCAGCCAGCTTCAAACAAGCAAAGTCAACGGGAGAAGCTGGACTTGCTTAACAACCATATGATTCACTTAACAATTGAAGTGGTTTGCTTAACAACTGTAGTAAAAAAAAAGTCATAAAATTGAACACAACTCACTTAACAATCTTCTTGCTTAACAATGAGAAGTCTTGTCTCAGTTGCAGTCGTAAGTCAAGGACTACCTGCAATTGGGGAAAACTCAGTAGGTGGATGAAAATGCCAAATCCAGTCTAAGCATCTGGTTGACTGTGTGACCAACAATATAATAATAATAGTAATAGTAATAATAATAATAACAACAACAACAACAACAATAATAATCCTTTATTTAGGAACTGGTAGAAAAAATCAAGTTGGGGTTGGTCTCCTTGATATTTCTGAGATATTATTCTTAGAACATGGACTAGATTTACACAGCACAAAAATCTCAAACAATTCACCTTCATTTTAGCCCAGGGGTCTGCAAAGTCGGCTCTTTTAAGACTGGTGGACTTCAACTCCCAGAATTCCCCAGCCAGCTATGCTGGCTGGGGAACTCTGGGAGTTGAAGTCCACCAGTCTTAAAAGAGCCGACTTTGCAGACCCCTGGCCTAGCCTAACACTGTGTAAACACAGTAATCAAAAACAAACTAGGTTAGGAAGCTATCGAAAGTCTGAGATAGTAAAAGATACCATTCTTACGTGCACTTTCTTATAAAGCTTTGCAACTATAAAACTAAACTTCGGAATGAAATCTTTCTGTCTACATTTTAGTATCAAAGTACCATAGAAAAGTGGAATTCCCTGTGTGCAGCCCATGCGATCGTTTCTTCCATCTTCATTCACCTGGTTCCTTTTAGATGAATTGGATTCCCACAACCCCTCTGCCTAATTTTGCAAAATGAGTTCCCATTTATTTCTCTGATAAGTATTTACAGGCAAAGAGGTTGCGGGGCAGGGAGAAGATGTCCGTGGGTTACCTGGAGGCCTAAGGGCCCTAAGTTGTAACTTCACACCATGACTAAGGTTTCTGTAGTGCCCTCCCCAGAGTGACCTTATCTTTCCAAGATGGAGCTGCCATCAGAATTTTTATTAGCTCAAAACCTGTAGAGCCTGAACGTACTCTTCATCCGGTCCTTGGTTTTCCCCATCACCCTCAATCAGGAAATTAGAAGCAAAAGATAACATCTTCTAAAGGTAAAGGTAAAGATTCCCCTCGCACTAGTCGTTCCTGACTCTAGGGAGCGGTGCTCATCTCCGTTTCAAAGCCAAAGAGCCAGCGCTGTCCGAAGACGTCTCCGTGGTCATGTGGCCAGCATGACTAAACATCGAAGGCGCACGGAACGCTGTTACCTTCCCACCAAATGTGGTCCCTATTTTTCTACTTGCATTTTTACCTGCTTTCGAACTGCTAGGTTGGCAGAAGCTGGGACAAGTAACGGGAGCTCACTCTGTTGTACGGCGCTAGGGATTCAAACCACCAAACTGGCAACCTTCTGATCCATAAGCTCAGCATCTTTAGCCACTGAACCAATGTGTCCCTAACAGCTTCTATTTTCTTTTAAACAAAACTCAGTAAGAAAAAAAATGAATTTCACTTGCCTCTCAAATTTCTGGTGCATAGTTGCATAAAGAAATGCAAAAATTGCCTTTGAATTCAGCAACATGAAGAGGCCTAACTATGTTTGGGGTTTTTTCAGCCGCCTGTTAGCCTAGCCTCTGGAAATAAAATTTAAAAATGTCATCCTTCTCAGTGGCTCACCTCTCTCTCCCTGGTCGCCTTCCCAACTGACTAATAGCTTTAGGATCTGTCCTTTCCCTCTGATGGTTGGCAACTGCTACAGTCTTTAAACTACGTTGACTTGACCTAAATTGTGTTGCCTGCTGCTTCTGTGTGAAGAAGAGCTCAGTTCTCAATGAATGTGCTTGATGGGTATATTGGAGTTTTTTTTAAAAATGTGTTTTGTAGGGTATGGTCAAAAAAAAGTAGGAAAAACCCTCAAGGTGGCAGCTGTGACATTGCAATTATCGCTCAGCCACCCACATGACAAACAGATGAAGCTTCAATGGCAACATCAGAATTGCTATTTTCTTTCTCTTTTTTTAAACCCCCCCCCCCCTGCAGACATTTGCATAGTCCAAGAACATATAAATAGTCCTACCATTGTTGTAAAAAAAAAAAAAACAACCCAAACCCTATGATGATGGGCTATGGGTGGGTGTACTACAGTGGTGGGTTTCAAATTTTTTAGAACCTACTCTGTAGGTGTGGCCTATTTTGTGGGCGTGGCTTGGCAGCCATGTGACAGGGTGGGAGTGGCCACCTTTTAAAATGTGGTGAAACTCATTTAACAACGCTCTTGCTTAGCAACCAAAATTTTGGACTCAATTGTGATGATAAATTCTTCCTTCCTTCCTTCCTTCCTTCCTTCCTTCCTTCCTTCCTTCCTTCCTTCCTTCCTTCCTTTCCTTTCCTTTCCTTTCCTTTCCTTCCCGTTGGGTCACTGGCAGCGGCGGGCCAGATTTACTTCCAGGTACACCAGTGGAACCCCCTCTCACCGGTTCTCTAAATTTCACCAACCGGTTCTCGCGAGTAGGTGCGAGCCTGCAGAAACCCACCACTGGTGTGCTAGGTGTGCGTTTAGATTTGCACATGTTAGATTTTTAAAAATAAAGATGATTGCTTTCACCCAGAGCTAGAACAGATCAATAGCTGTAAAATAGCAACTCAGTTACAGTGTGGTGAAGATTTCAGAACTGCTAAGAAACTGAATTTCTCTATCTCTGCAGATTTATTTCTTCTGTTGAAGGTGTAGATAATAATAATAATAATAATCTTTATTGTCGTTGTAAAAATTACAATGAAATTGATGAGATAGCCTTTGACTTGCAACCATTCGTTTAGCAACCATTTGAAGTTACAGTGGCACTGAAAAAAGGGACTTACAACTGGTCCTCACACTTAAAATCATTGTAGCAACCCCACAGATAACATCATCAAAATTTGGCCACCTGGCATGTATTTACAATGGTTGGAGCATTCCAGCGTCCAATGATTGCCATTTTGCAACCTTCCCGGCCAGATATTGGCCAAGTCAAGTTGGAAGGGAGGGGGCAACGTTCACTTAAGTACCACATGGTTCATTTAACAACTGCAATGATTCATCTAACAACCATGGCAAAAAAAGGTTGTAAAGTCGGGCACAACTTGCTAAATCCACCTTCCATAGCAATGGAAATTCTGGTTCCTATTGTGGTCATAAGTTGAGGACTACCTGTGTTGAGGAGAGGGGGAAACAGTTTAAACCAGGGGTCTCCAACCTTTGCAACTTTAAGTCTGAAGGACTTCAGCTCCCAGAATTCTCCAGCCAGCAAAGCTGGGTGGAGAAGTCTGGGAGCTGAAGTCCTTCAGACTTAAAGTTGCAAAGGTTGGAGACCCCTGGTTTAAATAGTGACCAGACCCCTATAATCATTGCCCAATCCACCCTGTTTTATGTGCATTGGCACATGTCAAAGGAGAGCAAGGTTATGACATAAATCTTAATTTTTTTTGGTTTCCCCCTGCATCTCATCCCTGGGTAGCGAAAGGTGCTAATTGTGCAATGATGTTATGTGTGAGGTAATGTGCCTCTTGCAAGGAAAGACGCCAGGTCAGCTATACAGGTAGTCCTTGAATTATGACCACAACTGAGACCAGAATTTCTGTTAGTAAGCAATGCAGTTGTTCAGTGAATCACGTCCGATTTTACGATCATTTTGCCTTGGTTGTTAAGCAAATCACTGCAGTTAAGTGTATCATGCAGTCATTAAGCAAATCTGGCTACCCCCATTGACTTCGCTCGCCAAAAGTTGTCTGGGAAGGTCACAGATGAGGATCACGTGAGCCTGGGACGTTGCAGCCATCCTTAATATATGCCAGATGCCAAGTATCTGAAGTTTGAACACGTGACTATGGGCACACTGTGTGAGGTGCAAGTGTGAGGACAAGCTGTAAATTGCTTTTTTTAAAGTGCCATTGTAATTTTAAACGGTGACTAAATGAGTTGTTTTAGGTCAAGCACTACCTGTAATATATAGCTTAGGAGCTGGATTGGGGTATGTGTGCTTTCCTATGGCTCCTTCTGTCCTTGTCTGTCTGTCTCCATTAAAGAAAAAGGAAGGCATCCAGAAATACATGCATATTTGAGCCTTGCACACATGGTTGTTGTGGGGAGGGGTTGTGCCCACCCAGCTGGAGTTGCTCGTGCGGCCATCTGCTGCATCAGCTCGGGGCCTCTGACGCCTTCCCTCTCTCCTTCGATCCTCTTTACGAGACTTCGTCCAGCTAAGCCATGCCTATAAATCCCAATGCTGGGAAAGATCACTCCCCCTCCCTTCCTTGAGGTCTCAGAGCTGCACCACATGATGCCAGCTTCTTCTATCCCATGCTGCTAGGTCTTTGTCTCTTGGCCTGGGGAGAATGGAAAACAAACTTTTGGGTTTATCTTGGCGTGATGTGAACCTCTTTGCCCGTGTCTTCTGAAGGAGAGCAACCAGGGGCTCCAGGCGGCTTGGGACAGGACTTCAGCCAATACCTAGTTCTTAACCATTGGCCAAATCTGGGTAGACTTGAGGTCCAAAACATCTGTTTAGCCACACACTGTCCAGACCCGGTCTGCTCATTTACTGATTTCTTATAGCAGCCACAAAATGTGTTAATTCATTAGTGCCAGCAACTCTTTGTTATGTATCCAACTTTACGTTGCTTAGAGAGCCACCCAAATTTAAAGAGTTTTAAGGTGAACACCTACAGAGTTTCACATGCCCATGTTGCACCAAACAGGAATATCTTAGCAACTGCATTTCTACATGTTTTGCTCCAGGGAGTTGCAATTGGCTGTCTCTGTAAAAAAGATCGGGTGAAAGAGTACATTTGCCATCCTGTCAGATATAATCCTGAGATTAATCTGGCTTTAATACTTAACAGAATATCAGATTTGGAGGGGATCTTGGTGGTCTTCTAGCCCAAACCCTGCTCAGGCAAGAAACCTATTGAGACAAATTGTTGTCCAGTCTCCTTTTTAAAACTTCCAGTGTTGGAGCACCCACAATTTTAGAAGGCAAGTTGTTCCATTGATTAATTGTTCTGTCAGGAAATTTCTCCTTAGTTCTAGGTTGATTTTCTGCTTGATTAGTTTCCCTCCATTGTTTCTTGTCCTGCTTTCAGGTGCTTTGGAGAATGTTGATCCCTCTCTTCTTTGGGATAGATAGCCCTTAGATATTGGAATACTGCTATCATATCACTCCTAATCCTTCTTTTCATTAAACTAGACATACTCTATACTTCTCAAGCCTTCGTTTAACTACTTCTTTGACCATAGCTACCCAGTTTGGCTAAGTCTATTTCATTTATCTCAATCCAAACACCCTTCTCCCTGGATTTCTAATCTTATGCATCCCACCTATTTATTTCTAAATGCAAACCCAACCATATTAATGGGTGGGTCTCCATGATGAGCAAAGGGGCATAAAGCAACCTTTTAACACCCATTCAAGTTTTGACTCAAGCAGCAATTGTTTGGGAGTCAGTGGCTTTAATGATGCTCAAGAGAAGCCATTTAGCTGAGTCCTGTAGCCAGAAGCGTGATCAAGGCCCTTTCTGGTCTGCTCATTCCTAAGTTTGCAGGGTAAACACTAACTGGTCAGTTTCCTTGGGTGAATTTACTCTGTTACCCTCAAGTATCTATTTGTTTTGAAGCGTCTTCGCCTTGCCTTTCTTAACTATTCTATCCAAGCAGATTATAATAAAGCTCAGCAATTCGGCCTCCTTCCAATCCAATGGCCAGCAAAACTGTAAAACAGGGACCAAAATCCTTTGCTTGGACATAGTGTAAAGACAATGACGTCAGAAACCCCAATGCCGTAAGAGGAATAGCTTTTCTGGGATTAGCCCAAGGCCCGATGTAACCCCAGAATCGTAGGTAAGAGGGAGAGGTGATATTGACAAGATCAACATGCCATATGTGGAAAGAGAATCCCTGTTGAGCCAAATTTCTCTAGGATCAGAGGTGTCGAAAAATGTCAGAAGGACTGAGACCATCATGTTTTTATTTCACCTGTTGGGGATCCCAGTTTATTTAGCACTGCTGGCTGGGTTGGAGAACCCAGGTAAGATGCTGGCTGAAGCCCTTCCAACCTATGCCAACCCTCATCCCTTCTCCATCCTTTCCCCCTGGTCTGTCTTCACCCAGTGCTTTGCACCTGGTTTCTTTTATTAACTGGCAGGCTGAAAGTGCTACTCATATCTACCTAAACATATTACGGAAGGGTAGGCCAATTCTCCTGTTGCATAATAGGAGGGAGAATAAAGAGGAAAAGATTTTTGAGGCATAAGAAATTTCATTCTGCATTCAAGTGTACAGATAATCCACGACTATCAATAATTTGTTTAAAAACTTTTCAGAGTTGCAATGGCACTGAAAAAAAAGTCCACTCTTATGACTGTCACAGCATTTCTATGATCACGTGATCAAATTCGGGCACTTGGCAACCGAATAAATAATATTTAGTGCAATATAAAAAATGCAAATAATTTTTCTGCGGGCCACCAATACTTTCTCATGGACCACTGGTTAGTGATCGCTCGTTTATACTGTTATTGTAAGTTGAGGATTACCTGTACTTGCAAAATAGATCAACCACACATATCTCTCCAGACTTCTAAAACTCTTTTATTCACATGTGTGTTGATTCAGAAATATATATATATTGTGTCACAGCACCCTGGTAAGCCCCAATTAAGGGAGGAACATACTGCTTTCCTTTTCTGTCTTTCGGCTCATCACCAGAGACCATGCAGACAGAAAGCTATTTGCTTTGTTGACTTTTGTTTCCATTTGTGTTTTATGTTTGTGCTGATCAATAAATAAACAAGGGAGACTAGTATAGATCTATTTCAAGCTATTTAGCTCTCATCAGCTAGTCATACCCTTACTGGGATAAGAAGGAGCAGGGATAAGTTAACCCCGCTCCTTCTTCTACCAGCCCAGTGGAACAAAATCAAACCTTTGGCCTTATCATACCCATTTCTGGAAGGCTGGCTTCAGCCAAAGCCCAGTGAAGGATCCGGGGTTACAAATCCACAGGCCTCCCCGACAGGCCTCTTTGGCTCCCCACCCCCAACACACACACACACACACACACACACACACACAAATTGCCAAAGTGTTTCAGCTCCAGGGGCGGGCGGAGAAAAAGGCACAAAAAACCCCAACCACCTTTGAAATCGAGGCCGATGCCTTCGCTCCTGGCAAGGGGGAAAATATGCAGTTTGCTCTCTAACACAACACCGGATAGCTTTTCCATGAAAACACCTTGACTCACCCCCTCCTTCACCCTCCCTCCTGACCCAGCATCACTGTTTCCGAATACCAAGAGACCTTTTTTTTTTCCTTACCTCATGGCAAAGGCGCCGGGATGACTCTCTTGCAGGAAAGGAATTCCCTAACCCAACAATCCTTCTCTCTCTCTGCCCTGCCTGCCCAGCACACATATGTTCAAAAGCGCTGCCAGATGTTTTCAAGGGGCACCTCTAGGCCATCCCTTAGTTCCCTCCACATCCCAGGCAGGCCTTTTTCCACACCAAGCCTAACCTTCAAAAAGCCCCCTGAAGCCTCCCCCCACCCACCCACCTCCATAAACTGAACATCGACACCCTTAGCCTTAAAATGCTCGCTCTCTGCCTTGGCAGATGGGCTTCCAGTGAAATGCACCTCAGAGAGAAGCAGGATTTGGGGCGAGGGTGGGATGGGGTTTGTTTGTTTTTGCTTAAGTAAAAACAAGGTTTAGAAAACTATGAAAGGCCATCAAATGCTTCAGTTTCACATTGCTGCAGTAGAGGTAGTCCTTGACTTACAACTATTTGTTTAGTGACCGTTTGAAATTACAATGGCGCTGAAAAAGCTCACACGTATGGCCATCAACACATCTCCACAATCACAGGAATCAAAACATGGGTACTTGGCAACCGGCATGTATTTATGACAATTGCAACACCCCAGGTCTTGCAATGTTGTGGTCTTGCCAGCTAGCTTCGGACAAGCAAAGTCAGTAGGAGAAACTAGATTTGCTTAATGACCGCATGATTCACCTAACAACTGCAGTGACTTGCTTATCAAAGAAAATGTTATAAAATTGTGCATGACTCAGTTAACAACCCTGCTTAGCAACAGGAATTCTGAACCTGGTTGTGGTGGTAAATCAAGGCTTCCCTGTATAATAATAATAATAAATTTAATTTGTAGACCGCTCCCTCTCCCCGAAGGGACTCGGGGCGGTGCACAGGGGAATAAAAAACATACAAACATAGATACATCATAAATATATAAAATCAGATTAAACAATTTATCCCTGCGCTAAAAAACCTAAAATCCTAAAAACTAAACCCCTTAAAAACCCAATTAAAACAATTTAGATATTCAGACTAAAAAGGCTGGAAGGTAGGTTAGGCCAGGCCGGCCTGCTGGAAGAGATGAGTCTTGAGCTTTTGATAGAAGGCGCGGAGGTCCGTGGTTGTTCTGAGCTATGGTGTTACCTTTTGAAATGGTGATATAACAGATTTTCTTCTTCCATTTTCTGGTCTTTTCACATTTCTTTAGCTCATTTGCGATCAACCAACCTCAGTGTGACTGTGACCTACTTGTAAAATGACATTAATAGCCAGCATTAACTGGGCTATTGCATTAAGCCACAGTCTAGGTTTGCATCCTAAACTCACCAAAATGATTTGAGTTCACCCAGAGGGCAAAGCGACACGCAACCACATAGTGAAGGCTAACTCTATTAAGGTGTTGTGTGAATGGACCTGCTAAGGCTGTTTTGATTCGGTGAAGTGTGTTGGGTGAACATAGCCGTAGAATTCAGCAGTATCACAGGATTTATTTTGAGTAAATTGGGAGTTAATTGGGAGCTTAAAGAATTTTGAATCAGGAACTGGCTGCAGGGATTAGATCACCTCAAGGCCCCAGACAAACACACACACACGTACACAAATATTTTAAAATATTCCTTGACACTTCTCTCTCACCAAGTGGAAGAAAGAGGCCTTTTGAAGAAGGAATGTCGGTGCAGGGGTGGGGGTTAGATTCCAGGAGAAAAAATGTGTATAAACTAACATCAAATTCTGCAGGCACTACCTTAATCCATCAAAGTGACAGAGAAAAGGACATGACTAGAAAACAGTTGTATTTGACAAAAGCATATGGAGATGGGCCTTGAACCCTTAGCCTCAGAAAATGAAAGGGGCCTTAGATAAATTGAGAAGTACACCTACAGTCTATGCATTAAGCCTACGATGAAGATCCAGTTTTAAACCTAGGGGTGTCATTCGGATAACATACTAACCTTAGTTCGTTATTTGTGGTTTACAAATAGTCCTCCACTTATGACCATAATTGAGACCGGATTATTCAATGTTAAGCGATGCTAGCATTAAGAGAGACATCACATGTCTGCAACCTTTTTTTGACATGGTCATTAAGTGAGACATCATGTGACTGACTCACGGCCTTGTGCTGGTTTGTCCATGTTGCATGTTGGAAGCCAGCTGAGAAGGTTGCAATAATGTGACCCTGGGACTTTGTAACCATCATAAATACCCGAACCACAATAAGATGACCACAGGGTACCATGATGGTCATAAGTGCAAAAACCGGTTGTAAGTTACTTTTTCAATGCCTTTGTAACTTTAAGTGGTCACTAAAGGAATGGTCGTAAGTTGAGAACTACCTGTATTTTGTTTCACAAACTCACCACTCAATGTAGCATGTGAAATCAGAGCGGACTCACTCATGTTCATTCAGAATAAGCATCTCTGGCACAAATACAGCCAACAATCTCAGAGCTACAGAAGTGGGAGCATTGAAAATGAATGTCCACAGTCTTATATCTATGGAGATTCTCAGTCATCCAGGTCATGGCTGTCTCAAAAGTGCTTTTTTCAAAAGGCAACTGGACTTTCTTTGTTTTTGCTTGAAGACGTTTCCCTTCTCATCCAAGAAGCTTCTTTAGTTCTTCAGAACCGAGGAAGCTTCTTGGATGAGGAGCGAAATGTCTTCAAGCAAAAACAAAGACAGAGCTTCTTGGATGAGAAGCAAAATGGCTTCAAGCAAAAACAAAGCAAGTCCAGTTGTCTTTTGAAAAAGCAACTTTGGGTCAACACCCTTAGAAATCTGCCCCCAGCCTCCATCTCTCTGCAAGTCTCTGGATAGCTCCTTCTTTGTGAAGTCTCTGGCTTTAAGGGTTCACGTTATGCCATGAGAACCAGTCAAAAGTGAGTTAGTAAAGTCCAGAATAGTAAAATAAATGAATGAATGGAATCTCTTCAAGGTGCTAATGAGGATAGAGTTTTAAAATGTTTTCCCAACTTTTAAAAAGAAGGGATAACCTTCACAGAGGTAGACATTCCTTCGTTCTCTTTCTCACACACTTCAAAGTCTAACTCTCAGGGAAACAGGAGGCTGCCCCTCGTTCCCTGCTGAAACAGAAAAACATATTTCCCTATAAAAGAAATGAGCAAGAATTTACAAGTAAATTTCACACTCTCAAGAATTCAGAAATGGAAGTTTCCCATTACTCTACAAATGTTAATCAGCTCACCATTACAAGAAAGTCTGTGTCACACCCAACAATAGTTTCATGAATAGTGCCAATCTATGAGTCATTACCACTGACTGTCTCTCCTGTGGTTTATACAGAGATGGTAGTCCCATATATACAGGTGATGTTTTGGAAAAGTTGGTTTTCAGTCACTGGCTTTCTAACAGCCATCCTTGGCCTCTCTCTTTCTCTCTCTCTTTCTTTGCAGACGGTGTGTGTCAGATTGTAGTGATGCTACTGAGTCTGTATGAAGGACTCTGGGCTGCACCTAACCCCAGACTAAAGCCCACAGACCCCCGGATGGAGTTTGATTCCATTATTGCCTTGACCAGAAACCTGCTAACTGATACCAAGACCCTCTCCAACCACTTTGTAAGTCCAGAAGCCTTCCCTATTAGAGTCCATTGGATATGATGATGATGATGATGATGATGATGATGCAAAGAAGCAGAAAAAAAAACCCAATAGATCTTGTACTCAAGTCATGCAAGATTCCATAAATTGATTATAAATCAACACAGTGGCCAAAATGATTCACTGGAACATCTCTAAAACCTATCACGTACCAATGATGAAAAATTGATGGGAACATACACTTGAAAAAGTAGTAAAAAAGAACAGGTTAAAATATTGTGGATTTCCTGATATAGACTGATAATCTTGGGTCATAACATACCAGATTAAATATAACTGGTTCAGAAGAAGAAAGCATGGATAATTGATGTGGCAATTCCAGGGAATATTAGAATAGAAGACTGGAAAGTATCAAGATCTGAAAATGGAAAGTGAAAGACTGGTATAAACTGGCTGTCATGGTCCCAGTGGTTATCAGCACACTGGATGCCATACCAAATAAATCTTGTATGGTGTTTAGACAATATGCAGGTTGATGAAATGTCCACCTGAAAATTGCAAAAAGGCCACACAGCTTGGATCTGCACATATACTATGCTGATACATTATGTACATCCTAAATTGTGGGGAAGAATTCAATGCGTATGAAGGCCAACACCAGTAAAGAAGTGGCAGTTGTGACTTCGTGCTGTTGTGGAGAGATAACAATAATAACAACAATGGAAGCAGCCTTTATAAATATATAAAAATCAAGATAGTGGGCATTGCCATACCCAGAGACAGCAGAAGAGAAAAGAACTTGGGACAATCACAAAACACAAATCCTGAAAATGGAAGCACAGAAGAACCACTATGACAAAAGAAAGCAAAAGTAGTGCAAAAGGCACATTTGCAATCCCAAAACATCCGGCCTTCCACTTCAACACCATCGGCATTGATAAATTCACCATCAGCCAATTGCAAATGGCGGCTTTGCGTGGAACAGCTTCCATCCTGCGACGATTCTGCAAACACCATCAAATAACATCTGCTTATCCCAGCTCTTTTGGGAAGGCCTCAATAGGTAGATGAAAATAACAAATTCGGTGTAAACATCTGGCTGATTGCACAACCAAGCATAAGAAAGAACGTTGCCCTCTATAAAGACAGGAAATTTTTCACAGAGCAGTAGAAAGGTAGACAGTTTGTTAAGGCAGGGTAGTTTTTCCTCAGTCTTAGCAACTTAAAGGGTTGAGGAATACTGAGGTATAGAAAGACTGCAGAGAGTTTGCCTTTCAATATTTGCTTCCGTGCGACACCCTATGTGGGTGCTTGTGCAGGCACACAACGAAACCCAGAGCAGGCTGCATACGCTCTTGAGTCACATGACCAGGGAGTGGGTTGGACTTAGAATGGAGCAGTTGGCAGCCTTCTGAGCCACTGCCCAGCTGCCTCCTATACAGAAACATTTTTGGATTGCTTTTTCTCCACTGCCTGCAGCCTTATTCAGCCCATTTTTTAGCTCCATCTTTCTTTTGCTGGTTTTTCCCATCATTCCAAATTTGGTGCCATTCTCTTCATTTTCCAGAGACTTGTTCTACTGATTGTAGATTGCAGGGCTGCCACAAAGAAGAGGGAGTCAAGCTATTCTCTAAGGCACCTGAGGGCAGAACAAGAAGCGATGGGTGAAAACTGATCAAGGAGAGAAGCAACTTAGAACTAAGGAGAAATTTCCTGCCAGTTAGGACAATTAACCAGTGGAACAGAAGTTGCCTCCAGAAGTTGTGAATGCCCCAACCCTGGAAGTCTTTAAGAAGATGTTGGATAGCCATTGGTCTGAAGTGGTATAGGGTTTCCTGCCTAGGCAGGGGGTTGGACTAGAAGACCTCCAAGGTCCCTTCCAACTCTGTTATTGTATTGTATTGTATTGTATTATTGATGGACCAGCAGGCAGATGTGTTGGGAAGAATAAGCAGAAAACACCTCTTAGCCTCTAATAAAAATCAGTTATCTTAGATTTGGGGGATACTTAGGTTATTGTTTAGATTATGCTAAGTTAGTCCTCCTTTTAAAAGTAGGGTCTGCTTGTCTTGCCTTCACTGGCTTCATGGTTTTTTCTCTTTGTGTTCCCTATACAGAAGAAACACTTCCCAGCAGATGGTGAACACAAGCTTGAAACGTTACCAGTTTTATCCATGAATGCTGTAGAACTTGCCAACATCCAGGTAAAAACAGCTACCATTTTTTTTTCTGTTGCCCCTTTAAGATTTCATGGCATAATAGCTTATTTCCAGAAGTTGGTCTTTCCCAGTTTGATGCACTCTGAGTGTACTGGATGGAGCAATGTAGTCCAAAATATCTAGAGAGCATCAGTTTGGGAAAGGGTCATCTTCTCTCTGATTGGAATATAAGGATTGCAATGAGAATACTGACTTTCTCACTATGCTACCCTCCAGATAGGCTGAATAATGGTTCTGGTTATGTTCCAAGTTGGTGGGAATTGTATTCCAACATAATTTGGAGGACAACAAGCTCTGGAAAGCACTTGTAGGAAATCCAGTTAGTGGTGATTTCAGATGCGTCACAGCGGCCTTCTCTAACTATATCAGGGGGTGTCAAACTGAAGGCCTGCAGGCCAGATCTGTCCCTTGGGATGCTTAGATCTGGCCTGCAGGGCTGCCCTGGAAATAGTGAGGGACTGGCCCATGATGCTGGTGAAAATGGAGCTCCATGTGCAGCCGTCCTGAGTTCCGTTTCCACTGGCAGATGATTTCAGGAGGCCATCGCAGTTGAAAACAGAGCTTGGGAGGGTCACGTGCGGTACTCCCCAGCTGTTTTTTCTGGCAGAGGATTGCAGGAGGTCATTGCAGTCGAAAGTGGAGCTTGGGAGGGCTGCATGTGGTACTCCCCAGCTCTGTTTTTGCTGGCAGAAGGTTGCAGGAGGCCATCGCAGCTGAAAACGGAGCTTGGGAACCCATTTTCGCTGGTAGAGCACTCGGGCCACCACAGATGCCCCTGACATGAGTGACATCGAGCTGGCCACAGCTACCCTGGCCCCTCCAAGGTTAAACACAATGCTGATGAGGAAATAGAGTTTGACACCCCTGAACTAGACACTGTTCAGATAAATGACCTTCAACTTTCAGACGTCCTCAAACAACATAGCTATTACTGAGAATTTTGGGAGTTGAACCAGGCTTCATCATTTCACTTTTCTTTTTTTTTTCTTTTTTTTTGGGTGACTTTTCCTTAGAGAACTTTCCCATTTTCTCTGGAGATTCAAATCAAACCAGTTGCTGTCTCATGTCCCTAACATCTCAGTTTCTCCGTTGCCAGACAAGAATGGGGCAGCAGCATCATTCTCCTTCATAATTTCTGTATGGTTTTATCTTCCTCCAGGTTTCTGCAGGTCTAACCCGGTTTGCCTCCGATTTTCAAAGCTACCAACGGCATTTTGAGTGGCTGAAGAAGTCAGCAACATGGCTGCGGCCCATGGAACATGATATTGGCACAGTGCACACTCGGCTTGAACGTCTCCTCAGAAGACTGGAACACATGGTAAAGTTGCAATAAGTGGGCTCAGAACAATAATATCTGTGCTGCAACCTTGAGGCACCCACCAGGTGGCAGCAAAGTATTCTGATTTTTCTCTGTCTCTTTGCTGCCATCTAGTGATTTCCTGAATCTTTGCACTCCAGATATAGTAGCTCTAAATTAGCAGATCGTACAGTGATACGATGTTTGGGGATAGTTCTCTAAATTGAGTTCGCTATTCCTCCTGCAGACAATTCTTCTCACACTTGTTCTTTTCCTCTCCAGATGACGAAGCTGAATATCACACGACCCAATGATGCTTTCCCAACCCTCCCGACCCATGGGACCCACTGGTCTGTTGTCCAGGCTGGACATGCCATTGTCCACTCATTTCACCTTTATTTAGACTGGGCAGCACGAGTGCTGGTCTTGATCCGGAACAAGTTGTGAACAACCAAGAAACAAAACTGTCGAGGATGTTTTGGAGATGTTCTTCATAGACCAGGAACTCTTAGCTGCATATCCCCTATGGAGGAGGGCTCAAAGAAGGAAGGAAAAGCGATGAGACCAGATTCCTATTTTAGCAGGTGCAGTGGAGTGGGAAGAGAGAAGATTTGCCTACCCACTCATAACTTTTCCACATTGTGGGGATGTTGTGGAACAAGAGTCAGCTTTTTCGATTCCCTCAGAATGATCATCTTATCTTCTCCCTGCAGGCTTGGAAAAGTAATTGGGGAAAGCATGCTACTCCTTCTTTCAAGGAAAATTTTAAACTCACCATTGATAGAATATAACTCATTCGGAATTGTGCATCGAACTGTGTCGATGAGAGGGAAGCCCATCTTGGAGGATATCCTTTACGAACCCTTTGCAGTATTATCCATAACGGTGATGGAACCCCTGTTTCAGACACAACTTTGGGGCCCTTACTGATCTTGCCTGCAGGGACACAATCTATGTTGCTCTCCCAGTTTATGCTGGGGTGTGGGGAGGTACCGTATGTCTAGGCTGATCTGTACCCTGGCTCCCTTCTGATGTGCAGGTCCATGTTGGTTGGGATTTGTGGAAGTTCTAAACTCAACATAAGTAGAGGGCAAGAGGTTAGTTTGCCCATGGAAACTCACTGCTATCCTGCTAATTGAGAATAGCAATAGCACTTAGACTTCTATACTGTTTCATAGGGCTTTACAGCACACTCTAAGCCAGAGTTCCCCAAACTTTCTGGCATGGGGGGGTACAGGGGATAGTTTCATGTGAGCTATCAGCAAGCACATGCATGCAGTTTCATTTGCATGAGCGGTGGGCACACGCCCTCACCGCTTGTGCAAATGAAGCGTGTGCACACACATGCACTCATTCACCTGCTGCTTGCCGAAGTGGGGATGCATGCTCACGCACTCGTCTGCCACTTCCGCGGTCCAGTTCCGTACGGCTCACAGCCCAGTAGTATGCCACGGCCAGGGGTTTGGGGACCTCTGTTCTAAGTGCAGAGTTTACAGAGTCAGCCTATTGGCCCCCAACAATCCTCATTTTACCAACCTTGGAAGGATGGAAGCCTGAGTCAACTTTGAGCCAGTCAGGATCGATCTCCGGGCAGTGGGCAGAATCAGCCTGCAATACTGCATTCTAACCACTGCACCACCATAACAATCCTGCATAAGGATCTGCATAAAGGCATACTGGATACCCCAAAAGAGATTGAGGAGCATAAAGAAAGGTATATCTTGGAGTGAGGAAGCACGCCCTTTTTGGGGAGGCTGGACCTTCTCAACCTGTCACTCTCATTTCAGTAATAAATCCCCTACTGATTTCTCTGTATCTATTACAGCAGGGGTCTCCAACCTTTGAACTTTAAGTCTGAAGGACTTCAGCTCCCAGAATTCTCCAGCCAGCTTTGCTTTGCTTTGCTGGCTGGAGAATTCTGGGAGCTGAAGTCCTTCAGACTTAAAGTTGCAAAGGTTGGAGACCCCTGTATTACAGGATATCCAATGCAGGTCAAAACCTGCAGCCACAATCAACAGAGAATTAATATATTCAGCCTGTTTTAGTTAGCATTTTGATCCTATTAACCTTAAAAGAATGCTCCTCGCACAAAATTAATAGAGCAGCTACAAGGTTGTTGGCAAGATATTTTTTGAGAGGGGAGTACTAATTTACAAATATAAATCCATGAAGGAAAAGCACAAGATTGAGAGACAGAGCACAACAGATTGCTATGTTTCTCTCAAACATGTATTTACCAAAAGAAAATATCAATTTTTTCCTTTAGAAAAGCAACTATACCGTTACTCATATGCACATTTATGGGGATTCAATTAACCGGACAAGCAATTAAAGTTGAAAGAGTTCAACAGATCAGGAAAAAAAAAACTTTTTTTAGGGATTTGGGTCATTCTTCTCCTAATGAGATATTTGCTTTAGAAGTATATAAAATTCAATCTCAGAGTTTTCTCTTTTCGTTCTAAAAATACCCTGTACACATAAATATGCATTTCTTCTTTTGTTACTTCAAAGGAATTTACCTGAGAATGAGGAAAGTGAAGTTGAGGTTATAGGAAATTGTGTTCCAGTTTCCAAATAAAAACCTTGATAAATAAGAGAATTCCTGCTTTCCTTTAGCAGCAGCGCACCCTGCTGGATGAATTGTGTTTCTGTTAGGCTAGTCGGCATGGGAAAGTTAACTGGGCAAAAAGACTAAATAAGATTGCTTCAAATTCAGAATAATTTTAGAATAATGCTCCAGAATAATTTTAGAATAATAATAATAATAATAATAATAATAATAATTTTATTTATAACCCGCTCTCTCTCCCCGAAGGGACTCGAAATCGCAATAATATCCCACACTACACAGTTGAATTCAAACAGGATCATGCGACACAGAAATAAGAACAGACGTCTAATCCTTCCTTCCAGAATAATAATATTTTTTTAAATAGGGTTTTCTTGTTAAATATTCTTTAATGCAAGAATAGGCATCTGTGGCCTCCAAATATTGCTGGATTTCAACTCCCATCATTTCCTGGGCAGTATGGCCACTGATCAGGTATCATAGTAGTTGTTCTCCATCAACATTTGGCTCCCTATTACTGTATGAAATTGTTATTAATCCTTCTCTTTTTCCAATAACTCTATACTTCATAATCCCTAATATTTATAAAGCCGTTAGAATTCATCCTTGTAAGTTATTATTTTTTATTTATCAGTTCCAAACTTGGGTCATTTTATTAATTATTGTTTTTGTCATTGTTGGTTATTATTATATTAATATTATTAATAATGTTATTTTATTTTGAGTATTTTCCAAGTATTTATTGACTCTCTCTCTTATTCCCTCCAAATTTTCCTTTTTGTAATAAAAAAAGATTTTTTTTTTCAAACGATGGGGAAAATTACATTTGAAATAAAACTTCATAAAGGTCTAAATAATGAGTCTTGTCTTTACTGTATGTGGAAAGAGAGAGGGTGGTTCAGTTATTAGAAATGTAATTGATTCATTTAAAATAATGGATGTACAGGTCCTTGACTTCAATCAGTGACCGTTTCAACACTGCACTGAAAAAAGTGACCTATGACCATTTTTCACACTTAGAAGTATTTTGGTTGTGCTGGTCATAGTTTCTCCAAGCTCTTTAGCACAGGGGTCTGCAAAGTTGGCTCTTTTAAGACTGGTGGACTTCAACTCCCAGAATTCCTCAGGCAGTCTGGCTGGGGAATTCTGGGATTTGAAGTCCCCCAGTCTTAAAAGAGCCAACTTTGCAGACCCCTGCAAGTTTAGCACAAAGGAGATCAGCTTTAGACATTACTGGCCTACCTGCCCTCCGCCCCCTCAATCCTTCTAGCCTCCTTTTCTTTAACAACCCAGGTTTATTCAGTTGGTGTCAGACTGAAGATACACGTGGGTGCTGGGAATTAGAAAAAAAATCCATGAATGGGGAAAGATGGACAGATAGATGGACAGGCAATCTTTGTCACTGCTGTGTTGGTCACTAAAAAGCTATTGAAGTATGTTTCAAGTAGTACTTTAGGATTTAATTCTAAAGAGGAAGGAAGGAAGGAAAGAAAGAAAAAAGAAAGTGAGAAAGAGAAAAAGAAAGAAGAATTACACACCAAGTTAAAATTCTCTTTTCATCCTGTTTGATCCACATGGAAAAAATATCAGCAACCAAGAAATATCTCCCTTTCTATGTTTTCAAATTAATAGTTTTTCATCCAGATAAATAGGTGTTTTTTCCCCAGCAAAGTAATGTTATATACTTAATAGTAATTGCACAGATGCAGAAGTATATTTCAGTAGGCATGATCACAGTTACTGTATACAGATAGTCCTCGACTTACAAAGTTCATTTAATGACCATTTGAAGTTACAATGGCACTGAAAACAATGACCTATGACCGTTTTTCACATTTACGACCATTGCAGCATCCCAACAGTAACATGATCAAAATTCAGACACTTGGCAAACTGACTCATATTTATGACGGCTACAGTATCTCGGGGTCATGTGATCACGTGAAGTGTTAATACCACTTTATAATGCCTTGATAAGGCCACCCTTGGAATACTGCATCCAGTTTTGGTCTCCACGTTGTAAAAAAGATGTTGAGACTCTGGAAAGAATGCAGAGAAGAACAACAAAGATGATTGGAACTGGATATGTCTAGCTTATGAAAACAAGGACTAGGGGAGACATGATAGCAGTGTTCCAATATCTCAGGGGTTGCCACAAAGAAGAGTGGGTCAAGCTATTCTCCAAAGCACCTGAGGGCAGAACAAGAAGCAATGGGTGGAAACTAATCAAGGAGAAAAGCAACTTAGAACTGAGGAGAAATTTCCTGACAGAACAATTAATCAGTGGAACAGCTTGCCTCCAGAAGTGGTGAATGCCCCAACACTGGAAGTCTTTTAAGACGAGATTAGATAACCATTTGTCTGAAGTGGTGTAGGGTTTTCTGCCTAAGCAGGGGGTTGGACTAGAAGACCTCCAAGGTCCCTTCCAACTATTCTATTCTATTCTATTCTATTAAGCAAATCCAATGGAGAGGTCAGATTCACTTAGCCACCATGACACTAACTGAACAACTACAGTGATACACTTAACAACATAAATTTTGGGCTCAATTTATGGTCATATGTTGAGCCTCCCTGCAGTCAATGGATAGACATCTGGGTCAGGGGAAGGTTCCTGGCAGCATTACAGCCGGTTCGGTGTGCAAAACGTTTTGCATGTGCACGTTAGAAAAAGGGGGGAAATCCAATTTTTGCAATGAAGATAGCTCTGCACATGCGCAGAATTGAAAATCAAGATGGCGGCCTCGCTGTTAGGACTGGTTTGTGGGCGTGGCAGGCCGAACTGGTCCGAACTGGTAGGAACTCACCTCTGATCTGGGTCACTTCCAATGCTTACAGCCTTTTTTCTACTTGCCCTTAACATGGGCCTGCAATATCCCCCCTCCTTCCATCCCCCATCCCTCAGTGATGTCCCTTCATCTCCACTCCAGCCGGGTGAGACAGGCCTAATTCATCCTTAACTAGAACACAGTTAAAAGTAGCACTTTCCCTTCTTATTTTGATTCTTCCTGATGGAAACTTGGACGTGAGTAACATTTGTTAGGCATTCCTACCCATAATCTTGAAGTTGAGATTGCAATGAATGGGGACAGAGGCAACAGAAGCAGAAGCAAGATGGTCCAGGTACAATAGTGGCCAAAATTGTGGAAACCTTTTGGGAAAAATGTATTTTTGATGTTTGATGGCTATTAACACCACTTTTCTTTGGAGTAGTACCATAAAATTATATATCAATGGAAAGATAATTCAGTCAAGAATTTAATGCAACAAGGTTTGTTCAATTATATGTATTCTATGAAATGTTATAGCCAAATAACCAGAAAAAAGAAAGCAGAACTTGCTTAGGTTGATATCAGGTAGCTTTCCTTCATCTGATTGTAGCCAATGGGCATGAGTGTTTAGAGAGCCAATCAGGTGCCGTCTTGTTTTGGCAATGAGCCAATCAGATCACAGTAGGATTCAGTTATTGATGTCATATATTGAAGCTGAGCGGAGGATATTTGTCAGTGCGTTATGTAATCGCGCGCTCAGAGAATCGGATGTTACACCATTTGAATACCAACACTGCCTACACCCATTACTCTAGCTAGCTTGGAATGTGTAGCCCTCGCCTTACAAGATTTCATTTAGTGACCATTCAAAGTTACACCACTTAAAAAAGTGACTTATGATCCTTTTTCACACAACCATTGCAGCATCTGATGGCCATGTGATCAAAATTCATATGCTTGGCAACTGACTCGTATTTATGCAGTGTCCTGGCATCATGTGGTCACTTTTTGTGATCTTACAATACAATAGCAGACACACATAATGCAAAAGCAGCTGGACTTCACACAAAATGTCCCCTGCAGAAAGCAGAAACCTTACAGTCACAGAGAGCTCAAAACCAACTATCATACTGTACATAAAAATAACACAAAAGCTGCACAACTGACTCACACACAATGTAAAAGTAGCTGGACTTCACACAAAATGTCCCCTGCAACAAGCAGGAACCTTACAGATAATCAGGAACAGCTGGTTGTTGCGCAACTGATTGTCAGAACTTTAAAAAAAAAATTAAAGCATTTTAAAAAAAATATCAGTTTGGGCAAATAGGTAGTAAAAAAGACTTTAAAAGGTAAAAAGTTCCAACGATTGCAAGGCACAGCTGATTGTTGCACAGCTGATTGTCAGAACTTTTTTTTTTAACTTTTTAAAGCAATTTTTTTACTACTGGTACAGACAAACTGGTCCAAATCGGTAGCATTTCATTCCTAGGGTGGAGAAAGCATCTCAGAAGGGACCCTACCTAGTCTTTGGGGTGTTAAAGTAAAAGAGGAAAGAGATACGTGTAGACTGATATTCTGATACTGTAACTGACACGAAAGTTAGTATTAATACTCATGATTGGAGCTTCTTGTCTGGATTACCTCAAAGGGTTGGCAGCTGAAGAGATCAAAGACTTACGTGAATTCTCTGGATTTAAAATCAATGAAAACAAAACAAAAATAGTAATAAAATGTAACCTCAGAAGAAGACTGTGGAAAAAGAATCCCAATTATTTTGTGAAAAATGGTAAAATGACAAAAAATCCAGTGAAATATTTGGATCCTTATTTAACAAGGTGTAAAAAAAAAGACATATTTCAGAATAATTATAATAAATCGTGGAACGATATTTTAAAGAAAGAGCTAGAAAGATTTAAAAAAACCTAACACATGGTCATCTAATACTTAAAAATTTGCAAGCTTCAAAAGATAGAGGTAGTTAAATTATATTGTTATGCCAGCGTAACAATATAATGTATCTATCATGGATAAGAGAATGGATTAAAGTGTAGATTGTCTAATATAGAAGGAGCTATCTTAACCCATGGACTTCAGAGACACTTTTGGTATAAAGAAATAGAAGAAAATAATTGAAAGCACATATTATAAAACAAGATTTGATTTTAAAAAAATACAGAATCTATTAAAACCTGAATAAGTCTGGCAACGTCGCTTTTAGCTTCACTATCAAATGTCTTTTACTTCAGGGACGAATATTTAATTTAATACTTGATTTAATTTAAGATTTAATCACATACAGCAATATGGTACATCCAGAGTCTAGAAATAGGCTAAAACACATCAAGAACTGCTTAATGAAGTTAGGAATTTATTATGGCTGAAATACTTACAAATTGTTAGAAGATAATAAGTGATCTCAAGAAAGGAAGAACTTTGAGAATGGCAGAGTTTGACAAAATCAAGATCACCTATTACAGGGGTCTGCAAAGTTGGCTCTTTGAAGACTGGTGGACTTCAACTCCCAGAATTCCCCAGCCAGCCTGGCTGGCTGGGGAATTCTTGGAGTTGAAGTCCACCAGTCTTCAAAGAGCCAACTTTGAAGACCCCTGACCTATTAGGACACGCATATACATTGTTATTGAAATGAAGATGTAACAAATAAAAATCGTATGATAAAGTTAATGCATAACATCAAAGAAATAATTACAGTACTGGGTTAATACAATTTACTCCAAGTTATAATTTAAGGAAAAATCAGTATAAAATATTTTACAGGTGGTACATAACTGCCAATACCAAGATAGGCAAGTCATATAACAAAAAATGTTGGAAATGCCATAAGAAAGAAGGATCACATGTGATGGCTATGTACAAAAAGACCCCACAAAACTATTAAGAGTCAAATACATCAACATATTCAGAAAATCCTAAAACAAAATTTGCTCTGAAGCCACATTTATTCTTATTAAGCATAATTTCTGAAAACATAAATGAAAAATATCACAGTTTACTAAGATACCTGCTGACACAGTTAGGAGAACAAATCTGGCACAATATCGGAAAAGGTGAACTTTGCTGATGATATCAGATTGAGAAACCAAAATTGGAAAAAATGCAGGAATCGCAAAACGGATAATACACAGTATATCTATAAAGCAGGGCAAATTTGGACATTTAGAATATGTGTCTTAGGAAAAAAGATGAGACCAATCAAAACTAATAGACGAAAGGATTTCAACAGATACCAGCAGCGATCTTTAATATTTAATGCACAGTTTAAATGTCTAGATTATGATCAGCAGTTGAGGAAATAAATGGCTGAAAGGGGAAGAACATGTAACTAGAACGTTTTCTCATAATATTTTGTTTGTGTTTTATTTATGCTTAGAAGTTGCTGCTTTTTAATGTTATTCAACTTTTAGTATTCAATATAGATCCTTTTCCCCTTTGTATTTCATTAAATAATATAGTAAAAGTACTGCACCTTTAAAAAAAAAAGACATGTTTTTTACCCAATCCCTGCTAGTATCCTTTTGCTGCTCTGGGCCCTTTCCTTGTTATGGGATGGGCTGTTTATGAGACCACACAGAAACCCCCACCAATTTTGTTTTGACCTCTCCCATTGACCCTCTACAGCAGGGGTCTCCAACCTTTGCAACTTTAAGTCTGAAGGACTTCAGCTCCCAGAATTCTCCAGCCAGCTTTGCTTTAAGTCTTTCAGACTTAAAGTTGCAAAGATGTACCTGTAGAGACCCCTGCTCTACAGGTACATCTGCCCTTATAGGTTGTACATGCCTACCTAGAAGCAAAGAATGGTCTATTTGGAGTTAAACACCTGTTGTTGTTTTTAATCCTGGGGAGAGAGAGCGGGATATAAAATTAAAAATTATTATTATTATTATTACTTGTTGAATGGCTGTTCCTTGAATCCCAGAATTTGATGTCCTACAGTGGAACATTGCTGAAATTGGAAAGGGGCTGTAAAACCATTGGGAGCAAGTAAATCTTAAAGAAAAGGGAAGATTTTGGGCACACTCTAGCCCAAGAATCCATAGAAATGAATATCTAAAGATAATGAACTTTATATATTCATTCCTATGGCTTCTTGGGCTAGAGTGTGCCCAAAACCGTCCATTTTTTAAATTTAAGATTTACTTGCCCCCAATGGTTGTATTAATAGCCATTTAAGGACCCAGGCTAGAAACTGGGAGAATGTGAGGTCTAGTCCCACCTTAGATACAAATCCAACTGAATGACTTTGAGCCAGTCACTCTTGCTCAGACCTACGCTGATTCCCTGAAAATAAGACCTCCCCGGATAATAAGCCCAATCAGGCTTTGGGGCGCATGTGCTATACCCTGAAAATAAGCCCTTCCCAAAAATATTGCAACACAGCAACAGCCCTGAGGTGACTATGTTCGCCGCCTCCTTCACCTTAAAAATAATAAGACCTCCCTAATAATAAAGCCAAGCACTTATTTCGGGCGTCAAAAGAAAAAAAGATCCAGTCTTATTTTCAGGAAACCATTGTAGGTTTGGTCCAGCTAGAAACCAGGAGACTGTGACTTCTAGTTCCACCTAAGTATGAAAGCCAGCTGGGTGACTTTGGGTCAGTCATTCTCTCAGACAGTGATGTCAGGCTTGGGTGACAAGCTAGTTGGGTCAATTCCTGTAGCAATCATGGACAGACACTTGGTTGGTTTCCCACCACCCCAAAAAAGTGGATTCTTCCTCTGAAGAGGGGGGAACCCCTCTTCCTCAGTCCTAGGAAGACATCAAGGGCTTCCATGACGGCCATGGACCTGACCCAAGTAATTCAGGGCCCCACCCACGAGGGTGGACATACGCCGGACCTCATCTTCGTCTCGGGCCAATGGAAAAGTGATCTGGGTACAGGGGATATAGTCATCACACCCTTGTCATGGTCAGACCACTCACTTCTCCGGCTCGACTTTCCGACCGCTGCTCCCCTCCGCGGGGAGGCGGAACCAGAGTCACCAATCTGGTACCGCCCCAGGCGCTTGATGGACCCGGATGGGTTCCAGACAGCGCTTGGGCCATTTCCTGTATCCCTGACCCGCGCCCCGATGGAGGACCTCACGGCCGCATGGAATAGTGCGGCCGTGGGAGCCTTAGATCGGGTCGCGCCCTTGCGGCCTCTCTTGCGGCGGCGAACCACCCTGGCTCCTTGGTTCACTGAGGAGCTGCGGGTGATGAAACGCCGCAAGAGATGCCTAGAGAGAAGATGGAGGGCTAGCCGCTCTGAATCTGACCGGACACAGGTAAGAGCCCATTTACGGACTTACATTGTGGCGCTGAGGGTGGCCAAACGTCATCATTGTGCCACTCTCATAGCATCCGCAGAAAACCGCCCTGCCGCCCTGTTTAGGGTGACCCGCTCCCTCCTTCAACAGAGGGAGCGGGAAGCCCCGCTACAGGGTAGAGCAGAGGAATTTGTGATTTTTCTGCAGGAGAAAACCGCCCAGATACAGAGTGAGCTAACCCCCATTCATGGCCCAGTGGGATGCCACGGGGGAGATCTTGTTTGGGAGGAGTTTGACTCCGTTACTTCCGAGGATATGGACAGCCTACGTGGGCGACTGCGAGCCACCACATGTTTATTGGATCCGTGCCCCTCCTGGCTTGTACTGGCATCCTGGGAGGTGACACGAGGCTGGCTCCAAGAGGTTGTCAACGCATCCTTGAGTGAGGGTTCCTTGCCTGCCTCCCTAAAAGAGGCCATGGTGAGGCCCCTCCTCAAGAAGCCCTCTTTGGACCCAGCTCTTTTGAACAACTACCGTCCAGTCTCCAACCTTCCCTTCTTGGCGAAGGTTGTTGAGAGTGTGGTGGCACAACAGTTTCCCCGTCACCTGGAGGAAGTTGACTATCTAGATCCGCGCCAGTCCGGCTTTCGGCCCGGGCATAGCACCGAGACGGCATTGGTCGCGTTGGTAGATGATCTCTGGAGGGCCAGAGATGGGGGATGTTCCTCCATCCTGGTCCTATTAGACCTCTCGGCGGCTTTCGATACCATCGACCATGGTATCCTATTGCATCGGCTGGGGGGGTTGGGGGTGGGAGGCACCGTTTTACGGTGGTTCTCCTCCTACCTCTCTGGCCGATCGCAATTTGTGCGGGCAGGAGAGCAGAGGTCGACCCCGAGACCCCTCACATGCGGGGTGCCTCAGGGGTCGGTCCTCTCGCCTCTCCTGTTTAACGCATACATGAAGCCGCTGGGCGAGATCATCCGTGGTTTTGGGGTAGAGTACCACCTGTACGCTGATGACACCCAGCTGTACATATCTACCCCAAACCACCCCAACGATGCCGTAGCGGTGATGTGCCAGTGCCTGGAAGCCGTGCGGATCTGGATGGGAAGTAACGGACTTAGGCTCAACCCGACCAAGACCGAGTGGCTGTGGTTTCCGGCTGCCCGATTCAACCAGCTCTCTCCAACGCTGGCCATAGGGGGCGAACATCTTGCCCCTGTGGATGGGGCGCGCAACTTGGGTGTCCTCCTGGATACCCGGCTGTCCATGGAAGATCAAGTGACAGCCGTGGCCAGGAGGGCGTTTTACCAGGTTCGCCTGGTACGCCAGTTGCGCCCCCTATTGGATCGGGACGCCCTTCGCACAGTCACTCATGCTCTCGTGACATCCCGACTGGATTATTGCAACTCTCTCTACATGGGGCTCCCCTTGAGGTGTACCCGGAGGCTTCAGTTGGTCCAGAATGCAGCCGCGCGAGCAATTATGGGCACCTCTAGGTTTGCCCATGTAACACCGCTGTTGCGCGAGCTGCACTGGCTACCTGTCGTCTTCCGGGTGCGCTTCAAGGTGTTAGTTACCATCTTCAAAGCGCTCCATGGCTCGGGACCTAGCTACCTGCGGGATCGGATCCTGCCCCATACATCCTCACGGCCGATTCGCTCCCACAGAGAGGGACTTCTCCGGGTGCCGTCCACTAGACTTTGTCAGCGGGCGACGCCCAGGGGAAGGGCCTTCTCTGTGGCGGGCCCAGCCCTCTGGAATGACCTTCCCCCCGATATCAGGACAACCACGGACCTCCGCTCCTTCCGCTTAAAATTAAAGACGCACTTTTTTCGTCTGGCCGGCCTTGGGTAGTCTCTTTTTAGGTCAGGGTTTTTTAGGGGTAATTTTTAGTTTAGTTATGGGTTTTAGCGCAGGATTTATTTAATTTATTTTTAACTTTGTATTTTGTATTTGTTTGTGGTCTATTTGTATTTTTAATTGCCTGTGCCCCGCCTCGAGTCCCCTTGGGGAGAGAGAGCGGGATAGAAATTAAAATTATTATTATTATTATTATTAAACACTTCCAAAAATCTTGCCAAGAAAGTTGCACAGGTTAGTCCAGAAGTCAGCACTGACCTGAAGGTTAAATAAAGAAATGCTTCCTGAAGATCACAGGACGTGAAGGCCAAACAATCTGGTGGGGGCTTCATTGATTTGGCTGGAGCAGACAATCTCAGATAAGTTGTTCCTGTCGGGATGCAATATACTATGCCATTATTCTTATATATTGCTATTATTCATATGCAATAGATACAGTACAATCATAGTATATAATTTTATATAATATGCTGTTATTCGTATATATTCTTCAATATAGCAGCCTTCCAGGAACTGACCTTAGCCCAGCGGTTCTCAACCTGTGGGTCGCAACCCCTTTAGGGGTTGAACGACCCTTTCACAGGGGTCGCCTAAGACCATCGGAAGACACATATTTTCAATGGTCTTAGGAACCGAGACACCAATTTTATGGTTGGGGGTCACCACAATATGAGGAACTGTATTAAAAGGTCGCGGCATTGGGACGGTTGAGAATCACTGCCTTAGCCCAATGCCTCTCCAGTAACAGCTCTGCAAGGCTGTCGGTAAGATTCTTTCTCCAAAACCTTTAAAGGTAATGCTTGAATTAAGCATGAACCAGGCCCATTCTGGAATCTGGACATCTCTCTTCTAAACCAAATTGTTAGGGTTCAGAGTAAGGAATCTCTGCCCCTCCACCCTACCTCCAGTTATATTCTCAAGGAACGACAGACTTCTAGATTGACTCTGTTTTGGTGGATTATTTAGGCGCACCAATTACAACTCAAAATTACAACTGGACGAGAGATAAAGGATTTAGGTCCTTGAGATCAGGATTAGAACGAGATCCAAATTCTCTGTTCCTAGGATCAGAAGTTCCATTCCTAGATTCTGCCCCAGGGTTCTTTCTCAGCTTTCTAACTTATGAAGAGGAAGACAAAGATTTTTAAATGTTTCCTATTCAGACGATTGGAAATCACTCCTACTTGTGATTTCACTCGTACGTGTGATCACATAAGGTTCTCTCAGGGGATCCTAAGCTGCTGTGGTGGCCTCCGTACTTCAGATCCCCCTGCTTGGTTTTCTTTTTCCCTTAAGCAGAGAAATGAGGAGCAGCTGGAAACTTCCTCCTCCCTCCCCCACTTATGAAATGAAGCAGACTGACACTGATTAATTCCTTAATTTCTTTAATCAACCAGAAATTAATGACTCTTGCTCTTCCTTCATTCCCTACAGATGAGAAAATTGCATGATGCTAAAGCAGATGAGATTAACCAGACAGCTACAAATGGGTTTCGGTGGGGGGGGGGGATATGGGGTGGGGGGGAGGAAAAGGGAGGGAGGCCAGGCAAAGGGAGCAGAAGCAATGCTGCATGACAAAATAATCATGGGTCGGGGGAGAGGGTGAAATTGCAGGGCGGAATATCTGATCCAAATGGCTATGTGGAATAACTGGGGGGGAAGCTATACCTACTCTATTACTCAAACAACCATACTATGCACACACCATGTCACAAAAGATACTTGAGCATCTTTCAATAGAAGAGATTCATATCCCACGGGAGTAATTCTACAACAGTGTGAAAGCTGCATTTTGGCACCCACGTACTCCAAAGTGCTCTTACCAACACTCCACAAACCAGTTGGGATGACAGAGCAAGTTATGGGAGTCCCGTTTCTCCCTCCACCTTTGTGCTACTGAACCAACCTCCCAATAGGAGAAAGCAGGGGGGGGGCGGTATAGATGAGCATAAGGATTAAGCAATGACTCATCTGAACTAATCCTGTGTTATTGGAGAGGATCTCGAAAATATATACATATATTAGTCATCGTACAGGCCAACACTTCCTGGACAGATGAGGGTTTGTTCCATACGAAGTTAAAATACACCAAATGGAAAGAGGTCTATCCGAGATCTACGTCCTCTAAGGCAGGGGTCCCCAACCCCCGGTCTGTGGACCGGTGCCAGTCCGTGGCTTGATAGGAACCGGGCCGCAGGGCCGGAGAGGAGGAGGAGGGAGGAGGGGGCAGCCCCCTGGGCAGAGCGCACACCGGATGCGGGAGAGCGCAAGTGCGGCCGTTCGCGCCGTTGGGGGCCCTAGAGGGCCGAGTGAGCCAACTTTCCCCCCCCCCCACGTGCGCATGCACCGCCTGTTCCCCCTCCCTCCCCCCGCTCCTCCTCTACGCCAGCCGGTCTGCAGAATTTTCTTTAAAATGAAACCGGTCCCTGGTGCAAAAAAGGTTGGGGACCCCTGCTCTAAGGTCTACTGTATCCATCAATGTAAGTGAATGCCCCAATATCTAGGTAAGATGAACAAAAGAAAGCCACTGGAATGACTTTCAGGGGACTTTGACCAAATTGGCCCTAGGAAGCCACAAGAAAAATGAAGACTCTAAGAGTCTACAGCAGCCCTGATCTGGATCTGTGATGATCTAACAGAACACTGCATTGTATAGCTGGGAGGTATGGGGAGAGATATTCATGATCCATTTTTATTTGGTAGGATATTTTTTAATGATCTCCCTACATCCGCAGAAAGATCTCCTCGGAAAAATATGTATGACGATGAAGTTTCTAAGAGAATATTTAAAAATGAGAGTGGAAATGATAATAATATGGGCATTTTGATTCCAATCAATGCTTGGATGATGTCTTAAACTTTCCTTTACAGGTAGTTGTTGGTGAGATTAATGGCCTAATTAATGGTTACAGTGTAATGAACTGTTTTATTAGTAATTTTCCATCATTTCCTGATGATTTGAAAAGCTTTTGGCCAACAGGCAAAGAGATAATATTACAGAGGATACGAACAGACCTTCTGATATTGGGAGCAGAAAAGTTTAGTGGCACTTGTCCAAATGAGCCACCAGCTTTCAGGAATCAGGCAACAGTTCTGCCAAAACTTAACTGGTCGGTAAGACAGGTCTCTTTTATTTTGGCAAAGCTTTCTGCAATTCAGTGCCCAAGATCAGTCACGAAGGTCGATCTCCAAAATCCATTTGTTAAGGGGTCCTTGCAGCTCAATTACCTTGACCTGAGACATTCAACAACACCCATCACATCCCAAATCAATAAAGCTTCCTGTCTTGTCTGCTATTGTTCTGACAGGGAGGTTAGATCCCTGGATCTGGTAATCTTGTCTTTTTAAATCTGCAGAACTACCTCAAGAAAATGATGAATTCCAGACCCGTGAAAGTTTACCCATGAAAGCCAGCTGAATGATTTTAGCCCAATCACCAGGTGATGGTGAGTTCTAGTCCCACTTTAGGCATGAATGCCATCTGGGTGACCTTAGGTCAATCACCAGGTGATGGAGAATTCTATTCCTGCCTTAGGCATGAATGCCATCTGGGTGACCTTGGGTCAATCACCAGGCAATGGTGAGTTCTAGTTCTGCCTTAGTCATGAATGCCATCTGGGTGACCTTAGGTCAATCACTAGGTGACGGTGAATTCTAGTCCCGCCTTAGGCATGAATGCCACGTGGGTGATCTTGGGTCAATCACCAGGCAATGGTTAGTTCTAGTTCTGCCTTAGTCATGAATGCCATCTGGGTAACCTTGGGTCAATCACTAGGTGACGGTGAATTCTAGTCCCGCCTTAGGTATGAATGCTGTCTGGGTGACCATAGGTCAATCACCAGGCAACGGTGAGTTCTAGTTCTGCCTTAGTCATGAATGCCATCTGGGTGACCTTAGGTCAATCACTAGGTGACGGTGAATTCTAGTACCGCCTTAGGCATGAATGCCACGTGGGTGATCTTGGGTCAATCACCAGGCAATGGTTAGTTCTAGTTCTGCCTTAGTCATGAATGCCATCTGGATAACCTTGGGTCAATCACTAGGTGACGGTGAATTCTAGTCCCGCCTTAGGTATGAATGCTGTCTGGGTGACCATAGGTCAATCACCAGGCAACGGTGAGTTCTAGTTCTGCCTTAGTCATGAATGCCATCTGGGTGACCTTAGGTCAATCACTAGGTGACGGTGAATTCTAGTCCCGCCTTAGGCATGAATGCCACGTGGGTGATCTTGGGTCAATCACCAGGCAATGGTTAGTTCTAGTTCTGCCTTAGTCATGAATGCCATCTGGGTAACCTTGGGTCAATCACTAGGTGACGGTGAATTCTAGTCCCGCCTTAGGTATGAATGCCGTCTGGGTGACCATAGGTCAATCACCAGGCAACGGTGAGTTCTAGTTCTGCCTTAGTCATGAATGCCATCTGGGTGACCTTAGGTCAATCACCAGGTGATGGAGAATTCTATTCCTGCCTTAGGCATGAATGCCATCTGGGTGACCTTGGGTCAATCACCAGGCAATGGTGAGTTCTAGTTCTGCCTTAGTCATGAATGCCATCTGGGTGACCTTAGGTCAATCACTAGGTGACGGTGAATTCTAGTCCCGCCTTAGGCATGAATGCCACGTGGGTGATCTTGGGTCAATCACCAGGCAATGGTTAGTTCTAGTTCTGCCTTAGTCATGAATGCCATCTGGGTAACCTTGGGTCAATCACTAAGTGACGGTGAATTCTAGTCCCGCCTTAGGTATGAATGCTGTCTGGGTGACCATAGGTCAATCACCAGGCAACGGTGAGTTCTAGTTCTGCCTTAGTCATGAATGCCATCTGGGTGACCTTAGGTCAATCACTAGGTGACGGTGAATTCTAGTCCCGCCTTAGGCATGAATGCCACGTGGGTGATCTTGGGTCAATCACCAGGCAATGGTTAGTTCTAGTTCTGCCTTAGTCATGAATGCCATCTGGGTAACCTTGGGTCAATCACTAGGTGACGGTGAATTCTAGTCCCGCCTTAGATATGAATGCCGTCTGGGTGACCATAGGTCAATCACCAGGCAACGGTGAGTTCTAGTTCCGCCTTAGGCATGAATGCCATTTGGGTGACCTTGGGTCAATCACCAGGTGATGGTGAGTTCTAGTCCCGCCTCAGGCATGAACACGGTGTGGATGATTTGGGGCCAATCACCAGATGAGTTCTAATCCCGCCTTAAATCTGTAAACCAGCTGGCTGATTTTGGGCCAGTCTCTTTCTCGGCCAACTCACCCTACACGGTTGTTCTTCTGGGGAAAATAGTAAAGAATACTGTTATGTTTGCCACCTTGAGTTGTTCTATATATGAAAAAAAACAGGGTAAAAACCTTATTTAAAACAGGTCCTCGGTGATCAGCTATGAAAGTTACTGAGAGGATCCACAGGAGAGAGAAGAAAACATCATTAAAACTAGATGTGTGAGGGAGCGAATGCAAGAGAAATGATGGGCAAGGCTCTCTTTTTCTACACAACCTCCTCTCCTCAGCAAGGTTCCCCATCATCCTCATCCTTGGTGTCTCCACTGTGGCTCCTTGGGAGGCCAGAATAGCCCCCTGAACACTCCTTTCGGCCCCCACTGAGAGCCAAGCGGCCGGGTGGGCTTGCAGAGAAGTCTAGGGATTCACTGACACTGAAGATGTATTTCTCCCATAGGTAACGCTCAAGGTCAGGGTCCAGCGCTGGCGAGTTGGAGCCCCGGATGCTCCCCGTTGACGCTGTGTATTTCTCAAAAATCTGCCGACGGTACTTGAACTCCAGAATAGTCTTGGTGTAAGTGTTGAGTGTCAACACCGAGGCTGACATGCAGAGAGTGAAAGAGAGCCAGGCCAAACTGTGGGGAGAACATCAGGAGAGGGTAAGCAAAGGGGGAAAGAAGAAGACTTGAATCCTTCGGCCATTGGTACCCTGAGGTCTTCCTCAATTGTCCATCAACGTTCCCAAACATTTATCCACCCACTCAGACGCACCGCTTCATTCATCCAAAAGGTTCTCTCATCTCCAGAAACTCAATATTAAGGCCAAGGTCAACATCTCCTCTATTATAAATAAAAACAGGAGCTTCGGTCCATGAATTTTAAACATGCTTACATTGCTTAGTTGCAGAGGTGTCTGAGACAGTCACGACAGCAGTTGTGATTGGGCAATTAAAGCCCCACCCCTTTCTTGGCCCACATAAAAGGAGCAAGGATTCAGTCATACGATCATGGCTACCCTCTTGACTTTTTTGAACCCTCTGCCTGTGGACACCTACCTCCCGGTGTTTTAGAATAACTCTTCTTTTTCACGGTCGTCTTTTGCCAGTTTTACAAGTAAGAAAACCAGGCTCCTGGAGTTATTAGACAGCTTCCTCTAAAATATCTCTGGAGATTCGGGATTTTTATATTTTGTTGTCCTTGCTCATTCAGATTTACGCTCTTTGTTTTATCTTCCACTGTGCTATTGTCATCAAAAATGAGCAGACTATACGTTTTGGTAGATCTGAATCTCGTGCTGTTTATCACAGGAATTTACGATCAACTACCTCTTGGGTCGTATAACCATTCTTGGACACTTCTGAAGCTCTTCCTTCCCCCCTGTTTCTACTTCGATCAGATTCTCTCTTTTCTCCCATCCTGACCTGGTCCAAAGAATTACAAGACAAGCTGGCAAATACTAAAGGGGAAAAGATCTTGCTCAAAGATAGCTACTTACCCAAAGGACCATCCATAATACCATGTCTGGGGCCTCCAATCCTTTGGCCCCAGGTTTACAGCTACCTGGAAGACAGTCATGTACATCATGTGGGCCACCATGCCCAGGAGACCTGTGGAGAAGAAGAGGCCCCTTAAGCCACAATTCTTCTGCACCCTGGAAATGTTGCAGGTAGCAATCAACAGCACAAGTGGGCAAGCAGACATGCCCATATTCATATACATACACATGCAAGTTGTGGGTTGATTCAACGAAATCTAAGAGTAAGGCTCTACCCAGTGCATTCCCTATAAAAGAATGGATGTGTAGAGTGGGGAAAGGAATGATGGGAATATACAAGTAGTCTTAAACTTACGGCCACAATTAGGACCTGAATTTCCATCGCTAAGTAAGGCAATAGCAATAGTAATAGCATTTAGACTTATATACCCCTTCACAGCCACTCTAAGCGGTTTACAGAGTCAGCAGATTGCCCTCAACAATTTGGGTCCACATTTTGCCAATCTTGGAAGAATGGAAGGTTTGAGTCAACCTTGAGCCGGCGAGAATCGAATTCCTGGCAGTCGGCAGAGTTAGCCTGCAATACAGCATTCTAACCACTGAGCCACCACGGCTCACGTTACAACAAGGCAATTATTAAGTGAATCGCACCCAGTTTTATAATCATTTCTCCACACACACACACATTTGGCATTAATTAGAATTCTCTAATCATCTTAGCCACGTTGCTAAGAATTCTGGGAGTTGAAATCTCACCCCTCTGAAAGTGGCTAAGATTGGGAAATCTACAACAGCACTACCTTCGTGACATGTCTGTCTACACAGAACAAAGGGACGGACAGGAGGGCAAGTGGCAATACCTGACAAAACAGTGATCACAGCTGCGAAAGCGTTGATCTTGAGACCATCAATGAAGTTGGCATAGTAGATCGCATCTAAACACATCAGCAAGAACCCAATACTCAACAGGATGATATAAAGAAATTCGGAAGCAACAGAGAGCCACAGCACTCCTGCAGGAAAAAGAAAGGGGTTATGGGGGGAAGAAAGAGGCTAAGCTTTAATACTTTTAAATTTTAGCACAGGGATAATTTATTTAATTCGGTTTTAATTATTTATATTTGTGATACTATGTTGGTTTTTAATTTCCTGTGCACCGCCCCGGGTCCCTTTGGGGAGAGGGTGCGGTTAGATAGATAGATAGATAGATAGATAGATAGATAGATAGATAGATAGATAGATAGATAGATAGATAGATAGATAGATAGATAGATAGATGATAGATAGATAGATAAATAAATAAATAAATAAATAAATAAATAAGCTGCTTTGCTACCAGGGAAAGAAGATGATGGCAACGACTAAATTATTCTGTTACCCAAGAGACTGACTGAAGTTTTCCTACTGGCTCTGCTTATAAGATTCAAGAGCCCAGCTGGGATGGGCTGAAAAAAACAAAAACAAAAAAGGCATTTCGAGTGCAGGGTTGGAGACCGCGAGATTTTTCTATCTCTTTGAGAAGGCAACACTTGACTGGTTGAATCTTTAACTCGGGGAAAAAAATAAGCTTTGCAGTACTTACAGAGTTGCTTCCCACTCATTTTGCACCTGCGTGAGCTGGCCTATTTTGCCATCCAAATTCTCACCTTGTTCTGACTCTGGAGGCAGCTCAATGAAACTCCGACACTTCTCCTCTGGCGTGAGGGGAACAGTGAGAGAAGACAATGACAGGTTAGCCACAGCTGCTGCTGTACGTGACAATGAAGGCGGACATTTTGTGATGCCCTCCCTCCCCTGCCCGCAGGAAAAAAGGATCATTCGGTTTCTGCTGCTAACTAGTGGCGGGTAGATCTGGGTTGATCTCAGCAAGAAAGGGCACAAGGTTGAGAAGACAAAGAGATATAGCAAGGGATGAAAGAAAATCATAGTCCAAATGCAACTTTTAAGACTTGTGGACTTCAACTCCCAGAATTCCCCAGCCAGCCTGGCTGGGGAATTCTGGGAGTTGAAGTCCACAAGTCTTAAAGTTCCCAGGTTTGGACACCCCTGCTCTAAATACCTTGGATTTTGACTCTCAGAATCCCTAGCCAGCAAAATCCAACTGGAGGCTTGGGAAGTTGGAGGGTCTTTGGGTTAGGTAAGGGTTAAACCATGACTTTCTAAGTTGTTTTGAATTTTAAAGTTCTCAGTTCCTCTAACTGCACTCTAAATTCTGATTCACACGGTCTGGCAACCTCGTCCAGCCACTGGCCCCTCTTATAACAATTGGGAGACTGTGGTACTAGGTACATTTTCCATAATGCCATGAAGGAAATGTTTTGGGATCTGTGCTGAGAAGTCAAGCTAGTGAACATGTCCATCTTCAGACATTTCTCAAAAAATGATGTTATTTTCCGAATAATTCTCCAATAAAGGTAAAATTTGGGTCTACTTCCTCCCTTAAAATTGGATTTGACTGGCTACAGGTAGTCCTCAACTTATGACTGGACATTTAATGCTGGCCGAAGCAACTATGAACTTAACCTCAGAGCTACTTGCAACCCAGATTTGAAGTTTTGATGATCGCCCCCCAATCAAATGACCGAACTTCAGACACTTGGGAACTGGGGTCCATTTACAGCAGGGTTCTCCAAAGTTGGCAGCTTTGAGACTTGTGGACTTCAACTCCCAGAATTCCCCAGCCAGCTGGCTGGGGAATTCTGGGAGTTGAAGTCCACAAGTCTCAAAGCTGCCAACTTTGACGAATCCTGATTTACAGCCATTTCAGCGTCCAGTGGTCACATGACTTCATTTTATGACAGTTATGCTTTTATTTTCAGTTTTGACTATAATGAGTTATTGGTTTGCTTTGTGATCAGTGCATTTGCTTAATGACCACTGCAAGAAAGGGCATAATATTAGGTTGGTCCGGCTCCATTATAGTCATAAGTTAAAGACTATGTCTACTGAGAATAGTTCTGAACAGTATTGCTTATTCATAGCTAATTTTACCTCCCTTTAATCTACTAAGCATGTTTTCTGAGTTTGTGCAATACACTAAAGTATGAAACTGCCAGGTTTATTCAACATAGGTAAAGGTTCCCCTGGCACATATGTGCTAGTCATTCCTGATTGTAGGGGGCGGTGCTCATCTCTGTTTCAAAGCTGAAGAGCCAGTGCTGTCCGAAGACATCTCGGTGGTCATGTGGCCGGCATGACTAAATGCCAAAGGCACATTAAACGCTGTCACCTTCCCCCAAAAGGTGCTTCCTATTTTTGGCTTGCATTTTTATATGCTTTTGAACTGCTAGGTTGGCAGAAATTGGGACAAGTAACGGGAGCTCACTCCATTACACGGTGATAGGGATTCGAACCACCAAACTGCTGACCTTTCTAATCACAAGCTCAGTGTCTTAGCCACTGAGCCACCACGGCCCATTATTTAACATACTAGGCTTAAATATTACTGGCTAGTTGCAGTTCAGCGTGCTAGGCAAACAAAGGCCCTCTTTTCCAAAATGTAGAGTTATTTTGTGTAAATTAAACAAAATTAGAGGGAGTTTGCAGTACCCTAGGGAAGTTGTTTCTGTACTGTCTGGGAGTTTCAAAAATTGTACTTCAGCAATAGACCAATGGGAGCACCATTTTCGCATTTCTATTTCAAAATGATTTCGATCAAGGCAAGGAATGCCCTAGATTTAGAGGAAGTGAAAGAGGGCGATTCTTTGGACAGAGCCTTTTATGTATGTCAAACTGCAAACTAAACTTCTATGGCAATCTCTTCTTTTGTTTGCGTCCTGATATGAGATGGTGTAATGCAGCGGTCCCCAACCTTTCTGGCTTGGCCGCTTGGCACAACAGAGGAGGAGAAGATTGTTCTGTGTGAGTGGCAGGTGCACACATGCAAGTTCACACAGCTCCATTTGCACACTTGCACACAAAGCGCCTGAGGGCAGAACAAGAAGCAATGGGTGGAAACTAATCAAGGAGAGAAGCAACTTAGAACTGAGGAGAAATTTCCTGACAGTGAGAACAATTAATCAGCGGAACAGAAGTTGCCTCCAGAAGTTGTGAACGCCCCAACACTGGAAGTCTTTAAGAAGATGTTGGACAGCCATTGGTTTGAAACGGTATAGGGCTTCCTGCCTAGGCAGGGGGTTGGACTAGAAGACCTCCAAGGTCCCTTCCAACTCTGCTTTTGTATTGTATTACTTGCACAAGGGCCAGCCATTTGCACGAGGGGAGTTTTTGTGCGCAAGAGCAAGTGCCCACTGCTTGGTGGAGGGGCGCCTCATGCGCACACGGGTTCACCCGCTGCTTCTGCAGCCCGATTCCGAAATGGGCCCTAGACGGGTAATGGCTGTGGTCCAAAGGTTGGTGTAATGGGCTGTGAGAATAACCTTGAGGAACAGGAGGAAGAGCTGCAGCCAAAGCAACAGTCAGACAAAAGAAATTTAAGTCCAAAACAAGAATCTAATTTGAGAAAGCATTTCAGATTTGATCCTCCCTAGAATAATGGCAGGGAGAGAAGAGGCTCATTCAGAGTTGCAAGATTCTGTTATTGTACCTATAACAAAAGTAGTTTTTATATTATACTTTAGAGTTCCAGTCTGGCCCATCCCAAAGGCCTTAGACTCTTTTTTCCCTTTAACACAGGGGTTGGCAACCCACGGATCTGGAGCCGCATGTGGCTCTTTCATCCCTCTGCTGCAGCTCCCTGTTACCGCTCAGCTCCACAATTGATAGGGCTTTCAGTTAGAACAGATAGAGGAAAAAGGCTGCCGCGCTAGGAAGAGACTCTATGGTGGGTGAACCGGACTTTCAGTCGGCTCCAGAATTGAACAGGCACCTTCCAGTTAGGACCTTTGCGGCTCTTTGAGTGTTTAAGGTTGCCGACCTCTGCCCTAACCAACATAGGTTTTGCCATTGATCCAACCTTATACATGTTACTAACTATACTGTTCAAAGTACAGGTAGTTCTCAATAAATGACTGGTTGCTAAGCAACTATTCAAAGTTATGACGGGCTTTCCCACAGCTACTTACGACCCAGTTTCAAAGTTATGATGGTTGCACCCACATACCTTGAATTCACACAACCATATTTTGATGCTTGGCAATCAGCTCACCTTTGCAGTCTCCCATAGTAACATGACTGCGATTTTCAGCATTTACTTTTAGTTTCTGGCAAAGGAAGCCCATTGGGGAAAATCACCGCCCCAAGTCCCTTCGGGGAGAGTGGGGGGGGGGGGGGGTGTCTAGAAATCTAATTAAATAAATAAATAATAAATAATAAAACAGATCTACTTAACAACTGCCATACTTACTTAATGTCTATGGTGTTCATTTAACAACCACCGTAGATAAGATGGTAAAATTGGGCATGGTCACTTAATGACCGACATGGCTATAATTCCAAGCTTGATTCGTAAGTCAAGGACTGCCAGCACAAGCAGGTGATCGCTAAGGGTTGTAATCAGCTCAGTGCCTCAGTACAGAGAGGTCACCTTGTCTCCGGTCCATGAACACTGTGTTCCAAAATCTTTCTAATTTAGACAATAGCAGCATCTGGTTCTTTCCACTTGGAAAGTTGGACCAGCCCGAATTGCCACCATCCGGAATTGGCGGCCAGGGTGTATCCACTAATCACTGACTTTAACTCGCCCCACATTAAAACAATGAGGACAAGCCCCACCTTAAGGTCTCTTTAGTGAGGCAGAATGGGGGTTGGCAAGGAAGAGAACCCCATTTATGCAGCATACATTTCTCCAGGGCTCACAGATTTGCAGAAATCACTTTAACACAGCTGTCTGGCCAGATACGGGAGGGAGAGAGCAGGTGCCAAGATTTGCAAAAGTATAAACAAATCTTGGATGGGGATAAAAAAACCCACCTCCAATTTTCACACAGAGGGCTGAGCATACCAAGGGCTTTGGTGGCATATTTCGCTGCCTTGTCCAAGAGAAGAAGCCATAGTGCTAGTAGTACCCTCATTCTAACAATTTATTGGGGGGGGGGGGAATCCTGTGTGTAACCAAATAGGTTTTTTAAAAAATTATCTGTTGTATTTATCTTGTCCTTCCTCCCCAAAGCTCAGGTGGGTTCTTACAAGCGTCTCCCTTCCCATTTCCCGTTTTATATTCCAACAATCCTCCAAAGTTATCAGATTAAGAAAGAGGAATTGTGTAAAATAAAGTCAGTCCAAGGGCCTCGCCAGGGTTTCTGAGGGTATGAATACTAAGATTTCACTTTCTACGGTGTAATTCATTATTATCATTGTTAGTTATTCTGCATCACACAGACTAGGACAAGTTTCTGTCCCTAGTAATTTAGAAAGAGGATCGCAGGCAAAAGTAAAGGAGAAAGATTTAAGAAGATCTGGATGGGGGGGGAAACTCTGTGCTCTTACTTATAGGTTGGCCTTATACATTGGACCCTTCTTATAAAACTCTACTTGTTAAGGTCCTTTGGGGCCCCTTGAGGTTCTCCTACAACATTGTCTACATTGTTTATCTAGCCAATACTCTTCCCCCCACCCCCATTTCCTTCTTAGAAGCTCACCCCATGAAAACATGAATGTCTAACTACAAATACAGTCATTTGCCCAGGGATGTGACCCTCTTTAATACCTCCATGATGTTCTTCACACGACAGCCAGAAACCCGTGTGGAAATACTGAAAAGCATACTTGTCTTCACCCGTCTCCCAGATATACTGGACTTTGTGGGGATCCACCGTCTCATTCGTATCCAGGGTCTCGTTGCTGTTGCTGGGTGCGCAGTTCCCTTTCTTGACCACTGAAAGGCAGGGTGATTTCACCACTTTGTGGGTCCCTTCACACCAATAGCTGGTGCTGAAAGCCGACACAGAAAAGCAGAGGGCAAGGCAGTTGAGGCCCAAAGAAAGCATTGAGCGAACTCTTCGGCTTAATTGAATCATCGTTACAATTTCCCCAGAGCTACAGGAGGAGACAAGGGCTGGTCCTTGAGATCAAACCCAGTTGTTCAAAGTCGCTCTAAGTGGTGGATCGATCAGACGTCTTCTGGGTTTAGTGGATAATTCTGCACAAGGGTCCAGTGGCAAATTGCTTCTCTAATTTTCATCGTTCCCTCATCTTTATAAGCAAAGAGTGGGCTGCATCCAACAAAGCAATCACCCTAAAGAAAAAGAAGCATGTCAGAATTTGGAGTTAGATCTGGTTACTTGAGGATATAAGGATATAGGGTAGGAACCAAAGTTTTCCAAGGAACAAATAGGATCCAAGATCAGAAGGAAAAACACAGTTGGCGCTTACATTCCAAGGGTTGTGTGCCAATGAGATTGAATGAGCAAATAAAGAGATGGGTGCCATCAATCCTAGATGCTCCCTGATGACAGCTCCTCATGTGACTGAGCAAAAGATACCATGCAGCTAATCCTTCACGCCTTAATAGATTTCAGGGTGTGTATGTGTTTGTGGTAAAAAAGATGGGAAAGGTAATAGGGAGGAAATGGGTTATAAATGGAAGGTGACAAAATTCTGCGCTCGGCCCCCAAAAAGTCTGATACAGCTTCTCTATATTATCACTCAAGGTTTGTGTATATTATCAGCAAGATAAATGGCTTGTGTTGAATACTTTAAAAATATCTTTAATAAAAAAAAAACCTTCCTTTTGACCAGCCTTTTCTTTTTCTTTTTTACTCCCCTGTTAATAAGAACAAAACCTTTCAATCTGAATAAAAAGCAAGAGAGAATCTTAAACCCTTGCTAACGTTGAAAGACCATCAATGAATTTAAAGCAAATGCTAAAAGTCCTTTGGCTTGCTACAGAATCTGCACATCATTTAGGATGCTTTCCGTCTCTTTTCTGTAACTAGCAAAGCCTCTTTTGAAGAGCTGAGGAAGCTTCCCCAATTATGGACATCTTTTTCCACCCTTCCATCATTACCATCTGCCACCCATATAGTTACGAGGAGTTGATATAGGTTTCAGGGAGTGAAAAATATCCCCCATACGCTGCAGAAATTAGCTTACTGGATGGGGGCACTGTCTTACCCTCCATACTACTAAATTTACATACTAAAATTTATCTTTAGCCATTACAAAAAGTCCTAGAAACTTCCAGAGGCCTTATCTAACTCTAAAATGCTACCTTGGAGACCCTTGATCAGAAGCCAATACTCTTCAAGGTGAACAACTAGTTATTCTGCCATGTCAATGAATCTCCCACCCATTTTCCTTTTCTCTCTAGAGCAACAGTATGGGAACTAAGCAAAACATTAAGGTGGTCCCAGTTTTGGGAGGAACCCAAAACTCCAAAAAAAAGGCAACCCATAAGATTTAGCTTCCTAAGCACTGTTTATTGTGCCTTTCAGTGGAAAAGCCAAACCTTGAATTCATAATTATTTCAAATGCCTCCCCCCACTTTCTTAAATCTCCCTTAGTTTGCTTCCCAGCAGCTCTGTTGGGCCCATCAGGCTCCTTAAATTTATTTAAAGTTGGATGTTTGGGTGCAGCCTGTCCAAAGCAAGTGATTTGCTTGGCCCCTGCACCCACAACGCTGCCTCTCCTTGGGATGAAACAGCTCACAAGATGCCTTGCGGATCCTGCTTTAAGAATTATTTCTCAGTCCTCTTCCTCTCCTGAATGAAGAAATTGTCTTTCTGAAATCCATGGCAGCGCCTTCACAGTTCTTTCCCACAAGGTTGCAAACTCTTCTTCTTCTTTTAATTATTCATCACAATTACAAGCCACAAGCACGCAGCGGGCTGTGTCAAATCTTTGGAGTTCTGCCAGTTCAAACTGTTGCCCAGAAGGAATGTCAAAAATCCAGTGTTCGTGCTGAAGGATAATGGAAACAAATGCAGGAATAGAGGAAATCTGTATCTGGAGGAGTGGCACTCTGTCAGAATGGTCCAGCAGTTCACAACTCAAAAAAAGAAGCAATTTGAACCAAGACTGGATTGCGACGAGTCCAAAATATCGCCCATTAACAACAGCTCACAATGTCACTCACAACTACATCAGCCACAAATATCCCCATTTGAAGAAAATGTTGGATGTTCAAAATCCAGGAAATGTTGATTCCCCCTTCTTTAACAGATCCAAAAGAACATTGCTCAAGAAGTGATCCCAAGCACAGGTATCATGGGTGTGATACGAGATCCCTCGGTTGATGGATGGAGACTAATCCTGGAACATTTGACCAAATTGCTCCTGGCCCATCACACCAAGAGAGGAATGAAGGTCTATCCTCTTAAAAGAAAAAAAGAAAAAGAAAGAAAGGAAAAGATATTTAGCTGGTGCTAACAGACAAGATGCAAGGATCTTCAGCAGAGAGACAGATTCAAAGAGCAACTCCCAGGAGTTCACCCTGCACCTTGTAAAAAACGCTTCTCAGTCGCTGCTCAGTAGGAAGAATCTCTCTACACCGGCTGGGCTGACTGGAGAGGTGGCATAAGCAGGGTGATAAATGAGCAGGCAGTGAAGAGCTTCGGCACCCTCCAGTGCGACACAGTCCCTGGGGGATAGGAATCAGCAGAGAAGTGGAGCGGCAGCTGATTAAAACAAAAACAAAAACCACATACACACAACTTCATTAGTGCCAAGGGGGTACCAGTGCCAAGTTTGAGGGATTAGCATCTAATAAAGGAGAAAGGAAGACAGAGAATTACAGAGCCCGCTTTTTAATTCGGCGTTCAATCAGCTGGCTCCTTGAAAAGAATGAAAAATTGGATGCCGAGATGAGGGAGCAGCCGGGTCAAAGGTGACAGAGTGGACTGGAAGAGGGAGAGAAGGGAAAGAGAGAGGGACGGAGGAGAAGGATAGAGACTGGCAGATCAGGTCATGGTCAGGGAAGACCGATCAGTAGAAGGGTGGGCTGATGAACCGGGCTGATCAGCGACACAGAAGGATTATTATAATACGAGTGAAAGATTTCCACCAAACAGCATTCAGGGAGTTGAAAACATTATTGCGGTCTGGGGTTTAGAGAACAAAGGATTACAGCAAATGTACACAAGCATTATTGCCTTTTGTATTTTTCCTTTTGGCTGTCCTTGTTCCCCATTTAAAACGTCAGCTCTTGTTTAGCAAGCATGAATACATAGAAAGGCCGGTCAATATAGAAAACGAATACTGAGATAAATAAGGGAATATTCGTCCCACAGCTCAGAGCTGGGAAGAATCGATCCGTACATAAACAAGAACGAATAGATTGGACAATATGTCAGTCCAAAAACTGATATGTATCATATTCTGGGTGTATTTCACTGCCCAGCCAGTTCTATGTCTCCTTTATGAGATATTTAATCTTTATCTTTGGATCTTGGGGCCTCTTGGGATTATCATCTGGCTGGCTATAAAGAGATTGCTTTTGTGTGTCCCATTTTCAATACGATCAACATGTTAGGAAATCAAAGCTGGCATAGACTTAAACACAGCAAAGTAATTAGAGCAAAGAAGATCTAATCGGGTGGGCTGGCTGCCAGAATGCTAGACTTCTAAAGAAGAAGAAGAAATAACAGTCATGCAATCTAAATGGAGGACAGTTGGGAAATAGGAAATGTATGGGCATTGCAGGGTACAATGGAATAGTCCATCTTAGGACAACCTTCCCGCTCCCCAACTTCCGGTTTGCTTGTTGGACCGTTTTTTGCCCTCCCCAGGCTTCAGGAAAGCCTCTGGATCCTGGGGAGGGCAAAAAACAGGCCCAACAGGCCAACCGGAAGTTCCCAAACTTCCGGTTGGCCCGTTGGGCCTGTTTTTTGCCCTCTTTAGGCTTCAGAAGCTTTCCTGAAGCCTGGGGAGGGCGAATAATGGCCTCCCCCGTCCCTCCAAAAGGCCAAAAATCAGCTGGCCAGCCCACACATGTCTGCCAGAGCTGAGAGTTGCTGTCGTGCCGGAAAATATAGCTCCATGTGCCACCTGGGAAATATGTGTACAAAAATAAGATCAGCTGCAAAATAGACTTAACACAATATAGAAAACAAAGACAACCTACCACTCCCCAAATTCCCTTCCAAAATCCAAGCAAAAGCAAAAGAGGACTCAGTTTGCTTTTGGTACTCCACAAAATATTATTCCACATCTTTCAATCGAAAAATCTCCCATTCCCAAATTCAGACTATAAGGGGATGAAAGGCATCTCAGCAATTCTAGTAGGGATTTAGGAACTGGTCTCATCCCCCGTGGCAGACATGTTCCCAGACAAATTTATTTACAGTAATATCTCAGTACTCAACTGCTTTGAAACTCATCAAATTTGGTACTCAATGCATTTGATGCGAAAATTTTGTGCCAGTACTCGTTGTTTGTTTGTTTGGTACGATGCACCAAGTAGAATTTGTCGGTGTTGGCTGCCTCATGATTCACTACCCCTTTCAGTTTAAAGAAAGGGTGACATGTTACTCATGTGATTTGTTTGCTACTTGTTGTTTATAGTGGTGGTCGAACCTCCTGGAACCAATTAATGACAAATACCAAGGTACTTTTTGTTAAACTTATTTACTGCCTATTTTACTATGTGGCTATTCCAGTGGTTTCTGCATCTTCAGCTCAGTCATTTGAGGAAAATGCCCACAACACAACACACTTTCAAAATTCAGAGTATTCCACCCTGACCCAAAACTGAGAGGGTGCAGGCTGATGTATCTCAGTATTTTAATTTTTAAAAAATCTAAGCACTTCATGTAATATGAAGCTTCTCCATCCTTTAAGTCCCCCTGAAACCAATTGGATTCAGGCTGATGTACCGGAAGAGATTTATCTAACCTAATCTCCTATAATTACAAGCAGTCCCTGTGTTAAGAATGTCCAACTTAAGGACAACCTCTAGATATGAACAGGCTGCCTATTACTAAAAATGGCAGATGGCATTCTCCTTCCTTCAGTCGACAAGCCATGGAAGTCGTGCAATGCGTTCAGGAATTGCTGAAGCTGCACATTTTTTACAAACAGCCTGTTTGAAGCCATTCCTGAAAGCATTGCACAGCTTCAGTGGTTCATTGATTTGAGGAAAAACAATGCCATCCATCCAGGGGTGAAATCCACTTACCTTTGCTACTGGTTCGGAGCAATGAGAGCGCGTGCATGCGCACCAACTCCACACATGCGCAGGACCTTCTACGTGCACGCGCGCCACCTCCACACATGTGCAGGACTTTCCGCGTATGTGCAGAACGTCAAAATGATGTCTGGATGGGTGGAGCCTACTACCGAGTGCGCCTCGCAAACAAATAAGCAAAAGTGAGGTAAGCGAAAAGCAGGGGTGAGATCCACTTTGCCGCACAATTTAGATTAGCTAGAAAGCAGGAAATCCTGCTTTCTAGCTAATATAAATCACGTGGCACAGCTGATCGTCAGACAAATTGGTTCACCTGAACCAGCAGCATTTTTTTTCTACTGGTTCGGGCGAACCGCTGGCATCTTTGCTACCGGTTCAGGCGAACCGGTCCGAGTCTGTAGCATTTCATCCCTGCATCTGCCATTTTTAGTAATAGGCAGTCCATTTCGTAAGCACAAGTTCGACTTACATACAAATTCAGGTTAAAGCTGATTTAGGAGCAGAATTCATTCTTAATCTGGAATTCCCTATAACTAAAAATCTTTCATGATAGAAATCACACAATTTATAGCCACTGTAAGGAAATGTGACGGATCGCAGTCCAGGAGCAAGAGATAACTCAGTTTAGATGTTTTGTGTGAGAGAAAGAGGATGAAGACAACTCCTCCCTCATAATTTGTAGAGTATATGCTTGGGGGGTGTGGGTGTTAATTTGCTTTAGTTTGACAAGATTCTGTCTATAGATAAGGATCAATTTTAAAAAATCTGCTTGGAAGAATTACAGTGTGTCTTTTTTTATTTTTGGAGCTTAATAGAGAGCTCTTTCTAAAATACTGTATAATGTAAGGGTCTTTCCTTGCCCTTGAGTTAAAGTATCTCTAACCATCCTTTGGCAGGCAGAAAACTATCAAAGTGAAAATAGTTATCTAATGGCTGATCTATATTTTGCTCCTGCAGCCTCAATAGTGGCTCATTATTGAATGATACTGACCTCATTTTGCCTGTGCAACCCATAGCAAGCAAAGCGATTGGCTAATTCCTCCAGCTTTGCTACTTTACTATTTTGCATGTCTGGAACTACACTCTACAGTGGGGGGAAATCCTAACAGTGGTGGTGCAATGGTTAGAATGCAATATTGCCGACTGCCAGCAGTTTGATCATGACTCAAGGTTGACTCAGGCTTCCATCCTTTCAAGGTTGATAAAACGAGGAGCCGGATTGTTGGGGGCAAAATTTTGACTCTATAAACTGCTCAGAGAGGAGTGTAAATCACTGTAAAGCAGTATAGAAGTCTAAGTGTTACCCTGTTTCTCTGGAAATAAGACCTCCCCGGATAATAAGCCCAATCAGACTTTTGAGCGCAGGCACTAAAATAAGCCCTCCCACGAAAATAAGCCTTCCCACGAAAATAAGCCCTCCCTTAAAATATTGCAACACAACAGCAGCCATGAGGTGACCACAATCGCCGCCTCCTGCACCTCAAAAATAATAAGACCTCCCTGAAAATAAGGCCAAGTGCTTATTTCAGAGGCCAAAATAAAATAAGACAGTCTTATTTTCAGGGAAACGTGGAATTGCTATTGGCATTGCCTCCCTGAGCTTAAATGGATTCCAGAGGATGGTAGAAGACAGGAAGGCCTGGAGGAACATGGTCTATGGGGTTGCAATGGGATGGACATGACTTCGCAACTAACAACAACAATGTTGTTGCCTCCCTGAGTCACAGATGCTCCATCACTGGAGTTTTCAATAAAAGATTTGACAACCATTTTCTCCAAAGTGTTATAGGGTCTCCTAAGCAAGCAGAGGGTTGGACTAGAAGACCTCCAAGGTCACTTCCAGCTCTATTGTTCTACATTCTGTATTGTTCACGGAGGTGATCGGCCATGACTTCAGGAGTTGAAAGAAAAGATGCTGTTGAAAATGAACCATCCTGTGCGTAGAAATACCAGCAGAATCTTCCCCCTGGCATTTTCTCATACCACTTATGATTACTTTGTGAAATATGTGCAGAAGAGGAATTTGGAACAAAACTTCTGGAACAAAATGGAGACTCGGGAGCAGAATGAGGCTTTAGTTACAATTGGCATCATCCTCATGACACTGTTACCAGTCTACCCAAATTCTGTGAATGACATTAACCATTCTCGTTACTGGATGATAAATCACATTGGATACAAAATGTACCCAATGCAAATCATTTTCAACTCATATTTATTATCTGTATGTTTTCTTATGAGGCAGCACCGCACTTTCTTTTATTGATATTATTATTTTTAATATTTTTGAAAGCATAACAACTACCTAAAATATAAATATATTAATTCATTAATTGTATAGAAACATAGAATGGGTAACCAACTTTGCCAATATTTCAAGAAAATGCTCTGACCTTGAAAAAATGGATTTTATATACTATATATATTTTTCAATAATGAAACTGACTTAAGTGCACTTTTTAATATTTTAATTGGCTCAGGTTGAATCATGAATGGATGTTACCCAAATGTAATTATAGTACAAAAGATTTATTGGGTATTTTGTAATAGCAAAATGTCAATTTTCTTGTTGTACTGTTACATATATCAGCTATATACATAAACTAGGTTACTAATAATTTAAAAAGAAAAATGTCTAATTGTAAAGATGATCAATATTTTAATACCACCTTTCAAGGTGAATTACAAAAAGAATGTACAGTTAAAATGTGGAAATGTGTATTCAATACACAATTATCTCATACATAGTGCGGTACCTATATTTATTGAGCAAAATCAGTGCTTATAGATATATTAATTCTTGTCAACTGTTAAAATTCTGTGTTGAAATCCAAATTCTACAACATATCTAAGAATATGCAAATCAAACAGTTTTCTTCTCTTAGGATTTATTTTTTATTTATCACAGAAACACACACACTGTGTGTGTGTGTGTGTAGCAAGCACTGTTCTATTTGAAGCATTTTCCCCCAATGCTAGAAAACAATATATTTTTGCTTGTCACAAACAGTGGATTTTATACTACAAGCCTAGTTCTCAATCCATTTGATATCCACCATCCTCTGCTGTTCATGTTCCTCCTCTTCAGACCATTTTGCTGACTTACAGTACAGCACCATAAACTACAGTCCATGAAAGCTTGTAACATAAATGTAGAGTAATGGAAGGCTCCTACACATCTTGTCTTAAGAGAGACAAAAGATGAAAAATGAAATTTAAAGGAGAAAGGGGCTGCTGCAAAAGAAGAATTGCAAACTAGATTATTTATTTCATAGCTGCCCATATCAAGCAAGATTTTTTTTTCTCTGAGCATGAGTGCTTCTCTCTGTGTGTATCTCTCTCTCTTTCTCTCTCTCTGTATCTCTCGCGCTCTCTGTATTTCTTTCTCTCTCTCTGTATCTGTCTGTCTACCTACCTACCTATATCTACCTCTATCATCTCTTATGAGCCTGCATTGACTTGTAGCTTCCGTGAGATCCTCGCTGTTATCCTGTTGGTGTTGGTTTTTGGTCCCCACTTCATCCTTGGCACTTGAGTTGCTTTTTTCCAGCAAAAATGGGTGCTCTCTCTCACCCAGAACAAGGCCAACCGCAGCCTGAATATCAACATCATCTGCAGTAGATCACTTACTCCACTTAATGCGGAGTGGCAGGAGATAGTCAATGTAACATCAATTTCCTTCCCAATCAATCAACCCCCAAAGCAACCAATTATGTATTCATTATCATTTCTGTCCTTCCTGATACAAATTCTCAAACATCTCTCTCTCTCACACACACACACACACACACACACACACACACACACACACACACACACACACGCTCTGAAGGTTAATGGAAACCTGAGGGAAAGAAACCTTGGCCCAAAATCTCCTTTGCCATCCCTTCCCTCTGAGAAAAAGGCTTCTGTTTCACTCTTTAATTTTCAGGAGGCTTGAGAATTTCCTTTGATTTTTTCAAATGAGGTTTTTGAACATACTTTATTATTGGAGCTGGCAGAAGATGGCACTGCTGGTGGTGCTTTCAGTTAGGATCTTTTCATCCTTTTGAAGCCTTTCCAGCTGCCCACGTTTCCCATTTTCAAAAAATGCAAAGGGAGAAATGCCCTCAGCGTGGTTTCCCTCGGGAATTTTTGTTTGAAATGGGGGAAGCTGCAGAATTCAGCCATCTCTCAAAGAAGGGAAGAAAGCTGCCTTTGCTGTAAGAAATTAATCAAAATGTTATGTTTAGTTTTCATGAAAAAGCAAATTTTTTTGTCAGGCTGAATGATGGCCAAGGAAACCAAGCTTATTACCTCGCACTTTACTACCTTGAGGAATAAATAGCCTGTTCCTCAGTGCATCCCATAACAAACTCCCTCATTATTCAGGAAGTGAATTCTCCAATAAGTTGCCATCAAAGCAGTGGTGGGTTTCAAATTTTTTAGAACCTACTCTGTAGGTGTGGCCTATTTTGTGGGCGTGGCTTGGCAGTCATGTGACAGGGTGGGAGTGGCCACCTTTTAAAATGTGGTGAAACTCATTTAACAACACTCTTGCTTAGCAACCAAAATTTTGGACTCAATTGTGATGATAAATTCTTTCTTTCTTTCTTTCTTTCTTTCTTTCTTTCTTTCTTTCTTTCTTTCTTTCTTTCTTTCTTTCTTTCTTTCCTTCCTTCCTTCCTTCCTCCCTCCCTCCCTCTCTCCCTCCCTCCCTCCCTCCCTTCCCTTCCCTTTCCTTTCCTTCCCGTTGGGTCACTGGCAGCGGTGGGCCAGATTTACTTCCAGGTACGCCAGTGGAACCCCCTCTCACCGGTTCTCTAAATTTCACCAACCGGCTCTCGCAAGTAGGTGCGAGCCTGCAGAAACCCACCACTGCATCAAAGGCATTATGATTGGCAAATCCAGGGATACCTCAAAGGCAGATAATCCAGAGATACCTCAAAGGCAGATAATCTCTTTCTCTCTCTCTCTCTCTCTCTCAAATACCTGTCCTATTGAGAGCTTCTAGATCTGCTGAACTATGGTACAACTTCCAATATTCTGTTAGCCATGATGAGTGGGGCTTCAAAGAATTGAGGCCTAACATAGTTGGAAGGCATTAGGTTGGCTGCAATCTTTGGCTGCAATCTTTCCACCCTTCATGCAAGACTACCCAAACATTGTCATAGCATTTTAAAAGGCCATTTGTCTAGAGAAATACAACCATTGGGTTCATTTTATGAAAGAAAATTGGAGTAGTAAATTGAGTGGAATGGGAAACAAGTGGAGAACCACATCAAATGGTCTTATCCAAAAGAGCAATACGTTCCAACAGTGGTGGGTTCCTACCGGTTTGGACCAGTTTGGCCAAACTGGTAGTGGTTTGGCGACCTGGGTTGCTGGAACCGGCAGAGACCCAGGCCTGCCACGCTCCTGAACTGGTTCTCTGGGTGGCACCATAGCAGTGGTGGGTTTCTGCAGGCTCGCACCTACTCGCGAGAGCCGGTTGGTGAAATTTAGAGAACGGGTGAGAGGGGGTTCCACCGGTGTACCTGGAAGTAAATCTGGCCCGCCGCTGCCAGTGACCCAATGGGAAGGAAAGGAAAGGAAAGGAAGAAAGGAAAGGAAAGGAAAAGAAAGGAAGGAAAGAAAGAAAGAAAGAAAGAAAGAAAGAAAGAAAGAAAGAAAGAAAGAAAGAAAGAAAGAAAGAAAGAAAGAAAGAAAGAAAGAAAGAAAGAATCATCACAATTGAGTCCAAAATTTTGGTTGCTAAGCAAGAGCATTGTTAAATGAGTTTCACCACATTTTAAAAGGTGGCCACTCCCACCCTGTCACATGACTGCCAAGCCACGCCCACAAAATAGGCCACACCTACAGAGTAGGTTCCAAAAAATTTGAAACCCACCACTGCACCATAGGTGCCGCCATCTTGTTTTTTGATTCTGTGCATTTGTACAACAATTTTTATTGTACTGCACATGCGCGCGGATCACACATCAAGCATATTCATGCGCACGGCACACCCACGAATGAACTGGCAGTAATGACTGCTGAAAACCACCCCTGAGTCCCATGGTCATCAGACAAGATTATAATTCATAATATGGAGTAATTACCTATTACTAATTATTATCAGATTAGAAAGCAGGAGTCTGTGAGTTCTAGTCCCGCCTCAGCCATGAAGGCCAGCTGGGTGACTTGGCCCAGTCACTCTCCCTCACCCCAACCCACTTCATAAGGCTGTTGTTGTAAGGAAACTAAGAGGAGGAAAGGATGCTGGATATGTTCGCCGCCTTGAGTTATTTATAAAAATAATGGGGGGAAATAAATAAATATTACTATCTCAACTAGGGGTGTCCGCAAGAGGAGTCAAAAAAGTCAGTAGGGCAGGCGCAACCACACAATCGCTGCACACTTCTTTTATGACGTATTGTATGCATATAAGAGATAGGAGATGCTATGGGTCCCACATTTAAAGAACTCAAGGTTTATTGCAAAACTGGGCACCCCAAATAATTAGGGGGCTGAAGAAGGTGTTTCATGCAGAAAGAGCACAGCAGTTGGAGCAAGCGCATTAAACACCACCTTCAGCTCTCTAATTATTTGAGTTGTCCTATTTTACAAAAGTTAAAGAGCTTCAAACAAAAGAGAAGCAGATAAAACATGACTGAGGAATGCAGAGCCTTTCCTGGCATCAATAATGCAAAGAGATGTCTCCCCACCCCACCCCACTTTAGACCTCAAGGTCATCTGTGGAACCTAAACCGAAGGGAGATTTAAGACCAAGGCAAAGGAAGGCCGTTTTGCCCAGCATATAATTAAATGGAGGATTCATTGCCAGGCGTTGGAGTGATGGCAGCCTATTCGGGTGGTTTGAAAAAGGAACTGGAGAAGTTCATTGGAGGATCAGGCTATCAATAGCTGTTAATGGGCCAATAATTCCTGCATATTAGGCAGGTGGTTTTAAATCCTGGGAAGCCATGAAGTAAGCTGAGTCTCATTCTCTGGTCCAGGTTTGGGAGCTTCTCCAATGGCGTTCACGGGTGCAGGCACCCTTCTGCGCATCTTCCCGGGCTTCCTGCATGTGCTCTGCTCACATGTGCGCTGTCCATGCATGCACCCGGGCTCAGAAAACTGCCTAAATAGGACAGCATAGAGCTGGGGCAGTGATTTCTGCTACTGATTTGGGTGAACTGGTCCAAACTGGCTGAATACCACCTCTGTTCACCACTGTAGAAACATTCTAAATATTCTAACCATTGTAAACACTCAACTTGCTGTGTGCTTGTGTTTGTTCAGTGTTACTGGCAGGGAAACTAAATATGGGATAAATAGATTCAAATCGTTTTTATTGAATTCAGAGTTCACTTGCTACATTACAGATTGTTCACTGTAGTGAGGAGCATTGTCTGCTCCCCCCCCCCCACACACACACACTTCATCCTAGACACATCCACTACTCACAAAATATAGAACATAGAAAAATAGAATTGGATGAGACCGTGGAGGTCTTCCAGTCCAACCCCATGCTCGAGCAGGAGACTCTATATCAGGGGTGTCAAACGCAAGGCTCGCGGGCTGAATCTGGCCCACAGGCCAAATCCGGCCCAGGGGGTGCTTGGATCTGGCCCGCAAGGTCTCCCTGGAAACAGCGAAGGACCAACTCGTGGTGACTCTGCCAGCGAAAACAAAGCTTGGGATGCTGCAATGGCCCTGCAATCCTCTGCCAGGGAAAATAGAGTTCAGGACAGTGGTGGGTTTCAAATTTTTTAGAACCTACTCTGTAGGTGTGGCCTATTTTGTGGGCGTGGCTTGGCAGTCATGTGACAGGGTGGGAGTGGCCACCTTTTAAAATGTGGTGAAACTCATTTAACAACGCTCTTGCTTAGCAACCAAAATTTTGGACTCAATTGTGATGATAAATTCTTTCTTTCTTTCTTTCTTTCTTTCTTTCTTTCTTTCTTTCTTTCTTTCTTTCTTTCTTTCCTTTCTTCCTTCCTTTCCTTTCCTTTCCTTCCCATTGGGTCACTGGCAGCGGCGGGCCAGATTTACTTCCAGGTACGCCAGTGGAACCCCCTCTCACCGGTTCTCTAAATTTCACCAACCGGCTCTCGCGAGTAGGTGCGAGCCTGCAGAAACCCACCACTGGTTCAGGAGGACCAGGTACATCCCTCCCAAGCTCCATTTTCTTTGGCAGAGCATTCGGGCCACCTCAGGCATCCCTGACACAATTGACGTCGAGCTGGCCACGCCCACCTGGCTCCCAAGGTCAAACACAACCCTGATGCGGCCCTCAATGAAACGAGTTTGTCACCCCTGCTCTATACCATTTCATACAAATGGTTGTCCGGTCTCTTTCTGAAAGCCTCCCCCGATGGAGCCCCCACAACTTCTGAAGGCAAATTCTGTTCCATTGGTTGATTGCTCTCAACGTTAGGCAATTCCTCCTTAATTCCAGGTTGCTTCTCTTCTTGGGTGGATATTTTCTATCCATTGTTTCTTCTCTTGTCTTTTGGTGCTTTGGAAAATAGTTTGGCCCTTCATTTTTGTAGCAGCCCCTCCAATATTGGAACATAGCTATCATGTCTCCCAGTCTCTCTTTTCATTAGACTAGCAAAGATAAAAGTTCCCCTTGTACATATGTGCTAGTTGTTCCTGACTCTGGGGGGCAGTGCTCATCGCCGTTTCAAATCCGAAGATCCAGCGCTGTCTGAAGACGTCTCCGTGGTCATGTGGCCGGCATGACTAAATGCCGAAGGAGCACAGAATGCTGTTACTTTCCCACCAAAGGTGGTTCCTATTTTTCTACTTGCATTTTTACATGCTTTCGGACTGCTAGGTTGGCTGAAGCTGGGACAAGTAACGGGAGCTCACTCCATTATGCGGCACTAGGCATTCGTACCGCCAAACTGCCGAATTTTCTGATCAACCAGCTCAGCGTCTTAGGCACTGAGCCACCACTTCCCCCTTCATTAGACTAGACCAGGGGCCTGCAAAGTCGGCTCTTTTAAGACTGGTGGACTTCAACTCCCAGAATTCCCCAGCCAGCTATGCTGGCTGGGGAACTCTGGGAGTTGAAGTCCACCAGTCTTAAAAGAGCCGACTTTGCAGACCCCTGGACTAGACATACCTAATTCCTGTAATCATTGTTCATATGTTTTCACCTCAAGTCCCCTAATCATTCTTGTTGCTCTTCTTTGCACTTTTTTTTCCCCAGATGTCTCAACATCTTTTTATATTGTGGTGACCAGAATTGGATGCAGTATTCCAAGGGTAGTCTTACTAAGGCTTTGTAAAGTGGTATTAGAGCTTCACATGATCTTAATACTATATATCCTGGACGTCATCTAAGTAAATCTTAAGAGCTCTGGGAACGTGTTGTCTGCCAGTGTAAAAGAGATTTGGAAAACTGACTATGATACAATACTCAGTAAAAGCTCCTATATTCAGTGTTCTTAGTCCAATGATTTGGGCTTGGCGTTCAGAAATTTGGAAAATGCTTAACTTGCCTCTACTGGTGTGGCACACAACCTTGCCGAACAAAAGAAAACCAGTTCTTTACAAATCTATTTATTTTTTTCAAAAAAATATCCAACCACGGTGGTTCCAAGTATTATAGAAGAAAACATCAAATGACAAAAATGAAATACCAATAGCAAAAACTCGATTTCGGAGGCTCTGGAGGCTGCACGAGAGCACACTGCATTCTCCCTCAGCATCCAAAAGTTGTGCAAGAACGGGGCGTGCTTTTTGAGAACTCCTATCAAGTGTTTTGGTGAACACTGGCATGTCAGCAAAACATCATGGTGTGTCACCTTTGACATACATGACATACATTTGCCATCATAGTCCCAAATGGAGAGGTTGGTAAGAATGTGAAAATCCAGGAATATCCTTGTATGTTAACATTTCAAAAAAAAAATTTAGAACAGCATTCTCCAACCTTTCCGGGTTGATGGACCAGTGCAGGAGGGGAGTGGGGAGTGGGGATGGTTTTGTGCGAGAGACAGGCGGGTGCACACACAGCTTCATTTGTGTGAGTGGCGGTGTGCGCATATCCACTGCGAGCAGCAGTGGGGTTGCGAACACCAGGACCCGCTGCTTATGTGAGTCAGGCTGCATGCGCGCATGCACCAGCCCACCCCTCACACAGCCCAGTTGCAAACAGTCCACGGCCTGATAGTGAGTTGCAGCCCACAGATTGGGGATCCCTGATTTAAAAAATGTATACCCAACTGTCTCATGGTGATTCTGGGTAAATTAAAGAAATAAAACTCCAAATATAAAACGCAGTAAACTCCCACCTACCCAGTAACAACAATCAAACCAACCAACCACTTGATGGGCTATGTATCACCCTGAAGTTCCTAGGCCCACTGGTAAAACCAAGAGTTTCCGAAGACTTTCAGGGTTGGGCCAATGTTCTCTGGAGGGATGATGTTCCACAGGGAGGGAGCCACTGCAGAGAAGGCCCTTTTTCCCACTATATGAAGCTCCTTACCAAAACGATCCATTTATCTCCTCAGTCTAATGTATCAAGTAGATGTAACTGGAGTACTCCTCTCTAACGATCCAAGCGCCAGAGTCCACTATAACAACATTACCAAAAAGGCACTAAGAGTTGTTAACCTAATCCTGCGTAGCTTCTTCTCTGCTAACACTGTACTACTAACCAGAGTATACAAAACATTGGCTAGGCCAGGGGTCTGCAAAGTCGGCTCTTTTAAGACTGGTGGACTTCAACTCCCAGAATTCCCCAGCCAGCTATGAATTCTGGGAGTTGAAGTCCACCAGTCTTAAAAGAGCCAACTTTGCAGACCCCTGGGCTAGGCTAATTCCTGAATACAGCTCATCTGGAACCCGCACTGCATATGGACATTAATACAATTGAGCGAGTCCAGAGATATTTCACAAGAAAAGTCCTCCATTCCTCTGCTCGTAACAGAATACCTTATGCCACCAGACTTGAGATTTGGGGCTTAGACAACTTAGAACTATGCCACTTTCAGTCTGACCTAAGCATAGTACATAAAATTATCTACTACAATGTTCTACCTGTCAACAACTGCTTCAGCTTCAACCACAACAACATACAAGCACACAATAGATACAAACTTAAGGTAAACCGTACCAAACTCGGTTGCAGAAAATACGACTTCAGCAACAGAGTGGTCAAGGCTTGGAATGCACTACCTGACACTGTGGTTTCTTCCCCAAACCCCCAAAAACTTTAACCTTAGACTGTCTACTGTTGATCTCATCCCATTCCTAAGAGGTCTGTAAGTGAGGTCCATAAGCGCACCAGTGTGTCTACCGTCCCTGCCCTAACAACACCATGTATTCATATCCATTTCATGTATTCCTAATCTTGTATGTACTTGTATCCATTATCTTATACATGCTTGACAAACCAAACAAATGAATAAATAAAATTTGTTCCTTTAAATAACCTGGCCCTATTCATGTAGGGCTTTTAAAGGTGACAATCTTGCACTGAATTGGTTTGATCTGATCAAATTTGAACGATTGCTAGGTATGCAGTCTCTTCTTCCTTTCCGAAATGGGGCTGCCCCATAGGAAAGGAACTATACGGGTAGGAGTGTCTACTGGTTACTCACCCAATCACTTGGGGCGATATCAATGATTCACACACCCACACCCACACACACACCCCACACTTCTCTTGAAGAAGGGGCATTCAGGTAGCCTTTTTGGTGTTTCTTCCAGATCCAGACCACATCAGGATTTGTTGCAGATAACTGCTAAAAGCAATTTACAAAGCCAGGGCTGCAGGAGAACAGTGTAAAATTAGATCTGAAGAGTTAAGAGGGAGAAGCGGATAGAATATATTTTAAAGTGGGGAGGGGGGGAGGGCAAAGAAAGATTACATGGTAGGAGAAAATAAATGGAAAAAGGGAAGGTGTGAGACAGCAAGGAAATACAACACAAATCATGGGGTAGTGTGAAAGATTACACACTGAGAGAGATAAAGCAAGTCACAAGGCAGCATTAAAAACATCATCTAAATCCTAGGCAGAACAAAAGGTGCAAACACAGAAAAAATAATGTTCTGAAGAAGAGATAAAGGGGAAGTGTTTGGGAAACTAATTGCTGTGCGTGGGGAGGCGTTGCAGAGTCATGGTAAGGGTGGGACTCAGTTACATCTTCAGTGGGTAGATATGCAACAGGGTGGGTGGGTGGGGGAAAGGTGTGGAAAATATCCCATTATAGACTATTGTTGCTTTGTTCTCAAGGAATAAAAATACCCCAGGAAATTAACTGAAAGGAGCAGAGAACATCACAGATGAAAGATGGTTGGCTGTGAGATGGTGGAGATGTGTTTACTTATGCTTTGCATGCAAGAACCATGGAGTTGGGACCATAATGGTCATGCAATCTAATCCTCCATTCAGGGCAGGATCCACCATCCCCGTGATGGCGGACCTATGGCATGCGGGCCGGAAGTGACACACAGAGCCATCTCTCTAGGCACACAAGCCATCGCCCATTGCTCTTCTGGGTTCCGGCTTGCCAATCAGCTGGTCTTCACGCACACGGGAGTACCAGAAACTGGAAGACCAGGTGCCCGTTGCCCATGCACATGACAGAAACCAGAAGAGCAGCCGCACAGAAGTTCATGCGCACCAGGCAGCTGCCCTTCCGGTTTCGGGTGTGCACGCTCCCGTTTCGGTACTCGGTGCCAAAAAAGTTCGCCAAAACTGCACTACGGATGACCATCCAAGTTCTGAAGATTTTATTTATAAATGTCATACCCAGGCCAATTCCCTGAGTTGATTAATTTAGCCTTCCTTTCCTCCAGGCAAATCCACATACAGTAGTGGCCAAAATTGTGGAAACCTTTTGGAGAAAGTGCATTTTTGAGGGTTGATGGCTAATAAGAAAACTTTTTTTAGCAGTACCATAAAACTATATATCAATGGAAAGATAATTCAGTCAAGAATGCAATGCAACAAAGTTTGTTCAATTATCTGTATTCTATGAAAAGGTATAGCCAAATAACCAGAAAAAAGAAAGCACAACTTGCTTAGGTTGATATCAGGTAACTTTCCTTCATCTGATTGTAGCCAATGAGCATGAGTGTTGAGAGAGCCAATCAGGTGCCATCTTATTTTTGCAATGAGCCAATCAGATCACAGTAGAATTCAGTTATTGATGTCATGTATTGAAGCTGAGAGGAGGACCTTTGTCAGTATGATATGTGATCGCTATCAAGTTGGTTGGGTTTTTTTCTTTCATTTAGTGAGCTTGTGAAACAAAATAAAATTAAAGTAATAGAGCAAAGAGTTGACTGGTCGCCCAGAAAGTGATGTAAAATAGTATTATTAAATGAACAAGGCTACAGTTATAAAGAAATTAAAAGAAAAGTTGGTGGAAACTTAACCAAATGTGGCACTTCTAAGTTTTTGAAGAGATATAAGGAGACTCAGTCACTACAAAACCACTGTGGTAAAGGCAGGAAAAGGTGCACAACTGCAAGTGATGATAGAAGAATTAAGCGTCTGTGTCTTCGTGACAGAAGAAAAATCATCTGGGTGTATACAAGATGAAATGGCGCAGTGCAATGTGAAGTTTAATGCAAGGACTGTTGCACTCTGCCAGAATTTGGCCTAAAATGTAGAATTGCACAAAAAAGCTACTTTTATATCTCAAACAAAGGTTGAAAAGACTAAACTGGGCTAAAACCCATATTACCTGGACAGAGGATAATTTTATGGTACTACTCCCCCCCCCCCCAAAAAAAAGGGTGTTATTATTCACCAAACCTCAAAACCTCTGTACACTTTTCCCAAAAGGTTTCCACAATTTTGGCCACTACTGTACATGGAGAACTGTGATTTAGAACACGTCACTAATAAATCCTCGTAGTTCTTTATGCCTAAATTTTCTTCTGTTAATTTCCCAACTATCCCACAGTATCTCGTACAAATCTTGGGGACCAATTCATGGAATACTTTCAAATTTATTTACCAAATCTAGTCTGTAAAATTTCAGAATCCACTAGGTGACAGCAAAGATCTTTCAGTAACTCTCTGTTGCCATCAGGTGGTCAATCCCATTTTTCCAGTCTGAACCCTCTGGTTATTGGGGTAACAGGACATGTGGGATTAGTAGGTGTAATAATTTTGGGGGATGTGTATATGGATTTACCTGGAGGAAATGAAGGCGGGGCTGAACACTAAATCACTCTTCCTAGCCCTTTCTTTTGCACTGGAAAATATTTGACAGGAGCATAAAATTGCAAATTGTTGTAATAATCACATGTGTACTAGGAAAAAACCCCAAGGGTTTATTGTTGTTTCTTTCTGTAGATTTCAGCTTTGGACAAGTTACTCTCTCACATACACCAGCCTACCTCACAGGCTTGTTGTTGGGGTGAGAAAAACGCTAAATGTTTTGAATGAAAGGTATAAATTTAATATGTAAATTAGTCAATTTAGGGAATTGTTGGCATGGGCCACTTTGGAGTATGGCATTTTGGAGGTAGCTAATGGATAATTAGGGATGCGGTGGGTCTGTGGCGAAGATGCTGAGCTTGTCAATCAGAAAGGTCGGCAATTCAAATCCTTAGTGCCGCGTAATGGAGTGAGCTCCCATTACTTGTCCCAGCTTCTGCCAACCTAGCAATTTGAAAGCGCATAAAAATGTAAGTAGAAAAAATAGGAACCATCTTTGGTGTGAAGGTAACAGCATTCTGTGTGCCTTTGGCATTTAGTCATGCTGGCCACATGACCATGGAGACATCTTCAGACAGCACTGGCTCTTCGGCTTTGAAATGGAGATGATCGCCGCCCCCTAGAGTCGGGAACCACTAGCACATATGTGCAAGGGGAACCTTTACCTTTAATGGATAATAGCCCACCTCCTCCCTGACCACACTTTGCTCCATCGATCTCCCTCCTGGTTAATTTTATTTTAACTGAATTTTAAATTTAAATGCCTATTTATTGCTGTAATGCTTTATAATAATAATAATAATAATAATAATAATAATAATAATAATAATAATAATAATAATAATAATAATAATAATAATAATAATAATAATAATAATAATTTATTTTGTATACCGCATCCTCTCCCCACCGGGACTCGGAGCGGTGCACAGGGAAAAAATTAAAATACTATAAAAATACATACATAGAATAAATACAGTGAATAAAAACGAATTAAATTAGGATTATCCCTGCGCTAAAATCCCCAAGTTATAACACTAAAAATTCCCTAACACCCCAAAGGTAGAGACTAACCTAGGCCGGCCAAGCAGAAAAAGTATGTTTTGAGTTTTTGACGGAAGGAGCGGAGGTCCGTAGTTGTTCTGATGTCGGGGGGAAGGTCGTTCCAGAGGGCTGGGCCCGCCACAGAGAAGGCCCTTCCCCTGGGCGTCGCCCGCTGACAAAGTCTAGTGGACAGCACCCGGAGAAGTCCCTCTCTGTGGGAGCGAATCGGCCGTGAGGATGTGTGGGGCAGGATCCGATCCCGCAGATAGCTAGGTCCCGTGCCATGGAGCGCTTTAAAGATGACAACTAGCACCTTGAAGCACACCCGAAAGACGACAGGCAGCCAGTGCAGCTCGCGCAAGAGTGGTGTTATATGGGTGAACCTAGAGGTCCCCATTATTGCTCGCGCGGCTGCATTCTGGAGCAGCTGAAGTCTTCGGGTGCACCTCAGGGGGAGCCCCATGTAGAGAGAGTTACAATAGTCCAGTCGGGATGTCACGAGGGCATGAGTGACTGTGCAAAGGACATCCCTATCCAATAAGGGGCGCAACTGGCGTACCAGGCGAACCTGGTAAAACGCCCTCCTGGCCACGGCTGTCACTTGATCTTCCATGGACAGCCAGGTATCCAGGAGGACACCCAAGTTGCGCGCCCCATCCACAGGGGTAAGGTGTTCGCCCCCTATGGCCAGTGATGGAGTCACTGAATCGGGCGGCCGGAAACCACAGCCACTCGGTCTTGGACGGGTTGAGCCTGAGTCTGTTACTTCCCATCCAGGCCCGCACGGCTTCCAGGCACTGGCACATCACCGCTACGGCATCGTTGGGGTGGTTTGGGATAGATATATACAACTGCGTGTCGTCAGCGTAGAAGTGGTACTCTACCCCAAAACCACGGATGATCTCACCCAGCGGCTTCATATATATGTTGAACAGGAGAGGCGAGAGGGCCGACCCCTGAGGCACCCCACATGTGAGGGGTCTCGAGGTCGACCTCTGCTCTCCTGCCAACACAAATTGCGATCGACCAGAGAGGTAGGAGGAGAACCACCGTAAAACGGTGCCTCCCACCCCCAATCCCCCCAGCCGATGCAATATTATTATATTGCATGTTTAACTGAATGATTGTTAAGCTACCTAGAATCACCTTTGGCAAGATGGATGGCATGTAAGTTTCATAATAAGTAAATAAATTGGTCAAAACGAAATTAAACGATTCTGTTTTAAAATAAAGACAATGTCCTGGTAAATTGGACTAAATGATTTTTTTTAAAAAAAATATCTTTGTTAATATTTGCCATATAAAACCACACAGTCAACAAATATAGGGTAAGGGTAACTGGAAAGACATACATAAACATACCGGGGAAATATCTAGTCCCCTAGATTGAGAATTGAGTTTATCCCAGTCTAACTTATCAGTTATTATTTACAATTATACAAAGATATTTTTCTCTCTCTCAAATTTACTATCCTCTTGTCTTATTTATTCCTCACATTGATTTCTTAGTCTATCTAGTTGGTTTCCTTGGTATCCATACTCTCCTGTTGTACCATGCATACCATTTATTCCAACATTTGGAAAAGATTGAGTCTTGTCTATCTTTTAAGATATATGTTAGTTTGTCCAATTCTGCACAGTTGAAAATTTTGGCTATAATTAGGTGCTCTGGTGGTAGGTTAGTGTCTTTCCAATGTTGCGCAATAGCCATCCTGGTCACTGTTATTATGTGCGAGAAGAGGTACCAATCTTGGTTTTGGATTTCACTTGGTTTGATGCCTAGCAGATACAGATCGGGTTTGACAGGAAAATTCATGCCTGTTATTTCCAAAAGCCAAATTTGTATTTTTTCCAGAGTTGGGTGATTATTGGACAAGTCCACCATTGCTGAAAAACGTACCCCTGGCCGTCTTACATTTCCAACATCTATCTGACGAGTTTGGGAACGTATTTGCAATTCGAGTAGGTGCTAGATACCACCTGTATAGCATTTTATATAAATTTTCCTTAAATGAGGAGGCCAGGGTCATTTTCATGGTTTTACCCCAAACTGTTTGCCATGCCTCTAATTTAATATTCCTCCCTATATTCCTCCCCCAGGCAATCATGGCATCTTTGATTATCTCTTCTGACATGTCTCTGCAACAACAAATTGTAGGCCTTAGAGATAAATTTTGTTGATGTACCCCAAAGAATTTTATCAATATCTTGATTTGACGTGTATATTCCAAATTCCTGTTTGTCTTTATTAAATTTAGATTTTGCCTGGGCATATGACCACCTGTCCACCTTCCAGCCCCTTGATTGTAAATCAACCTGTGTCCTGTTACCAGTTTCATCCATCAAGTCCCCATATGTTAAATTTCTCCTTGGGTTATGGCAGTGCTTCTCAATTATTTTCTGTCATGCCCCCCTAGGAAGAAGAAACATTTCGTGCGCCGCGCGCAACTGTAAATAGTATCATCCGGGTCTAAAAGTCACACGGGCGGGTTTGGCTAATCAGGATAGAGCATCATGTCTATCCAATCGGGTCTGTTCTCCTCGAAAGGGAGGAGCATGCGCAGTCACATGTACTGGCTTAATGCTCACTATCGATGCCAATGTCAGCAGCGGTAACCCGATTTCTTTAGCAAGTTTGATTAATTGGGGCAGCGTTATGTTTCACAGGAGAAGGTCCTTGTCAGCATCTGACTGGATACAGAGACATAAACACGGGGCTTGGCTTGTTATGACAGTGTTTGCCGAGGTCAAACGTGCCCCCCTTTACGGAGCCTCGCGCCCCCCCTGGGGGGCGCACCCCACTATTTGAGAAGCACTGGGTTATGGACAGTCGGGTATGTTACTGCTTCAATTGGGGCTAGCCACCTTGGAATTTGAGTATACAGCTGTTGTTTGATTTCCCCCCCATGCCTTATAGAGTTCCCCTAATGTGGTGAGTGACAAAACTTTTAGGTTGCCTATTTTTGGGGGGCCATAGGAATGAGTGCCAACCTTGAGATAGATCGTAGCCTTCGATTGTCAAAATCCGTCTTCTTGCTAAAGTGACCCAATCCCTGACCCAGACTAGGGGACTAAATGATTTTTTAGGCCCCCCTACTGGTCTAAGTAGCCTCCTGGTGTAACAACTGTGGAACTTCCCATATCTATTAGGAATACAATTCCCAGAATTCCTAGCCCGACTGTATTAATCCCAATGATTACATTTTAAAAAAAAAAAAGAACCCTATTTTTTCAATTCGCAATATGCTGCTCCAGGACTCAAAACTAAATATTTCCCTCCGCATCTGCAAAAGACAACAATTCAATTAAAGAGTGAGGTTAACAATGCACACTTCCTATTGTATGAGGGGCACGAACGTATTCGAATATATATCCGGGGAAATATTCCCGTCGGCTTCTGATTGGTCCCGAGACGCGGGTGTTCGCCCCTAAAAAGTTTCTCAACATTCTATTGCCATGAATGAAAATAAATTCCGAACTTTTTCCTACCCACGTGACTTTCTGAGAACTCACGGAGGGCCGTTTTCGCCCAACTATCGAGCTCCTCCGAAACTATCGCCGAAGTAACCCGATTCGTTTCCGAGACTCTCCGAAGCGAATCCGATCATTTCCGAAAGAGGCCATTTTCTGATCCTCTCTAGTGATTGCCACTCTACCCACTCTACCCCTATCTCTATGCTTTGTGGATTGTTTTTTTTTTTTTATACGGATGGCTGGCTTAGGCGGGGAAAGCCTTTCAATCGTGGGCCGGAAATGCTTTGGGATTGGAGAGCGGAAGAGACTGGAGTTCGAAGGAGGAGGAGCTTGCTTGATAGGCCTATAAAACCCCCTCGCAGCGGCTCAGCCCTTCTTTTTCCGCTTCCGGTCGCAGTATCGACAAGAGGGTGAGGTGTAGGCCGCGTGTTTGTCCAAAGGGAAGACGCTGCAGTGGGCCCCCCCCAAAGAAATGGGGGATAAGGACGGAGTCTTGTGAGGGACTGTTAGAAAGCCGCCACATGGTCGAAAATATTAATCCGCCGTCTCCATGTGTTATGAATTCAGATGCCCAGGAAGACAAATGAATGTGCCCCCCCTTAATCGCATTATATTCAAGCTCGGATTCAATGAATCTCAGTGGGATTTATTTTTAAGAAATTACGCCTTGCGCTGAACGCTGTATCTCTTAGGCAGAAGGATGCGGAGTGTTTTCTCCCTTTTTAAAACATGCCTTCGCGAACTTTGTAATGTTGGCAATTAAACTACATATTAGGCGAGCTGATACCTGGTGGTCTGCTTTATTTTTTGTAGGGAAGCGGTTTTTTTAAAGTAAAATTTGCTTTAATGTGAATTCTTAGTTGGAAGGAAAATTATGGGAGAAAGTTTCATTTATGCCACTATCAGCTTTGCTGAAATATCTGTATGGGAGTAGGAATATCTTCTAACGGAATATCTTCTAACGCTTATAGGCAGAGGATGATCTGTACTTAAATTGTCGTTTTTTAATATTTCAGTTAGATTCTTCATTTTTAAAAATAATATTTGCCAGACGTTCAATTCTGGAGTCATGAAAAAATGGGAATATAGAATATTGAGTTGGAGAAAGCTCTTTAACTACGTTATTTTATATTCCTTTGAAAGACGTAGAAAAAAAATTAAAACTATAGAATAATATCAAATAACAATCATAACTTTGAAATGCAAGTAGCAGTCATATTAAACATATATTCTGCATTGAAAAGAATAAGAATACTTGTTGGACTTCAAAACAAATCACTCAGCATTGGAATTTTGAAATTAAATGAACTGTATAAAGCATTTATGAATGTTTGCTTGGTCTTTCCTTGCCCAGGAATTCTCCACAATGTCTGCTCATCTGCAATGGATGATTGTCCGCAACTGCTCAAGTTTCCTTATTAAAAGGAACAAGCAAACTTACAGCACGGTGAGCCACATCTACTGTCTTCAAAACCAACAGCCTCCTTGCAAATAATTCTAGGCTGTTATTAGGCTTTCCTGTACTTTGAATCTATTTTTTCCACATATATTTATTTTCAAATAAAAAAAAATACTGCCTTTAGCTTGCAAAACCATTATTATTATTATTATTATTATTATTATTATTATTATTATTATTATTATTATTATTATTATATTTTTATACCGCCCTTCTCCCTTTCGGGACTCAGGGCGGTGTACAGGCAATGATAAAAATCAATAGTATAAAACATAAAATACGTTAAAAATATATTTCATTGTAAGTTGCAAGGAATTCTAACAGGTGTTTTTTTTTCTTTCTTTAAAGGAGCCCAACAACCTTAAGGCCCGTAACTCCTTCCGCTATAATGGTCTGATACATCGCAAGACAGTAGGAGTAGAACCAGCTGCTGATGGAAAGGGTATAGTTGTAGTCCTTAAGAAGCGTGCAGGTGAGTATTCTCCGGTTAAAACAAATTTCTACTGAACAGAGAAGGCGGAACAAAATAAATTGGAAACAACCTCACAGGTCTTGAACCCTCTGCTCAAGCTGGGGACCTGATTATTCCAGACAAGTGGCTGTCCAGTCTCTTAAAAGCCTCCAGTGATAGGGCACCCACTTCTGAAGGCAAACCGTTCCACAGGTTAACTGTTCTCAATTTTAGGAAATTCCTCCTTAGTTCTAGCTGGCTTCTCTTCTTCAATATTTTCTATCCATTGTTTCCTGTCTTGCCTTTTGGTGCTTTGGAAAGTAGGTTAACCTCTTCTTTGTGACAGCCCTTCAAATATTAAAGCACTGCTATTATGTCCTTTTCACTACACTAGACAAACCCAATTCCTGCAACCGTTTTAGCCTCCAGCTTCCTAATCATCTTAGTTGCTCTTCTGTGCACCCTTTACAGAGTCTCTACATCTTTTTTATAATATAGTGACCAAAATTGCAATATTCTAAGTGTAATCTTACCAAGGCTTTATAAAACATTTTTAATACTTCATGTGATCTTGGTTCTATCCCTTTGTTAATGTAACCTAAGATTGCATTGGCTTTTTTGGCTGCCACCGTCAACTATTGAGTCAAATTTAAGTGATTGTTTATTAGGCCTCGAAATTCTCTCACACATTGAGCCAGGTACCACCTATACTATACCTGTGCATTAGGTTTTTCTGGCCTAAGTGTAAAATCTTATTTTTCTCCACATTGCATTTCATTTTGTTAGGCAGTTCAGGAAAGGATAGAAATAATGTGATCTTGAGCCACAGATAATGCAAAGTGATGGAAGCTAAAAAGGGCAAAAGAAGTTACCCGAACCTGCATGTGAAGTGCTAATGAATTGGAACCAGAAGTAATTATTAGATTTCACAATGATTCTGAGCCATTCAAAAATACAACTAACATGTCAAAAATGCTTCTAAATTAAATCTTAAATTTGCAAAGCAGTGCCTACAGAGATTCTTAGTCATCCAGGTTATGGTGGTCATAAAAGTTCTTTTTCCTTTTTTTCGCAAAGCAGTGCATTTAAAATAATTAAATCTCTAGAGAAACAGGTATATTCTGAAATTCTCTTCCTGCTATAAGATATTTTGATCTACAGCATATAAAAACCAGCATTAACTGTAGATACCAAGTATATCTAGCAGGACCTGCAAACAGTGCCCCATTAATAATCTACACTCCTGCTTCCCAGGCCAGCGAAAGCCAGCCACTTCCTATGAAAAAGTCACCATCAACAAGAATGCACGGGCTACTCTCAGCAGCCTCCGCCATATTATTCGCAAGAATAATTACCGCAAGGATCTGCGCATGGTAAGTCACCCTCCTAGATTCTCACTCTGCAAAGTGGTGCTTGGATGGATGTTACCACTTCCATTAATCCAATTAGTACATAGTGACATATGATAAACCAAACTTCTCCATCCAGCTAAAAAGGAATGCAAAACGCTACCCTTTGTACCTGAATACTAAGCTTTGGCATTGTTAAGGTGTACTGCATAGGAGCCGTGGTGGCACAATGCTTAGAATGAAGTATTATAAGTTGGTTCAGCTCTCTGCTAGGAGTTCAGTCCTCACTGGCCCACAGTTGATTCAGTCTTCCATCCTTCCAAGGTTGGTAAAATGGGGGCCCAGATTGTTGGGGGCAATATGCTGACTCTAAACCGCTTAGTGAGGGCTATAAAGCATTGTGAAGCAGTATATAATTCTAAGTGCTATTGCTAGTGCTGTTTTCAAATTATGGAGCAAATTTAAAAAAAAAACAGAAAAAACCACCCACTTCCTTAAGTTGTCCCAGAGTTTAGCAGTCTCAGCAGGTTGGGCCCAGTTGCTGAACAATCTGGAAGCCAAATCTTGTGTATTTTTTGTTGACTCAGCCAAATTTTTGCCCTTTTGAGAATGCTTGGGCATCCTGACAGTTGTGGGTGTTTTATTGCCATAACTCACATAAGGTTATGAGAGAGTACACGTAAAAAAAGGGTGAAAAGCTTGATTCGGGAATGCTGTTGAATGAGAAAAAGAGCATAGGTATAAACATTACGAAATCTGCATTTGAGCAGAGAAGAGATGTATCTGGAGTTCACTTTATTCGCTTCCCCCTTTTTCCCCTCTCCTCCAGGCTGCCTTGCGTCGGGCCAGTGCAATTCTGCGCAGCCAGAAGCCCGTGGTGGTGAAGAAGAAGAGGACTCGGGCTCCCAAGACTGCATAAAAAACAGTTCTCAAATTATCTAATAAAAGAATACAACCAGAGAGCAGAATGTCTGAATGTCATTTATAAATCTCTAGTCATGGGGTTACTTCTCTCCTCCAAGAAAATGAACTTTGGCCATTTCCATTTATTCTGAGAATAGAATAAATGTCTCAGAAATCACTATTTCTGTAATGGGATAGAATTTGAAAATTAGTAGGAATTTGCAGCTTGAGTTTTGAGTCCAGCTTGATTTTAATTATGTCTCACGCCTTCCTTGACACTACAGCTAGTTTGAATGGAAATGGTTTTGCTCCTCTTAGGAAGTCTGGCTCTAGTTTATAGTTTTCAAAATGTTTTCCTCAGATATGTATAATTACCTGAGGAACTGGATGCTATCCATAGTTCCCTCCGACTTTTTTTTTCTTTTACCTTGCAAAGTTACCATATTTTTCAGAGTATAAGACGCATCTTTTTTCCTCAAAAGAGGCTGAAAATCTGGGTGCATCTTACACACTGAATACAGCATTTTTTGCCTCCCAAAACCCCACCTCCTCCACCAAAATGGCCGTGCATACCCTTATGGATATATCCTTCACCTCTTGTCCTGGGGGCTGGGGAGGGCAGAAATGAGCAAAAACAGGTTGTTTCCCACCCCCAGCACTCTAGACCTCTATAAGGCTATGCATACACTTTTTAAAATAAAAAATGGGCCTTTTGCTCATTTTGGGGGTGGAGTGGAGCATTCTGCAGGATTTTTTTTTTCCCTTTTGTGGGAGGAGAGTTGCCGTGTGTGTGTGAAGGAAATTCCTACTAGAGAATTTCCTTTGGCTTGTGTAAAAACCCTCTGCACATCTATCTGACCAACCTACTCTATTAATCCTAGGGTAGAAACCTGGCCTCCAGAAGGCAGTTTTGATTAAGGTTTTTGTCAAATTTGCTGATTTTCTGGCCACCATCAGATGAACTGAAGAGGAGCTCTACTACTTTTGGCAAGAAAAGTGGTACAATGGGGCAAACCTGACTGTACGGATGTCTCATTAAACAAGGGAGATCTGGGGGCTCAGTTGTCATAAATCAAGGACTGCCTGTATTTATGATGGTTGCAGTGCCCGGGGGTCATGTGATTCCCCTTTTTACAACCACCTGACAAGCAAAATCAATGAGGAAGCAAGACAACCCAATCGCTAACTGACATACTGCAGGGATTCACTTAACTTTTGGCAAAAAAAGTGGTAAAATGGGGGCAAAATTCGTTTAACAAATGTTTCGCTTAAGCAACAACTTTTGGGCTCAATTGTGGTCGTATGTTGGGGACTACCTTTATAATAGCCTCCGCCCTATTACTGCCCAAAAGCCAGTTTTCTGATTTCTTTTTTTGGGAGGTTTGCAGAGTGCAAAAACGTTTATTTTATTTATTTATTTAATTAAATTTATATCCCGCCCTTTTCCACGAAGGACCCATGGCGGCGCACAGGAATTAAAAACATATAAAATGGCAAAATACAAAATTTAAAAACAAATTAAATTACGGTCCTATGCTAAAATCCAAATTAAAATCCCCAATTTAAAACTATCTAAAATAGCCCTGACGGGAGGTTACGCTAGGCCGGCTTGCTGAAAGATGTGTCTTTAGACACTGGCGGAAGAGGTGGAGGTCCGAGATGGTACGAAGTTCAGGGGGTAGGTCGTTCCAAAGGGCAGGGCCCGCCACAGAGAAGACTCTTCCCCTAGGTGTCGCCAGTCAGCATTGCCCGGCCGACGGTACCCTGAGAAGGCCCTCTCTGTGGGAACGGATTGGCCGAAGGGATGTATGGGGCAGGAGACGGTCTCGCATATAACTAGGCCCCGAGCCATGGAGTGTTTTAAAGATGGTCGTCAAAACCTTGAAGCGCACCCGAAAGACCACAGGAAGCCAGTGCAGCTCACACAGGATCGGTGTTATATGGGAGTATCTAGGGGTTCCCGTAATCACCTGCGCGGCTGCATTCTGGACTAACTGTAGCTTTAGAGTGCACCTCAAGGGAAGCCCCATGTAGAGAGCATTGCAGTAGTCGAGTCGGGATGTCACGAGTGCTTGAGTGATTGTGCGGAGGGCAGCCCGGTCCAGTAAGGGGTGCAATTGGCGCATCAGGCGTACCTGATGAAACGCCCCCCTGGCCACGGCTGCCACATGGTCCTCCATGGACAGCCAGGAATTCAGGAGGACACCCAAATTGCACGCCCTCTCCACGGGGGCCAGTGTTTCGCCCCCAATGGCTGAACCGGGGTGCCGGAAACCATAGCCACTCAGTCTTGGACGGGTTGAGCTTCATTTTGGAAAGCTCTTTAACTGATTGATGAGAATTACATTGATCAGGTGCAGTGCCAGTAGAAACAGTCTTAGGTGCTGCAGATTGTGGATAAATACACCTGGAAACATCTAACTACCTACTGGGAAGTATTTACATGTGAAGCAGTTGTAATTGCCACTAGGCCACAGATTCTCCTGATCAGCTGAGCCAGGGGAATAAGTATATATTTGTCTCCCCACACCCTGGTAAGCCCCAACCTACCTACCTACTATATTTATCTCTATTTTTCTATATCTACCTAACTGCTCTTATCTCTACCTACCTACTGTATTTCTCTCTCCCCACCTATTATTATTATTTTTAATTTTGCCTCTTCAAAACCTGGGTGCATCTTATACTCCGGTGTGTCTTATACTCCGAAAAATACAGTAACTACAAGCAAGAGTTGCTTTTTAAAAGTAGAAATCAGTTCATTTCCCTGTATGTTGCCCACATAAGGTAAGCATCAATGTAGGTTTTTTCCTCCTCTATCACGTCTTGAACTGATCAACAACAAGTCTTAAAAGATGCCGCGAAGAGAGTGGCCATCTCCCTCTCAGTTGCTGGATGCAGTTAAACCAGGAAAACTAAATTTATCCTGATCACATTGTTGGTGGTTAAATACCTGCGTTGCGCAAGTTACAATCTCTTGACTTCACTGTTTACAATGTGAGTTTATTATATTCAATTACACAATTCCTGGGAAGTGAACTCCTGTTACTGCTTAAACCTCTATTCCTCTTGCTATAGAAATATCTATTCCTCTGGAACTGAGGAGTTAAAACTAGTATGTTAGAAGAAAAGGCAGAGAAATGAAATGTAAAGATTAAGATCTTTGCATCATCATCTCATAGGGTCAGTGACATTTGAGATTTTTTTAATTGGCTTTGCAACCATAAGGTGGCAGTTAAGAGCTGAAGCAAATCTAGGCAGTTGTTTATTTTCAATTTCATCCTTTTGTCCTAGATTTCAAGAGGTTGGGTTTACGTACCATTGTCTACACTTGCCTCAGTAATGAATGTTGATGAGAAGCCTTTTTAGGGGTCACAAATTCAGAGGAAACACTTTGTAGATGATACACAAAAGTCAATGAAGAAACCTCATTGTTTTACTCTGTAGCTATAAGTACTAGGTGTATTTGGCTGTCTTATGCCATGATGGCTCTAGATAGCTATTGGGATATTCGACAAGAAAGATGGGCTTCTCTTTGCTTCTCTTCTATAGCATCTGTTGTCTTTCCTCCTAAAAGCTACCAAGTTGTGATAGACCAGCAATTGGACTGACTTGTTAGTTGCGAATTCGTGTCTAACCCATTGCGACCCCAAGGACAACGTCCCTCCAAGCCTTCCTGTCCTCTACCATCCCCTGGAGTCCATTTAAGCTCACTCCTACTGCTTCATTGACTCCATCCAGCTACCTCATTGTCAGCCCCTTCTTCTTTTGCCCTCAATCTTTCCCAGCATTAGGCTCTTCTCCAGTGAGTCCTTCCTTCTCATTAGGTGGCCAAAGCATTTGAGTTTCATCTTCAGGAACTGGCCTTGTAAACAGAAGTCAGGGTTGATCTCTAGGGCTGACTGATTTGATCGCCTTGCAGTCCAAGGGACTCGCAGGAGTCTTCTCCAGTTCCAGAGTTCAAAGGCCTCAATTCTTTGGCACTCAGCCTTTCTTATGGTCCAGCTTTCACAGCCACACATTACAACTGAGCAAACAGCCTTGACTATAGGCACTTTCATTGAAAAAGTTAGACTGACTACGTGCCCTCAAAATTTAGCTGGCTTTAGCAAACTACCTTTGCAACCCCATAAGGGTTAAAACAGGTGATCCCGAACTTATGGCCACAATTGAGCCCAAAGCTTCTGTTGCTAAGTGAGACATTTGTTAAGTGAGTTTTGCCCCATATTATGAACTTTCTTGCCCTGGTTCAGCAAATCACTGCAGTTAAGTCAGTAACTCAGTTAAGTGAATCTGACTTCCCCATTGACTTTGCTTCTCAGAAGGGTGCAAATGATGATCACATGACCTTGGGACGCTACAACTGTCATAAATATGAGTCACTTGCCAAGCATCTCAATTCTGATCACGTGACCATAGGGATGCTGCAATGGTTGTGTGAAAAATAGGTTACTATTTTCAGGGCCATTGTAAGTTTGAACGGTCACTAAATAAACTTGTAATTCGAGGACTCCCTGTACGCTCAGGGTTGAAATAAGGGATCCTTCATGCTCTCAGCTTGGTGGTTTTCTTGCAGACATTTCATTAACCATCAGTGTTAGTAACATCAGTGTTAGTAAGGAGTGGGGTTTGCTTTCAGTTTATAATCTAGTGCCGTGATGGCGAACCTTTTCAGCACCGAGTCCAAAAAGGTTGCATGGAAACGTGTGCAGGTGTGTGCCGCTTATCAGGGCCAAGCTCCGGAAAACTCGAACCTCTGGGTTCTAGCTCACAGGCACGGCTTAGAATTGACTGGTGCACATGCGCAGGGCAGTTTTTTGCACTGCCACGCATTCAAAGCGATTGTGCCCAGAAAAGCCAAGCTTCCGGGTCTGGCGCATGCGCACCCGACAATCAGCCAGTCAGCGCACATGCGCACATCGGTTTTCGGCACTGCCGAAAGGGCAGCTGATCGTCACAGGCACACCAGAAACCTGTAAGACAAACAGGCGACATGGCTTTCTGTGCCACTTAGGGCCATAGGTTCGCCACCACGAATCTAGTGTCTCGCCATGTCAGTGTCAGTGGTCTAAGAGGTTCTTTGGTTGGGCTGTTTATTATTGGCTAAGACGGGTCTGCAAGGTCGGCTCTTTTAAGATTGGTGGACTTCAACTCCCAGAGTTCCCCAGCCAGCTATGCTGGCTGGGGAATTCTGGGAGTTGAAGTCCACCAATCTTAAAAGAGCCAACTTTGCAGACCCCTGGGCTAAGATATGAAGAAAATTTTAATTTCACAACATACGGACAGACCAAACCGTAGTTTCAACTGGGAAACTGATCCTCTTACACCAAGGCAAAACCGCTAGGGAATTTCTAGAAGCCTGGCGGTCTGACAAATTATCCATCACTAGACACAAAGACATCAACAACGTCTATATATAATGCAAAAGAGACAATCAAGCCAAGGAAGGACCCAAACGCCTCCCCCCCCCCTTGCCGGCAATCAGCACCCAGACGAGCATAGATAAACTGCAAGATTAACATCAGACCAACAATCAAGTAAACAATGCCCCGATCAAAGAATTACCAAACAAGCCAACCATAAACAGCTCAACCAAAGAACTTCTATGACCAGCCCTTCAACGCTGACAAGTCACTAGAATATAAACTGAGAACAAACCTCACTCCTTACTAGCACTGATAATATTACCTAGTTTGGGTAATTAAATGCCTGCAAGAAAACCGAGCTCAGAACAACCAGGTACCCTTGCAAGGCCAATGAAGTCAAGATTGTGATTGTGTAGACCCAGCAGAATCCAGACAGGACTTTTCTTGAACTTAGGTGGGGAGGGTCACAGGTCATCAATTTGTTTCATAAGTCTCACTCTCCTTGATGCCACAACTGAGGTGGCAGCTATTTTGAAAGCAAATGGTTTTGCTCCTAGGAGGTTTTGGCTGTGGTACAGAATTCTTTTCAAAATACCTAACTAGTACAGGTAGTCCTCGACTTAAGGATCGTTCAAAATTACAACAGCACTGTAAAAGGTGACTTACGACTGTTTTTCACACTTACGACCGTTTCAGCATCCCCGTGGATATGTGATCAAAATTTAGATGCTTGGCTACTGACTCACCTTTATGACAGCTGCAGTGTCGTGTGTGTGTGTGTGTGTGATGTGATCCCCTTTTGCGATCTTCTGACAAGCAAAGTCAATGAGGAAACCAGATTCACTTTACAATCATGTTCCTAATTTAACAACTGCAGTGATTCGCTTAACAAACATGGCAAGAAAAGTTGTAAAATGGGCAAAACTTACTCAACAAATTTCTCATTTAGCAACGTAAATATGGGGCTCAATCATGGATGTGAGGTCTACCTGTACATGTGTAACTATCTGAGGAACTCAGGATGATGTCCATAGTCCCCCGCTTGTTTCTCTTCAATCTCTACTTTGCAAAGTTGACTATGAAACAGAATAACAGAGTTGGAAGGGGTCTTGGAGGTCTTCTAGTCCAATCCCCTGCTCAGGCAGGAAACCCTATACCCATGATGGTGAAGCTATGGCACGCGTGCCAGAGGTGGCATGCAGAGCCCTCTCTGGGCACGTGTGCCGTCGCCAGCTGCTCTTCTGGTTTCTGGTGCGTGCCTGCATGTTGGCCACTTGGTCTTTGCACACGCTGGAGTGCCAGAAGCCCAAAGGCAAGTTGCGGCCATCTGGTCTTCGGGTTTCCAGCGCTCCATGCGTATTCACATTCCGGTTTAGGCACTCAGTGCTGAAAAGATTTGCCATCAATGGCCTATACCAGGGGTCTGCAAAGTCGGCTCTTTTAAGACTGGTGGACTTCAATTCCCAGAATTCCCCAGCCAGCTGTGGCTGGGGAATTCTGGGAATTGAAGTCCACCAGTCTTAAAAGAGCCGACTTTGCAGACCCCTGGCCTATACCATTTCAGACAAATGGTTGTCCAATCTCTTCTAAAAAACCTCCAGTGTTCCCCTATCGCTCCTCTTATAACAGCATCACAAACAGAATAACAGAGTTGGAAGGGAACTTGGAGGTCTTCTAGTCCATCCCCCCGTCCCCATACCATTCTGGACAAATGGTTTTCCAAACTCTTCTTAAAAACCTCCTGTGTTGGAGCATTCATAACTTCTGGAGGCAAGTTGTTCCATTGATTAATTGTTCTAACCCTCAGGAAATTTCTCCTTAATTCTACGTTGCATGCATTTTGGGGCTGTTGCAGTGGTGGGTTTCTGCAGGCTCGCACCTACTCCCGAGAGCCGGATGGTGAAATTTAGAGAACCGGTGAGAGGGGGTTCCACTGGCGTACCTGAAAGTAAATCTGGCCCACCGCTGCCAGTGACCCAACGGGAAGGAAAGGGAAGGGAAGGGAAGGGAGGGAGGGAGGGAGGAAGGAAGGAAGGAAGGAAGGAAGGAAGGAGAGAGAGAGAGAGAGAGAAAGAGAGAGAGAGAGAGAGAAAGAAAGAAAGAAAGAAAGAAAGAATTTATCATCACAATTGAGTCCAAAATTTTGGTTGCTAAGCAAGAGCGTTGTTAAATGAGTTTCACCACATTTTAAAAGGTGGCCACTCCCACTCTGTCACATGACTGCCAAGCCACGCCCACAAAATAGGCCACACCTACAGAGTAGGTTCTAAAAAATTTGAAACCCACCACTGGGCTGTTGATACAGGGTGTTTATCTACCACCACTGTCACCCCCAACATTACAGATTTAAGCTCCTTGACTCCTGTGTCTAAAGTGGGTGGAAGCAAAGCAAGTTAGAGAAATCCTTTTCAGGATTTCAGCCCCTTCCTGTGCTGTGGCCATAGTGGTGGCCTAGTAGTGTTCCTGAACACATTTTCTATGCCCTCCCCCAGTTCCCGATTTTGTAGTTCTTCACCCTTCCCATCCTGGCTGGGAAACTAAATGACTATTGCTAAGTGGGTCTTTGAGGAGTGTGGTTTCTATTAACAAACCTTTTACAGGTAGTCCTCGACTTACAACAGTTTGTTTAGTGACCATTCGGTTACAATGGCACTGAAAAAAAATGACATGATGCTTTTTCAGTTGCAACATCCTCATGGTCACGTGATCAAAATTCAGATGCTTGGCAACTGTCTCATACTTATGAGGATTGCTGTATCCCAAAGTCATGTGATCACCTTTTGGGACCTTCTGTCAAGGAAAGTCAATGGGAAACCCAGATTCACTTAACTGTAGTGATTCACTTAACAGCGATTGCAAGAAAGGCCATAAAATGGGGCAAAACTCACGTAAGAAATGTCTTATTTAACCACGAGAGGTGGTCTACTCTAAGCGGAAACTAAGGGGGTTTTTAGTTAAATTTTTAATCTATGTTTTAAGGGGTCCTAGGGAGGGGGAGGGTCAAACTAGAATTAGGGTGGTGGGTGTGGGGGAAAACCCACAGGGGACTGTTGTTAGACTGGCTAGGGGCCCTGGCGGGGAGGGTGTAGTGTCTAGCACTGGGGTGGGGGGTGAAGGTCTGTCCAAAAGAGGGTTATTCCATCAATACTGTGAGTGGGAGGGGCAAGTATGGTGGGAGCCAAGGGCCATATCATGCAAGGGGAGGGGGCACTCGCTGTCTTCGAGTGGTGGCGCGCTCCGGCCCTCAAGGCTCCCCTTGCGGCCCAGGGGGTTTAGGATCTCAGGGCCTGGGTCTACGGCTGATGCTATGTAATGCCAGGTCCGTGGTCAATAAAGCCCCCCTCATTCACGATCTAGTTTTAGAGGGGGATGTGGACCTGGCGGGTATTACGGAGACCTGGTTGGGCCAAGAGGGGGGGTGCCCCTTGTTGAAATGTACCCGCCGGGTTACCTGGCATTTCATCAGCCAAGAGCCCAGGGTTGGGGTGGGGGGGTGGCGGTTATCATAAAGGAGAGTCTTGATCCAAGGGAGACCACTGTGCCTCAGATAGCCGGATGTGAGTCCCTCTATGTGAAGTGGGGTCGTGGGAGGCAGTTGGGCCTGCTGATTGCGTATCTGGCTCCCCGCTACGTATCAACGGCCCTGCCCGAGCTTCTCAATGTGATAGCCAAGATGGTGGTTGGCACTCCCAGGCTGTTAGTCATGGGGGATTTCAACCTGCCATCAGTCGGTGGGACATCTGAGACGGTCCGGGAGTTCATGGCTTCCATGACGGCCATGGACCTGACCCAGTTAATTCATGACCCCACCCACATTGGAGGACACACTCTGGATCTAGCGTTTGTCTCTGGCCAGTGGCTGAGTGATCTTGGTTTAGGGGAAATAGCCATCGAACCCTTGTCATGGTCAGATCACTCTCTCCTTCGACTTGACTTTCCAACTGCTACACCCCACCGCGGGGAGGCAGAACCGGAATCGGTGAGATGGTTCTGCCCCAGGCGCCTGATGGACCCTGAGGTTCCAGATGGAGCTTGGGCCGATACCTGAGACCCTGACCCATGACTCAACTGAGGACCTGGTGGCCGCCTGGAACAGTGTGGCCACGGGGGCCCTGGATTGGGTCGTGCCTTTGCGGCCTCTCACCCGGCGCCGAACTGCCTCGGCTCCTTGGTTTTCCGAGGAGCTGAGGGTGATGAAGCATCAGAAGAGATGCCTAGAGGGCGGTTGGAGGGCCACCCGCTCCGAATCTGACTGGACACTGGTAAGGTCTTATTTAAAGACCTACCTAGTGGCGATAAGAGCAGTGAAACATAATTATTTCTCCGCTCTTGTCGTGTCTGCAGATAACCGACCAGCCGCCCTGTTTAGGGTGACCCACTCCCTTCTTCACCCGAGGGCGCGGGATGCAGGGTCGAGCGAAGGACTTTGGGCGTTATCTGCATGACAAAATCGATCAAATTCGGGACGGGTTGGCCTCTGACTGGACTAGTTCAGACGGGTTGACCGAGGCAGGTCCTGAGAATGTCATCTGGGAGGGTTTGATCCTGTGACTCCTGAGGACATGGACAGGATACTGGGGTGGCTGAATGCCACCACGTTTATTGGACCCGTGTCCCTTCTGGTTGGTACTGGCCTCCCGGGAGGTTACACGGGGCTGGCTCCACGGAATTATCAACGCTTCTTTGAGTGAGGGGTTTCTACCGGCCGCCTTGAAAGAGGTGGTGGTGAGGATCCTCCTCAAGAAGCCCTCTCTGGATCCCGCTGTTTTGGCCAACTATCGTCCTGTCTCCAACCTTCAATTTATTGCGAAGGTTGTTGAGCGTGTGGTGGCATGATAGCTCCCTCAGCACCTGGATGAAGCTATCTATCTGGACTCGCGCCAGTCCGGCTTTCGGCCTGGACACAGCACGGAGACGGCATTGGTCGCGTTGGTCAATGATCTCTGGAGGGCCCGGTATAGGGGTTGCTCATCTATCCTGGTCCTATTAGATCTCTCAGCGGCTTTTGATACCATCGACCATGGTATCATGCTGCACCATTTGGAGGGGTGGGGGGTGGGACGGGGCACCATTTTACGGTGGTTCTCTTCCTATCTCTCTGACCGGTCGCAGTTTGTGTTGGCAGGGGGGCAGAGGTCGACTTCAAGGTGCCTCACTTGTGGGGTCCCACAGGGGTCGGTCCTCTCGCCCCTTCTGTTCAACATCTACATGAGAGATCATCCGTGGTTTTGGGGTAGAGTTCCATCAGTATGCTGATGATACTCAGCTGTACATCTCTACCCCGAACCACCCCAACGATGCCGTGGAAGTGATATCCCGGTGTCTGGAGGTCGTGCGAGTCTGGATGGGGAGGAACAGGCTCTGACTCAATCCATCCAAGACCGAGTGGCTGTGGCTTCCGCGTCACGGTATAGCCAGCTGATGCCATCTCTGGCTATTGGGGGTGAGGCATTGGCCCCCACAGAGAGGGCTCGCAACTTGGGCGTCCTCCTGCACTCTCGGCTGTCTCTAGAAGGTCACATAACGGCCGTGGCCAGGGAGGCTTTCTACCAGGTTCGCCTGATACGCCAGTTGCACCCCTTTCTGGATCGTGACGCCTTATGCATGGTCACTCAAGCCCTTGTCACTTCCCGCCTGGACTATTGTAACGCTCTCTACATGGGGCTTCCCTTGATGTGCACCCGGAGGCTCCAGTTGGTCCAAAATACGGCCGTGCGGGGGATTTTGGGAGCATCTAGATGCTCCCATGTGACACCTCTCCTGCATGAGCTGCACTGGCTGCCTGTGGCTTTCCGGGTGCACTTCAAGATATTAGTGACCACCTTTAAAGCGCTCCATGGCAAGGGACCTGGTTACCTGCAAGACCGCCTCCTGCTGCCAAATACCTCCCACCGACCAGTTCGCTTCCACAGAGAGGGCCTCCTCAGGGTGCCGTCGGCCAGGAAATGTCGGCTGGCGACCCCCAGGGAGAGAGCCTTCTCTGTGGCAGCCCCTGTCCTTTGGAATGACCTACCCCCTGAACTACGTACCATCACAGACCTACGTCTCTTCCGTTGGGCCCTGAAGACACATTTATTTCATGCTGCCGTCCTCTCATAGTTTTTAATTGATTTTAGTACGGGATTTTAACTGCAGGCCAATACATTTAATACATTTTAACATATCATTTTAGCTTGTGTACTACCTATTTTTACTATGGCTGTGCACCGCCCTGAGTCCCGGAAGGGAGAAGGGCGGTATATAAATTGAATTGAATTGAATTATTTAGCAACATAAATTTTGGGCTTCATTGTGATCGTAAGTTGAGGACTACCTGCACCTGATTTCCCTCCATTGATCCCTCATTATTCTTGCCACCTGCCCACCTGGTGTGTGCAAAACAGCATTGAAGGGGAAAGCCCCACTTGTATTAACTACAAGTCAGAAATTACTACTTTGGATGCATCACAGGAGAAGAAAATGGCCAGAAATATAGGACAAAATGGTTGCCAGTCCTCCGGGAATCGTGGCTGGTACTGATGTTGAGGTAACCTGGTGGAGCAGATTTACCTCACGTCACCAACAACAGCTGAACGTGTATGCAGCGAATAATAATTCTGCAAATCAGTGTGCCTTAATTAGACTCCTGTATTTAAGACCAGGAAGTGAGCCAAATCCACAGGTGGAGATGATTGAATGATATTCTGCTTGCCCTATTTTGAAAAGGAACTTTGCAGTGTTGCAAAGAATAACATTAATGCAAGTAAAAAAAGAATGCTTTCTGTAGCAGAAAATTCACTTAAGCCCTTGGTGTTTTTTGTTAAAAGATGGCAGAATCCCAGTTTTTATTTTACAACATCCTGATCCTACTGTTTTCCCCAGAAGCTCACAATTATATGTGTTTCTCATATCATAGGAAGCTTATTCACTGAGGTTGCAGCTGGGGATGAGACGAGCATATTGATAACTTGAAAGGGAAGGGGGAATTCACCATTTTCCATTTACAAAACCACAGAATTTCTGTCCTCACCCCAGGAGAGAGAGGAAGTGAAAATGGCAAATTATTAATCTAATCAAAAGAGTCTTGATTATATTTGGAGGATAATGTGATAGCAAATATTAAGATACGGGTAAGCGAATGATATAAAAATGGGAACCTGGCTTAGTAATAAAAATTCATTCACCATTTTTCAAGCCCTACTGCACATCAAACTCCCTTTCCCCCCACCCACCCCACCCCTTGAGGGTTTGTTCTTTTATATTTTGAGAAAGGCTTTCTCTGCCTTAATAATTTATTAAGCTGTAAATGCCAATAGATGCAGCTGCTGTTTGGGAGAGGAAGATTATAGAAACTGCAAAGCGTTTTTTTTTTTAAGTCACACCAGTAAAAGGAATGCATAATAGTGGGGTTTATTACCGTTCATGTGAGCTGTGCAATGAGTGTAATTATTATAAGACGCACTCCAATACAATACAATAGCAGAGTTGGAAGGGACCTTGTAGGTCTTCTAGTCCAACCCCCTGCGTGGGCAGGAACCTTATACCATTTCAGACAAATGGCTATCTAACATCTTTTTAAAGGCTTCCAGGGTTGGGGCATTCACAACTTCTGGAGGCAAGCTGTTCCAGAGGTTAATTGTTCTAACTGTCAGGAAATTTCTCCTTAGTTCTAAGTTGCTTCTCTCCTTGATTAGTTTCCACCCATTGCTTCTTGTCCTGCCCCCAGGTGCCTTGGGGAATAGTTTGACTCCCTCTTCTTTGTGGCACCCTCTGAGATATCGGAACGCTGCTATCATGTCTCCCCTGGTCCTTCTCTTCATCAAGCTAGACATACCCAGCTCCTGCAGCCGTTCTTCATATGTTTTAGTCTCCAGTTCCCTAATCATCTTGGTTGCTCTTCTCTGCAGTCTTTCCAGAGTCTCCACGTCTTTTCTACATCGTGGCGGCCAAAACTGTATGCAGTATTCCAAGTGTGGCCTTACCAAGGCACTATACAGTGGCATTAACACTTCACGTGATCTAGATTCTATCCCTCTGTTGATGCAGCCTAGAACTGTGTTGGCTTTTTTGGCAGCTGCTGCACACTGCTGGCTCATATTTAAATGGTTGTCCACTAGGATTCCTAGATCCCTCTCACAGTTGCTACTATTGAGCAAGGTACCACCTATACTGTACTTGTGCATTTGGTTTTTCTTGCCTATATGTAGGACCTTACTTTTTTCACAATTGAATTTCATTTTATTAGATAGTGCCCAATGTTCAAGTTTGTCTAGATCCTTCTGTATCTTAAGCCTATCTTCTGGAGTGTTGGCTATTCCTGCCAGCTTGGTGTCGTCTGCAAATTTGATGAGTTCCCCATTTATCCCCTCATCCAAATTGTTGATGAAGATGTTAAAGAGTACTGGGCCTAAAACAGAGCCTTGGGGGACTCCACTGCATACTTCCTTCCATGTAGATGCAGTTCCACTGAAGGATTATTTATTTTTTTTGTCCAGCTCAAGTGTTGGTATCTGGCAATCTTAGGCAATGTCGGTAAAACTAAAATACGGGCTGTTAGGTCTGATTCTTGCTTGGGTGAGCATCTACAGATAGTCCTCCACTTAAAACTATTTTTTTAGTGACTGTCAGAAGTTACAACTGCATTGCAAAAAGTGGCTTATGACCAGGTTTCACACTTACAACCATTACAGCAGCCCCATGGTCACTTGATCAAAATTTGGGCACTGGGCAAATTTAATTATGTATTTTTCAGGGTTGCAGTATCCTGGGGTCATGTGATCACCATTTGTAACCTTCCCAACTAGCTTCTGACAAGCAATGGGGCGGGAGCCAGATTCACTTAACAACCCCATGATTCATTTAGCAACTGTGGGAAAAGGTTGCAAAACGAAAACCTGCTTAACAACAGCCTTGCTTAGCAACAGAAATTTGGGGTTGTATACTGTGGTCATACTGTAAGCGAAGGATTACCAATATAGGGAAAGTGAGGAAATGGGAAAAATTATATTTACCAATTCTCCGAACTACTCAAAATTTCCCCTGCTGGTTCTCCAGAATTAGTCAGAACCTGCTGAATGCCACCTCTGGTGTGCAAGCCAGTTTAGCTAAAATAAAAAAAACACAACAACCACCAGGCTAGGAAAATAGGCTATCACCCTTTGTATCATTCTAGGAAATTATGGTAGTGCAGGCAAACCACTGGTTAAGCAGCAGAAACTTGAGTTTTCCCAGTAGGAAGACCTTCCAAGTTAAAATTTCTTCCTGATCCTCCTGTGGATGGTTTCATTCAGCATCCATAAACGTGATGCACCTGCAAAAGCTGAAAGAAGCCACACACAGCTTCTGGGAACGAAGCTGGACAATGAGTACAATGCAGTGACCGAATGAACCTTGGGCCGACCTGCCAGGATGGAAGGGGCAGTAAGGAAAAATGTGGGTGGATGTTTGTGTTTCTGATTTTCCTTCTGCTCTGAGCAGTTTCTAAGCAGAGACCCTGCCAGGCGTGGGGAGTGTGTCATTCATCAGCAGGAAATGGGGCCGTGCTCTCGGAACAATGTGCTGACCTGGGAGAGACTCTACGAAGGGAGCGATAAGCTCCGGCTGTTTATAAAAGGGCACCAAGATGGCAGAGATTGCGCCAGCCCCAATGGGGTTTATGCAAGGCTATCTGCGTGGCCCAGGATTGGGAGGGGAGAATTTTCCTTTCCTCTTGGGATCTTGCCTTCACTGGAAGGTGCGGGCCAATTTCTAGCCCTAAGGTAGGAAGTCTATTTTGCAAAGCCACAGCCACAGGGCTCATCCCATTATGCCTGAATAGTGTTACTTCGGACTGACAAGAGATTTCTGGGTGCAAATGCACTGGCTTGGTTCAGCCTGTACAAACTATGCCTTATGCAAGACAACATAAAGCAATGCAATTAAAAGGAGGTGGGGAGAGGAGCACATTTTAAGCTAGTTTGTACCAGATAGTTTGTACCCTTTCATTACAAATTACGACCACAATTGAAGCCATTGTATCTGTTGTTAGGAAGACAGTTGTTAATTGAATTTTACCCCATTTTACACAGTGTTTTCTTGCCACAGTTGTGAAGCAAAGCATTGCAGTTATTACTGTTTCCCTGATTATAAGACCTCCCTGGATAATAAGCCCTCCCCAAAAATATTGCGACACAGCAGCAGCCATGAGGTGACCATGCTCACCGCCTCCTGCACCTCAAAAATAATAAGGCCTCCCCAAAAATAAAGCCAAGCGCTTATTTTAGGGGGGGAGTGTGTCAAAAGAATATAAGACCCTGTCTTGTTTTTGGAGAAATACAGTAGTAACATGGTTATTAAGTGAATCTGGCTTCCCCATTAGTTTTGCTTGTGAAAAGATCGCAAATGGTGATTTCATGACCTCAGGACACTGCAACCATCATAAATATATGCCGGTTGCCTACTGTCCAAATTATGGTCAGGTGATCATGGGGATGTTGCAAGGGCTGTCTGAAAATGGTCATAAGCTACTTTTTAAAGTGCCGTTGTAAATTTAAATTGTCACCAAACAAATAGTTGTAAGTCGAGGACTATTGTACTGGACTATTGTAACTCTCTCTACATGGGGCTTCCCTTGAGGTGCACCCGGAGACTTCAGCTAGTCCAGAATGCAGCCGCGCGAGCAATTATGGGGACCGCAAGGTCTACCCACGTAACACCGCTCTTGCGCGAGCTGCACTGGCTACCTGTCGTCTTCCGGGTGGGCTTCAAGGTGTTAATTATCATCTTTAAAGCGCTCCATGGCTCGGGACCTAGCTATCTGCGGGATCGGATCCTGCCTCATACATCCTCACGGCCGATTTGCTCCCACAGAGAGGGACTTCTCCGGGTGCCGTCCACTAGACTTTGTCAGCGGGCGACGCCCAGGGGAAGGGCTCTCTCTGTGGCGGGCCCGGCCCTCTGGAACGACCTTCCCCCCGATATTAGAACGACCACGGACCTCCGCTCCTTCCGTCTTAAATTAAAAACTCACTTTTTCTGTCTGGCCGGCCTGGGATAGTCTCCCTGTCTTGGGGTTTTATTGGGTAGTTTTAGCATAGTTAGTTTTACGGGAATTTTAGCACAGGTTAAGTTTAATTTGGTTTTAGAACTGTTTGTATATTTTTTATTGTTTTTATTCTACCTGTGCACCGCCCCGAGTCCCCATGGGGAGAGGGAGCGGTTTATAAGTATTAAATAATAATAATAATAATAATAATAATAATAATAATAATAATAATAATAATAATAATAATAATAATAATTATTATTATTATTATTATTATTATTATTATTATTATTATTATTATTATTATTATTATTATTATTATTATTAGATATATTTTTCCATAACTGTTATGAAAATCATGTCTGTACACTTCTTCATAGCTTGCCTTTGGTTTTTAAAATTGTCATCTTTTTCTTTTTGAGGATCTTATCAATTCCAACCATCACATTCTCCATCTTTCCCTTTCTTGCAAACCATTCACTCGTCTTTTGGCTGGGGAATTCTGGGAGTTGAAGTCCACACAGTTTAAATTTGTCAAGGTTAAGAAACATTGCTCTAGTTTTTCACCATTTCTGTTTAACTTGCAATCATTCATTCCATTTTCTCTGTCAAATACAATACCTTGGTCTCTAATTCATTAATTGCTAGAGCCACACTCTTTGTTTCATTCTGCAATCTATCCAACATTTGGTGCAAATCTTTTGAGTTTTTGACCAACAACACAGCATCATCTATGAATAAAAGTAGAGATACTTTTCCACAAAAGAACATCTTTAATATTCACAAACAATCCTTAAATTTTTATCTAGGAATGTGAAGTTTATCCAATCATCTTCCCTTTTTTTGGGAAAGGAGATCTCCATCATTTCAATGGAAAAAGAGGAAGGGACTGGTTACTGAGAATGGTATACAAACACGTGTGAGCATAAGATGCATAAATGCATATTTGCAGTGACTTGAAACAGAAACTACCCCAAAAGAACCCTGACGAAATATGCATGAATATGTAATTCTTTTTTGACACAATGGCAAAAGAAAAACTGAGTATATATACAGTTAGTTCTCATTTAGCAAGCACAATTGGGTGTTTATCAAAGCAGTTGCTAAGTGAAATTTTGACTATGCTTATGATCATCTACTTTTCTTTACTTTATAGACCTGCAAAAGAGGTCTGTAAATGAGAAGATGGCAAAATTACTTTCTCATCACCATCATAGCTGCAAACAGTCACTAAATAAGGCAGTCACTAAAGAAGGACTACCGGTATTTTATTTTGTGTTAAAAAATTGTTTTTACAAAGTAGGCTCCAGAGTGGGAGGCCTCTTATCTATTCAGTCTTTGGGCACGTGATACTAGAATCATTTAATGTTTATTTTGAATACATTCATTTGAATGTATCTATCATCCTGGGTTTTTTTTCCTTGTATCTCTTTTGATTCCTTCTTCTTTTCTCCCATTGATTTTATTTTTGCATTTGTTTAATCTAAACGAAAATGAGAAAGGTGGGAACAATTCTGAAATTAGTCAAATAGTTTGAAACGAGCTTTGCCCAATGAGGCCAAATGATATTTTGTCCTATTTTGACGCAGATTAACTCCTGGGTCTGGGTCTGGATTTGGTTCAGATAACTTGTATTTTTGCTTCCGTTTCACCGGTTAGGGTGCTCCAGCTGCCACAGTACTTCCTCCTCCTGTAGTGCTGCCAGATGCAACCTACGGTCACACTGAGAAGCCCGACAGCCAACAGAACTCCGCCTATGACAGTCAGGATGGTGTCAGAGAAACTACCTGCGCCAGCAACACTCGTAGTCACTACGCCAATGATGCTGGCCAGCACCTCAAAAGGAAGCAGGCAGTTGTGGCAGGAGTCTTCCACGCTGCCGGTGGTAGTGCTTATGAGGCGGGGATCCAGCTGGGATTTGGTGCGCTCCAGAGAAACCTCTTCCCGTTCCATGTTCACCGTTACACGGTCATAAGGCAAAGTGGATGGCAGAGCCATGATGGTTACAAACCTGTGGAGGAAAACAGAAGATAAGGACGTAGGCTGGTCACTGTTATGGTCCACCAACAGCCAGCAGAGCTGCAAGCAGATCCGGACAGTGAGGAGGTTGGGGAGGAACATGGGCCAGTCCTGGAGGCTGGCGAAGGCTCTGATGAGGGCTCTGTATCAGAGGCAGAGAGGGGGCCAGGGCCGTATGCCAGTTATCAGCTGCCTTCAGAGTCAGACATCAGTGAGGCAGATGAACAGCTGGAGCCTGTTCCCAGTGTGCGCATGCGCAGAGTTGCCAGACGAAGGGAACAGCTAAGGAACAAGGGTCGACTTGGGAGTAAGGCCACAGGTGGACGATGAATGGCTCCTCCCAGAGGAAATAAAAGAGGAGCAAAAGGGGAATGGAGTTTGCAGGAGACAATTAAAACGCTTGGTTAGCGAGTCTTCAAGACTCCTTGCCAGGTTGTGCAGATATCGGCCTGGCAGCTCTCCAAGCCAGATAAGGTCTGTGACTGTAAATCCTCCCTCGAAAGACTTGTTGGATGTGAATGAACAGAATCCAGAGTAAATTAATGGTTTTTTTGTTGAGACAGAGTTTGCTTCAGGGTCTTGGGAAGCCTCAGTCAGAACAACCACCATAATAAAGGTTCAATTTGAGAAAGGCGGCTAGATTTTTTTAAAACCAGGAAATGGAAATAAAGATGGGTCCCCCTAGGGGATAGAGTGCGGTTCTACAAATCCAATAAAATGAAAATGAAATGAAATGAATAATGGCTATTGGAACTAGAATTTCTGTTGTCAAGCAAGGCGATTATTAAGTGAATCACACCCATTATTTTTACCTTTGTTGCCATGATAATAATTAAATCAAATTACACAGTTGTTAAGCTTCCCACATTGACTTTGCTTGTCAGAAGTCAGCTGGGAAGAAAATGGCGATCACATGACCCTCGGATGCTGCAACCATTGTAAATACATACTGCTTGACAAGCACCCGAATTTGAGTCATGTGATCATGGGGATGGTTGCAAGGACATGTCATAAGTCACTTTTTTCAGTACCACTGCAACTTCAAACGGTCACTAAATGAATGGTTATAAGTTGAGGACTACCTATAAGGAAGGGGGGGAAACCACTCTTAAAAGTTGGCAAAATTGGGAGGTTGGAAAATAGGTTTGGGATTCGTTTGAAGGTGGAAGAAATATTTGTGTTTGCATTCGCCTCTCCAGAAGAATTGGGAAGAGTTGCCCCCTGATAACATGGCAGGCGCTGAAAATGACCAGGTTATGAATAAGATACAATAATGGTTTGACTGGATTCAGAATTGCTTCTTGTGTTTTATCTTTGAATTAAGGAGAAACTTCCCAACAGTGAGGATAATTAACCAGTGGGACTGCTTGCCTTCAGAAGTTGTAGGTCAGGGATGTCCAAACTTGGGAACTTTAAGACTTGTGGACTTCAACTCCCAGAATTCCCCAGCCAGCTATGCTGGCTGGGGAATTCTGGGAGTTGAAGTCCACAAGTCTTAAAGTTCCCAAGTTTGGACATCCCTGCTGTAGGTGCTTCATCACTGCATGTTTTTAAGAAACGACTGAACAGCCACCTATCTGAAATGGTATCAGAGTTGGACTAGAAGACCTCCAGAGTTCCTTCAAAGGCTATTCTGATTGATTGATTGACCTCTTAGCTGCTTTTAGTTACAAGAGCGGAATCAAATATTTAGGGTCCAAATCAGTAAATATGTTTCTTTATTATTTATTCACCCACCATCCATCCATCCATGTTTCTATTTATATTCATCATATAGCCCAGTGATGGCTAACCTTTTTAGCTCGCGTGCCAAAAGCGGGGGGAGCGCAGGGGGGGTCATGTGTGAGCGTGCCACACCCATGATGCTATGTGCGTGACCCCCTGCTTTTGGCGTGCTTTTTTCACCCTCCCCAGGCTCCAGAGGCTTTCTAGGAACCCAGGGTGGGTGGAAAGAGCCTCCCCTCCTCACTTCCAGAGGCTTCAGGAGCTTCCCTGAAGCCTCCAGAGAGCAAAAAAACAGCCTCAAAAGAAGGCCTAAATCAGCTGGCCAGCGCACACATGCACGCTGGAGCTTACAAGGCAACGCCTCGTGTGCCCAAAAAATGGTTCCGCGTGCCACCTGTGCAGTGGTGGGTTTCTGCAGGCTCGCACCTACTCGCGAGAGCTGGTTGGTGAAATTTAGAGAACCGGTGAGAGGGGGTTCCACTGGCGTACCTGGAAGTAAATCTGGCCCACCGCTGCCAGTGACCCAACGGTAAGGAAAGGAAAGGAAAGGAAGGAAAATAAGAAAGAAAGAAAGAAAGAAAGAAAGAAAGAAAGAAAGAAAGAAAGAAAGAAAGAAAGAAAGAAAGAAAGAAAGAAAGAATTTATCATCACAATTGAGTCCAAAATTTTGGTTGCTAAGCAAGAGCGTTGTTAAATGAGTTTCACCACATTTTAAAAGGTGGCCACTCCCACCCTGTCACATGACTGCCAAGCCACGCCCACAAAATAGGCCACACCTACAGAGTAGGTTCTAAAAAATTTGAAACCCACCACTGCACCTGTGGCACCCGTGCCATAGGTTCGCCATCACTGATATAGCCGCTCAAACCCACAAAACATTGCTAAGGAGCAATAAAATTCAGAGTCACCAACAATAGGTATGGGTAAGAAAGGACCATGAGCCCAGTTTATATGCTCAGAGGCACTCTTTTGAAACAATTCTATTGTTAGTGAACAGTTCTGATTGGAGGATCTTGAAACTGTAAGAGAAAGAAGAGGAAACCTGAGGTTTTCCCCTTTTAACGTTTTCCCTGATGGCATTCAGAGGCCTCTGTCGGGAGGGGGATTTTTAAAGTCAAAATAGCGCCCATGGTGAAGAAGAGCCAAAATGGCTCTTCTTTGCCATGGCTCTTCTTTTTTGGACACCAACACCCCTCCTGCATACACTCCTGAGAGCCTTTGGATTCCTTATTATTCCCAAATGCTGAAAGACAGATCAGTCATAGGCCTTTTACGACTGTCTTTTTATTTTTACTGCCAAAAGTGTTCCACACTAGCGATTTATAGCACCACTTCAGCCATCGTTAAGAGTGATATAGCACTAATGCGGACTGGCATTATATCGGGAGCTTGGCTGACTCCATAAACCATAAAGCTCAAAGACCTTCTAAATCAGCATATTTCAACCCTGACAACTTTAAAATGTGTAGACTTCAACTTCCAGAATTCCCCAGATAGGGAATTCTGGGAGTAGAAGTCCACACATCTTCAAGCTGCCATCATTAGAAAACACTGATTTAGGTAGAGTGTAATATGCTGGTGGATTTTAAGCTACAGTATTTGTTTTAGGTCAGGAAGAGAAAGATAGGAAATTTGTAAGACAACAGTGTTTTCCCAAAAATAAGACAGGGTCTTATTTTCTTTTGACACCACCCCCCAAATAAGCGCTTGGCCTCATTTTTGGGAAGGCCTTATTTTAGTGCATGCGCTCAAAAGCCCAATTGGGCGTATTATCCAGGAAGGTTCAAGGTTTTGACGACCATCTTTAAAGCGCTCCATGGCTCAGGGCCTAGTTATATGCGAGACCGTCTCCTGCCCCATACATCCCTTCGGCCAATCCGCTCCCACAGAGAGGGACTTCTCAGGGTGCCGTCGGCCGGGCAATGCCGACTGGCGACACCCAGGGGAAGAGCCTTCTCTGTGGCGGGCCCTGTTCTGTGGAACGACCTACCCCCTGAATTGCGTACCATCTCGGACCTCCGCCTCTTCCGCCAGTCCGCCACATCTTCCACCAGTCCGCCACATCTTCCGCCACATCTTTTCCAGCAAGCCGGCCTAGCCTAACCTCCCGTCGGGGCTATTTTAGATAGTTTTTAAACTGGGGATTTTAATTTGGTTTTAGCATAGGATTGTAATTTAATATGATTTTAAATTTTGTATTTATCATTTTGTATGTTTTTAGATTCCTGTGCGCTGCCCTGGGTCCTTCGTGGAGAAGGGCGGGATATAAATATGATTTTAAAATAAAAATAAAAATAAAAAGGTCTTATTTTCAGGAAAACAGGATATTTATTGGAGGCCAGTTTCTACAATGCAATCCATGAAAGGATCTGACATATATTGTGTAATTTTAATCTTTCAAGAAACAGGTTTAAAGATAGTGACTCCAAAAAAGCTTTCCTCAAACTGATACCTAAACTACAACTTCAGGCATCCCCAACCCCAGTAGTTCAATGTTTCTAGAGAGTAACATGTGAGGCATAGCTAACTCAGGCAATTTTTTTTTAAAAAAAAAATCCCCCTTAAGCATGAAAAGAATCAAGTGTGGCATTGTAAAGGAGCCTGGAAGCATTTTCAACACACCCGCTTATTGTATTTCCAGATTTTGTTTGTGTGGGTCGCATTTGTTTTTTCAAGCTGGAGACTGTGTATTGAAAATGTTTCCGCACACACAGGATATATGTCTGCCTTTGGTCTGTCTAGCTAACCATCAAAATGTTTGGACAAGCTGAGTGGATGCATGTAATAAGTTTATTCAGCAATGGACGAGAGATAAATTATCATCAGAGGGGATTTGGGAGAGGGGAGGAGGAGACAGGACAGAAAATTGCTTTTTATCTGCCAGAGAGGAGCTCAAGATGACATTATTCAATAATCTTTTCAACTGAGATTACAACCTGGTGTGGGATCCATTCAATTCCCAAGGGAAAGTACGGAGGTTTTGTTTTAAAAGAAAAGGCAGGAAGATATATTAGATGAAGTTATGGAAGAAAGTTGGCAGCAGGCCAGGGATTTTTTTTTTTTTTTAAGGCCTCACCAGGGCTTGTGAACAAAGCTTCATGGTTGCAAATGGAAAACAATGCTTTTATAAGACAAAGGAATGAATTCGTAACTGCCCCAACAAAAAGGATGCTGGGAATAAGGAGGAATAGTCAAAACATTTTAAAGTTCTGGATTTGGAACAACCATGGTGACAGCCATTAGCAGATGTTAAATTTAGATTTTGCAAATCCTTCTCAGAGGATTTTGCTTAATTCTGCACTTTCCACTGTTGTCTGAGGTGAATGTTCAAGATTGCCTGTTTATTTTTACTTCTAGATAATTAGCAACCTAATTGTGTGGGGTGGCCATCTGAAAAAAAATAAAGGAAACCAAAGGAGATCCTTGATAGCTATATTTCAGGCTGAGTCAGTAAAGGAATATTTTTGAGGCAAGTTGATGTGCTGACAGACAGATGCATATTTGATTCTTTGCAGCAGAAGCAATTCAGTTTTAAGTTTTGTTTTTTTAAAGTATTCCCAGACTGACTTTGAAAAAAGAAGAAGCTTATATTTGTATTTTCAACATGCAATTGCTATGCTTGAAACAATTGGCTGCAATGCCTAAATTCTCTCTGCATAAATAGCTAACAAATATAAATAATAAAAGCAGAACTGCAAATCACTGTTGCAGAAAACCTTTAAAAATTGTGTCCTGGAGGGTTAAAAATGAGGTTTACTCCTTCTGTGAGATTTGCTAGCAAATAATTATGTATGGGTAAAATTAAGCAGCATACAGCGTCCACTGAAACCCAAGGGAAAAGGGAAAAGTCAGCTGACTTCTCCAGGGGAAAAAAAACCTCTCATTTGCAGTGCCATCATCAAAAATAAAAAGTTTGTAGCACAGAAAATAAACACAATGCTGGCATCAGAATGATGAGCCCAGTTCAACAATTGATCACATTAACTCTCATTATACTATCATAGAAACAACAAAATCCAAGAGGATCTAGTAGGATCATCTACCTGGTATTAGAGGATCTGTCAGTCTCACTATTTCATGGTGTTACAACTAGATCAAGCTGGTTTAAGAGATGCCTTCATTATTTATGTATCTTTGATTTTATCACTGATTGATTGTACCTTCAAGTCAGTTTTTTTTAACTTCTGGCAGTTAACTGAACAAGTCCCTGCAGTTTTCTTAGCAAGGCTTTCAGAAATGGTTTGCCATTGCCTCTTTCCTAGGGCTGAAAGAGGGTGACTAGTTAGCTTTCTGACTCAGGCAGGACTAGAACTCACAGTCCCTGTTTCTAATCTGGTGCCTTAACCACTACCCCCAACTGACACTATTTATATATCACCCTAATAACCATCCTATGAAACAGGCTGCTCTGAAAGAGATTAACTGGCCCAAAGCTTCACAGTTCAGTGGGACATTCAATTTGAAATATCCTCAAACTATCCGGCATCTGAACAACCATATTTCACTTGCAATTTTGGCTAATTTACATCTTTTGGGCAAATGTTTTTCCTAATTTATGCAACCATGTACATTATTTTCATGATGCTATGCATTTTGTACAGACACCCTCTGGAACGACCTGCTCCCCGAATTACGTAACATCGCGGACCTTCACCTGTTCCGCCAGCGCCTTAAGACGCTTCTGTTTCAACAAGCCGGCCTAGGATAGCCCCCAATACTGAGTTTTAATTATTGGAAACTTTTAATTAGAGATTTTATGTGGGTTTTTAGCACGGGAATCTGATTTAATTGTTTTTTAATATGGGTATTTATATGTATATTTTGGTTTTAATTGCCTGTGCACCGCCCTGAGTCCTTTTTTAGGAGAAGGGCGGGGTATAAATTGGAAATAAATAAATAAATAAATTTCCTAAATCCACATTTTTTTTTTCACAGTTGGCAAATTACATTGCAAAATTGGAGACCTGGACATTTCAAACAAAGGCTGTATATGGCTTTGAAAATCCAAAACTGGGTATGTTTTTTGCACTAAAAAGTAAGTTAAACACATTTCCCCCCACCTCCCTTTCACTTGCAGAGAAATACCAAAAGTGCGATCACACCAGCATGCCACAAAATCTTCAACTTGGATAAGATAAAACACGTCCTCCCACCCTCACACCTTTTATGAAGTTGTCAGAAAGAGCTAAAGGGCAGAATGGGTACCATTAACTTAAATTTACCCCTCGATAGCCCTTCCCCTTGGAATATATTATGGTAAACATTTCTCTGTCAGTCATGTTAAACTCGAGGGTATGGTGCTCATCTCGGTTTCTTGACCGATGGAGCAAACATTGTCTGAAGACAATTAACGTGATCAAGTGGCCAGTATGGCTATACGCCAAAGGAATGCTGTTACCTTCCCACCAAAGTGGTACCCATTTATCTACTTGCATTTAGTTGCTTCAAAGTGTTAGGTGGGCAGGAGCTGGGGCAAGTAACAGCAGCTCACCCCATTGTGCAGAACTCGAGTCTTGAACCTGGGCTGTCAACTGTCCAACATCTTTAATCTATGAGCCATTTCACAAGCACACACACACAGAGCCCAATTTGGAGGGTGACCTTTACTGTGATGTGCAAATCCTAGGGTAACTCCTAAGCATATTCTTGCCCATCTATTTCTTACTCACCTTAGCTGTGAGTCAGTATTCCTTGTAGAGAAATTACTTTCCTCCCATCTGTTCCAGATCCTTAGCGCCTGCCCACAATCCTGCTTTCTGCCTTCTTTGGATTCGACTCAACTCAGCGCCGGACAAAACTCAGTTGGTCTCTCCTGCCAGCCTGGCTGTTGCTGCAGTTGCTGCTGCAGATCTTAAATTTGGTTCCCGGCTCCCCCACCCTGATTTCTGTGTCAATCATCCTGGAATACGGATGATGGACTGATAAGGTGGCAATTAAGGAGTTCCTGTAACTTTAGTGGCCATCGGAGAAACTTGGATACAATATACAGAATGAGGAATGGAGCACATTGTCCACGGTAGGTACACACCCAGCCAGCCAGAGAATGCTGTAAATAAATTGGCGGACCCCATTCAATAACCTGTAATATATAAATGTAAATTGACATTCTTCTGAAAGAGCCCCTGATAAGCTTCCACGAATTCTTCAGAGCACAGTCTGAATACCAAGTGACTTTAGAATAGAGAAGCTGCATCCAGATTTAAAGCTCTCAGTGCAAAAGGTGGAGTGAATGAAATGTTGGAAATGTTAAACAGAAAAAGAATAAGAGTTAGCAATATGTTTTGAATTTCATTTTAAACTTTTTAAAAATGTACAATTTTTCATTTCTGTTGGGCCAGGCCTGAGCAAGGTGAGGCAGGCGTTAGGGAGACAGAAATAATAGATAAAAATTACAGCTGCCTAGATATAATTTAAATACTAGGGGGGGGGGAACCTTTCCAGTGGTAAGATCTGTACAGCAAAGCCACATGTTTGAGATTTGGAAACAGTGAACTCTTCCACTATGGAGGATTATTAAAAGAGTCCCAACAGCCACTTCACAAGGATGGTTTAAATCAAAGGGATGGCTAGGGAATTCTGGGAGTTGAAGTCCACAAGTCTTAAAAGTTGCCAAAGTTGGATACCCCTGGTTAAACCGGTTTGGAACTGAACTAGATTATCACTGTACCCTTCCTGCTCCAGACAGGTAGTCCTTGACTTATGCCCAATAGTTTAGCGACTATTTGAAATTACAATAGAACTCCGTTTCCTACTTATGATTTGGTTTTGAAATGCCAAGATCAAGAGTGCCTGTTGGGTAATCAACAACTGGTTCACATTTATCGATGCTTGCTGTATTCCACGGTCACATGATCACTTTGTACAATGACTTTCACTTCTAGTTTTCTTAAAAACCTCCAGTGTTGGAGCACCCACAGCGTTTGGAGGCAAGTCATTCCACTGATTAATTGTTCTAATTGTCAAGAAGTTTTTTCCTAGTTCTAGGTTGGTTCTCTCCTTGATTACTTTCCAACCATTTCTTCAAAATTGTCATCCATTGTAGAAATTCCTTAGCACGCAGCTAAGTATAGTTTCCACAAGTTGGAGGCTTGACATCTAAAGGCTGAATCTTTAGATCGGACAATCGGTTTCTGCTCTGATCAGTCAGCAGAACATCAAGGAGTTTCAGATAGATCCACATATATTTCTCCTGCGTTGTAGAAGAATTCCTGTTCACCTATTGTAATGCAAGAGAGAGATTTACAAGGTCACTTGCCTACAGGTAGTCCAGAAATTACAACCACAATTCAAACCAGATTTTCTGTTGCTAAACAAGATGGCTGTTGACGGAGTCATGCCCAATTTTATGACCTGGTTGTTAAACAAATGGCTGATGTGAATCATGACTGTTATGTGAATGCAGCTTTCAAAATTGACACTGCTTGTCGTAAGTCAGTTGGAGAGGTTGCAAATGGTGATCACATGACCACGGATACTGCAATCACTGTCAGTTGCCAAGAATCTGAATTTTGATCATACGACTGTGGGGATCTGCAATGGTTCCACCCCAGGCGCCTGATGGACCCAGAGAGGTTCCAGACGGAGCTTGGGCCTATACCTGTAACCCTAACCCACGGCTCGACCGAGGGCCTAGTGGCGGCATGGAATAGTGCGGCCATGGGGGCCTTGGACCGGGTCGTGCCCTTGTGGCCTCTATGGCGCCAATCCACCCTGGCCCCTTGGTTCTCCGAGGAGCTAAGGATGATGAAGCGCCGCAAGAGACGCCTGGAGAACAGGTGAAGATCCATTCGCTCCGAATCCGACCGAACACGGGTTAGGTCCCATTTGAGGACCTACCTAGTGGCGATAAGAGTGGCAAAATGTAGCTATCTAGCCACTCTTATCGCATCCGCAGATAACCGCCCTGCCGCCCTGTTTAGAGTGACCCGCTCTCTTCTCCAACAGGGGCCGCGGGAAGCTCCTTTGCAGGGCAGAGCAGAGGAATTTGGAGATTATCTGCAGGATAAAATCGCTCGGATCTGGGACGAGTTGGCCTCCAATGAGATGGATCTGGGCGGACCGTCCGAAGCGGGTCTTCAGACCATTTTATGGGACGAGTTCGACTTTGTTACCTCCGAAGACATGGACAGGTTGCCGAGGTGGCTGAATGCCACCACATATTTATTGGACCCGTGTCCCTCCTGGCTGGTACTGGCCTCCTAGGAGGTTACACGAGGCTGGTTCCAGGAAATAGTGAACGCTTCCTTGAGTGAGGGGTTCTTGCGGCTGCCTTGAAAGAGGCGGTGGTGAGACCCCTCCTCAAGAAGCCTTCACTGGACCCAGCATTGTTAATTAATTATCGTCCGGTCTCCAACCTTCACTTTCTTGCGAAGGTTGTTGAGAGTGTGGTGGCACAGCAGTTCCCTCGACACCTGGAGGAAACTGCTTATCTAGACCCACGCTAGTCCGACTTCCGACCCAGGGATAGTACCGAGATGGCATTGGTCGCGTTGGTGGATGATCTCTGGAGGGCCAGAGATAGAGGTTATTCCTCTATCCTGGTTCTGTTAGACCTCTCAGCGGCTTTTGATACCATTGACCATGGTATCCTATTGCACCGACTGGGGAGGTTGGGACTGGGGGGCACTGTATTACAGTGGTTCTCCTCCTACCTCTCCGGTCGGTCACAATTCGTGTTGAGAGGAGGGCAGAGGTCGACATCAAGGCCCCTCACGTGTGGGGTGCCTCAGGGGTCGGTCCTCTCGCCCCCCCTGTTTAACACCTATATGAAGCCGCTGGGTGAAATCATTCGTGGTTGTGGGGTAGAGTACCATCAGTACGCTGATGATACTCAGCTGTACATATCTACCCCCAACGACGCCGTCGAAGTGATGTCCCAGTGTCTGGAAGCCGTGCGGGTCTGGATGGGAAGTAACAAACTTCGGCTCAATCCGTCCAAGACCAAGTGGCTGTGGTTTCCGGCGTCCCGGCATAACCAGCTGATTCCATCGCTGGTCATCGGGGGCGAGTCACTGGCCCCCGTGGAAAGGGCTCGCAACTTGGGTGTCCTCCTGGATTCACGGCTATCCCTGGATGACCAGGTGATGGCCGTGACCAGGGGGGCGTTTTACCAGGTACACCTGGTACGCCAGTTGCGCCCCTTTCTTGACCGGGACGCCCTCCGCACTATCACTCAAGCGCTCGTTACGTCCTGCCTAGACTATTGTAATGCTCTCTACATGGGGCGTCCCTTGAGGTGCATCCGGAGGCTCCAGTTAGTGCAGAATGCGGCCACGTGGGGGATTCTGGGTGCATCCCGAAGCTCCCATGTAACACCTCTCCTGCGCGAGCTGCACTGGCTGCCGGTGGCCCTCCGGGTGCGCTTCAAGGTGCTTGTTACCATCTTTAAATTGCTCCATGGCACGGGGCCTAGTTGTTTGCGGGACCGTCTCCTGCCGCACACCTCCCACTGACCGATCCGCTCCCATAGGGAGGGCCTCCTCAGGGTGCCAAGTGCCGGTCAATGCCAGCTGGTGGTGCCCAAGGGAAGGGCCTTCTCTGTGGCAGGGCCATCCCTCTGGAACGACCTACTCCCCGAACTTCGTACTATCACAGACCTTCCCCTCTTTCGCCGCTCACTCAAGACGTATCTTTTCCAGCAAGGCGGTCTAGCTTAGAGCTCAGACGCGACACAATCTTAGCCAACAAGTAAATGGATTTTAGAATTTTAATGGGAATATTTTAGCACAGGTTCTTAGTTTAATTCATTTTAGATATTATTATTGTATTTATTGTTATTTATTGCTGATTTTTAGTGCACTGCCCTGAGTCCATCTCTATGGAGAAGGAGCGGTATATAAATCGAAACTAAATAAATAAATAAATAACATAAATAAGTCATAAGTGCGAGGACCTCTTATATAGGTAGTCCTTGACTTACAATCATTCATTTAGTGAGTGTTTGAAGTTACTATGGCACTGAAAAAGATGTCATGATTGTTTTTCACACTTAAAATCATTGCAGCACCTCCATGGCCACATGATCCAAATCTGGGCACTTGGCATTTGGCATGTTTTTGCAATGACTGCAGCATTCTGGGGTCATACGATCACCTTCTGCAATTCTCCGACAAGCAAAGTCAATGGGGAAGCCAGATTCATTTAATAACCATTGATTTATTGATTTAATAACTGCAACGGTTCTCTTAACAACTGTGGCAGGAAAGGTCCTAAAATGGGGCGAAACTCAAGTACTGTTTGTCAATGTAAATTTCGGGCTCAACTGTAGTCATAAGTTGAGGACTAGCTATAATTTATTTGGTGCCATTGTAACTTTGAACAGACCCGAAATGAATGGTTGTAAGTTGAAAATTAGTCGTACTTTCTTTCTGTGCACATAAGCAATTTAGTTTGTCCAAGATTTGCTAAACTACTGTGCTCAGTGAAACATTGGCCATCTAGCTGGATGGATCCACTGCCACTAGTATGAGAAAGAAAGAAAGAAAGAAAGAAAGAAAGAAAGAAAGAAAGAAAGAAAGAAAGAAAGAAAGAAAGAAAGAAAGAAAGAAAGAGAGAGAAGGAAAAGGAGAAGGAAGAGAGAGAGAGATAGAAAGAAAGAGGGAGGGAGGGAGGGAGGAAAGAAGGAAAAAGGAAAGAAGGAAAAGAAAGAAAAGAGAGTGAGAGAGAGAGCAGGAGGGTGGGAGGAGGGAGGGAGGAAAGAAAGGAGGGAGGGAGGGAGGGAGACGCGACTATGGAAACTTTTTCTTCCCGTCTTTTCCTCTCCTCCTGCAATACAAAGGAAATTTGCCTCTACTGCATATACTGTATATGCACACCAGAACACCCATAAACCCACTGGCACTCAACTGAATCTTGATGGATTTCATTTGACATTAATACTGCTTTACTGACAGATCTGGAAGGGCAAAGAGGATTGAACATATGGTCAAAGGTAGCAAGGGACAGCCAAATTAGCCGCAGACCAAAGCAATTAACCTTTTGAGTATGTCGAGTTTTATTTATGTGTAAAACGTCCATCCTGCTTTGAAGTTTGAAGGAAGCATGCATGTAGCACTCCTTTTGGGCAGATTTCTCACAACAGTCCAGTGGGGCAGCTTTGCTAAGATAGTGTTTAAATGGCCCAAAACCATTTAAATGAGCCTGAGTGGCTAAGAGTGACTTGAACCCAGGTCTCCAGGAGCCTCTTCCTATCCACTATGCTATACTACCTCAAACTTTTTGTCTTAACTGAGGAATTGAGGTGGGAAGTTTGGGAGCGAATCCCTTGATGTCTCTTTGCCAAACTGAAGTGCCACAGAAACATGATTTCACCACACAAGGGAGGTGGGGGGGTTAGGGAACTGGAGGCTAAAATGGAAAACAATTGCAGGAATTGGATACGTCTAGTTCAGCGTTTCCCAACGGCAGCCATTTTGAGATCTGTGGACTTCAGCTCCCAGAATGTCCCAGCCAGCGTTGCTGGCTGGGGCATTCTGGGATCCGAAGTCCACACATCTCAAAATGGCTGCCGTTGGGAAACGGAGGTCTAGTTTAATGGAAAGAACTAAGAGTGACATGATAGCAGTGTTCCAATGCCTAAGGGGTTGCCACAAAGAAGAGAGGGTCAATCTATTCTCCAAAGCATCTGAAGGCAGGACAAGAAGCAACAGATGGAAACTAATCAAGGAGAGAAGCAACCTAGAACTAAGGAATACTTTCCTGACAGTTAGAACAATTAATCAGTGGGATGTCTTGCCTCCAGAAGTTCTGGATGCCCCAACACTGGAAGTTTTAAAGAAAAGACTGGACAACCATTTATCCAGAATAGCGAGTGGGGGGCAGGGGGATGGACTAGAAGACCTCCAAGGTCCCTTTCAACTCTGTTATTCTGTTTGATATGCTTTTATAAGAGGAGCGATAGGGGAAGAGCTGTTGCTGGCAGTTTTTCAGAAGAGGCATCTTAGAAGGAGTTTAAGCAATGAGAAGAACATTCTAGATCCAGCATGAGAAGCTTTAAGCCTCTCAGATTTATCACTTGAATTCTAATGAGATTCTATGCTAAACGGATTTTATTCCATCTACACCTCCCTTCTTCCCCATGAAGACAGACTAATGTGCAGATAGTTCTCGAAATGTAATAATAAGTTGAGAACGCCTTGTTCATGTATGTAATCACATCAGTGGTGGGTTTCTGCAGGCTCGCACCTACTCGCGAGAGCTGGTTGGTGAAATTTAGAGAACCGGTGAGAGGGGGTTCCACCGGCGTACCTGGGAGTAAATGTGGCCCGCCGCTGTAAGTGACCCAACGGGAAGGAAAGGAAAGGAAGAAAAGAAAGAAAGAAAGAAAGAAAGAAAGAAAGAAAGAAAGAAAGAAAGAAAGAAAGAAAGAAAGAAAGAAAGAAAGAAAGAAAGAAAGAAAGAAAGAATTTATCATCACAGTTGAGTCCAAAATTTTGGTTGCTAAGCAAGAGCGTTGTTAAATGAGTTTCACCACATTTTAAAAGGTGGCCACTCCCACCCTGTCACATGACTGCCAAGCCATGCCCACAAAATAGGCCACACCTACAGAGTAGGTTCTAAAAAATTTGAAACCCACCACTGAATCACATATACATGGTATACATTCATAAAAAAACCTAACAAAACTTTCTTTTATTCCTTGAGTATCAGATACACAACTACTGGCTTATGACTACAATTGAAGCCAAAATTCCTGTTGCTAAGTGAGACAGTTGTTAAGTGAATTTTGTAACCCATTTTACGATTTTTCTTGCCACTGTTGTTAAGTGAATCTCTGTAGTTGTTAAGGTAGTAATACAGTTGTTAAGGGATTCCAGTTTCCCAACTGACTTTGCTTGTCAGAAGGTCGCAAAAAGTGATCACATGACCCCGGAACACTGCAACCATCATAAATATGAATCAGTTTGCCAAGCGTCTGAATTTTGATAACATGACCATGGGGATGCTGCAATAGTCGTAAATGTGAAAAACGGTCATAGGTCATTGTTTTCAATGCAATTGTAACTTCAAATGGTCACTAAATAAACTTTTTAAGTCAAGGACTATCTGTATACAGTAACTGTGATAATTCCTACTGAAATATACTTCTGCATTTGTGCAATTACTATTAAGTATATAACTTTGCTAGAAAAAAACACCTATTTATCTGGATGAAAAACTATTAATTTGAAAATATAGAAAGGGAGATATTTCTTGGTTGCTGATATTTTTTCCTTGTGGAACAAACAGGATGAGAAGAGAAATTTTAACTTGGTGTATAATTCCTCTTTCTTTTCCTTCCTTCCTTCCTTCCTTCCTTCCTTCCTTCCTTCCTTTTTTAGAATTAAATCCTAAAGTACTACTTGAAACATACTTCAATAGCTTTTTAGTGACCAACACAGCAGTGACAAAGATTGCCTGTCCATCTATCTGTCCATCTTTCCCCATTCATAGATTTTTTTTCTAATTCCCAGCACCCACGTGTATCTTCAGTCTGACACCATCTGAATAAACCTGGGTTGTTAAAGAAAAGGAGGCTAGAAGGATTGAGGGGGCGGAGGGCAGGTAGGCCAGTGATGTCTAAAGCTGATCTCCTTTGTGCTAAAGAGCTTGGAGAAACTGTGATCAGCACTACCAAAATAGTCTCTCCCTTTATACGTGTGATATCTGGGTTGGTGCATTCATGACCATTAGGGGAGGCAAGGGGCAGGGTCAAAGGTCCATCCCAAGCAGTCTATATAAGAAGGTACTCTGGTCACCTGCCCTTCTACTAGCTCAGTGGAGGCAAGAGAAAACAGGCTAGCTCTAGCAGCATTGGTCAAGCTTTGTTAGGAAGGTGAGCGTCCAACCAAACGATGGGAAATAAGAAGAGCGGGATGATCTCCAAGGAGATCCTTGATGATCTGAAATCGAACACAAAGTTCTCTGAGGACGAGCTGGTCAAATGGTATGATGCCTTCAAAAAACAATGCCCGGACGGGCGCATCGGTAAAGCTGACTTTGAAAAGATCTACTCCACTTTCTTCCCCAACTCTGACCCCAAGGTCTATGCTCGGCATGTCTTCCGAAGTTTTGACACCAATGATGATGGGACTCTAGACTTCCGGGAGTACATCATCGCACTGCATCTGACCTCCTCAGGGAAGACCGACCTTAAGCTGGAATGGGCTTTCTCGCTTTTCGATGTAGACCGCAGCGGTGAGATCAGCAAGAACGAAGTTCTCGAGATCATTGCCGTGAGTGCCCAGAACATTCGGGGAAGTGGAGGGGGTGGCCTGTGGAAGGGACAGGGAGTTGGGAGGAATTCGGGACAACCCTTCAGGGTTGGACATGGACCAATCTGCCATGAAAATGTCTTCTTGCAGAATACAGGTAGTCCTCGACTTACAATGGTTCACTTAGTTACCATTCAAAATTACAACAACCCTGCAAAAAGAGACTTGCAATCTTTTTTTCACACTTAGGATCATTGCAGCATCCCCAGGGTCATGCGATTTACATTCAGATGGCTTGGCGTGACGGTTGCAATCTCCTGGGGTCATGGGATCTCTTTTTGCAACCCTCCTGACAAACAAAATCTATGGGGAAGGCAGATTCACTTAACAACTGTGTCACTAAATGTAGCAACTGCAGTGATTCACTTAGCAACTGTGGCGAGTTGTAAAACAAGGCAAAATTCACGTAACAAATTCCTCGCTTAGCAACATAAATTTTGGCCTCAAATGTGGTCGTAACTCAAGGACTACCTGTAATAAAATGAAAACTAACTGTGGATGTTCATACTTCATGGTTTTGGTGAGGAAAAACGTTTTGTGGGAAAAGGTTATTTCCTTCCTGTTACTGTCTGGTTCCTTTGAAACTTGAACCGTTTTCCCTTCATTTACATCCTTTAGAACAGGGGTCGCCAAACTTTGCAACTTTAAGTCTGAAGGACTTCAGCTCCCAGAATTCTCCAGCCAGCAAAGCCTCCTTTTGTAGATGGAAACTTGTAAAATTCAATTTTTGAATAGATATGTGGTCCTGTTCAACATAAGTGTGTCTCAGGTCTCATCCTGCCTGGACCAGCTCAAGCCATACAAGCTGCCTGCCATTCTTACGAGAGGCTGGGTCACTTGCCAAAATAAAGACAGTTGTTATCATCGAGAGGGTATAATGGCTAATGGATGAGGGACTTTCTCAATCCACTTCTAAAGGTAAAGGTTCCGCTCGCACATATGTGCTACTCGTTCCCAACTCTAGGGGCTGGTGCCCATCTCCATGTCAAAGCCGAAGAGCTAGCGCTGTCTGAAGCCACTGCGTCCCATCAATCCACTTCTAGAAGATGGTAAATTAATGGATTATGTAGGCTAATACTTGTCTCCTGCACCCAAGTGGATTAGACCTTCCCAAATGCGGAGAGGCGAAACTGATTGCGCTTATTTAATAGGATGAGCACAATTCTTACAATAGAAATAGTTCTAAATCCTCTCATAATTTTCTCTCCTGGGTGTCAACCAACTTCTACCCCACTCCTTTCTTAAAGAAAAAGAAAGTCGTTTTAATTCTACTTTTCCACCTTCTAGGTTCCCTCCCAGTAGCGCTCCCCAAACCACAGAAGGACAAAGCAATCAAAGATTAATATTAGACTAGGTGAACCTAAGGCTCGGATTCTCTCCATACAGTATGTGTGAAGTCCTTTCAATTTTGTTATTCCACCCAGAGGAGTAAATTCCACCAGTTTTGAGAAGATAAATAGGTAGAGCATGTTGGTTTTTCAGATCCAGGCAAAGACCTAATTATTTTTACTATTACTTTTAATAGAGAGGAGAAACACAGAGAACAGAGGGTGGATTAAAAAATAGACCAATATATGGAAAATTGCTATATAGTCCTCGTTTAGCAACTACAATTAGGGCCAGCAACTCAGTTATTTAGCAAAACGATCGCTAAGTGAAACAATGGTGTTTATGATCTTATTTCAGCTATCCTTTGCTTTACTGACCTGTAGAAGTCCTACCTGCGAAGACTTGTTGCAAAGTTATTTTTTTCAGCAGCATTGCAATTGTGAATGGTCACTAAATGAGGCAGTTACTAAATAAAGACTGCCTATATTCATCCTATTTTAAACATGCTATATTGTTTATTTATTCTTAAAAGAAGAGAAACTATATTTCCTGGCTTTGCTAATTCTTTCAACAAATTGATGAAATAAATAACAAATATTTCCATTTGGGAAACTACAAGACTAACTACAAGGGAACATTCCGTGATCAAAGTTATTGTATCAAATCCTAAATAGAGCAGAGATTTATATTAATTCTCAGGATCATATTTCTGATCCAATGTACTTCTGGGATACAGTTAAAAAATATATAAATCAGGAAAAAATTAACTATATAGCTCTGCCACATTCCTGAAGCAAAGCCTAAGCTTCATTAAAATAACACATTCTAGAATGATTTTCAATTAAAAGGGGTGGGGGTGGAGGAATCCTACTAAGTAGAATTAATATGTAAGTCCAGCTTACATATGGTGAGAATTTTCTACGTCAAGGAAAAGTGTTTTTTTGCTATTATTTCAGAGTGTGTGTATAGCTGTGCTCTCCAGTACTAAACTGACATACAAGACACTGATGCTATTATCTAATAGGGTAATGAAATGTCTGCAAGAAAACAACCAAGCTTTGGAGAGTAACAGGGAACCTACAGTTTAACATAAAGCTCAAAACCCACCTGTTTCAACTAGCCGGCCTGGGCTAATTCCATGCTTCCCGCCTCAGTTTGTAATTTTAAATTATGTGATTAGGTTTTAAGGTTAAGTTTTTAATTTTTATAAATTTGTACAGGGGATTATTTAATCCGATTTTAGTTTATATGTAATGTTGATGTCATAATTTTAATTTTTTACCTGTACACCACCCCGAGCCCCTTCAGGGAGAGGGGGCAGTCTAGAAATCTAATAAAATAAATAATAATAATAATAATAAGGCCTTGTATCAATAGAATATTTCAGCTACAAAATACTTTTCCCCATCAATGCAAGGCCTTAACTAGTCTTCTAATGGGCTTTCTCATTTGAAATTTCAATTCCAAATCAAAGGCTTTTAGGGCACAGAGCAAATTCCAACAAACTCAGTGCTGAAATTATTTGAACCCTTTGTTTCATCTCCTTGTGAAAGCATAGCTGCAGCCTGATACAGAAGTGATCCTGAAACAAGATTCTCCAAGTCAATACAGATCCTTTTTTCAAAAATATTCTTTGTATTTTGCATGTTTCCTTCCAGTCCATCTTGATCCCTGCCCAGATTAGCCCCTCACAGTTTTCTTGGCCAATTTGTTTGGAAACAGTTTGCAACTTGCCTTCTTCCTAAGACTGGCCCAAGGTGACCCAGCTGGCTTCGTGCCTCAAAGTCAGGATTAGAATTCACATCTCCTGGTTGCCTAATGCTGGACCTCAGACTATTTGTTACTGTAGTTTTTGTAACGAATTATATATTTATGGGCACACTCGTTCTTCTTTCCATCAACATCACGGTGCATCTTAGACACAGCAAGAATTTTGCGACAACAATTTTTGATTCATTCACAAATCCTTATATTTATTTATTTTATAGCAAGCGTTTTGCTTTCTGTAGATGTCTATAAACTGAAGGGAAAATGTTCTCCAAGACATGTTGCTTTTAAAGTGGGTTGCCTTTTTTCCTCTCAGTTTAGCCAGTGGTTCTTGATCACAATCAGTATACCCAATTGGCAGACACAAGTGATTCTAAACTAATAACAAATTAAACTGTCTGTTTTGTTCCTCCACCCAGAATATTTTTTTTTCAGTTCATATGCTCACCTATCTATATACATATGCAGGGTTTAAGCTAGGCTTGTTGTGAACAGTTCTTAGATGGGTTACAAGGCAGAACAAAAACTTTAAAAAAAAGAATAAACAAACTATCATCAATAAAAACAAATGCTAAAACAATTGTGTTAGAAAACCTGAAAAAATAAATAACTTTGATAATAAGTATATTAAGGACACTTTCTTTAACTTCAGAAACAATTCATGCAGCATGAAAAAAAGTCAAATTAATTGCTGAGATTAAATGTATTGGTAGCAGGATATACAAAAGATACCTCATAAATGCTCTTAATGCAGGTGTGTGGAAGGATGGCCCTTTTATGACTTGTGGACTTCAACTCCCAGAATACCTGAACCTGTCACACTGGAGCGGATCCCTTCGTCCGATCCGCTCCCACAGAGAGGGTCTTCTCCGGGTGCCGTCAGCGGGGCAATGCCGGCTGGCGACACCCAGGGGAAGGGCCTTCTCTGTGGCGGGCCCGGCCCTCTGGAACGACCTACCCCCCGACCTTCGCACTATCTCGGACCTCCGCCTCTTCCGCCAACGTCTTAAGACGTATATATTCCAACAAGCCGGCCTAGGATAGCCCCTACTTCTGACTTTTAAATTTAAAATTAATTTGGTATGGTTTTAAAATGGGTTTTTAGCACGGGTCTAATAATTTAATATATTTTAATCGATTTTGTATTTTGTATTTTGTGGTTTTAATAATGCCTGTGCGCCGCCCTGGGTCCTAACAAGGAGAAGGGCGGGGTATAAATTTAATAAAATAAATAAATAAAATAAAGGGGCCATCCTTCCCCATCTCTGCTTAGTGGGGCAGAGCAGACTGTCTGGGAGATGGTGGTTTTGAAATTAGCTTTCCTTTCTCTTTTTTTTCCAATCCAAACAAGTACTGTATGTTGAATCAGTAAAGATAAAGGTTCCCCTCGCACATATGTGCTAGTCATTCCCGACTCATCTTCGTTTCAAAGCCGAAGAGCCAGCACTTTCTGAAGACATCTCTGTGGTCATGTGGCCAGCATGACTAAACACCGAAGGAGCATGGAACGCTATTACCTTCCCACCAAAGGTGGTCCCTATTTTTCTACTTGTATTTGGCAGAAGCTGGGACAATTAACGGGAATTCACTCCATTAGATCGTGGTAGGGATTCAAACCACCAAACTGATCGACAAACTCAGTGTCTTAGCCATTGAGCCGCCCTTTTACACTGAATCAGTAACTTCTTGCAAAAATTATTCAGTGAACACACAACTCTTAGTCACAATTGCATTTATTGCCTTATAGGAAATTTGGAATCAAAAGTTTGAGAGAGCAATGAAAGACCATAAGTTGTTAAATTTGGAAGTGCCTCTATCCAGAATTTTCTGCTTAGGAACCTTCAGAATGTCTGAAAATTTTCAAGGAACATTTATGTGAAAACAGGGAGAAAAAGGAGGTTAAACAGTAAGAAAGGAACCAAAGAACTTCACTGTTGTATATATATTTGTTAAACTGCTTAATCTCAATTTAGCAAAAGACCACAAAGATGATCACAATTGAGAACAAAGTATTATTTTAGGATATATAGGTAGTTCTCAACTTATGACTGGTCACTTAGTGACAATTCAAAGTTACGATGAAACTCCCTGGGAGTATTTATGACCTAGTTCTGTAGTTCTGGCAGCCGGATCCCTCTCCACAGACACATGACTACACTTTGGGTGTGCAGCAACTAGCTTGCATTAATTAATTAAATTTATTTGCCTCTTTTTCACTGTAGGCGGCTTACAATAATAAAATTATAATTAAAACTTGGAGCTGTTTGTAGCATCCCTCCCTCGTGTGACCACATTTTAGGAATATTTAGCCAAAAACTGGCGTTTACTTCCATTTTGAGGCAAACCTGCCCACGGTGAACCATTGTCTTGCTTAATGGCTGTGGCATTCACTTAATGTTTAACAATCACAATACAAAAAAGGCAATTGAAATTGGGTCAGTGATGTGGGTGATCCGTTTTATAGCCATCGAGACTTAGGGCTATGATGGGCAGGCCCTGTTACCTGTACTGCTTTCAGGATAGGCCTGTATTGCTCCATTTTATAGATGAAAAATTAGGCTGTGCAGAAGTCAGCCTCTAAAACTCTACACATTTATCACCTGCTTGCTTGAATCCAAGCATTTTATTTCATTTTGATGTGATGTATTACATCAGGCTCATGCTCTACATTAGTTTATTAATATTCAAGGGTGTGCATGTGTATAATGCACTTCAAAAATTCCCAGTTTTCTAAAGCCAACGTTCACGTTATGTAGCCACAACAAAATTAGTTTTTAATCAATTACCGTATTTTTCAGAGTATAAGATGCTCCGGAGTATAAGACGCACCATAGTTTTTGGGGAGGAAAATAAGAAAAAAAAAATCTGCCTACCAGGTATTCATCTGGCTAGCATCCTTAACCTGGCCAGCTTCAGCACATTAGTTTGCTGGTTGTGAGCATGCATGTGTCAGCCCCAACGAGGCTGTATATCAACCTCTTTGGGGCTGATATGCAGCTTGAAAAGCACAGCTGATCGTCGTGGGGAGCTCCAATGAGTAAACGAGACCAAGTGCAGAAGCAGTAAGGCAAGGCAGCAGCTGTCCAGGTTTGGCCTCTGCACCTCGTGTTTTCAGCCTCCAAATGCTACGTTTGAGACCCATTCAAGGGTGGGGGGATCATCAATGCCTATCGCCACCGATCGCGGCCCGAAAACACGACATGCAGAGGCCAAAACTGGGGCATGCGGAGGCCTAAACGCGACGCACAGAGGCTGAAAATACAATGCATGGAGGCAGCGATCGGCGGCGATGGGCTCTGGCAATCCCTGCAGCCTTGAACAGGTCTGAAATGGGGCACTCAAAGGCTGAAAATGTGAGGCGCAAAGGCCAAAAACGCAAGCCATGAAGGGGGCGATGGCCTGTGGCAATCGCTGCAGCCTGGAACAAGTCTAAGATGCGACACGCGGAGGCCAAGGGGTGGGGGTCAGCGGTTGGGTGGGGCTACATTCAGAGTATAAGATGCACCCAGATTTTCACCCCCTTTGGGGGGGGCAGTGCGTCTTATACCCCGAAAAATACAGTAGGCATCTTTTTCATAGCCAGGATTTACAAATTTCGGATCTCATTAGGAAATGATTGGTGTCACCTGCCAGTGAAAATTGTTATCACATCTTCAATTAGTCTTCTAAAAAGTGACAAGCACTAGGACTTTGGTTTTGAAGAATGAAAATAAAATCAAAGCAATTAACCACTCTTAACTTGGTGTTAAAAGGAATAAATTCTACACAGAGGCTGTAGCTTGTCTCAAATCCCAAATCAATTTGTAAGTTTTAGTGGTTAATGGCAGACTACATACATGTTCTGTGTGCATATTTAGAGCACTTCAAGCAATGAGGAAATTCAAAAAAGAGCCAGGCTGGGGAATCCTGGGAATTGAAAACCACATGTTGTAAAGTTTGCAAGCTTGGGAAACACTGCATTAAACTTGTATAGTGCCATATTTAAGGTGCTTAACTAGAAACTAGCAATTCTTATTCTCTCTTAGTTAAAGAAACCAGATAGGTGTCTTTGGGCTAACTGCTTTCTTCTCAGACCAATCTACCTTATAGGGTTGTTGTTGGGAGGAAGATTGATGTCAGCCCTTACAGGTAGACCAGATCATGAAATAAACTCTACAAGAAGACTAATATGACTTTTATTGAGAGTGGCTACAATAAAAGAATCTTATATAACTCTCATTAAATTTTACCCCCCTCCTTTACTTATAGTTCAATGAATGAGGGAGGTGTCAGTCTGAAACTCTTCAGAATATTATCTGGTTGTTGTGGATTGAAAAGCTGTTTTGCCCCTTGTCAACAGAACTGGCATAATTCTACCAACTCCCTCAAGGTCATTTTCCTTACTCTCTACAATTGGTGAGCTGAGTTTTGACTTAATTGTTTCTGCTCCTGCATCTTCACCAGCAGGCATTTAATAAGCAGAAATAAAAGGCTTAACGGCATAGAAATGTGTGAAGAAAACAACTTGATCTGCTTAATTTGTATGTGTCAAGCTGTAATTCAAAGCATAGAAAGGAGGACAAATACAAAGTTTTAAATTTAGCAACTCTATCAGAACAAATTAGAGAGAGTGAGAAAGAAAGAACTGTGGGGGGTGCTTGTGTGCAAACGTGGAGAAATTCTATTTATCTTTTGTATGGTAAGACTGCTTCATCAAAGACACGGGATTAGGTTCAATAGTCTTTACAAAACACCAGAGCAAATACGTAAGCGGCCCAGCAGATTTTGTGCTGGCAAAGGCAGATGGGAATTCTAAAAAGATGTACTATTTTGCAGAGAGATTGCATGGAGGGAATCATTAGTCTCCGTCAGAAAAGGGTTTACAAGTTCAATCTGGGATAAACTGAAATAAGATTGGATAAGAACTCAAATGACCTCAGACGGGCAGCCAAGTCGTAATCGGATATTATTGAGCTCTTGTTTTTGCTTATGTGACAATTGGCCTTTTAATGTTCCCCAGATGTGTTCCTAATGTTCCCCTTAGTAAATCCAGAGAATTCCTCTCTGGATTCCTGAAATGTCATTTCAGGAATTCTGCTCCCAACATTCTGCTCTCAAATGATCTAAACCCCAGAGCTCACTGCATTAAGGCATTAATTTTGCGAAGCTTCTTCTCCGGTAACATTGTACTGCTAACTAAGACATACAAAACCTTTGCCAGACCAATTCTCGAATACAGCTCGTCTGCCTGGAATTCACACTGTACATCAGACATTAATACGATTGAGCAGGTCTAGAGGTCCTTCACGAAAATGGAACTCCAATCCTCTACTCACAATAGAATCCCTTATGCTACCAGACTTGAAATTTGGGGCTTGGATAATCTGGAACGGCCTGCAGTATGGTCCAAGCACAGTACACAAAATTGTCTGTTACAACGTCTTACCTGTCAACAATTTCTTCAGCTTCAACCACAATAATACATGGGCAAACAATCGATACAAACTCAAGGTAAACTGCTCCAAACTCGATTGCAGAAAATATGACTTCTGCAACAGAGTGGTCAATGCCTGGAATGCTCTACTCTGTTGTTACATCCTTTAACCCTCACAGCTTCAATCTTAAACTGTCTACTGGGGACCTCACCCCATTCCTAAAAGGTCCGTAAAGGGGGCATGCCTAAGCGCAACATTCCTGTCCTACTGTCCCCATTTATTTGTATTCATTTCTTTCGTTCATGTCCATGTTTCTAATTATAAATAACGTTCTTGGAGGATGATTAGCTACAAAAGGCTCACAATAAAGTTCACAAGATGAACCATTAACATTTAGGTTTTTATGACACCAGCCATTAGAGGGACCCACCAGCTTAGCAGCTCCCAGCCCTTTCAGTGGGATATAATTAAGAAGCAACAAACCCAAGATATGCTCCATCTTTTGATTGACATTGCCTTATGGATGAACAGAAGAAAAACGGGAGCATCACAGATGGGTGAGCCTCCACATATTCTACCTTCTACCAGGATGAACAATAATAAATGATGATGGGTTATGTAATCCAAGACTTGAAGGACCGCAAGTGACTGTCATGACTGCATCATATAAAAACCAGATATGGGTAACTGGTTGCAAGAGAAAAGTTTAAATGAACTAGCCCTAACTGATCAGCCTCCTTCAATATCAAGATTCGGTTTGGAAGATAAAAAGGTGTTGCTGACAGGGGTCTGGTGGACTTCAACTCCCAGAATTCCCCAGCCAGCCACTAAACGATATCACACGTTTCTTCCAAATGTACCAGATCACCATTTTGGAACACAGAATTCATATTTCATGCTCTTCAGAAATAATTAGCAAGACCTATACCCATAATATAATTATAAAACTGGCAGTTGCTGGCTGGGAATTATGAGAGTTGCAGTACCCATGCATATAAAAGATACCAAGTTGAAGAGGTCTGCCATAAGTAAAAATACACAGATAAGTCTCGATGGATTCATTGATGCTCTTCTCCTTCAAGCATATGATATCTGAACTATTTGCCATCTTATGAACATCTGGATTTTTGCAGCCCAGATATGGTACACTTACTAGAGTTCCTATCACTTCACTCATATGGGGCTGGTTTCATAGTTAATGCACAGGTCTACTTGATATAGTAGTGCTAAACGAGAGGCAAGAGACCTTTAGATCTCCAGAGGTTGGCCATACTCTCTTGAACTAATGACAACTCTAGGTCAATACTTCCATAATGACAGATTCACCAACTCAACTGAAAAGTAGTGCATCTTTGAGACCGCTAGGTGTTTATTTGAATGGCTGGGCAACCAAGAACTCACAAAGCTATTCTGGGAACTCAACATACCAGAATAATACAATGGCAAACCACTTCCATAATGGTGCTGTGGAAATCACAAGTCATGCCAATGAAATCACTAGAGGCTACACCTGACTCAAAGGCATCAGTTTTTAAGCAATGTGGTGCAGTAATTATTCTAAATGCGCATGAAGAGATTCCCAGTTTGAATCCCTACTCGGTCTTGAATCTCACTCCAAGAGCTGGGAAATTCTTATTCCTGTGTGCAAAGCTGATGATACAGGGGTACAAAGCCAGCACCTTCTTCCCTGACTTTGCTATGTCTTGAGTTGCAAACAAGAACACGGAGAAATAAATGTAATTTAAAAAAAAAATTACTTGTCCTTTTAGATGATTTCCTCAACCTTCACTGTTTCTAAATAAGGCAGGTATTTGCAAGCCTACGGTTCTGATTACATTCAGAAACCTTATCCATGGGGACCCTCGATGTTTAGAGAATATGGGCCAATGGAGGACCAGGAGCAGGGATTAGATGCCAAGGGCAGGGCTCCTGGCTCTTCTGCAGCTCTGATAGGTAGGCCATCCATTGCTGAGAATCAGTTGCTCCAGATATTAACAGATTAACAGTGTTGGAAGGGACCCAACCGCCCTGGGTCCTCTGTGGAGAAGGGCGGGATATAAATTTAAATAAATAAATAAATCTAGTCCAAGCCTCCCGGCTGAAGCAGGAGACCCTACACCATTTCTGACAAATGACAGTCCAATCTCTTCTTCTCACTCTCAGAAAGTTCTTTATTTCTTGGTTGAATCTCTCTTTGATCAGTTTCCATCCATTGTTCCTTATCTGGCCTTCAGGTGCCTTGGAAAATAGCTGACCCCTTCCTCTCTGTGGCAGCCCTTCAAATATTGGAACACTGCTATTGTATCTCTCCTGGTCCTTCTCTTCACTAGGCAAGCCATGCCCAGTTCCTGTATCCATTCTTCATATGTTTTGGTCTCCAGTCCCTTAATAATCCTGGTTGCTCTCCTCTGCACTTTTTCTAGAGTCTCAAGCAGAGGTGGGTTTCTGCTGCTTTGCCCCGGATCAAGCGAACCAGTAGTGGTGGCAACTGGAGGCTCCGCCCAGCCGCCCGGACACTTCTCTGCATGCGCAGAAGCATCGCGCAAGCAAACCAATAGTAATAAATTGAAATCCACCACTGGTCTTACTAGGGCTTTACAGAGTGATATTAGTACCTCACTTGATCTTGATTGTATCCCTCTCTTAATGCAATTTAGGATTGCATTGGCTATTTTAGCTGCCACTGTATAAATCTTTGCATATTCTATGCAAAGATTTAGAATATCAAGAAGTTTAGCTCTAGAGAAAGAATGACTATAACTTTTGTCTTCGTTTTATCCTGCCAGGCAATATTTAAGATGATTCCTCCAGAAGAACAGAAAGCCCTGCCTGATGATGAAAACACTCCCCAGAAACGGGCTGACAAGCTGTGGGCATATTTTGGCAAGGGAGATGCTGGTAAATTTGCCTTTCATTGCCTATCCCGACTACTGATTGCTACTAATTATAGAACTTTACATATAACGATCTACATATAAAAGAATGCATACCTGTTCTATAATAGCTCCCTTTGGAGGAAGAACTTTGACTTATTTTGTCTTTTCAACCTGAGAGGCCCAAAGCCTCTCAGAGGTTGGAGGGTAAATTATAACCCCTTTATTTCTTCTCATAATCCAACACTTTTGATGGGAGCAGGAGTTACTCTTTAAGTAACTGATTTCAGTAACAAGAAGTGCCTTTGATTAATGTTGCTAGTATCAAGCAAATTTCCCATGTGGAATGTGGATTCTAATCAGAACCGGCTCAGGCCAGCTGGAAGCAACTTCTGTGCAAAAGGTTAAACCCAAATAACCTGACAACGCATTATAATGTGGCAAACACACCTCCTGAATATGCAGTGAGGCATTGACAAGTAAGAATATTATGGGATGATACGAACGATTACATATAAACTTGCTAAGCATGCTCTCTAGATGCTTGATGACTCAAATTATTTTGGCCAATGGAAGAACACATTACAAAGCCAGTATGTTTAAACTGTACATAAAGTGATATTTTTCCCTGTTAAGGGCCTCTCACCTTGCATCTGTGGGAGACCTCTCACCTCCTCATAAATTTCCAGGATTGTGCAATAAAAGCCTATTCTGGCCTATCTGGAAAGTATGGAGAGTCAATAATTAGTTTTCATATTATATTTAACCACTTGGTTTCTTAACCACAGTTAAGCATATAAATTTAATATAGTCAACAAACTGGCTTCAAAAATTTTAGCAAGGGGTTCTCTGCCAATTTCTGGGTGGGCGTGGCCTAGTCAGCCTTCTGCACCATGGGAGCGGAAGGGTGGGCGTGACCAGCCAGGAGTGGGATTTGGGAGTTCTCCGAACTGCTCAGAATATTAGCTAGAGGTTCTCCTGAATCCTTGCGAACCCCCAGCAGCCCACCTGGTTTCATGCAATTCACTACTTCAACTCACAGAAATCACATTATAATTAGATGTAAGGTTTGAACCCAATGAGTATAATTTTAGTCAGATTAGTCCAAACTAAATTCACCGTTACTGATTCTTCCCAAAAATATTTATCAAATTAGCTCCATTTAAAAAAATTAGGCCTACTTCTGAATTGCATTTAATATTTGCATAATATGGAATGGAAAGGGGGGGGGGAGAGTTCACCATCCTGAAAGCTTAACTATTTTTATACCTTTTCCCAAGATTACACAGCCTTTCTCCAAGACAGCAACCATTATCAGAGCTGATACCAGTATCTGGGCTACAGGAATCTGAAGGACCAGTAGATACAGCAGCAGGACAGGGGCACAAATGGCAGCAAAGAGATGCTTTGCTACCATCTAGTGGCTGCCTGAAATTTTGCAGCCCAGATATGGTAGCTCTATTGTAGTTTCATAATCACAAATGTTCACAAATACAGGAATGTGTGTAACATCCATTCTAAGTGATATTGTCAAAATCTTCCACTTTTCTGTTCCACACTCAGCTATCTCTTGCTCTGTACTGATTTAAAATCCAGGGTCTATTTTTTTAAAAATGGCAACTGCCTTGGCTTAAAAGCATTTAAATAATTTGTATTATGTATCTCTTAACCTCTACTTGTTATCAATGAATCCTCATTGATTCCTTATATTTTGTGGAGGGGGGTTATAGCAATAGCTCGTAGGCTTATATACTGCTTTAAAGCCTCCCTAAGTAGTTTACAGAGTCAGAGTATTGCCCCCAACAATCTGACTCATTTTACCGACCTCAGAAGGATCACTCTTGAGCCTAGTGAGATTTGAACTGCCAAACTGCAGTCAGCTGGCAGTCAGCAGTAGTAGTCTGCAGTACTGCATTGTAACCATTCTGCCACCACGGCTCATAACTTTTAGTCCTTTTAATTCAGTGTAAGTTCAGGATGACTGGGTAGAGCTGAGCATTGACCAGCCAGGTGCCCTTCCTGATGCCTGTATGGAGTTTGCAGCAGATATTTTCTCTTTATGAGAGAAGAAACATCTGTCACTACCTAGATCCAAACTCAAAACCTTCCAAGTGGGAGGTGAGCGTCTTCACCACTAGGCCTTTGCCCAGCTCCATCCCTTATATTTCATGCTACGTAAATAATCATTTAATTGTATCCATTGGTTTTGTTTTTGCAGACAAAATTGCTGAAAAGGAATTCATTGAGGGAGTGATGAAGAATGATGCAATAATGGCCCTCATCCAGTATACCCCCAAGGAAAATAAATAAGGGCTTCCAACGTGGGCAGGAAGCAAAAAGGCAGGGATGTGAAAAAGCAGCATGTGATGAACAGGCAGGGGGAAATTCAGTAAATGTCTCTATTTATGTATCATATGAAAGACAAAATACAATTCCAAAGCAGTGTTCCTTTTTTTTTCTCCTAGTACCATTACTTCTTCTGTTAGCAGTAGCAGTCAACCCATATTTAATCCTGCGGGTTTCTAGAATTCTTCAAAGAAGGATGGAAAGCAGTTTTGGAAACTGACCCTGAGTTGTATTATTTGTAGAAAGAAAGAAAATAGCAATATGATAAACTGAGGGACTGAGATCTCTTCATTCCAGAAATCACCTGAAAAATCCAGTATGTGTGGGGTCCTTGCTGCTCTTGGTGGACTTCTCGCAGACATTTCATTACCAAACCAGGTAACATCATCAATGGTAGAAGGGAGTGGGATTTGCAAATGTTCAACTGTGAGTTACAAATATTCTCTTCTATTAGTCCACTATCTGCTAGCCTATTTTAAAACTCAAATACAGCAATTGGAACACTTCCCTTCTGTAGTACATAAATACCATTTATGAGCTAAAGAGCCCAGGTCTTAACATACTGGTGCTCTGTTCTCCATTTCTTGTGACTTCACAGCCCACACTTATCAATAAAGTCCTTAGCTGCCATTTTTCATACAGCAAATATAGAAGCATAAAGGCACATCATATTGGAGAGTTCTTTGTGAATGTCGGTGGAAGTCATATACAGGTAGACCTCAACTTACAATTCATTTAGCAAGCATTCAGTTTCAATGGCACTGAAAAAAAGTGATTTACAACAGGTCCTTGTACTTATAATCATCACAGCACCCCCATGATCATGTGATCAAAATTCGGGCACACATGACAACCAGCATGTACTTGGGACAGCTGCAGTGCCCTGATGTCCCGTGATCACTATTTGAGACCTTCTCCGCTGCAAAATCAATAAGGAAAGCCAGATTCACTTGATGACTAGTGTGATTAATTGCAGTGATTCACAACTGTCGCAAAAAAAAAGGTCACAAATTCGAGCGTGACTACCTTAACGATCATTTTACTTAGCAATGGAAATTCTGGCCCCTAGTTGTGGTGATTAAGTCAAGAAATACCTGTGAAACCATTGATCCACCCTTAAAATGCTATTGGTCCCAATTTAAAGATGCTGACAGCTAAGTTGCAAAATATGTCTCCTCAAAAGTAAGTAGCATTCAGACCAATGGGACTCACCTGCTACTAATTCCTGATGTATTTCTTTTGATCGATATTTCTGCACATGTGAAAGATTTATCAGCATAAGCAACCTTCTCTGTTAAAGATTAATTTTCTTTTCCTCTGTCTTCCCAACGGTGCATTTAAAACGTGCATTGACAATCTTCCCTCCAGCTTTATTCAGCAGAACAGGTAGCCTGGATACCCCCATCATCCTGGAGATATTTATGCATTTCTGTTTCTTCCCTTCATTTCTCACATTGGCATTATTTCTTGTTTATTTAAGAAATGGGTTACTTTTCAGTGGTGGGTGTAGAGCTTTAATGTAATAAAATAGGACACATTCAAAATCGATGTGTGTTTTTCAATAAAGGCTGCAGAGTTGAAAGGAATATCCACCAAGGAGAATATTCACAAATCAACTGACAGTGGATATTTGGTAGCTGCAAGGTATCTCAACAGTGGGCTGCGTATCACAGAATATTGAATAGTGCTGCACCAAGCTCCCTTCTAGAGAACAATGCAAATTATTTTATTATAGAATCACACCATAAGCTCCTCAATAAAATTGTATGATGGTTCCTTAGGACAACCGAGGACAAACTGACTGTCCTCTGGATATCTTGGACCGCATCCCATCCTCTGTGAAAGGGCTGGCTGAAGACAAAAGGACTCCTAGTACCAAACATGGGGAAAACGGCCAGTTGAGGGGGAAAAAATCTTGGGGCAATGGTATCCAACCTTGACAACTTTTAAGGCTGGGGAGTTCCCAGAATTCCCCAGCCAGCATGCCATGCCCATGATCGGCTGGGGAATTCTAGGAGTTGAAGTCCACAAGTCTTAACTTGCCAAGGTTGGACACCCCTGGTTTAGAGCCTTTCTCCATTTTAATCTCACCGTGGCACAAACGTAACCCAGTACTGCCTTTTCTTTTTTTTTTTGCTGTGTCCCAAGGACATTGTCTCCCCATCATCCCTAGCCCATGATCGAGACAACTCTGCTTAGCTGTCCTAGTATTAAGACACTACAGGTAGTCCTCAACGTATTACAGTTCATTTAGGGACCGTACCAGGGGTGAAATTCAGCAGATTCTGACAGGTTTTGGAGAACTAGTAGCGGAAATCTTGAGTAGTTTGGATAACCAACAAATACCACCTATGGCTGGCCCCACAGTAGGATGGGAGCGGAGATTTTGCAGTATCCTTCCCCTGCCACACCCACAGAACCGGTAGTAAATAGTTTTGAATTTCACCACTGGACCATACGAAGTTACAACAGGGGTGGAAAAAGTGACATGGCTTTTTTTCACTTATGACTGTTGCAGCATCCCCATGGTCACGTGATTTATATTTGGATGCTTGACAACTGACTCACATTTATGACAGCTGCCGTGTCCAGGGGTCCTGTGATCCCCTTTTGTAACCTTCTGACAAGCAGACAATGGAGAAGCCAGATTTACTTAACAGCTGTGTGACTAATCTAACAACTGCAGTGATTCACTTGACAAACATCACAAGAAAAGTCATAAAATGGGGCAAAACTCACTTAGAAACATAAATTCTGGGTACAATCGTGGTCGTAAGTCAAGGATTACCTATATAGCCCACCCCCTTCCAACACTGCCCAAGAACAGCATCAAGGGAATCTATCAGGATCTATCGCGTCTAGTGGAGGGCAGCTCAGCAGTGTTGATGGCAGAGGTTGGGTGGGCCAACATGGGCAGACTTTAATGCAGCCTTTTTCAGTTGCAACTGCAGGCATGTGGATGTGTTTCCTCAGAACATAAACATTCATTTTGATTGGGGGAGGGGGTTTCACCCAGCTTGGCACCATCTCCACTTTAAACTGGGCTACCCGGTGAGCCCAAATCACCACAAATGGATTATAGCTTCCATTCGTCATCTGCAAGGACCTACAAGATCTCAATGTTCTGCCTCTCCTTGCTTTAAATGCCTTTCGGTCACCCTCAAATATCCTTGATCCCTCAAGAATATTACTCTCCCAGACACCACTGGATCACACACACACACACACAGTCTGAGTTTGATCTACCACAGAAACATCAGAAGCCACCAAAATTTAGCAGAGCTTTTCCAGATCTAAAGAAGCTGAGGATAGTTTTGCCTTATTTTCACCAGCTTAATTTTATATTTAAATTTTTATGTCGCATAGTATGCCCTATTTTAATTGTGACGATTCTGACACAATTAAACAAACCAGCTTAGCTCATGGCTGTCTCCTTGCAGTTACAAATTCCCGATCTAGGCAGTCTTTTTTTAGATTCGTCCAGCTAAAGGATCAAGAATGAAGTAAAACTTTCAACATGGAGGCCTAACCCATTTTATTTTCCTTCTCCCTTTGCCCTTGAAGCTATTAAAGGCACTGAGCTCATGCCATTTGCTAACCTAATTTGGGCCTTTCCAAAGCTTTAATGTTGTCCTTACACAAGGAAGATTTCGTAGGTAAGGCAGGGGTTATGTAAGCAGGCTTGTCCCATCTTCCTCCAATGAGTTTTAAACGTAAGCAAGTTAAGAGTTGATCCGCACTAATCTGCCTGTGCATAGTAAATATGGTTGTAAGGAGCTTGTTGTGGTCAGATAAGACAAGGTTTAGAGAAAAGGCACAGCCAATCCTTTCCATTCTGAAATTCCAACTGACCAGCACTCCTATCAGCCTCTTCATCTTGCATATGGCCAAAGATTACCAATGACGGTTTTTAAAAAATAAGGAAGAATTAATACAATAAAACTTCCTCTTCATTTCTTACTTTGACCATAAGCGCCACCTGGTGGAAAGACTAAAAATGGAACAAAAGCAATTGCCCAGCCTAGGAGACAGGGTAAACAACGGGTGTTTCATTTCCAAAATATAGCAAACAAGATTCAAATCTACCCAGAACTCGTTTCAATTTATTCCATACTTTGTGGTCTCAATGATGCATGAATGAATTCTAGGGGCACCTTCCAGGATCAAAACACCTTCCATTGAAATTGAATGAAACTTAAGGAAAACAGAAGTTAAATTTTTTGGAATTGGGACCAGAGAGGAGTATCTTCCACTGCCACCCAGTCATAAAACTCATTTGGGGGACTTGGATAAGCCTAACCTACTTTGCAGGGTTAGAAGATCAGGGGTGGGCAATTATGCCTCGTTTATAACCCATGGACTTCAATTCTCAGAATTCCTGAGACTGCCATTCACAGGAATTCTGGGAATTAAAAGTACATAGGTTGTTACAGGGCCATAGTTGCCCACCCGTTAGATAATAGGAAGCATATATATTTGTAGGGCCATACAGAAAGTTTGGATTTGAACATTACTAGTTCATGGCCGTCAGGGCCTCAGAAAGCAGGAGACAATTTTTTTTAATTTTTTTTTTTTTAAGGAATGGGGAGAGAAGTACTAACAATTTCAGCAAGCCTCAAGTTCCAGGTTCATTAAAGGAAGAGGGAGCATGGGGGAGGATTAAAAAAATATTTTATTAGTGGGAGAGGTGCAAAAAGAAATTTTCAGATCCTGAACTCAAGATTTAGGGACTCACTTTTGGTAGTCCAGAGAAAGGGTCTAAAAGCATGGAGCTAAGATTGGAGGGGAGAACATTTGAATGTGAGCAAGCAAATCATGGTCTTTGACCTACAGTTCATCTAAAAAGCCATCAGCAAATAGTTTAAGACCCCCGTCTTATTTTCACAATTTTGCCCTTGTCCTTTGGAGAAAAGCTCAGCGAACCATTACCTAATTCACTTAATGAATGAACGTCTCCCTAATTCATTTACATACTAAAAGCGGAAGGTATAGTACAGGGGTCTGCAAAATTGGCTTTTAAGACTGGTGGACTTCAACTCCCAGAATTCCCCAGCCAGCTATTCCACCAGTCTTAAAAGAGCCAACTTTGCAGACCCCTGGTATAGTACAATCAGACTGGGAAGATTATTATAGACAAATCAAAGCAGTTTTAGCCTTCCTGTGGAGTTGATTTCCTGGTCTGATCCATCTAATTGGGGGTTGACAGAAATGCAACTCTCCAAGGCAAAGAATTCCAACCCCTAATTTATACTCATAGTAATTTTTATGGTCCCTCAACATTCCCTCCCTCCCTGGCTATCAAGTGGGGCAACAATTGCTGCGAACGTGCATAATAGAACAGACCATATATGTGCATGCAGATTCATGTGTAGGTGTATTACTTTCTAATGTTTTCCACCTACACTGGTAGGAAACGGATGCAGGCCAGCCGATACTGCTGGATTCTTACCCAGGTCTAAGCCTTGCCTGCTGTGCTCCCCTTGCCCACCCACCATCAATACAATACAATAGCAGAGTTGGAAGGGACCTTGTAGGTCTTCTAGTCCAACCCCCTGCGTGGGCAGGAACCATCGAGGGAGGCTGGGCTGCTTAAAACACTGCACCCCAGGCGATGCAACAGAAATGGACTCATTTGGCTAAAGGTCTCTCGGTGTTTCTAAATGCCTTCTGTACTATTCAGGATTTGTGGGAGAAACAATACTGAATAATCCAAAACAGCAGCAAACAGATTCTTAAGAAATATATATTTTTCCCTTTGCTTTGCTGCAGGGTAGAAATCCTAGTCCTCTAGTTGCTTCAAAATGCATATTGCACTAAACAGGTACCCACACACAAAATGCAGCAGTGCCCTCTGCTGGCCTATGAGAAGTTCAACAATCATGGTCTCAACCCAGAAAAAGGTAGAGATATATCCACATTTTTGGATCTGGCAATTGCAGAACTACTGGCATTTCTCCCTACCTTTTAGGCCTATCTAGGTTGGAGGACACAACACACTGCTTGAACTTTTGAGAACTCTGAACTTCTGTGGTTGCAGTTTTCCAGCTGTTTTGAAATGGGAACTACCGTAGGCAGAACAGAATACAAAGACCCTTTTTTAAAAAAGCGAAATCTCACCATACAACTCCTCCAACTTTGCATCATAACTCTTTCCATACCATTTCTGGTCTCCATCCCCCCAAATCTAAATTTGAGGGTCAAATCTCAAATGCTCAGTTTAAAATTATTTAACCCAGTGTCCATCATCACTCTTTGCATGAAAAGCATTTTCTCTTGCGTCTTAGGGGGTCCAGTTTTCATTGAGTGATCTGCATTTAACTGAGATAAACTTTTTTGCCCCAAAACCCAACATTATGTATTGATCAACGGCTCCTGCTTTGGGATCATTTTAGCTGCCTATTTCTGGCCCTGCACTACAATGTCCCTTTGGAGAAGCACTGCAAGCTAGGTGGCAAAAATACCTTTTGTCATTATACATCAGCATAAACTCTGGTGAGAAAATTTATTTTGATTTCTTGATATGCTTCTCCAGTTCCCATGCAGATGAGCCTGATCAAGGGAACATCGTGTTCCTCAAGCTGGAAAGGAACCCACCTTGAATTGACAAGGTACTCCTTTCTTGATACAACGCTTAAGCATAATGACCAAATTTCTCTGTAGTTACAGGACGATTGTTCACTTGACGAGGTCCCAAAGGACAAATCAGGAATCACCTCAACTTTCCTGACACAATTGAAGTCAAATCCCTACATGGACTGTATGAATTCTCAGTGAGAAACACCAACTATCAATCTGACACTGAAGATGACTCAAAAGCCTTACTTTTTCTACTCTCAATACACGATGGTATTTATTGAATTTTTATGCCATCCATCTCACTGTTGAAGTCACTCTTGGCAGTAGATAGAGGAATTTTCAGGAATGGCACCAATCCTCTGGTAAGCCTTCCTTAGATCTAATGAACCCCAACATTATCCATTTTGCAGTCTTCTTTCTTTCAAAAACTATTCCACATTACAAAAGAATCAGCACCCTAAACCTGTACACTCTTGTTTTATTTTGAATAAATGGTACGGAAATTCTAATTTTATTGTTTGGTTCCATTTATATGGGATATTTATTTCAGAAAAGTAATAGGTTAAAAAATATTTGATGGACTTGTTGCTTTGGGGAAATTCCATAAAATATTTATATAAAAGTTTTTAAGCATCAATAAAAACTAGTTAATAAAATGATAAAGACAAGGGCAAGCAGATTTTGAGTTGCTCTGTGATGGCACTTGTAGGCAATGACGAAGGGTCTGAATTGTTAGTTTTGAATGGACAACAGAAATACTGTACAAATAAACAGTGCAATAAATATTAGATTCCTAAGCAGAATACATTACCTGATGTTGTTCAGTGCTGATTGGATGGGACAAATAGGAACATCAATTGTTTTATAGGCCTATCTGCCCATCTTGTCCTGAACTTCTGGCACAGAAACTGCACCTCTGTGGCCAGTAAGTTTTCAAATTAGCTTAATCATTAATCGTTAATGTTTAAGTGTGAAATTCTGGCAGCCATTTCTCAGGAAGCCTCTCCAAAGGCTATCATAAAATCAACCACACTAAAATGACCCGGAGGACCATTTTCTTTGCTTAAGACACCCATGTTTTAAATGCATGAACTTACCCTTCAACAAATGGAGACCGCTCAGTTCCAGGAGGCTGTCAGAGAGCCAAGCAGATGTTCCCGGAACAGCCATTCCAGCTTCCCCTCACCTGAACATTCTAGAAGATCTACACAACCCCTAAACATAAGAGCCCCATTTTGACCTGTGTCGCTAAGACACATAATTCTCCCCTCTATAAATATACTTGTCCTCAAGTCCATGTCTGAAAGTCACAGCTATAAACTTCTGATTCAGGTATTAGGTGAAGAAATATTTTCCTTATCTTGTATGAAGCGATTTTATAAAGTGAAATCTAAAAAGTCATTATATCCTTTCCTTGTATAGTTTTATAAACCATACCAATTTCCTTCCTTTGAAGTTTCCTTCCCTTAAAATGAAAACAGCAGCTTTTTCAATCTTCTTCCAAAGAGCAAAAGGTACCTCTTCCCACCTCAACTGAGTTCTGCCCTTCTGGGCTTCACAAGGCGGCCTTCATTTTAAGGAGAGGAACCAGGTACCCTCGGCATGGTCCCCCACCCTGCTTCATATGATGGCACAACCGTACATTAAGAGCCTTCCTTAGAAAACAAAGGCATTTAATAGATTTTTCTGCTTTTATAATTTAAATAACTTAAAGACTGAAAAGAAGAAAAATCCGACCAGGGCAAGACAAAGTTGGACTGCAGTCTCAAAGTGAAGGTGGCAGAGGAAAAAGAGGAGAGATTGAAAATGTACTATGGAACCCCCAATGCCCGCAACCCACCTGTTTCGGACCCTCAAATCCCCCTCCCCCCACTAAATCCCCTAAAGCCGCCGAAGAGCTCGCTTCTTGTCAGTTTTCTTCTTGGAAGCCAGTTTCTTGTCTCTGTCCCCTGCGTGTTTCTTGGCCATGGGGCCCTCCCCGGAGGCACCTGCCGAAGACGAAGAAGGCTCAGCAGGGTTCTTGGTATGCAAGCCAGAGGAGGGTTGGGCATGAATCTCGGTTAGGAGCCGAGCTCGGGAAGCATACTCCTCATAGTTCTCCAGCAGGAGGCGCCCTGCCTCCTCATTCAGGGCGGATTCCGGGTTGGGATGGATCAGCAAACACTTGATGGTCTGGAGCAGGAGAAAAATAAGGAAATCAGAGTTACAAGAGGGAGGAAAGATTCTCAGTCACCCAGGTCATGGTTGCCACAAAGGTGCTTTTTTCAAAAGGCAACTGGACTTTGTTCTTCTTTGAAGATGTTTCGCTTCTCATCCAAGAAGCTTCTTCAGACTGTGGCGTTCACGTAATGACCAGATTTGCTTAATGGCTGGCACAAAAAAAGAAGTCAGTCAGAAGTGAAGAAGCTTCTTGGATGAGAAACGAAATGTTTTCAAGGGAAAACAAAGTCCAGCTGCCTTTTGTCCCCCCTTCCCTCCAAGGACCAGCCTGACTGGGTGAGCTTATTTCCTTCTGACTCCCCACCAGGGAGGTTTCCTTCACACTCCTGAAGGAGTGGAGAAGAGACGTAGGCTTTGGTCACTGGCCAAACAATACAAAATTCTAGATGCTGGGGGAACACAATGCAGCTTTATACAGGGAGACCTCAACGTATGGCCAAATTTTTGAGCCCAAAATTTCTCTCGCTAAGCAAGACGGTTGTTAAGTACATTTCGCCCCGTTTCACTGAGGCCTTTCTTGCCACAGTTGTTAAGTGAATCACTGCAGCTTTTGAGTTAATAACACAGTTGTTAAGTGAATCTGGCTTCCCCGTTGACCTTGCTTGTCAGAAGGTTGCAAAAAGGGATCCCATGATCCCAAGACACTGCAACCGCCATAAATGTGAGTCAGTTGCCAAGCGTTGAAATTTTGATCATGTGACCGTGAGGATTCTACAATGATCGTTAAGTGTGAAAAACAGTAATAAGTCACTTTTTTCAGTGCTGCTGTAACTTTGAACGGTCACTAAATAAACTGTTGTAAGCCGAGTGCTACCCGTACAGGGCAGGGGACGTGCAAACGAGATTTTCTCTTTCAGCAAATCATAGTAGTAGGGGCTGCAATAAAGCTACAGTTCCCAATGTACTTCCTAAACGAATACACACGGAACGCTTAGGCAAGGCTTCGAGGCGTACTGGTTGGGGGCGTGGATGTACGTGCGCTTGTGTAGGCAGACAAGGCCGCCTGGGTGGCTAAGAACAATTGATCTGCAGCAGCAAAGGCTAGGAAGCTCTATGGCACCCCAAGGAGTCTGATCCGAAAATCAATACATCAAAAACCAAGGCAGTTATGTTTGACAAGAAAAATGAGGCAAATTATTGCAGGTTATTCTTAAATGGTGGGGGGGGGGGGGGGGGGGGGTGTAAGAAAAAAGAAAAAAAAAGAGCCATGAGCAAGCAGGTAACTCTGCCTAGTTTGGTACGGTGTTTACTGAAGATGAGGAAATGGTTGGAGAAAAAAGGCTTGTGAATGCTGGTAGTAAAATAGTGGATAGTCTCTGGCCAGTCGCCAGGAAGGAAGGTTTGGTGAAAGAAGTGAAAATGACAGTCTCAAGAGTGTTCGCTCATTTTATTGTATAGAAGTGCAAAAACATAAAAGTTGGGTGCTCTGTGTGTGTGTGTGATCGAGAGAGAGCGTCAAGAATGGATGAGGACTGAATACAAAAGGGAGTTACTCTATTTTGCTATCTTGGAACAAAGTTTACCTCAGTGGCATAATTGGACACACAGCCATATACAGTAAGGTAATCTGGCTGCTCAACTAATTTTTTTAAAAGGGTCCACAATTTTACTTTTAAAATGTTTCAATTCCCACTATAAAACGATTTCCCCCGTACAAATAGAAAAAATCAAGAGTTAAAAAGGATAAAAAGATTTAACATTTTAGCTCCCAGTGTCTTTTTGGTTCTGCAGAATAAAAACAGAGATAGGAAAAACACAGGGGCACATTCACAAGTGACTTCCACAATCAATATCTTATTTGTGAGGAAAGGACACTTAGGTAACATGATAGATCAGGGGCCCCCAAACTGGCCTGCGCAAACAAGTGAAGCCCCATTCACGGGTTACAGGCATGCGCCCTCCAGTCCATGGAAAAGCCAGCTAAATGTCTAAGGAGATTCTCAGACATCCAAGTCACGCTTGTCCCAAAGGTGCTTATTCAAAAGGTAACTGGACTTTGTTTTTTTCCTTGAAGATGTTTCACTTCTCATCCAAGAAGCTTCTTCAGTTCTGAGTGGTTTCAAACAAGCCCTCTATCTCTCTTGTCTTATCAAGTGTGAGGAGCATCATATCATGACTTCTACAACACTACAGTTTCAAACCCTGAAATTTGAATCCAAACTTATGGTGGTCATACATTCCCTTTTTACAGACAGTGGCACCATCCCACAATCCCCACAATTTTGGTTTCAGCTCCAGGATTTTATAATCGAACACTCAGGACTTGGAGATGTGTGCTGAAAGAAGCAGGATAAAAGTTGGGCAAGGACAAAACACAGCTTTTTAAATCCCCCCTTTTGCCACACACCAGCAGCAGGAAAAATGGAGGAATTAAGCTTGGCGAGCTGCGTCAGCTGTTCTTAATGGAGTTCACCAATGACTATTGATTTTCCTTTATTTATTACATTTGTATACCAGTGAATCTCCAGGGACGCTTGGCAGTTTACAAATGACTTACAAATTTATAGTTGATTATTCGTGTGGCTTTTAAGTGTTTAATTAAATGCAAACATATCTACAAATTACCAAAGCTCAGAAGCACCATTTTGAAATGTTTAAGACCACTTACACTCTTCTTCATTGCTAAAGGCAAAGCTACACCAGACCAGAATAGAAATTAACCAGAACACATCTTATAAATTAATCCAATAATACAAAGTCTCTTAACTAAAAGGCTTCCTAAATTATTTCTAACGCTTCTTTCCACATGCAACCTGACCTCCTTTTTTATTTCTTCCACAAAGCTGTGTATAAATACTGAACAGCCATTCTCTGCTTTTTTCATCTGGAAACTAAGTGGGCAAAATAGAATATCATTTCTGCTTCCCGAAACTTCCTAAATAAGGAGGGTGTTTTGCTAAACATTTATATATATATATATGTGTGTGTGTGTGTGTTTTCTGAGGTTTTCGCGGGTGTTTGTATGTAGGTCTTTGGTTGTTCGGTTGCTCCTGGAAGCAGCAAGCCAGAAGCACCAGCCTGAAGATGATGAATGAGATTTCATCGAAACGTCGTGAAGATACTTCCAATTCTACGCGGGAGAAAACCCGAACAACCAAAGACCTACATATATATATATATGTATGTATGTATGTATGTATGTATGTATGTATGTATGTATGTATGTATGTATGTATGTATGTATGCATGCATGCATGTATATGTATATGTATATGTATGTATGTTAGATTTTTAAGGGCTGAAAATAAAGAGACCAGGATGGATCCATTTCAGGCTTATTAGCCTTCTGAAGAAGGCTAATAAGCCTGAAATGGATCCATCCTGGTCTCTTTATTTTCAGCCCTTAAAAATCTAACACATATCTAAAAAAATGTCACACAGCAGTAATCTATTTGGTTCTCTGTCTGGATGATCTTTAGGTTGAGTCGAAGGGCAGAGAGGGATGACGTTAAGTCTCCTCCCCTTAAAGGGACCTCTGAACAAGAGCTGTGATAATATTCTCTCATATGTATGTATATATATATGTATATATATATATATACATACACACATACATATAACCCCTCACATTTTATAAATATATTTTCATGTGACAACACTGAAGAAATGACACTTGGCTACAATGTAAAGTAGGGAGTTTACAGCTTGTATAACAGTGTAAATGCACTGTCCCTTCAAAATAACGCATCACATAGCCATTAATGTCTAAACTGCTGGCAACAAAAGTGAGTACAACCCTAAATGATAATGTCCAAATGGCGCCCAAGTAGCCAATTTTTCCTTCCTGGTGTCATGTGCTTCATTAGTGTTACAAGGTCTCAGGTGCGAAGGGGGAGCGACCACTGCCTTGCTAAAGAAGCTGATGGTAAAGGTGATGAACTGACCAAGCGTGTCTCCAGACCTAAACCCTATTGAGCATCTGTGGGGCATCCTGAAATTGAAGGTGGTGGTGCGCAAGGTCTCTAACATCCACTCTGTGACGTCGTAATGGAGGAGTGGAAGAGGACTCCAGTGGCAATCTGTGGCGCTCTGGTGAACTCTATGCCCAGGAGGGTTAAGGCAGTGCTGGAAAATAATAGTGGCCACACAAAATATTAACACTTTGGGCCCCATTTGGACATTATCTCTTCGGGGTGTACTCACTTTTGTTGTTAGCAGTTTAGACATTAATGGCTGTGTTACGTTATTTTGAAGGGACAGCACATTTACACAAGCTGTATACTCCCTACCTTACATTGTAGCCAAATGCCATTTCTTCAGTGTTGTCACATGGTAAGATATACTTAAAAATTCACAAAATGTGAGGAGGTGTACTCACTTCTGTGATATTCTCTCTCTCTCTCTCTCTCTGTGTGTGTGTCTGTGTGTAGTCCTTGACTTATGATCACAATTGAGCCCAAACTGTATGTTACTAGGCAAGATAGTTGTTAAGTGAATTCTTCCCCACTGTCTTGCTATAGTTACGTGAATCACTGCAGTGCGTTAAGTTAGTAACATGGTTATTAAGTGAATCTGGCTTCCTCATGAACTTTGCTTGTCAGAAGGTTGCAAAATGGATCACATGATTCCGGACACTGCAACTGTCATAAACATGAGTCAGTTGCCAAGCATCTGAATTTTGATCACATGGGGATGCTGCAACAGTTGTAAGTCTGAAAAGCAGTCATGTCATTTTTTTCAATGCTGTAGTAACTTTGAGGGGTCACTAAATGAACTATTGCAACTCAAGGAATAGCTGTATAGTTTTGGGGGGGAAATTCCTCAACAGCTCATTCCAAATCTTTCCATGAGCTATTTTGAAGGAAGTGATACATATGCACACTAAAATGTTTGCCAACTTCTTTGAATTGTCATTATTTATACATAAATATATCGTAAAATATGCTCCTGTACTCCACAAAAGCCCCAAATCTAGATAAATAAAGACAACTAAACAAATATCTAAAACATTACTTGTTCATTTATTATTCATGAAAATGACCAAAAGCAACATATTGGCATGTGGCAAAAGTTTTGAACCTTTCTGAACCTTAGTGTGGTCCCCTTGAGCAGCAATAACTGCAGTTAAATCTTTTCAATCACAGTCAATTGGTCCTCTGGCACATAGGCACATTCTGAATTTCTATAGGATTATGTTATTTCTAGGTTCTATCATATCTCAAGACCTAACATCAAAAACGTCATCAAAAAAGTACAACAAAGAATATTCTTTCTGCGCCAACTCAGGACTGAAACTGCCCAAGGAGCTGTTCGATACAGTTGTACAGAGGAATTATTGTGACTGTCATCTGCACCTCCATAACTGTCTGGTTTGGTTCTGCAACTCAACAAGACAGACAGAGACTTCAGAGGATAATCAAAACTGCAGAAAAAGCAATTACTGCCAACCTGCCTTCCGTTGAGGGCCTGTACACTGCACGAGTCAAAAACAGGGCTGTGAAAATATTTACAGAACCCTCACATCCTAGACAAATTGTTTCAAATTCTACCCTCAAAATGACATTATAGAGCACTGCACACCAAGACAATTAGACACAAGGGCAGTTTTCCCCCAAACACCATCACTCTACTAAACAAATAATTCCCTCACCACTGTCAAACCATTCACTAAGGATGCATTATTATTACTATTAATCTTCTCATCGTTCCTATCACCCAACTCCTCCCACTTATGACTGCAGGACTGTTAACTTTGTTACATGTATCATTACGATTTATATTTATATTGATTGCTTCCTGATTGCTTATTTGTACCCTATGACTATCATTAAGTGTTGTACCTTATTCTTGACGAATGTATCTTATCTTTTTATGTACACAGAGAGCATATACACCGAAGACAAATTCCTTGTGTGTCCAATCAAACTTGGCCAATAAAGAATTTTTTCATAAAAAATAAAGAATTCAATAAAGAATAATAAAGAATTCAATTCTTTATTGAAATAAAGAATTCAATAAAGAATTCACGCTCTGAATCGGACCGAACACAGGTAAGATCCCATTTGAGGACCTACCTTGTGGCGATAAGAGTGGCCAAGCGTCAGCATTGTGCCACCCTTATCGCATCCGCAGATAACCGCCCTGCCGCCCTGTTTGGGGTGACCCGCTCCCTCCTTCAACAGAGGCCGTGGGAAGCCCGTTTACAGGGCAGAACAGAGGAATTTGGGGAGTATCTGCAGGACAAAATTGCTCAGATTCGGAGCGAGTTGGTCTCCACCGAAAGTGGTCTGGAGGGAATGTCGGAGGCGGGTCTTGAGACACCATCCTGGGAGGAGTTTGACTCTGTTACTTCCGAACATATGGGCAGGTTGCGTAGGCGACTGAGAGCCACCATATGTTTATTGGACCCGTGTTCCTCCTGGCTTGTACTGGCATCCTGGGTGGTTTCACGAGGCTGGCTCCAGGAAATAGTAAACGCTTCTTTGAGTGAGGGGTTCTTGCCTACCATCTTGAAAGAGGCGGTGGTGAGGCCCCTCCTCAAGAAGCCTTCCCTGGACCCAGCATTGTTAGTAAATTATCGTCCGGTCTCCAACCTTCACTTTCTGGCGAAGGTTGTTGAGAGTGTGGTGGCACAACAGTTTCCACGTCACCTGGAGGAAATTGATTATCTGGACCCGCGCCAGTCCGGCTTCCGGCCCGGACACAGCACTGAGACGGCATTGGTTGCGTTGGTTGATGATCTCTGGAGGGCCAGAGATGGGGGTTGTTCCTCCACCCTTGTCCTATTACATCTCTCGGCGGCTTTTGATACCATCGACCATGGTATCCTATTGCATCGACTGGAGGGGTTGGGGGTGAGGGGCACCGTTTTACGCTGGTTCTCCTCCTACCTCTCCGGTCGATCGCAATTTGTATTGGCAGGGGGGCAGAGGTCGACCTCGAGGCCTCTCACTTGTGGGGTTGCTCAGGGGTCAGTCCTCTTGCCTCTCCTGTTCAATACATATATGAAGCCGCTGGGTGAGATCATCCGTGGTTTTGGGGTAGATTACCATCTGTACGCTGATGATACTCAGCTGTACATCTCTACCCCAAACCACCCCAACGATGCCGTCGAAGTGATGTCCCGGTGTCTGGAAGCTGTGCGGATCTGGATGGGAAGAAACAGACTCAAGCTCAACCCGTCCAAGACTGAGTGGCTGTGGTTATCGGTGCCCCGGTTCAACCAGTTGACTCCATCACTGGCCATAGGGGGCGAACATCTAGCCCCCATGGATCGGGCACAAAACTTAGGTGTCCTCCTAGATACCCGGCTGTCGTTGGAGGACCATGTGACAGCCGTGGCCAGGGGGGCGTTTTACCAGATTCGCCTGGTGCGCCAGTTGCGTCCCCTATTGGACCGGGATGCCCTTCGCACAGTCACTCATGTGCTTGTGACGTCCCGTCTAGACTACTGCAATGCTCTCTACATGGGGCTCCCCTTGAGATGTACCCGAAGACTACAGCTGGTCCAGAATGCGGCCGCGCGGGCACTTTTGGGAGTTACTAGATACTCCCACGTAACACCACTCCTGCGCGAGCTGCACTGGCTGCCTGTGGCCTTTCGGGTGCGCTCCTTGGCATAGGACCTAGTTATTTGCGGGATCGTATCCTGCCCCATACATCCCTTCGGCCGATTCGCTCCCAGAGAGAGGGACTTCTCCGCGTGCCGTCCATTAGGCAATGCCAGCGGGCGACGCCCAGGGGAAGGGCCTTCTCTGTGATGGGCCCAACCCTTTGGAACGACCTATTCCCCGATATCAGAACTACTACGGACCTCTGCTCCTTCCGCCAAAAAGTTAATACCTATCTGTTCCATCAGGCCGGCTTGGCCTAATTTATGCTCCTCGCCCCAGTCTGTAATTTAAATTGTTTTATCTGGTCTTAATGGGATACAGTTTTTAATGTTTTATAAATTTTAGTACAGGGTTATTTAATTCGATTTTAATTATGTATGTATTGTTATGTTTTTAGATGTTTTTAATTTTCCTGTACACCGCCCCGAGTCCCTTCGGGGAGAGGGGGCGGTTTAGAAATTTAATAAATTACATTAATAAATTAATTAAATTAATTCTGTTCTGTTCCATTCCACTCCATTCAGGTTTTTTCATCATTGGTTACTATTTGCTTTGTTTCCATTGATTTTAATTGTTAGCCATCCACAATCATGTATGATATGGCTGGACAAATAAATTTATTAAATAAACAAACAAGTAAGGTCAAGACTATTAATTTTATACATCTCTGACTATATGAGCCTACATTCTTTTGGATCACTGTCTTGCCACATGATCAACTTTGTTTTGGGTAGACAGATACTCTGACATTTTTCTGTAAAATTTGCTGGTACGCTGAGAGCCAGTTTGGGAATATTATGATAGTAAGTTGAGGACCACATGTATATGTAGTCCTATGGGTTTCTGCACATGGTTAAGAAGAAGAATAACCACTTTGAGGTCTACTATCTGCCATCCTGGGATCTACCCAGTTTAAAAACATTACCTACCAGCAGGACATGTCGGATGCCCAGTTCTGCTTTCCAGTCTTTCTTGAGGACGTTGACACAGATCTCCCCATTGGCACCCACATTCGGGTGGAAGATTTTGGTCAGGAAGTAGCCTTTAGGTGGACTGGCAGGGAAGTCTTTGCCGAGAATCAGCTTCATGCGGAAGAGGCCACCAGAGTAAGGAGTACCTTCTACAAAGGGAAGAAAAGAAAAAGAGGGCTCTTAGCACCACAGATAGTCCTCAACTTACAAGCATTCTGATGAACTTATGATCCGGATTTGAAGACTGCTCCCCCTGGTCACATGACCACCCTTTGGGCACTCGGTAACCACATCATCCCCTGGGATCGCGAGATCCCTTTTAAAAGGAATGATAATTAAGATAAGGTGACTGGTATAAAAATAACATTGAAATATTGGATAGCTCAACCATGAAAGATTATAATTTAACATAAAGATGTGAATTACTATTAGCATTATATGAGCTTGTTAAATGAAACAAATGTGATTAATACAAATTTTCTAGTATGAAATTATGACACTCATGTACCACACTGTTCACACACTGATATCTTTGTGAAAGATAAAAAATAAACGTATGAAACAGAAAAAACAAAGTAAAATCATGTTTGCTTTGTGACTGACTCTTTACAACCAACATGAGTTACAACGACGATGGCCAGGCTCCATTACAGTCATAAACTGAAGGAACATAATCTGTACGAGGAATATCTTCTTGAGTAAGACTCATATTTCCAACACCCATAATTCAACATGGGTGACCTTCTCCAGTATGATTCTTTGACTGGACCAGCATAATCACTACAGTTCAATTTTGAGATGCAACCCTTTTAAAAAAATCCCCAAAGATGAGCCCTCTTCAAGTAACCCTCTCTTACCGGGTCCTTCAATGGTGACCTGCACGTCTGTAATGTCCTCCTCATTGGGGAACACTTTAATGCCCTCGGGTGGATCTGATGTTAGAGTGGAGACTTCCTTGTAGACCAGCCGGATCACATGTGGAGGCAGGTTTTCAACATTGGAATTCTGAAGAAGTGAGAGAGGCGGGAGAATAAAAGAAAGAACATGGCTCTCATCTAAAAGAATATCTTATTTGATGCAGCAAGGGTCAAAATGTTCCAAACAGCGCTGACCAAAACATACCCAAAAGACTTTCCATGACACTGTAGCATCTTTACTCTAGAGCAGGGGTCTCCAACCTTTGCAACGTTAAGTCTGAAGGACTTCAGCTCCCAGACTTCTGAAGTCCTTCAGACTTAAAGTTGCAAAGGTTGGAGACCCCTGCTCTAAACTTAATAGGTTTTGGCCAGCAATGTCTTCTTTAGAGAATACTTATGAAAGCCACACTTGTACAGATTTTTTTTTAATCTACATTTTAATCATTCAAATGTATAAGGCTGTTTGATCTAAGTGATCAAAGCATATTTTTTAAATGTCTTTTCAAGTAAATGTTTCATTTTATTTTCATTCATATATACCCTCTAAGGATAATTCTTTAGGATTTGGATTTGTCCATTATTGCTTTTGCAGTAGTTAAGGAAAAAACATGAAGTGAGACCAATAGATTCAAGAGCCTCTACCTCTGCATGGGAGAAGGCAGAACCTGTTTCAATAGAAATAACATCTCTATTCTACTTACTTATTAGAACCAATACTGGGACTACTTTCTCCCAGGTTCCTTGTCTATCTAAGATAGGAATAGGCAGCCTGAAATCTTACAGAAATTGACTGTCCAAATGTCTATCAAGAATAAAGTCTCAACTCCAGCTGTCTATTGCAAATGCAAGGAAATGGAAGCAAAGAGAAAGAGATACAGAAAAATGAGTGGGAGGAGGAGAGAGACAGAGAGAAGGACAAAGGGAAAATACAGTAGCTCCATTTCAGCATAATCCCCTTCGCAGTCAGAAGACCCCTTTCACATCTTATCCCAGAGTTGCACCTCTTTAAGTATGTTAAGAAAAATGATGCTTCCCACACGTTTGTCATTTTGGAGTAAGAATCAGAATGCTTCAATCTTGAAACTCCAATGCAGGCCACCCAAGCAGCATCATGCATGGCCATTTCTCAAGTTTACTTGTGCTTTCCATCAGTAGTTTCAAATAATTCATGAAATATGGGACATCCATTTCCAATATGCACTTTCCCCTATTAACACCCAGAATCAATATGCCCAATACAGGTGATCCTTGATTTACAACTGGTCACTTAGTAATCATTTGAACTTATGATGGACCTCTCCAGGGCTACTTATGACCCAGATTCAATATTCTGATGGCTGCCCCTCTTGCAGTCACATGACCACATTTTGGGAGCTCGGCAACCAGTGATTTGCAGGGACCCAAAACATGATCACATTTCACAACTTTTTTTTTGCTAGGAATCGGTATTTACTTCTGCTTTCCAGCAAAAAAGCACCCCTTGCGGACAATGGATTTGCTTAACAATAGCAGCATTCACTTTACACTGCATTTGTTTAACGACTGTCTCAAAAATGGTTCTAAAATCAGGCACACTCATGGGGCAACCCATTAACAACCAGTAGGACTTACAACCGTAATTCCAGGCTCAATTCCAGTTTTAAATCAAGAGCTGCCTGTGTACGGAAGGCAAAATTTACTTATGAACATCTTACTTTTAAACTATTGCCACCTCCAAACCCCAGGGAGCCCATTTTACCTATTAAATTGTACTACTCATCTTGTAAGACATGTAAATACCCACATGCAACCTTAAATAAATTTTTAATTATAAAGCTTACCTACTCATTCCAGCAAGTGAGAATTAGTGGCCTCTTGTAATTGGAAGCCCTTGTTTCAGTATAATTAACAAGAGAGCTATGCTTGAACTGGAGAGCAAGGATATTTTAGATGTTTTCTTTTCATTAATGAAAAGAAAATGAAAAGTTTAAAAAAACATAGATGCAAAAGAGAGCTTTACCTCATTCTAAACAGTAAATAAGCATCTATCGTAATTGCATAAAGAGAAGTTATTCATATCCTTGTAGAGATGGCCCAGAATCAGTATTTTCCACCAATTTTACATCCCTGGTTTGTAATCCATGAAATCCGGAAAAAAACTTCCACCCAAACTTCAAACCAAGATACAAATAGAACTTAGACCACAACTGAGCCCAAAATTTCTATTGCTAAATGAGATAGTTGTTAAATGAATTTGGTTCATGTTACGACCTTTCTTGCTACAGCTGTTAAATTAATCACTGCAGTTATTAAATTAGCAACATGGTTGATAAGTGAATCTGGCTTCCCCGTTGACTTTGCTGGTCAGAAGGTCACAAAAGGTGATTACATTATCTTGGGACACTGCATCCATCATAAATGTGAGCCAGTTGCCAAGCATCTGAACTGATCACATGACTATGAGGATGCTACAATAAATGTGAATCATGGCCATAAATCGCTTTTTCAGTGCCATTGTAACTTCAAACAGTCACTAAACAAACTATTGTAAGTTGAGGATTACTTGTAAATAATAAAGCAGTAGAAACATTAATAGTAATAATTATTGTAACATTATTCTCCTAAAAAATAGGTTAGTGAAGCCAGTTCACGGTCAGTGTTCAATTGTCATTTGTGCATTGTCATCAATAAAGACCAACATCATTATTCACATTAAATGTGTGTCCAAAGATGACAGGTCATATTAATTAGGGCACAATGTCCTGGCACATGTTGGACAAACAGGTGTAGACACTGTACTGCATTGTATACCTGTGCAACAGATGTTATGTTGTACTTCCACAGCACACTTCATTTCGTAAGCTTGACAGCCATTATAGATGAAACCATGCCAGATAGAATGATTTTGTGTTCCTGGGTGGTTTAGTCTGCCAGGCAACTTCAGGGAGGACTTTATTGTATCTTTGTAACTTTCCTCCTGCCCGGAAGGTGAGCAAGAGAGTTCCTCAAAAAGGAGTTGCTTGGATATGCCCTAATTTAGCATAAGCATGATGTGATCTGCCCATTGGCTCATCAGCTGTATGTAGACTGAGGGTAGATTTGCTCTAGAGCAGGGTGTCCAACCACAGCAACACGGCAACTAGGCTGGCTGAGGAATACTAGGAGCTGAAGTCCAAAGTCTTAAAAACTGCCAAGGCTGGACATCCCAGCTCTAGAGCAGTGTTCCCCAAACATATGGGCACCAGGAACCAGTTCCATAGAGAGGTTTTTCCGCAGATCAGAGGGGGGCATGGTTTCATGTACTGCTTGTATCCCAAGGAGGGGCTTCATTTTTTTAAGTGGCCCGGTTTCTGGCATGCTGCGGACCGGTGCCGGTCCACAGATTGGGTGGTAGGGACCTCTGTTCTAGAGAAAACCTCAGTGTCTGGTACTTTAATTATCTGATGACTAATATTCTGTGAAGCGACGATATGTGGAAATGGTTATCCTGCATGTGTTCAATAACCAGTCTGCGTTTTCGGACTTCCTTCTGGTTAGCCGGAGGCGACGGTCGGGTCTTGGACTCGTCCGCCGCTTGGCTGCCCCGGCGCCGCCTTCGGGGGCAGGGGGCTCTTGCAAAGAGCCCCCACTGCACGGGCGGCTCGCGGTGAGTCCCCCCACCTCGACGGCGGTCGGGGGGGCGGCTCCCACCTCGTCCTAGGCGCCGGAGAACGAGTCGTGGGGGGGGGGGGGAGTTCCTCTTTCGTTCCCCTTGCCGATGGAGAGCCGGAACAGCTGCTGAGATTAAAGACGGGCTGAAAGCCAGGGCTGAAGGCAACGCCGAGGCTCATGGCTACAGAGTGGATTGTGAGTGATTTTAAATTAATGCTTTCAATTTTCACTTTAAAAGAAGAAGGAGGGAGTTTGTAAAACCCCTCCTCGGAAAGGAAAAAAAAGCGGCGTTTTGAAATGTTCCCCAGGCTTGGGGAGGTGGAGAAATCAACATCCAACTTTTAAACTACAAGTGAAAATCTTTTACTTTACGATTCTCAATGATACTTTGTATCTCTGTCTGGCAACAATCGAAATGAACTTTCACTAGCTCTCCGCGGCTTTCAGAGGGGCGGGGAAGATGGCGTTCCTTTGTTCTCAGCAAGAAATGCTTCCTTTTGAAATTTGCTGACACTCCCTCGTCTTCGGGACTGAACTCTTTAACAGTGGATTGATCTAATTGATTATTAGGACCTTTCCCAGATGTGCCTTCTTTTCTTTTTTTTATTTGATTGCTTTTAAAAATTGTTCTCTCTCTGGACTGTAAGCAAATTGAACTTTGAATTTGGATATTGACTTTTGCTCTCTCTTCACCTCACGGACTACCTCTCCAACAGACGCCATATTAGTGACAAAAACTTAATACTTTCATTATGGCTTCAAAAAAGCAGCCACATCAACCTAAGATTACTTCAATGTTATCCAAAGAAACAGAGGTGGAAGCTACACAGTTATCAGCAATAGAGGAAACTCTTCAAAACATCATGAAAGAGATAAAAGAAATCCGGAAAGACAATGTTAGCTCAAAATTGGAACTTTTGGAGACACAGAAAGCACTAATGGAAAATAAACAAAGAATTGATGGACTGGAGGGGGGGACGGCTGAGATAAGGGGAGAGATAAAAAATTCTCAAAGGGAAATTGTGGATTTAGCTGGTCATATGTCTAGGATGGATTTTGAAAGGATGTCCTACTTTTTAAGGTTTTAAAATGTTCCTGAAGTTGCCTCTGAAGATTTGAAAGATTTAATGTGTACGATGTTAGCAGATTACACTAAAAAGAGCAAAGAAGATATTTGGGGGGGACATCGATCTGATTTATAGAATTAACTCAGCATATGCCAGAATAAATGAAGTACCCAGAGAGATACATATTAAATTTGTAAGGTCAACAAGGGACGGGGTCCTCAGAGCACAAAGAGATGGTCCCTTGATATATCAACAGAATGAGATTGCAATCTTGAAACAGATCCCGAAAAAGATTAGAGAAATAAGAAGGAAATATTCCTTCTTATCAAAAAGATTGTATAAAAAGGGGGTGTGGTTCAAGTGGTTGATGCCCGAGGGAATGTTAGTGTTCTGGGAAGGGGGGAGAGTAAGAATTAAAACAATTGCAGAGGCGGAAGCCTTTCTTTAAAAACATTCCCTAATCCTGGAGGATGAAAATGGGGGAGCAGAGGGAGCCACGGCTCCGCCCACTGGAGGTCAGGGAGTGGAAGATACAATTGCTAAAAGACTTAGATCTCACAAATGACTTTTTTCTATATAGTGTAACTTTTATCTGGATGTTTATAGAAATAATGATTGATTGCATGAATATAAACTGATATATTTGTATCTCTTTCCACTTTGTAGGGAAATGAAAAATGATTTGTATTATCTTATTTTTTTTTGTAAGAAGCCTCGGAGGGGGCCGACACCTCCGACATAGATGTCCTCAAAATATTTCTGTAACACCTTATACCCTTTTCCTATTTTTAAAAACTTTGTAAAAACCAATAAAACTTTTTTTTTCAATAACCAGTCTGCGTTTTCATAGAAGGGTAATGAGCACCTTGGCTCTGTAGATCCTCAGTTCTGTTCCTGGACTAATTCCTCAATGCCCCCGCACAACAGAGTGCAGTCTATTGAAAGCAGAACTTCCCTTTGCTATTTTACAGTTAACTTCTGCATCAAATAGGCACTACTGAGGAGAGGTTGCTACCAAGATAACCAAACTGCGCTACTGCCTATAATTTTTGCCTTTTGTGATTTTGGGTTCTGTGTATGAGGAGCAGGCAGGTGCATCCGTTATATCAGTGATGGTTAACCTTTTTCGGATCTCGTGCCAAAAGCAGGGGGAGCGCAGGGGGTCGTGCGCAGGCGTGCCCAGACCCATAATGCTATCCACGTGACACCCCCCCTGCATGCGCATGACCCCTGCCCTCCCTACCATTGCTTTTGGCCAGCAATGGACCCATTCTTCTCCTCCCCAGGCTCCAGAGGCTGTCTAGGAGGCTAGGGAGAGTGAAAATAGCCCTCCCCCCCAGGCTTCAGGAGGCTTCCCTGAAGGCTCCAGAGGGCGAAAAACGGCTGTACAGGCAGCCCAGAGGTTTCGGAACGGTGACTTCCAGTTTGACCATAGGGCCATTTTTCACCTTCCGCAGGCTTCAGGAGCCTTTAAGTCTGTTCCCAAACTTCCGGTTTGCGCGTTGGGTGTTTTTTACGAAAGCCTCCGGAGAGCAAAAAATGGCTGAAGTCAGCTGGCCAGAGCGCACATGTGTGCTGAAGCTGACAGGGCAACGCCTCGTGTGCCCTAACAAATGGTTCTGTGTGCCATCTGTGGCACGCGTACCATAGGTTCACCATCACAGCCTTATACTTTGGAGGATTCTCTGCCATCCAATCCTCTAGTCATCCTGCCATTGTGGAACTGCTGTACTACAACCTTTGAGTTACAACTGTAATGGAAGGTCATAACTCACAAAAGATGATTTTACGACTTGTTGTGGCAGTCATTAAAGGAAACCCATAGTTTGCTATGAGCTGATTTTGTCAAACACTGGAAGTAAATGCCAGGTTTTGGCAAAACTGTCACAAAATTGAGTCATGTGACTGTACGATGTTGCAAACCTTTATAAATGCAGCTTGGTTGTCAGAATGCTTAACGTGTGGTCATTTTGAGGGGGAAAGAGAACTGTCAGAACTTTGAATCTAGTAACCCCCAGATCAGTCACTTAGAATTTCAAATGGTTGCTAAGCAACTGGTCACAAACTGAGAACTATCTATTTCTCACTAAATATGTTGGGGCTGCTGAACTTTGCCGTGATATCTCCACAGCCTTGGCAGATGATGGTATGAAAGGCTTTCATGAGGTCAAAAAAACTTGTATAGAACCCATGATTCTGCTCCTGATGTTGGTATGTAGCAACACAACCTCTGCAGAGCACAAAGATTCCTTCCGTGACTCCAGCTACTACTGAAAGTCATTCATGGAGCTTGTTGATGTCAACCTGGGGAATCCTGCCTATCACCTCCCTGTTAGTAGATTCTCAGTTGCAGATGGTTCTAAAGTGTCCAGCTCATCTCTGCAGGATTAGAGCCTTCTCTACACAGGTAGACTTCAACTTGCAACAGTATGTTTAGTGACCATTCAAACTTACAACGGCACTGAAAAAGTGATTTATGATTGCTTTTCACTTTTACAACCGCTACATCACCCCTATGGTCAAAATTTGCCTGCTTGGAAACTGACTCATATTTATGACAGTTGCAGTGTTCCAGGATTATGTCATCAGTTTTTTTGTGACTTTCTGACAAGCAAAATCAATGGGGAAGCCAGATTCACATAACTGTAGTGTTACTACTTTAACAGCTGCAGTGATTCACTTAACAACTGTGGCAAGAAAGGTCGTAAAATGGGGCAAAATTCACTTAACAAATGCTTCACTTAGCAACAGAAATGTTGAGTTCAGTTGTGGTAGTAAGTTGAGGACTACCTGTAATGAATTTTACATTATACTGAGGAGGGGATAACTGAAGAGACTGACACCTGTGGGATAGGGTTAAGGCCTTCTCAGAACCGTTTCAAGTGGTTTTCCTCAGCATGTCCCTATGCTTTGTCTGCCTTGGTGCTCCGCCAGGCATCTTGTACTTTAGGCAGTTTATTCTGGTAAGGGGGGTTTTCTTGGCAGCTGAATGATAAATCATTCTGATAGACAAGATGAAGGCGATGCTTTTCAGGAAGTAAAGCCTGTACCACTTCATCATTCTCATTGAACCTTAACAGTGCCAGCAAGATGTAGTTTAGCGTTGCGCCTTCGGCCAGTGCTGAAGCTGTCCTGGGATTCTTCATCTTGGCTCCATTAATCCTTTTCATAGTCTTGGTTCCTAGTGATCACCACTTGAGTTGGACACGGAGCTCCATTTTGGAGACAATGAGCCTGTGATCTGTCCAACATTTGGCTCCACACATGGTCTTGATGACTGTGCCTGTCTTTTCTCCTGACAATGACATAATCAGTAGGATGCCAATGCTTAGAATGGAGGTGCATTCAGGAAGTCTTGTTATAGGTAGTTAGGAGAAAGTTGTACATGGTGATGAGGTTATGTGTTGTACAGGTCTGCAGTAAGATAGCCCTTTACTGCTACACTTGCCTGTTCCATGTCTTCAAGTGGCTGCTTGCCAGGTTGCAGAATTGCACCCTATTCTTGCATTAAAGTGTTGGATTAGAATCAGAACAGTGCAGCTTCAAATTCTTTCTTGTGCCAATCACTTATTCTAAACTTAATCTATCCCACAAATTCTTACTAATCAATGATCATAAACAATTTATTATTCGCCTCTTGGGATGTCCATGAGACTAAAGGATTGTGTGTGCATGCACGCATGAAAGGATGAGAGGGGATGGCACATACAGTAATTTACAATTTGAAACACACTATTTTGCTTAATAGTTAATATTTGAAACAGGCAAACTATCATTTTGAAAGTATTTTAAAGCTCATTTTGAATGCCACATGACTGTTTCAAACGTCAAATATTTTGCACACCTCTGAGAGAAGAGATTCTCCCTTTAAACAAATATGTAGCATTCATAATCAGCCACCTTTATCAGGCACTAGAATTCATCCTGGGATTTTGCATAATTATTTTTTTTAAATGTCCAACATGTAACTTCCAAGACTTCTAAAACTTTTAAAAAACAAATTTTAAAATAAAAACTTGAAAGATTGTATTGCAAGGTTCCACAAGCACCATCTGAAATTATAGAACTTAAGGCATCCAGGTGTCATTCTGCCAATCATGAAAAAATGATGAGGGGAAAGAAAATCAGCGTGCACCCACCTATCCGTCGCACTAAACAAGGGTCAGAATTTTGTAACATCTACAGTAGCTTCACTGCTTACAGGTAGTCCTTGACTTACAGTAATTAATTTAGTGACCTTTCAAAGTTACAACTGCATTGAAAAAAGTTATGACCGTTTTTCAAAGTTATAACCTTTCCAGTATCTCCATGATTATGTGATGAAAATTCAGATGCTTGGCAACTGTTTCATACTTATGACCATTGCTGTGTCCCAAGATCATCTTCTGCGACCTTCTGACAAGCAAAGTCAATGGGAAAGCCAGATTGATTTAACAACTGGGTTACTAACTTATCAACTGCAGTGATTCGCTTAACTAGTTAGGCAAGAAAGGTCATAAAATGGGACAAAAGTCACTCAACAAATGTCTCACTTAACAGAAAGTTTAGGCTCAACTGTAGTCCTAAGTTGAGGACTACCTTTACTAAATTTTGGAAATCTATCAACTATATGTAATCACAAGAAAATCAGAAAGAATTCCAAGGGATTTCCCTGGCTTCAAACACTGAATGGGCACCGTACACTACACAAGAGTTACTAAGGGAAACTTCCTGTACTTTGTGACATCAGATTATAGAAACCCTCAGTTCTCTCATTTGCACTATAGGTACACACTATCAGTTCTAGAATCTCAAATAAATATTTCAGAAATTGGCATTTTTAACCTTTCTGACAAATCATGTTTTTGTTTTTGACAGTTGAAATAGTACTGTATTCCTCTTTCAAAATAATGTTTGATGACTAGCCTCTTTGAGAAGTGATTTAGTTCTAAAAACTAAGTTTTTAAAAAATGAAAATAAAATACAGAAAGGAGCAGGCCTTCTGTACCATCTTTTCTGCTTTCCCTGAAAGCTTACTACTTCAATTTCAAGCTTCAATTTCAAGCTTTTCCCTGAAAGCTTACTACTTCAATTTCAAGACCAGCCATGGTTAATCTCTGCCATGGGCTTCCCTTTCCATATTTTTAATTCCACATTAATTTATTATCAAAACCACAAAAGCTATTACATCTGATGGTGGAATAGTGAGAAACATTGCTACAACAACATTAAAATACCCCTTTGCCAAAGTGTAAATACAGCTGCACACATTCTTAGGGCCTTGAACTAACTAACCTATGGAAAGCAGTACCTTAAAGCATAGTTTGACACTTGAAAAGAATACTCTACAGAGGTACTATAGATGCTTGAGCAACAGTATTCTTTATTACTTATTTTTTTAGGAACCTTTTGTGGCCACAAAATCTGATTTTCTTCAGAGACCGACTATAAAAAAAGTTACAGTACAACAATCTATCATCAATGATTACAGAAATGACTGCACCTGTCTTATGTCAGCGACTTATGAAGTGACTGTATAAACAGAAGCAGAATAACTCTGGATGTTATGAGAATGTCTCTTTGGAGCAAAAGCAAGACAAAAATACCAAAAATACTGAACACTCAAATCCAGCAAGGAGAATAATATAAAACACGGGTGTCAAACTTGTGGTGTCATGTTGCCGTCAAGTGATGTTTTGCATGTTTTTTCTCTTCGTGGAGCTGGGGTGGGTGTGGACTGCACATGACGCATCCGGCCCACGGCCATCAGTTTGACACCCCTGATATAAAACATTCAGGCAAGATTGTTGTGGTTTCCTATCCTAACATTCTCAGTTTGCCTATATAGGCCAATAAAACTTAAGTTAGAGTTCCTTCTTGTTTAGTGACAGTTCACAATTGGGATAGTGATGAAAAAGTAACTTAATGACCAATCCTTGCATTTACTTCTCAAATTTCTAAAGCAAAGAAAAAGTGAAATAAAATTGTGGTCCTGGTTTCACTTAGGTCCTTTGCTTAACAAACCAAGCTGCAGGATGCTAAGTAGGAAAAGCGTTTCGTCCCTCTTTTTTGTACACTTTTAAAAAGCAGTCAATGAAATCCAAATGCTCAGGGGATGAAGTTAGCAGAGAATCTTAGTTTCGTCCAGCACCCACAGGCGCCTTCAATCTTCAGTGAAGTCCCCTTCCACTGCCATATATTACTTTCCAAGTCTGACCCCTTGAGAAAAGGCCAAACTTAAACACACTTGAAAGCATGCAAAAGCTCAGACACTGCAGATTTCAATACCGAGATAAAGTATTTGAAAGCGTATGTGGAATAGTGCACACAAACACAACTGTGCATTGAAGAGAGCTAAAGGGCTAAATGGATGTCAGAGCAAAAGACTTTTAAAAGACTAACACTGATCTTAAAACAGTATTGTTAATGAAACCATTAAGATTCACAGCTTTGATTACTACAATCCACATTTACAGTGCTAATGAGTGAAAAAGTTGACACATATGGAATAAAGAATATTTGTAGCTCAAGGTTGACATGAGGGGGTGCTCTCTGAGCTTGCTATTTTCCTTACCCAAACTAGGTAACATCATCTGTGTAGCGCTAGCATCACTATCACTAGGCAAGCTCAGAGAGCACCACGGACGGCTCAAATACGGAATATTCCTTTGCGAAAAGGGGCAACTTCTCATATCTGGCAGGAAGAAAACATGCAGTTACTTAGATGCCTGCCAAAAAGAAAGAAAAATGCACACCATTTTAACACTTATCCAGATAATATCAATAAACATGTGCTAGAAGCTGTCCTAACAGCATTGCATTCCAGAAAAATTAGGCTTATTTATGAAGTTAGTGTTTAGAAATCTATTTTCCTTTCAATGGTTAGAAATCTACTTTTCTATATAAGTATTTATGGTTTTTTAAAATATCATTCTCTGGTCTCCAGAAAATGTGTTTTCAAATGCCACACTTGTTTCAGGGGAAGAGCTTGGAGGGGACAATAAAGTTAGAACAAAGAAATAAAGTAGCATAGTAATTTCAAACATTGGTTTGAAATGTAGCATACTTCATGGACAGCTCATATTGTCTAAACCAAACTTTAATCTTCTTCAAACTATTTAAGCTGCAGAGATCTAAAATTTTAACTGAACATTCAGAAAGACTAAAGGCCATGCCACATCTCAAAAGCAGTATTTGGGTCCTTTTTCCTACAATACTATCATGTCCCACCCCACAATCTTTTACTCAATTTAACAACCAACAGAGTAGATCTGAGAGGTGCTTTGCTTCCAATACTGAAAGATGCCACCCTGTCCCAAAATAAAACTTCAGTAACTGTTCCCACATTTTCAGTGTAGAAATCTAATAATGCTCATCAGAAGCCCAAAGATCATAAAATCTTGCCCAAAGCAGCTCTGGATTTTGGTCCCTAGTTAGTAGCAGTACACTCAGGGACAAAAAGACACTCACCCCACTACTGGATCTTTGCACTTACACGTGTGTCTGCACAGTACAACCATATAAGCTCTCCAGATTCTGCTTTTGGGAAAGAGTTCAAGTTCACCATCGGTTTACCCACACCCCAAAAGTTACCCATGTAAACCTACCCAGGTTCTGGGGACTCCCAGAGACCAAGCTTCAAACTTCGAACAAGTGGGCAAGGAAAGCCACTCACCATTGTGTAGGGTCTGCACAGAGGTTGCAAAGTAGCGCGATTTCTCTGGAGGGCTCACATACGCGCCTTAATCGATACTTAGATCCCTTCTGATCAAGGAACCTATCCTTAATTGACTTGGGGGTTCAGACAGCGCCCACTGAGTGGATGCTGGATCTTCTTGTTTAAGAAGTTTACAAGTGTATATATTTGGGATATTTCCCCCGTCACTCTCCCCCCCCCCTCTTCCTTCTTCCTCCTGCTTCCCCTCTGTGAGACACCCACCCCCTCCCAACTCAACTCTGCCACCCTCACTTTAATGAGGGTGGCCTCTGACCAACAAACGATTTTATAACCCTCGGTCAAGATCAGCCACACCCCTTTAGAACCCCGGCTACCCAATCAGGCCGGTTAGAACGGAGGGAGTCTGGGCCACCCCCCGCCCTTCTTGGGTCCTCTCCTCGCTGAGAACCGTTGACAACCAATGTCCGCGACAGTCGGCAGCCAATGGGGATAGGCGTAGTGGGGAGGCGGAGCTATGGAACTTGATTGGAGGAATTTGAATATGAACGCTTGGGCAAAGTGGCGTTTAAAGGGAAGGTGGTTATCTACTAACGGTCGTGAGAAGGAACTAGAGGAGGGGCGGGTTTCAAATTTTTCGATTGATGGGAAGCTTTGCCAATAGCATGCAAGCGTGGCCGAAAGGCGCTCGCGTAAGAAATCGCAATTCAGGTGGCCGCGCAGCCAATGGACGACGACAAAGTGGCCAACGAGGAAAGCCTTTTTAATCCTCTTATTCAAACAAAGCGGGCAGGGTCCTAATTGGTCAAAGGAAAAAAATAATCCCGCCCACCAGGCAGAAGACTCATCTAATTAAAACTGAGAACGAAAAATATATATGTTGATGCAGTACTGATAATAATGCACAGGGCGGGAGATGCTATGAGATTTTGACAGGAAAAGCAAACCAAAACACTGCTCAGGCATAACCATTCGGGGTTTACACACGTCTCCCCTTCTGAATACGATTGTTTCAACCTTACTGTGCGCTGGGACTACAACTCCCAGAATCCTCAGGACGTTTAGAAATGGGACAGGTTGAATTACAAAATACCTGAAGGGCAACAGATTGGACAAAACGAATAAAGTTCGAAAGTCGTTCCCCAGCTTCTTTTAATATCTCGCAGGAAGACAAATTATGCAAAACAAGACTTAAAGCCAGATATCCATTGCAACGCGTTTGAAGATGCTTTGTCCAACTCTTGCATTGAAATATTATATAATTAAATTTACATTTTGGGTTATCAGATCCTCTTTTCCCAGTGCAATTTCCTTTGTCTAGCATATTTATCTTAAAGTTTTGAAGTGAACAGAGAAATGCAGCATACCATGTGGTGAATTACAGATAGTCTTTACAACCACAATTGAGGCCAAAATTTCCATTGGTAAGCAACATCTATGTGTCACTTGGGTTTTGCCTCATTTTACAACCTTTCTTGCCACAGTTGTTAAGGGAATCGGTGCAATCGTTAAGTTAGTAACATAGTTGTTAAGTGAATCTTGCTTCCCTATTATTTTGCTTGTCGGGAGATCACAAAAGGTGATTACATGACCCTGGGACACTACAACTGTCATAAATATGAGCCTGTTGCAATGCTTCTGCATTTTGGTCACAAGGATGCTGCAACAGTCATAAGTGTGATAAATGATCATAAATCATTTTTTCAGTATTCTTGTTACTTTGAATGGTCACTAAATCAATAATTGTAAGTCAAGGACTACCTGTATGCTTAGAGCAGTGTTTCTGAGCTACAGTGATTTTAAAATGTGTGAACTTCAACTCCCATGCTGGCTGGAGAATTCTGAGAGTTGAAATCCACACAATTTAAAACCACTAAAGCTCAGAAACATTACTTTAGAGTGAAATGGATTTAGGCTTCAAGGAACTCTTCAAGAAACTCTTGAAAACCTGGCATGAAGGCTTAATTTTAATGGGTAAAGTTTTTAATTGATTTTAACCTTTTCTAATCTAAATTCTCAGCACAGACCCTAATTTAATTCCATTTTAAACTGTTATATATTGTATTGTTTTGTATATGTTTTTATATTTTTGTGCACCTCCCTGAGTCCCCTTGGGGAGATAGGGCGGTATACAAATTTGATAAAATAAAATAAATAAAATAAAGGACAAAGGACAAGATGCCACTAAAGGACAACACTATGAATTAATTAGAAACAAAAATGGCAATGACATCCCACAAAGTAATTATGATTCAAAACCTGTTATTGGGAACATGCTCTGAATTTCATAACTTTCAAAAAATAGTCATAACATTTGCATAGAATGCATGCCTCCTTAAACAAACATCACATTGATTTGACTGTGCAATAGGGAAAATGCCATACTATTTATTCTTCCAATTAGTACAGAATTCATAATTGGCCATTCTTGGAATAAATTGAATTAAAGAAATTGCAACTTTCTGGATACGTTTTGGACACAGAAATATGAAAAATCTGTCTGATGATGTCTTGGGAGAGTGGATTTCAATAGGGTAAATGGATTAGTAGATTGCAATGTAAAGGGCAGAGCAAATATTAACATTAGCTGGTGTCATTGTGCAAAATGTACATATTGCTTTCTGCCCAAAAATCTTTCCAAAAGGATGACTTTAAAAAAAATGTTCATAAGGTCTACCAAGTCCAGGTTGCAAAATTCAAGGTGATCCATATGAATAAGGCATATTCATACCTTCCTAATATAGAATCAGAAAATAGAATGTAGAGCTGGGTTTTTAAAATAGTCGACACAGCTAAACATGCTGGATAAAATAATTTAAAATACAGGAACGATGGAGAAATATTAAAAGGCAAAATATGATAGTCCCAGTTCCCTGCTTCCAGCAGATATTTGGTACCCATTAAGAAAAACTGAGCCCTCCTATCCACAAGACTTCAGCTTCAGGGTGATGGGATTAAGACATGACCCTCCAGGACATAATAGGATTATCTAACAGAACACACAGAGCCCATTGCATTGCAATCTCCTAAAGACATTGCATCATCCAGCAACTTCAACAGCCAATAAAATAAATGTTCTTGCACAGGAACAGGAAATTAAAGTGCAAAAGCCAAGATTTATATTTATTTATTTATTTATTTATTTTATTTTTCAAATTTATACCCCGCCCTTCTTGCAAGGACCCAGGGCGGCGCACAGGCAATATTAAAAAACCATACAAAATTACAAAAATACATTATTAAAAAACTATTAAATTATATCCCATACTAAAACCCTTAAGAATTTAAAATTTATACAAATAAAAGTCTGAAACGGGGGGTTATGCTAGGCCGACTTGTTGGAATAAATACGTTTTAAGACGCTGGCGGAAGAGGCGGAGGTTCGAGGTGGTGCGTAGATCGGGGGGTAGGTCGTTCCAGAGGGCTGGGCCCGCCACAGAGAAGGCCCTTCCCCTGGGCGTCGCCAACCGGCATTGCCTGGCCGACGGTACCCAAAGAAGGCCCTCTCTGTGGGAGCGGATCGGTCGAAGGGATGTATGGGGCAGGAGGCGGTCTCGTATGTAGCTAGGCCCCAAGCCTAGATAAGATATAAAAGATAAAGTATAAAAAGCCACCCTCTCTCAACTCCATGTGGTCAGCTACCTGTGTTTGGTGGTTCTGCTTCATCAATAATTGGACCCTCTTTCCAATCAGCCTCCAGCTTCTATTTTGTCTCCAGTGCCTTTCTCCACCTTGGAACTGAACCAGATGGATATTTCTACCAACAACATAAAGCTAATTGACATTATTCGCGCCAAATCTGACCGAACACTTGAGTCCTTGTGGCGATAAGAGCGGCGAAACGTAATTATCTCGCCACCCTTATCGCATCCGCAGATAACCGCCCTGCCGCCCTGTTTAGAGTGACCCGCTCCCTTCTCCAACAGGGGCCGCGGGAAGCTCCTTTGCAGGGTCGTGCAGAGGAGTTTGGACAATATCTGCAGGATAAAGTCACTCAGATCCGGAGCGAGTTGGTCTCCAATGAGGTTGGTCTGGGCGAGCAATCAGAGGCAGGTCTTGAGACCGTTTTGTGGGAAGAATTGAATTTTAATTTTAATGTATTTATATTTATATCCAGCCCTTCTCCACAGAGGACCCAGGGCGGCGCACAGGAAATTTAAAAACATACAAAATACAAAAATAAATACATAATTTAAAATATATATTAAACTATCCTATCCTATGCTAAAAGCCAAATTTTAAAATACCCAATTTAAAACTTTCTAAAAAGTCCCCGTGGGAGGTTAGGCTAGGCCGGCTTGTTGGAACAAGTATGTCTTTAGACATTGGCGTAAGAGGCGGAGGTCGGTGATGGTGCGTAATTCAGGGGGTAGGTCGTTCCAAAGGGCTGGGCCCGCCACAGAGAAGGCTCTTCCCCTGGGTGTCGCCAATCGGCATTGTCTGGCCGACGGCACCCTGAGAAGGCCCTCTCTGTGGGAGCGTATCGGTCTAAGGGATGTATGGGGCAAGAGGCGGTCTCGCATATAACTAGGCCCCGAACCATGGAGAGCTTTAAAGATGGTCGTCAGGACCTTGAAGTGCACCCGAAAGGCCACAGGAAGCCAATGCAGCTCGCGCAGGAACGGTGTTGTGTGGGAGCATCTGGTGGCTCCCATAATCACCCGCGCGGCTGCGTTTTGGACTAACTGTAGCTTTCAAGTGCACCTCAAGGGAAGCCCCATGTAGAGGGCATTACAGTAGTCGAGTCAGGACGTCACGAGAGCTTGAGTGACTGTGCGAAGGGCAGTCCGGTCCAGTAAGGGGCGCAATTGGCGCATCACGCGTACCTGATGAAACGCCCCCCTGGCCACGGCCACCACATGGTCCTCCATGGACAGCCGGGAATCCAGGAGGACACCCAAATTGCGCGCCCTCTCCACGGGGGCCAATGTTTCACCTCCAATGGCCAGAGTTGGAGTAATCTGGCTGAACCGGGGTGCCGGAAACCACAGCCACTCAGTCTTGGCAGGGTTGAGCTTGAGTTTGTTACCACCCATCCAGATCCGTACGGCCTCCAAACACCGGGACAGCAATTCGGCGGCATCGTTGGGGTGGTCTGGGGTGGATATGTACAGCTGGGTGTCGTCAGCGTACAGATGGTACTCCACCCCAAAACCACGAATGATCTCACCCAGCAGCTTCATATATGTGTTAAACAGGAGGGGCGAGAGGACCAACCCCTGAGAAACCCCACATAAGAGGGGTCTCGAGGTCGACCTCTGCCCTCCCGTTAACACATAGTCCCTTTGGGGAGAGGGGGCGGTCTAGAAGTCCAATAAATAATAAATAATAATAATAATATTGCGACCGACCAGAGAGGTAGGACGAGAACCACCGCAAAACGGTGCCTACCAGCCCTAACCCCCCCAGTCGGTGCAATAGGATACCATGGTATCAAAAGCCGCCGAGAGGTCTAATAGGACTAGGATAGAGGAATAACCTCTATCCCGCGCCCTCCAGAGATCATCAACCAACGCGACCAATGCCGTCTCGGTGCTGTGACCGGGTCGGAAGCCGGACTGGCGCGGGTCTAGATAATCAACTTCCTCCAGGTGTTGCGGGAACTGTTGGGTTACCACACTCTCAACAACCTTCACCAAAAAGTGAAGGTTGGAGACCGGACGATAGTTCTCTAACAATGCTGGGTCCAGGGACGGCTTCTTGAGGAGGGGCCTCACTACCGCCTCTTTCAAGATGGCAGGTAAGGACCCCTCATTCAAAGATGCATTGACAATGCCCTGGAGCCAGCCTCATGTCGTCTCCCAGGATGCCAGTACAAGCCAGGAGGGGCACGGGTCCAATAAACATGTGGTCGCCCTAAGTTTCCTTGACAACCTGGCAATATCCTCGGTGGTAACAAAGTCAAACTCCTCCCAAGAAGGAACCTCAAGACTAGTCTCGGATAGTCCCACAGGACCACTGTCGATGGAGGGTAGCTCATTCCGAATCCGAGTGATTTTCTCCTGCAGATAAATCCCAAATTCCTCTGCTCGCCCTTGCAGACGGGCTTCCCGCGGCCTCTGGTGAAGGAGGGAGTGGGTCATCCCAAACAGGGCAGCAGGGCGGTTATCTGCGGATGCAATAAGGGTGGCACAATACTCACGTTTGGCCACCCTTATCGCCAATAAGTAAGCCCTAATATGGGTTCTCACTAGTGTTCGGTCGGCTTCGGAGCGAGAGGATCTCCATCTGCTCTCTAGGCGTCTCTTGTGGCGCTTCATCTCCCGAAGCTCCTCAGTAAACCAGGGAGCCTGGGTGGTTCGTCGCCGCAAGAGAGGCCGCAAGGGCGCGACTCGGTCCAAGGCCCCTGCGGCTGCACTTAACCATGCGGCCACTAGGTCCTCAGTCGAGTCGCGAAGCAGGGTCTCAGGAATTGGCCCAAGCTCCCTCTGGAACCTTTCCAGGTCCATTAGAAGCCTGGGGCGGAACCATCTAGGAGTATCCGGTTCCGCCTCCCCACGGTGAGGTGAAGCGATTGGAAAGTCCAGCTGAAGGAGAGCGTGATCTGTCCATGACAAGGGAGTGATGACTAAATCCCCTATTCCCAGATCACAACTCCACTGTCCCGAGACAAAGATCAAATCCAGCGTGTTTCCCCCCTCGTGAGTAGGGCCTAAAACTACCTGGGTCAGGTCCATGGCCGTCATGGAGGCCAACTCCCGAGCTACTCCAGAGGCTTCGCCCACCAACGGCAAGTTAAAGTCCCCCATGACTACCAGTCTGGGGGTCTCAACTGCCGCCTCGGCTATCACCTCTAGGAGCTCGGGCAGGGCTGTTGTTGCATAGCGAGGAGCCAGGTATACAACTAACACGCCCAACTGCCTCCGTAGGCCCCATCTCACGCAGAGAGATTCACACCCGGTTGTCTGAGGGACTGTGGTCTCCTTCGGCTCAAGACCTTCCTTAACCATAATCGCCAATCCCCCACCCCTCCCTAGGGTCCTAGGCTGATGGAAGGCGCAGTAACCTGGTGGGCACATTTCCACGAGGGATAAACCCCCTTCGTGGCCCAACCAGGTTTCCGTTATACCCACCAAGTCCGGGTCCCCCTCTGACACAAGGTCATGGATGAGGGGGGCTTTCTGAACCACGGACCTGGCGTTGCATAACATCAGCCTAGGGCCCCAGATCTGTGATTCCTGCCCACCTAGTCTGCGATGGGAGGGCAGAGAGTTGGAGCACGTGACCGCCTGAATCCAGCGGCCACGGTCTTCCAACCGATGGTGACCATTCCGCCTCCCTCCGCCTCTGCCCCTCCCCAAGACCATGTCGATGGACAAAGCCACCGTGGAAATGACCCCCCCTCCCCTTCCTCCGTTACCCTACTTCCGCCGGCCGGCCTCATTTGCTGTCCCCTCCCTGGACTATTTTTCCCCTCCTCCCTGGAACCCCCTAAAAACCGAATTAAGAACCTCCCCAGAAACCCCCTCAACTTGCGCTTCGCTTTGACTTTGTGACTCCAGATGACATGGACAGGTTGTTGGGACGACTAAACGTTACCACATGTTTATAACCAATTTCATTGTAATTTTTACAACGACAATAAAGATTATTATTATTATTGGACCCGTGTCCCTCCTGGCTGGTACTGGCCTGGAGGCTGGCTCCAGGAAATAGTGAACACCTCTTTGAGTGAGAGGTCTCTTCCGGCCACCTTGAAAGAGGCGGTGGTGAGACCACTCCTCAAGAAGCCTTCCCTGGACCCAGCATTGTTGATTAATTACCGTCCGGTCTCCAACCTTAGCTTTGTGGCTAAGGTTGTAGAGAGTGTGGTAGCTCAACAGTTCTCCCGACACCTGGAGGAAACCGTCTATCTAGACCCACGCCAGTCCGGCTTCCGTCCTGGGCACAGCACGGAGACGGCATTGGTCGCGTTGGTAGATGGTCTCTGCAGGGCCCGGAACAGGGGTTGCTCCTCTGTCCTGGTCCTATTAGACCTCTCAGCGGCTTTTGATACCATCGACCATGGTATCCTATTGCACCAGCTGGAGGGGTTGGGATTAGGAGGCACTGTACTGCAGTGGTTCTCTTCTTACCTCTCCGACCGGTCGCAATGTGTGTTGACAGGAGGACAGAGATCGACCTCGAGGCCCCTCGTATGGGGGGTACCTCAGGGGTCGGTCCTCTCACCCCTCCTGTTTAACATCTATATGAAGCCGCTGGGTGAGATCATCCGTGGATTTGGGGTAGAATACCATCAGTACGCTGATGACACTCAGCTGTACATTTCTACCTCTGGCCACCCCAACGATGCCGTGGAAGTGTTGTCTCAGTGTCTGGAGGCCGTGCGGGTCTGGATGGGGAGGAACAAACTCAGACTCAACCTGTCCAAGACCGAGTGGCTGTGGTTTCCACCATCTCGATATAGCCAGTTAACTCCGTCGCTGGCTATTGGCGGCGAGTCATTAGCCCCCGCGGAAAGGGCTCGCAACCTGGGCATCCTCCTGGATTCGTGGCTGTCCTTGGACGACCATGTGATGCCCGTGGTCAGGGGGGCTTTCTATCAGGTTTACATGATACGCCAGTTGCGCCCCTTTCTAGATCGGGATGCCCTATGCACGGTCACTCAGGCTCTCGTTATTTCCTGCCTGGGCTACTGTAACGCTCTCTACATGGGGCTCCCCTTGAGGTGCACCCAGAGACTCCAGCTAGTGCAGAATGCGGCCGCGCGGGGGATTTTGGGAGTCTCTCAGTACTCCCATGTAACACCTCTCCTGCGCGAGCTGCACTGGCTGCCTGTGGTCTTCCGGGTGTGCTTCAAGATGTTAGTAACCATCTTTAAAGCGCTCCATGGCACGGGTCCTGGTTACTTGAGAGACCGCCTCCTGCCACACACCTCTCTTCGACCTGTCCGCTCCCACAGAATGGGCCGCCTCAGGGTGCTGTCAGCCGGTCAATGCCGGCTGGCGACTCCCAGGGGAAGGGCCTTCTCTGTGGCAGGCCCGACCCTCTGGAACGACCTGCCCCCCAATATCCGTACCATCATGGACCTACGCCTCTTCCGTCGGATGTTAAAAGCACATTTCTTTCATCTAGCCGGCCTGACATAGACTAAGGGTATAATTTTAAATTTTGATATTTACCAGTTTTAACTTTTATATTATCTAAATTTTTAGCACAGATCTAATAATTTAATTGTCTTTTATATTTTGTATGTGTTGTTGGGTTTTTATCTTTCTGTGCACCGCCCTGAGTCCCCCCCAGGGAAAATAGGGCGGTATATAAATCGAATAAAATGAAAATGAAAAAAAAAAAATTCAATCACAGATTGCATTCTTGTTATACCTTTCCTACCTACAACGAGGCTGCTCATTGGTTATCATATGCTAATAAATAGTTGTGATCTTTATCTGAACGTGTTCAATCCTAATCCATCTCAATTTCTTGATGTCTAAAACGCCTACAATTGTTTCTTTTAATTTTTCTTTGTTTTGAGATTTCCCTTTTCATACATTTCATGTTTCCGAATCCCGATATATTTTTTGCAACTTTAGATTTTCTTTTCTTGTACAGTTAGTACTTATTTACAGACCCCTCATTCAGCGACTGTTCAAAATTATAGTGATGCTGACAAAATAACTTCGTGGTCAATTTTTGACCTTTGCAATATCCCCCAGTCACACAATTACTATTATGGTCAGTGAATGTTGTTCTGTGCTAATCTGGTTTTTCTCCCCCGCCCCCCACTTGCAGAGCAGATAGATTGGAGAGAAAGGGAATGTAAGAAAGTAAACTGTTTGCTCTTCTGTACATCAAAAGCAACATGATTGCACTGGCAGTGAAAGAGTCAGGCAAAGAAAAAGTGTGCACATCCATGTACACCCACCAGCAGTTAGATGATGAAAACTCCTTAATTTCACAACACATAGACAATTTAACCATAGTTTCAACTGAGAATCTGTGAGCATTCCCAAATCAAGCTAAATCCAAAATGCCAGAGGATTCCTAAAAGTTTTACTCTCTCCCAAATCAGCCATTAACATGGTATAAACAACATCTGCATACCAAAAGACAATCAACAAGCCAAAGGGGGAACCAAAAAGATCTAAACACCTCCTCATTAACAATCAACACCCAGATGAGCAGTGACTACCACCAAGATTAACATTAGACTAACAATAAGGAAGCAAACAATACCCTCAATCAAGGAACTGCCAAAAAAGCTAACAGTAAACAGCCAAAGAACAGCCAGGACCACTCCTACTTACACTAAAAGGGCAAGCCACTAGAATATATTATAAATTGAAAGCAAACCTGATTCCGAAATAACACTGATGATGTTACCTAGTTTGATAAGGAAACATCTGCAAGAAAGCCACCAAGCTCAGAGCCCACCAAGGACACCACAGTTTAACCGTTTTAGTCGTATTTATTATTGCTATGTTTTGTATTGTTTTGTATTATTTTATTTTCTTTTATTACATTTGTATAACCGCGCCTATCTCCCCGAAGGGACTCAGGGTGGTGCACAGGAAGTTAAAACAGAAAATACAATAATACAATAATACAATAGCAGGTCCCTTCCAACTCTGCTATTGTATTATTGTATTATTGTATTTTCTGTTTTAACTTCCTGTGCACCACCCTGAGTCCCTTCGGGGAGATAGGCGCGGTTATACAAATTTAATAAAATAAAATAAAATAAATAAATAAAATACAAATACTGTCTTCTAAAGGAGATATATCTTACACAAATCACTTGCTTCACTCTTCCCTCCATGTCCAAAGAGAAAGATATTTCAAGTGAGTACTGTAATGTTTGCATAGGGTGCCTGCAGCTCCTAGTTCCAGGCTGCCAGAATGATTGCATTGCTTTTGATGTGAATAAGACAGTAACCAGGATTTCAAGAATTGCAAAGGGCAGGAGTGGTTAGGAGACAAACGAAAGTGGAAAGTTTGAAACTAACTACAGGTAGTCCTTGATTCACCATGATTGCTTTTGTGTTCGCAGTTGTGATAAAAGTTGTGACGCACCAATCAAGTGACTTACAATTCGTTCTTCTTCTGCCATGTCTAGATCAAACTTTAAATCGCCAGAATGAAACCACCTTCTTGTCGTTGGCCAAAAATACGTCATTATTGGTACATGCTTCTGATAACAGCCAACAAACCAGCAGATGGGCTGGGCTCTGTGTCTCTCTACAATCACATAGTGTATTGTTATTCGTGTTCTCACACTTACAACCATTGCAAATTGTCCTCAGTCATATGATTGCAATTTGGGTGCTTGGCAACCAGTTTGTATTTACAACAGTTACAGCATTCTGGGGTCATGTGATTGTTAGTTGTGACCTTCCCAGCTGGCTTCTAACAAGAAAAGTCAATGGGAGAAGCCAGATTCATGTAACAGCCACATGATTCACTTAACAACTATTTGTAAAATTCAGCATGGTCATGTGATGCCTCACAACGACTGCTTCACTTAGTGATAGTGAATTGTTGTTGAAAGTCACAGATTACATGTAATCATGCTTCTTTCCAGATGAAAAAACACAGTTACAATCTCATGATTTTCTACTTAACAATACAGTTGGGTTGTTTTGGGTTGTTAAGCAAGGACTACCTGTATGGCAATATAGCAACTAGATTTCCCAAAGTCATGTCACCCAGTCATGTCATAAACACCATTTCTAGGCCAATAGGCTTTCATCTCCTCTTCAGTAGCATGTTGCCTTGATAAGCCCATTGTCTAGCACTATACAGGTAATCCTCAACTTACGACCACAACAGAGCACAAACTTTTAGTTGTTAAGCAAAATACCGATAGTTAAGTGAATTTTGCTGCATTTTATGACCTTTTTTTTACCATAGTTGTTAAATGGATCACCACATTTAAGCTAGTGACATGGTTGTTAAAGGAATCTGGCTCCCCCATTGACTTTGCTTGCCAGAATGTCACAAAAGGTGATCGCATAACTCCAGGACACTGCAACCATCATAAATATCAGACAGTTGCCAAGCGTCTGAATTACAATCGTGTAACCATGGAGGTGCTGCAACAGTCATAAGTTTGAAAAATGTTCATAAGTCACTCTTTTCAGTGCTGTTGCAACTTTGAATGGTCACTAAATGAACTGCTGTAAGTCAAGGGCTACCTTAACTTACAGCATATTGTTAATCAGTGTATTGTTAATCATTTTATATTTTCTCTTGATGTGATTTTCTTGGTAAAAAAACAGGAGTGATTTACTGCTGCCTTCTCCTGAGCAATATGAATTGGTGCCTTTGCCATTGTCACTAAAGTGATCATTTCCAGCATCTTCCTGTACCGGTTGTCCAATATACAGTAGGTGCTTGCTTGCTTTAACTGGGTAGCTAGGATGATTTTCACACTTTGGGTGACTCTGCTGGGAATACATATCCTTGGCATACCTTACTGGCACGCTTTACTTAAACTCCCAAGAATATCTCCTTCACCATGATGGAGCAGCACCAGCAAGGACTTCTTTGCCACATAGAAGAGGGAGTCAAACTATTCTGCAAGGCAACTGAGAGTAGAACAAGAAGCAATGGGTGGAAACTAATCAAGGAGAGAAGCAGCTTAGAACTGAGGAGAATTTCCCTGACACTTAGAACAATTAACCAGTGGAACAGCTTGCCTCCAGAAGTTGTGTGAATGCCCCAACGCTGGAAGTCTTTAAGAAGATGTTGGATAGCCATTTGTCTGAAACGGTACAGGGTTTCCTGCCTAGGCAGGGGGTTGGACTAAAAGACCTCCAAGGCCTCTTCCAACTCTGCTATTACCGTATATTGTATTGTATTGTATTTGGTTGAACATTCCAAAACTGGAGGGCTATTACTAAAGACCCACTACTGGGCAGCCCCTCAGTACATTTCCCCATGGAAGGGCACCTGGCACAGGTTTTCCAAAGATGATCTTTGGTTTATGAGAATATTTCTGCAGATACTATCGTCCCAAGCCATGAAGTATTTCCTACATTAACTTATTGAAATGCCCCTGAAAAAAAACAGGAAATTAATTCTAAGTACTCTTACCACAGCAAAACTTGTTAAAAAGTTCTGTTCTGGCTTCAAGAGCAGGGCCACATATAGCACACCACAGTAATATTTGCAAGGCTCTCCAAATAGACCCACAGTTGGGCACCAGCCAAAGATAGTGAGAGGTCCACCAAAGCTTACTGTTCCTCTGTTGTCACAGATGAATTCAGAAATATCCCTAGGTTTGAAGTGTAACATATTAAGAGTAAAGCAATACCATTAGAAATAGTTCAAACCATCTACTGGTCATCTGCTAATGATACCTTTGTCATAAATAGAAGATCAACCAAGCTATTATCATGGTTGGCCACTTGCTTAGTTACTCTTCTACCTTACCCGAATTTAGAGAAAAGGAGAGAGAGAAGTGAATACAGGTAGTCCTGACTTACAACAGTTCATTTAGTGACCATTTGAAATTACAATGGCACTTTAAAAAGTGGCTCATGACCATTTTTCACAGGACTGCTGTAGCATTCCCATGGTCAGGTGATCACAATTCAGATGCTTGACTCATATTTTTGAGGATTGCAGTGTTCTGGGATTATGCGATCACCTTTTGCAACCTTCTGACAAGCAAATGAATGGGTAAACCAGATTCACTTAACAACCATGTTACTAATTTAACAACTGTAATGAGTCACTTATCAACTGTGGCAAGAAAGGTTGTACAATAGGACAGAAGTTACTTAACAACTGTCTCACTTAGCAATATAAATTTTGGGTTCAAATGGGTCGTAGCTCAAGGACTAACTGTAGTTTACCTTTCTAGCATATTTTTCAAAGTATAAGATGCACCTTTCCCCCCCAAAAGAGGATGAAAATCTAGGTGTGTCTAATACACTGAATACAGCATTTTTGGTCTCCCGAAACCCCGCCCCCTTCACCAAAATGGCCATACAGAGCCTTTAGGAGGCCTGCAAAGTGCTCCTGGGGGCTGGGGAGGGCAAAGATGAGCAAAAAAGGGCCAGTTTTTGCTCATTTTGGGGCCCCCGCCCCCAGAAGCACTCTACAAGCTTGCCCTTTTTTGGCAAAAAGTGGGCCCATTTTCACAAAAAACGGGCTGTTTTTTGCTCGTTTCCCTCACCCCCTGCCACCCCCCAGGAGCACTTTGCAGCAGTGGTGGGTTTCAAATTTTTTAGAACCTACTCTGTAGGTGTGGCCTATTTTGTGGGCGTGGCTTGGCTGTCATGTGACAGGGTGGGAGTGGCCACCTTTTAAAATGTGGTGAAACTCATTTAACAACGCTCTTGCTTAGCAACCAAAATTTTGAACTCAATTGTGATGATAAATTCTTTCTTTCTTTCTTTCTTTCTTTCTTTCTTTCTTTCTTTCTTTCTTTCTTTCTTTCTTTCTTTCTTTCTTTCTTTCTTCCTTCCTTTCCCTTCCTTTCCCTTCCCTTCCCGTTGGGCCAGATTTACTTCCAGGTACACCGGTGGAACCCCCTCTCACCGGTTCTCTAAATTTCACCAACCGGCTCTCGCGAGTAGGTGCGAGCCTGCAGAAACCCACCACTGCTTTGCAGGCCTCTCAAACTCTCGGCTTACCCTGTTTTTCAGAAAAAGTGAGGCGCACAGAAGATTTGGGAGCTCTGCAGAGTACAAAAACTCTTTTTTAAATTTACCTCTTCAAAATCTTGGTGTGTCTTCTACTTCAGTGCATCTTATACTCCAAAAAATACGGTCATTTTCCACAATGCTCCTAATTTATCATTTCTTGGGCATTATGGGAAATAGAAAATTTGGCTAGTCTTCCCACTCAATATTGCTAGTTGGTCCTACAAAAGTGCTAATTGGAGCAATTGTGCCTACTCACAAATATACTTATTAGTTGCAGTCCATCAACTTAACCATTGCTATCACTGTATGCTTACAAAGGAGGGATTTTTTAAAGTGGAATTCAACCTTAATGCAGGACCATTTCTCCTTCCAATTCTTTTCTGGCAGTTTCTCTCTCTGACAAATCAATAGTCTCTAGAGGTTGTTAGTGAGAGGGGTAGATCAATCTGGACCACCTACACCTGGAAAAACCTTGGTACTTACCTGGGTGTTGTCAAATATGTGGGCTACAAATGTGCAGAGAACTGTTCTCGTGCACAGTTGGAAGCAGTGAGAGACATAGGTATGGGAAAACAGAACAGAAATTAAGTTCTCAGTTATAGGTACAGACATTTCTGGTGTCTTCAGCAGGTTTTTCTGTCCAACATGCAGGTTCTACTTAATAGTCATTAAGCACAATTGAAGAGGGAAGGAGAAGGATCGGATGTTGATGCCCAGAGCGCCAGCCTTTCTCTGCCAACCATTCCTTTGCTCAGCTTCTGATTCTGTAAATGACTGCATCAGAGGGAATATCAAAAGGTGCCAAAGACTGCTCAAGAAATCCCGAGGGACTTAATCAGACCCCTAGGGTTTTACATTTGACAGCTCACTAAAAGCAAGCTTGAATATTAATGAATTAAAGAAGAAGGTGGAAGGGAGGAGGGGAATCTCAAGTGCAATCCCAACTGAGCCAAACTGCTGAAGAAAATTAATAAGATGATGGATGCAAATTGCTGGCTCGGAGAGATAATCATGCATGTTAATGAGAAATGGAGATGGGTATTAGAAGAACCTGCCCTATTTGAATTAAAAAAGAGATCATCTAAAATATGAATATTTCATAAAGGTCCGGTCATTTACCTGAGCTGAATATACACTATTTGATGAGGGCTATTTTATCATCTGTGACTTTCTTTTTCCTTTAAAGGATGACTGGTGTAGAGGGGAAAATGTGCCCTATCACCTAAGATTACTCTGTGTATTATATGGCTGTCAATATCTATTAACATGGAGTACCTCTATGAAAAAGAGCTAAGCTTTTACCCATCTTCTTTGAACCTGTGCCAATAAATACAGCCTGAAGCATAAATGCGGCATCTACATTTTCATTTTTTATGCCTAAATTTTTACATTACAATATGTGATGTAGTCAGAAAATTCTGTAACTGGCAGACATCCAATACTTTTGAGGTTCGTGGAAGTGGAGAGGTGGATAAAGAAATTGTCGATTTTCAGTTTTGGCTGTCTTGTGAATTTTAAAGTCTCTATCAGGAAGAAACATAACTGTTCTAATATAATCTGAACTCTGAAGCACTTACCTCATAAATTAGGAAGACTTGGAGCAACATTGCAGGAAGATTATGGAATTGTGTTTTTACCAATTGCCAGTCAAGTTCTACAAAACATTTAATTTCAGTGCCCAGTGTAAGCTGTGTAGTACCAGAAGATGAAGAAGTTACATGTAGAGAGATAACTGCCTGGCTAATTTTGGAATGTCTCTCATCCTGGATTTTCACAGGAAACTGGAACAGTTAAGAAAGCCTTCTCAGGTCCCTGAAGTTTCTAGAAAAGTCTTGGGAAATCGCTTTGTCAATTGGAAGAACTTTCAAAAACTGATCTGTATAGTTTGCAGATGGTCTGGGCTAACCAGCATGACCTTGGAGAATTCTAGGATACTTAAAGATGCTTTAAATGCTTGTACATATAATTGTTTTGCCTACTGATAAGTCTTCAGGTAGTCCTCAATTTACATCCACAATTGGGACCAGAATTTCCATTGCTAAAGGTGGTTGTTAAATGTGTCGTGTTCAATTTTACAACCTTTTTTTGCCATGCTTGCTAATTGAATCACTGCAGTTGTTAATCCAGGACACGAACCTGGCTACTACGCATGCAGTGGCAAAATTCTGTGCTTCCGCAATGTCCATAAGAAAAAAATTGGTTATAGAAGGATAGTTGTGATCTTGTACCAATCATTTGGACATATCTCTAACAATTTTTGGACCATGGTTTTTACATACATACTTAACGCTTTTGCACCTAGGTAAACCAGCAAATGACCTGAACAAAGTGAGAACATGTATGCTACTTTCCACTTATAATGCTGACATTTTTAAAATTATATCTTAAAGTTAGTACTTTTTAATATATGGTTAAATGTAACGTGTATTGCTGGTCTTTGACCGTAATAAAGATTTATTCTATTCTGCAGTTGTTAAATAAACCACGTAATTGTTAACCCCATTGTCTGTCAGAAGCCAGATGGGAAAAATCACAAATGGTGATCCCATAACCTTAGGATACCACAAGTATTGTAAATGCATGCTAGTTGCCAAATGCCCAAATATTGATCATGTGACTGTGGGGATGCTGTGATGGTCCTAAGTGCAAGGACTAGTTGATAGCTGTCCATTCTATCCATTCTGGGTGTGGAAGGGGCTGCTTTCAACTGGGGGTGATGGGGCTCAATCCTGCATCTCCTCCCTCTACCTCCATTGAAGGCATTTGCACCAGGGTTGTTGCAGTTTTGTATTCTCAGGCATTGATATGAAGATTATGGTGATGTGCCAACCAGTTTATTTAAAAACTAATCGATAGTTTTCTTGACAGCCTCGAGTTACGCTTGTTATGAGGGGAAACTGATTTCTCACTGAAACACAATGGGAGCAATCCGAGCCAATTAGGTGAACAAGTAGCCTTTTGATGAACAAGGAGAACTTGATTGGATTTGCTACACTCGTGAAATTTTGCAAGATCCACTACAAGAGAAGGAGGTGAGTTGCTTGACACTTATTAGTTTTAGAGACTACCAGTGGTACTTTGGGACTAGTAGTCCCAAAGATGCTTTTCCCCCCAGAAGGCAACTTAATTGTAAGTAAAAAAAAATTTTTGTGCCATTGTAACTTCATTGTTACATTGTTTGCTAAATGAATAATTGTAAATCAAAGACCTGTATTTATCTACTCCTCATTATTATTATTATTGAAACTATTTATGCTTTTCAGGGGGAAAAAATTCTTATTCCCAATGAAAACATACAATAATCTCAAAGCTTCCTCTTTAACACAAGGCCATAAAATCTCCCAGTTGCCTATAAATGATAATGAATATCAATCCATGCCTATACATGGCCTATGTAAAAAGCAAATTCTCAGCTACTCTTTTTCATTATCAAGACTATGCTTTAGGTCTAAAAACTAAATACACACACAGAATCACTCTTAAACATATATGAATGTTTTGATCATCAATTTCCTAATCTTTAATGCTGTTTCAAAAATCTCTCCTTCATAACAAAACTCAGTGTGTTACAGCAATATAGAAACACAATTCTTAAAGCAAGACAAGCTGAGGATTATGAATAGCAATCCATTATTTAAGTAATCTTTAATTACTAATCTGAAAAGGCATGAATTTTAATAGTGTTGACCAACCGGAGGGGGGGGGGAAAAACCACAAGTAGCAGCTGGAAACATTAGTTTATTGAAAACAAAATCACACCAATTCAAGAGGAACTTGATAACAAATGGATCTAGTCCTTAAACAACATCAACCTTTGGACCACCGAGGAAAACAAGCCCAGATATTAAGGAGTATCGCTTGCAACTCCTACATCTGATTCCATTCAATGTTTGTATTCATGTACACATAGATTTGTTTTTTAAAGCATTAAGTATTCTCCAATTATAGTTGTGGACTTCTATTTGCACGGCTCCAAGTGTAAGCCTCACCAAACCTTGTGAGAATTATTTCTGAGTACAATGTGTATAGAATTGCACTATAAATCAGGGCCCGGAATGTTGTGTGCCACACATTTTCAGCTGGGGACAGTATAGGAAGATGGCTAGATCTCAGCTAGATATGAATCTAAGCAATCATGTTGTCCTCCTTGTTTTTCTTTTCCCAAACTGTCTTTCTATAGATGCTTCATTACATTCCAGTTAAGGAAGTTCTTTTTTCTCCCCAGGATGGAGAAGGAAGCAACCGGGGGCCTTTTGAATAAACCAATGCAGGAATGTCCATGAGGAGAAATAAACAAGATCAAATGCTATGACCAAAACTTTGCCCTGTTTTTATATGTACTGTGACAATAGGTATATCATGGATGGGGCTTCAGTGACATGGTTGAGGTCACCCCTGAACCAATGGCTGGAAGAAAAAAAGCAAGCAGCTGTCTTACTCCAACAGTCTTTTTTCAGTGGAAATTAGCCAAAGAAGGTTTTAATGTTTTGGGGATATTTTCCATTTAAAATCTGAAGAAAAACTCATGAAACATTTGACAGAAGGAGGCTGGATCACACATCATTTTGTTTCTGTCCCCACAGGTCGCAGTGGTTGTCATCCAAAGCTTCTCTGGGAGCAAGCAGAATGGTGCCTAACGGATACAGTATCACTGAAAAATATTTTCCAGTGAAAATGCTGCAAAATAAAGTTATGCATAGGAGGGGAGAAGGAGATATTCAGGAAAATACATAATTAGCCAAAACAGAAAATGCAAAGGGAAATAGTCAAATGTTAAGAACTTGAAATAAATATTGTGAAAACAGATTGAAGAATATGTGCTCCAAGCACATGGGCAGCCTCCTAACCAACCAGCTAGCCTTTAAGACCCAATATTGTTTTGAAGATATTTCCTGTTCTAATGTCATATACTCATGCTTAATAGCTTTGCAGAAGTGAGATACTTCTAGGCTTTGAACATGCATTTTGCCCTGTTCCATTTATGGAAACATTTCCCCATCTTTTCCCACTGCTTCTTTCAATCGTCTTTATGCAAATACACCTCTGCATGCACACACAAGCCCACACCCTCCTTCATCTAATAGGAGTAGTAGATGGAAGAGGTGCCTAACATTTTTTGCCTAGCAGCACTAGGAATGATCCATCTGGAAGTGTTCTTCTCATCTGCCAAAGGTTTTGGAGTCAATAGATCTGTGACAATGCCTTTTTATTGTTGTTGTAAAAAGTCATTGTGAGCTCATTTCTCTACAATCACTATTTATCTCCTGTAAGATAACTTCTACACGGTATTGTTAGAAACACAACAGAAGGTAAAGTGGAGAATAAATAACCCCATTCCTGATTTTAGAATTTGGGTGTTGAAGAGAGTGCTAAAAAAATATTGACATCAATATATGGAATCACAAGCTTACTGGAATCACCAACACCTCCCAGTCATTTACTGTATATGGTTATGTCTATACTTCATCTGAGCTTCCATCTGGTTTACTGGTATGATCATGCATATGGCTAATTTTAGTCCTTTGTTAAATGATGCCCAAGTGGATTGTCAGGTGCTGCTCAATACTTATATGTTACACGGTTCTTCTTTTCCATCTGTAAAAGATCCCAAGGCTAATAAAAATAATAAATGTAATCAAAATGACAGCTATTGATGAATATGCATGCCAGCATTTTGGGATTTTTTTTTACTTTCCTCAAACTGCCTCTGGAAATAGTTGGAAGAATGTAGTTTGATCCAAAGCCAAAGAGAAGAAAAGCCACCCAGGAGGGGCTTTTATCCATTGTATGTAACTTTCAAAAAAAGTTTATTTTTATCCTGCCTTTATTCTTTGCTGAACTCAAAGTAAGGTATATATCTAATGCTTACATCTCTGTATTCTCTAAAACCAGAACCTTGTGAGGTGAGGTGGGCTGAGAAAGACCAAGTCATCCAGCAAACCTTTCTACCTAAGATAGGACTAGAACTCACTGCCTCCTAGTTTGTATCCCAGCATCTTAGCTACTACCCCAAACTGATTCTCAGTTGCCCAAATCCATTTTAGTGGGAGGAAATACCCCTTTGCATCAGAATGAAATTAAAATCCCGTCCCAATTTTATAACAAGGGACTCGTTTCTAGGAGGATCAAAATCCTTGGTATATAGAAGCAAAACTCAACACGTCTCTACAAATATGAAATTTTCAACCCATTTGCAGAAAGAGGAACCAATTCAGTAATTCAGCTTTAAAAGAAATGTAAGGGGGACTCTGAAGGAAAAAAATGCCTTTAATGGAGCAGTCTGAAAAGGATAACAGATTTCTCAGTGTGTAATCCCAACTACAGTGGGTGTTCTTTAGAATATTTTTGACTTTCACCCAAAATCATGGAATAATACTAGAAGTCATGGAAGGAGTGAGAGACAAAGGGGACAAAACAATCCTTGCTTCATAAAACCAACATGAAAAGAAATAATATTTAGTCATTTGTTTCTTCTCAATAACAGAAAATATAACATGTATTCTTTTACAAATTTTCCTCACACGTTCCTTAAAGAGAAAAAAGAACTTTCCCCCAAACATTCCCATAACAAAACCGGTCAATCGCCTTCACATATTAATTTTCCCCCTGATATCTTCTATCCAAAAGACATATTCTAACTAAATCCCACATTTTTTTCTCACATACAAGATTTCACTCTCCCTCCTCCCCTTATTTGTCTCTTCCATGTTATTTTTTGGGAAGTGCAATTTTGCAAATGGCCTCTTAACAGAATATCCAAGGAGAGTTACTGTAGAATTCAGAGGGTGGGTTTTAAATAGAAATACTATCAGAAAGGAGTGCCTATGGAGATTCTCAGTTATCCAGTTCATGGTTGTCCCAAAGGTGCTTTTTGAAGAGGCAACTGGTCTTCCTTTGTTTTTCCTTGAACACATTTCGCTTCTCATCCAAGAAGCTACTTCAGAAGTGAAAAAGCTTTTTTGATGAGAAATGAAATGTCTTCAAGGGAAAACAAAGAAAGTCCAGTTACCTTTTCAAAAAGCACCTTGGAGAGTATCAAAAAGAAGCCATTAAAATATGATTTGAATCAGTCATTCAAATGCTTTAGTGATACATCAAAAAATTTAGAAAGACATTTTTTGTAAACTGTGGAAACAAAACACTGGGGAAAAAAGTTTGATTTAAGAACTTTTGGGATGCTGAAACCCAATTCACTCATACATATGTTCATTTCAAGCTGTTATCTTATTCTTATTATGGCTTCTTAAATTAAAACTGGCTAATGTTCTCTCCTGCTCGTATCCACAGGCAAAAGGGAATTTCCATGGCTTAAGCTTTCCAGATATCATTGATTGACACCTCACTACTAAAGCCATTCTTCATGAAAATTTTATCATGCTAATTTCTACTGCTTTCTCAGCCTGAAGCTAACCTGAAGATAATATTCCTTTTTAACGAACTAACACACTGAGAACAGTATCAAGGTGTCTGAAGCTCTGTAGGAGAAGAGAAAGAAGCCAGCATATGGGATTATTTTAGTTCCCATCAATGCAAAAAAGGGCTACTAAAATATTTCTGATCTATAGCTGTTCTAGAAAAATAATTATGGTACAACTTCAGTTAGACTGTGACTGAGCCAGCAATATTCTTGGACTTGTAAGATCAGAGAGCTTCAAATCCTTTTTGGAATCATCTTCAGTAGAAACTGAACATTTCCATACAACAACCCATCACAGACAAAAATCCACACTATCCTAGGCATACATTCCATATTCTGAGGAGGTGGTAGAGTGGCAGAAATCAGTCTACAACATAAAAACAAGGGCAAGAGATCAGAATGCAAATATGCATTATTCTGAAAATAAAGCAGAAGTATTTCTTTGTGTCAATCAAAGATCAGGGGTTGCTTTCAAGCAGGAGGCCATAATGAATGATAAACCAAGTCTGGGTGGACTATACTTGTTCACTAAGACACAAATCACAACTTTCAGCTCCTGCCCAAATTAAACTATCCCAAACCAAGGAAGCTTAAATAATCTTTCCTCAACTTTATTTTAATTTCACCAAAACTAAAGAGGTAGGTTAAGCGAAGCAACAGTGACTAGCTCAAGGTAACTTAGTGAGTTACATGACTGACTGGACATCCACTCTAATCCTAATTTAACATTTTAATTATTTTTTATTTTATTTTGGCAGATCTAAGCTTCATCCTAAACACCAGTTTAAGCGGCGTTCACAACATGCTATCCCATGAATCATTCCAGAAGAATGGGTCTCTATGACACATCAAATGACAACCACTCCAGTTCAGCTTACATGATAGATTATCAGATTTAAACAAGAATGAAGACAGATCTGGATAGCTGAGTCAATGGTTTTGAAACTAGAATTCATCAGACATTTATGTGAGGTTTAAATACTGGTTTCCTCTCATTATTATCTGGTTGTGTTTTTCTTTAAAGAAAGAAATATGGGCAATTCAATCAAAAAATGATGACAGGGAATCATAATTAAAGGCATTTTTTGTCCCTTCAGACACGCACTGGACAATTACAGAAAGGAAATAGTAATGAGCTTATTAAGATAAGCTATTTAAGAGGAAATTAATGGACTATTCATTCCTGATCCCTTCACAGCATTTATCAGGAAGCAATCAGACAGACTGAAGTTAAACAAGGAAGTTTTAAGTGATGTTAATGAGTATCTCTCCAGTGTCAAACTTTCTTGAGTAAAGAAGAACCTTGGCCAATGATAATGTAGAACTTTGCTAAATACTTAAGATTGTTTTAATTTTGCTCCACTCCTAATATTGGAAAATCATTGGCCCAAGGATGAAAGGAGTTCTGCATATCTGTCTAACTCTAAAGCATTATTCTGGAATCCCCAAAGTCAAGTTTGAAAACTTCTCTATTTCTTTTAGCAAATTAGGTCCTCTATTGCTCCCTCAAGGTTTTGCATTAAGAAGTACAGAAATGGAAAATGTAATAAACCGCCAGCACTCCCCAAAAGGAAGGGGTGAAAATGGAGGTCATTAGCCCTTGATTTGAGTTTGGGAAGAGGAAAGAAGGAACGCAGGATGGGGAAGGAATGAATGAGGCAGGAATGAGCCTAGATGGCTTTAGACCAGAGGAGGGGTAATGGTGGCCCTTTTATGACTTGTGGATTTCAACTCCCAGAATTCCTGGGCCAGGAATTCTGAGAGTTGAAGTCCACAAGTCATAAAACAGCCATCGTTCCCCATGTCTGCTTTAGACGATAGCAAGCTCATAATCTGGTTCCTCTGAGGAAGGTAAATTAAAGCACCCCATATTATAGGCTGATCCTGCTGTATGTACAAAATCCATCAGGGAAGGAGGTGGTGGGTGAAAAAATAGGGATCACCAATGTAGATTATTCCAAAACAGACATGGTTCCTTAACCGTTTACAAGTTACAAGAGACAGCATTAAAATATTATCAGAAATTGAAGACATGTTAGTGCAGATCATAAAGTGATAAACATAAAGCCTTGGAAGAAGACAAACAAAATCAGTTTACATTTAAGAAATGAATGGACTATGAAACAGTGTGTTTTCCAGGCATTCTGGATAGCCTTTGCTTCAAATCCTGACAAGGTTTTGGACTTATTAATTTTGGACAGGGGTTTTTTCAGCAAAATTGTTTTTCCACCAAAACTACAACGTCAATGGTTTAGGAGAGCACATGAGTAAATATACATTCAATATATCAAAGTTGGTTTCCTCTCCCCCTCTTGGTTTGGCAGTCTTAATCAAGACTAAGAATAATACAGGCAGTCCTTGACTTACGACCACAACCGAGTCCAAAATTTCAGTTGCTAAGCAAGGCAGTTGTTAAGTGAGTTTTGCCCCATTTTTGTCATAGTTGTTGAGTGAATCGTTTTAAATGAATCATGAGGTTGTTAACCAAATCTGGCTTCCCCCATTGACTTTGCTTTTCAGAAGCCTATTGGGGAGATTACAAATTGTGATCACATGATCCTGGGATAGTGCAGCAGTTGCAAATGAAAGCCAGTTGCCAAGTGTCCCATGACCATTGGTCACATGACCATGGGGATGCTGCAAAGGTCATATGTGTGAAAACTGGACATAAGTCATTTTTTTCAGTGCCACTGTAATTTCAAAAAGGTCACTAAACTAATGATTGTAAGTCAAGGACTAGCTATAATGGTTTGAGAGGGGGGAGGAAATTACATCAAAAATTCATTCTCCCTTATACCAGACTTATACACTTAAAAATATTTTCCAAGATTTTAAAGAAGCCATGTTTGTACTGCACACTCATTCCTTTCACAAAAGTGGGGAAATGAGAAGATTTAAATGATGGTTGCATACACCATAACATTACACCAACATGTAGCATGTAGCATAAGGAAAAGACAGCTAATGTTCCCTCGTCTGTTCCATTCTTTCTCCCTTTCTCTTCCTTTGGCAAAGCAAATGACCTAGTTTCTCTGCTTTGTACATAATCATCTAATTTGGCTACTCTGGATTTAGGTATGATCTATGCCACTATCATAGTTAACGATTAAGCCTGAATTTAGTATGCCACCTAAGCGTTAAACTCTAGCGAGTGAAAATACGAGTAAACTATGATCTGAAGTTGAGTTGTTTGCAATGAGCTCAATAGGAACCACAGTTTGCCAGTCTGCTTTGAAAATATGGCAAACAATGGTTAATCTAAAACAGAAGCAAACAAATCTGGGATTATTATACCAGCTGTCCTGAAGGGAATGAATGGGACTGAAGAGAGGTTGATAATTATAGAGCGATGTAAGCTCATATTGCTGAAATTTGGTTCAGTGTTACATCTGAAGTAGCCCGTATTTTCAATATGGCAAAGAGTAATTCCCAACACTGGACAATAATCAACCTACAAATCCTTGTGTATCTTTCTCCTGCATTAGAAATACATATGAGAAGTACAATGATGATTCAATTATTATTTATAAGTTAGATCTCAGTTTCTGCCCAAGATCTGTTTAAGAAAAGCCTGAATATGAATATTTAAACTAATGAAAGTAGTAGTGGCTGAAAGCAAAATTTCAACCAAGCAAGCATTGTTTTATCAAAAATTATCCACAAAATAAAATATATATATTTCAAAGGGCTAATTTAAGGTTGGGGGACGGATTTTATTTTATTTTTTAATCATTTTTATCTTCCATGTTTTTACTTTTAAAGAAACACCATGACCCACTGGATGTTTGCCACACTTTTTACGTCTTTGTTTGCTTAAAAAAAGAACAGACCATTCAGAAAATGTAATGTGGAAAGGATTTTTTAAAGCATCCTGAGCATCACAGAGGATGCACAGTTGGAGAGAAAGCAGGTAGGGTTAGGATGAAGTTTATTTGTAATGATTGCATTTGAAATATCAGAGCTTTTAAAAAAACGCACGCACAAATTCAATATGAGTGGATATCCCCTGTAATGGGAAGGTAAATAAAAAGCACTAGAAAAATCGATGGAATGCAAGCAATATATAATAAGATATGTACAGCAGAATGGGTGGACTTGATTGTGTCCTACATCTTTATCATCAGTTATGGACACGTTATAACACAAGGATAGAATGAGAGTGGCAAAGGGCTGTGCATTATATAATACTCCAGTTCCTCCACCTTTAGCACTGACCAGACTTGTTACTGGAGGCAACAGGATAAGATGGCCACCGTTCCCTTCTTGCAGCATATCTGGAAGAAAGAGAAAGAGGTGGAAGGGGGTCTCATCTATTCACTTTACCACTGTATGAGCAAAATGATGGTTAGATCATCAGAAGATCGTAATAACCTTCATCTGTACACCACTAAGGGCAGGTTGTCTCCAACAACCAGGTCCCAGTTGTTAACCAGCCCCAAAAGATGAAGCCTCATAGAAATGGCTTCATGCAAAGTGGATGAGCTGAGAAACAGTCAGCAATGTCAACAATGAGGAGTGAGGTGTACAGTGATGAAATCACCAAAAGTCAACATCGTTGCCAAGTCTGGCTACTTTGAAATCTGTAGCTATTGGCTGAATCCATTGTGCTGAAATCATCAAGATGTGACAGGCACAGGAATCTTGATAGCATTCTTAGTTATCAAGATTGGCAGTACTATCATGAAATGTTGACATGGTCTCTTCCAACATCAACATGACTGATTTTGCCCATCACCATATAGGACCTATGTACTGTAACTGACTTTATCAGTCCATGTAATACCCTACAGTATTCTATCATAACCAGTACAGTAACAAACCTTTCTCCAATAATGACATCTACCACTGACAAATTAGACAGTGTTGATGTCAACAAAAGTCCACAGTGTTGATACCATCAGAAGTTGATGGTGAGGGCATTAAAGGTCAACAAGACCCACAGCGCTTATATGAACTGCAGCTGACAGAATCCACAGTGTTGACACCATTGATGGTGTCGATGGTGTCACTTGGTCAATTGAGCATCCACTAAGATTGGCAAGGTTCACAGCGCTTAGAGTTGTAAGAGGCAAAGGGTGCCAACCTCATAAATCCACAAGTGATGTCTTTAGTCTTCAAAAATCTGAGACAAGGCCCAGAGCAATGATGCCATCAAATGTTGATGGACAAAACTAGTATTGTAATCAAAGGTTGATGGGGGCCTAATAACTGATCTTATGCAAAGCTATCTTCACGGCTTTGGAAGGATCCATAGGCCTGATCACTATAAATCAATTCAGCCTTGATGTCACCAAACCTGGACAGCAATGTCAACAGACATAGGAGCAGCATTAATTGTATGAACCCAACTAATTTTGACATCTTCAGAAATTGACTAATACTGCATAATTGATGCCTTCTATGAAACCAAGCAGGCCTTGATATACTCACTTCTTATCATGAGCTGTAATGCTGATATTATTAAATATCAGCAGCCAATATCATCATCAAAGATTGTCAGGACCTGGCAGGTCAAATGGACCCAATCAAAAGTCAGTGAAGACTGTGATAGTGCCATTAGCAAAGACCAGGCTAGGACTTGACATCAACCGAGATGGAGGCCACAAGACTAAAATTAAGGGGGGGGGGACCCCAAGAAAAAGATAGTGAGCACCAAATAAAGGGTGGGGTGGATCAGAAAAAGGGAGAGAAATATGGCCTTGGAAAGTCCAATCAACCTGAGTTGGGGAAAAGGGGCAACTCACACCGTGACCTCATTCTTACTGCCAGTAGGAAGGTGTTGGGTTGGGTGGTGCCCCGGGATGAATTGGACTTGATCAATGGTGCTTTGCCTCTTGGATGCAAAGCCTTGGCGCCGGGTGGCGGCTGCCTGGTTACTACTACTGCTAGTCTCCCAAGGAGCAGTTGCCTTGGGAGAATTGTTGGAGGTGGGATGAGAGTTTTTCATCATCATGTGATGGTGGTCAAGCATGGGGGTGCTGCTGGCACAGACATTGGTCTGAGAAAGAGCCTTCTGATGGCCCAGGTGCATCTCTTGGAAGGGACCCGTGTGTTGATGGAGACGCTCTGGAGAAAGCAAGTGCTCCTGAGAATGCAAGTTTTCCCGGGACAGAAGGCGCTCATGAGATATGACACGCTCTCTTGGAATGGTGTAGTCGTAATGTGATGGGCGGTAGGTTCCCCCTCCACTTCCACCGTCTGAAAGGATGTGTTCCTGTGACATGACCCGTCGTGGATTGTGTGACTTCTCAGAGTAGCTATCCCTATCGTAGTTCATTTTCATGGCATGTAAGGGCAGCGTCCCTCGAGTCAACTCAGCAAGGTGCCTCCGCTTGGCATAGAATTCATCTAAGTCCTTCTCCGCTGCTGAGAAACATGGAGAAAAAAATGAGATGTCAGTGGATGATGGGGAGATGGGCAGGTGAGATTTAAAACAGGAGAAAGGAACATTAGAGATATAGATGGATGGCTTATGTAAGTGGTTTGCACTAAATGTTTGGTACAGAACTGCCATGCCTTCCATTTTAAGGAGCATGAACACAACACAGCATCCTATTGTTGTTTGTTTGTATTATTTTTAATTTTCCTGTGCACCGCCCTGAGTCCGATTGGGGAGAGAGGAGCGGTATAGAAATTGAATAAAATTGAAAAAATTGAAATTGAAAGCTGCGTTCCTTCAGTGTTTCTTTTTTCAAATTATAGTGATATTGCCTTCTTTCAGAAGGAACAATTCCAAAGGTATTGATCCATTTAGGAGTCTGCCATGTCTTCTGGGCTGAAGGTCCCACTTGGCTTTTAAATGCTATGCCAGAAACTGCAATGCAAAAAGCAATGGTTAGATCAAATGTAGATTTGATTTCATTTGATAGTAAGCAAAATGAAAATGAAACCATTTCATAATTTCTGTTTTCTGTCTTATTAATTGCAGTTTGATAACAGTTGCTGGAGATGTTTGGAAAATGAATCTAAGATTTTTGGGAATTACTTGTAGTTCTGGAGCCTTACACTGTATTCCAGTACTTTAAAGCTATTACTCTATCCTACAACTTAGGTCTCAAAGGGATCATACTAGCTGGCCACATTAAATGTGATTGAAATGCAATATGTATTTATCTACTGGATTCTTCCATTGATATAGAAAGATCAGTAAACTAATAGCAATCTAGTGAAATTGAAATCTTTGAAGGATTTACTGCATGTTCTCCAATTGACTCATATACTGGTAGCAATAGCACTCAGATTTATACACTACTTCACGGTGCTTTACAGCCCTTTCTGAGTGGTTTATAGAGTCAGCATATTGCATCCAACAATCTAGGTCCTCATTTTACTGACCTTGGAACGATAGAAGGCTGAGTCAACCTTGAGCCTGGTGAGATTTGAACTGCCAAATTGCAGGCAGGCAACAGTCAGCAGAAGTATAGGGCTTCCTGCCTAGGCAGGGAGTTGGACTAGATGACCTCCAAGGTCCCTTCCAACTCTGCTATTGTATTGTATTGTAACTAGCCTGCAGTACTGCACTCTAACCACTGTGTGCCACCACAGTAGGTCAACAGTTGTAAGTTAACTGGTGGCAGTTCAGTGCTTTCTTTGGAAACATCCCATAATTTTCTGGAGCACCAAATGCAGGTTTTTATAGAGCACTATAGAAAGTTAAAACAGTGTCTAGAACAGGGATGGCGAACCTTTGTCGCCTTGGCTGCTAAAAGCATGTGGGTGCTATCGCACGTGCTCACCCCCATAATTTAATGCCCCCTCTGCACCATGCCTCCTGCACATGTGTGTGACCCCCGCTGCCCTGCGCATTGCGTGCACAGCTTTCTTGGAGCCAGGGGAGGGTGGAAATGTCCTCCCCCGCCCTCCCGGAGGCCCTCCAGAGGCTGGAAAGGGCCTGTTTTCCAACTTCCGGTAGGCCCAATAGTTCTGTTTTCCACCCTCCGCAGGCTCCATAGGCTTTCTAGGAGCCTGGGGAGGGTGAAAAATGGCCCAACACACAAACCAAAGTTCTGGAATGGATGTCCGGGTTACCCATTGGGGCGTTTTTCTCTCTCCAGAGGCTGGCATGCGAAAAACAGCCCAATGTGCAAACTGGAAGTCTGCTTCCGAACTTCCGGTTTGAGTGATAGACCATTTTTCACCCTCCCCAGGCTCCTAGAAAGACTGGGAGGGATAAAAGTGGACCTACAGGATCCACCGGAAGTTGCAAAACGGGCCTCCAAATGGTGAAAATCAGCCAAAAATCAAAACTGAAAATCAAGGCTGAAAATCAGCTGGCTGGCGCACACATTTGCGCTGGAGTTGACAGGACAATGCCTTGCGTCCCCTCAGAAATAGCTCTGTGTGCCACTTGTGGCATGCGTGCCATAGGTTCGCCATCATGGGTCTAGGATGTCTCAATTTAGAGGCCAAGATCTCCTCAAATGCAGCTCTCACTGAAGTGTCAAAGACACAAAACTATTTTCCTTGCTCACTTCATTTTCCTGGGTTTCATCACTACCACAGGGAGAATGAGGAGACAATTCTTTGAAACAATGGATCACAAAGAAATATACTGGGCATGTGTGTGTGTGCATGTGTATTTCTCATCTGTAGTTCTTTTGTTATGAAAAAAGAAATGCACATCCACCTTACACACACACTCCCTTTCACTTACATCTGAATGGAACAATTTATGATACGTATCTTGGTCAGAATGCCCTCTGGCATGATAAAATATGCTCCCCTTCTACACAAAAGGCCCAGAAAAATCACACAAAACGATCTCTGGAGAATCTCAATGTGGCAATTTAAAGATCGGGTGCTAAAATTCTAAAATTGTGAGAAGATAGGACCTAAGGAATAGAATTCAAAGACTGAGATTTTGAAACAAGTGCATAGGTGAGAAGAAATATGCTACATCACTTATTAAGTGCTACTAATCCCAAGGAATGGTCTTGCAAGATGGTTTATCACCTTTTTTTAAAAAAAACAACAACTCCTCATTTCCTTTTGTAAATAATGCAACTTACCCAATCGTTTCAGTGAGGAGTAACGGTTGAGTTCTGACTTGATGGCTGACTCGTAGGATGGAGGCAGATGGGAGAGGTTGTGAAATGAACGAGAGCAGCTGAGGGTATTGTATTTGGTTGAGGAATGGCTTGGGGTATCATTCATGTGCCAGTCTTTTAAAGGAACAGAGAAATTAGAAGGAAAAAAAATCCATTAGTCTACGTAGACTTGCTGCATTTTACTTGCTTTCACACTAGCCCTTGAGTCTGGTATGGAAATCATTTGTTCATTCTGCTCTGACGCAGAATCCAGATGGTAGCTTTCACATTCTGTTCCATTCCCATGGTCTCCATGTGGATCCTCCAAGATATCTTACTGAGGTATGCATAACACCCACAGCCTACTTCAAATTGTGGATAGCAGGAATAAAGCCTATTCATTCATTCATTCATTCATTCATTCATTCATTCATTCATTCATTCATTCATTCATTCATCTATATTTATTTGTTTGTTTGTTTGTTTATTTATAAAATTTATTGGCCGCCCACCTTACCATAAGGCAGTGATGGCAAACTTTTTTGGGACCGAGTGCCCAAACTGGAACATGTGTGCACGCATGAGCTCTGGAAATGGGATAGCCAGCTGGTCTTTGGGTTTCTGGTGCATTTATGCGCACCGGCCATCTGGTCTTCACGTGCCAGAGCACGGAAACCAAAAGAATAGGTGGCCGGTGTATGAATGTGCATTGGCCAGCAAGTTTCCTGACGCTCAGGCACACATGAAGAGCAGCTGGCCGGCACGCATGTGCGCTGGAAACCAGAAGAGCAGCTGCCAATGGTGCACATGCCCACAGAGAGGGCTCTGCATGCCACCTCTGGCTCACCATCACGGCCATAAGGTAACTCTGAGCAGCTTACAGTCATAAAAATAGGTCTACCCATACACAATTAAAACATAAACATTGTTTTGCAAGGGGTGGGTATCCAAAATTGTAGTACTATACCCATCAGTGTCCAGTTATAAAGGATGTCATGCGCATATGTTGTTTCTTTTTTAAGACAAGTTTTGTTAACGTCTTTTTTTGTTGTGTGTGGTTTTAAAAAAAATATTTTGGTGCTTTGTATTTTAATCTTTTTTCAATAAACTATTTTTTTGGGGGGGGGAGGAAACGTAAATAATTAAAGCCTATCTTAAAAGCAAAGGATACATGGGGATGGCAAGGATTGAATGGGTGTGGGAGGTGGGATGTGTTGTTACTCGATCAATCACCTCCACTATGCTGTTCCCCCACTGGGGCCCAGGCCAACTGGCAGAGCCATATCTTTAGGCCTCTACGAAAGGATAGGAGTGTTGAGGCCAACCTCACACCAGGTGGCAAGATGTTCCAGAGGGCAGGAGCAACAGCAGAGAAGGGCCGCCTCCTGGACCTCACCAGTTGGGATAATCGGGCTGATGGGTCTCACACCACCATTCCTCTTCTGCTGGCACGAGCAGTACGGATCAATCCCATGGGGAGAGACGGTCCCTCACATAACCTGAACCCATGCCATGAAGAGCTTTCAAAGTGATCACCAACACCTTGACTTGCACCCAGAAGCAGATAGGTAACTAATGCAGCTCACGGAGCCATGCTGTTTTTGAGGTCATTCTAGGGGCCCCCAAAATTGCCCATGGCACTCTGCATCAATCATAGCTTCCGAATGCTTTTCGCCCCAATGTACAATTTGATTCAAAGAGGTGAGTTGGCTGGGCAATTCAAATCTGCAAACTGCTTCGACTGTTTACTTTAATAAAAGGGAACGTGCCACAGCATAAATCCTCGATTTTTTTCTAATTGATTCAAAAACACCAGCTCAATTTGGCCCGATGAACTAATTTGGCCCGATGAGCTAATTTGACAGTTTGATCCGAAAGAGGGCTTTGATCCACAGGCCTTTCAAGGGGAGCTTTGAATCAAAACTCAATATAACTTTGGCCACTAGGGAAATTAGCAAGGGGTGGAGAGCGCCAGGGTCTCTCCAGCACTAGCTGAGAAACTTTCCTTTTAAATCAGCTGCTTTCTTACTCAATTCAGCATTACCAACTGGTTTTTAATTACCTATTTTCTATTCCCCTCTGGCAGATTCTGTAGTAACTCATTTATATTTTTCCCCCAGCATGAGAAATTGCTTGTCCCCTTTCATTACTAACTGGTCTTCATTTATGACTGCAACTCTGTGATTCATTATAAATGTCTAAGCAGCCATGTTAGAAGAATATTTTCCACTCAACTATTTCTGCTAGGATGAGCAAGCCTCATGCATTAGCCCTTTAGAACAATTTCCTTTCTGTGTATTCCCTCCCAACAGGGATGGGCTTCAAAAATTTCAACAATGGCTTCCCTGCCCGGTTGCTGGATGGGCATGGCCACAGTGGGTGTGGCCTAATTGGCCTCCTGCACCATGGCGGGGCGGGGTTCACCTTCCCCAGGCTCTGGAGGCTTTGCTTGAGCCTCTGGGAGGGTGAAAACTGCCTCCCCTGGGCTCCGAAGCCCCCCCTTCCCCGGAAGTCAGAAACAGGCTGATTTCTGGCCTTCAAGAACTTCCAGAAGGCCTGGTTTTTCCCCTCTCTGAGCCTCCACACGAGCCCTGCACTTATCTCGCATCCAAAACGGGCCGTGTGGAGACTCCTGGGAGGGAGGGGTGGGGTGGCCAATGCTACCGGTTCGCACTGGTTCACGTGAACCAGTAGGGATGTTGTTTCTGCAAACCAGTAGTAAAAAATGCTTTTGAGGATCACACGGCTCAGCTGTGAGCTGCGTGGTCATCGGAAACCTTTTCTCTGCTTTTTAAAGCATTTTTTCCCTGCTTATTCATTCAAACTGGTACTAAAAAAGCGCTTTATAAATTGGGGGGGAAAGGTGCCCACAATCGCACAACGGCACAGCTGAACCTTTTTTCCCACTTCTTAAAGCATTTTTTACTACCGGTTCTAGTGAATAGGTAGTAAAAAATGCTTTAAATTTTTTAGAAAGATGGCCATGCCTACCCAGTCACATGACCCTTCACCAAGCCATGCCCACCAAGCCATACCCAAAGAACCAGTTGGCAAAAAAAATTATATATTTCACCACTTCAGCCAGGGGTGGGATTTGGAGGTTCTCCAAACCTGCCATAACGTTAGCTATGGGTTCTCGCAAATCCGTAGCAGCTCACCCCTGTCCTCCACCTGTTACAAGCCACAACTTCAACAGCCTCAAAGGTCATCTACCCTTCCAATATTTGAACAAGCCCCCCTTTCTCTCTCCCCAAACCTTATTCACCTTTTCACTTATCTACTCCTTGCCTTGTTCCCAATTCTGGCCATTACACAGAAGTAGCCTGTAAGTACCGTATTTTTCAGAGTATAAGATGCACATTTTTCCCTCAAAAAAAGAGGCTGAAAATGTGGGTGCGTCTTATACACTGAATACAGTATTTTTTGTCTCCAGAAACTCCACCCCCCCTCACCAAAATGGCCGTGCAGAGCCTTTAGGAAGCTTTCAGACAGCTCCTGGGGGCTGGGAAAGGCAGAAATGAGGTGAAAATGGCCCATTTATGTCCCCCGAGGCCCCCCAGTAGCATGCTATAAGCTTCCTAAAAACTATCCATGCCCTTTTTTGACAAGAAATGGGCCCGTTTTTATGAAAAAGGGACCTTTTTGCTCATTGTTGCCCCCCCCACCCCCTCAGGAACACTCTACAAGCCTCATAAGGGCTATTCATGCCCTTTTTTTCCACACAAAATGGGGCATTTTGGGGAGGTTTGCAGAGTGCAAAACCTTTTTTTTAAAAAAATTCCTCTTCAAAACCTTTCTGCGTCTTTTACTCCGGTGTGTCTTATACTCCAAAAAATATGGTAGATACAAACTCTTGAACCCTAAATTTAATAGTGGTGTGACATTAATTATACAATTAGCAATTGGGCTAGTTGATTAGTAATTAATCATTGCAGAATGCCTGCGGTTAGATGCCTTTTATAAAAAAAAAAATTCAGTTCATACTTGGATAGGGAACTATGCAAAAATAAAAGACTGGAATTTGGAAAAAACTCTTCCGCAGTGTTGCAAAGAAATGATCATTAATTACCAATTAATTACAGGAAGTCCTCGACTTATGACCACAATTGAGTCCAAAATTTTCATTGCTAAGTTGTTAACTGAATTTTTCTCCATTTTACAACCTTTCTTGCCAAAGTTGTTAAGTGAATACCTGCAGTTGTTAAGTACGTAACAGGTTATTAAATTAATATTGCTTGTCAGAAGGTCACAAAGGGTGATTGCGTGAGTCTGGGATATTGCAACAGTCATAAATACATGCCATTGCCAAGCATCCAAATTTTGATCATGTGACCATGGGGATGCTGCAGTGGGTCGTAAGGGTTCTATGACAATTCACCACCGCCAACTTGCCACCGCCAACTCACTGTGGGACAACTCATTGCAGGACAAGAGTTACACTAATATCAAAGAAATGGTGGAATAGAATGCAAAAGGATGAATGCAAAAGAGAGGGATTAGAGAGGGCTATAAAGCATTGTGCTTCATGTTTCCTGGCCAGCCTGGCATGCCTCTTACCCCTCGGGGGCGCCTCCATGCTGCGCTCTCCTCCGGCCCTACTGGGGTAGCTCGTCTCTTCAATGGCAGCTTCTCCTCCTTTTCCTCCTGGCTGCTCCAGCATCCCACTCATGGTGGCAGGAGCAGTGTGCAGGGCAGCCACCTGCACATCCAACAAATGTTGCCTTGCTGCCCCTTGTGCACAAGCCGGCCAGGCACTGTGGATGCACTTCAGTGTCATGGACTGGAGCTGCACAAGAAGCCTACTCAGGCAGGAAGGGAGGAAAGTCCCAGCCCGCCTGTCCTGGCTGGCAGCTCTGCTCCCCTTGCTCTTCCGGGTTCTGACGTGCCAGCCACCTGGTCTTCACATGCACAGGCGTGCCAGAAAGAGAAAGAGCAGGCACCCCATACACATGTGCGCACCAGGAAGATTATTTTCTGGCACACATGTGTGCCGGTTACCTGATCTTTGCGTACGCCTGTGCGCCAGAAACTGGAAGTTTGCCAGCAGGCATATGCGCGCCGGAAACTGGAAAATCATCTTTTCAGTGCACACTTGTGCCCGTGCGGCTGCTCTTTCGGTTTCTGGCACTCCTGCACATGTGAAGACCAGCTGGCTGGCACGCCAGAACCTGGAAAAGCAGCGGGTGATGGCTCATGTGCCCGGAGAGATAGCTTGTGTGCCACTTCTTGCACACATGCCATAGATTCACCAGACAATGATGGTAATGTAGGCAGTGATGGGATTCAACTAGTTCGCAACACTTTGGGAGAACCAGCTGTTAACTTTCTAAGCAATTTGGTGAACTGGTTGTTGGAAGAAATTATTAGGACAGAGAACCAGTTAAATTATTTGAATCCCACCATTGAACGTAGGTCAATGTTGGTTAAAAATTTTGAGGATGCTAGCTGGAGATTTGGAAAGTTAATGCTGAACATACCTGGAGAGCATCAGATTTGGGAAGACAGGTATAGGCCTACCGGATTATAACTCACTATTCTTTGTTTAAGAATAAAATGCAGGTAATCCTTGACAATTCATTTAGTGACAGTTCGAAATTACAACAGTCCTGAAAAATGTGACATGACTATTTTTCACAGTGACAACCTTGATTATGTGATCAAAATTCAGATGCTTATGAGCATTGCTGTGTCTCAAGGTTGTGTGATCTCCTTTTGCAACCTTCTGACAAGTAAACCAGTCTCACTTAACAATTGTGTTACTGACTTATCAACTGCAGTGATTCACTTAACAATGGTATCAGGAAAAATCGTAAAGCGGGACGAAACTCACGTAACAAATGTCTCATTTAACAACCCAAATTTTGGGCTCAATTGTGATCATAAGTTGAGGACTACCTGTATGATCTAAAGGTTGGCCGACCTGATCTTGTTTTTAAAAAAATTAACCAAAATAAGTTATATACTAAAACCTCCAATTCTCCCGCCACTGAATCACTACCTCAACTGCAAGAGAGGAATTCTATTCCTTGCAGGAATAGAGCACCATAACCCCCAGGCCATCTCAGTATGAGGCTCTCAGACCTACAAGCTGCGTAAGGCACTGCTTAAGTTTTCTCGCCTTGCTTAGCAAATACAAACCACTGCTACGAAACAAGCTTTGTTTGAGCAAAGGAAACATCCAGCATTGGCATTTGGCTAACTGAGGTACAGATTCATTTTCCCTTCCGCCAAAGCAACTTGGTTGCCAGGATCAATGATTTTAAGACAAACCTGGGATTAATTTCTATCCCTGAGCTCCAACCCAACTGCCATGAAGGAAGGGTCATTCTATCAAGCCAACATCTCCGTTTTTGTGCCTGCCAACTCGTCTTTCCTCTGACGGCCACTGTAATTTGTTTTCGTTGTTTCTTCCTCCATCTCTTTACTGAAGACTTCAAACCTAGCTCACTTTTTTACACCAGATGTGCCGGCGTCCAGATGTAGCTAAACTAAAGTTCACAATAGCCTCGGTCAGAATAATCAGCTGTGCAGATTGGTGCTAGGAGCTAAAATGTGGAAGATCACAAATTACTGACTTCTGAGAAATAATCAAATCAAAATCTTTATTACAGTCATAGACCAGCATATTCTAAGAAATAATTCTACATCCTTATAGCAGGATGCTTCAACATGGCGATAGCATCTTAAAATGGAAACAAGTCAAGACATCAATTGGCCTTATTCCTGAAAAGAATAGTGACATTCCAGGTACTTGCTCAATTGTATCATACTTACGTAGCTTGAAATATTCAACTCAATGAGGCTTACTCCTTTGAAAACATATATAGGATTGTGCAGTCCTATCGTTCCAGGGATGTGAACAAGGAGGGAGTAGAAAATCAAAATAGTTGACCACAATCATGCAATCAAAGTCCCAGTCTTTTTTATATGTGTTGTAGTCTTACCTGCATTTTTTTTATATCCATCTTACCGATGGAAACCCCTACACTTATTTAGCATTTACTCTGTTTCTGCATATCATCCCAGAAACCAGGTAGAATAGGTTTTGTGCCCCTCCAGGAAAGGCAAACTAATGTTATCCTAAGTTTTTTTTTTTTGTGTTGATTGTTTAGCATTTGTCACACCTTTTTCCACTGAAAAAAGAAGGCATAGGATAGGAAGCCTTGATATAGACTTTTACTACAAGTACAGGAGAAGGGTTAAATTATCCCTGAAACCCATTTCCTATTCAAAATTTTCCTTTCTCCACTGTTGCTAGTTATAGGAAACAGTGGTTCAGAGTTTGAATAGGAGAGCTGGGGAGGAGAGAGATAAATTATAATATTTCTAAGCTGTTGTAATATTGACAATGGTGCTCTGCAGCTCTGGACCTACATTGTAGGTCCATTACAATCTGTTTGGCTGCAATGCTTGTTCTGCATATTTCCATCATAGTTCCCAGTGCTGCAAAAGCAGAATGTAAACATTTTTATGTCACCATCATGAGTAGCAGGCAGGAAGTAAATTATGTGATCCCTGTTTGCACACAATTCTGCCCATTTTGTTTTGTGCCAGCATCTACCTCAGGGATGTCCAAACTTGGGAACTTTAAGACTTGTGGACTTCAACTCCCAGAATTCCCCAGCCAGCATAGTCTTAAAGTTCTCAAGTTTGGACATCCCTGATCTACCTGGTCTTCTGGGTGAACATAGCCTCCAATGCAGTGTTTTCTCAACCTTGGCAACTTTAAGATGCGTGGACTTCAACTCCCAACTCCCAGCAGGATTGGCTAGGGAATTCTGGGAAGTGAAATACACAGATGTTAAAGCTGCCAAGATTGAGAAAACACTGCTCCGGTGTTTCCATTCTATAACAAGTTTTGGTTGGTCAGGATCAACCTTAAATTTTTTTTGGCTGCGATGACAATGAGTAGAGATATTTTCCCCTGCTCGGGTGAGTGAGTGAAGGTTCTTTGTATTTTAAACCAGATTAAATTACACTGTGGTGCCCTTTCATGGTGTTTCCTTCCTAAACCAACATGGCTTTTGTTTACATAAGGCAGTAGCAGCAGAGGCAAACCAAGTTTGGTCCTCTGGATGTCCACCTTTGGATCAGATCAACAATGTGAAATTGATCAGGCTTCCACTCTTAGAATGGGTGCCAGTGAAGATAGACGACTCAGAAGGAATTTGCATATTCCTTGTCTCATTTTTCCTGTCTCCCAATATGTGTTGGCTTAGCTTATTTCGTGATGCAGCCATGTGTGGGTGTCTATGCGTAAGTGTATAATTGGGTGTGTGTCTGTCTAAATAGGAATTTGTCAGAGTGAGGGAAAGGAGACAAAGACACATATACATACACATACACTCTTAACTCCTCCCCACTTCCTTTTGTAATTGTAGGGGCACTCACTAAACATTTGGAGAAAGATCATTATTAAAACGGTCAGTATCTTCTTCCATTTTTGTGGTGGCTTCCATTCATGAGCATTTGCTTGACATTTTAATAGAACAATTTAGAGCAAAAGGAAGTGAGCAGATTTATGAAGCCCAACAACATGCCTTTAAACCCAAGGGCCATGTTAGTTGCAGTCTTGAGATGACTTGATTTCTTTCTTAAGTGATTTTTAAAATAATTTTAATTTAAATGTATAAAACCGTATGTTTCATTCTTATGTCTCTCTGAAAAGGTGTCCTTTTGTTTTTGACCTTATACAATTCAGCTTTGGAATTTGTTGCCACAATATGTGGTGCAGCCTATTAGCCTTCAAAAAAAAAAAAATGGTTAGACTAATTTATGGAAGTCATGGGGATCAAATGCATTGTTGGCAGTAGAACTGCCTCTTGAAGCCATCTACTGGGAGACTGTTGGCCTTGCTTGGGCAGTTGGTCAGCCACTGTGAGAAATGACTGGAGGACTCAGTTGGTCAGGGCTCTGATCCAACAAGGCTCTAAGGCAGTGTTTCTCAACCTTGGCCTACCTGAAGATGCGTGGACTTCAACTCCCAGAATTCCCATGCATCTTCAGGTAAGTCAAGGTTGAGAAACACTGCTCTAAAGTAAAGACATATGTGCCTCTTGCTCCTGACTCTAGGGGCAATGCTCAGCTCCATTTCAAAGCCGAAGAGCCAGCGTTATCCGAAGACGTCTCCGTGATCATGTTGCTGGCATGACTAAACACTAAAGGCACATGGAACTCTGTTACCTTCCCACCAAGGGATTTTTTACCTGCTTTAGGTTGGCAGAAGCTGGGACAAGTAACGGGAGCTCCTTCTATTACGCAGCGCTAATGATTTGAGACCTTTCTGATAGACAAGCTCAGTGTCTTAGCCACTGAGCCACCGCGTCCCTATCAAAGCTCTACCCATGTTAAAATAACATGGACACGTTCATCTAGTCTCCGGGAGTTAAGTTCAAGTAAGTCCTCGAAACATTTTTTATGGTAACCCTCAACACTGGATAACTGATTTAACTTTCTGCTTCCAATCATAGGTGCCTGTGAGAATGGAAAGACAGGAAATGACAAACAAGGATCACGGTGGTCACAACATTAAAATCCCTTGGCTTAATATACAGTACTAGCATCTGGCATTGGGTCACAAATAGAAAAGGCTGAGATTTGGATCATGACATTGCAATTTTGTCATTCTTTTCTTAATCGCCGTTTGTGCCAGACGTTTACTCTCAACATCCACATCCGACTCTGCCTAATCTATTTGGTGACCCACCCACATTACAAAGGGAAGATCATTAAACTGCCCATCTCAGAATCGCCTTTGGATCCAGGGGAGTCTTTAAGCCTGTTTTTTTTTTAAATAAAACAGCATATGAGATCAGAAATCTAGCACATAAACTCTCCTTAAGGCAGCGCCTCCCAAACTGTTTCCTTCATCACCCCAAACCATTTGTCAGAAAGTCTTTTTGAACTTCAAGGACCATGGTCCAAGTCCCTTCCTTCAGCACCACCAAAATTTGAATAGTCCCTGAACAAACGGTCGTAACTCAAGGACTACCTGAGTTATAAAACCAACATCACTGAATTATCTTTATATGTCATTTCAATAAATTGCCATTGGTAATTTCCCTGATTTTTCATCATGATTTGGAATACTTAGGGAGAAATAACCAATTTCTTTGTATACATGTGGTACAATGACAATAAAGGCTATACTAGATTTTTGAATGTATTTTAGTACATGTGGCAATCTTGAAGTCAATTGAAATGACCTTGCTGTGATCAGTAATGGGTTCTAATGTTGTTATTCAAAGAAAAAACAATTTTACCCAATTTGGGGTAATTTACCCAGCTCTGGGAAGCACTGCCTTATGTTAAATTCTTGTTGGTGAGCCGTAGCCAACAATAATTTCCTATTCTTCCAATAAATTGCAGAAAATTGAGGGCTCCTAAATACACTATTGATGTGAGGGTTGTAAAAGGCCGTGTGTGTTGTATATCACTTTAGGGAACTTTTCAGCTGAAAAGTTCCGTTCTTCACCAGCATATATAAAAGTCCATTTACATATAAATACAGCTCTGGTGTAAATGAATGATAAATGTATGAAAAGATATATAATGAATCAGTGATTTGATGGGACTCTCCCAACACTTTTTGCATTTTCTGTTTGTATCAGTTGCTAGCTAGGGATCAGACACCACTGGAGACTTACCCAGAGTGGCTGTGTGGTGCTTAGGACTGTTGACGTTCAAATGGATATAATTGTGATGCATATTATCTGCAAGGCAAAAAAGAGAAGCATGCATGGAACCGCACTGCACGTTCCCGCAGCCGGCCACTAGAGGTCCTCTCATTCAGGTTTTTCCAAGCATCAGCTCTGGAATATGGGTACCAATCCTGCCTGCTTTAAATCGGAGAGGACCCAAAGGCATTTGGTCCTCCTCTTTGCAGCTTTTGGTCTGCATCCAAACATGGCAGTGCTCAGAACGCTCTCTGCAAAGGGAAATGATCTTATTCGGTCTCCTTTTGAAACTTGTTTTCCTGGATTGCACGTGCTGGAGGAATGTGATCTGCAGAAATCAACTGGCGGATTCTTCTCGCCACAGAAAGCTGAGCGCTACTGTTTACAGAGCAGTGACAGGCATGCAGCTCGGTGGAGAGAGAGAGAGAAAAGTGGACAACTTTGTATGATTCCCAGGTTTTGTCTGGTGCTAGCATTCTCTCTTCCCTTTCCTCTTACTGTTATTTTTCAAAGAGGTTAGACAAAGAGAAGACAAAGACACAGAAAACAAGGAACAGTATCAGGATGTTCTACAGCAACTGGACAGCAGATTTTACGTTCACCCACTTTCCCATCTCCTACAAAGCTTGCGCTCCCCTATGCACGCTGATGCCTTTCCTATCATTTGTCTGTTGCTATGTTTGGGCTAATCTTGTCTACAATCACCACCTGAGTTTGCTATTAGAATGATTATAGTCATTTCCCTGGCTGGACTCTTAACATCTCTGAGAAGAAAAGTGCAATGTCCTTGAACAGAAAACCCCACTTTCCTTTCCTTTTCACCTGGAAAAGGAGCAATTTCGTGTCTGAATGCAGTTCTCTCCCCCTCCTCACTACCCTAATATTAATGTTTGAGCCAGCACAAAGACAGCCAGACAGCCAGAATTGGTTGTCATGGCAAACAGGCTGTTTCCCCGTTTTTTGCAGCTTAGTTCCTGCTGCTGATACATATATAATTTAAATGCTGCAACCTCCAACTTGCAGAAATTAGCACGAGATACTCCTAGGGGGGGAATTGCAGAGGGTAAGGACAGGATGGAGACAAAACACAGGGACAGGAGCGTGCTGGTAGTTGGCAAAAAGTTATCTCAGTGGTTCTAGAAAAGTATACTGCATTGTGTAGATATATTGTTGTTTCTACTCTCAGTAACATTTATCCAACTTTTTTTTTTTTAATCCAAAGAGGTTTGAAAAGATCTTCCATTTGGATCCTAATAACCAACATTTATTCTCACCTGAATTTAGGCTCCAAACAATAGAAGTGTCAGATCTACAGACAAATAATGAAACTTTTACCTTTTTTGGCTTCTTTGATGATATGTTTGATTCAACAGTGAGCCAACATCCAGGAGAATGTTTCTTGAAACCTGTGTTTTCCGTCTTGATTTCACGGCTTTTTCATGCTTTGCAAGATGGGGTTGGTTCAAATGTCATGACCTACTCATGCATATTTCTCAGCTTGTACAAACCACGGTTTAGCATTACAGCCAAATGGATTACAGGGTTGTAAAATGGAAAAAGAATCTTTTTGACCATTGGCCAGTTCAAAGCTTCTTAGTTTAGAAACCAAGCTATATCACTCACACTGTTCCTGATGCAAATTATTTTCATTGGAACTTTTGCAACCTAATCGAGAATTTGAAAATGATTTCCAAAAAACAAAGGCCAAGATGTTTACCTTACTATGCCTGAGCTTGAGATCCCTTGTTGCAATGCTTCTCAATCTTGGCAAGTTGAAGATGGGCGGACTTCAACTCCCTACAATTCCCCAGCCAGCATTTCTGGGAGTTGAAGTCTACATATCTTCAATACTGCCTTATTGCATCTTCACTCTTAGATTATAACACTGGAATTTCATAGTATGTTTTGGATTATTATTATTATTTTGCATATAGAAAAAGCAAGGTAAAAGCAATACCGCTTAAGACTTATATACCGCTTTACAGTGCTTTACAGCCCTCTCTAAGCGGTTTACAGAGTCAGCCTATTACCGCCAACAATTTGGGTACCCATTTTACCCACCTCGGGAGGATGGAAGGCTGAGTCAGCCTGGAGAGATTTGAACTGCCAAATTGCAGGCAGCCGGCAGCCAGCAGAAGAAACCTGCAATACTGCACTCTAACCAGCAAATATCGAGGTGGGTAAAATGGGTACCCTCTTTGTTAGATATTTGTTGCAGCATTATTTTTGCTGCTTAGAAGTCAATAAGCCCTTTCCCCCCATATTTAAAATGACCGACACCAGTGACAGCATCAAATCACTGGTCTGCTGAGGTCAGCAAAGTAAAGAGTAGATCACATGTGCCTCACTGTAAAATTACCTTTGGGCAAGCACCTGATACAGGTAGGAATTCAGTGGCTAGTTGGAAAGTGGTTCTCTTACCCAGCAGCCCTGCGTCTCTTTCTCTTACCATGACTACTTTTGGAAGGTTTCACTGCATTGTACAGATTCTTGGGTGGACGAGCTGAACCGTTGTCTTGGAAATTTGAGTTCATCACAAGGCTGTTGTTGCGCTCAGAACATGAGGTGGTGCCTGCTTGATGCCTGAGAATGTCAACCAAAGCCCTGGCCAGGAAAAAAAAATAAAGGCAAATGTTCACGGAAGGGAAATCGTAACGGATGCACAGAGGTTCTGTTGAGGAGCCTGGTTAGGTTAGGTTTAGGTTTATTGTAAAATATGGAACGCTTCACGAATTTGCGTGTCATCCTTGCGCAGGGGCCATGCTAATCTTCTCTGTATCGTTCCAATTTTAGTATATGTGCTGCCGAAGCGAGCACAGGTTTAGGTTTATTGGATTTATATGTCGTCCTTCTCTGAAAGGACTCAGGGTGGCGTACAACATTAAAAACACATATTACAAAAATTAAAAAGGAGATTAAATAGAATATCCCCCCCAAAAACCCAATTGACATTTACAATAAAATTTTAAAAATTAAATTAACAATTAACAATTCAATTAATCATTTATTTTATTCAGGCCAGGCCGGCTTGTTGGAAAAGCCAACCTTTTAGGGCACGTCGGAAGGACCGGAAGTCGGGGATTATGCGAAGCTCCGGGGGCAGCTCATTCCAGAGGGAAGGCGCTCCCACAGAGAAGGCTCTCCCCCTGGGGGTCGCTAGCTGACACTGTCTGACCGACAGCACATTGAGGAGGCCAATTCTGTGGGATCGCACTTGACAGTGGGAGGCTACTGGTGGCAGTAGGTGGTCTGGCAAGTACCCTGGCCCTAAGCCATGGAGCACTTTAAAGATCATAATTAATACCTTGAATTGCTCCCGGAAAACAACTGGCAACCAGTGCAGGCTGCCTAATAGGGGTGTAACATGGGAGCACCTAGGTACCCCTATGATAGCCTGGAATGTGCATTGAACCCTCTGAATGTTGATGGCAAAATTGTTTGACCAAAACTCTCCAAACCGGTGCCTTTCATAGTCCCACTCTGAATGGGATGCAGCGCAGAATCACGTAGGTAAATATAGCTAGGGAACACTAAGTTGGAGAAGGAGAGTAGCAAAGATGGTGTTGTATCAAAAATACATGTTAAAGGCGGTTTTAAATGGAAACAGGTTCAGGATCTAGGCCCGTGATGGTGAACCTATGGCACACATGCCAGAAGTGGCATACAGAGCATGCCAACCATCAACTGTTGCTCTTCTAGCTTCCAGCATGCAAATGCGCTCCAGCCAAGTGGTCTTCATGTGCGCGGGAGCACTGGAAACCGGAAGAGCAGTTCCCTGGCGTGCATGCTTCTGGTTTCTGGTGCATGCATGCGCACTGGCCAGTTGGTCACCGCGCACACATGCATGGTAGAAACTGGAAGACCAGGTGACCGGATGCGCGCTGGGGAACTGCTCTTCCAGTTTCTGGTGCTCCCGCGTGTGCGGACACACACTCCTGTTTTGGCACTCAGTGCTGAAAAGGTTGGCTTGTTGTATATAAAATGTAAAATAGATGCATTTATATAAACATTGATCTCGCCCCTTTCTAGTACTGTGTCCAGTTCAAAGCATCCCATGAAAAAAGTGACAGACACACTCAAATAGCTTTAAAGAATGGCAATGCTTATGGTCAAAAATGCAGGTAGTCCTCGACTTAAAACAGTTCATTGAGCGGCCATTCAAAGTTACAGTGGTACTGAAAAAAGGGACTTATGACCATTTTTCACGCTTACGACCATTGCAGCATCCCTATGGTCACATGATCAAAATTAAGGCACTTGGCAACTGACTCATATTTTTGACAGTTGTAGTGTCCTGGGGGTGGTGGTCATGCGATCCCCTGTTGCGGCCTTCTGGCAAGCAAAGTCAATGGGGAATCTAGATTCACTTAACAACCTTGTTACTAACTTAACAATAATTCACTTAACAACTGTGGCAAGAAAAGTCGTAAAATGGGGCAAACTCGTGTAAGAAATGTTTTGCTTAGCAACATAAATTTTAGCTCAATTGCGATCGTAACTCGAGGACTACCTGTATAGGAGACATGTTCTGTAAGCGAGTACACTTTGCTTGGAGGACAAAAGATGATGAAGGCAAGCGAACAAGTCTCAAATGTCAAGAACTGTCTGTTAAAATATTTAATTTAATAGCGGCAACAGTTAAGTGGATAATGGGCCAGTACACAAAGTGGTAGTTGATTGGTTAAACGCATGGGTGTCAAACTGGCAGCCTGTGGGCTAGATGTGTCATACGCAGGCCACCCCCAACCCAGCTCCACAAAGGGGGAAAATGTTGCGATATATCACGTAATAACAATGTGACGTCACAGGTTTGACACCCATAGGTTAGACAGTGCGGCCTCCTGCATGAGGCAATCTACATTATGATTGGTTACCGGGTGTAAAGGGGGAGGTTCCCTTTCCCCCCGCCTTTTTCTTCTTTGTAGGATGTTTTGTGATGTATCTGACGATTTACCACATGATGTAGTGATGTGCCGGACTATCTAGTTCGCTGCATATATTGATATAAAATAGATTTATTTACATAAAACTACAAGTTCATGTCAGCATCTCTGACTTCATTTGGACGCCTACTGCGCAATTCCTTGATACTGTCCCACAGAAGGAGACAACAACTTGTTCTCTATCTTCTGGAAGATTTTGAATGAATATAAAGAAATAATTCATCCAATCCCATTGTAGCATGGTCCTGCTTGTCTATTGTTCAGAATTACAAATATCATTTTTTTCTTGATACTTGACACTTTCATGACTCTTTATGTTGTAATACAGAGGTTTGAACATCTTGCACAAGGTTCTGGGGAATTTTCTACCAAGCCCATTCAGTTTGCAAAAAAAATGTTGGTTTTGCTATCCCCTACAATGAGGTCTAACCATATATACTGTATATTCCTCAATTCTCCACTATATACAGTAGGTACATTCTGTTGCAACTTCATTTGCAGTTATGTGGGATGATACCATTTGTAATTCAATGCATTTCAAGAATATCAATTTTTGCTCTAGAAAATATTAGTTCTTTCACAGCCCTACTTCTCTAAGCCTATAGATCAAATATCTCTCAACCATGGCAACTTTACGACATATAGACTTCAACTCCCAAAATTTCCCAGCCAGCCTGAAACTACCTGGCTGGGGAATTCTGGTCGCTTGACTTCTTTTATCTGACTGTTACCTAGGATGCAGCTCTTCCACCTCTTCCTCAAGATTATTCTCATAGTCCATTGCAAATCCTTGGTTTGCGGAAGAGACTACAGCTTTGAGACTGAGCACAATGTTGAAGGCCAACTGTCTCAAGTCCAAGTAACTGAATAATATGTGATGAAAGAGACACTTTCTTGCATCTTGAAAAGCTACTGCTAATGCAAATGGGAAATATTGATCTCCCTACATTAGACAAACAGGCTGTCTTGCAAAAGGCTGGTTTCCAGTCATGCCTAGATTTTGCCTAGCAAGTGAACATACATTCCATTGAACCCTAACCTGGAGACTCTTTAGATTTGGAAGCAACTCAAGGGTAGTATCCAAGGGTGAAATGCTACCAGTTTGGACCAGTTCACCTGAACTGGTTGTAAAAAATGCTACCGGTTCGGGCAAACAGGTATTTCCGATGATCAGCTGTGACACACAATGTATATTTACTAATCTAAATTGGATCGGGATGCCCTTTGCACAGTCACTCATGCCCTCGTGACATCCCGACTGGACTACGGCAATTCTCTCTACATGGGGCTCCCCTTGAGGTGCACCCGAAGACTTCAGCTTGTCCAGAATGCAGCCGCGCGAGCAATAATGGGAACCTCAAGGTTTACCCACATAACACCGCTTTTGCGCAAGCTGCACTGGCTGCCTGTTGTCTTTCGGGTGCGCTTCAAGGTGTTAGTTACCATCTTTAAAGCGCTCCATGGCACGGGACCTAGTTATCTGCGGGATCGGATCCTGCCTCATACATCCCTGCGGCCGATTCGCTCCCACAGAGAGGGACTTCTCCGGGTGCCGTCCTCTAGGCAATGCCAGCGGGCGATGCCCAGGGGAAGGGCCTTCTCTGTGGCGGGCCCAGCCCTCTGGAATGACCTTCCCCCCGAGATCAGAACAACTACGGACCTCCGCTCCTTCCGTCAAAAATTAAAAACACACTTTTTTCGCTTGGCCGGCCTAGGTTAGTCTCCCGTCTTTTAATAGGGTTTTAGGGGATTTTAGTGTATTTTAAGATAGGGTGATTTTAGCGCAGGGATAATTTGGTTTAATTCGTATTTTATTTATCTATTTATGTATTTTATATTGGTATTTTTAATTTTCCCTGTGCACCGCTCCGAGTCCCTTTGGGGAGAGGAGGCGGTATATAAATAAAGATATTATTATTATTATTATTATTATTATTATTATTATTATTATTATTATTATTATTATTATTATTATTATTATTATTATTATTATTATTATTATTATTATTAAATCAGGTGGCACAGCAGATTTCCCCTCTCCCCCTGCTGTTCTACTTACCTTTGCAGGCTCGCTTGGTAGCAGGCTCCACTCACCTGCCCAAATGTCATCACGTCCGTTTTTAACCTTCTGTGCATGCAAGTTCACATTTGCGAACAGGTAGCGAAGGTAAGTAGATTTCACCCCTGGTAGTATCTAACCTTCCATCAATGGATGAGAATACTTCTGGGTCCCTCTCTGCAGCTCATAATTCTTACCTGGGCACATTGAGTTCTCTCCCATGGGGTCTCCTGGAGGCTTTGCTGAAGAAGAACTTGATCCCGACTCCCACAGCTAAGGTGAAGCTGATGACACCACAGATGACATACACGGTGCTGTTGCTCTGCTGCTTGCTACCGTTGGGTACATCGGGCCCATTCGTGGCTGTGCCGGCTACGGTGGTTGCGAACCACTGGGGGCTGTCACGGCATTTCCCTTGCTCCAGCCTCCTGGATCGATCGTCACAGCAGAAGCGGTATTGGCAGGTGCCGCAGCAGAACCGGTAACCTCCTGTGGTACAGTTGAAGGTTGCATCGTATTGCCCCATGACGTCATAGTAGCCTTGGCATGTTTCAGAGGGCCGGACTTTGCTGCTTGTGCTCGTGGTTGAGTTAGAGTTCGGTGAGGTCAAGCGCTTCAGGTGGGCTAGGAGGCTGGGCAGTCCCCAACTCTGGTTTGTATAATGTGGTGCCTGAATTACAGCTAAGGCTGTGTGCCCAGCCAAGGCTTCAAGGGATGCATAGAGCATGACCGTCAGCAACTGATGCATGATGGGGGGAAGGTAAGGGGCTGAGAAGCTCAATCCAGGCTGGCCAATGGGGTGGGCCTTTTAGAAAGTGTATAAAAGAGATCAAGGAAGCAAACCCTATAAAGACAAAGAAAGGCACATTAAGAAAAGCCCGGTGGAGCGAATGCAAAATGCTCCTCAATTTGATTCCGGTAGACCTCGACTTACGACAACAATTGAGCCCAAAACTTCTGTTGTTAAGTGAGACACTTGTTACGTGGGTTCTGTCCCATTGTCTTGCTACAGTTGTTAAGTGAATTAATGTAGTTGATAACTTAGTAAGCCAGTTGTTAAGTGAATTTGGCTTCTCCGTTGTCTTTGCTTGTCAGAAAGTTGCAAAAGGGTTACATTATCTTGGGACACAGCAACGGTCATAAATATGAACCAGTTGCCAAGCATTTGAATTTTGAGCCCATGACCATGGGGAGGCTGCAAAGGTCATAACTGCAAAAAATGGTCATAAGTCAATTTTTCTGTTGTAATTTTGAGGGATGACTAAACAAACAGTTGTAAGTCGAGGACTACCTCTGCTAACAACACAGGTTAGCCTTCTCTACCATAAATCCTGGGAATCAACCCCAAAGGCCATGGTCAGAGGGCATCAGGTTGGAGAAAGCGAGGACAGAGCTATCAGCCATCAGGAGCTGATGATAAGCTTCTCCCTCAAAATCAACATCTGTTTTAAAATGTATGCTGGGTTCCCTCAATCTGAGATCATCCAGATGAGAACTCTGGTTTAACAAATCTGAATTGCATCATTTCAGAATGGCTGATCGCAGCCAGGATAGCAACTCTCAGCCTCAAATTTCATAAATGTTTCATGCTTTACAGCTTTGCACGACATGGTTCATTGCTTCCAGCTTAGCATGATGTCTGAATTCAATTGCTATAGCTATGGTATAGGTCAGTGTTCTGATCTAGGCTTCCTGATACAGTAAAACGCACACAATTAAGTTCAAAAACCCTCTTTTCAAAGGCTGTAAATTATATTCATTCACAGCCCGTAATGAGTTCCAAATAGTAGTAAAGAGTCCTACAGCAGGCTGCCGAAGTCCTTCGGGATAAGCTGTTAAAGCACCCACTTTATCTTCTTTGAAAACACTGCGGAAGACTTAATTGGCAACTAGCTTGGCAAGGCCACATGGAGCAAAGAGCCCAAACGTATTTTCAGAAGGTAAACTGACCAGAATGAACCAAGTTGCTTCCTGCAAATGCTCATGTGTCTTTGCTCTTACTTTATGTCCTATCGCAGGGGCCAATCACCTCCAAACCTTACTACCGAGTCAACCCTTCTGTTTTAACTGTTCTTGATTTCTGGCAATTCTGCAAATGCGCACACTGGAAACAGGGGGAGCCTGTTCCTTTGCCTCACTGCTGTCTGGAGGCTCCGGAGGCAGCACATAATTCCCGGATGGCCCTGGCTCCCTCTCCCCGATGCAGAGCCCTAATCTGAGCCTTTCCCAGACTCCAGGACTGGCCCATGTTCCTCCCCAATCTCCTCGTTGCCCAAGTCTGTTGCCAGCTCCACAGGACGCTGGCAGACCACAACAGTCAGGAGTGGCCCTTTTATGACTTGTGGACTTCAATTCCCAGAATTCCTGAGCCAGCATGAATCAAGGTGAATCAAGGTGTATCTTGTCTTTTTATGTACACTGAGAGCATATGCACCAACGACAAATTCCTTGTGTGTCCAGTCACACTTGGCCAATAAAGAATTCTACTCTATTCCATTTCACTCCATTCCATTCCATTCTATCAAGCTACTGGGGCTTATTTAGAAAATCACCATTTTTAAAAACCCATATAGCATGAAACAGGAATGTAGCTATTTGGGTTTCTGAACAGTATCTGAATCTACTAGTGTTTTTCATTGGGAGATTCTATTAGATAGGAGTGGAATGTATTGATTTCTCTTGCTATCTTCCCACTTAAAATAGCTATCAATGTGGTCAATAAAGCTATAATGAATATGTTAACCATGCAAATTCGAACTCTTCAATAACAGAGAAATAAGCATGCTCACCAGAATAATATAATAGTATAATTTTTAACTTAAATGTTTCTATACCACTCATGCTCCCAGAGAATCCCAGAATATTTTAAATAAGTGAATACATTTATTAATAATTTAAATAAAATCACCTCAATAAATCATTTTTTTTAAAAAAGATAAATAAATTAGAATTCATTTTCAAAAACAGACAAGCTAACCATTACCCATCTTTAAAAATAATTTGATTATAGACCAGATGTTATTTCATAAATGACTTGATGAACATGGCTTTCTTTACTTGTGTGTGTGTGTGTGTGTGTGTGTGTCTGTGTGTGTATCCAATCAGTTTTCAACACTCATAATGTTGGATAATGTCATTTTGCCAACTTCTTTCCAAGCTATATATTCAGTTGCTTTGACTGAGATACATCAAGTAATGGCCGAAATACATGTCAAATCAAGCCTAAGAGGTCAAGAGAAGGTTCAAGGTAAATACCCTGTAATTCTTGTTCAAACTGATCGTTCCAGGACATTATAAATTTCCATGCTTTCTCATTCTCTTTCAACCAAGAGGATAATATGAATCAGTGGAGTCTCCTTGACATTTTCTACCACCTGGAGAAGTGAATTTTGGTTCCTGCTCTCCAATTCTTTTCATTTCACCACCCTGATTAATGTAACTGTATATACAGACTCTCTTCCAGTAAGTAAGATGCTTGGGCAAATATTGGCATTGCCTCAGATAAAAGCAGGATGCTTTTTTGGAATCACATAATCAAATGACATCTTCACTCTATCATTGCAATCTGTGGCGGAAGATAGTCTGGAGTCCCAGGAGGGAGGGGCTGCTTCCCAGTGGACAAAGAGGCAGCACTGCCTGGAATGACTGGTAAGCCGGAAGTAGATTAAGACACCACCACCACCACCCAGTTCACAGTCTGGAGTCTTTGGTGCTCTCTGAGCTTGGCTGTTTTCCTGCAGACGTTTCGTTACCCAAATAAGTAACATCATCAGTGCTAGAAGGGAGCGAGGTTTGATCCCTGTTTATATACAAGTGGCTTTCCCTGTCAGTGTTGGTGGGAGTAATCTTGGTGGTTCCTTGATTAGCCTGTGGTTTTCCCTGATCCATGAATTACCAATTCAGACAAAAAAGCTAAGAGTAAAACAGGTAATTAAATGTGCAAGAAAACTGCAAGCGCAGAGAGCAACCAAGGACCCTCTCCCCTGGTCTATTCATTTTAGATGTTTACTTTGTAGTCATATGATCTTTCACGACCGATGACTCCAAGGGACTTAGAAAACAGAATGAAACAACATGAAACCAAACCATAGCATCATAATAAATATATATAACATTCTAACACAATAATAGAGTGGGAAGGGACCTTAGACGTCTCCAATCTCTTCTTTAAAACCTCCAGTGATGGAGCATCCACAACTTCTGGAGGCAAGCCGTTCCACTGATTAATTACTCTGTTGGGAAATTTGTCAGTTCTAGGTTGGTTCTCTCCTTGATTAGTTTCCATCCATTGCTTCTTATTCTGCTTTCAGGTACCTTGGAGAATAAGATGACCCCCTCTTCTTTGTGGCAGCCCCTCAAATATTGGATCACTGTTAATCATGTCTCCCCTGGTCCTTCTTTTCATTAAACTAGACATACCCAGTTCCTGCAACTGTTCTTCATATGTTTTAGCCTCCAGTCCCCTAATCATCTTCGTTGCTCTTCTCTGCACTCTTTCTGGAGTCTCAATATCTTTTTTTATATTGTCTGGTGGAAAAAGACTCCTTTTGCGTGCGCAAACATGCACGCGCACACACAAAATCCCCAACCTTTATTGAGCAAAGAGTCTGCTTGAATGCCATCAGCAATTTGCTCCATAATATAAGCCCCACCAGAGAGAATAAAAAAGGAGAATTAAGTGCAGAAATGAAACACATCCATTTATTCACTGAAGCACAAATGTGCTGGCCTTTTGAATGAGTAAAGAAATGGGTGCACAATATTGTAGGTGCCACAGGAATACTGAACTAACATTGCATGGCCTGACATAGTCTGACATTCTACATGCCCAGTCATGGCTAAGGTTCTTTTTTCTTCTTCTTCTTTTAGCCGCAATTGGAAACTAGCTTGGCACAACAGTTTCCCCGTCATCTGGAGGAAGTTGATTATCTGGACCCGCGCCAGTCCGGCTTCCGGCCCGGGCACAGCACCGAGACGGCATTGGTCACGTTGGTGGATGATCTCTGGAGGGCCAGGGATGGGGGTTGTTCCTCCATCCTGGTCCTATTAGACCTCTCAGCGGCTTTTGATACCATCGACCATGGTATCCTATTGCATCGGCTGGAGGGGCTGGGGGTGAGGGGCACCATTTTACGGTGGTTCTCCTCCTACCTCTCCGGTCGATCGCAATTTGTGTTGGCAGGAGAGCAGAGGTCGACCTCGAGAGCCCTCACTTGTGGGGTGCCTCAGGGGTCGGTCCTCTCGCCTCTCCTGTTCAACACATATATGAAGCCGCTGGGTGAGATCATCCGTGGTTTTGTGGTAGAGTACCACCTCTACGCTGATGACACGCAGCTGTATATATCTACCCCAAACCACCCCAACGATGCCGTAGCGGTGAGGTGCCAGTGCCTGGAAGCCGTGTGGGCCTGGATGGGAAGTAACAGACTCAGACTCAACCCGTCCAAGACCGAGTGGCTGTGGTTCCCGGCATCCCGGTACAACCAGTTGACTCCATCACTGGCCATAGGGGACGAACACTTTACCCCTGTGGATGGGGCACGCAACTTGGGCGTCCTCCTGGATACCCGGCTGTCCATGGAAGATCAAGTGACAGCCGTGGCCAGGAGGGCAGTCTACCAGGTTCGCCTGGTACGCCAGTTGCGTCCCCTATTGGATCGGGATGCCCTTTGCACAGTCACTCATGCCCTCGTGACATCCCGACTGGACTACTGCAATTCTCTCTACATGGGGCTCCCCTTGAGGTGCACCCGAAGACTTCAGCTTGTCCAGAATGCAGCCGCGCGGGCAATTATGGGAACCTCGAGGTTTACCCATGTAACACCGCTCTTGCGCGAGCTGCATTGGCTGCCTGTCGTCTTTCGGGTGCGCTTCAAGGTGTTAGTTATCATCTTTAAAGCGCTCCATGGCACGGGACCTAGCTATCTGCGGGATCGGATTCTGCCCCATACATCCCTGCGGCCGATCCGCTCCCACAGAGAGGGACTTCTCCGGGTGCCATCCACTAGGCTATGCCAGCGGGCGACGCCCAGGGGAAGGGCCTTCTTTGTGGCGGGCCCAGCCCTCTGGAATGACCTTCCCCCCGAGATCAGAACAACTACGGACCTCCGCTCCTTCCGTCAAAAATTGAAAACACACTTTTCCTGCTTGGCCGGCCTAGGTTAGTCTTCCGTTTTTAACTGGGTTCTTAGGGGATTGTAGTTTAGTTTTAGTATAGTGGGTTTTAGCGCAGGGATAATTTGTTTAATTCTTATTTTAACTATTTATGTATTTTATATTTGTTTTTTTAACTTCCCTGTGCACCGCTCCGAGTCCCTTTGGGGAGAGGAGGCGGTCTATAAATAAAATTATTATTATTATTATTATTATTGGTCATTATGGTTATCAAATATATCTTTAGCTGAAAGCATAAACGGTTTCCTGGCTTTTAACTGAGGAGACAGGCTGCCGCAAATAATGAAACACTGCATGTGGCAGCAAAGTGGGATTTTAGCAATGTAGCAGGGATTAGGAATTGGAATCTTACCAGCATCACTCCCCCCCCCCCCCACTTGCCAAAGGACTACATTTCCAATTTCCCCCAGAATTTCTTTTATATTTCTCACACAAACATTTTCCTGACTTTTAAGTAGGGCCCATTTACGTCTTCGAGACATCTAGGGCAGCAGATCTGTTGGAACCAACCCAGTGGTGAAATGCAATTTTTTTTACTACCTGTTCTGTGGGCGTGGCTTGGTGGGCATGTCAGGGGAAGGATATTGCAAAATCCCCATTCCCGCCCCAATCTGGGACCAGCCAGAGGTGGTATTTGCCGGTTCTCCAAACTACTCAAAATTTCCACTTTCAGTTCTCCAGAACCTGCTGGATTTCACCCCTGAACCAACCCCATTCTCCTTTATGTAAGGGGCTTTGACAATTACTACCGTTGGGGGGGGGGATATTCCTAAGTGCTTCGACACTCTTCACGAACATCTTTCTGAGTTCAAGATATCAGGAATGATATCAGGAATGGATGAGTAGATAGATTTTTATGGTAGAATATCCAGAGCTACCTTACTAGAACTTTGTAGTAGCTCCCATAACTTCAATCTAGCTTTAGATGTAAATGAAAGGATTTATCTCTTGACAGGGGTAAAAAAAGGATAGAAAAAGTGCAATTTCTAGTCACACAAATAGCATAACATTGTTCCTTTTCAGGGTAAAAGGAAGGGAGGGAGGGAGGGAGGGAGGGAGGGAGGGAGGAAGGAAGGAAGGAAGGAAGGAGTTTACCCCAACAGCATTAATTACTTTTCATTTTATTAATTTTTTTAGTTATACATCTTAAATAGCTGACCATCTCACCCAGGTAACTCTGGGCAGTATGCAAGAATTAAACACACCCACACATGCATGTGCATACCTACACTTACACGCACAAGCACACGCACACACAGACACGTACTTTTCTATCCTTGAAAAGCAATCATTCCCACTATGCTCATCTACCTCATACTTTACATTGCCTTTTGTTCTCTAACCTCCTTGTTCGTTCTGAAGGTCTCATTAACTCATCCCTGCCACATCTTCCTTTGTCGTCTCATTGCTCTCAACCCATTCAACGTGCTTGCTTTGCAACTTGATCTTCCATTCATTCTCTTTGCAGTATATGGAAAAACTCGATGAAAGTACTATTTTTTCATAATGGTCATTCACTTTTTTATTCAGTTCACATTCATTTAGCACCCATTCATTCTTGACACTGTTGCTTCTTGTTATGCCAGACGTGTTTCTTAATTATCCCATTCCCTGGGCATTCAAAACTTACTTCTATGTAGTCAACTATCATTGTATATACCTTAATGGTCAGAAACATACATGTACACGCAGTCTTTATTTTTTGTGCATCTTCTGACAAGCATTCCTCGCAATAGATTAACGCTATCCATGACTGTCCTACAAACATAGGCACATCTTAATGTTTCTCCATCCGTTTCCCTATCTTCAATAAAGATACCAGAAAAATGCTTTGTTGGGGTGTTTGGGTGTATGCCTTTTAGCCAGACGGCTTAATTCTTGGCAACTGCCTAAATTAGTGCATTTTTTGGGGGGGGCCATTGGTACATAATTTGCAATTCTCTGGTCAAACATAGCTATCTTGATAATTGAGGTATTATTTTCACCTCCATACATCCATTTCATCAGATAATTTACAGACAATACAAAACTTGGTGCATTAATAGTCAAATTTGATATGGCAGCTTTCCATTGTACCAGTGATTTTAACAGGACTTGTGCATCCAGTTTAATCTGGGGAAAATAATTAAAACTATTTGTTATTTTAATTAAAGTAAACTAAATTAAACTGCACTTTGGAGCTACAATTCTTTTAAAATGATCAGCTAGGAAGATAGCTCTCATTAATCAGCACGCTTTATTAAAATCAAATAGCTATAAAAAGAGCAACACAGATTGTTTTAAGCAGGGGCTTGTTAAAATTTAAGATGTAAATTCCTTTTGAAAAGGGGAATTTCCTTTGAAGTAGGAGAGAAGTGAGGATGGTTTGTCTAAAATCTGTCAGATAGCAGCTATTTTGGCAGAAGATTTTGAATATTTGTTCTAATGCTTTTCTTTAAAAAAACTAAACTACTTATTTTTTGTAAATTATTGGTTTTATGCTATTTTATATCAGTTTTTAATATACATATTTTTTTTTAAAACCTTTGTGGTTAATTATAAAAGGTATATCGTACAACTATATATATACGATTCTATGTAAGATTCCTGAATTATTATTATTAATTTTAATTGTTTCTCTCTTCCTTTTTTATTCTGTATTTGAAACATAGCTTCATTAGGCCTTTGGAATATTGGTTGAAAAGAAAAGCAAGATGAAATGAAATGAAATGACAGAAGTTGCAGATTAAAATTAGTTAAAGGGAAAGAGCTGGGGTTAATATCAAAGACGAGAAGGTTGGTTATAGTATTTCCTGTCAGAATGCAAAATGTTTCTGGGGACATCATAATACCAAAGGAAAAGCTAATAGTCTTCTGAAGTCATGGACATCCACACTAGGATGCCATAAAAAAGAATTTTGCTTCTTTCTTGCAAAGCATATCAATAACAGATGGAATATGGAAAATGTTAGGGTTTCCACATTTGACAGCAAAAATCAGGATGACCACTAAATGGCCATAAGAAGTAGTTTTCTTCACCACTTTGAGACCACCTAATGTTTGCAGTGGGATCTGATAAGTCTTGAAAACTATGTTTCTTATTTTACCTATCAATAACTAACAAAGAAGGGGCGTGGCGGCTCAGTGGCTAAGATGCTGAGCTTGTCGATCAGAAAGCTCAGCAGTTCAGCAGTTCGAATCCCCAGCATTGCATAACAGAGTGAGCTCCTGTTACTTGCCCTAGCTTCTGCCAACCTAACAGTTCGAAAGCATGTAAAAATGCAAGTAGAAAAATAGGGACCATCTTTGGTGGGAAGGCAACAGTGTTTCATGCGCTTTTGGTGTTTAGTCATGCTGGCCATATGACCACGGAGACGTCTTCGGACAACGCTGGCTTTTCGGCTTTGAAATGGAGATGAGCAGAACCCCCTAGGTCGGGAACGACTAGCACATATGTGCAAGGGGAACCTTTACCTTTAACTAACAAAGCTATAAAGAAAGAAAGAATCTTAGCTACTTAACTATTGTACCGATTTCTTGCAGAAGACAATAGTCAACCAGCTCCAAGAAGCCCATAAAGTAGGCAGGATACAAAAGCAATTGCTCACTTCCCTGTGGCCTTCAGCATCTCATTTTAGGCACAGTATTAAAGCAAGCCCCAAACCACAGAGTGCCACAGCAATCCCTTTATTAACTCCAAAACTATTTTATTGCTTTTAAGCTCCCTGTTAGTAAACAGTTGCACGATTGGCATGAATAATCTATCTCTGATGTTAAATTTAACGCACACATCCAATCTCAGTTGTACCCACGCACAAATAAGCACACTGTTTGCTGAATGGGTGCCAAGTTTGAAAATGTTGTTGGAAAATATGTGTGCATCCAAATGTGCATATGCAAATATGTGTATTTGTACCTCCATACCTCGTATATATGCATCGTGTAAAATTAGCGCGGCCAATATAGGCTAATGTTGCTAGCTTTGTAAATGACAATGTACTATTTTTATGGGTTTCAGTAATTAAATATCTAGTTGAATGCTTATACCTAATAGCTAACACTGTCACAATCTGGCTTTTCCCAGCTTGGTGCCCTCTAGATACACCACCATAAAAACATAAAAATCCTGACATCTATGTGTATCTGATTTCCATTGAACATTCTCTCTAAAAGTGATACATTGCTATAATGCTGATTCTTAACTTGCCCATCCCCCCCCCCCCCCCCCCAATGGAAAAGCTTCCTAATGTTACTCCTTTTCTTCAGAGGAAAGGCTGCTCAAGCTCTTTTGTCAAATTTGTTACTCTTCAACAACTAAGTTGTTTAGATTGGATCTGGCATTATTATTCACATATCAACTCCTTTTCAAAAACCTGGGATAGGCAGATGTTGTTTGATGATGTTACAGATATGGTTGCTGGATGTAAGCTGTTCCAGGTAAAGCTGCCTTTTGCAATTGACTGATGGTGATTTGGTCAATGCCCATGGTGTTCAAGTAGTCTTGTTACACTACAGATGCTTGGAGATTATTCTGCAACTGATTGATTTTAGATTTTTATGATGACTAAAGAAAATGGGATCTCTCTTCTTCATGGCCAGCCTACCAACCAAACTAAGTTACTTGCCTCAAATGACTGTTTCTCCAACAACTAGGTTGCCAGAAGTATTGCAAAAAAATTTCTGAGCTCCCCAAATGTGTAGATACGGGGTTTTTCTGTTTGGCTCCACCCAGCTGCACATTGAACTGAAAAGTATCATTTCAAAATAGTTGTTTTTTTAATGTTTCAGACTGGAGACCTAAAAAAAATATCAAATAAGTAACAACAAATACTAATTTTCAAAAGGGAAAGCATCTATGTTACAAAGGAAGTTTGCACCTCAAGCATCCTCTTCATTGGGATATCATATTTTACAAGTTTTCAAGGCAAAGCGACATTTTGTGCCTGGCTCATGTAGCATTTGTGTGAGTGCTCATAAGTGTAGTACAAATACAATACAATAGCAAAGTTGGAAGAGACCTTGGAGGTCTTCTAATCGAACCCCCAGCCTAGGCAGGAACCTTATACAGTTACTGACTTTCTAAGAGTAATTGACTCTCCCCAAAAGATGGAAGCTGCAAAATCTTATTTATTTGCATTCCGCCTTTATTATTTTTACAAATAACTCAAAGTGGCGAACATATCTAATACTCTTTCCTTCCCCCTCCTATGCTCCCCACAATAATAAGGTGAGTTGGGCTGTGAGGGAGTGACTAGTCCAAAGGCAGCCAGGTGTCTTTCATGTTGTAGAACAAACAACAAAGATGTTATTCTCTAAGGCGCCAGAGGGCAGGACAAGAAGTAATGGGTGGAAGTTTGTCAAATACAGATCTAGCCTAGAAATAAGGAGAAATTTTCTGGCAATAAGAGCAATTGATCAGTGGAACACTTTGCCCCCTGGGGTTGTGGGTGCACCACCACTGGAGGTTTCCAAGATGAGACTGAACAACCATTTGACTGAGGTGGTATAAGGTCCTGCCCTGAGGTGGGGAGAGTTGGACAAGAAGACCTCCTAGGTCATTTTCAACCCTATGATTCTAGAACTCGCAGTCTCCTGGTGACTGGCCCTAAGTCACCCAGTTGGCTTTCAGGCGTAAAGCAGGACTAGAACTCTCAGTCTCCTGCTTTCTAATCCAGTGCCTTAACCAACTCTACCAAACTGACTCTCTTTTTCCCCTCCATGATTGTGGCAGTCAACAGTATTTTCAAGTTTGCTTACAAAGAAAAGGGTTTTTTTCATTAGCAGTTTACACAGAAAACATGCGAGTTCTTTTATTCTCCCCGGGGTCCCTTACTTCTGGCTATTGGCTAGTGCTAATACAATGCTTACAACGTTTGATCTACCCCCATCCCTCTCGCATAAAAGACTCAGGAGTGATCATCTCACATTTCATTTTATGATATCTTCCATTCTACAATGAACATCTCAAGCACAGGGACATTCCCAGAGGATCAAACCCACGCGTGGCCATAAAAAATAGATGAAGCTCCCAAGTACCTCCTAAAGTTAAACAATTGTGAATTTTAATGTGACAGAAGGGGGAAATTATTAATTACAGTTCCAAGCGATGGTTATTATTGATGGTATTTAATTTTAATCAGACTGAGATGTAAGGGAATTTCAATCAAATTTAGTTTGGGTGCTCCCACCTCTTAGAGTCTGTAGCTTACATGAGTATCTTGCCAAAGAATATTTTCATAACCTTGTATGAAATACGAAGTTGTAAAATGTTCATCTCAGGGGTGTCCAAACTTGGGAACTTTAAGACTTGTGGACTTCAACTCCCAGAATTCCCCAGCCAGCTATGCTGGCTGGGGAATTCTGGGAGTTGAAGTCCACAAGTCTTAAAGTTCTCAAGTTTGGACACCCCTGTCCTAAATGTTTTACGTCCATCCTAGCTCAGCGTAATCAGAGAACCAGTTCTTCAGAATATATTTTTCATCACAGCAAAAGAACAAAGAGAGAAAAAGAGCCTGGCAACACACAGGAATAATTTGTAAAATTGCATCAAAGATGCACATATGTGCTTCCACCAGAAAATCCTGTATATTTCAACCTTTTCTCAACAGAAATATGCCCTTCCCCCTTTTGACTAGAATTGTCCTCGTTTGCCCCTCTTCTAATTTTGCAATACATTTTGCAAGATGAGGCACCCAGCATTGTACACTGTCTTCTAGATGCAGCTGCTGAAAACTAAAGGATTGTGCCAAAGGCATTACAGAAAAGGTCAGGTTTTTATGGAGGGAACAGAAATCTTGCAGCAATCTTCCCAGAGTTTCACTACAAAGAATCCTGGATCAAACTGGAAAACAAAAATACAACACTTACACGGTTTGACCTACCACCCATCCCACTGGCACAAAAGACCCAGGAGTGATCGTCTCACATTCCATTCTATGATGTCACAAGCTTGCATTTTACAATGAGCATCTCTAGCGTTATTGAGCCCCTGGAGCTTCCTTGATATAGCTTCCCACGTGTCTCCCCAGCAGTGTAGCTAGCTCATGTGGCCTTACTGCCTTTATCAAGGAAACAGGCTTGTGAAGGGCCCCTGGCAAGCAATGCCCACTCACCCCCTCTCTGTGTGTGCGCTTGTGCGCGCGCACATAAAGGGGGTGATGGGAATGGACGCAGCACCCTCTCTTGCTTTCAGAGACCAATGTCTGTCAGAGACATGATTCAGGATTTTTCAGGATTGTCCAGCACCAGCCAGGAATCAATGCTGGGATATAATTCTGAAATCATCAGTTCTGAATGTGCCAAACGATCCCAGATGCAGTCTTAAGATATTCACCTAGGAATGCTTTGGTTTGTGGCATATGCATTCGGAGTACAGTCCAAGAAACCAGTGATCACGTTTACAGATCTACTAGGGCTTGGCTACCTTTGAGTTAGCTTATGTAGGAGAAGGAGTGACAGAAGCTGGAGGTAGAGTTAAAAAAGGAATCAGCTTAGAATCCTTACATAACCACAAGCAAACCAACCAACCTCCCTTAAATTCTGTTGACTTTTATCTAACTCCAAGATAGCTGTTGGTTAAGAAGATTCCTATCCATAGGCATGATTAGAAATAAATGAATTCAATTGGACTTTCACATGTGGACTTGGTTTTTCACTTGGTACTTCAAACAGGATGTCTTTACCTGAGGAATGCCTGCAGAGTTGCTGATAATTTCTATTCTTTGGGAGGTGTGAGGAGAGGGGACATGAAGGAGAGCATCTTGTGGGAAAGTCTTCTTTTATGGAATGGCTTTCCAGAAGATAAAAGAACCACACTCAGCAAGCTGTAGAAAACATGGTTTTGGAGGGCTGAATTGAGGGTGGACAGAAACAATGGAGTATGTGATGGCTTTCTGATTTTGATTAAAGGAGCAGCATTGAGATGTTTTCTGCTATAACCCCTAAAATAGATCTTTTTACACATATCCAGTGGTCATTTGTATTTTAACGCTTGCAAAGTCTTGCTATCTTTCGCTTGATTTAATTCATCTGAGGGCCAAGCGGGCACCAGGCCTTTCTTACGAAATCTACCTCAAATGTTAACTAAAAATCAATTCCATTTTTTAAAAACATCTGCTGAAGCTCTATACCCAGTAAAATTGTACTATGATGTTGATTTATTTGGAACAGAACAGAGTGGTTAATACATCAGGGATTAGGACAGGGGTGGACAACTAGGGCCCCTTTACGATCTGTGGACTTCGATTCCCAGAATTCCAGAGCCAGCCAGAATTTCTGAAACAACCAGATTTCCTGGGCTCAAGTGCTTGTCAGAAGGTTGCAATAGATGATGATACATGACCTTGGGACACAGCAGCCGTCAGAAATATGAGCCAGTTGCCAAGCATCTGAATTTTCATCACATGATCATGGGGATGATATAAAGGTAACTGTGAAAAACGGTCATAAAACACATTTTTCAGCACCATTGTAACTTTGAATGGTCACTAAATGAACTGTTGTTAAGTCGGGGATTACATGTATATGGGATGATCAGTTGATATTATTGTATGTTTACCAAGCAGTTAAGTCCTACCGTTTTAATGGAGCTTACACCTAACAGAATTGTAGTTTAAACCTGGTATAACTTTGCATAAAGGAGAAAAACAAATCAAAACTTTTGCAGCTTAGTGTTCTTATGTCTAGTAGAGAATATCAAAAGAATATCATAATTCCAAAGATTGTAATTTCATCCCAGTAACTTTTAAATCAAGCACACACAGTAACATCAAGCACATATAAGAACATAAGAATTTATCCTATAGTAAGTCAGATTTTTGGTCAGTCTATGATACAATATCAACACTGGTTGTGGATTTGCAAGATTTCAGTCCTACTTGGAGATGTTAACATATGAGGCATAGATCTACTGAAGCAAAGCTCTACTGCTATTTTCTATTATTCTTTTCTTAATAGGATTCCACCAGGCAAAAGTAAAGAAATACCTTTCCTATGGTGGCCGTTAGATCATACCAGTATGTACATTGATGCTTAGTGGATTTTTTGCGTGACTAAGGTCAGATTAACATTGCTAGGTTTCAATGCATCTTGTATTCTTGAATTACGTTATTTAAATTTACTCACAATGAATCTTATTTTCACATTTGTGACACTGTCTGAAGAAGCAAGTTGTAACATTTAAGGTGAAGCAATTGTAATACTTCGGTTTGAGACACGAAAACTAGAAGTACAAGGATGGTGATATCATTGAGTGAGATTTCTCTTGGGTATTTTTTAAAAATTATTTCTGTCACTCCACATTGATTTTTCACTCATTAACAGATTCATAAATAAGGGGGCGCACTTTTGGATATAATCCATAGGATCTACACACAGATCATCTTGAATCAGCTATGGTCCAATTCAGTGGTGGGTTTCAAACATTTTTAGAATCTACTCTGTAGGTGTGGCCTATTTTGTGGGCATGGCTTGGCAGTCATGTGACTGGGTGGGAGTGGCCAACTTGTAAAATGTGGTGAAACTCATTTAACAACGCTCTTGCTTAGCAACCAAAATTTTGAGCTCAATTGTGATAATACATTCTCTTTCTTTCTTTCTTTCTTTCTTTCTTTCTTTCTTTCTTTCTTTCTTTCTTTCCTTTCGTTTCGTTTCGTTTCGTTTCGTTTCCTTCTTGTTGGGTCACCGGCAACGGTGGGGCAGACTTACTTCCGGGTCCTCCGGTGGAACCTCCTCTCACCGGCTCTCTAAATTCCACCATCCAGCTCTTGCGAGTAGGTGCAAACCTGCAGAAACCCACCACTGGTCCAATTTCTTCAGAAGAATTCTCTTCTTACAGAATTTGGATTATTTCCCCTTTCAATTATGAGTATTTAAAACACAGTGTTCTCAGGTTTCTAGCTAAAATAACCAATTCCCCTGCCCCCCTCCCCCCCATGCTCACACTTTGCCTCTGCAGTGTGAGCATAGCAATACTGATTTCTAAACCATAGAGCTGAGACTATAATGGCCTATTCAGCCATTGTGACAGTAAAACTCTGGTGGACTGTGGAGTCCTTGGTGATCTCTGAGCTCAGTGGTTTTCTTGCAGACATTTTGTTACCAAACTGGGTAACATCATCCGTTGTCCTATTTGTGTGCTTTCTGAAGCCTTTGATGCCCATATGTGGTATTGATAGAAATGGGAGAACTGATGATGTTATCTAGTTTGGTAATGAAATGTCTGCAAGAAAATCCCCAAGCTCAGAGAGCACCAAGGACCTGCAGTTCAAGATAGTTTTGAGCTACAAATATTCTTTTCTATCAGTACTCTCGTAGACATTTGATAGGGGGTGGGGGTGGGCATTTTTGTTCTAACTCTGTGAATGCTATATGCCTTTACTTTTTACTTCACATTTACTTTTTACATATGTCAAGTAAAATGGTATTGCCATCCTGTATTTTTCTACAAACAGAAATTTGATTTTTTTTAAAGTCAATATAATGATATAGATGTGCCAGAGTTTCTCATTGCATGGATTTCTATTCATTCTTATATATTAGCGTTCTGCCCATTCCAATATATGATGTGATCTTTATTTAACTTACTGACTTACTTACTTACTTCCCTGCGTAGCCATGTGTTGTGTGGTGGTGGTGGTGGTGTGTGTCTGTGTGTCTGTGTGTGCGTGCGAGAGAGAGAGAGAGAGAGAGAGAGAGAGGGAGAGTGCGTGTGTGGAAATATGTGTCTGCCTTTGTGCAGTTCACTGTGTGCTTTTTCTTTGCTAGAGCAGGTGCCTATCTTTTCCTCTCCATCTGGTTGAAAGTCAGAATTATTCAAATGAGAACTGAAAAGGCAAAGAGATAATGTCCCTTTCCATCCATATAGATAGATAGATAGATAGATAGATAGATAGATAGATAGATAGATAGATAGATAGATAGATAGATAGATAGATAGATAGATAGATAGATAGATAGATGTTTACGTTTGTGCTGATAAATAAATAAACAAGGGAGACTAGTATAGATCTATTGTGACACAAGTATATATATATATATAATATTTAAGGGATTTCTGGGATGTATTAACAAGAGAAAGAATGGTTTAACCAGACCTGTAAAGCACTATTGAATTGGTGGTTTGTGCTTCCAGGCATTACGGGCATATTACAAACCTGGAATTATCATCATCCAGTTAAAATGTGCATAGTAGACTTTTGTGGCTATTACATGGAAAGTGCATTTAACTCTCACTTCCAACTTCCAAGTCACATTAGCCAGGTGCAATGTGAAAAATGGAAAATTCACAGGCACAATGAGGAGCTGTCAGACTTCACACCAGGCAATAAATATCGACTGTCCAAAAACTGCATTTGATAATAGTAGAAGCTTAGCAAATTCAAGGCAGTTAGATAAATTGCTCCACTGAGAAAGAAATCATATAAATGCCTACTGCAGAACAGAGCTATTAGGCCTATATATAATGCAATCATGGGGTTTAAATCCCAGGTCTTTTCTTCCTTTCCTTTCAAATCAATTCTTCTCTTCTTTGTGAAAGTTGGGGACATTTATTTCATGTTTACAGAGCAGTTCTCTCTGCCTTAGAATAAATAATTCTAACCAGATACATCAGTACATAATAACGTACGCTGGTGTTTCATGCTAATAAATTAAGAGTAACTATCACTATTTCTGCATTCCCTGTCTTGTATGCAGATTGGAATCCTTACTGTTTCTATATATTTCCCTTAAAATGTTTGGAGTGAAAATTTGGATTTAGAGCACCATAAAGTGACCAAGAGAATAAAGGATTTCACGTTAAATAATTAGGATGTACAATGCCATACATGACGTCCCTCCCAACAGCCCTATTCCAGTCAATACAGTTCTAATCCATCTGCTCTTGACATGGCCCAAGTCTTCAGATGAATGTTAATTGGTAAGCTTTCGCCTGGTTAAGTCATGATTTGCCTATGGTTTTTGGAATAAGTCATAATAGTTAGAAAACCACAGTGCCTGAATTCACACAACATATTGACACAAAACCAAATAAACCATATTATGACTTTGTACAGTATGTGACTCTAGCTGATTTTGGGGTAGCTATAAACATGTAAACAAATAGCACTGAATTTAATTCAAGGCACACATGCAAATTTTGTTTTGATGGCTGTTTCCAGTAGTATACTAGAAAAATTCATGGAGGTAAAAAGAGAGGTGTACTCCTTCAATTAAATGGCTTATAGCACAATAAGATTTTTCCCCTGGAATGCAGCAGGCTAGCAAGTTACTATCTATATTTGGAATCCATAGTTTCTTATTAACTCCTGCTACCTATATCTTTTAAAACAATCATATGTTGTCTCCGTAATACATGTAATATCAACATACAATATTGAATTATTCTATAATCTGCCTATATTTAATATAAAAGCATATTTCACTGTGTTCATATTGTTGTACTAATATTTTGATATATTTTATTTTTAGATATTGAAGGAAGAGGATGCAAACTAAAAAACAATCATTTCTAAGAAAGAAAGGTTATTTTAAAAATGTTTTTTCATTCAATTTTATTGACAGAAAGAAAGAAAAACTCACTATAACCAATAGAACTTTAAAAAATATGGAAGTATATTCTATTAGTCTTAATTAATATCAATAGCTATCATTTATTCATCAATCTTTAATAAAGCTCCAGATCAAACCAATTGAGATTCGTTGCCTCATATTTCAGATGTACTTTATATTGGCACATTAAACACCTCAGGCTATTTATTTCTGCTAGGGCTTCAAAAGAGAAGTAATTTATTATCAGAACAAACAATTTCCAGACATATTTGCTTCCACCATTCTTGCGAAAAAGAATGTACTGTACAGTTACTCATACAGCTCTATTGTAAGCTCAAGCAGTACAACTGTATAGAAGATTATTCATAAACCAGAATAGATGCCAAGGAAGTCTTGATGTACTTGAGTAGCAATGAGCGCCAGAATCCCCAGTGAACACACTTGGGAATTCTGGGAATTGTCGTTCAAACATAGTTTGGAAAATCTTCATCTTGTGGAAGGCTATTGTATGATTTTAAGCAAACTGACCATAGTTGAGGAACAAGACAGGAATATTTCCTATTGGGTAATTTTGGAAATATTATTGATCTGCAAACTGTTCTAATGGTGTACATTGTATTGGCCACATGTCTATTTTCTTGGAAAAATTAAAAGACAAACCTGAAAATGGGGCACATCTGAGAGAGGTTCATAAGGATTTTAAAAACCCTATTGTTTATGTTTATAACTTTGCTTTATAAAGGAAAATTCAAGAGCAAAACCAAGAAAATAAATAATTAAAGAACTGTCCTTTGTAATGAAGGGCGTATGGTCACTATGCATATGACCCACTAGGGCACTGGTAGTCAACCTGGTCCCTACCGCCCACTAGAGGGTGTTCCAGCTTTCATGGTGGGTGGAAGGGGTTTTGTACGATACTGAAGCACTTTCCTTTTTTAAATTTAATTGATTTCCCTACTTTATAAATCACCATTACTGTTGAACTGGTGGGCGGTTAGAAAATTTTAATACTAACAGAGATACAAAAGTGGGTGGTAGGTATAAAAAGGTTGACTACCCCTGCACTAGGGTCTGGTGCCTTAAATTGACATTCTGCCATTAGGATTCTTATTTACACCCATATTTTTCCAGTGTCAAGGCAGCTAATATCCCAAAATGCGATATGTCAAAAGTTTGTCTCCATCAGTATACGCTCAAGCCCATTACCAACCAATGAAACCTCAGAAATTAGATCCAAACTTCAGAAATCCCTGAAACTCACTGCAAAATTTCCTGTAGCAATTAAAAAAAAAAAAAATCTGGGTAACTCATTTTTTTCCTTTACCACCCCATTTTCTCCCCTTCTTCTCCCCAATAAATGGTCCTCATTCATCTGAGAGGCTGATCCAGGCAGCCTTGCTGTTTCCATGGCAACATTGCCATGGAAACTGCAGAGTCCATTCTCTCCTCCCCCTTCTTACCATCGTTTCTTCGCAATTCCAGCAATCTCTCCCTCCATAAATCCATTAGGGGAACTTCAAAAGGCAGGAGGCTTCTGCATCACCCTTTAAAAAGCTGGGAGGGGTGAATATATATCCTGTGAGAAAGCACAGGAAAACTCTCCACTTGATGGGCTACTTCCTCCCGGACCCCACCCCATCCCCAAATCTTCTTTCGTAACTATTAGAAGCCTAATATAGCTGTTTCCTTCGAAACCTGTTTCATATTATCATTTTACCTCACCGTCTTCCTTTCTCATACATCTTATTTTGGCTTCCCTCTCCACATTCCCCTCCTCTTCTTATACCTTTTGCCTACATATTACCTGGCTGGGGTGCACCTGACAACTTTTCCTTACAACACACCTCCACCTTTTGGGACTGATTTTGTGAACAAGGATGGCCAATATAGGCTGTCTGTCACTGTTTCTGGGACTTGGGTTTACTTCAGCTCCTTTGTTCACCCACACATCACCAATCTGTTTTTAGCCAGACACACGAATCTACCTCATCTCTACCTCAGCGTGCCGAATCACGAGGGTACCCATTTTTCCCTCAGGTATACCGTTATGCACCCACAAACATTTTGAACACCCGGATCGGCACAAACTTCTGCCATGTGCATTGCACTCTCACACATGCCTGAACGCCCACCTGTGCAATCCATCCCATAGTCCCACAGCAATTATCTAGGAATCTTAGTGCCTGAAGCACAAACATAACCAGACGTACACACGTACATTCATACACGTTTGTGGACATACACACAGAATCTATGCATATGCGTATTCAATCCTTTTCAAACGGAGTCCCAAGAAACAGGCTTCAATAGATGAAACTTATTAAGCAATAGCCATGAATTGTTGCTTTCATGTGCATGTTTCAAATTCATCTTTAGCACCCATTTTCTGCTGGATAGTTGCAAAGTGGGGGGGGGGGAGTGAGGAGAGGAATAAAAGGCTACTGCTGTGGTTTAATTTGTGCTGGCTTTGCCAGCCTGTTAAATATAAAAGCAGCTTATATCATCATTCAGCATATTTGCGAGAAAGGGTGAGTGCGAGTGTGCATAAGGAAGATTTGTACAGTAATCAGGAATTCTCATGTGTGAAAAAGACAGGCATCGATCTTTTGAAAATGCCTCACACTCTCAAATATATCTAGAAAGACATGCACACAGACACATATACAAAGTAACACATTCACAACCTGTCACACACACAAGCTGCCACGGATACAAAGCAGCAGGAAGTGTAATGCACAGTTTATAATTTGATATGCATACCCACACAAAGGAACTGGCACATGCCCAGAACTGCAGCAATACAACACACTCTCTTACACAGACACACACAGAGACACACAAAGCCCCTTACAAAAGCCCCAAACAGCAACAAAAAAACCCTCTCTTACACATTTGCATATCTAATGATTAATAATTGACCTACCTAGATCAGCAGCACTAAAAAAGGAGAACAAACACACACAATCACACTCGACTGAGAATTAAATATGAACAAGAGGATAGAAAAACATTAATCTCCAACCAGCCCCCTCTCAAATTCCCACATATTGACCGAATCTTATGCAAAGCTAACATCCCCAGAATGACAACTGTCCCATCACACACATTAGATCAGGAATCCCAACAGCACTGTCACAGCTCTGATTCGAATCCCCCCACAACCGACTCTGCTTTATACACTAAACCGGGGTGCAGTTGCATCAGAATGGGTACCGAAAGCAACAGTCAGCTCGTTTTTAGCATAGACCGAATAATTCCTCTTCTCAAATTCTCTTCTTTAAAAAGGAGCGAGACAGCGCATTGTTCTGATTGTGTAAACGCATTGCTAATCAGAGAGATAGTAAAATCAAAGGCAAAGAATAGCATTTCCTGCCAAAGACACATAAGTGTGCCCAAATTCTGGGGGAAACGCCTGCTTGTAACTTTGACACATGCACGCATATATTGTCAAATCTAAAAGCACTCTGATATGCAACACTACCCCACCAATACCTCTGTAGCTAACTTTCTGGAGTCTCCTTCTTTTAGACTGTTCTGACACACCCAGAACACCCAACCCGGGTTATCAAATACATTGTTGGCTCGTAGTACGGAGTAGCAATCAAAGTCTTACCTTGATCTGTTAAAAAAGAATCCCATACAAAATACTTCCACTGTGGTGTAGATTTTTTTCTTCTCTGCAGCCCCTGAGTGCTGTTTGATTCAAAGGGAAGCACCAGAAACATTAGATGTTCCCCTCCACCTTCAAGAAAGAAGCATTTACTTTAATGAGGGAGGGAAAAATACCCCACTTTCAAAGTCGGTGCTTTCTATTAAAAAACCGAAATTTCACTCTGGAAAGGAAATGCAAGGGATGAATTAAAGAAGATGCCTGAGGAATTCCATTGGACGGCTGGCAGGCAAGCGAGGTGTTTTGATTGGTGAAGGAAATGCGCTGGACGGGAACTGCAGCCCCTCACTCGAACCTGCGTGTCTTCCTCTGAACTGCTTTCAAGTCCCAAAGGAGTGGAGAGGGAGAGTGGGAAGAGCATTCATTAACAAAAAGGGTGAACACCCAGCAGAAGATGGGGCAAAGAAAGAGAGCTGTTAAAAGCGTAGGATTGGACAAGGATAGCTGTCAGTCAAAAAAGACCCAATATATCCACGTTTCAGCTCATTCACCCCTCAACCCCTCAAACACACCCCCTCCCTTGTGTCTACTCTGGGAAAGGATAGGAAAAAGAAAAGTTTTCTGGGTGTATCTACAAGAGATCCAGGAAATCCTGAAGTTTTGGTTAACATACCTGGCTGTTTGGACTTTTCTCCAGATAGTCCTAATCTTTGAAAATGCTGATTTTTCTAGGACTTTCCCCTTTGAATATGGATGATCTGATGAATGGTTTCCCTGTACTCTTGTATGCAGAAAAAAAACAGCTCTTGCATTTGAGAAAAACAGTGGAGCCGTTGGCATCTGCATAGATGTTCTGGTGTCTTTTTCTTTTTTAAGCTACTCTTTTACAAGAATACACACACAAAAGCATGATTTAGTTTTTCTTGTAGATTTCTGTATGAACAAAGTTTCTTTTGCTCCAAAATTTGAAAAAGCAAGGGTGTTGCACCCATACTGCTTGTCAATGACCAACTGGCACCTATTTTAATTTTGATACCAGTAAAGTTATTTTTCTTCTGTAATTTCCCCAGACTTTTAAAGCAGATGGTGTTTTATTTCCTCTGCTGATTGATTTTATGCTGTTTTGTATTTGTTTCTGCCAATCTTTTTTGGGCTGCTGTCTTACATTGCTTTTTTTCCATATTTTGGGAGGGTTTTGCTGCCATTTTAAGCTTTCTTGAAAAGCAAATAATAAATCCCTAAAATTCATCAATCAGACCACCCCAAATGTGCTATAAATAATTCAAAAGAGCAGGGTTTTGCTGTGACTGATGGAGTTGGGGAATCAAAAATTGTAGGTTCAATGTAATGAAAAAGGATTGGAAGAAATGGTAAAGCTATGAATAGCTCCTTAAGTAAAGATGGAGTGTTTGCACTGAAAGTGGAAAGAGATGGGAACCTGGAGAAACTATATATTAAAATAGCAAAAGGGCATCTTCATTTTGCAGTGACTTACTGTTTTATATACTGTAGCTTCATATTTAATGATATGAATACATTCTATTTTTTAAAATGAATTTACATGCTACCTTTTTACAATGCACCCAAAGTCATAGTTAAAAATAACTATCTGTCATATGGAACAGAATCTATACATCTCCTTAATTTTCACTGATACGGTTCATAAGAACAACATTGACTAATGGCTTATTAATCATCCAAAGAAAAAGAGTCATCAGTTGCAAGAATAAATAAACTTCAGCATAAGTAGAGTTAATAAGACTGTCGTTAGATTTTAATAGGAGCTGAGAATAAACAGGTTTCCTGGGAGCAGCCACTGCATAATATTGGTGCCATGGCCGAGAAGGCCATCCCCAAGGTGTTTTTCAAAAGGTTACTGGATTTCTTTGAAAGTATTTTGCTTTTCATCCAAGAAGCTTCTTCAGTTCTGTTCAGTTCAGAACTAAAGGAGCTTCTTGGATGAGAAGCAAAAAGTTTTCAAATAAAAAACAAAACCCAGTTACCCTTTGAAAAGCATCTAGGGGACAACCATGACCTGGATGATTGAGAAGCTCCATAGACAATGAGAAGAAGACCCTTATATTAAGCTAGAGCAGGGGTGGGAAACCATGACCCTCTTATGACTTGTGGACAACTCCTAGAATTCCTGAGCTCAGGAATTTTCATCATTCCTCTTCCTTCCAGATTCTGTAGCTCAGGGGTGGGGAACCACGGTCCTTTTATGATTTGTGGTCTTCAATTCCCAAGAGGCCACAAGTCATAAAAGGACTATGGTTCCCCACCCCTGAGCCACAGAATCTGGAAGGAAGAGGAATGATGAAAATTGGAAGATTATGTTGCATAAATGTTACAAAAGTAAGGAGATGTCTGCTGGTAGAAACCATTTCAAAAGACCAAAGAGCCAGTGGCAACTGGTCCCAGCAAATCCAGTGGTGGAGCCTCACTGCATCACCAGATATTTCACTAGATTGTATTTGTAGAAGGAATTTCTCAATATCTGACAAAACAACGGGAGAACAGTAGAAAGTATGAAATCTGTGCTATCTTGCATATATAGTAATACCGCTTAGCAGTGGGGTTCCGGATTCCGTTCCAAGCAGTATGGTTGGAATAGACCTGGCGGCATCCACATGGATGTGCACAGGGGCGTGCATACACATGCAGTACACGCATGCATCTTGGCGCTTCCACGAGCCTCTGCAATACTCCAGCTGCTCAGTGGAGCGTTGCACAGGCGCTGTATGCACTGTGCACAGAAGCTCTGAAGACGTAAAAGGACGGTAAGAAGCGAAGGCGGGTGGGAGGGCCCTCCAGAGCACCGTTCTGGAACGGTATCTGGTGCTCTGGGGAGGCTCCAGTATGCCCGTACCGGAGCATACTGCATGCAGCCCACCACTGCCGCTTAGTCTTATATACCGCTTCACAGTGCTTTACAGTTCTCTCTAAGTGATTTACAGAGTCATCCTATTGGCCCCCAGCAATCTGGGTCCTCATTTTACTGACTTTGGAAGGATGGAAGGATGAGTCAACCTTGAGGCAGTTAGAATTGAACTGCTGGAGTGAGCAGTGAGTTAGCCTGCAGTACTGCATTCTAACCACTGTGCTACCACAGCTCTACTTTTTTGGGTCCCAATGATGGCAGCTATTTTGTAACCTCTGTAGGGTCTATGGAGATTCTCAGTCATCCAGGTCATGGTTGTCCCAAAGATGCTTTTTTCAAGAGGCAGTTGGACTTCCTGGTTTTTGTTTGAAGACGTTTCGCTTTTCATCCAAGAAGCTTCTTCAGCTCTGACTGGATGGGGGGGAATGGAAGGATTTATGCTCCTTGCAGACAGCTGGCCATTTACATTCTTTTAGCAGGTCATTATGGTCACCTGGAGAAGAAGGCTCCACACCAATTTGCACCACTCAGGTGACACTGATGACACAGATAAACCTCCAGGTGACCTTAACAACCTGCTAAAAGAATGCAAATTTATATTCTTTGCGGTCTGCAAAGAATATAAATCCTTCTATTCCCACCATCCAGTCAGAGCTGAAGAAGCTTCTTGGATGAGAAGCGAAATGTCTTCAAATAAAAACCAGAAAGTCTAGTTACTCTTAAAAAAAGTACCTTTGGGACTCTATAGGATCATGCCTACAAGGGACTTCAGCAATGTTGCAAATTGGATCTGCTCCCCTGGGATCCTATGGCATTACTGCCCTTGGGCAGCTGAATCAATGTACTCCTAGCTCAGTTGCAGATCAACAGAAGTCTGCCTTGCAATGCTACAATCCTATGAAGCTTTGAGGCGTGGAACAATCCCTGTTCTCCTGAGTCCATATTTCACCAGGTGGTTGGTTTTTTTTACAGGGAGCTGGTGGTGTTCTGATCATGTGGATTTATTGCTTGATATTTTTTTATTGCAGGGGTTGTATCTCAGTTCACTTGTCAACAAAGAGGCTGGGCTCTTTTATCCTTTAGCTTTTAGTCCCAGGGAAGCTGTCAGCTTCAGTTGAGTAACACCTTGGGCTAGAAGGGATGAAACAAAGTCATGCACTCGTTTCTTCTCTAGCCAATGTAAAGTCAGATTCTCCCCCCCCCCCCCCATTACCATCGTGTTCATCCTGGAGGAAGGCAAGGGCTGCAGATGGGGACTTTAACTTCTCAAGCAAATTTTAGAAAATAATGTCTGCCAAGTATGAGTTTTCCAGGAAATTCTTCACTTGTCTTGCTGACAACTTTCAGAAAGAAGAATCAACTAATAGGAAAAGCTTAGTACTACTAAAGTGGCAGTAACAGGAATGATGGAGAAAGTAATGACGTAGTTTGAGAATACTTGATTTGAAGGGACTAGGGAATGTAACTGAACACATATTTTAGACTTTTTTAAAAGGTAGGGGACTTTAAAGGAGATCCTTAAAAAACAGGTGCTAAAAGCTCAGCTGAAAACAGTTTTAAATGGTATGCGAAGAAATATCCATCTGGTTCAGTTCCAAGTTGGGAGAAAGACACTGGAAACATAGAGGCTGATTGGAAAGATGGTTTGTTGATGAAGCAGAACCACATGGGTTTGTGATTCTGGGCAGCTGACAAAATGGAGTTGAGGGGGGGTTTATACCTTCTCTTGGGCTTTGCACCTGAGCTTCCTGTTCCTGTGCAGGAACATGTATTCTATTGGCTGTTGTCAGACTCCCATGGGGCCATGTAGGGGTTGTGTAGGGGTCATAGCTGGCTCTATAGGCAAAGTACAAATCCTAGGTATTTGTCTGAGCTACGTTTGTTTGAAATATAGACTACTCTCAGGGTGATGCAATGAAGGGGCTTGTGTTCTTAAAGGGTGTTGGGTTGCGGCGTGGCACCCCCTATCGAGGGAACGCGTACCGCAGAAGGCGGGCGGCTCCGGTGAGGAAAAGAAGACAAACGCGGAGGGTTTTCTCAAGGTGAGCTCGCCCCGACTAGCTCGGCACGGGCTCTTTTATTAGTTACAAAAGTAAAAAGTTACATTTTAGTACAGCTTGATTGGTCACATTCTGTTGCCTAGTAGATTACATTCAGTTGCCTAGTAGAATACATTCAGGCTGGCCTTTGTGTATTGCCATATAAGGAAATGTTATGTGATTCCTGCTCTAATAATCGGATGATGGTATGACACTAGCCTTTGTCTTAGCCTTTGTCAGGCGGGACCTTTTTGATTGACGTATGCTTCCTAGGTTCCGGGTTCATTCAATGGCCTAAAGATGGCCTAAAGCCTGCTGAACTGCCGAAACCTGGAACAATAATCCCAACATCTCCTCTGTTTTTGTTTTTTAAGGAGATGCTTTCTACCGATCTGGCTCCTCATTACTACCTATTGCAGGGGTGGCGAACTGTGGCTCTTTTATGACTCATGGACTTCACTACCCAGAATTCCTGAGCCAGCATGGCTGGCTCAGGAATTCTGGGTATTGCAGTCCATGAGTCATAAAAGAGCCACAGTTCACCACCCCTGACCTATTGCATACGGGCGTTTTAAGTCCCCTGCAATGATATCTTTTTCGTCCTCTGTTGGCAGAAAGGGTTCTTTTTCAGACGAGTGTGCGAGGAGCATCGCTTCCATGGTAGACAAACGAGTTTTCAAAAAGTTCATTATATGATTAAATACAAAAGGTCCTATAATACATATAAGCAGCAATATAATCAAAGGTCCAACAAGGGCACTAATAAGGGTTGTAAGCCATGGGGAGAGGTTAAACATATTTTGGTACCATGATTGCCTTTCTTCTCTTTCCCTTTTTCGTTTTTCTAATCCTTCCCTTAACTTGCTCATGGAATCCACTACTACCCCAGAGTGGTCGGCATAAAAGCAACATTCCTCCTTGAGGGCAACACATAATCCTCCCTCTTTTAGAAAAAGAAGATCTAGCCCTCGGCGATTTTGGAGGGTTACTTCAGAAAGGGATGTCAGGGATTTTTGTAGGTGAGAAATAGAGCTCTCCAATAATTCAAGGTCTCTGTCAATGTCAGCACGTAGGGTGTGGTACTGTTGGTGGCCAACGGTTAGGGCAGCCGCACCTGTGGCAGCCCCCGTGGCACCTAGACCCAAAAGTAATGATAGGGTGAGAGCGGTGACGATCTCTCTCTTACCGCGATGAGACCATGAGGTTAAAGAATCAACAAGTTGAGTGAAGGAATGGTACGTTATTTTTGGAAAAATCCTAACTTGAATACAAAACCCATTTGCATGTGTCAAAGTGGGGCCGTGAACACAGGCGGTGATGCCGGTGGAACACGCCCACCACGAAGAATTACCTGGGATAAAGTATAAACTTTGAAACTCTGTAGAAAAGTTGCCCCCTGTGCTCCACATGGTTTGATGTGCATTTTTTAACCACATGGAAGTGTAGTTACAATATAAGTTGGAATAATTTAAAGGGACATTGCCAATACAGTATCCAGTACCAATTATGGAGCTGATGGTTTGCGTGCCTTCTTTCCATCTGCATTGAGAATCGTTAGTGTGGGCTATGAAATTCTGAAGGCTTCCAACGGCTTCGTAGTAGGGGGGAGATGCCCCCAAGCAAAGCCAACAATCATTTGTATACATGGGATTGGAGTAATTTAGTAGGGCATAACTAGAATTTATTAACTTAAGAATGGGGTTAGAGCTTGGCAGTTGGAGTTGAAAGTAGTCTATTTTTGATGTGTTTGGATTGGATCCAACCATCAAGGCTGGCCTCTCCACAAGGAGGGTAATGGTGAATATATTACCATAGTCATAATTATTGGCGTAAATTCGGGCACCCCATGTCAGGCCAGATTCCCATTCTATTGTCAAGGTTTTTCCTTCAGTGGTGAATCGGAGGCCAACTGGGTTGCACGGATGCCGTTTGGAATCGGTATGGCATGCAGTGCGATGCCATAATGGCCCCCGAAATGCAGTGATATAGTCATTTTTGATGGGCAGTGACCAGCGGATGGACTCTGTAGATAAACAATCCCAGGAGGCGCAGAAATAATCAGGCCTGCCTCCACATTTCCGGAAGTGCTCAGAGTCTTTTTTATAACCTGGGCATATATAGAAATTGTACCGGTGTATAAATCCTGGGCCAGGGATGGGTGGGTTTTTGCTATAATAGGCCAAATATCCGACTAACATTTCCCCTAGGTCAAAATATAGTGTGGGGAACCATGTATATAATTGCGTCTCGTTAGATGTTGAACTTAGTACAGTCCCATAGGCATCTTTTATCTGCCATGTCTGAAGAAAGGGTTGGTGTATCCATTTTTGTTCAGACTGGCCCTGGTTAAGCACTGAATGACGGTCTCGGGATTGGTGACTTTTGGGAAGAATGTTCTGTTTTCCTTTTGCCATGTAGTTTGTGGGGCGGCCGGATGTTGGTGGATGTTTAGCTGAGTCCCGCAAAGCCACCTCTATCGTTTTGGTCACAAAGTGTTTTCTGTTAAAGCCTTTGCAAGTGTACAGTCCGATGGTGGCTTCAGAGGCTGTGAATGCCAATGTCATTCTGCAGGGGTGATGTGAGTATATCATGTGATGTCCTGTGTGTGGGCTAACATATTTACCTTTATGTAGAAAGGCAAAAGGGCAATAAATCTGTTCCAGATCCTTGCATCTGATGACAGCCGTGGCTCCTTTCTGGAGAAACTGGAACAGGGGTCTGCATTCAAGGAGTTGATGTGTGGGTTGGAGCAGGAACAGGATCAGGAGCAGGCATAGATTCATCTTGGGATGGTTTCAGGTGACAGGGGCGCACGTGACGACCAGGAACCCAGACAGTGGTGTTGTCTGCAGATATGGCGGCGTAACCGCGACCCCAGGTGAAGAGATGTGCAGGACCTCTCCACGTAGGATCAGGCAGCTGTCGGTAGTAGACAAGAGGCCGTTGGTCTGGTAGTGATGATGCGGAGGCAAAATGATGGCAGGCAGCAGACGACGGAGATTGGCCGGTAAGAGTGAGAAAGTTTAGTACGTACAAACACAAATTAAGAATGTCTTGCAAAGCTGGGAGGCTAGGGGGTCCTTTTCCCTTTCCATCATTGTACCTATCCAGGGCGTGTTTTAAGGTTTGGTTTGCTCTCTCAACCATTGCTTGGCCCTGACTATTGTAAGGTATACCGAATTTGTGTATAATTCCCCATTTTTGACAAAAGGTGGCAAAGGTACTGCTAGTATAAGCAGGGCCATTGTCCGTTTTTAATTCTTTTGGGCGTCCCAGCGATGCAAAGGTCCGAATACAGTGATTTATAACATGTTTGGTGGTCTCACCCCTTTGGGGGGAGGCCATGAGAAACCCAGAGAAAGTATCCACGGAAACATGTAGATATTTCCAAGGGGAGAATGTAGGATATTGGGTCACATCCATTTGCCAAATCTGGCAGCTCTCCGTCCCTCGGGGGTTAACCCCCATGGGGATGGAGTTTCCCTGTTTACTGCAAGTGGGGCACTGCTGAATAATAGCAGTGGCTTCACCTGAAGTAATACCAAATTGTTTAATGAGAGCCTTTTTGTTTTGGTGAAAGTAGGAGTGGCTTTCCCACGGTGTGGGAGAGGAAAGGGAGAAGCAAGAAGAGGATGAAGCAGCCGCAGCTGCAGCGTCGGCCACATCATTACCCCCCTGGAGGATGCCAGGAAAGGGTTGGTGGCTACGGATATGAGCAACATAGAAAGGATAAGTGCGTGCAGAAATCAAATGTTGTAAAGCCAGAAATAAGGACATAAGGGTTGGTTCGATGTACGGAGAAAGGTAGGCTTGGTAAATAGAGGAAATAATTTGTGAAACATAGAGACTGTCCAAGATAAGATTAAAAGATTGTTGAGAGAAATTCTCGAAAGCGAGAATAGAAGCATACAGTTCCGCCCGTTGGGCCGAGGTTTGTGAAGGGGTGATCTTAGTGTGCCATTGGCCTTCAACTTGCCAGGCACAGGCACCATAGGTTTTGCTGCCATCAGCAAAAACTGTAACAGCATCAGGAATAGGAAATGGGGAGATAGGAGTCTGCCAAGAGAAAGGTATCGTTTTCAGAAGTTGTACGCGGGGATCAGGTGGAGGATGGCAAGAAATGGTTCCAGGCCAGTCAGCGAGTGCAAATTGAAGGTGTTCGCTGACAGCCAGCAAGGATTCCCAAGTGGAAAGAGAGCAGGGGACATAGATAGCAGAGGGTTCAATGCCAGCAAGGGATTTAGACCGCAGTCTACCCTTAACAATAAGGGAGGCAAACAAAGCAGGTTTAGTAGTAAGAGTTGCACGAGGTGTATGAGACAAATGAATCCATTCAAGGATCAACAGTGAAGAAGTGACCTGTGCTATAGCTGCAGTGGGCAGCATGTTGGTGTTGAATATTAATAATGCAAAAGGTATATTCTCTATCATTCTGTCCACCCATTTGGTGTTTAGGGCCTGATTGACAAGGTCAAGGATGTCCAAATGTTCCTGACACAAAGGAATGATGTCGGCTGGTTGCTTGCCCTTGGTAAGAGCAACAAACAGCGGTGAGAGTTGATGAGTGGAAAGACCCAAGTAAGGCCTGATCCAATTGATAGATCCCAAATATTGTTGTAATTGCAAAAGTGTAGGTTTGGGCGGCAATTGTATGTGAGGAGTGGTGGGTGAGGCATATGATGCGAGCATTTTGTGTCCCAGGTATTGAAAGGGAGGAGATGTTTGTACCTTATCTGAAGCGATGTGAAGTCCTCCTTGTTGTAAAATGTGCCTGAGGTGTGGTAATGTTTTAAGGACAGTTCCTTCAGGGCCTGGTGCCGCAACCAAAATATCATCCATATAATGGTAAATTAAAAATGATGGGTATTGTTCTCTATAAGGATGTAAAACACATGAGACATAATATTGACACATGGTGGGGCTGTTAAGCATGCCCTGTGGCAAAACTTTCCATTAGTAGCGAGAAGTAGGTTGAGAGTTATTTAGTTCAGGTATTGTAAAGGAAAAGATGTGTCTATCTTCGGGATGTAAAGGTATAGAAAAGAAACAATCCTTCAGATCAATAATCATCATGTCATAATGTTGAGGAATTAAGTTTGGGTTTGGGAGGCCGCACTGTAGCGCCCCCATCGGGCAAATAATGGCATTGACCATTCGAAGGTCCTGTAATAAACGCCAAGAGCCTGGTTTCTTTTTTATTACAAACACTGGAGTGTTATAAGGACTTAAGGAGGGCTCTAAGTGCCCTTTTTCTAATTGTTCATTTACTAATTGTTTTAATATTCCAATTTGTCTATAGTCAAAGGCCATTGATCAATCCAGACAGGAGTCTGGGACTGAAGTTCCAAACGCAAAACAAAAGATGCTGACATTATTTCAAAATAATGACGCCGCCCTGGGTCCTAACAAGGAGAAGGGCGGGGTATACATTTAATAAAAAATAATAAAATAAATAAAAAACTAGCTTAGCCTGGAATTGAGACATAAGATCTCGACCCCAAAGATTAGTATGCAAAGGCAAAACAACAGGTTTAATAAAAGCAGTAACAGAAGACGTAGCAGAGGTAACAGAGACCCAGTCGCTGCTTATTTGAGCAGTTTGTATACCTCCTACTCCTCTTACAGAGGGTGCAGGGTGAGTAGGCCAGGTGGAAGGCCAATCTGCAGTGCGGATGACAGACACATCAGCGCCCGTATCTAAAAGGCCAGAAAAAGAACGGCCGTTTAGTTTAAATTCGGCAGTGGGGCAAGTAGAATTAACAGATTGTTCCATAGCTAAAATGTTAGTTTGATCCTCAAGCAGGATCATAGTAGCAACTACAGTTCCTTTGTTAATGGTAACTGGAGAATTAATCATCATAGCCAGTGCAAGATCAGAAAAAGAATCAGAGCTTCGCAAAAAAGGAGCAGCAATCACTCCCTGAGCAGTAAGATTCAGGTTTGGAAAGATGATAGCAGGAAGAGAGGGAGGCAAAATTAAAGGCAGACGAGGTGAAATAAAAAGATGATAAACATGAGCAGGTAACGAATAGGTAACAGTGTCATTTGCAACCATTTCAAATGATTGGGAAAGAAATTTGTCATCTGGAGGTTCAACCTTGAGGGAGGGGATGGTTGAATGCCCCGCCATTAGTTTCCCGCATCGTTAGAGTTATTAAAAGATTGTGGAAAGTCGTTAGAGTTATTAAAAGGTTGTTGAGTTTGTCTAAATTGTGGATTTGGTCCAGATTGTCTACATTGGTTTGCCCAATGAAAACCCTTTTTACATTTTGGACAGACTTTTTTCGGGCGAAGCAGTTGGCCATTGTTGCTTCTGTTAGCGCCACCGCCAGGGGCGCGACACTGAGATTTAAAGTGATCAGGTTTCCCGCAATTGAAACAATTCCCCGCTGGGCGGGAGGAGGGAGAAGAAATGAGAAGTGCGTCTGCAGATTTAAAAGCATTAGCGATCGCCTCCATATTAGCTGTAGCTAAAGCCTGCATATTATAAGTCGTCGTGCCCACAATGCGGCAAGCTTGCAAAAATTCGGGAAGAGTAACGCCAGGTTTGTGCGCAATTGGTTGCAGTATTTTTTGACAATCTTTGTTTGCATTTTCAAAAGCCAATTTCATGAGGAGTTCATTACGAGCGTCCTCATTATCTATCTGTCGTTTGAGAGCCAACTGTAGTCGGCTGATGAAGTTTGAATAACTTTCGGTCGAATCTTGGATAATTTTAGGAAAGGTTTGGGTAGGTTTGGATGAAGAATCATCCACTTTTCTTTTTTTTTTTTATATTGAAAAAGTTTTATTGGTTTTACATTTTTTCTATAGGATAGGGTAAGGGATACAAAGAAATTTTGAGAGCATTCACGTCAAAGTCGTCGGCCCTTCCGAGACCTCAAAATACACAATAAAAAAATAACAAAAAAAAAACATTTTTCATAACACTACAAGGTAAAAGCAAGTACATATACCTAAATTCTCAATTCCATGCTGTCAGACATTTACAAAAAATCCAGAAAATATTATGCAAAATTGTTCAGTAAAATCAAGGCAAAGTTATTTTTTTGATCTAAGTCTCTTGGCTATTGTATCTTCTTTTTCTCCTCCCTGGCCCCCAGCGGGCGGGGCCGTAGCTCCCTCCGTCCCCCCTGGATCTTCCCCGAGGGCAGATGAATGTTTTTTAAGAAAGGCTTCCGCCTCAACAACTGTTTTAATCCTCACTCTTCCTCCTTCCCAGAACACCAGCATCCCTTCGGGTGTCACCCACTTGAACCAAATCCCATGATCAAATAAAATTTTAGACAAGAAGGAAAATTTCCTCCTTGCTTCTCGAATCTTTCTAGGAATCTGCTTCAAGATAGTGACCATTTTTTGTTGGTAAATTAAAGGGTTCCCTCTCTGCGCCTTCAAGATTTCCTCTCTGGTTGACCTTCTAACAAATTTCACATGTATCTCTCTAGGCACTTCATTTATCCTGGCATATGCTGAGTTAATTCTATAGGCTAGGTCAATGTCCCCCCTGATCTCATCTTTAGGTTTTTGTAAATAGTCTGCTAAAATTGTGCTCATAAGATCAGGGAGGCATTCACCAGGTTGCTCAAAAACATTCTGAAATCTCAAAAAATATGTCATTCTTTCCATATCAATCCTAGACACATGCCCACTTGTTTCCTCAACCTCTTTAGTAACATTTTTAATCTCTCCCTTAACCCCCACCAGCCCCCCTTCCAATTCTTCAGTCTTCTGTGTGATTTCCAGCGTTTGGTTCCGTATGTCCAATAGCTCCTTCTTGAAAATGATGTTTTCTGCCCTCTGGGCCTGAATTTCTTGAACCAAAGTTTGTATAACAGTTTCAAGAGAAGCCATCCGTTGTTCTAAACTTGTCAGTGCTGTTTCTTGAGCCATCTTAACTGTTAGAGTCAGTGCCACCAAAATGGCGTTTTCAGGGTGGGGCTGGTGAGACTAAGTTCAGATCAAGGTTGAAACGTTGTAAAATTCAGGAACCAAGAGAGAGACAATTTTCCAACTCAATAGTTATAATAACGAAGGTAATCCAGAAAGGAACCACAAATCCAACAAGAAAAAAATTCTTCATTAATATCCAGAGAGAGTCCCAATTGTAAAGAGACGCTGGGAATTTCCCATAGTTAAAATAGTCAGGCAGGGGCAAAGAAAAGCCACTTTCCACCGCCCATCTCAGAGCCCAGAGGAGAGAGTAGTAAAATAATTTTTTTTTAACCAGCCAGACCTAGAAACAATGTTGCAAGTAGCCGCATACCACTTTCCCTTGTTAGAGACAGTCCGGATTTAAGATTTCCGCTTTCTCTTCCAGAGAAGCCATTTCCAAGTGCCGCTTAAGTCCGAGGGGTTTTTTTTGAAAACAAACTCCCCCCTCCCAGTCCTTTCAGCCTGGCTGACAGCAGAAAAAAAGTTTTTTTAAAAACTCACTCTCCCCTCGCAGCTGAAGCCTCGGGAGACCTTCCGACTGAGCCGATCAACCCTCTTCATTGTTGTAAATGGCGCCGTCTTCCTTAGGCGAAGGGAGAACCCCCCGCAGCATGTTCTCCCTCACCTAAGCCGCGCCGGAGGCCACTTCCTCCACCGCCGTGGGGGGGGGGGCGCCCCCCGACGAGCCGGCTTTACGGGAGACCCTCAAACAAGAGGAGTCTCGCCCCCGTGGGGGGGCAGAAGGAGAAACAAAGCGGCGAGCGAGCGCTAGGCTCGCCCGTCGCCGCAGGAGCCGGAACCGGAAGCCAAGAATCATCCACTTTTCTTAACGCTGCCAAAGCACATCGCGTAATGATTGGAAAAGTCTCACGCGGCGATTGCGCTTGGAGCACTATGGTGTCGAAAGCGCCGGTCCCCATGAGATGATCACGGGTGACTCCAGCGGGAAGAACATCATTCACAGCTGCATCAATTTGTAATTGATATTGCGACCACCATACAGAATATTGCGCAGGGGTTAAAAGCATTTTAAGCAATAGTTGCCAGTCAGCCAAAAGCATTTCAGTAATAGCACTAGTAAGCGATCCTAAAAGTCCTTGAGTATAGCGAGATTGCAAACCATAACTAGCAACAGCTTCCTTTAAATTTTTCACAACCTTAAAGTCAACGGGTTCATGGACCGGAATCAACGCGGCCCCTGCGGGCAATTGCCATTTCACAGGGTACGCGGCGCAGGCGTCCATCTGCTCCGCATCCAGTTCTCCCGCGTCTCTTGCCCTTAACACAGCTCTTATGATATGTCCTCCTCTCTCCGGAGGGTCCGGAGGAGGGGGGGGAAGGATAAGGGCACACAATACCACTTTTTAGAGGGACAGGGTAAAGGGAAGAGGGAGGGGAGGAGGGAACGGGGGATCTATATGGCGGAGGAGGTGGATCGGCAGAAGGAGGGTTGGAATCTAAAGTTTGCGGATTGTATTTGTGATGAATCATTAGGCATTCCATGACTACCCGCCATGCAGTCAGGATGTCTACTGGGGCTCTAGGAGCCGCGTGGAAGTATTCTCCCAATCTAGTCCACGCTGAAATTTTTAAGGTGCCTTTTTCCAGATAAGCCAGGCACTGTAGCCAAATGTAAACCAAAAGGGAAGTAATTTGTTTGTTTTTCAAACGAGGGAGAGATTTCCCTTCGTTTGGGGCAATTTTTACAGAAAAGTCTGTCAATTCCCTCAGTTCCTTCAGGTGCGCAACCTGTTGTTGAGAGAATCTTCCGCCCATACTCACGAAATGGTCCTGCCGTGTTGCAGACAGGATGACGTCGACAGCTCCCTTCGAGCAAGTGAGTAGGGACGGTCCGAGACGCACACCGGAGTCGAGGACTCGTGTCCGGATCGGGACAGCCAGTAATCACATCGCTGGGTCGCCAATTGCGGCGTGGCGCCCCCTATCGAGGGAATGCGTACCGCAGAAGGCGGGTGGCTCCGGTGAGGAAAAGAAGACAAACGCGGAGGGTTTTCTCGTGGTGAGCTCGCCCCGACTAGCTCGGCACGGGCTCTTTTATTAGTTACAAAAGTAAAAAGTTACATTTTAGTACAGCTTGATTGGTCACATTCTGTTGCCTAGTAGATTACATTCAGTTGCCTAGTAGAATACATTCAGGCTGGCCTTTGTGTATTGCCATATAAGGAAATGTTATGTGATTCGTGCTCTAATAATCGGATGATGGTATGACACTAGCCTTTGTCTTAGCCTTTGTCAGGCGGGACCTTTTTGATTGACGTATGCTTCCTAGGTTCCGGGTTCATTCAGTGGCCTAAAGATGGCCTAAAGCCTGCTGAACTGCCGAAACCTGGAACAATAATCCCAACATTGGGTAATTCCTATTGTGGTTTAATGGGTTTCATCCTGTTTTGGCTCTTGGGTGAAGGTATTTGCTTATGAATAGAGCTATCTAGATACTTGTCGTTTTCAATAAGCTCTTAATCTTTTAAGTGCTGGCATCTGCTGTGGATGCCTTCTGCCTCCAAAAAACATGTTTCTCCATTTCTACCTTTGGGAAATAAAATAATCTGCCTTTTTAAATATTCCTCAAAATATTTCATTCTTCTAGTAGGGTGTGTGTGTGTGGCTTCCCACAACGGGGAACATAATGATAGTCAACAAAGTATCCAAAGAACCAGAATCATCTCACTAGTTTTTTTTTAAAGACACATAAAAACACATGCAAAATTGATCATATCTCCAAGAAAGGGTATATATGTGGCCCTAGAACAATGATGGCGAACCTGTGGCATGTGCAGCCATGTTGTCTGGCATGAACAGCATGGACTCTTCTGGGTTTCTGGCGAGCATGTGCCTGCAACGATCAGCTGGCCTTTGTACATGCGGCAGTGCCAGAACCTGGAAGAGCTGGTTTCCGTTTTCCAGCTGATCATTGCACACACATGCACACTAGTAACCAGAAGACTACCTGACCACTGTGCATGCATGCACCAGAAACCGGAAGTTCATTTTCTGGTGCACACATGCCCCCTGGGCAGCTCCTCTTCTGGGTTGCTGGCCAGACGAGTGTGCTCATACTCCCTTTTCGGCACTCGGTGCCTAAACGGTTTGCCAACACTGCTGTAGAACAACAGAGAGAGTATCAGGTAAACCAAAACCAAAATCACTTCAATTACTTGGAAAAAGTAAAGCAAGGACAATCAGAGGACTAGAAATAGATCTTAATAAGGAAGCATGAAGGAATGAGGAAGGTTTAGCCTTGAGAAGAGAATAAGCAGAAGAGATGTGATATTGTTTGATTGAGCATGATACGGAATAATGGTTTTCAATTACATTTGAATTACATTGATTCTGATTCAGCTTTAGGGGGAAAGGCTTCATATCTGTCACGGCAGTTTTGACATATGAACCAGTTACCTAGAGGAGGAGAACTGCCAGTGATGGGAAGGCTCCACCTGTTGCACTTCAACCGATCTGGCAACTATTGTAACCACAGTGCATTTCTGGGGAGGGAGAGAAATGTTGGCACCTATAGTCTGAGAAAAGATCAGGATGTACGGCCCGGGTATCTCCCCTGCCAGGTAAATGATAAGGAAGCCACAGAATGTGTCTCTCTGCCAGTTTTCAGAATATTATGTAGAAATAACACTGCTTTCCTCAACTATTATCTCTGCTTTTTAAAACAGTCCCCAAGGAGAAAAGAGATGATTGGACAACTAATTATTGTTCCCAGTAGAATCTCCGGCAGTTGTAAATTTCATATAGTACAAATTTATCAGCACATAAGCAATTACCTTGATTGAGTTAGGACCTGAATTAGCCAGCAGCCTGGTGCTATAATTGCTTCAGTAGTTGCGTGAATTGCATTGCATTACGGAACTCTCGTATCAAGCTGCAAAATGCAAATGCAATCCTAGTAACTCTTGCCAAGAAGAACCAGGTGTGATCCTCTGTTATCACTCTTGGTTCTAGAAAGAGTTGAAGGGGCATCTGGGTTGGGTTTGCATCTGATGCAGCACTGGTCTGAAATAGGCACAGAGAAGTTTTTCTCAGCCTTGGCACCTTTAAGATGTGTGGACGTCTACTCACAGAATTCCCCAGCCAGATGCTCTTCTGCACCCAGAAATGAAATCAGAATGAGTGGGAAAGATCATTCCAACACTGGTATTCAAAAATCGCCTTTGGCACATCGAACTAATAAAACCACAAGACATGGTGACAGTCCTAAAGATAAGATAATATTTATTGTCATTTTTTCCCCCAGTAGGACCCCGGCTCACATGAAAGATGAAATTATGTTGCCTGCTCTCAAAAGTGCACACATACATAATGCACATAAAAGTATGCTATAAACATACATATGTGTTCACCTACACACCAACATAGAAATACATAGAAATGTTAACCACAGCTTCCACTCATTGCTTCTTGTCCTGGCCTCAGGTCTTAATGGAGAATAAATCAAAAGTAAGGGTATAAAACAAAAATCACCAATGTTCCACCCACACAGAGAGACACGTACACAGAGACACATAAACACTCAGACACGCACACCCCTACACACAGTCCTTTATGCATATATGTAGGTTTGAGAATTAGAGGTTGGAAGTGACTGCAAAAAGATTAAATCCAGACTGGCACTGCGTGATCTTCCTTGAGAGAAGGGATGGGAAAATGTTATTTATGAACGGCTGCTGCATTATCTTGGAATCTGGTAGGAATCCATTGGGGTCCATTTTAGAGTAAACACAGATGGAGTAGAACCTACCCATTGGACGAAACCACCCATTTTTTCTGTTTCTGACACTCCCTTTCCTACCCAAACTACATTCTGTCCCTAGGTTCAGCAGGCGGATGGGGGAATGATGGATCCCTTTTGACTGAGAGCTAATAAAATTATATTTGATAAGATTAATTTTCAAACTAGAATGAGCCTGCATGAATCCAGATGGAATGGTACAGGCAAATTTTGAAAAAGAATAGCATGAAAGAAGGTTTTTTTTTGCTGTTAAAAGATCATAAGCAATAGATTAATTTATCATAGATTTTTACATCTTGCCTTTTATTCAGGAGCTCAAAATAGTGTAGGTAGTCCTTGACTTACAACAGTTCGTTTAATGACCATTTGGAGTTACAATGGCACCAGAAAAAATAACTTATGACCGATTTTCACATGACTATTGCAGCATCCCGACAGTCATGTGATACAAATATGGATGCTTGGTAACTGGCTCATATTTATGATGGTTGCAGTGTCCCAGGGTCACGTGATCACCTTTTGCAAACTTCTGACAAGCAAAGTTAATGGGGAAGCCAGATTCACTTAACAACCGTGTTACTAATTTAACAATTGCAGTGATTCATTTAACAACTTTGGCGAGAAAGGTCGTAAAATGGGGCAAAACTCACAACAACTAACTTTGGGCTTGATTGTGGCCGTAAGTCGAGGACTACCTAGATATACAAAACTTTGTCAAATAGAAGGAGTCACTGGTTCAGAGTTTGCCTCTGGGTTTCTGAGCCTGAGGATAAAATACAACCTGGATCTCCAAGGTGGTAGTCCACCAACTTAACCAGTATATCATTATAGACTTTCATAATAAGTTGTATTTGATTACAAGTAGTCCTTGACATGACCAGAATTGGGATCAGAATTTCTGTATGCTAATAAAAGCAGTTAAGGGAGCTGTGGCCGACCTATGACCTTTTTTCGCCACGATTATTAAGTGAATCGGTGTAGTTGTTAAGTGAAACAGTCTTTAAGAGAATTCGGCTTCCCCCATTGATTTTACTTGTTAGGAGCCAGCTGGGAAGGCATCAAATGGTGATCACATGACTTTGGGATGCTGCAAAGGTCATAAATGCATGGCAGTTGCCAAGCATCCGAATTTTGATCACAGGACTGTGGGGGATACTGTGGCAATTGTACGTGTGAATATCATAAGTCACTTTTGTCAGGGCTGTTGTAACTTTGATCACTAAACGAATGGTTGTAGGTCAAGGGCTGCCTGTATCCGATGGTTTGGTGTGATGATTAAAGGACCTGGAGTAGAAACAGGGTGACCTTGTATAAGACCTAGGCCTCTTCTGTCGGGCTTTGAAGACCCACTTATTTTGAGCGGCCGGCCTGGCATAGTTTTTAATCTGGCATACTTTTAAACGTTTTAGTTTTATATGGTTTTAGTAGGGATTTTAATAGGTTTTAGACAGGCTACTCGTTATCTAATGTATTTTAATAGGTTTTAATTGTTTTCTATGTTTTATTCGTGATTTTACTGCTGCCTGTATACCGCCCTGAGTCCCGGAAGGGAGAAGGGCGGTATAGAAATTTAAATATTAAATTAAATTATTAAGTCACTCTCTCTGAGTCCTAGGAAGAAAGCTGTGGCAAAATCATATCAGAAAAAAGCTGTTTGTTCAGGCTATTTGGAGTCAAGGTTGACTTGAAAACCCATATTCATATACAAACCCACACTTGACCCTTACTTTATTTAAAGCTTGGTTTCTCAACTTCAGCCACACTAAGATGGATGGACTTCGATTCCCAGAATTCCCTAGCCCGCGATGAAGGCCATCCATCTTAAAGTGGCTGAGGTTGGAAAACAGTGATTGAGAGCATCATAGAATCCTAGAGATAGAAGGGAGATGGAGATGGTTAAGAAGTATGAAATATAGGTAAATAAAGGGAACGTGGAGGCCTTTATTACAACCCCTTACCTAAGGCAGTCTTTATACCAACTTGAACCAATGGTTGTCCAATCTTTTCTTGAAACCTCCAGGAGACAAGCTGTTCCATTGATTAATTGTTCTTACTGTCAGGACATTCCTCCTTAGTTCCAGGTTGAATTTCCCTCTGAGGATCTTCCACCCATTGCTTCTTGTCCTGCCCTCAGGTGTTATGGAGAATAAATTGAAAGAAAGAATATTTTAAAAAATCCCTACTTTTTAAAAACTCCACTAACATGGAATCAGTGGGTAGTAATAAACATGTCCTTAAGCAACTCAGAAAACCAACAATAACATAGAGAAATAGAATAGCTATGTAGTATGCTTGCTGTCAAATTATTAATGCTAGCACAATTGTTTGTCTTAATTGTTTGTTACAGCTGGCTCATTTCAATGTCAACATTCCCCCCTCCCTTTTTCTATAATTATCTAGACTGGGTACCTCTTTACAAAATCTGGTGGACAAAATATGTTCATGCAGCATCTATTCCTTTGAAATGCCAAATCCACCAGGATTTTGAAGAAGGTTATCCAATTTTTTCCCTATCAGCTATCTATCTCATAACTGGGAGCCATATGAACCCCCTGTGTTTGGAAAGACAAATTGGAACTTGCGTTCGGTTGCAAACATCTTGGTGTAGGATTGTGCATCGGCCAAGTAGGTCACAGCACAGATGTGACAGGCCTCTGTTCTTTGTATGTTGGTTTTATGTCTGGAAATGCAGCAAATTTGATCGAGGCTCCTGCTGTTAGGACGATTCAGTTTTCCAGTCACAGCTGAATTCAAACAGCAACATCACCCTGGTGGCTTCTGAGCATTTGTTTAAGATGGAGACTGTCTGTGCCACAGGGCTGTAGAGGAGAGGCTGTGCGCACTTGGCATCCCTGGCATTTCAGAGGAAACTTGAGATGCAGAAAATCAGTTGCTTAAGAGCTTGGCCTCAGGAACAATACCAGATTGGAAGGTAAAAGGGCATCTGATGTTCACAGAGGTGGCTTGGCTCCTTGCCTTAAGCTGATGGAAGTCTGCTTCTCTTGTTAGACTGGATAAGGAGATGTGTGGGAAGGTATATATGTATGTGTGTGTGTGTGATAAAGAGACAATTAGAGATCTATTACCAAACTCTTTCTTGAAGAGCAGCCATACCCCAAAGCTTTGCCTGAGGCTATCCCAGAGGGTCTCACTTACTTTGGCCACGTCATGAGGGGGAGTTCACTGGAGAAAGCAATTATGTTGGGAAGAGTTAGCAGTAAAAGGAAACTAGCCCGTCAAACAGCAAGGTGGCTGGACACCATCAAAGCTAACACCAGCCAGAGCACAGAAAAATTCAAAAGAAGGGCAAGATTGGAAAGTGAAAGACCTGGCCCACAGAATCATCAAGAGTCAGACACAACTGAATGGATATCATCATCATCAATCAGAATAAAGCTGAATGGGACCGTGGAGGTCATCTAGTACAGCCCTCTGCTCAAGCAGCAGATCCTATACTATTCCAGACAAGTGGCTGTCCAGTCTCTTACAAGCCTTCAGTGATGGAACACCCACAACTTTTGAAGGAAACCTGTTCCACTGGTTGATTGTCCTCACTGTTAGGAAGTTTCTCTTGTATTCCAGGTTGCTTCTCTCCTTGACTAATTTCCATTCCTGCCCTCTGGTGCTTCGGAAAATAAACTGCCCCCTCCCCTCCTCTTTGTGGCAGCCTCTCAAATACTGAAATACTGCTCTCATGTCCCCTCTAAAAGTCCTTCTTTTCTCTAACCCAAATCCTGCATCCATTCTTCATAGGTTTTAGTCTCCAGGACTTTAATCATCTTAGTTGCTCTTCTCTGCACTTTTTCCAAAGTCATCATCCTCCATCATCCTCACCATCACCACCAACATCACCTCTTGAGGGCCATAAGGGGGGTAAAAGCACTGATATCTGCATATTTATATGTTAAACGCTCACATATAATTCTCTGAAATGCTAGAGGAGGATTATCTGCAGCCTAACCACCTCTGTTTTTCCCTTGCAGGTCTCCAAATGGGATCGTCTTCCAGCACTTTTCCCCTTCCCAAAGATTTCTGGTTTTGGTGGGGTTTCCCCCCCCCCCCCTTTCAGCTCCTTTTTTTTGCTAGTCCTGGCCTTCAGCCATCTCTCCTAGACAGGAAAGGCCCAGAATCGCATTTCATGACATTCTTCCTGCATATAAACAGCCGCCCCCACCCAGAAACAGCCACATGGCGATGCCAGGCAAGGCATTCCTGCTTTACTGCTGCCTGTTCCCTCTACCCCTCCTCTTCAACCCCATTCCTAAGTTTATCCGGGCTGGAGGAAGGGGGCTGGGAATTGGCAATTGGGCTCAATTAGCTGATGTTTCCCAGTGTGAGGAATATCATCTGGTTGCCATGGGGACGGGGAGTGCCCGGTAACCAACTGGGCCCCTTTTCTTGTTCACTACCTACTTCTCTCCACGCCATGCTGGCACAAGGAGCTACTCGGGGACAGGAGTGGGAAGCAATGCCAGGGATGGTGTTGGGCATAGCTCTTTTTGCCTCTGCAGGGAATGCAAGCCCTTCCTCCCATTTCTTTTCATCGTGAGAAATTTCTGCACACAGCATCGGATCCTATAGTGAGAAGTAAAGTAGGCAGGTCTTAGCAGGAAGTTTCATTGAAAGGATAATTTTCTTGCCATCACTGGCATGTGGGCGTTGGACACCTAGGTAACGCCTGCCCTGGATTTAGTGCCAGTTCTCTCTCTGCTTCCTCTCCTCCTCCTCCTCCTCTTCATATTAGGGATTTTTCTGGAGAAGAATCAGCCAAGAGACCAGCTTTTTCCTTGGCGACTTCTTGAGTAGTCCAGTCAATTGAAGAAAGTAACAAAGTCAAAGACAAGGATGAATCCAATCCACAGGGCCTTAGAGACACGCCAGCATTTTGCCATTCAAAACCTTTCAGGTTTTCAGCCCAGAGACACTTCCCTGCATACAGGCAGATGTTGATGGGTTTAGCAAGAGACAGTTGATCAGCAACAGATAATTTGATGATAATTCCTAAAATTTCTGGGCAACCCAGTTGTTACTTTTCCTAAACCTCTCCATCGTCTTGAGATCCACTGAAAAAGAATTGTGTCTTTCAGGGTTACTGAAACTGTCATTACGTGGCTTCCCAACAAGCCCTGTCATAATAAAATAAAAAAAGAATAGTTGTAGCTCAGGGTTAAACTGTGGGGTCCTTGATGCTGTCAGCTTACTTGGTTTCTTGCAGACGTTTCATTACCCAACCAGGTAACACTAGGTCACACTGATGATGTTTCCTAGTTGGGTAATGAAGCACCTGTTGGAAAATAACCAAGCTGAGAGAGCACCAAGGAGCCCACAAAAATTGTCCTGGGAATATTAGAAGCCCCAATCCTAACTCAACAAAATTGCATTTGGGGACAAAATGGTTCCCCGGAAGTGATCTAGTTTGTGATATCACTTCAGATCAACCAAAATAAAGCTGGAAGGAACCTTTGAGGTCTTCTAGTCCAACTCTCTTCAAGCAGGAGACCCTATACCAGTGATGGCAAACGCTTTTGTCCTTGCATGCCAAAATTGTGTGTGTGCGTGGCATGCGCCCCCTACCCACAACGCAATGCGCCCCATCCACATGCGCATGCGCACGCAACCATTACCCCCTGTACATATGTGTGCAACCACTACCCCATGTATGCACACATGATAACCCCCCCATGGAGTTTTTGCCCTCCCCAGGCTTCAGAGGCTTTCCTCCAGTCTCTGGGAGAGCAAAAATGGCCTCCCTCAGGCTCCAGAGGTCAAAAGTGGAGCCCCCACAGTCTAACCCACCCCGGTGTGTTCGCATGCGTCTCCCACATGCACAGCAGATCTGAAAATCAAGTGGCATGTGCAGTAGAGCTGCCCTGGGCAACGGCTTGTGTGCCCAGGCAGAGGGCTCCGCATGCCACCTGTGGCACACGTGCCATAGGTTCACCATCATGGCTCTATACCATTTCAGACAAGTAACTGTCCAGTCTCTTCTTAAAAACCTCCAGTGATGAAGCACCCACAACGTCTGAAGGCAAGCTGTTCCACTGGTTAATTGTCCTCACTGTTGGGAAGTTTCTCCTTAATTCCAGGTTGCTTCTCTCCTTGATTAGTTTCCATCCATTGTTTCTTTTGTCCTTTGGTATTTTGGAAAATAAGTTCACCCCCTCTTGTCTGAAGAGATTCTCAAGTCATCCAGGTTCATGGTTGTCCCAAAGGTGCTTTTTCAGGAGGCAACTGGACTTATTTTTTTCTTTGAAGACATTTCTCTTCTCATCCAAGAAGCTTCTTCAGCTCTGATAGGATAGCGTAATAGTGACAGGATAGTGTAATAATCCTTCCATTCCCTGCTATCCTGTCAGAGCTGAAGAAGCTTCTTGGATGAGAAGTGAAACGTCTTCAAAGAAAAAAACAAGAAACTTGAGTTGCCCACTGAAAAAGCACGTTTGGGTTGAATTTCTCTTCTTTGTGGTAACCTCTCAAATATTGGAATATCTCATGAACTCTCTTTCATGGGCTCTAAATTTGCCTCCTTTCTCCTGGGAACTTCACAGTCCTCTTTTTTGCTGGCGGTATTTCAGTGGCTAGGCCATGTTTCATTTTTACTGTGCTTCGTTTAAAGTTTTCATATCCACTCGTCCCCTAAAGAAGAGAACAATCATAATCTCATCCATTTCAGTGAAGTCAAGCTCTCATTCTCCTTAAAGAATTTACTCCAGCATTCAAACTCAGAAGCCAGGAGGTGAACCAAGACAGACGGACACCCACCCACACACCCCTTACACTTCTTGGGTGTAACTCAAACCTGCCCAGTATGGTGGGATCACTGAGGTGCAGAGCTGTTCTGGAAGCCGTGCGGAATCGTCCCAGGGAAGTCTTCACTGTCCTCATCAGGATCAAGGAACAGGAATGTGAGGAGTAAAACTCAAACTCAAAAGTTGTTGGCATGCAAAACAATTTTATTGAAGCATTTGCAAAGGCTGGTGGATCTCCGTACACACACACAGGCAAGAGATGATATTCAAGTAATGAAAAGGCATACTTTTATAATCATCCTACAAAGCGGTGGATTTCACATGTTTTTTACCACCGGTTCGCCCTGTGCGCTCCCAGGCTTGTTCACACATACGCCTTCCACGCATGTGCCCGGCCTCAACAACATGGCTAACTAGAACCACACACCGCTGGGGTAAGGAGGTGATTTCGCTACTGGTTCACCCAAACCTGTTGGAACCAGCTGATCCTCTACCCGTCAGCTTATGCTACATCATTCCTTACAAGGCCCAGTCGATAGGCCCAGTCTGGTCACATGCTTTCCAACCGCCTATAATCTATTATCACCCCTACATGTTTAAAGTTAGTTAAGCCCTTATTGTCACCCAAACCTGCTAACCATTCACTCGCCCCATGTCTCCCTTATTGGTTCCCCTATTTCCCAATAATTGCAACATAGCAATGGAAAAGAACATTTCTCAAATGAAAGAAATATTAGAGAGAGACAGAAACGTCACAGCAGATACTTTCTCAGCCTGCCCAAGTTTGGCGTGACTATTTTCTTTGTTCACGAAGGCTTGAGAACATCTAAAAATACTACAATGCTACAATGAAGGATGTCAAACTCATGGCATCACCTTGTCACGTGACGTATTGTGACTTTCCTCCCACTTCGCTAAACCAGGTGTGGGAATAGCCAGTGCATGATGCATCCGGCCTGCAGGCCACCTATCTTAAGTGCTCCCCTGCCAGTCCTGGACTCCAAAAGAGAGGCCTTTTCTTGAAAGTTAGGGCTTATGGGAAATTATCAGCAATACAATTGAAAAGCAAATTGAAACATGACTGTACCTTGAATGTGTAGTTCATAAGCTATGTGTTAGACTATATAATGGAAAATTACCGCTGACTTTATTGTATCTCACAGTAACATGAGTTCTAAAGCCTCCCGGTTTTAGTTGGAAGGTGGAGTTAAATTGCTCACCCTCTCTGTCTTTGAGTTCAGCATGAAACTACACCGGCTACCTTGCCTGGAGCTGTTGACCTCTTTTGGCTTGTCCCTCAACGGTGCTGTCCTGATTTCCCGTGTACAGGCCGCATTAAGCAAAGCAATTGGGTCAACCCTCTGGCTTTGCTTCCCAACCAGTCAGGACACAGATGCGGAGATGGGACCCGGGCAGGGTTGAGTTTTGATAGGCAGCTGACCCACCTCCTTCCCTGTTTCTCTCTGCCCGTCGAAGGAGAGGCTGCTTGCCCAAACTCTAAATC